>OX454527.1:190016057-192416057 GCA_949715645.1 Portevinia maculata | reverse complement strand
CTTTAAGATCAGTTAAATCGGAATATTTCGATAGACTTTGAGTTTAGTTGAAACAAATTATTGAAGAAAATCGTTCAGAATTTAAAAGCTTTCATTGATGATTCTCCTTCTAGAGGATAGAGTTTCTTTGGAGTATTCATAGAGAAAAAGCCAATCCATTCCATTCAGGTAGTTAGCAACCTCTTCCCATCGCAAAGTATTTTTGCCGAAGTAGACCCGCCTTATCTCCATCAGTATTGGACAAACATCAATTAAATGCATTACGTCTCCTTGCAGATATCAGATTCCTTACTTCGATGTGGCATGTAGGTTAGCTTCACCAATTCTCCTCTTATTTTAAAGATGATTTCAATAATATTTCTGTTGTAACTACTGTTCAAATTATTTCTTTCGTTGAGATTCAGATTACATCTTGAATAATATCGCCTTTCCGTAGATGAAAGTGCTTTTTCAATGAATGCATTCTTTCGTTCTCATCAGTGACAGCAATTACTTCATACAAGGACTTTTCCAAGCGTCTGCATTTACATCCGACATATTGAGAGCTATGCCACAGTCCGCAGCGAACCGATTCCAATCCTTGATGAAAAGTGTCTTTTGCTGCACTGCAAACTGTAGGATTCTCTTTTCATATGCAACAATCTAATAATGTAATCCACATTAAGTTTTAGCGTCGATATAAACATTGCCGGAAGCTAAGTTTCCAAACAGTACATATATTTTGGTGTATTGATTGGCAGGAAGAAGGTTTTTCGAAGAAAAAGGCGAAGCAAATATTCAACAAGCTCGTACTTCTGCACACCCCACTCTTGGGCTCCATAAAACAAAATCGCGTGATATTGAGCGATATGAGTTTGTTGTTAAAGATTTTTTGCCAGTTCGCGCATATTGCAGTTTTAGCCTTGTTTAACTTAATTTTTAGATGCTTCTCTAACTTCAAGTTGAACGTAAACTCCATACCTAGATACGTATACGATTTCACAACTTCCAGCACCTCTCCATTGTATTTCCAATTTTCATCTCCTGCCGTTCTTCCAGAGCCATTCTTAAAAACCATAACTTTAGTTTTCTCTGTGTTGGCCTCAAGATTTCACACTTTGCAATATTCCTCTAGCCTATTTACCATCATTTCCAGGGAAGTTGAAGACTCCGCCAGAATAACAATGTCATCTGCGTACATAATAACTTTGAACCACGTGTAATTAAATTCAACTCCACAGGGCAACCACTCGACTATATCGTCAAGAAAAAGTGCAAAAAGCAGCGGGCTTAGATTACAGCCTTGCCTTACTCCTTGTTCCACATCTAACTTTTCAGAACATTCTCTTCCGTTGTAAATAAATGCTGTTGTTTGTTGATACATCTTCTCAATAGCTCGGAAGAAATTTGTAGATATTCCTAGTTTGTAAAGTTTGTAGAACAATGGTTTTCTATTTATGGTGTCGAAAGCTGCCCTTAAATCTAAAAAAAAGGCATACTGTTTTTTTATTTTGGTTCAACTTCCATTGCGAAAGAGACCGTAGAACAAAAATATTATCGATTGTTAAATATTCTTTACGAAATCCGCTTAATTTATTTTGTTCTTGAACCCAGCTGTTGAGCCTTTTGTAAAGGATTGATGTACACACTTTGGGTAATGCATTTAGAAAAGAAATTCCTCGATAATATTGGCATTATCAGCGCTTCATAAAAATGTTCGGGATATGTTCCAAACTTGAATATTATGTTAATTAATTATGTTAAATTATGTTTAATTTTTCCTTAAAGCAAGTTTAACAATATTTGTAAAACTCAGCCAGGATTCCATTTGATCCTGCTGTGCTTTTCCATCTTTTATATTCTCTAACGCAACTTTTACTTCTTTTATTGTATTATTCGTGTCAAGTTTCACGATCTTATTAAAGGGTTGTGCAAAGCTCAATGCTAATTTATGAGGGGCACTTAATAAAGTGGATAATAAAGTAGTGTGTTCGTAACAATTCAAGTGACATTGAGGATGTTTCCTTTGCTTTGTGATTGCCGTTGAGCTTTTTTGTTAATTTCCAGAACTCTGCTGAATCTCTGCTTTGGCTGAAAGCTATTGCTAATTGGACAATAAGTTTTTTTGAGCAATATAAATGGTGTCTTTAGAGAGCTGTAGGATTTGAAACTGCAATAAAACATACACAAATTGAGCTCTGCGGTCATGTTTAAATGAAGCGATAAATGGGATTCTCAGCAACGAGAGTGCCGACAAACTGGCCAGGTGCTCCACTCTTTGCGAATCATCTGCGGAGGTACTGTATCCACTGGTCGTGAAGAGAAAAATCGTCTTGCGCCACCCCTCAAAGGCGGAATCTAGGTTGACGAATTCAAGGAACTTGCGTCATCTCCAGGAAGATGTGGCCTAGTTACAATAAACATAGAACACTGAACCTCTTCCGAAGACCAGAACGTGCACGCGTTGCTAGGATGGTTGTCATTAGTATGGCACGCACGCAGACAAGATTGACATGCCTCACAATACCCACTACCGGGGCTACGGGGACGCTGAGGCGAGTTCCATTTACCTTGCGGATGTCTAGCTTTAACCAAAATTAGGTGAACCATTATTTGATGACCTCTCCGCTATCTCAGACACAGGTTTTAAAAACATCATTGACTTCCTCAATGGTTTTGATTTTCACCTACACTTTATCTCCTATGTCACAGGTCTCAGGAGCTGTATTATATTGTATTTAAAATGAGGTCGTCTATAGGCAGCAAGCACTTAGACCCAATGGTATTGCTCTTCAGGATAGCTGCAAGTTCGTTGTCTACTTTAGTTATTAGCATTAGAGTCAGTATCGGAAAACCTGCCAGTGGAAAGTGGAAATTAGGGCTTTGAATGACGCATTGATCAACGCAAACAGCGAACAAGGATTTGCAGACCCAGTTTTAAATGCCATCTGTTGCAGAAACATAAACTGCTTCCTTATGCATAGTTCTGCCAGCAGGCCAGCACTAGGGAACCCCTTGTGGGAACTGCTTATTGACAATATCCTCAAGCAAATCGAAGGATACTGTCACTTAACTCATCATCGTGGAAGAAGTGTGGAACTACAATATTGAGCCTGGTTTTGGGAAAAGCAGGACATTTGCAGATGAAATGCGATGCCGTTTCGTTTGTATCCAGGCAGCACTCACATATGTCCATGTTTCTTACCCTGATTTTAGATGCGCGTTGAGGGGACTGAAAACAATGACAAGGCGAACTAAGGGACCTTCGCCCAGCTTCCCCGAATGCCTGCATGAGCTTTAAGATCATGCCAGTGTTGGGTATGCTGCTGACGTAGAGCCTCAGTAGTCATGTCAAGTGTGCTGCACATGCGCACCGAGAACCCGTAGCACTTCGCTACAGAGTCTTACAAGCTTCGATTTCACTTCAATGGCAGAAATCGCTTTTATTGCCGCTTGGCTGTCAATGAAAAAGATGATATCAGCTTGTGGTATTACGTTCATTGCAACCTGTTTTGTGTCACTGCCAGGACCTTAGCTTTGAAAACGCTGCAGGAAATCTGATTCAACCTGATATTCCGAAAACTTCGAAGTAAAAGTCCATCTTGGAGCCAACTGTGTAGATGGGTATCTTTGAATCATTGGCTAGCAATCCGTTGTCATTTGTGAGGTATATAATAGTCCAGGTGTAAGGTTCAATACAAGGGAAAGGATCAGTAAATGTAAGTGTAGCTTTTAAAAAATATCTCGTCTCGGGTGGTCGAGCCAAATCGTACCATAAATACGAAAAAAGACCTGGGTTCTCCAACCACTTGCTTGTGAGAAGTGGAAGGGACCTACAATTTTAAGCCGAATCCGATGTCCAAGTTTCGTGTTAATCGGTCCAGCGGTTTTCGTGTTTTAGCCGCCCGTACCCGGAACGAACACTTTAATGTAAAAAAAAATCCGCTGCAGGGACGGGCTTAGAATAACACTGCAGCGCCCCCTAAACAGCGCTTGTCGTAAAAGACGACTAAGGGAAGAAATCAAATCTAGCAATTTTAACATCGAGGTGAGCCCAGCGACACATTTTACATCTTAAAACTGTCCCGCAAGTGTGCATGCAAATCCGTGGGTTGACACGACTGAAGATCACCGGTGTTATAAAAGGTCGATCAAACAATAATCAATTAAGGGAGCATAACTTGTCGAAATCGTAGAAAGAGGCAGGCCTAAAGATTCATAGATCACATAAATGCAACAACACCAGCATTTGATTGGCCTCATTGATACTTTATCAATCCGAAACCAGGAGGCCTGCCGATGTTTGTTAAGGTCGAACACGCGAACCCCACAGGTGGGCCAGTATGGATGCAGTAAAGTTCATTTATTAATTTTCATAAGGTTTATTCATTTCATAAGTTTTACAATAATTTACATTAATTCGCGAAGCGTTATGGCTTATCTGCGGAAGATTAGTTTACAACAAATTTTTACAATATTTCTTGCGAGTTTGATTATTATAAATTATTTTTCTTATTTTCTTTAATTCTTTCTATTTCTCAAATTTAAGTTTATCACAAAAAAAAATTCATATTTTATGGTATATATATAAAAAAGACATTTTCCTTGTTTTACATAAGAACAATTTCATTCACTCATCATAAACAACAATTAACTTTTCAAGAAAAAAAAATGGATTTTTGACGAACAGTTTACAAACATTAAGCATAATATGATTTTACATAGATAGGTAGAATCCTTTAATCCATTTTTTGCGGGCATTTGGGTTCGGGATAGTTCTGAGCGCCTGAGGAAGTTCGTTAAGAATAGTTGGTACGCTGTGAAGTAGTTGTCTTCTACCATACGCATTGTTGCTCCTAGAAACTTGTAGCATTACTTGCGCTCGCCTTCTTGTATTCACCTGATGATCAATTGGCCTTCGAAAACGCGTGTCATCATAGTATTCAAGTGCCACCGTCATTTTAAAGATTTGCTGAATTGTTAGTACTTTGAAGCTATTTGGTCCGCCTGCCATATTCGTATTTCGGTTATTTATCCTTTTTATTATAGAGTTCTGTAGTCTCTCCAGTTTATCTATATGCGTTTTTGACGAGTTTTTTTTTTTAAATTCTGGCTCGCCAAGGCGATTTATAAAAGGGGGGGTACTTCGACCTAAAAGATCTTTTGTACCATATGGGCCAGAAAAATTTTAAACTAGTAAAATTTCCACTTTGCGTGTAAAGCGGACAATTTTACCAGTAGAAGAATTCTTTATGTCCTCGGGGCTCAATTGTTCCCTGAGAAAGATCTTCTTTCTAATTTCATTAAGGGCTGGGCATTCACATAAAATGTGTTCAGCTGACTCGTCCTCTTCAAGACAGAGTCGGCACTCAGGAGAATCTGCTATTCTCATTTTGTGTCGATGATATCTTAAACCGTGGTGACCAGTAAGGTAACCTACTAGGTTTTTGATATCATGCCTGCTTAGGTTTAGACATTTGCTGGCATTATGATTGAAGGGCCGAATGGCTCGTTTGGCCTGTCTTAGACCTGGGATGTTATCCCAATGATAGATACATTTTCTATGTTCCCAGCTTTTAATTGCTGCCGTTTCTGCTGATCTAGGAGTGCAGCAGAAAGGTTCGGGACCTATGAAAGGTGTTTCTGAACCTTTTCTGGCCAGTTCGTCGGCCTTTTCGTTACCTTCTACCCCGACATGACCCGGAACCCACCATAATTTGGTCTTGTTTCTTGCTCCGAGTATTTGTAGGGTATTGACGCAGTACATGACTGATTTGGAGTCAATGGTATACGAGCTAAGGGCGTTTACAGCTGCTTGACTGTCCGTGAAAATATGGATGGTTGCACCTTTTATGCCATATAAGATAATGTGGCTGGCGCATTCTTGAATGGCGTGGAGCTCCGCTTGAAATACGCTGGGACTTTTTCCCATGGGTATCGTAAAGCGTTTGTGTGGTCCGTATATTCCCGCTCCTACCCCCGTTTCCATTTTAGAACCATCCGTATACCACTTTATGCCGTTATGGCTGTTTGGTGGGTTATTGCTAACCCATGCTTCTCTTTTGGGTATCTCCGTGGAGAACCGTTTGTTGAAGCATAGTGTTTTTTGAATGCGGTCTGTGACCGCGCAGTTCATGTTAAGTTCTGGCAGTTCATCGAGAAGGGTTGACTTTGACTTTGAAATTCATTTTTTTATTCATTGATAAATATCTACTTACATACTAGACAAAAATGATTAAACCTAACTTAAAATTAACAGGATACTTATTCTTATTTATTGGTCCTTATGCGAACGCTCTAAACTTAACTATATCTTAGAATTATTGCCTTTCGGCCTACGAACTATTTTACGAACTAATCTTACATATATATTCCTCGAGAAAATTTACTAAAACTCGGTATCATTATTGAGATTTTATATAAAACAAATTACAAACTACCTATTCTACTTACTTAAACTACTTAACGTATTCTAACTATAATTAGGATTCTGAGCACTCGTTGCCTGGCGCAATAAGTGGTCAAAATCCCAATTGCTTTCCGAGCGCCTGGCAGTCGTCAACGTGCACACGCGCCGCCGTGAGCCGACTGAAGCCTTACAGCGTCAGTCAACTCCCGGAAGCACCACCACACGTTGGCGAGCCCGGCCTCTCCCAAAAACGCCCTAGCTGACTTAATCTAACTTATAAGCTAAGAGGATGTTACCTAGAGTAACGCACCGTCCTGGGAGGGCATGTTGACCCCTCCCCCCTCAACAAGCCACCAAAATTCGGCGAATTGCTTTTCCGTGTCGAATCTATCCCTCTCCGATATTGCGGTACTAAAACGGAGGAGCTCATGAGCATTGGCGACGTCCCCGTCATGGAGGAGCCGCTTATCTCTCGCGCTGCGGTAGCGATGGTATATGACCGGGATACCATCCCTCGTCTGTACCAGCCCTTTTGAATCAATATGGATAAATGCCTCTGGCGGGATAAAGCCAGACCGGAGCGTACTATCTATGTACATTTCATTGGGGTAGTAAGCCCCAAATATCAGACTATTGTCGCTGGCCATCGCCCTTGCAACGTGCCTTCGAGTGACCTTAATGAGGAAATTGTCAATCCTATTCAACTGAGCCCCATCGTATAGGACCTTGTTGGGATAGTATTTTATATAGTTGGATTCAGGCGTTCGGAACAACCGGAGACAGGTCCTAAGACATTGTCTCTCCAAAACCCGAATCTTTTCCATATAGCTAGGCGCTATATTAAACCATAATGGGCAACCATAAGCGATGATCGGCCTTATAAGGGCCACGTAGCAAATGACCTTCACTCTGGAGTCAAGTTGACTGCTATGAAACAGTCTCCTTGTTAGAGCATAAGCCTTCTTGGCCCCAGCAAGACAAGCAACTATATGTCTATCGAAATACAGATACTGGTCAAGCCAGATACCTAGATATCTAACTGCGCTTCTCACCGCCAATGGCTGCCCATTTTGTCCAATAATGGCCAATTTTTTCCAGTTTTTTCTGGTATCCCTAGAGGCCCCAGCCAATGGAGTTCTGAACAAGATTGTTTCCGTCTTCTGAAAGTTGATTTTCAACTTCCAGTCGTCGCAATATCGCTTAATTTGATCGAAGTCACGCTGCAAAAGGATATTAATGACCTCGATTTTAGGACCTGATCTGTATGCCACCAAATCGTCGGCATACGCTATAGCATGGCTGAGTGAACCCACCAGATCACTCGTGTAAATGTTAAACAGGATCGGAGAATTGACCGCCCCCTGCTGTAAACCGTTTTTAATTTCAAAGACTCTGCTCGAAGTCACGTTGCCACATTTGACAACGAACTTCTTTCCCATAAGCATATTATAAATTACATATAGCAAAGGTTTGTGCATCCCCCGCCTGGTCAACTTGTAGAAAAGTCCCTCTAACCATACGGTGTCGAAAGCCTTCTCAAAATCAACCAGACAAGCACCCGTGCATTGGTTCTTGCATTTATTCCACTGAATGTCGGAAACCAGTTTCGACGCGGCATGAATAGTGTCATGCCTCGCCCTGAAACCAAACTGGTTGTCCGGAATTATGTTATTGTCCTCGACCCACTTTAACAGGGCTCTATTGACAACCTTTTCAAAGACCTTGCTAATATTCGGAAGCAAGCTAATTGACCGGAGATTGGCAGGGTTCGTCCTATCTTTACATTTTTTCGGGATAGGGTGTACCACAGCTACCTTCCAATGCGCCGGATAATATGCATTATTCAGCGCATTGTTAAACAGCGTGGTGAAAATATCTACAGCCTCCAGAGGCAGGTGTCTCAATACGACGTTTGGGACACCATCCATCCCCGCCGACTTTTTATTCTTTAGTGTCTCGAAGATGCACAGAAGATCATCCTTCGACACGAACAAGTGCGATGCATCTCGGCCATTGGCGACAACTGCATTAGCATGGTTTTCATCAGTGAACACGGTGAATCCGTTATTCTCAGATCGCCAATTCTCAAGTTCGGTGCGCAGATCGAAGTGGCTCACCAGAGCCCTATTCTCAATGTCGTGGTTACGGCGAACAGGATTGTTCACCGTATACACGGCCTCGAAACAAGCGCCCAGCAAATCCACCTTCTCCTGTGGGTCCTCGACCACGAAAAAATCGTCGTTTGAAGCGACACTTTCTGGACTTATTCCAGCAGTCAGTACCGTCTGTCTGTTCTCTGCTGTCTGGGAGATTCGAACACAAGGAATATCATCGAGAAGGGTCTTAAGTTCCGGATGATCATTAAGACTTATCTCGTTTAGCTGTATTAGACTTATTGCACTGCGGATCGCCACTTTTTGAACGTATATGTGGAGGGGTATAATTCCTGTTATTGCCTCTATGGCAGCTGTTGGACAGGTACGCATGGCTCCGGAGATACCAAGGCACGCAAGCCGTTGTACCTTTTTGAGCTTCTCTATTGCGAACTTTTGTGTGGATTTTGTCCACCATACTATGGAGGCGTATGTTATGATGGGTCTTATCATCACTGTGTAGATCCAGTGGACGATCTTTGGAGAGATTCCCCAGGTTCTACCATATGTGCGACGACAGGCCCATAAAGCTCTATTAGCTTTACTGATTTTGTTGTTTACGTGAGAGTTCCAGTTAAGTCTCTTGTCCAGGATTACTCCAAGATACTTGACTTCGTCGGAATACTCTACGACCGTGTCGTTTATTGTGATTAGATCTAGGTCTAATTTCCTCCTTTTAGTGAAAGGAACGATGACGGCTTTACTGGGATTTATGGAAAGATTTTCCTTAATGCACCAGTCTATGGCTGTCTTTAGAGCATTTTTCATTTTTGATGTGACTCCTATTGAGTCTTTGCCCCTAACTATGATGACAATATCATCGGCGTACCCAATTGTGGTGTAGCCCAAACTGCTCATCTTGTGTAGCAGGTCATCGATGACCAATGACCACAGAAGTGGTGAGAGTACTCCCCCTTGTGGGCAGCCCCTTACGGCTGTTACTGATACTGAGGTCGTTCCTGACGAGGAAGTTATTTTGCGACTTTCCAGCATCGCTTTGATCCATTTAATAGTTGATTTATCTATATTTCTATGGTACAAAGCATTTGATATGGATTCATATCCAGTGTTGTCGAAAGCACCCTCTATGTCCAGAAAGGCTCTTTGCAACGGTAGGCGTTTTTTATCTCTGTAGTTAGTCTTAACAGAGCGCCTTCCGTGGATTTGCCCTTTTGGTACGCATATTGATGAGGGTGCAGAGGCATGCTTTTTGATATGCATTCTCTAATGTGAATGTCAATAATCCTTTCCATTGTTTTCAGAAAAAACGATGTCAGGCTTATCGGACGATATGATTTAGGTAATTCTCTCGGCTTGTTTCCCGGTTTAGGTATAAATACTACGTTTACCTCCCTCCAGGTAACTGGTATATACCACCAGTTGAAGCTGAACCTAAATAAGGCAATCATGGATGGTAATAAAAATTCTATTCCATTTTGAATGAGGTCTGGAAAGTTCCGGATAAACTATTAATTCTGCTGAGGTTTCTTGGAATTGAGACCTCCGCTGTATGGTCGTCTGTAATGACCATCGTGTGAGAACCTGGGAAGTGAGCCTGAAGCAAAGTTTTCAGCGTTTCTTCCCGGTCGCGTGTGATTGAACCATCTGATTTAATTAACAATCCCATGCCTTTTTCTTGATCCGTTGACAGGGCCCTTTGGAGGCGTGCCACCTCTGGAAGTTTTTCTATCTTCTCACAGTTTGCACGCTATGAGGCTCTTTTGGATCTGCGCAACTCTAAGTTGTATATGGTCAGCATGGATTTATATTGTTCCCATGTGCCGGTGCGTTTGGCTTTGTTAAAAAGCTTTCTCACCCTCTTCCGAATAGACTCAAGGTTATCGTTCCACCATGGTACGCACCTTTTAACGACGGTTCTTTTAACCTTGCAACTATTTTTGAATGAGGTAAGAATAATATCATTTATTTGACATTGCGCAGCATCTGCATCATTTGTTGTGGATGGTGCTTCTGGCAGCATGTCAGATCTGACCGCAAGATTTTCGCGGTAAGTTCTCCAATTAGTCAGTCTGTTGTCATAACGGACTGACGCGTGTTCGGCATTGCATCTTATCTCGAAACGGATGTGCATATGATCCGATAGAGATGCCTCGCCAGACACGTGCCATCCCTCTATAATATCCTTCATAAAAGGAGATGATATAGTAAGGTCTAAAACTTCTTCTCTTATAGAATTTCTAAATGTAGGACTATTTCCCTTGTTTAGAAAAACGAGGTTATTGCTATATAAATATTCTAATAACGACTCACCTCTGTTATTTGTATCTCGGCTGCCCCAGATGGTATTATGTGCGTTCGCGTCGCAGCCGATTAGTATATGTACTTTCTGGTCCTCACAGTACCGGACAAGTTCCTGTACTGGTAAGGGAGGCACTGCATCCGTGTCTCCAGGAAAGTACGCCGATGGGCATACAAATTTATGCAGCTCTCGGCCTTTGTGGCGCTCTATTAGAACCGCCACCAGGTCCCTAGTTGTGAAACCTGGAATGAGAGAAAATTTTATATCTTTCTTAATAGCCGCCCTTGTTCTGAAAGGACCTTTGGCGAAAATTAGCTCTCTGTGTTTACAATTTAATCCGGATATCTTACCATTGGTTGCCCAAGGTTCCTGGATTAGTCCAATAGCAATGTTCCCTTCGGCACATCGCTGGCTAAAGGTGTCCGATGCACCCATAGCCCTGTGCAGGTTGGCCTGCAAAACGCTGAGACGGGTGGTCATTTGCGTCTGTATTCAGGGTTTCGTACTCTATTGGGCTTGTTATCACCTCTCCTACGTACGATACCCTGTTGAGGAGGACCACTTTGTCTGCCTCTAGGACTTTTGTTTTTATGTCCTTCTTGTGCCAGTGCTTTCTTACTATCCATACCTAACTTCGGCCTGAATCGTGTTTAGCTTTCTCTGGCTGCGCTTGACTTCGCGCTTGTAGCTTCTTTTTCTGGCACAGTTGTTGCCGTACTTGAAGCTGCAGCCTTAGCGGCAGCGCTGGTGCTGGCCCCACTTGGGTCAGTTGCGGTGCTGCCGTGAGCTGTGACATCCTTCTTATCCAAAATGTGCTGTTTTTGATCTTTAGGGCCCTGTGTGGCCGTCTTGTCAGCACTTTTTAGGATAAGTTTGGTCTGTCCGAATCGGAAAGAGACCATACCCTTTAGCTCCACGAGTCTCCTCATGGTGCTGTCGTTTATGGCAAAGACCATATGTGCGATGTCTCGCTCATCCGATCTTTGCAGAACCCTCCACGTTCTCGTGTTCAGTTCTTTGTTTTGGCCATCTAATAGGGCTAGGATCCTTTCGCTATCTACGCCGGTACTCTGCGGGAAGAACCCTCTGATGACATGTGGTTTTGGAAAATTTTCCTCTCCCACAAGCATCACCTCTAACACGCATTTCTCTTTTAGCTTGGCGAAGGTTGCCTTCATCCACTCTGCAGTGGTGGCGTCTGCACATACGATCATGAGCCATCCGGCTTTGAACGTAGTACCGCGGAAGGTTGGTTTGACCTCCTCGTCACGCTGCTCGATCGTGATATCCATAATCCTCTCCTGTATCGAACCCATTTGTTCGTTGGAGAGAGGATTACGATCGATGTCCACCGGTACAACACCCAGTCTTACATAGCTCGTTATATAGCTATACGAGACTTTGTCGACGGTTGTCTTCCCAGTGCGACCTCGCTTCGCTTCGGATTGAGGCGGGGTATTATCCTCAGATCGCATTCGCTTCACCTCGGGACCCTTGTTTTCCATCTTTTGGATCGCATAGAGACGGGCCTGCTCAATGGTGATCCCCTTCTTCTGCGCGCGCTTAAATCTGCGCTGTTCAGATGGTGTGAACCTAACGTACTCAGACTCAGTCTGTGCCACATTGCCGACTGTCTTAGGTACGTCCTCTATATCGGGATGTCTTTCATCCGATAATATGCTGTTGCATATGGTGCTGGATTCTGAAATAGAGTCACTGAGTTGAGACAAGTTCTCTTCAGGTTCCCCCATTTCAGAGTCGATGATTACCGACTCTATTTGATGATGCAATTTTAGAGGCATCATTCTCTATTGTTTCTTTTGTTGTTTGGTTTATTTTGAAACCCACGAGTATTCGGGATATGGTGTCGCCCGTGGTCTACCCGTCTAACCACAGGAAGGCGAGTTACCCCATGCAAGTATCCCATAACGTAGCTTTGATCGAGGGAGTAGTATACCTGTTTTTGGACCTGCGGTGTTGAATGGTATCCAAGGTAAATCACCGAAAAGAGGGCTTTCTTGAGCTCAGAGCGGAGTCTGTCTATATGTTTGTCCCAAAGAAAATTGCTGTCGATGGTTACTCCAAGATATTTGTATGTCTCGACAACATCAATGACCCGATCCGGGAGATTTCCTTGACACAAGTTGCTTTTTAGGATAATCCCTTTGTCTATTGCTTTGTGATGAGGTCCACGAATGTGCATAAGCTTTGTTTTGGAAGCGTTCAAAACGATACCGTTATCATGACACCATTTCACTGCTTTGTCAAACTCGGCTTGCATTATACTCAATGCTGTTAGAGGGCATCTATGTCTAACCACTATTGCTGTATCATCTGCGAACGCGAATGGAAGGCTGTTTGTAAATACACGGAGTAGCTCATTCGCAAAGAGGATAAACAGAGTTGGTCCAAGCTTCGATTCATGCGGTACTCCAAAAGGAGCCACTTTTTCGTCGCTGAAAACTGCATTGATTTTAACTTTGAAGTATCTTCCGCAGAGGTAGTTACGCAGCCAATCAGAGAGCTTTCCTCGGATGCCGAGCCTACTTAATGCGTTCAAGAGCTTAGAGTGGTCTAGCGTATCAAATGCTTTACTGAAGTCCATGAAGACTACCAGGGCATGTTGGCATTTGTTTAGGCTTTCGTTAATGGTATTTGAGAATTCACCAAGAAGCATACCCGTACTTTTATTTCTTTGAAAGCCGCATTGTCTATCATGAATTATTGAGTGATTATCGATAAAGCTTAGTAATCTTCTTGCTACCACTTCTTCCAGACACTTCTCAATAACTGGCAGAATAGATATTGGTCTGTAATTGGAAACTAAACTTTTAACGCCTCCTTTATATACAGGCCTAACTACCGACTTTTTTAATATGTCAGGGATTTTAGCTTGATTTAAACTTAAATTTATAATTTTTGTAACAAATGGAGCAAAAGTCTCAGCATGCTTCTTCATATCGCGAGCTCTGATGCCATCTATTCCGGGAGATTGGTCCTGTTTAAGCGATTTTAAAATAAAGAGATCTTCATTTTCACTTGTGTCGCTAATAATAATGGAGTTATTTAGAGTTTCATTTGAGGGGTTTGACAAAAGTTTGTCACAGTTGTGTATAATTTGGAGCGTTTGGTCAGAAAAGTGTTCGGCACATTTATTAGGCAAGGCTAAATGACATTTTTCTGCTGGAAAATTTTTGATGATAACGTCATCTAAACTGGGTTTATTTCTTTCCATAATTTCATTTATAATGGTCCACGTTTTACGAGGATCATTTCTCGTCATCATAAATTTTTCTTTATAATAATTCGACTTCTTAAATTGAATTTCCTTGTTCACTTTATTTCTAAGCCTTTTGTATTCCGCTTCGTAGGACATATTAAGTCTATTACTTTTCCACCGTCGATACAATTCATCCCTTTGCTTACATTTTTCGTGAAGGTCTTTTGTCATCCAAGATTTTGTTTTAGGTTTTTGAATAGAGTTTTTCTGTACCATGGATTTATCATATATGTCTTGCATCTTTTTCACAAAATTGTTGTAGATTTTATCAATATCATTACTATCATTACTAGAGTCCTGTGCATCCCACTCTGTAGATCGAATTAATACATCCACCAAGCTATTTTTGATGTACTTCGTGTTGCAATCGTTGGATATTTTGGGTGTTGGGCCAAAGGTGCCGTACAGAACAGGGTAGTGGTCAGAAATATCACTCTCTATGACTGCTGAATACATATGGCTACCAGTTAGCTTAACTGCAATGTGATCAATTAGCGATGAAGTTCCCCTTTTAATATCGACCCGAGTATTTTCTCTAATAACATTTATTAATCCATGAGATGCCAGCAATTCTAAATAATTTTTCACATTGTTATTCTGATCTTCTTTGACATTTATATTCATATCACCCATCACAATGATGTTTCTATCTTTCTTTTTGGCGATTTCATCCAGATTTCTTTCAAGTTCCTCTATAAACTCTTTCACACTAAACCCTGGAGGTCTATAGACGGCATAAACGTATTCAGCCTTAGCTCCTTTTGTAATTTTTATCTCAAGAGATTCACATGATATGCTATTTAAGTCCTTAAATTCATATTCTATATGGTTTTTTAAATATATTGCAACTAGTGATAGGGTTAAGACTTCTCTAATCCAGATCATCACCCCTTCGATAAGGAAGAAGAAGCAAATGTTATAAAAAAAATATATTTATTTTGTTGTCTCTTTTATTACTTAAAGTGTTCTTTTTCACATTTTGTTAATTTCTAATACCACTGTCAATCGTAAATAAACGTGACTTTGTTAAGATCAATCCAGATACTATAAAGAATACACTCACACAAGAGAAAAATATCTTGCCCCATCGTTTGATGTAGATTGCATAAAAGCCAGATGTGTATCATTTGGTTAGCTGAGAGCATGTAAGAATGCATGCGACGGATATTGCAAGAACCAGTACTTACAGGCAAATTAGTGAATATAAGACATTATGTATAAAGTCTAAAAGACTAGCCCATTGCAGAAATTCGATTTTGGACCTTGGTAAGGATTTTGAATGGAAAGTGTTTTAGCATTCATTGTGATCTAACCTCAAACATTCTGGCTGAACACTTCATGAATTTGTTGAATTATTTGCAAGAAAGAGTCAATTTTCATTATGCTCCTCCTGGTGTTGCGAATGATGTTTTGGATGCATATAACACAACAAGAGGTAATTTTTGTGGTGTAAAAGCAGCAGTTTCGAATGGGCTGCCAGCAGAATTTTATAAGTACGTCACATTGGAGTTGATCAGTTGGCTAACATTGAAATTCAACAATGTATCGGTAACTGTGGTGATACCCCGGG
The DNA here is from genome assembly GCA_949715645.1 of Portevinia maculata. Classification (NCBI taxonomy): domain Eukaryota; kingdom Metazoa; phylum Arthropoda; class Insecta; order Diptera; family Syrphidae; genus Portevinia; species Portevinia maculata. The sequence continues at coordinate 192,400,406 of OX454527.1, read as the reverse complement.
AATTCTGTAAATCTGATATTTTCCCAATTCGCAAAAAGGGTAGCGTGTCAGAAGTGGCTAACTATAGGGGTATATCCTTTTTAAATGCACCTTATAAAATCTTCACCTTAATAATGAAAAAACGGCTCAACAGCTCGATCAACGACAATAACCTCTTGAGTGAGTTCCGGCAGGTGATAGACCCGGATATTCGTCGATTGATCACATCTTTGTTTTGAAGAGTATTGCAGAATCATTTCTCAACAAAGGAAGAAAATTGTATACGTTTTTTGTGGACTTTAAGGCAGCGATTGATAATGTGAATAGACAAAGCCTTTTCTATAAACTTTATGGTATCGAAATGTCGATAAAATTTGGAAGAGATAGATAGATAGATATAATATTTATTTCTTATGGTTCCATAATACAGAAGAAGTTTTTATGATTTATAAGTTTTACAGTATTCATAATAACTAAGAACATTTAAGAAAATTTAGTGACATTTTTTACTTTTATATACATAAGTAATAAAAATAGTGTTGAATGCCACATCATTGGCTTATACGAGTACAACATAAACAGTTTTGGGTGGGGTGACCCTTTAAGAAAAACCAACAAAATGAAATCAGGAGTTCGAAAGAAAACATTAATTTTAAACGAAAGGTAAGGTCAGAGGTAAGATGCAAGATACAGTATGAACAAGGAGATGCAACTAACAAAGAGAAATTAAAATTTTACAAATGTTAAAAATGTAATTTGAAAGTAAAATAAAGATCGGAATTAAATTAAACCAGAATATCGGAAATAATAGATTCTAAGCCAATATAGTCAAATCGTAAGAGCCAAATTTTGATTTGCTTTATAAATGGTCCAGGTATTGATAATGCTCTGATAGACTGCGGGAGTTTATTAAGCAAACGATAAGACAAAATAGAATGAAAATTACGATAAGCAGTGGTACGGAAATTGGGAACAGATAACATATTAGAGACGTTTCCACCTTAATCATTAGTGGAAATGAGACGAAAATTGCGATTACCAGACTTCATGAAAAACGTTTTTAATACCTTGAAGTAATACAAATGACGAACAGGAAGAATATTCAGGTCACAGAATAAAGGAAAGCTAGGGTGTCTACGAGGTTTACGACATATAAGTCTTAAAACATATTTCTGCAATATTAGCAGCGGATGTATTTTATTTAGGTACACACCTCCCCAACAAGCAATTCCATATTGCAGCTTCGAATGGAAAATTCCGTAATATACATATAAACTTTAAGAGCTTAGAAGAACATATATTTCGCAGGTAATAAAAATATCTAAGTGAACATCGCAAATACTTTTTCAGTAAGTTTGTGTGAAACGAAAAACTCATTCTAGAGTCCAGGCTGAGTCCCAAGTACTTAAAGTTGTCTACTGCTTCAATTAAAAAGCATTAATCACTGCAGATTGCACTATTACAGTAAGTGTGAGAGGAAAGACCGGATGTGCAAATGCAATTAGTCAGTTTGTATTTTTGACACTCAGGTGCGTGGAAGAACACATTTGCATCAAATTTGGCCAAGTGATATAAATTGAAGAAAATTATTTTAGTTTTAGAGCTAATAACTAATTGATGTTCAGCAAACCAGTGTCTCAAAAGATTAAGATCACAATTTACATCAGACACCAAGTTTAAATGGCTGTTTGAACCATAAGAGAAACCTATATCATCCGCAAAGGCAGTAGGTGATTCTTTGAAGTCAAGAGAAAACAGTGAATTGATGTAGAGTAAAAACAAAATGGGGCCCAAAACTGAGCCTTGTGGTACACCTAGATTAATGAACTTGACCTCGCTCCTTACTTCACCAATTTTTACTTGTTGCGATCTGATTTTCAGATACGACCTAAGCCAATTTAGTGTGAAACCACGGAATCCGGATTTCTCAAGTTTCCTCAAGAGAATTTTATGGTTAACCATATCAAAAGCTTTGGTTATATCAATAAATAAGCCCGCCGTGCATTTTTTTCCATCTAGGTGTGCCATAATTTGAAAACAAAACTGTGACAGTGCATCTTCCGTCGACTTTCCTTTTTGAAATCCAAATTGAACTGGATGAAAGAACTTGGTTTTAGTTAAAAAACTCAAAATCCTATTTTTCATAAGCTTTTCAAATATTTTACTGAAAACAGAAAGAAGAGAAATGGGCCTATAATTGCAGATTTCAGCAGAAGAACCTTTTTTATGCAATGGTATGACTTCTGCACATTTTAGACCATCAGGAAAGATTCCTTCAAACACACAACGATTATATATATCAGCCAATAAATCCATAATGAAACATGCAATTTGTTTTAGAGTAAAACTCGATATGCCATCAGCTCCACCAGAATTCGATTTAGTTAAAGAACCAATAACTTTAAGAATTTCAAGAGGAGTTATGGGCTGATAAACAAAACTACTACTTTGCAACAGTTCACAACATTCACAAAATCATCGAGAACCTTAATGTGAACACAATGGCGTCCGTATGTAATGGTGAAGAAATGTTCAGGAGCTACCCAAGGTTGTACAATGAGTCCAAGCCTATTTGCTTTGTTTATTGAAGACCTAGCTAATGGTTTGCCCTGTGCCATTGAATACTCAGGTCATACGATAAAATCTCTACTTTTCGCAGATGACATTGTTCTCTTGGCATCCTCACCGCAATCAATGCAGCTCATGATAAATCGGCTTTAGCAATACCGCAGGCTTTGGAACTGGATAGTTAATTAAGAGAAATCAAAGATTATAATTTTTAAGAATGGGGAGGGGGCAGAAACTGTGCTAATGAAAAATGCTGTTACAACAACAGGATCATCGAAACTGTAAATGAATCAAGTATCTTGGCGTTTACTTTACAAAGAATTTAAGTATGGAGAGGCACTTGAAAGAGAAACTGTCGTTGGCGAAGTGTGCAATCAGTGCATCGTGGAACAGATACAAAAGTATTGCACACAGCAGCGAATTCCAAGTTTTTCAAGCGGTATCAGGGTCGATATTGTTTCATGCAGCACAAATATGGGAAGCAAAACATTATAAAACGGTGGAGAAGCTGCAGCGTTATTTTATAAAAACAAATTTTTCGTCTGCCACCCAATATGCCTAACTACATGGTTATGCTGGGAACATGTATATCTCCTCTTTTTATTCAAACACCAAAGATGCAAATTGACTTCGTTTTAAAAATTATGAAGATGGATAATCACCGACTTCCTAAGATAGCAGCTCTTCAAGTCATAAATGCTAATTCAAGTTGGTATGCTGAATGGTTGCACTTAGCTAGAGACCATGAGATGGACCATGGACCTCGATCTTAATAATTATGATTACCATAATTGGAAAAAAATACTTTACCAGCTTATTTCAGCAGTTGACGTAAAGTGTAGAGAAGGGTTTTTAAGAAACGCAACAGGATCGCTTTAAAGGGAGCGATATTGTAGATTAAATCAAAATTTAAAGGAGAATAATTATTTTCGAGACGATAGAAGATTACGCAGAGAACTGTTACAATTAAATTTTATACCACTTAGAGAAGATTTACCGGTCATGTTCTCTTTGTGCACTTTGAAAGAAAGAGAAAGTACATTACGAGTACATTTTATGGGAAAATGTCCTATCCTTAAAGAAATCAGAGGAAATACTTTTGGAAGCGATTTCTTGACTGAAAATCAAATTATAGCAATGCGGAATGAAGTTGAAATTCAAAAATGTTATCAATACTGCAAACTGGCTTTTAATTATAGAAACCGAATAATGACTGACAATTTCTGAATAGCTTTATCTTCTTTTATCCAATTTGTATATGTACCTATATGTAAAGTAGTATAAATCTTATTTGTTTGATGAATGATCTTTATATAAAAGTAGATAGGTGCATATTATAATTATGTTTTGTCAATTAGGCAGACGGGACAAAGCCAAGCTTTTAAATTGGAAACTTTGTAATCAATCTTGTACAAGGCAACAATAAATATAATCTAATCTAATCTACACTCACAAACTTTTATCACAATCCGTCGAGCGGTTGGGGAGTTTCTGAAGCCAAGAATATTGAGTCATTTTCATATATAGATTAATTAAATTAACAATATGAAATGATTTAAAACAGCTTTTTTATTTCTTTCTCTCAACCTGATGGCTCTCATATCTGGACAAAAATTAGTGGACCTTGAGTGTCCTGGCAGCTTTTGCTGCAAATTCAAAAGGATCTACCCTTTGGCTTTTAATTTTGAATTTGTGCAACTCTCCATTGTCATTAATTTTGTTTGTTATTTTGTTTTCATCTCACCCTTTTTTCACGCGACTTTTATTTTGCAATATATATATGAAAATTAACACGATGACCTCTTAACAATAGATATTTTTTTTATTTTTCGCATAAATGTCCACACACACTCACACACTCATACGCATGCTATATACAACTTTCCCATGTACCTACATAATGTGTAAAACTCTTTAATTTGCTACTCATGAACAAAAATAAAAGTACAAGAATTTCATTTTTTTTTTTATTTTTAGCTACTTATATTCTGTTTGGCAGCACTAATTTCGAAAGCCAAATTGAATTGTCATTGTAAGTAAAATTAGAACGTAGCCACGTAATACATTAGAGAAAAAAAACACACACAAAGCTTGCATAAAGTTGAGAAAAAGAAGCCGATTGGAATGTATTACGTTTTAATACTAATCAAATTCGTGTTGCCAAAATAGAAAAATAAAATCCGAGAAACGAATTTCAACGACCCTGCCAGGAGTCGAACCTGGAATCTTCTGATCCGTAGTCAGACGCGTTATCCATTGCGCCACAGGGCCATTTATCGATTCGTTTGCAAGTCCTGTGGACGTGGCAAGATACATTGTAGAAATATAATACATAATATTGTTGACATATTTTTATTATGCTTGTTTATGGAATCAAAGAGGTGTGAGTGTGTCATTTGATTAAATATGATGCAAATGTATATTAACTAATATCAATCTAATTTGATGAACAAAATAACAGAGAGACAGAAAGAGAGAGAGAGAGAGAGAGGGAGAATGTAACAAATATTGATTTTTGGTTTGTTGTGGGGTAATATTTTTGCAATTGTTTTCAAGGCTATGTAGATTGTAAGGTATTGCGTCAAACTATCGCAGATGCTTATCTAAATTATAAAACGCAAAAATATGATTTGAACGCAGGTGTATTTCAGTACAAATATTTGGCTAAGTTTTAAGCTTGCTGGTAGATAGGAGATCCGAGTCTAAATGTGTTGTAAATAAATTAAAATCTTCCATTTATAATCGTTAATTGCTTACTTAAACCTTTTATTTGAGTGCATAGCGCCACCTCATTGCTGATATAAACTTAAAACAAATAAAGCATTTTATGAAAGTTACTCATGGTCAGTCACCTTGGTGGCTTTTAAGCCTGTTTGAAATTTGTAAGTGGTTTTAGTGCGATCAATCAATGAAGCTTTAAAATAAAACAACATAAATATTTAATGACAGTGGAATTAAGATAGGAATTTTTTGAAATGAGGCCGCGAGGCTTCTGCGTTTTTTTTTTGTAAGAATTTATATTTTAGAGTGCCTGCATCAAGTGAGATCCCAATCGATGGCTTTTATTTTAAAAATTGTTTTCCTTGACTTACAAAAGAGAATTTCAAAAGCGAACGTTTAAGAGAAATCAGGCAATCAGGTATTGCCTCTATAGTTAACGTGATTTAGTAGGTACGATTTAGTGTCCAGTTCAATTCTTGGTTGCCGACATCCAAATAAATACGTCGCCGATAGCCCCAAAAAACAACTGCGGCAAAAGAATGCAACCTACTACACTTAAGATTTCAAAGTCATCTTTCATTTGCCAAAAGAACGACCATCGCCGCTTAAGAATTCACAAAAAAAACTTGGCAGCACAGAAGCAACTGTGACGTTAAGTGACACATCAGCTGTAAGTTGTAATTAAGAAATTTGTATTGAAAATCCTGAAATTCAATAATATTAACTTCCGCCAATTGAATTTGATGCCAAACATATTCTAAAATTATAGTAAACAAGTTCACATTAACAGATTTGCTTAATTCAATTACCCTTATAGTGAAGTTTGAAAAAAAAGTAATATTAAAATCAGCGACAAAATATACGGCGGGATGTGTCAGTGGTCGGCGGGGTGTCAAACTTTGACGTTTCCTTAAAAAATCGAGGCAACAATTCATCAGAAAAAAAAGAAAATGGGGTTTGATGGATGTTTTATCCCCACTGAGGGACTTAGGGTCGATAGATATTCCCGCTTAAGTTAGCGTATATACAAGGTGGCGCAAAAGTTGTCACCCGTTGTTCTTTCGCTGTAATTTTTTTTATGAATGAAAAACTTTGGTTCTGCTTTTGGATTATGTTAATTGGTGTCTTAAGTTTTTTCTGTATCAGTTAACTTCACAAATATCAAAGTAGAATTTACATTTGCCGCCATTTGCAAAAATTATGCTTCTTCCGATAGGAAGATGACTTTTGCGCCACCTTGTATAAGGATAAGTTCTTGATGTATTTTATATGCAAATTTCAAAATGAACGTATATGCACGTGTAAAAGAACACCACCATTGTGCAGTACCAGCTTTATTATGTAGATACATAGCCCTAAAAGCAATGATTTTTTTTGTGGAGGCATCTTACGCAGGGCTATCCAGAGAGCATTCCTCTTCAAGCCATTTACTACATACACTGGCGATCACAAGGATGAGGCCATACATTTTGCAAACCGATTTTTAGTCTTTATACCTGTTGGAAATTTTATACCCAGTAACTTTTACTACCTGGCAACAGGTACATATTTTCCCAACAGTAAGCCATAAAATTAAAGGGTAAATAAGAAACGACCGCTATAATTTCCCAAGATCAAACAATGAACTACTTGAAAAGCGTATAAAAAGATGCGCCACTAGGATGAGGCCACATGCAAAATCTTCGAAGGAAAGGACAAAATGAATAAAATGTTTACATTTTATGATTTTAAAACATTTATTTATTATGTTTTTCTACATTAATAATGAGTATGCCTGCCATTTTTCGATATGACCTCTATAAGACGGTTTGGAATAGAATCGTACAGTTTTTTTTTTAAATAATAAAGAGAAATTCGGGCCCAGGCATCACGAATAGCTTCGATTAAGCGTTCCTTGTCTTCAAATTGTCTGCGGCCTTCATACACTTTGCGACATAACCATGCCCAAACATTTTCGATTATGTTTAAGTAAGGTGAATATGGCGGCCATGGTAAGAGATCTGATTGAATTTAGCTCCAAACAACCCTGGAAGTGTGGATAGGGGCATTGTCTTGTTGGAATATCCAAGGCAGGGGTCCGAAAATGTTTTTGACTTTTGGAAATGACCGTTTGTAGTTGTTTCCGTTCATTGTTGTGGACAAAAACTCCAACTCGATTGTGCCATAGTGGGTAATAGCTCCCCACACCTTTACACCTGATGTACGGCTGTGATGTCTTGACAAAATAAGCTCCTCCTTTCTTAAATCATGGAAATAAAAGTTGTAACCATCGGGGCCGTCAAGGTTAAACTTGTTTTCATCCGAAAAGACAAAGCGTTTCCATTCACTGCTCCAAGCGACATGTTCTCTTGCAAAATTTATTCGATGCTCCTTGTGTATTTGCCTCAATACAGGTTTCTTTTTAAGTTTTCTTCCCTGTATAATACCACTTTATCGTATTATCCTTCGGACCGTTGCTATGCTGGCTGATACTCCGCTGTTGGCTCTTATTTTAGTCACTGTAGAGTAGAATTTGATTCAAGCCGTAAAATAACCCTCTTTTCTCGCAATGTCGTTGCTTCTGCCGTGCGTCCTATTTGATCTTTCCCATAGTGTTGTGGATTTGCAAGATAACTATTTACAACAGTCTTACTGTTATTTTCCCCATCCTGCAATTTCTCGGCCATGGAGTCCTAACTCCTTGAAAGCATCTATTATTTCTCTTTCTGTCGCTGTCAAAGTCGAAATATTAGCAATGGGCTCATCCTAGGAAGGCATCTTTTTATACGCTTTTCAAGTAGTTCATTGTTTGATCTTCGGAAATTCCAGCGGTCGTTTCTTATTTACCCTTTAATTTAACGACTTACTGTTGGGAAAATATGTACCTGTTCACAGGTAGTAAAAGCTTCTGGGTATAAAACTTCCAACAGGTATAAAGATTGCAAAATGTATGGGCTCATCCTTGTGATCGCCAGTGTATATGAACATTAGCGGAGGCCTAGAGTCGACGCATTGCTCTATAATGATACCGCGTGTTCACCATCGAGTATTCAATTAAAATGATCTTAAAATCGCTTTAGAACTATAAGCCAGAGATACATATAGGTACACTTGGTACCACATGTTTAAGGACATGCCTTTTTTGAAAATGTAACGATTTTGTTAAAACCGTTCACCAGTGTGGGAAAACCTGTTTGGAGAAGGTAAGCAGGATATATAGCGATCATTATGTCACGAGAAATTAACGGTTCGGTTGAACATTTTTAATTTTATATTATATTGCCGTCCTCTCTCGTAGACTTTCCTTGAAAGCCATCTCCACACGTTTTCCATCATTTTAATAATAATTGTATCCATAAGGTGAGTCCAAATTGAGCTTTTTTCGCCAAAAAAGACGATTAATCACCAATCCCGACTCCACATAATGTGTCTTATTGCAAAGTAAAGTCGCTGACTCCAAAGTGTTCCATTCAGTGATGGCTTTATCCTTATTTTTGTGCTAAATATGCGTTTGGCCTATCCGCAGTTTACCCTTTGACTTTTCCGATAGACAGACTTGAATTGGAAGCACTTTCAATTGCTTGCCGTTCTTGAGATATTTTTGCCAGGCTAAGGAATCCTTGGGATTTTTTTTATAGTTTTCAGGGTCCGTTAGGTAGTAATGTAAGTGGTCTTTCATTAGCGACCTGACAACTTCAAACTTTCAGTGTGAAGGCACCCTTAAACCGATTACCAAAGTGTCAATGTGAAAATATTCAGCAAAGTCAACATTTTTATCATGGTAAATACCTGATCACCAATTCGGATTCAGGACTAAGCATTCTACAATCGACCAGGTTTACAGAATAACCAATGTAATTGAAAAAATCCTAGAGGAGAAAAAAATATGTTCTAGTGTTTTTCTCGACGTCTCTCAGGCCTTTGATAAAGTATGGGATACGGGCTTGAAACATAAGCTAAGACAAGCTTTTCCGAAACAGTTATCTGATGTCCTTAGTTGTTACTTATCAGACAGACTCTTTCGTGTAAAACACGGAAATGATTACTCTGAATTTAAAGAAATCGCGGCAGGAGTTCCCAAAGGAAGCGTTCTTGGACCGATCCTATTTCTAATATACACTAGTGATATTCCGCAAGAAGAATGCACAACAGTAGCCACGTTTGCAGACGATACAGCTATATTAGCGGTCAGTAATACCGTTGAATCAGCAACTAATAAACTCCAACTTTCTATTGACAAAATTTGTGATTGGACAAAGACTTGGCGTATTGCTCTCAACGAGGCCAAATCAACGCACGTGAATTTTACTAATAAAAATGGTGACAACTTACCCATTTTCATTGATTCGGTACGAATTCCGTAAGCAAACGAGGCAAAATATTTAGGAATGACACTCGATGCGAAATTAAAATGGAAACCGCACGTCAAGAAGAAACGCGAAGAGCTCGCCATTCGATGTAAACAAATGCACTGGCTGCTGGGTAGATTTTCCCAACTCAGCATGCAGAACAAGCTGCTTTTATACAAGCAAGTACTAAAACCGGTTTGGACATACGGTATACAACTTTGGGGTTGTACCACATCCAGTAATATAAACATTTTACAAACTTTTCAAAACAAAGTGCTAAGAAAAATAGTAAATGCACCATGGTTTATCAGAAACACTGATATCCACAGAGACCTAAGTATGGCTACCGTCGAAGATGAAATAAAACATTTTGCCCGCAAACAACAGACACGCCTTCACGGTCATTGCAATAACACCATGCTACAAATTCGAGACGATACTAACCTAGTGCGCCGATTACAAAGGATAAAACCATTTGAATTAGCGCAATAAGATGTAACCGCGTGCTTATGGCGATATTAGCAGGTGCCTCCACTGGGAAGCTGCATGCCAAACGCGTATTTAACAGTTTAAATAAAACTACTGGATAGGAATAACCTAGTTGTAGTATGAAGGTTTCGAAGGGAGGTGGTGTTTTCTTATCTTAAGTGAGAAAGAGTCGCATGTGCGATTTTCCCCCTACCCCTATTATTCGTCCGAGCCTAGTTCTGGTTCCAAGTCTCGTGCTTTAGATAATTAACTCTCTTGGGTTATGGCTTGGGAGTAATATTAGAAACTCTATAAAAAAAAAAAAAAATTATGCTAAAAAACACGAAGGAACAAGGTTTACAAATAATTAAAATTTACTACCAAAATTCAGAGTCGGTGGTAGCAACTTTAAGAGCGTTGATGCCAATTGTCGGCCGTTATTCTCGTCTCAGTAGACAAGCAATTCATAGTCTAGTGAACAAATTGGAGTCAGAATATTCGCTGGTTGATGTTGCCGTGCCAGTGAGACTACGTTTTGCCCGAAGTGTGGAGAATATTGCTGCCGTAGAGGCGTCCGTCGCAAATCAGCCAAATCAGTCAATTTCACGGCGTTCTTAAGAATTGGGATTTGCCCAGACCTCATTATGGGGAGTTTTGCGTACGGAAGCAGAGTCCTGTGAGGACCCCCGTCAGTGTACGTATGTCTTTGCGGTTCAGCCCGGTCATGACCTTAGATCTCCTTTTGTTAACCGCTGGCCAAAGCTCCCTCGAGTGTCTGCAACGTAGGATTGTTCTACTCATGGATTCAACATCGATTTTCTGCGTCAGTGCACTGAGCGGAGTTTGTATAGATTTCAGAGCCAGAGAAGCATCCATCTCCGATCCGCATCTGCTAGCAGGATTACGTCTTTCTCTCTGAATTGGAGTTAGAAATAAACCATCTCTCTCGGTGACTTTAAATAGTTTGAAAGATCCAATTGCTCCTTTAACCTTATCTAGACTAAACAAAATTCCAATAATCTGTTTAATCTACTTGCTACAGGCACCCTGAGTTCTGTTGTGTTTGTTTTCTGGAAAAGTGCGGTTTCCATGCATGCGGTCCGTCGGAAAGGTTCTATCTGTTTTCTTTGGTAAGCTTATATAGTTTGTCTGATACAGAGCAGATATTTTGAGTGACCTTTGGTGCAGATGCAATTTTTGTTGTGTTAAGCGGGCAATAGTAAACACCTATCTTTCAATTAAGATTGCAACGTTTCGGACGTGTTAACGTTCTGATTTGTGGGCTCCGTGGTTCCGGGGTAAGTGTGATGGACTCAATCTAAAGGTCTCTGGTTCAAATCCCGCAGGTGCCAAGTAACACCTCTGCCTCACCTCTTGCGAACGTCAGACATCCAAGGGTATCAATTGTAATGAGAAGCTTCTCAAATTTGCCGTTCGGATTCGACTTCAAATTGTAGGTTCCTTCCACTTCGTACAACCAAATGGTTTGAAGGGCTAGGTCTTAGGCCCTGTAGGGGTCGTTAATCGAAAAAATAATTTTTTAACGTTCTAACTTACTGCCATATAAGCAATGTCTACGCAGCCCTTTCCTCATGTGGATGGTTTCGATCGTCTCAATTCCGTTCCGAGTTATATTCTATAAGAGCGAACTTATGTTGCTCCGAATTTTTTGAGTGTGCTTGATGAAAGAGTTTCCTTAACTTCTTCCTAAGTTTAGCAAGTTGGTCATTCTACGAAGGAACCGTGAAGAAAGTAAGTATTTTTGTCGATAAGGCAGGCAGTCCTACGCACTTGCTCACTCAATTAATAGCTTACCCTTCCTCTTTGTTTCCTTCGCGGCGAGGTTATGATCACAATTAAATGGATCGTAACCCTCCCAGTCATCCCTATTGGTTCGCCTTTGAGACTCGCCATTTCGACCTCTATAAACATCGGCAGTCGTCGCGGTTCCGCATCACTTATGTATTTGCTAAGACTAATCAAATGTTGGATTCGCATTCACACTTGCGTGATAGTTTCAATTTGTTAATAGCTAATCTAAGCTCACATGGATGTTAAAATTGCTTACAATTTCCTTGATTTATCTACTGACAACCCAAGGTTCCTGAATGAGTCCTAGTCTTATCTTTATCTCACAGCTTCAAGCCACTAACAAAATTGTATTTATTTAACTTCCGAAAACCATGAATTAAACGTGTTTGTGCCACCTCAAAGACTATATGATGATAGGCAGATTATTAAGTTAGGTCACGGACCTAACCATCGATTGGCAAGCTTATAGCACTCGCTAAACGTGCACCGCATATTTAATTAACAAGCGCGAGTCTACTATTTCTGTTCCTACTAGGCAAACATTTCAAGATAACTTGTTACACCGCATCAGTTGATGCTTCACCCTCACTTAGCTTTCAAAGTTCAATCATCCATTAGTTGGTTGGGGAGTTTCACAAAAAGTACCATTTAAACTCATCACGACAAAGACCGAAGTTGAAAACTTTACATGAAAGCAACGCCAGTTCACTTCTCAGATACAGATTTGCCACATTGTTTGCAATGACATTCATTTGATAAGTTATTCATGAGTAACAACTTCCTCCATAGAAAAGGTAGTCCTTCCAACGGCGCACTGCCTTTGACTGCTCGGGCTTCTTAGAACAATGAATGGCCACCGTATACCGTACCGACTCTACCTACAGCAGTGGGAACAATAAAAATCATCATGTCTTTATGCTTCACCATCTCTTCCTCTCCGTTAAATACACAATTTTCTCCGTGATTTTATTTTTCAAAAACCCAACTTTTCAGCTAACTATCTACGAAAACACTCTTTGAAATCCACTCATACGAAAAGCGCATTTATTTATCAATTTAATTACACATAAAGTGATTAACTTGAATTGCAGCTATGGTGCTGCAGCAGAGCTCTCGAGAAACGTGCTGAGCTCAGTCAGCAAGGAGAACTTGGTTTCTTTTTTCCTTTCAAACAAAAGATACTCTCATAGATACATATTCCTCCAATAGTATACGAATACGAGTACAACGAGTACCTATAGAGTATGGTATAAGTGAACATGGACAAGAAACGAAGAACCAAGTAAAATGCGCGCCAAACCATCATTGTGTACAGTTGACGTCGTCTTCTTCATCGTCTCCTCCTCCTCTGTGAACATTGAATTCTGTGGAGCTCTGTGGTGGTACTAGTCTTCAGCTCAGTTGTTCTTCTGTGGGAATTAAATTATGAATTTCACTAGAATAGAATGTTACGAGTACGAGTATTTTCCTCCTCCAATCTCAATGCTCACCCGAAAAGAATAATACAATCTGGTTGTTCGGTAAGTATGGTACTCGTATCTGCTATAACGTTGGAAAGGCGAACCACTCGCGTATCAAGATTCATGATGGTGGTAATAGCGATGGTGGCACGCAACCCATGGATGTTGATCTACATTCAAGTCGTTTGCTCTCGCTCTTTGTGATTTTTGTTAGTTTCTGAGTTGGGTTATTACTTGGCAATGCTCGTCATTGGTTTTGAGTGACCAGAATCTTTCTGTTTAACGATTGTGTGTGGCGTTGACATCCCGGTGAAACAATGAAATTACAATTTTCAGACCCTCTCCTGCACGTATCTTCTGAAGATACCTTCCTGCTCCCTATCAAAACAAAATAATAAAAAAATATTGTGGGAATTTTCATATGATTTTTAGCTTGAGATACTTTTTTTTTATTATTTTATCCATCGCGTACTCGGTAGTTGGGATTTGTATTTTTTTATTTGCCATTGGATTATTGTGGTAACGTGTTTTTATTATTTGTAGTTATGTATACCGTTGTGGATGATAATGATGCTTCCATGCATATGAGTGAGATTTAAGTCATGTATTGTGAATGCATTTCGGTTCACAATCACATACATTAGCTGATGGACAATGTTAATGACAGAATCAAAATCCTTGCTGCAAAACAAAAAAATCGTGGCAATGATTTTTGTGTAGTTTTGTTTCGGTTTGGTTCTCAAAGTAGGGAAATCCCTTTATTACTTGAGGAAGGTTGTTGTATTGTATTGTATTATATTTGAAATGAGGTCGCCTATAGACAACAAGCATTAAGGCTTAATGGTCCATTGTGTTTCAGCATAGCTGCCCGATCAGTGCTTTGGTTATGTCGGTTATGGAAATTCAAATAAAACAAAACACTTATTATTCAAATCATACTTTTAATTCACTTTTTAAGAAAACATACCTATATATTTTTGTTATTATAATTATTAAAAAAAAACTGCACTGGAAAAAACCTATACAGAAAAAAATTCTAAACAAAATAATAATAGGCTCAAATTACCTGTATTGGCCGCGGATACAGATAAATCTATGTTGGCAATGGCGGTCACTTTTTGTAAAGGCAGATATCGCCATTGTAGCCTGACGGACTGTCCCAGCCTGAATATTCAGCGTGAGCCGAACCTGCGCAGCGAGGTCACCCATACGCCGTACCAGAACTCGTTGTTGTTGCCTCAAAACTCTCTGCAAATGTGACATTTGTTGCTATCAGAGGTTATTGTCAAATATATACCCAAGGTAGGACGCAGACCGTCTGCACTACCAAAGTCACACAGACCAATAAGCCTCACTTCATTTTTCCTCAAAACTATCCATGATAGATATATCAGAGACGGGGCACTTCAAACGAACCCCCTTCACAAGTACCAATATGCCTACCAACCCGGAAAATCAACCACATACGCCCTGCAAAATCTAACCACGAGAATTGAGAAATCCCTCAACGACAAAGAGACAGCGATCGGTTGTTTCCTCGATATAGAAGGAGCATTTGATAATACAGAATTCTCGCTGATATATAGAGGTATCCAAAATATGGGAGTTGACAACACTACATGTAAATGGATAAAATGTATGATAGAGGATAAAACAATAAAAACTTCATTAGGCAACAATAAACTCAGTGTGACAGCTACGAAAGGATACCCCCAGGGAGGAGTACTCTCACCCCTGCTATGGTCCATCGTAGTAAATGAAATACTGATCATTCTCAGTAATGATGGTTTCTATGTCCAAGGATATGCAGACGACACAGCTATCCTAATCAGAGGTAAATTCGAAGACACAATCTCGGATCGCCTCGAGAGGGCTCTGAACCTGGTTGCTGAATGGTGCACAAAAGTTGGACTTAAAGTCAATCACAAGCAAAAGCACAATAGTTGCATTCACCAAGAGAAGAAGGCGAGGAAGACTCAGAAACGCTATACTCTTCGGTGAAACAATAGAGTTCTCAACGGAAGTTAAATATCTAGGAATCACACTAGACAAAAAACTTATATGGAACTATCACCTTACCAAAACTATTGATAGGGCCAGGACCTCATTATGGACAGGAAAAAGCCTACTTGGTAAAAATTTGGGACTAAACTCCAACATGACACTGTGGATGTACATGGCATTTACAAGACCTATCATTACGTATGCAGCAGCCATTTGGTGGTATAAAGCAACGCAGAGGTCAGCACATGCCAAGCTCAATAAAATACAGCGACTAGCCTGTGTCTATGCAACTGGTGCAATGAAAACTGCACCAACAACTGCACTTGAAACTATACTAAACATCGCTCCACTTCACCACGAACTCATGAAAGAGGCTATGGTAAATGCCTATACGCTCATCACAGAAGATGAATGAAATTCCAACATAGTCCACTCCGCAATCCTACGGGAACCCAGAGAACACGAACTACTTGGAATACACCTACACAGACAAATGTCTATCAAGATATAACTTCCGACACAACTTCAAGGTTACATTCCAAGACCGTCTAAACTGGGAACAGAATAAACCTACATTTGCCAAAGATCCACGCGATAGAGCTCTGCAATCGAGAGAATCTAAACAGACTTATCAAAAACAAAAACATCTACATTCTCTCCGATGCGATAGCAGGGCGGCCTTACTCGCAATCAACGGCTTTGAAATAACATCAAAATTGGTCTGGGATTGTCTCCAACTCCTACAACTACTGGGCACAACAAAGAAAGTTCAATTAATTCGGGTGCCTGGACACAGTGGATACGAAGGCAATGAAAAAGCAGACAAACTATCCAGAACTGGATCCGCATCCCCATTCATGATGCCAAGACCATTCTGCGGGCTACCAATAAACACTATAAAAAGTTGTGTTAAAACCTGGCTTGAGCAAAAGAAGCTCCATTTCTAGAGGGAAGCCGAAAGTAACAGGCAAGCTAAAAACTTTACCCCAAATAGTTCCCACAAAAAAAACGAAGCAACTACTACAACTAAGTAGAAGTGGCTTCCCCACAGGCACTACCGTGTCAAAAAACACCTGATGACTATAGGCATAGCACAAGACAGTACCTGCAGATTGTGCAACGAGGACGTAGAAACAGCAGAGCATATATTATGTGAATGCAACTGTTTAATCAAAACGCGTCAACGTTTCCTAGCTAAATTCTACCTTGAAGCAGCAGATATAGCTGCCAGCTCTCCCAAAGAATTAGCCGCCTTTCTAAAAAACTGCATCATCATGGACGAGCTCTAAATGGAAGATAGGAAGAAGGTGGCAATGGTGCGATGGTAGTGTATTCACTAAAGTGATTGGCAGGTCGTGCGTTCGAATCCCGACCAGGGCCATGATTTTTATAAATTGAATACACACAACAAAAACTGATCTCCCTAAAACAATTTAGGCGCCACCTGTTGAGAAATAAAAAATCCCATCGCACCAAATTTCTTTCCTATCCTTCTATTCTTTCAGTAAGTAGCACCCAAAAATAGGCAATGAATTGCTGGGAGCTACTTGCGCAACAAACTAAATGCCTGCGCTGTGGTTTTACCATTATAAGAGTACTGTGTCACTACAGAAAAAAGAAATCCCTTTAGCGCACGCAAATTATAAAAAAAAAAAAAAAAAAATATCACCATAATCCCACAAGCGGCCGCAGTGATCTGGATACAGTATACCACCCCCCACCCCCCCCCCCCCCCCCACCCTCCTTAAAATCTAATCTAATCTGCTATCACTTCAATGGAGTCATCCGAATTAGAATCCACAATCTTCTAAGCACTTACATCCGATTTGGAAGTAGAATCTGGGAAGATTTGTTCGGTCACTTTTTTCCGCTTTTATTTCTTATTATCTGGCAAAGTCAACTCCTTCTGTTTTTTCTCTTTCTTGTAGTTCAGTCTTTTCCGTTCTTTGACCGGTATTACCTACATGAAAGACTAAAAAAAATTGAAGTAAAATTATGAGCTATTCAAAACCAAATGAGACTCATACAGATAATTAATAGCCCACAAAAGAAGGTATTATAAAAAACTGAATTGATTATAAAATGGTAAACGTACCTATTTACCATCTATTTTGTATTCACTTATTTACAATTTGGTCAAAAACACTGAACAGACTGTCACTTCCAAATGCCATATTATTCGTAAACAACTTTTCGATACCAGTGCGTTGGAGATTGCATCCCTACTGGTCCACCTGTGTGGGGTTCGCCGGATCGACCTCAGAAAATCAAGTTAGGCCTCCCTATTTTGAATCACTTCGTCTGTAAGGCCAATAAAATGCTCTTGTAGCTGCATTTGTGTGATCCAGGATTTTTAAGACCTGCCTCTCTTTCGTGTTTATGACAGTACTAACTGAGCCGGGGTTCACTTTCTTCGAGATGGGTAGACGAGCTCCACCAAGTCTACAAACATCTAAGAAATAGTGTTGTTCGCGAAATAAGAATTGCTTAGTCGCAGTTTTATTCCAATCACCTGAATACTAACTTAGATGGCAAAAAACTTTGGAGTAACCTCCGTGAATTGGGGATTGGTAGACAAAAGTTAAGCTGTGCAAGTGATATTGACTGGGGTTGGGGACATAATCCCGAAAACCAAAATCCCGAAAATCCAAAATCCCGAAAACCCAAAATCCAGAAAATCCAAAATCCCGAAAAGCCAAAATCCCGAAAAGCCAAAATCCCGAAAAAAGAATCCCGAAAACGAAATCCCGAAAAATTATATAAAATGAAAAATTTGCGCAATTTCGAGCATGCTCATTATTAATGCAGAAAAACATATTAAAGAAATGGTTTAAAACCATAAAATGTAAATATTTTATTAATTTTTTCCTTTCTTTGGAAGATTTTGCATGTGGCCTCATCCGGTGCAGGGAAATAACTTCTCGGACAATAACTTCACATGGGCAATAACTTCACCTTGAGTGGGCAATAAATTCACTTTTTTTTGTGAACTTATTGCCCACCAGGTGAGCAATAACTCCACTTTTTTGTGGGAAATAATTTCTCTTAACATTTTATGATAATTCAAGAACCGTACCCCGCACCTACTCCAAATCAAACAGTGATGACAAGCGGGGGGTTGCAGGGGGGCAGCATGCCAACCCCCCCAAAGCGTTGCCCTGTTTATGGAATCTACTTGGGACTTCGCAACTAATCAAATAAACAATGCAATGCATATGGGGGGCATGCTGCCCCCTGCAACCCCCCTGCTTGGGTCATTGCTTGATTTGGAGTGGGGGCAAGGGTCTTTAGTTGTAATAGACAAATTCTCAAATTATAGGTGGGAAATAAGTTCACAAAATTTACCGTGGAGTTATTGCTCACCTATGGTGGGCAATAAGTTCACAAAAAAAGTGAAGTTATTGCCCACTCGAGGTGAAGTTATTGCCCATGTGAAGTTATTGCCCGTGAAGTTATTTCTTTTTATACGCTTTTCAAGTAGTTCATTGTTTGATCTTGGGAAATTCCAGCGGTCGTTTCTTATTTACCCTTTAATTTTACGACTTACTGTTAGGAAAATATGTACCTGGTCACAGGTAGTAAAAGTTTCTGGGTATAAAATTTCCAACAGGTATAAAGACTAAAAATCGGTTTGCAAAATGTATGGCCTCATCCTTGTGATCGCCAGTGTACTATTGATGTAGGAAGGGGGAAAGTGGGAGATTTTGCATTTCCTGGAGTTCAGTTTTGTGGAGGCTTACGTCTTATCCACAAAGAGTTGCCATCTTGTTAGCTTGTTAAGAGCATATGGACCGCAAATTCAACCGTACATGCGACCATCGGCAGGGCGCATTGTGTAGCTCCTCGTGAGGGACGCGGACTTAATGTTTGCCCTTCATTTAAATGTTCTCCCAACGATGACGCGAAGATGTCAAACTTAAATGCAATAGATTAAGGAAGCGTCTTAAATGGTGGAAGGTCAAAATTAATCTATGTTCTATTTGTATAGTAGTCGTAGTTAAAATCACCAGACCGGTTTTGCACTCTTTGATGGATGTTCCGTGACAATTACAATGAGCCTTATTGTGAAGATCAATCGACAGTTGATAATTGACTATTTTCAATGTGTGCTATTGTGAACAAACGATTCTAAAGGATTTTGTCAATGGGAGTCAATTAAAAAAATTCGATTGACAAAAATACCAAATGAATCGTTCGTTCACAATAGCACACATTGAAAATAGTCAATTATCAATTGTCGATTGATCTTCGCAATAAGGCTGAATTACAGCATACAGTAAAGCACCCTCCTGTACTAGTGATGGTCCTAAGTATTGTGTTTGTTTATCACAATGGACCTTTTATTGTCCTAAGTTTGCCGGCTTCGAACGAATGTCACTTCAACCATGTTTGCCTTAATCGCGGATGATCAGCATAATAAATGGCGATATAGCCTGATTTATATAGATGGACTGTAAGGTTTTTGATGACCCAGTGACTATCCATGGGCTAGATGGCGTTAAATTATGGAACAAATTCGTTCCAACAATAGAATTTTTCGAGAGATCGTTTTACAATCTTAAAAAGTAAATTTTATTTAAAAATATTTCTTACACTTTCTTCCTTCTGAAAAATAGGTTCCTATGGCCTTCAGTATGGCCTTCAATCAATCGAACTTTCATTTAAATCTCTTTCAATCTGGTCGTACCCCTCTAAATCTTGTCCTCGATAGCAACAAACCCATTAAATGCTACTTAAAAAGATATAACAAAATTTATTGTCAAAGACCCATAACTGAAGCAGTAATCATTCATCTTAATCCCTGCCTCCCGCATTTCCAAACTCATCAGCAGCAAGTAAATAAAAAGGTGCAGGCAATAATTATTTTCTCTGTAATCCCAATCCCAATTCCGAATCCATTTTTTCATCCCGTTTTCAAAGTGCTCTTGTATTACAAAGATTTTTTAATTACTATCCCCGCACGATGAAATGCCGGCCGCGCCGATAGATACGCACACTCCGCCCGCAGCTGTTGCTGCTGATGATGAGGATGATGATTTAATGCCCAACAAAAGGTATCCCTTTTCTACGTTCCCACAAAAGTCTGATGTCATTCATTGAATCCACTAAAAGGAAACTCACATAAGGGTCGGGTTGGGTTGGCTTGGCTTGGCTTCATTTGAAAACAACTTCCAAATGCTCGTGAGCGCTCAACACTTTCGTGCTCCATGGCGCGCAATTTCAATTACGAAGAATTTCTTCAGAATCGGAACTACAGTGCCGCTTTGCATTTCCATCATTTTCCGTTTCCATTTTCTGGGGCATTTTTCTTCTTTTATTGCACCGGGAATTCGCTCAAATTTCATATCGACAATGAAATCTGTCTGATCCTTTGAGATTCATCGATGCAGAATGCAAAGACGTGCCAAAGTGTAAATTGCATTTCACGGAATCTCACTATTAGGTTGCTTATTTCTTGTTAACAATTTTTTTTAATTTTATTTTTCCTGTTCGTCTTAAGCCCTTTAATTTGGATTGGATTTTTTTAGGTCTGGGCCCTAATTCAGCGGTTTATTGTATCTTTCAGACCGTGAACCATTGTCTAAGATTTGAATGTTTTTGTTTTAGTGTTCAGGTCGGCTGGACTTGACGTGGATGCACGTATGTCACGCATAGAAGCGCGTGTTAAGTCGCTCTCGGTTCCTCTGCTATTGGCTTCTGTGGGAAATTTGATATTTTGACGCTCGAGTGCAAATTTACACGAGGGCAGTCAGCCGTCATTTATTGGGCTAACTACTTTTTTTGTATTGAAATGGGTTTTTCTGTTATAAAATCATGGACTCAATTTCGATCTAGGTTAGAATTACTAAATGAAACGAATTTTGTGCAGAAAAGCATGAAGATGCTTGTAGCGTGAATCCGCTTAAAACTCATCATAAACATGGCCATTGAGGTTGCTTGTACAAAATCTTTAATTCTTCTTCTTTCTTCTTTTTTTAACGACAAGGTTATGATCTAGAAGAACGAGTTCATAACTTTCATAACTATTCTACTTTACTAATAGTTGTGGTCCAGGATGGAGTCTAAAATTAAATTTCAGTCTTGTTAAGACTGGGCAAGACTAAGTCTGCAATTAGATGTGAATGAACTCCAAAAGACCCAGAAACACCTTTTAATCTCAACACAGGTTCGAGACGAAAAAGATAGAACTTCCGAATTTAAGGCCCAGTTTACATCTAAAATTATATAGAGACTGGCACATATATCATTCTTTGACCTTTTCGATTCATATCGAGCAAGGCTAAATGGTATTGAAGTCTGCTTTAAGTCTTTAAGTCTTTAAGAGGAATGCCATCTATCCTTTCATCATCACATAACCTACGATAACATCGATCGGCAATTACTACAAGGTGGGCCAAAAGAAATCACCCTATTGGAAGATGCTGTTATTTTTGCAAATGGCCGCCGATGTCTAATCTGTTTTGACATTTGTGGACTAGACAGATGTAGAATACAAGTGAACAAGCCATGGAGCGATACACTCCCCAAGAACGCGGAATAATCGTGTCTATTTTTTTGCGTCTGTAGTGTTGGCGCTGCGCGAATTCCGTCGCCGATTCCACGGCCGTCCGAAACCGACTGCGCAAACTGCGCCGTTCGGCCACCAACCTTGAAGAGTATGGGACCACACGAGACGTTGCCAAGAGTGGCCGGCCCCGGAGCGCCCGTTGTGCCGAGAATATCGCCGCTGTTGAGGAGGATGTCGAGCTGTCGCCGGAAACATCGACCAGACGCCGTGCCTCGCAATTAGTCATCAGCCGGTCGTCCCTAAGGCGAATTTTGGTCAAAGACTTGCGCATGTTCCCGTACAAAGTCCAGTCCGTGCATCAGCTGCTGCCTGTCGACGGCCAAACGCGTGGAACCTACGCCCAAGCCATCCTCAATCTCGAGGACGAAGTGGACGATTTTTCGACCAAAATCATAATGAGCGATGAGGCTCATTTCCACCTCAGCCGGTACGTGAACAAGCAAAACTGTCGCTTCTGGGGTACCGAAAATCCACGAGTAATGCACGAGGAGCCATTACACCCGCTCAAAGTTACTGCATGGTGCGCTGTTCACGCGGAGGAGTCATCGGACCATTTTTTTTTTTCGAGAACGCCGCTGGTCAAACGACAACAGTGGACGGTGCGAGTAATAGGGCCATGTTAACCGAGGTTTTTTCTGCCGCAATTAGACGAATTAGGACTGGAGGACATGTGGTTCCAACAGGACGGAGCTACGGCACATACTGCGCGAGCCACAACCGATATTCTGAAGGCGGCGCTCCCGGGTCGCTTCATCTCTCGTTTTGGCGATTTGCACTGGCCCGCAAGATCGCCCGATTTAACCGTTCCAGACTTTTTTTTGTGGGGTTTTTTTGAAGTCCCGTGTTTACGTGAACAAGCCCAAGACCCTAGAAGCCCTCAAGGACAACATTCGACACGAGTGCGAGAATCTGTCGCCCGAAGTTCTCGCCGAAGTGATGAAAAATGCCATAAAACGAGCCCGTATGGCAATCAATTGTGACGGCGCCCATTTGGCCGATATCATCTTCTCGACTTGACCAATAAAATTCTAAAGGTGCAAGTAAACATAATCAAATAACAGAATTGAAGTTTTTCATTTAGAAAAAAAATGAGAGCCAAACAACACCGGATGACTTCTTTTGGCCCACCTTGTATAAATGAGCGATGTCGTAAAACGGACGATGGAATTAATTCTTCCTCGAGTAGGACGTTCCGACGATGGCCAGACAGAAAAGTACAGAAACAAATCGACTTACTTTAGTGACAGCCAAGTATACTGCTCTTGAGGCTTATAAGGCTGTTAAAGCAGTTTTCTGACCACAACGAACCCGAGATGAAAACGTTGAATTCAGAGATCTAAAACCTAAAAAGGTTTTTTCCTCTTTAAGTACATAGTTATGGTCTCGACTACTTCATTGCAGCGCTATTGGTCCGTCTGTGCGGTTCGGTGGTTGGAGTCAAAAAGTATTGGCAAGGTTCCGTGAAACAGAAAACAAAACAATACTGACAGCCGGAATATGCCCGGAAAGTATCGCTTCGAACGAGGATGTTTGAGATCGAGGACCCGCAGGATAGAGTGGATTTTCTGGACATTTGCTTCGAGGCCGTGTATGGGGTGCACAACCGTGGGTCAGATAAATTAAAATAAAATGTCTATAGATATGCTAGCGACAATTTTTGTCGAAACAAGATCGTTCGATCGTTTCCATTTTACGTGATCTGGCCCCTATTGGACGTGCGATGATATTCAGACTAGGTCCCTGGTAGGTCAGTTTAATCTACGTATGGAACTTGAGAATTGGCAATCTGATTATAGCGGGCTCTATGTGTTCCAAGATAAATAACATCCTATTGTTGTCATCGACGTCCGAATGGACCAGGCTCACTCACTTGTTCGTCTCGAAAGACGAATTCGACTTTTCAAATAACCCTACAAAAAGAAGTCCAGAGTGGTCAGATCTGGAGATTTGGGTGGCCAGTCAATGTCGCCATTTTTCGACAGCACACGTCCAGGTAATTTTCGCTGCAGAAACTGCACTGCTTGAATTGCATTATGGCATGGCGCACTGACCGTTAAGTTTATTTGGTAGGCTCAGGATGTCTTAGCACCACTAGAGTAGCCAGAGTCTACAGAGAGCGCCTGAGCGCACCCACAGACGCCAAAAATATGTGGAACCGGTATCGCGACATTAATAAAAAGGTAACCGAGAGCACCGTAGGTTACCATTAACCTCAGAGAAAAAGTCCGTTTAATGATAATGAGTGCGTTCACCGAAAAATTGCGACATAACGTGCACATGTACAAACGCTGCTACGCAAAATTAGGGCAGCAAGGGAAGAGTATCGAGCCAGGAGAAGGGAGGAGCAGAAGATCCTGCGTAGAAAGAAGAGGGCAATCTCCCAACTCAAGGAGATCGAGGAGGTCTCGCGATCGAAACAATATCCGGAGGTTTTATAAAAAGTCCAAGCCACTCGCTGCTGGCTTTATGGCCGGGACGCAGGCTTTTCGAAAAAGGAAAGGAAACCTAGTCACCGAAGCACAGGGAATAGTAGATGTGTTTAAGCAGCATTGTCAGCAGCTGTTAAATGAGTGCGTGATAGGGCAAGAAGAGTACCCACGTCCAGCCAACGAAGAACCGGTTCAACCACCTAGTATTGAAGGGTTTAGCATAGCTGTAAAAAAAGCTAAACAACAACAAGGCTACCGGCTCTGATGGTTTACCAGCTGAGCTCTATATGCCCCATCTACAAGAAAGGCGATCTTATGTCTTGCAAGAAATGTCGTATTTAATATCCTATCCAACGTGGGTACTGTGTGGACGTCTAAAGCCGACACACTAATCGGCACGTACCATTGTGGCTTGCGTCCCAGCAGATCGACAAAAGACCAAATCTTCACACCAAGGCAAATCCTGGAAAAGACCAATGAATTTCAAGTCGAGACCCACCACCTTTTCATCGACCTTAAAGCCGCACATGATAGCAATAATCGCCAGGAGCTCTGACTTTCGTCGTATAGACTCTCTCAGGTCTGGATCAACAGAAAAAAGGCCAGAACCCGTTCTCTCCCCCGTCTTAGAGCCATCAGTGTAGATACCAACCACATACGCTACTGTGACTGCATCTCTTTGCCACTCTTTCCTTCCCGGATATGACACCTCATAGGAAATGTCAAAGTCGATCAAGGGGGAAATTTTATCTCTCCGTATAGGATTTCCGGGTAGCACATCAGTTAAGATCGTGCGGTTCCCTTAAACTGGCCCAAATTTTTGAGGTCAGCAAGTTGTTTTATTTTTAAATCTAGCGGGATAAGGTGCAGAAAGGCGTCCAGTGCTGACGTGGGAGTAGTACGGAGTGCACCTGTGATGGCTATGCTAGCCGTTCTCTGTACCGTTGCTAGTTTTCCAATTATGGTTCTTTTGTTAGTTACCCTCCACCACTCAACTGAGCCATATATAAATATGGGTATCACCACTACTGTAAGTAAGTAAGTAAGTATTTATTTTTCTCAACAATGTTATAATAATACATCTTAGCCTAGGAATGGATATTCCATAATATTAAAAGCATAGAGAAATTGTAGTGGCAGTTGATATTTTTAATTAAAAAAATAAAAATAGTGTTAACTGTCACCTCAACAAAAACGGGCTCAAAAAAATTTAAATAAAGGTGGGGTGACTAAGGACTATTAAATCAAGGAAATTACACAATATAACAATAAAAAAGTAATAATTTAACAAAGATAAAATACTATATGAATACAAAGAAAATATCGCAAAAATACAAATTTGCAGCAAGAGAAAGAAGAATAGATTGAACCCGAAAAGAAAATTTAAGATAATTTAAAACTACCACGATATAATAAATTATTTAAATATTTAGGACTGTACATTTAAGAGCTTCTATATCATCAAATTTGAACCTATATAGCCAATTTTTTAGTTGTGTCAAACACATATTTAGTGAGCGTATTTCTCTAAATAACTGAGGTAATTTATTAAATAGGCGACAAACAAGCACTGAATAAAAATTACGAAAAGATATAGTACGAAATGTAGGCACAGACACTAGATTCAAGGAATTACCACGAAGATTATGATTGTTAAGGGCTCTATAATTAAGGTTGCCGGATCTTACAAAAATTATTTTTAACACTTTAAAACAATATAAATGTATATTATTATATATATTATTATTATATTATAAATGTATACAATATACTGTATATATCCAGTTTACCATTTCGGGTTTCAGGCCCCATGTTTTGCCTATTGTTCTTTTACAAATATAGAGGGCATTATAAGCTTTCTTTATTCTTTCCCTTGATAGCAATAACTTCGAGGCAGAAAGGGAGTTCACCTGCCTCGGAGTAAACATCAACTCCACAAATGGCACCTTTTTGGAGATTCGACGGATAATTACCCTAGGAAACCGTTGCTACAATAAAATGTATGCTGTCATGGCCTAACTTAACCTCATTTTCTCATTCTTTTGATACTTTTTCATGAAACTACGATAGTGCCGCTTGTGTGGACACACGGTTACCACTGCAAACAATTTTAATTCGGTACATCTACTTCGCGACACAGTGTCGATAATTTTTTGCTACACAGATATACAGTGTACTCTCTCCTAACGGACACCCCTCATAAGCGGACACCTCTCATAAGCGGACAAATTTCAAAGAACGGAATAATCTACACAATTTTTAATGTAAATAATTCTCTCATAAACGGACTCATTTATAACCGGACGCGGACACCAGTTTTCATAGCCGCAATAGAATTTCACTCTCTCTTAAACGGACAAAACGCATTTGGCACACTTCGTTGTCTTTTATTTTGTTTGTTTTTTTTCCTTTTCTTTGCGCTCTGCCCTTGATACCCAGCAAAAAATTAAAAAAAAAACGGTAAAGAATGTAAACATAGTATGCTGCCAATGAAATAGAGAGAGTTCACTGTACTCGTATATATGCACCAGTTATGAGTGGCGAAGTAAACGGAGTACAAGCCCATATCAGGTCTCATTTTCCCCTTGCAATCTACGTTCATTGTGCCGCGCATGGCTACAGTTTGGTCATCAATGCCGCTTGTCGAGTTTCGCGTATAAAAAATGCGTTAGGAACTAACAGAGCAATAGAAGCATTTTTCAACTGGCGAAGAGACAAAGCATTTTAAAGGAAGACATTTTGAAAATGCCGAAAAAGAGTGACCGGAGAAAAGAAAAATTGAATTCTTTCGCTGTTACAAGATGGGCTCAGTCTCATGAAGCAGTTTCAACTTACCTCGAACCTTCAACCGGCCGTTATAGAAGCTTTGGAAGAAATAAAAAAGTGGAAAAATCGAGAGACTTCACAAAAGACTTCTCAGCTTTTGACCGCGATTTTGACAATCGAATTTCAAATCTTGTGTCATATAATGGAATCGATCAATTCTATCGTCTTGCCCCTGAGTCGGGAATTGCAGACGAAAAATCAAGATCTAGGAGAATCCACAAAGTTAGCTGATGATGCTACGAATGATATCAAGGAAAAGCGGGAAAACGTTGATTCAAATTTTTATATCATTTACGACAATGTAGCTGAAATCTGTTCTTAATATGAAATTACCTCGTCGTTGCAGTCAACAGAAAAACCGTTGCAACGTTGAAACACAAAATGTCGAAGATTATTACAGAATTGCCTTCTACATTCCATTCCTTGATACTTACATTTTTCATCTCCAAAGTCGGTTCGAAAAACACAAATCGATCTTCCACAGTTTCGGACAACAATTTCTTTTCAATCAGGAATTTGATGAGGAAAAATGCGAAGATCTTTACAAGTTTTATTACGAAATATTGGACTGCTCCGAAAGGAATTTTATCTCAGAGATCAGAATGTGGAGGCAACGGATCTTTGATCAAGATATTCAAAATGCGCTCGATGCACTATCAGTGAGTTACTTCAGATCGGAATTTTTACTTCCAGAATCAGTTTCGATAACCCATCGAATACTTAACTTTCAATGGTTACGTTATTTTTTAGGTTATCAATGAAAAATGTTTCAAAAACGTGAACACGATCTTACGAGTATTGGCAGTGTTACCCGTAACAACAGCAGCTCCAGAACGATCATTTTCGACGCTAAGAAGAATAAAAAAACTATCTTAGAAGTACAATAGGCAGGAGCGCCTCAATGGACTCGCTTCTTTGAGCATCCATCCTGAAATTGGACTAACGGAAGACGAAATTCTGCAAGAATTCTTCAAAATTTTTAAAAAGATTGAGATTTTCTCTAGATTTCGCACTATTGCTAATCTGTTGTAGTAACATGAATTGAATAATAATATTATGCTTGACAAAATACGAAAAATCATTTATTTGCACATTACAATCTTTTTTGGATTGCGATTTGGACCCCATAACCCCCCCCCCCCCCCCCTGGATCCGCCACTGGTTAAGAGCAAAGTTTAGTGAAAGATTTTACTTGCACAGCGCCCCACTTCAATCGAAACTCTAAAATTGCTCCAAATTCGTAGCCGCTGGATTGCTTTTTATTAAAGACAAAAGTATGCAGGTAACTTGATATCGATAAAAGCGTCAACATTTCTGAATTCCTTCGGTTCTGATTGCCCTTTTCCGTCTTGGCGACATAATCGGCTTTAGCGTTTCCATGAATTACAGAACAAAATACAATCCAACGTGCCTAACGATTAACAAGGGTAATAATCCGCTTTGTAGATCCTATCTATCAATTTTACTTTCCAATTCGATTTTTTTTTTTTAATCTCAAAATGTTGAAGGAACATACCTACAGCAATGTACCTATGCATCTATGTATTTATAAAATCCTAAATCTTAATAATTTATTTTAATCTAAAATTCAATACACCTCCCTGCATCTTATAGATACAAACGAGTACGCACGTATTGTATCTCTGTATATGGTGGCCCACTCTGCATCTTAAATCGTCTCGGATGGTATAGAAACACAGTCGATGTCGTATAGTAGAACATATTCGCCATTAGTTTGTGCAAATTGCATTTACATATGCAAATGAGGAGAAGATATCGCGCAGTAGACATCCATTTATATTTTATATTCACCGTCTTGTCGTCTCGTCTCTTAATGCAATATGGCTGTGATTCTTTACGAAAAAAAACCCTCCTGAATAATACATAAAAACCAAATAAACACATAATTTTACATACGAAAGGTTGTGTGCTTGTAAGTCTAAATAGGTGTAGTAGATGTAGATGCATTGATCGGTGCTAAAGCTAACTGAATTCACCTTCACAGCGAACGAAAACAAATATAATGCTGCAATGGAAAATAATAAAAAAAAACGTGCGCATCTGTTGCTATTGGTTTTTTTTTACTATTTATTGCTTTGACACCCAGTTTAGAGTCAGATACTTTTTTTTATCAGACAGAAAGCGAGAGATTCCCTTCGATCGTTCGATTTATTTATTCAATGAAATTTTTCAGGGACCCTCTCTGTACGAGTTTCTCAGTTTCTGCTGACTTCAAAATATGGTATAAATATGCGCCTCTTTTTTTCATCTATAGACTTCTGAATGAAGATCGTACATACCAAAGAAGAAGATGCAAGGAGGCAACAAGAAAAATTATATGAATGATCAGATCACCGAACCGACGACGACAATCGGTGGAGTGGAACGAGTTTCTTCTTTTATATGAGGCGTATCTACATTACCAAATTTCTGTTGTTGGTAAGATATAATTTATGAAGATCACTCACTGACATACCTACACAAAATACATAAGTCATTCAAGTGGGTCGAATATTGCCTAAATTATGCTATGTTCCTTTTTCGGTTTTTGGATTTTGACCCTGGAAAGCCCTAACAGTAGCGGCACTTGAAGAAGATGAGCCACGCATTTTTTGTCGGCCCTGTGGCGCAATGGATAACGCGTCTGACTACGGATCAGAAGATTCCAGGTTCGACTCCTGGCAGGGTCGCAGGTTCAATTTTATAAACTTTTTTCTACCATCACGATGATAATTTTCACAAAAAAAAGGTGAATGGCTATGAATATTGATGAATACCTTCGCCCAGGGTATTATTCGTATATGCATAGACTCGTGGCAAATAAATCATAACTGCAGCACGTTGTAAGGCACATTTTGAAATGTTTTTAAGACAGTTCCAACGAGTCTGAGAATAAGCCATATCTACGGGTACTTCAACGAGTATCATAGAACAAATAGTGTATAACTAGAGCACATACCTGATTTAAACACAATATATTAACACGAGAAAAGATTGTAGCTACCAGATGGACTTTATAAGCACCAGACCAACATCACTCGTGACAGCTAGATAAAGTACATATTTTGTTTTGCTTTTTATCACTTAAAGGCTTTTCACTAACTGCAACAAGTTATCGTTGACTGAGTGTACTTGTAATTCATTAATATTTTACTGCTGATAAAAGTATTGTTGGATTTAAGATAACGATACGATAAAGGTAGATACTTGCGGGAAGCCAACAATAAATACACATTTGTATTTATAACTGCAATAGTTTGGAAGGCGAACTAAAACTACGAACTTGGCTAGTTCCCACTTATGCAAGTCACACTAAATTAAATAACCTATCCAATCAATGGACATCATAAAGCTTGTTGACAATTTTAGGGGAGCGAGCCCCAGGAACTATTCCGCAATTCGATATGAACTTCGCATTACTTACTTCTTTGCTTCCAGTATTCAAAAAGCATGACCTACTTTGTTTTAAAAGACTCTAAAATAAATTAATAAACAACTCTAAGAAAATCAGCGATGCAATCTATGATGCCGACAGTAATCATCGCGTAAGAGTAGGAAGGAAGAAATGACGGGAAAACTCAGCCATCTTCTATGATCAAAAAATGCCGCCAAAGTTGAAAGGCAGTGCTTCCATACGATTCACAATGTTCGACAACGTTCAATAAGTTTCAGCTCAAATTAACGACAGCTGAGATGAAGATGCTTCGCAATACAGAAGAGATAACAAAACTTGATCTAATAAGAAGTTCCAAGATCCGAGGAAGCCTTCAAGTCAATGAACCTGTATCAAAGAAAATGGAGCGCAGCCGGCTAAGAAGTTGGTACTCTCATGTTCAAAGCAGATATCGTACAGACCCCGTCCAAAAGACAATTTCCATCAACGTGCATACACTATCAGCTCTGTGTCGTGGGTGCTTAAAGCAAGCAACTATCACGAGCAGAAGTTTGCCGGCAACTAAAAGTGGTCTCACAGGCTCATCATTTAGTGCAGGTGTTAGTAAGGACATACGCACAATAATTATGTACCTATAAAATACTAACACAGACATAAATCATGCAAATAATTTAAGACACTTAGGCATTATTACGCAAAATATGTTTAAGCTTAATTTTACTAACATGCAAGTCAGTCACATGATCATTTAGATTATAGATTCTACTCATGCGACTAATGGGCTCATGCCTCCCATTATTCGTTCTATGATGGGGGCTCTAAACAATAAATCAACGCTACGTAAATTATGGGCACCACCACAAAATTAAAGCCAATAGACGACAGCAAGTCAGGTGCATTTATTTGGCCGCATATAAGCTGCTGTAAAAAAATGATATCGCTATTAAGCCTTCATTGGGGTAATATTTGAAGAAGCTTGATACGTTGACTGTAAGGAGGGAGGTTAAATGGATCATCCCATGGGAGTCCTCTAAGTGCAAATCGAATGAATTAACGTTGAATGGCCTCTATTCGATTTGAATGAATGTTGATGTAGAACGGTGTTAAAACTTGTGAGGCATACTCTAGAATCGGACGGACAAAACCGTTGTACAATGACATAGAAACGTATGGATCATTAAATTCTTTCGCCCACCTTTTTACGAAGCTCAGCATTAGATTTATTAACATTCAAATTGATATGCTTAGCAAAAAACAGTTTGGGATCGAAATAAAACCCCAAGATCCTTAAAATTATCAACATTACAAAGAATATGTTGATACAAAGAATAGGTGGAAGGGATATTCTTTCTAGAGAATGTCATATGTTGACATTTATCAGGCTTCAGGGATAAACCGTTTTTATCACACCAATTGGCGAAGCTATTAATGTCAGATTGAAGAAAAATTCTGTCTTGCTGACTAGTGAAAGATTTATATATTTTCATGCGTGCATCAGCACAACCAGTGCGATGAGGACAACTCCAACCGCAGGACTGGAGGCCATCCTCAACCTGCCTCCGCTAGACATCTTTGTTCAATCAACAGCCGCCATTAGTGCCATGAGAATTTGCCAAACAGCGAACAGGAAACCAAATGCATTGGGTCATTCGATGATCCTACAGAAATACTTTGGCCATGTACCAACTGCAGACTACATCACGCCATACTTAGACTTCACAAGACCTTTCTCGAGTGCCTATCCCAGCAGGGAAGAATGGAGAAGCGGACTCGTCCCCGACACACAAGCCATAGCCGTATTTACGAACGGCTCAAAAGTGGCAACGGGGGTGGGGTCAGGCGTCTTTTCTTCACCACTGGGTATATCAAAATCGGTACGCCTACTCGAAAACAGCAGCGACTTCCAAGCAGAGGTCCTGGCAGTGACAACTCAAGGTTCTTGGTACCCAGCATAAGGTATTGCTCTGCTGGGTCCCGGGACATGAAGGCATTCCGAGCAACGAGAAAGCGGACGGATTAGCAAGGCAAGGTTCGGAAGCTGTGTCAGAACGAGCTGATCCCTCTGTACTCATCCTGCCTTGCTCACTCAGATTTGAAGCAGGGAAAAAGGCAATAAGACAGGCGTTCCTTAGATGGACGGCACTAGATACTTGCCACAACACTAGAACGCTATGGCCAACCTACAATGAGACCAGAACCGAGAGTCTAATGAAAAAGGACAGAACATCACTATCCACCCTCGTAGGTATTTTAACGGGGCACAACACACCGAACGAAGAAATTAAACTTGACAGAGGAAGAACTCTGTAGAAGCTGTGTCGACGAGGAAGCTCTGGAGAAAACTACCCACTTCCTGTGTCACTGCCCGGGTCTCCAATACATCAGATACAGATTCCTGGGGAGACACTTCTTCCACGACCTAGACGAGCTCTCCAGCACACCGATAGACAGAATAATGAAGTTCATCAAATCTACAGGATGGTTTGTATCGAACAGCACAGTGAGTAATTAATCTCAGCTGTTTATAGACAGGGTTAAAAATGAGTAAGGGACAACCCTCCTCCCCCGATGGGCATCACAATGGGTCAGCATTGACCTGAGTGTGGCACTATGCCAGCCCACCTACCTAACCTAACCTATACATTTTCATATCATCAGCGTAGATCAGGATATTACTGTGATTTTCACATGCCTTAACATCAATAATGGCTAGTATAAATATAATTGGTCCGAGGTGACTTCCTTGGGGAACTCCAAATCCTCTAAATTTGACTTGATAAACCCTTGATCTAAGGTATGAATTAACCCATTTCATGAAATATGGTAGGAAACCAAAACCCCTGTGCTTAAATTCGATTATTTCATGGGATAGCTTGTCGAAAGCCTTAGAGAAGTCAGTGTATACGAAAATCCATTTCGTCCTTATTCTCTAAGGCATTAGTACAAATTATATTGCGAAAAAGAAATATTAACTTTTTACAAACAATTTGTTCAAAAACCTTAGAGGTACACGAAAGCTTTGAAATAGGCCTATAATTACTGATATCACCACGTTCACCTTTTTTAAATACAGGTGTGATACAAGCACTTTTCCATAGATTAGGAAATTCTATACAATACTAATAGGCAATTCAAACAGATACTTAAGATATGGAGCAATTGCATGACTACATTTTTTAAGAACAATCGGTGCAATGCCATCACGATCTGAAGAATAGTCGTTCTTCAGAGAAGATATACATTTTAAAATTGTTTCCAAATCGAACGAGAAACTACAAAAACTTATTTGGGAACAGCTAATTAGATAACTAAAATATTTATCATCTATGTGAAGATGGGTCTCCCTGCACAACTTACTGAAATGATCTGGAAACATAGTGTAAATTCAGAAACGTCAAACATTTGATGCGGCATCACTGCTTATTTGCGATTCTGATGCGATGCACAGTTTAAGCTGATGCGTTGCTGATTGAATATGGCGTTTGAATTTTAGAACGCATTGCTTAAATCAAATATTTAAAATGGAAGTTTTGCTAATAAAAGTTCTAGTCGATAAGTTTGATCGTAAAGACGATAAATTTAGTTTTAATATGTGTGAACCAAGAAGAAATAGGTCGAAACGCATACGGACTTTAATTAGCAGATTTAAAAGAAGGAAAATTCCTAAGATTAGGGACTATTTCAAAGTTCTAGAAGAATACCCAGACGATGTATTTCAAAATCATTTTAGAATGTGCCGCTCCACCTTCGATGTAAGTCCACTAATAATTTAACTTTTCTAAATGAAAACCAAACCATGTTTCTAGGGTTTGCGAAAATCATTAAATCCTTTTTGGACACCTTCCTATAGTATCTATCAATTAAAATGTTTGTTTACTTACTTTTCTTTCTCTTCCGACATTTTTCTTGTTTTTTTTTCCGGCGAATCAACAGCGCATCAGCTATTTCTGTGATGTTTTTTTTTCGTTATGTTTGCGCATCAGTTTGATCAACTTTGCAATAATGAACACTTGACGTTGAAAGTGATGCCAATAGTTGCGTTAATGAACATTTTGCAAAGCATCATGAGCATCATGATGCCAGTGATGCGTTACTGAATTTACACATATTGCTTGCATCTACCGAATCAGCAGTTGTAGAACTATTGTAAAGGTACGATTACACGGCCATTTCTTCGAGTCATTTAAATGACGCTGTGACGTAAAAATCGCGTCACAACTCCGTCATTTTAATGTCGTTCTGTGTGATCGCCATTTTTGGGATAAAATTTCAGGAGTCATTTTAATGGCTAAGAAAATGACGAAGAAAATGACACGCCTTTTGTGCCATTAAAATGACGGAAAAAATGGGCGTGTGATCGCTCTTTAATGACGCCTATGACAAATGACTAAACTTTTTGGCTGTTGCTTCATTTAAATGAAAGCCTCCAAAAAATGGCAAGGCGCGAAATTCATGCCGTGCCTTTTTTCTACGCAAATGACAAATGACGCAGAATTTAATATCTGTGCGTTCATTTGGTTTTTTTTTTGTCGTGGGGGAAGTACCTGTTGCATGTGTCTGACCGCTATTTCGGTACAAATTACTATGAGTGAAATGGAATACGACCCGTTGCCGTCAAGTGCCGACAATATGGAATATACTGTTAACTATCGTGTGAGTTTGAATACCCAAAGTACAACAAAGTCGAGCAAATTAGGCAAAACGCAGCAAACAGGAGTAAATAGGGTTAGGAAAATTGGCTATTCGTGCAGCGACGAAAAAGAATCGCGTTTGATTGTGGCGGTGCAAAAGCAACGGGCG
Source organism: Portevinia maculata (assembly GCA_949715645.1). Classification (NCBI taxonomy): domain Eukaryota; kingdom Metazoa; phylum Arthropoda; class Insecta; order Diptera; family Syrphidae; genus Portevinia; species Portevinia maculata. The sequence goes on along the minus strand of OX454527.1, from coordinate 192,365,049 downwards.
CTTTGGGATAGCTCAGTTCCAGAAAACAAACTTCAACATGTCAAAACCGATTCTTGGGCAATTGTTGTACTAGAGCTGGCCATCGACGCAGTTGATTTAACCGAAGCCAGAAAAAAGTGGAATAGCATGCGCAGCAACTTCAAGGCGTTCGCGACGAAGACAAAGTCCGGTCAAGGTGCAATCGATGCAGGTGATGTAAAATATCCACATTTACATTACTTTATCAGTGGTGATTAAAAAATTGTTGGACATCCCTGCCAATTCGTGCCCATGCATACCTACCATCATATACATACAACCATTTTCTGTTTTATTTCTGTCCTGTCATTCTGACTTGACTTCTTCTTTTTATTCGATTTTAATACTTGAAGTAAGCTAACTTGTTTTTGTTTAAAGCATTTAATAAATCTTATTCTATTTAAAACATCCTTTCGGTTTTTCAATTAAAATATATTTCTCGAAGTTTGAGCCATCTCAATTAATCGGCTCTACAGGTTATGGGCCCAGAGATTTTAATTTTAATAATTTAATTGCAAAACTTAACCTCACTACAATTTTTATTTCTGTTGCTGATAATGGCGCAAGCAAGTTCTTTTCCAAGGCTTGACCTATTGTCTAAAGACAATTACGACACATGGTGCCTTCAAGTAGAGGCATTGCTCGTCAAGAACGATATATGGGATTATGTGTCTGGTAAAATACCTAAACCACCAGAGCCAACAGAAGCCGAAGAGTCTAAGATGAATAAGAGTTTAACTGCCTGGCAACGTCAAGACAAAAAGGCAAAGGCCGATCTTATTTTGTCAATCAGTCCATCCGAGCTGAAACATGTCCGTGGCTGTGAAACTTCTTACGATATGTGGAAGAAACTTGAATCCATTTATGCGTCGTCTGGTCCAGCTGGGAAAGCCACATTACTTAAGCAACTTACACTTCAGAAAATGAAGGAAGGAGATGAAATTCGTGATCATGTGAAAAAAATTTTCGATGCCGTTGACAAACTCGAGGCAATGGATGTTAAAATTCACAAAGATTTGTTAAGCATAATGCTTTTGTACAGCTTACCCGAATCGTTCGAAAATTTTCGTTGTGCTATCGAGACTCAGGATGTTCTTCCTGATGCTGAAAGGCTTAAAATGAAAATTCTCGAAGAAGCCGAAGCCCGCAAGCAAAAATCTAAAGAGTCTGAAAGTGGAGCGATGGTTGCAACAAGAAGTTTTACCTCGAAACAACCATGTAAAGAAACTCCAACGAGCAAGAAAAGGTTTCCATTCCGATGTAGCAAGTGCAACAAACTGGGGCACAAGGCTGCAGATTGTCGTGTAAAACGTCAAGTTTCACAACGTGCCGAGTGTGCAAAGGATTCCTTTTACATAATGTCACATGCTTCTGAGCATGCCATGTGCACGGATACCATCGATTTGAAACGAAGCTGGTGTTTGGATAGTGTATGCACATCCCACCTGTGCCGTGAAGAGGAAAATCTCGAATCTCTATCATCTACCGATCGTGGAAAATTAAGTTTGGCAAGCAATCAATCTACTGCAGTGAAGGCTAAAGGAACTGTTAGACTCCACGCAGCTGTTGGAGTCGAATCAAGGTCAGTACACTTTGAAAATACTTTGCTAGTTCCTGATCTGCGCACAAATCTTCTTTCAGTGTCCAAAATTACTGACAAGAACTGCGAAGTAATCTTCGGGCGTAGGGTGGCGGCGGTGTAGAGGTTAGTGTGTTGGCTTGTGACCCGTGCGGTGCAGGTTCAATCCCCATGGGGAACAACAACATACGCCACCCAATCACATGCCTCTACACCAAAAAGGAGGATTTCTGCCTGGTAGTACAATGGAACGTTACCGAGTCTGAGTGCTCTGGGATTTGGATTTCCTTTTTTTTTAAAAAAAAAAAAAAAAAAAAAAAAAAGGCTCTCTATGGTTTGAAACAAGCCGGACATCAATGGAATGAAAGATTTGATCGTAAGTTGCAGCAAATTGGGCTTTTTTTTTCGATTTTAATACTTGAAGTAAGCTAACTTGTTCTTGTTTAAAGCATTTAATAAATCTTATTCTATTTAAAACATCCTTTCGGTTTTTCAATTAAAATATATTTCTCGAAGTTTGAGCCATCTCAATAAATCGGCTCTACAAAAATGATGGAGCACCGTGCACGCCAGCACCACTTTCTTTGTTTTTTCGTCATCCAGGTGGCTGTCGAAGGATACGAAAACGCGCTTATTCAACGTGCACGACTTAGGCTATAATTGCACACTCTCACACAAAATAAAACATTTGGTCGCATTTCAATCTTCACTACTTAATAGCACAAAGCACACATCTTAATAAACTTACCGACAAGAACCTTGTTAATAGCGTCGAGAACTTCCGGAATGATGCACCTTATCGTTGGCTGCGATACGCGGAAAAGGAGTCGCAGCGATCGAAAACTCTCACAAGTGGCCAGGCAGCGCAGCGTGCTACCGCTGAAACGCTCTCTCGCATGTTTGTGTCTGTTTATCGATGTGTGGCTTCACAAACCTCAACAAATACTCCGCTTTCTTCGCGTTGGCTCGTAATCAAGATCGTCTTCACTGCTTTCCAGATTCCAGCACACACGCTGCAAAAAACGCCGTCTCCGCAATTTCCACCATCATCGGAAAAGTTCTTTTTGACATTTTTTATTTAGATGAGAGAAAAACATTAAATGACAGTATCTATATTTTTCTCATTAGCCATTTCGAAATCGAAAAAATAGGTGTTGAAGATGGATTGCTTTATCCAATCTTGGAGTCGTAGGTACATAAACCTAGACTCTGCATTAGATGAATCTTAAGTGCATAAACCTAGATTCGTGTACATAGTTGTAGTAGCGGATAGTTGGCCAAGCAGACTCACTTAGTCAATAAAAAAGGTGTCTCTGATACTGTCTCGAATTAAAACTCGATTGTTTATTAAAGTTGTCGTCTTTTATACAAAAAAGATGCTTAGTCTAGCAGTTAACGAATTTATTACTAAATATACAGAAATAGCTTAGTCTAGAATTTACGCATTAATTGATTAATTTATAAATGCTGAGTGTATCTTAAATGTATAATACGAGTACATACAAAAAATATAGAACCTTGATTGAGCAATGAATCACTACATCAAAATGCAGGCGTTTGCAAAATGCCGAGTTTACCTTTCATTGTTTATGTTTCTCTTTTATTTCGTATGCGTTGATTTGTATGCAAATAATAAAGAATATTAGGTCATCCCGATACGCAAGTAATGTGTATCAGATACAAACAAATGAATAACCTGAGTATGAAATCAAAACAATGAAAGGTAGACCAAATAATAGGAAAGGTGACATTTGTCAGTTGGATGAGGCAAGTCATTACCATGTAATCGTCACTTTTTCGCTTGTCATTTAATGGCATCCCAACGGAAAATTCTAAATGACGCGCAGTGTCCGTCATTTGATTTTGGGACAAAAATTACGATGATAGTCATTTCGTGTGATCGCCATTTTTTCGCAAATGACCAATGACGAATCGTAGCTTGACTGTCTCTCTAATGCGACATTTTTTCCTGACGCCACAGCGTCATTTAAATGACTCGTAAAAATGGCAGAAGTAAGCTTCGGTGGATAACCATCGGTTTTTTTCTTAGAATTGACGATATATGAGTTTGGCGGATAGAGCGCGAATTTTGGAAATAAATTTCCACGGTTAGTAAACTTTGTTCTGATGTAAGTCTTTCCATGGTGGTTTGCCAAAGTATACTAAAAGAAAAACTAAAGCACACTTTATTAGTATGACAGCTGGTCTCAACCAACCAACGCTGCCTCCTCTTCCAATAGCTCGAACAGGAATAAACGGAGGATGAAGGCTTCGAGCACTCCTACCGGTGGAACTGCGTACGCACCTTCTGCGTTCCCTTCCACTGTAATACCTCTAATTCATGGAGGTCCCCGCGCACAAAATCTGGATGAAACATTTTCTGCAACCAGCAAAACCAACTGGATACGCTTCAGGGAGGAAATGCGAAAAACTCTCAATACTCCAACCAAACTCAGGACGAGACAAGAGGTAGAGGATGCTGTTCAAAACCTGAATAGTGCCATTACTAGCTGTTTCGAACTGACGTGCCCAGTAAGTAAACCCCCTGGCAGAACGCCGGTTCCCTGGTGAAGCTCGGAACTGCAAAGAATCCGAATTGAAGCTAGAAAGCTTCTAAATAGGTGACTCAAGACTGATTTGGAGACAGACTGGAATCTCTACCGATCGAAGCAGAAGGAATATAAGAGACTAATTCGGGTATCGAAAAGTGCTTCTTATAGGAATTTCTGCGAAAAGATTGAAACACTGGGTAGGTTGGTTAAAGTACTGAAAAAGGGCAAACCAGCCAAACTGGACTCACTTAGAAAACTTGATGGCACCTTTACTGAGACGAAAGCGGAAACTCTTAGTTATCTGCTGGAGTCTCACTTTCAGGGTGACCAGATTACAATTGGTTCACAACCAGCCCCGGTTACCGAGACTATGAGTGAGCCAAGACAAACAACTCGGCGTAGCTGGTATATTGCGAAGGCCGTGGTAACGGACGAGGCCATTAAGTACGCCTTTGCGTCTTTTGACGGCTTCAAGTCGCCTGGTACGGACGGAATATACCCAGCCATGCTGCAACAGTGTACAAACCAGTTGCTACCGACTATGAAGAAAATCTTCACCGCTGTCTGGCATACATTCCAACATTCCAACAAAAATTGGCAGAAGTGACTACTCGCTCGCCAAGAGCTTCAGACCAATCAGTCTGACTTCCTTCTTGCTGAAAAAGGCTGGTCGAGCTTCACGTGCGCAAAAGTGCTTTGCGATTGCACCCACTATCTCAGATGCAACATGCCGATCAACGCGGAAAATCCTGCGAGACTGCGCTCCAAAATCTAGTTGGTAAAATTGAGGGCGCGCTTGAAAAAGAATACGCGATGGGCATTTTCATCGATATTGAGGGTTCTTTTGACAATGCGACTTCTGATAGCATGTGCAGCTCCGCCAGACAACACGGCGTGCGGATATGGTGAGTGCTGTAAACCTAAGCTCCTTATCATTGAAGCGCCTTCTCATTTTTCTTAGAAAAACGAGTAAATTCCCACAGTAAAATGTGGTGTGTCTGCCTGGTAGTACAATGGACCAGTATTGAGTCTGAGTGATCCAGTGCAGAAAGTCTCACACACCCCGACAAAAAAAAAGTATGACAGCTATTTTGACAGTTATCCCTATTAGAGGTTTAATACCTCTAAAAAAAAAACCAATATCCATACCTCCATACTAATATTATAAATGCGAAAGTAGCTCTGTCTGTCTGTCTGTCTGTCTCGCTTTAACGCCAAAACTACTGAACCGATTTAAATGAAATTTGGTACACAGATAGTCTAGAGCCTGAGAATGGACATATCCTACTTTTTACCGCGGGATCATCATCCACTGTCCAGAAGCGGAGATCTAAGCTGATATCTAAGAAAAGTTGTAACTCTCGAATGCTTTCTAGCTCCTAGCTTTGGAATGACTCATCCAAATGAAATAGGATTTTTTTAATATAAAGTTCAATTACTCGTATGTACAAAGATTTTAAGATATAAATCATCTTTGTAGGTTATCCTGAAGTTGAACAATAAGCATTAAACAATAAATTTTATACAAAATCGAAAAAGTAAAATGTTCGATTGAAGCTAGATCGTTGGATTTTCTCAGCGTTCAGTGGAGGAAAATTTGTGTGTGTGTGCGACACAAATCTGTTTCTCTACCTGTACCTTTTGTGCAATTTTTTTTGTGCTTTTTCTTTCTTTTTTGTATGCACCTTTTGCAGTTTGTGCTGTTTTTTTATGGCGCATGGCCATGGGATTGAGAAAGATAGGGTATGAAATGTAAATGAGATTGAGAGGGAGTCACACTCAGAGTATATCCATATAATGAGTAGGGACACTGTCGACGTTTTCTTTATCAGTTCTTATCAGCAAGTATTTTGTTTTAAATTTGAGAAGTGGCAGACTGGCGAAGCAAGGCGAGCACGGGACAGCTAGTTTCTATTATAAATCAAAAACAAAATAATCAAAAGAAACGGCTTTTTGCATTTCGAAACACAGTGGCGTCGCGTCGTCCAGAAAATGCGTTTTATTGTTTGGAAAAGGTTTCTGAAATAATAATTTTAATTGTACCACTTAGCGTGTCTAATTGACTGGCACGAATATCCCTCAATCCATTCGTTCGAATGTGAAAACTAAATAATATATTATAACACGGTACGGATACGTAAATACAACCTTAAAATCACTTTAAAGCTAAACTTGTGATTGCTGGTTTTGTTGCCTATCACCTCATTGTTTATTAATCTGTTCGTCGTTTAATTATTGTGAGTTTGGCTGAGGTATAGAAATGTATTAAAAGACAAACAAACTTTTAATAAATTTCTTTGACAATCGATTGAAGGCTACAATTACTTTGATCGGTCAGTTCCATTAAGTTGTCGCCCGAAATTTAATCACATACTCTCGTATTGAGATTCAGATACAGAGTACATCGATATGTAGTAGTTTTCTTTTGTGACATATTTGCCTAACATTCTGGGAAGTTTTTCAATAAAACTCAACTCCCTTGGATGTCTGCCCTCAAGTGGGACAAATATTTGAGTAGTACGCTATTTGAAAAGTTGTCTCATGGATACATAACTTGTACGGTAGCTCCGCTACAACCATACCCACCTCTTTCCACACACGAAGGGTGTGGTGTGAAATTATAATGCATGACACATGTACAAGTGTTGAAATACATTATTTTCTAAGGCGCATTTCTACATTGCCCAGATGCAAGTGAAGAAACACAAATTACATAACTCACAAAGTGATATTGAAGGGAAATAAAATGAGCTATAGCTGCGCAATATTGAAACTTTGAATTGGAATTGGTTCGTTCAAAAAACATACATACATGGAAGAGAAATTACGCACCGGGATATATTTTATACATATTTTATGTGACGGATAATGGCTTTGTGTTGTATTTTCTTTTTAGTTTATATATATGGTGTACTACCTATTTGAAGGCTCTGGCATATTGGCCATATTTGAATTCAAGTTTATCGTTCTTTTGCCTCGGGGGTAATAAATAAAGATTATTGTTATAAATAATTTATGGACACCATTAAGAACGAACGTAAACTCCTTTTATTCATTGCATTTGTATACGCTCGCCTTGGCGTTACGTAGAAAATCGATACCATTATCGATGTCGTTATTGATGAATATTTTAATTATTTATTGATTTTGTTGTGTTTTTTAGTTTGAGGTTATAGTCATATATTTAAAGATAATCACCATTTGGATATGGGATGAGGATATGCCTGACGTAATGGCTAAATGCGCACATTTATTTCACCGATCGATATGGGTTTTGCATTAAGTAAAACAAAGTTTAATTTAATTGGCTAGGAGAGTAGTTCCTGGCCTTAATAGATGTTTGTGGTTGAACCCTTTAACGTAACCAATTAGTGAATCATTTATTAACTACAAATTGTAGCTTCCACATCAAATGACACAAATAGCAACCAATTTGGATCATGCATCAAAAATTCTGAAAAGCAGATGACATTGACATAATTGATAGAACGTAGCGAATTGTCATTGGTGTGATTGTATGCATTGAGGGAAGGGCAACAGAGCGAGAACAAAATGAAATGTGTTCTGGAAGCTTGATAGGACATCTAAAACGGCCGCTTATCACAAGCAAGAGGAATGGAAACAGAAACAAAATCCAGTACGTTAAGTGACAGTGTTCTGTTGACAATGACGTCTGTTCTGTCACTTAACATAATGGATTCTGTTTCTGTTTCTGTTGCATGTGACAAGCCGCCTTAACTCTGAGAAGAGTTGTACAGAACTTCACTATTGACAGTCACAATTGCAAAGAAAGGAACTGGTTTTGCTGACGTGGATGTAAAATAAATATTAGGCATTGACGCCCTTACCGGACATGTTGTAGCTGCATATCACATTAACATAAATGATAGAACGTAGCGAATTGTCATTGGTGTGTTTGTTTGCATTGAGGGAAGGACAGCAGAGCGAGAACACAATGAAATGTGTTCTGAAAGCTTGATAGGACACCTAAAACGGCGGCTTTCACAGGCAACAGGAATGGAAACAGAAACACAATCCAGTATGTTCTGTCGCTTAACATAATGGATTCTGTTTCTGTTGCATGTGAGAAGCCGCCTTAACTCTAAGGGGTATTGTACAGAACTTCACTATTGATAGTCACAATTTCAAAGAAAGGAACTGGTTTTGCTGACGTGGATGTAAAATAAATATTAGGCATTGACGCCCATAATGGAAGGGAGCTACAATCTTACTTTGTCCGAGCGGAAAATTTGAGAAGATTCTCATGACAATTGATACACCAATTTTAGATGCTACTAAGCCCCGGAGTGATTTTAATCTGAGACTCCTCTGAGCCACTGCTGGATGTGGGGTTTCAATACCTTTAAGGTCCAGTGATGTTTTTATAAGGAAAATACCCATAAATAGGGAAATCTGAATTTTTGATAAAAAAAAATAAGAAAAAATTGGGACTAATAGTGAATCACTTTTAGGAAAGAGAAGAAGTGAATCACTTTTAGTTTTTGTCTTATTTTTTGTAATTTTATTTCTTCAGTAAAAATGTTCTGTAAATAAACTTCAACGACCGCCTACAAAAGCAAGAGACTGGCAGAATATGTTTCCACTGCATCTCCCTCAATTCCCTTGAAATTCTATGCCGGAAGCATTAAGTGCGGACGATCAGCGGGCGTCAGTTGCTGCTATGGCGCCATCAAAAGTGCGCTGCTGTTGACTAGACGGAAAATAAGAAGAATCCGATAGTTTGATGAAAAATTAGTTGATGAAAAGCGCGCACTTGAGTCGATAAAAAGATGTTTACCAAAAGGGGAAATAACAATTCGATGCTATAAAGTCCAAACCGAAGCCTGCACGGTCATGAGAACATTATAATTATAGTCCAACGTGATTAACTTATATGAGCCCTACTTTTAGCGTTATGTGGCCGAGCCAATGTTCTCGACGTGATTTAGCTTTTTGGACTACATCCACATCTTGGTACAACTCCTAGAGTTCGCGGTTGTATCTTTTCCTAGCACAAAGGATCAAATATCCGACGGAGTATTTTTCTTTCAAATGAACCCACTATTAGCTCCCCTTTTCTACTTATCGTCCACCACTCGGCATCATAAAGCAGGACTGGTAGGACTAAGGTTCGATAGACCATGCATTTTCTCCATTTGTTTGGCCAAACTGAAGTAGCAGCGGTTTCCTAAGCTAATTCTCCGTTGAATCTCTACTTAGATGTCGTTTGTGTAGTTAATTTTTTCTCTAAGGTAGATAAACTACCATAACTACTTCGAAGTTATTTGTATCAATAGTAATGACTTGTCATAGCCGCTGGACAGATGTTTGTTTATTGATAGCATTTATATGTGACCTCAAGCAGAGATGTACCTCGATAGTTCTTGCAAGGCATAGGATCGTTTGTCTTGTAGATGGGGCATATGGAGCTCATAGTGGAAGACCTCCGCTGGGAAACCATCAGAGCCGGCGGATGTTTTGTTCTTAAGCATTTGAATAGTCTACCCAACTGAGTGGTGGACTCTCTTAAAGCTCTGAAATTGAGTAAAAAATGAGGTGCATCTATCTATGAGAGTTATAAATTAATATGTACAGCCGAATTAATAAAAACTACTTATTTTGCCTCTAATTTACAAATTAACTACAATGTGGATTTAAAGTTAATTCACGGCTCATTAATAAAAAATCATGGGCATGTATTAGCTAATTGTCGTTAAGTTATAAATGGTATGGAAATTGGGAATCGTTAAAAAATAAATGGAATGGAGATACAATATCAAATATCCCATTTGGTTCAAAGATTCGCTGTCAGTTGTCAAAAACGTTGTCAGTTATATTTTAAATTAATTACTCGTTAGTTCACCTACTTCGGTGAATTGGTTGATTGCATGTTTGTCAACGTCAATTAACTTGTAAAAAAGTTTATTAGTAAGATTTCTCATTTAATTTATTGATTAAAGATAATTCACCCTTAATTCGCATTTATTTATTCGGCTGATAATGTTTGCGTCAGTGGTCAAACACGGTTACCGGTTCTGGTGCCGTATGTTGGGATATAAAATTTCGGTTACCTTCCATGGTCTTATTCTCTTATACTACTCCTGGCCTAAGTTAGTCTTTGCCTTTGTCTATTAGTTTTACAGGTAATTTGGAGCATGACCTGTTTCAGACGGATGTAGTCGTTATTTAAATTTATGAACATAACACATAAATATATTTAATTTTTCTTACTAATGTTATCTTTTCTTTTCTTTTCCTTTCAGGTAAGTTGAATACATGTTGCGAAAAATATTCCCGTATTATTTTTACACTGGCAAGTACCTACCTATCTTTTTTCTTTAAATTTTTGTGAAAATTCTTAGCCGTCCCAACGCTGGACAGCTGAGTTTGATTACAAATTAACGAGTAATCCTCCAATCTGTAATAAATTGTAATACCACACTTTGCTCCTATATTGTTGTATAGTATATATATCGTGTATTACCTATAATCTGTGCTTGGCTATCTGCATGGAGTTCCAACGGGAGCATCAAGTGAGGTATCGCGGGTCGTCTAAAAAATATTCGAAGAAAAATGGATTTACGCTTACAGATTGTAGATGGGGCGAAACGGGATGCTGGCAAAAGTCCTAGCATAGAAAAGGCAAACCAATAGGTAAGAGTAGTGGACGTATAACGGGCATCAAGACAGTTGCAGCAGCAATAAATATTAGACCCAAAAAAGTTGTTTAAAACTTAAGGCTTTAATAAAGAAAAACTACAAGCAATGACTACATAGGTTCGGATAAAATGAACGAGTTGCTGTAAAGAGCATGTTCCACAAAAGTTTTACACTTAGAGCCTATTTTGAAAATATCCGTTTAACTACTCATATGATAATCTGAAAAAAGTTCTTCCCTTCTGTTTGTGTCACTACTTCATCTTGGCTACTGTATGATACGCCTTTGCATCGCACCCTATGATGTAGGGCAGGTTGCTTTCTTGGCAGTAGGGAACAAAAACCTGAATCTGCTCAGGCTGGATGTTGTTATTGTCGCCGGGGAAACAAGCTGAGGCTCCCAACAGTAATGCGACTAGGTCTTTTGAAATACATTTTGGAATGGTGAGTAAGTTGATATTTATGTCAATTAAACGAGTCAAGGCCGGCATTTGCTTTCCACATTTATAAATCAACTTAGTTGTCCTATTCGCCAAGCTTTTAATTTGTCTGTTAATAAAGCCTAGGGTTGGTTTCTCATTTGCGAACGGCTTACTGGAGATTAGTGTACTTGTTGATGACCCAGAATTGACTACCAATCTCCAACCACTGGCTCAGCGAAAACTTGTCGCTGACCTTAGCCTATTATAAAGATACCACCAGTATCTATGTAGAACAATAACAAACTAACTTCGGAACTTGCTTCTGTGAGACATTTTCCCGGTAAAATTAATAAATGGAAGAGTAGAAGCGAAACATATCTGAAAGTATCCTGGGGCACTAGTTTAGCGCTCTTTGATCGCATTTGCGGAGAGAAGATATTTAACAAAAAATGCCTCGTGGCTACTAAGAGCTGAATGAACTTAGTATCTCGAAATGATTGCTATCAACTGTGAAGTTATATTCTAGGCGGTGGACAGACGTTTATTTTTGTGTTCAAAGCATGTACTAGGCCTCGTCCTCGTTAACTTTAAAACCAATGAATGACCTATTTTGTCACCGCCGCGGCGAGGAGACCATTATAACTTTATAACATTATAAAAAAAAAAATGCTTTTCAATGCCTTTGAAGCCGCTACCACGGCATTTTGGGAGCAGCCGAATTTGTCAATGTCGTCCGCGTACGCCAGGAGCTGAACGGATGTGTTGAATATAGTGTTAAAACCTGCCAAACGCACTATCTGCTTCAAAACCACATAGATTAAGTCACATCGTACCATATCTCCTTCTTCTACTTCCTAATTCCACTTATCACAGTCAGGGCTATCGGCAATATTGTTTGTTCCTTGGAAATTATTCCTAGTATCGTGAATCTCTATCGGAATTTATTTCCCCCGGAATTTTCGAAGTTATGTTCGAAGGCGTTGACAGTTGTCAATAGGAAATAATTCATTTTGGTAATGACTTTTTTTTTAACAGAAAATTGTGTTAATGTTTAATTATTTTATTATACTCGCGTTCGATTTAGTGAAGTGACATTGGAGCTCCTACGCTGTTCATTTCCTTCTCTAGAAGCTTCCAAAATGTATTCACATCGTCTATGCTCCTATTCGCAGTGAAGCCATTGGCAATGTCGCGGCTTCTATCACATAAATGTACCATCATCTCCAATTGTCTTTGATTAGTTGAGTTAGACCTATATGTTTATTTTTTTTATAAAATTATCGAAATAAAACTTAAACAAAAAATACTTGAAGAAAGACAAAATTCTTCCTCTTTTCTAAAGCCAAAGTTTCTTTTTATTTGAGCCACAACAAACCAATGCAACTCTTATTTCACGTTTTTGATTTAAAATACAAACTTAAAAGCAACCGACTACTTATGCACATACAAACTGCTTAGATTTTTGAATTTCCACCAGCATACTTGCGAAGGAAATATTCCGGAGGGAATTTCACGAAATTGCGGGGGGAATTTTTGTCTACGATACCAATTTATTCCGGAGGGAATTTTTTCCCTTTTTCGAAATTCATGCCGATACCTATTTTTGAAAAATGGGAAATATTCCGGAGGGAATTTTGTTCACGATAGCCCTGAGTGTGTTTTCCAGTGTCATGCGACAGAGTTGGATCAATTTTACCGTGATCTCGAATTCATTCATCCCCATGTAGAACTCCTGACAATGAGTGCTATGACATAAAGTAGATAAAAAGGTGGTGAGAATCGACTTGAACTTCGTCGGCTTAGCGCTAAAATTTGGTCTATCTGTGTCGCGGCCAGACTACTGCGTGCCGATTTGTGTGTTGCCGAACGGATTGAGACGTTCCCACAGTACGTTGGGCAGGATTTTATGTGCAACATTTAGCAGTGATATGTCTCGATAGTTCTCGAGACTTGTAGATGGGGCATTTAAAGCTAGTTGCCCATCATTCGGGCACGGCTTCGTACGTCCATTCATTGTTAATGATGCGAGCTTCGCAAACATCACTTTCTTGTAGGTATGTGGGTGTTTTTTTCTAACAAGGATCAAAACATTTTACTTACTACTTAAAGGGCTCCCGACCCGTAAAGAGTCTCCGCCTGACATTCAAGACATTTTGAGTGACAACAATACTCAGGAAAACCAAAACTTAACCCTTTATACAATATAGAAAAATGGATCTGGATTTAAGGGATCATTAACCCCCCCCCCCCCCCATACTAGTTCGCTACCGGTCCGTCTTTGGGCTTCGCCGGTTTGACCTCGATAAAAATATGGGCAGGCTTCTTGATACTTAGGCAAATCAAATGTCTTATTGTATCAAAACCTACATCTGTTTTACGATTTCGACCATGCATGGTCCTGTATTGATTATTATTCGATCGTTCTTTAAAGACACCCGTGATCTCCGGAATTGCATGCGAACTTATGGGCCAGTGCCAGTGGCCAGTGGCCTCGTTCTACGACAACTGCTGTTTTTTGGGGCGGTGCGCTGCAGTTTTTTTTTTTTGTAGTAAAGATGAAAACTCGAAAGACACAATATTGTTAGGAACCCAGAGTAGTGTGGGACTCTAACCGCTCTTAAAACGCCTACTAATCATGACAAATCAAGAAAGATCGACAAATGATTTTAGTCTCAATGTTCAGGTGCAATTGAGAAGGTATCTTAATTTAAATATACGGGTTCTCAAATATTTTCAAATTATGAGTGAGGTTAAGTTCTTCTTAATCTACGAATGTTATTATCGTACATTCAAGACAGGATTAATATGCATCCGCAGATGCATCTTGTGACGAATTGCGTACTTTTTAATTAGTTCCGTTACAAGATCAATCTGCAAGTCATTTCTTATATGCCATGGGGCATTTGCTATTCCTCGAAGGTCCTTGTTTTGAAATACTTGTATTATTTGTACATTCGTTCGTTATCTTCTTACAACCCCATAATTGGACACAAAATGTCCAAACTGGTTTTAGTATCCGTGCCAGTAAATAACTTCACGGGCAATAACTTCACATGGGCAATAACTTCACCGCGAGTGGGAAATAACTTCCCTTTTTTTTGTGAAGTTATTGCCCACTGACGGTGAGCAGGCCTTACGCAATAAGACCAATTTGGCGTTATGCATTGCACTGTTTATGGAATGAGTTACGAAATCGCAAGTAGATTCCATAAACAGTGCAATGCCTATGAGAGGACATGCTGCTGCCCCCCTGCAACCCCCCACAAAAAACAAGTGAACTTATTTACCACTCGAGGTGAAGTTAATGCCCGTGAATTTATTTCGCTGCACCTAAAGTATTATGATATAATAGGATTCAGTGGATATTTCCGAATTATGTCCTAACAACCAATAAAGTTGTCTATATCTAATACTTAGCTTTCTTTTTCATATGTTCCTTCCATTTCAATTTAACATCCTAATTCAAACCCAGATGCTTAGCTATATTAGAATAAGGAACTACTTGATTATTAGTAACCACAGGAACATTCCCTATTTTTATATTTGTAAAGTTTATATAGAAGACTTTGACTCATTAAGTTTGATTCGCCATGGTTGCGTCCAGTCACATATGTCGTTACCTGCATTTTGTAGCTCTTCTGTTGCCTTAGCCACGCATCCATCAGTAGACAGAAGGGCAGTGTCGTCTGCGAATGTGACTATCGTCGTATCATTCGCATGTGGTATATCACAGGTATATAATAAATATAAGTTGGGTCCTACAACACTCCCCTATGGAACGCCTGCTTGTAATACTTTGTCTAGGTAGATCCATATGAAGCTTATACTCTAAACCCTTATGCCAAACTTTATCAAAAGCATGAACGACTAAAAATAATGTAGAACAAACTTGTTTTTCTTCTAGGGCTTTTTCTATAACGTTAATTATACGAAGCACTGGGTCTATTGTCGAGTGTCTATTTCTAAAACCAAGTTAATGGCTCGGAATAAGCCTTCGCTGCTCTATGACTCTTACAAGTCTTCTAAGGGGCAATTTTTCGAAAAGTTTTAATAATACCGGTAAAAGTGAGATTGGCCTGTATGAGGCAACTTCTGAAAGGGGCTTACCTTGTTTAGGTATACCTGTATACCTATATTTCCTGCTATATTTCAGTGATATAAAACATATCTTTTTTTAAAGCAAGCATTATTTATCAGCTTGAGTTTTAACAACGCTATGAAGGGTAGTTCTTTTAGGATTTGGGCAGTTATTAGGTCATAACCTGGTGATTTTCTACATATTTATGAATACTGGTGCTGATCTCTTTAAGCCAGACATAAGGGATTACGTCTTCATCTATTCTATCAGAGAATTTAATGCGTTCATTTGCCACGTGGAAAAGGTTTTAAAACGTTGGTCAGTTGCTCCTAAAAAAGGAGCTGCGCTGCATTGATATTCTTATTCCGTCCCTCATCTAAAAAATCAAATCAAATCTTTCGATAAATCATCATTATCTGCAACATAAATATTTGTACAGTTCAGTCGCAATGATACTAATTTAAAAACTAATTTATTTCAATTAAATATGATATATTTAATCTACCAATTTCAATAATTAAAATCAATTTGTTTTGCGCTAATAATGTATGCGGATACCTATTACCTACCATTTAAATGGATATCACTAATTATTAAGCAACTTTCCATTGCAAAATGAATTCGTTTCACATAACTTGATGTAGGTATGAGTTCCACTCTTTATATGACCATCGTCAATGACTATATAACCACATATTTTTAGACTTAGATACGGGTTTCTTCTTTATAACATACCTCAAATTATTCTCCGACTTGAATTATGTTTTTCAAGTACTTATCTATGCCCGTTGGCAGTCCAAAGAAGAAACCTTCCGAAACACTAATGCGGCCAATTAGAAGATGATATAGAATTACAAACAGAAAGGCATGAAGAAAATAAATTGTTGTGTATATTGTGAAATGCACGTATTACGTCGTGCGTCGGACATATGCAACCGAGCCACTGTTGCCGTTGCTAGATTTAGCGGATTTTTAAGACTCTCGACGATTTTTAATAAAATTGTGACGCTAAAGCAAAACATAGTGAATTCTAGAGACTTTTCACTCGTGATGGGCGCATTCGAATGATATAATCGATTCAGACAACATTTCGAGATATCTCGATTCTTCACTCAAATCATTCGAATAATTTCTTACATGTACTTACTCTATGCGAAATGAGAACTCGATACTCGAGTGCCGATTCGAGACCGAGAAGAGAATAGAAGAACGAAAGAACGAAAGAACAAAAAAGAAGAAAACACACGCAATCGAGAACTGAAGAAGTTGGTTATTTGTGTATCTCGTGTGTAGTAGGGATGTATGAAAAAAAAAAATTTTTGTGATTCGGAATACTAATAGGTGGGGATTGGTGCGTTATGCTAAAAGAAAAATAAATGTTGTTTTTTAATTAGATTGGTTAAGATCTTCTGCCTCCGCACTGACTTGAAAAATCAATATTTGATACAAGATTTTAGTAAACAGATGTGGCTGAAAATAATATAAAAGTAAATAGACAGATAAAAGTGCGTAAGATATACTAGCTATTGATAATTAGAATTTTAATTCAATATAAACAAAAAAATAATTCATTCTCGTAACAATAAACATTATGTATTTTATAATTAAGATGCTTTAAAATCTTGTTTTGTCTCAAATTTAGGCATTGTCTTCCGTGATTCTATTTTGGCCTTTATTGCGCCTAGTCGGCCCTTTTTGGTGTACTGAGAAGTGTCAGCTTCCGTTGTTATCTTTACAGCTCGGGGGTCAAATCGATATACTTTGATGCATTGAAGTTAATAAGCGGCACTTCAAACAGCCTGGGTGTTAAAGACCGAGGCATAGTACGTGCTTTTAATATGCGCCGAGCTGGCAGTTCTCTTATATGTTTATTGTTATCTGCTACCATAGCAAGAAGAATGTTTTCACGATGCGCAAAATAACCATTCCGCTGAATGACAGGATCGATTACGTTCTTAAGTTCTTCTGAAAGATATCTGGAGGCCATAACTATGTTAAAAAGATGGTGTGTACCATCCTTGCACGATGGTTTATTTTTGATGGAGAACCAAGATGGCAGGTGAACCTTAACAACAAACGTGGCCAAAGTGATCAAGTATTCCGAAGGTGTCTCTGTTGTTATAATATAAACGCATTATGCGGTTGGCCCGTGTGAGCCAACGCACATGAGACATTTTGCCTGGACATTTATTTGACAGATCTTGTGGGAACTCACCTGATAAAACCGCTGACACAATCTTGTGTCTGTAAGTACTGTTGATCTGTACTTAAATCTTTAGCCATTTCTTTTAGAACATTCCCTTCAATACGTCGAAATGTTTTAACAGGTACTTGTTCACGATAGCCATAAGATGATGTTGAGGAATTTCTTCATCTGATAGAAAACTTAGTATTGCAATTTGTACTCCTTTGACCGAACCAGTCTTAGGAACTACATATCCCATGTATATAGATCCTGGCTCTCGCAGTAAAGAGACTTCAGACCCAATATCAAACAAAACAGACGACGCTATCGCTGCTGCTGCCCTATCTGGTATTCCATACCTATCGCATGTTTTCGATAATGTAGGAAAATCAACGCTTGAGGAAATTATTCTTTTCTCCTCAGGAATGTGTTTTTCTTTGGGCTGAATGAAGTTATCCGTTATATCAGACGCTGACGATGAGGATGCCGAAGAAGAACTAATCTCCAAAACAGCAGGCGTAGCAGTATTTATAGCAGTTGCAGTTTGACGTTTCTTTCGAGTCTGTTTTCTTCCCAAACTCTTTCGCAGCCTTTTAGTGACAATAACATCAATTCCACCGATTGCCATACTTCGAACATTTCTTTGGTCAACTAAAGAAGCTTGTTCTTGTTTCGGAACCTTTTTATTTTTGGTGCAGGTGCACTGATTGAATTCCTTGCATTTGCATGCCGTTATATCAAAAAGTAACTTACCACTTCGCTGAAAACTTTTTAATTTTTCTGCGGAGAGTCTTGACGGATTTTAATAAATTCTTGTATTTTAAATGATATGCTTTCAACATGTGTATGATTCTGGTTCTTGTAACAGTCGGAATAGATACAGATCGCCATATATTTTCTATTTTGGATGTTACTATAGCTGCTACTTCTGGAATGGTGGGCTCTTTTGCAGTTTCCAATTCGAACTTAAGTTGATGTATCGTCCATTCATAGTACATTATTGCATCTTCATAAGTAGGCAGAACGTTCGCTTTCATATCACAAGAATTGCCAAAAATAGGACAATTAAATACACTTCGCGTTCTTTGCATGTTTTTTTTAAGAGTTTAGTTTAATATTTGTAAAAAAGACGATTAGCTATATGGCTGTTGCACGCGGAAAAAAATAGTGAACTGATATGAAACAAAAAGCGTGGCCAGCTAGATATTCAAAAAAAGTGATTCAATTTTATAGCATACTCACTTAACTACGAACAGGTAGATTTTTGGTTTAATTTGTTTTTAGTAAGAATTTCAGAGTGTTTGCGGAGGCAGTTATCGTTACCCAAATCGAATAATATTTTTCATTTATATATTTAAGCCTATAAGGCACCTTTTTTTACTATTAGATACTAATTAACAAAAAAAAACATAGGGACGGGCTACAGTCCGCTTGGGCGAACTGTTGGATACCATATTCTTATTCCTATCCCTCATAAGTGGGCGTGACAAAAGTCTAAGTATGGTTGAATTGTTAAGAACGCTCTACATATTTTGTTATATGACATTTAAAGGATTTTATCAAAAAAAAAAAGCTCCCTAGCTCAAACTTGGGTGTTTCAATAAAATTGTTTTATTTAATTGTGGGCGTGTCAGTAGGAGGATTTAAAAAAAATTAACACATGAGAATAAAGGGCCCCTAGAGAGTATATATTATAAATTTCAGCTCCCTAGCTCAAACTTTGAACTTTCAAACAAAAATTAATTGTGGGCGTGTCAGTGGGCGGATTTTGAAAATATTTACACATGAGCATAAAGGGCCCATAGAGAGTATATACTATAAATTTCAGCTCCCTAGCTGAAACTTTGGATTTTCAAAAATTAATATACCCTTAGAATAGGGTATAAAAAAATTATTTTATTTATTTGTGGGCGTGTCAGTGGCGGATTTTGAAAATTTTTTATCCCGAGCAGTTTTAGGAGTCATAGATCATATATAAAAAATTTCAGCTTTCTAGCTCAAAATTCGATTTTTTCCAAAATTTGTTTTTTTTTGATTTTAGGGCGTGTCTGTGCGCGGATTTAAAAAATTCGTAAACTTGATTATTTCGGGACCCTAGAGAGTATTTGGTTAAAATTTCAGCTCTCTAGGTCCAGTTTCAAGGCCTAATTTTTGGCTACAGACGGACGGACGGACGGACGGACGGACGGACGGACGGACATGGCTAGATCGACATTACTATTGATGCTGATCATAAATATAGTAACTTTTAGGGGTCTACGGGCAATATTAAGGTATGTTACAAACTATGCGTCAAAATTAATATACCCTTAGAATAGGGTATACAAAATTTTATATATGATCTATGACTCCTAAAACTGCTCGGGATAAAAAATTTTCAAAATCCGAACACTGACACGCCCACAAATAAATAAAATAATTTTTGTATACCCTATTCTAAGGGTATATTAATTTTTGAAAATCCAAAGTTTCAGCTAGGGAGCTGAAGTTTATAGTATATACTCTCTATGGGCCCTTTATGCTCATGTGTAAATATTTTCAAAATCCGCCCACTGACACGCCCACAATTAATTTTTTTTTGAAAGTTCAAAGTTTGAGCTAGGGAGCTGAAATTTATAATATATACTCTCTAGGGGCCCTTTATTCTCATGTGTTAATTTTTTTTAAATCCGCCTACTGACACGCCCACAATTAAATAAAACAATTTTATTGAAACACCCTAGTTTGAGCTAGGGAGCTTTTTTTTTTTGATAAAATCCTTTAAATGTCATATAACAAAATATGTAGAGCGTTCTTAACAATTCAACCATACTTAGACTTTTGTCACGCCCACTTATGAGGGATAGGAATAAGAATAGGGTATCCAACAGTTCGCCCAAGCGGACTGTAGCCCGTCCCTATGTTCATTTTTGTAATCGATGCATCTTTGAGGTTTGAAGTTGAATATTGAATTGTAAACGAAAAGCCAGAAGCTAGAAGCGTTATGTTATGATTTTTTTTTGTTTTGGGTTTTTGTTTATTTATTTTTATTAACTGTTCTATTCTGTGCTGGAGTCTGAAGAAGTAGGTACGATACCGAGTAATTTATGAATGTTGTGTCTATGTTTTATTTTTGTAGAAAGCAATAAAGGTAGGAAAATTAAATTATAATCAGTAGTTTAATGTGATTTATATTAGATATTTTGTGTAATCGGCAGTGATTTAACATGAAACCTGGTGGAAACAACTGTTTCGAAGATCATTCGAATGATCATTCGATTCTTTAAATCATTCGAATACTAATATCTCGATTCTTTAAATCATTCGTTTATGCCCATCACTACTTTTCACTACCACACCTGGTACTGCGAACGCTGTCCACGAAAGTGTCAGATGCATCCTATTGGAAAATATTTACCAGTACCTATGGTTGGTTCACATATAATAATGACCAGTGTTTAGTAGGCGACGGAGTTTTTCCGATGTTTTGATTTCACTGTACAGCTGACAATAGAAATTCAACATATCTAGATTACCGAGCAATTATTCTGTTCTAGAGAAAATGATGATTTTAAGTGAAGAGAGCATTCTTTGATAGGGCTAAATTCTGTAATTGAACTTACAAAATAACTTGAATTCGACGGTGACGAAATTGACAAGGTTTTAGACCTTACTTACTTTTGGTGGCGCTTTCAGTCCGGGGTGGACCACAGCCTCAATCATCAAGCCCCTACAACCAGCTCGGTGCCTCGTTAGCTGCCTCCAGTTACGCACACCAAGTTGGTTGAGGTCGTTCTCCAACCTTCCTCTGCTGCGTTGACCCTCAGAGGTGGATTCGAACACTCGTCGGGCTGGTTCGTTGTTGTTCATGCGCTCCACGTGTCCCAGCCATCTCAGCCGTTGTATTTTTAGCTTTTTGACCAGGGCAGCGTCGCTGTATAGCCTGTATAGTTCGGCGTTGAATTTTCTTCTCCATATTCTATCGTCACAAACTGGACCGAATATCACTCGAAGAATCTATCTCTCAAACCATCCCAGAAGGTTTTCATCCGCTTTTGACAGGGTCCATGCTTCTGCACCATACAGCAGGGCCGAGATGAGTAAAGTCTTATATAATATCTCCTTGGTTCTATGAGAGAGGGCTTTACTTCTTAGATGCCTCCTTAGCCCAAAGAAACAGCGATTGGCAAGAGTGCATCTTCGCTTGATCTCTGCGCCGATGTCATTTTGCGAAGTGATAGTGGAGCCCAGGTAGACAACGTCTTTAACTACTTCGAAGTTGTATCTGTCCATCGTGACGTTTTGTCCGAGTCGCCGATGTTGTGAGTCCTTTCTCGTTGACAGCATACACTTTGTTTTGTCCTCAGCCAGGCCCAGCTTCGCCGCCTCCGTTTCGATGCTTGTAAATGGGCCACTGAAAGCTCGCCGCGAGTAGTTGAACGGACTTTTGAAAAATTATACCTCTGGTGTTAGCTTGTGAGTTCCATACATTTGCTTCGAGATCGATGTTAAAGAAAGAACATGATAGCGCGTCGCCTTTTCTCAAACCTTTTTCGACATCAAATGTCTCGGTGGTGTTTTTACCGACTTTGACGGAGCAGCGAGATTTCTCCATCGTCATCCTGCACATGCGGACGAGTTTCGCGGGGATGCCAAAACTTGACATGGCTTTGTATAATTCGTCCCTATATACGCTATCATAGGCGACTTTAAACCCGATAAATAGATGGTGTGTATCGATCTGAAATTCCTGAGTTTTTTTCCAAAATCTGTCGGAGTGTGAAAATTATGGGCCGATCAGGTTGTTAACCAAAGGTTTTAGGCGTTCACACAATACACCCGACAGGATCTTATACGCGACATTCAGGATACTTATTCCTCTGTAGTTGGCGCAGTTCAGAGTATCTCCTTTCTTGTCTAGGGGCATGCGATGGGGCACACGATGCTGAGGTTCCATTCGTCGGGCCTGCTGTCATCCGACCAAATTTTACAGAAGAGTTGTTGCATGCTCCTTACCAAGCCATCTCCCGCTGCTTTGAAAAGCTCTGCCGGAAGGTCATCCGATTCAGCCGCTTTGTTGGACTTAAGTTTGGATATCGCTATCCTCACTTCGTGTAGGTCGGGTGGACGGAAGTTTTGGCTATCATCGTCCAAGCTGAACAGATCTTTCTGCCTGACAGCAGGTTTTATCTGTTTAACAGTCTGTGTTCTTTTCAAATCCTTAGCACCGACTGTGAATCTACTACTGTATTCCCATGCTCATCTCTGCAGGCTTCTGTTCGGGCATTGTATCCAGCACTTCGGTAGCGGCACTCCTGGTCCTCTGTACTTGATGCTGGTGAAGCTGAGGATTGGCTTGCTGAGAGGTTTAGGGAGACGCGGTCGGCAAAGGTTTTGGCGGTCTCTTGCGATAGTAAGCTTGCAAGGTCAAATCTTCTCACAGTTTCCTCTCGGTGTTGTGGAGTGTTGGATATCCGCATCCGTACTTTGGCTACTACCAAGTAATGGTCCGAGTCTATGTTGGCCGCTCGGAACGTTCGAACATCCAAGATACTGGAGGCATGTCTGGCGTCGATCGCAACATGATCACTTTGCTTGACGGTTTGTTGATCTGGAGACCGCCAAGTCCCCTTGTGTATGTTGAGGTGTGGGAAGGTTTAAGATCCATTGAACTTTATTTAATGGGACATCACCGGAGTTACTGCTAAGTTGTGACCCCATTTAGTGAAATAAAAAACATGCTGCAGGTTTAAATAATTTTCAAGAATACGCTGATGCTATATAAGTTGAAAGAGTTTTAAATGCAATGAACATTGTTCAAAACAATTTACAAAACCAACTTTTAACACTGCCGTTGAATTCAACATAACATAAAGAAAACAAAAAAGTTATAAACAGAAACTTGCAACAGTTGATCTACCAGACGACTTCATATATAATATCGGACCTAGTAAATTGCAAACTGATTCATTAATATGTGTTTTTTTACTTAAACGTACATATATACGGTTATTCACATTCGCATGTTAAATACAACAACTACTTAGCCTATATACGCTAACTTTTGCGGGGATTACGGAGGCCTTTAAGCGAATAAAGATCAGTGCTTCCAAACAACGTTTTCTACGTATTCCGATAACTTTTGTTATCGAATGTCAAAACTTTGACATTTCTCTTCAACTGAACTGACACATACCCCTTAATTTAACTTCCGCGTAAATTAGTTTTTACCAAAAAAATATTAAGCCGCTGTTATTTTCGAACCACTTGTCATTTAAGGGTCGACGTTATACATTTGATTTGCAATTTTGTCGCCCTACAGGGTGATATAATTAGATTTTTAATCCGAACAGTATTTTGGAATTTAATTTTCAGGTTCAATATACTCTAGTTCGACTGGAGAACACGGCCGAATTGTCAAATGACAGCCAGCATAGTGCTGCCAAATCACATTTGAGCGTTTTTTTTGGTCTTTTTATCTACCCCTGCATATGCTTGAGTGAAAAAACACACCTATCACTAATTCCGAGGCTTCTACTTCAAACTTGGAACAGCCATCCAAGAGTTGGAAATTTTCTTGATACTTGTAACTTTCTTCTTTTTTTCATAATGTTGCTTTTTTTCTTTACTAAAATTGGTTGTTCTGTTATCTTGAATTTTTTATTTAAACATGAAAATAAATATATTTTCTTCAAAACATACTTTCAGTTTGATATTTTAGCGATTCCTAGCGGATTTTTGCGATACAGAAATTAACATTTCCAACGGATTTCAAGTTATGGTCTAGTGGATTTTTTTTTCTCCGCGGCAACACTGAACCAAGCACATGGTTTATCTCAGCATACTCTTCAATAAAGTTAATTAGCAACATCGGGCGACATAACAAACAAACATTCGACGAACAACAACAACAAATAAAACTAAAAAATAACTAAACAAACAATATCTGTATCTATACTTAGGTACCCGTCTTGATCTTCTTTTTTCGCTTAGCTTACCCACGAAAATATATTTGAATAAAAAATTAATATTTCGCAAGCGAACTTTTTTAATGAAGCATTTTCGCTCGTTAGCAAATATCTGCATACATACGATAGGCCAGACCAGAGCTGGATGCATAATGAATTGATACAATGGACTCTCTCTCTCGCATTATGCATGCAGATTTGATTATTTTTCTTTTAGTTTTTGCCATTCAGGTTCATATACTCGTATATTCAAGTTGTCACGTTCGTTGATTGCTGTTCAAGTGAAATGAATTGTGAATAATTGAAGGATAACATAAAGGAATGGCATGGCATCTCTTAAGGTGTGGATGCGTTCCGCATTCGAAATGCAAATTGTATGATTATTAAAGGACATAAAAGCTTTTTGTTATTTAAATTAGAACGAGGAGTATTTGCTAAATGTATCTCTGGTAATATGCCTTCATAATGATCGAGTTTTGTTGCTTAAAATGTTTGCCTGTTATTTTAAGTTGGGTCTGATTACCCTACGCCAATAAACCCCTAAATAAAAATTTATAAAAGCTTTATTTGATTTGGGCAATAAATAGTTGCATTTTTTCGTAATATTTTATTTCTATTTTGAGTGGATATTTGTTTTTATATAATTTACGCGCAGTAAGACATTTTTATACTCTTATACAATTTTATATTTTATATCACTTTATAGTTCTTAATCAGCACTCGTATTGTAACCTAGTTATAGTGATAATTTATAATAAATAAAATTAATAATAATAATAATAATAATAATATTTATTTATAATTAACACGCGCTTAGGGCTACGGTGCGGAATTTTACTGTCGCGAACAGAGTGTTTCCAGTGCCAGCAAATTTTACTCACGCGATGTTTTAATTTATTTATGTAGATACTCGTATGTAGTGGAAAAGAAACATTTATTTGCAGGAAGTACTGCTAAGAAGTCGCGTTCTTGTGAAATTAATTCAATTTATAAAAAAACTAGAATATGTAGAATTTCACAATTTACACAATTCGTTGATCAAAGATGAGAGACTCTTTTTTGATTATTGGAATGATCCCAGATGCATTCCATCATATTTTGTCAAGTTTGGAGCCCACGATAGAGAAATGCCAACTAATTTTGTTTCTAGGCGGCGTTGTCGTCATGGCGCATTGCACACTCTTCTCCCAAAGGATTTGATCTCCCACCCACCCTGCACTCATACATACATTGCAAACTCCATCTACCATGATTAGGCTCTTCAACCAAATGGTTTAAAACACAAAAAAAAATATCTCTAATTCGCTTTACTCGCGCGAGTTAAATAGGAATGAAACCATCGGAAATTTGACTCGCTTAGATTCGCTTAGTTCGGGCGAGTAAATCGTATGCACCGGAACCATAACATAGGAAATGCGTCGTTTCCTACGAGTTTAGCGAACTTTGCGTGAATTCGTGCGACTAACATTCGCTTGCATCGGAACCACAGCCTATGCGGTTTAGGGTAGACTTATAATGATGTAAAAAAGCGCATTCATTAAGGAAGTGAGGGATAAGAGCACATTGATAGATACCGATGCACGTTGGTTTTGAATGTTTGACAATTAGGATGCAAAGGAAAAACAGAATTTGATAAAGCGTGCAACATTCGTGTGGTTTGGTTTAGGAAAGACTCATTGCATTTTTAACTGTACGCAATAAAATATGCTTAATGTTAAGGGTGAACTGATGATGATGGTATGGTGGGTAAAAAATAAAAGTAAATATTAGGCATTAACGCCCCATAGCTTCTCCAAACAATTTCATTCTCAGCCGAAGATTCCTATTTACTTAAACCTTGCCCTTCCCAATACGTATTGATAGTCCCCCAATTAGTGCTGTATTCAAACATTATATTAACGCCGAAGATGTTTCTATTCCTGAACCACGACATAGCCGCACAACACGAATGTCGAATACTCTCAATCATGCTCTGTTTTTCCTACACATTATGATTTACAAACATTCCAAACCAACGTGCATCGGTCTCTCGTCCTTCCTTCATCCTCTTTTCCGCAATGGCTGTGCTGTGTAATTATGTACTTTATAAGGGTGGGTAAGAGAGATGTTACGGCAGGAATGAGGTTCGGAATTTTTACCAAGGGGTAACAAGAACCTGCCAAGGCTGCAGAGCCCGAACCGAAACCTGCAAGCACGAACAAAGGAACATCATAGTAGAATCGCAGTCAATGTTGAGGATATGGAAGAACTGCTTCTGTTCTTCAGCGATTAACGAATTAAATCCCGCTGTCAGGCAAAATGCACCATTCAACCTGGACGTTGAAGACCAACATTTCCGTCCATCCGACCTGGACGAAGTGAAGATAGCCATATCTAAGCTTAAGTCCAACAAGGCCACTGAGATGGCCTAACCACCGAGCTATTCAAAGTGGCAGGCGATGACTTGGTTAGGAGCATGCACCAACTCGTCCGTTTGTGCAGGATGATAATACACGCTGCTCCATCAAGGTCGGTTAAGAACTCATCGAGACCTTCGATGTCAAAAAAGGATTTAGACAAGGCGATGCGCTGTCATGTGTCTTCTTCAACATCGTTCTTGAAAGAATAGTGCAAAACTCAATTGCTAACACCAGACACCAGAGGCACTTTCTTTCAAAAGTCCGTCCATCTACCCGCCTACGCCGACGACGACATCGACATAATCGGGAGAACTCAGCGGGATGTCACTGGCACGTTCGTGAGTATTGAGACGGAGGCGGCGAAGATAGGTTTGGCGATCAATGAGGGCAAGACAAAGTATATGCTGTCGTCAAGAAAGGACACCCAACACCGACGTCTCGGACAGAATGTCACTATAGACAGATACCTAGGCTCAGGCTCCGCAATTAACTCATACAATTACACGATTAAACGAAGAATAACTCTTGCCAATCGCAATTGAGTAGCAAAGCCCTCTCTCGAACAACTAAAGTGACCCTTTATAAGACCTTAAAAATCCCAGTCCTTCTCTATGGTACAGAAGCATGGACTCTAGCAAAAGCGGATGAGGTCACTCTTGGTTGTTTTGAGAGGAAAATTCTTCGGGTAATTTTTGGTCCCGTCTGCATAGACGGTGATTGGAGGAGGAGATACAACGACGAACTGTATGGGCTGTACAGCGACATCGACTTAGCCAGAAGAGAGGCTCCGGCCCGGAAGATCTTCGAATCCACACCCGAGGGACGGCGCAGTAGAGGAAGACCGCGACTCAGTTGGCGCACGCAAGTGGAAGGGAACCTTAGCCAACTTAGCGTGCGAAACTGGAGACAGCTGGCCAAATATCGTGCTGGCTGGAGACGCTTGTTGATTGAGGCCCAGGTCCACCCCGGACCTGTAGTATAAGGGTGCTTAAAATCCCTTTTGCCACATGCAAAAAAAATTGTAAAAAGGAAATACTCAGATTAACTTAAGTGCCGGAATTATGTTTTCCTCATAAACCGAAGCTTGTGCCGGTATCTTTTGCTACCATTTGGCTTGCACTCAACTGGATAA
Organism: Portevinia maculata; assembly: GCA_949715645.1. Taxonomy (NCBI): domain Eukaryota; kingdom Metazoa; phylum Arthropoda; class Insecta; order Diptera; family Syrphidae; genus Portevinia; species Portevinia maculata. Next base: position 192,337,080 of record OX454527.1, on the reverse strand, counting down.
TCTTCTCATTTCGTACGCAAATGCTGCAAGATAGTTAAATCCCCTTTTTGCATTTTCTAATTCATAACTGAAAGCTGAATTCCTTAATTAAAAAAAATCTTTTCTCCAACACTGACCCTTAATTATATCCGTTCCATTCAATCTGTCACGGAAATGGCCATCCATCCATTCAATCCAATTTCTCTACATACTCGTTACCTCATACCGCTGATCATTCCAACAAATATCTACAATGTGCCCTCCGCGCTCGGGATACCGAAACTTCAAGGAACTCTATTGTATTATCCGTTTGCCAGACACACCCCGTGGCAATGGCACGTTCATACACATAACCCCATTGTAATGATGAATTTTAAGTGAAAATTTAATTTTTACAACACGACACCTCCTGTTTGATGTTGCCATGATGATTATGGCAAGCGTCAGGCATCAGGCTGCGGGATATAGGGTTTCACCATAAAAGGGTTGACGCGGAGAATCGTACAGGTGATATGGCACGTGGATCACGTTCGTAACCTAAAACACCCCATGAAATGCAACACCAAAAAAAAAACTAAATAAAATGAATTTGCATGCGTAGGGGAAATGTCGTATCCCTTCGGCCCCAAACCACAGACTTTTATAAACATTGTTGCAGATAATTTAAAGCGTTTCGGCTTCACTTTTCAACAAATAAAGGTATTTACTTGCTGGCACTTCATGTTTGGTGTGGTGCCCGCCGACAGCAGTTGGTATTGCCGAGGACATTGCCACAAAGGATCAAGGGTACATTTCCTCCATGAAAAATGCTGCCGCTGCTAGTGGAGACAGAGGACGAAAATCACCCCGTCAATTTGAAGTTGCTTACATTGGGGGGTTTTCCAATGACTTTTCTTTTACGATTTTTATTTTCATGTATACCGAAATGCTGCAATGCTCGCCGTGGGGTGGGATGATTTTTTTGTTTGTTACATTCTAGATGAAAGGACGAGGTCATTGATAGAAGATACCCGCACAATGACGACCCGAGAGGTTCAGGTCTGCTAATGCAGTAGACTAGCTGAGATATTTAATACCGAATGGTAATGGACAGGCACTGGCAACCCTCATAAGGAGTTTTAGTGAAACGAACAAAAAATTGTTTTTCATGAATCGAGGCGAACAATGAGCGTGGAATTTACAATAATTCCCTTCGTCTTAGTAAGTATGGTTGTTGTTTTCTTTTTTTTTGCAGTAATTGCTATTGTTGTCGCATTGATTGGCTTGAACGATGATAGCACTTTCAATGGCAGCGAAGTGGTTGGTCCTTGGAATACTGCTAATAAAATCGATCGAAATGTTGACGAATTCGTGCAGATGTTGCTCAATGGAATGCTGTTCAGAAAGTGAGAGTGCAATTATTGAATTTTTGTGATTTAATTAATTTTTTTTTTTCTTGAAAATATTAAATGCACTAATTTTGACGGTGCATTGATCGAGATGGAATGTTTAGTTACAGCACATGGTAATCATGAGAGCCCTTGAAGGGTGTTGCTGATCAGTAATAGAAGTTATCCAAAATGCAACCCTTTCCCATTTGAAGATCTACATCCGTTATCTGTTGTTACTTGTGTTGTCACCCGGAGTGTACATTTTGTATATTATCCAAGGTGAAAAATTAAACTGCACGCAGGATTATGACCGAAATCAGATGAACTGAATATGGGTTAGGTCTGGTTTTAGCAAGATGGCACGAGAAACCACACACACATCTCATCAAACGGTCAACTTAAATCGAACGAGTTTCGAAAATCGCATTATGCAGGGTCATCCAACAAGAGGTGTCAATTTAAATCAATAGAATTGATCAGCAATGCGAAAGAAAAAAATACTCAAATTCAAAAACGTTATAATTTATTTCTAATGCAAAGAACCAAGACAAATTTCAACAAGTTCAATGGTTTTCAAAGATGTTTCGCGGTTGATGGTTGCTAGAAAAAGAGAATAACAAACTACAGCTTAAGCAAATGAGAAAGCTGAATACAAAACGATATAAGCCGTGTTTCTTTGCACGCGGATATAGGGATAATTTGAAATTTGCATGTTAAATACAACAACAACTTATCCTATATATGCTAACTTTAGCGGGGATAGCTATCGCCGCTAAGTCAGTTAGCGGGGATAAACAGTGCTTCCAAAACCCATTTTCTTTGTTTCTGATGAACTCATGCGATGAATTTTTCAGGAAATGTCAAAGTTTGACATCCCTCCGATCACTATCACATCCCGCCGAATATTTTGTTCGTGATTTTATTATTATTTTTTTTTCAAACTTCATTATAAAGGTAATTGAATTTAGCAAAACTGTTAATGTGAAATTATTTTTCATAATTTTAGAATATGCTTGTCATCAATTTCAATTGGCGGAAGTAAATATTTTTCAATTTCAGGATTTTCAATACAAATTTCTTAACTACAACTTACAGCTGTGTCACGCTGCATGTCATAGGTGCATGTGTGCTGCCAAATTTTTTTTTTGATGAATTCTTAAGCGGCGATGGTCGTTTTTTAATGCCATGCCTATATCCGCGTGCAAAGAAACACGGCTATAGGCAATTAACAATGTGATATGTTTTTGTTTGATAAATCAGAAATTGAATGAAAGCAAATAAGTAGGTATGTACTCAATAACAATAATTTCAAAGCGTTTAAACGAAATAATTGAAGTAAAACTTCTTTACGCACGCCTGACTTGGGGAGTAAGCTGGGGAATGCGTCACGGAAGTGTAGGCAAACGAAAGTTGAGAGGGAAATATAAGTTAGTTCTCAATAGAGGGCAATACTAAGCTCTTATCATCTATCCAAACCGATCCAAAGGAGGTGAAAGCTATATCTAAAACAGTTTCCGACAGATGGAATTTACCGGAAGTGAGTAAAGTCATTGTGTCCATGAATCGCAGTTCATTAGTTCGTCTTTTTTCGTACAGATGGCCCTTAAAATAAAATACGACAAATACATAAACTCCAATTTGAAATCAGCGCCACGGAAATCCAATACTGTGGCTTTTGGGATAACTATTTATTACAAACACCGAGAATGGGTTCGTTCGGTAGAGGATGTGACCATTGAAACTATTTTTCCGGGCGAATTGCATAGTGGCGAGCATTTGTTTAAAGGCATAGGTCTTGCATGACCATTGCAAGAAAAAGTAAAATGTTCCAAAACCCAGCTATTTGGTGGAGAAAAGTTACTTAAAGGCGACATTGAAGAGAGTTTCAGGTACCGGAGTTCCACTCTATGAGCTTTTGAAGGAAATATAAAAATATTATCTTGAAGTAAAACTTCTTTACGCACCCTTGACTTGGGGAGTAAGCTGCTGAATGCGTTATGGAAGTGTGATCGTGAGAGGCAAACGGAAGTTGGGAGGGACATATAGATAAGTTAGTGAAGATAGAAAGAGAGAGAGTTACGTTTCGTATATAACTGTAGGGGCAAGAGAGAGAGGTGCGAGCACACATTTTCTTTCTCTCTTTCTCTCATAGCCAGTTACGTTTCTTTTATCTAAGACACAGTGCAGGCTTATTGTCTGTATCTGTATCACACTGTAGGAGCAAGAGAGAGCAGTGCGCGCACACATTTTTTTCTCTCTTCCTCTCATAGCCAGTGCATGAAACATATAATTATATATCTCAGTCATCAATTGGTGATATATTGTGTTGCTCACTGTGTTTTGGACGATGGAGCAAACATCATAATGGTAGTTGTTTACATTTCGCCCAATAACACAGTTAATAATATTATAAAGTTTTTATATAAAAGATTTACGAGTAGGCTCTGAAGAATTAGGTGAAAATTATCATACGCTACCATGCCAACGACCTAACATAATTAATGGATGCATTCCCGAACAAGAATTACGCAACAATTTTATGAAAAGTAATGGTATTTTTATTTTAATCTAAAGTACAATAGCCGAATTACCTATGTCTTGCAGGAACTACCGAGCAGTGATATGTTTAATGTCCAATACACGATGACATCCAACGTAAACTGTGTGCAAGCCCTTCTGTAACACACTAATTGGAACCTTAGAGTCTGTCTTCCGGCCCGGCAGATCAGCAATAGACCAAATTTTTCCATTTTGGCAAATCCTGGAAAAGATCAACGAATTTAAAGTCGAGACTCATCATCTTTTCATCGACTTGATAGCATTCATCGTCAGGAGATCAACATGGCCATGGCCGAATATGGGTTCCCGGCAAAACTAACTTAGCTGTGCCGCATGACACTTGAAAACAGGAGGTGTAATGTGCAGTTTGGCAACAGCATCTCCAAATTATTCGAAAACTTGTACCTGTTTCGAAAAGGAGATGCGCTATCATGTGACTTCTTTAATCTTCTTCTGGCGCATTTAGTTAGCAGGGCAGATGTCAACACGGAAGGCTCTATCTTCAATAGGTCGGTATAGTAACTGGGGTATGCGAATGATATCGACATCATCAACAAATAAACAAACATCTGTCCACAGCGTAGAACAAAACGTCACTGATGGTAGCACTTACTTCGAGTTTCTTAAGGAGTTCATCTACCTTGGTGTAAACATCAACTCCACGAATGACAATTTAGCGGGAGGCACAGAGATGACACTCATTATTCCAGATTCCCAACACTACCACTGTTAGGCATTTCGTTGTGGGGGGTTTTAGCTATCAGCTATGTCCCCATGGGCTCAATTTTTCTATCTACGCGTACTTAGTACGTAGATGGAAGTTTGTCCATTATGATGAGGTTCTAACCGTACAGGTGTATTGAACTGTCATCATTGATGGTTATGTAATACGCTCGCCGTCGTTTTGCTGCCTTTTGCGTATTCGCCTTCTTTACGTTTCTAGGCGTCTCAATTCTACATAAAAGTTTTCAGCAAAAATTCACACTTTGTATTGGTATCAAGCATGTATGCCTTTACTAGACTTTCTGGTGTCGGCGTTCCTTCTTGTGCCTCTATCAGTATCTGCTGTTGGGTGTGGAACCCGGGACACTAAAAGAACGCATGCCCCACATCTTCTTAATCATTTTGTAGTGCTGGCAGTTTGGGGGGTCAGCGAGCTTGAACCGATAACGTTAAGATCGGAAACTGTCATGTCCGGTTAAAACCTGTGTCAGGTAGAAGTCAACTTCTCCATACGTTCGCCTCATCCTCATCATGATTGTATAGTCGGTATAAGATCGGCCTTTGGTTGAGAGGTTTCAACGCCGCTAGCATTCTCTCAAACTCCTCCCTGTCTCATCGTAGTCCACTACTTCACTCTCCCGGCGGCTGTCCACAAGGAGGAGTACTATCACTCTTAATTTGGAGCCTAGTTGTAGACGAGCTGCTGGAAAAATTAACCAACCTTGGCATCAACTGTCAGGTATACGCCGATGACATTGTACTGATTGCCAGGGGTAAGTTTGAAGAAACCCTTGGGGACATCATACAAAGGGGGCTTAAAGTAACCAAGGAATGGTGCTGTCGGACTCAACATCAATCCGGTGAAAACAACGATACTACCATTCATAAGGAAAAGACAACTTCAAAGACTTAAGGACATCAGGCTATCAGGCACGACACTGATACTAGCCAAAGAAGAAAAGTATCTAGGACTTCATTTAGATAGTAAACTCCTCTGGCGAAAACATACAGAGGAAATATCCAAGAAGGCCACCTGCGCTCTCATGATATGTAGTAGTCTAGCGGGGAAGGCATGGGGATGCAGCCCAAACATCCTGCGATGGATGTACATTGCAATTGTGAGACTAATGATCTCATACGGAGCGGTATCATGGGCGAAACGAACCAGTCTAGCCACAACAAGACAGACACTCAACAAAGTGCAAAGACTGGCGTGCCTGTGCATTACCGGAGCATCAGGAAATTGATCTTCGAGAAGAATTTCCAGATAAAGCTCAGCAATAAGGAGAACTGGAGCAATGAATCCACAATTTATGGACTGACCAACCACACAACAAAGTGGTACACGGACGGCTCGAGGACTGGGGAGAGAACTGGTGCAGGAGTGTTTGGGCCAGGAACTAAGCACTACGACTCCATGGGCAAATGTACCAGCATCTTCCAGGCAGAAATATGTGCCATAGACAGGTGCGTTCGAATCAACCTCCAGAAAAACTACAGGAATTGCTACATAGCAATAATGTCTGACAGTCAAGCAGCCATAAAGGCTCTTGATGCCTACGTCATAAAGTCAAAACTCGTGTGGGAATGCCTACACGGATTGAACAGACTAGGCAAGAACAACAGATTCCATCTGCTAGGTACATGGCCATGTTGGCATTATAGGCAATGAGGCAGCGGACTCTCTGGCAAGAAAAGGGGCAGAGGAACCCTTCACAGGTCCTGAACCGATCTGCGGGATAGGGGAACACACTCTACGCGAAGAGTTCAGGAGACTGGTGAAAAAAGCAAGGGCCAAAACCTTTCTCAACCTCCAAGGTCTGAGGCAAGCAAAGAAACTCTTAGGAAACTATAACCAAAAGATTTTCAAAGCTTGTATCAGCCTTAACAAAAATAACCTGAGAATCCTAACAGGCCTCCTCAAGGGGCACTGCAGACTCAAGGAGCACCTGAGGAAAATGGGCATATCAGAGGACGGGTTCTGCAGATTCTGCATTGAAACAGCCGAAACTCCATATCACACACTGGAATATTGTGGGGCACTGGCCCACAGAAGGATAAGATATTTGGGCAGACAAGGACATACAAACCATGAACCCACAGCTCATTCACAGATTCATCAAGGAAACTGGACTGGACGCTGTGCTCTAAGGAGTGTGACCTGCCAAGGATAAATCAGAGCAATATCTCGATACGCTTCACAAAAGAAGTATCTAGAGAGGGCTCTGAAAGAGGGCATGAACCTCTCCGAGGTACAAGCAGGGGACACAATAGACCAATAGGTCGCAGTGTAATAAACCCTAACTAAATATTATTATTATTATTATTATTATTATTATTAAACCAACTATGGCTATGTCGTAGGGAAATCATATCACATTAGCTTCTTCAGTCTGAGAATGTCAACTTAGATTAGGTTCCACAGGAAAGGGCCCAGAACCGAGCCCTTTGGCACTCCTCCTACTAGAACTAGTACTTCCTCAAACTCGCTCTCTGCTGTCTTGGGAATAGTCCTTCTGCGATGTTAAGTAGTATTTCTGGACACTTAGGGTGGGTTAAGGCGCGAAAGGCTCTTAGCTTCTTCATCAACACCTTAGATGCCACACCCCAGAGATTTATTTATTTATTATTATATCATCAATGGGTTTACAATCTGTTGATTAGAAACGTTTACATATACTAATTAATATTTGTTAGCTCAACTTAGGAGTTAAATAAATTTTGAACAAGGTTTTTAAAACTATCCCTACTCATAGAAAGATCGACTTCACATGAAATAGAGTTGTATAACGTAAAAGAACGAATAACTGGGTTATTAAGGCCATAATTTGTTCGGTGATTTGGAACATAGAAGATGTCATTTCTATTTCGTAGGTTTCTTTCCGGAACGTAAAAAGAAACTAACATTAGAAGTTCTTCAGATTTAATATTAGAACATAAAATATCTTTAATAAAAAGAACGCATTGAGCTTGTCTGCGGCTCTCTAGAGTTTTCAAATCTATTAATGCACATCTTGAAAAGTAATCAGGTAATTCGGCGGACCATCTCAGATTTCTTAAGGCAAAACGCGTGAACCTTCTTTGTATTTTTTCTATTCTACTCGTATTAATAGCATTTTCATAAAATGGTGACCAGACGACACAGCAATAATCTAAAAGGGGTACTACCAGTGACATTAAAATTGCCTTTAAAGTATACACATCTTTAAATACACCCGAAGTTCGTTTGAGGAAACCCAACATAGAATTTGCCTTTGATGCAATAAAATCAATGTGAGCTGAAAAGGAAAGTTTGGAGTCAAATATAACTCCAAGATCCTTAACTTCGCTGACTCTTGTGAGTGGTTCATTTTCGAATTTATAAATAAAAGTTACCGGCGACAAAGTTCTGTGGGCAGTAAAAATCTTGCAATTGAGTTCCAGGTGGTTGTATTTGCACCAGTTCAAAAACAAATCAATATCGTTTTGAAAGTTTAAACAGTCACGATCCGAAGATATTTCACTGTATAATTTAACATCATCCGCATACATTAAACAATCCGAAAAATTAAGAACTTGAGGAATGTCATTTATGAATAAATTGAACAAAAGTGGTTCAAGGTGACTACCTTGGGGAAGACCTGAATCAACCTGGATAAAGTTTGATGTAAAACCATCTATCTGAACGACCTGTTTCCGGTTCGACAAGTAGGAACTCAACCAATTCAAAAAATTTGCATTCAGACCCAATTTTTGAAGTTTTTGGAGTAATAGTCCATGGTGAACTCTGTCAAAAGCTTTAACAAAATCTGTGTACAGAACATCAACTTGCTTTCTGTTTTCCATAGATCTTAAACAGAAATGAGAAAATAGGCACAAGTTAGTTGAGGTTGAGCGACCACTAACAAACCCATGTTGTTTTGGCGTTATTGATTCCTTGACTGAAAAAAATAGCCTCTGAGTAACCAAACTAACTTTTCGAATAACTTTGCTACAGCAGAGAGTTTTGATATTGGTCTATAATTTTTAACCAGGTGTTTAAGGCCACTTTTAAAAATTGGATTTACATAAGAAATTTTTCAATCTTCAATAAAAACACCAGTTGATATGGATTTATTAAAAATGATTTGTAACGCATTACAAAGTGATGGGCCACAATTCGATAGTGAAGCTGGCGGGATTTTGTCCACTCCCGCTTTTTTAGTTGGATCGAGTTCAATTAAACCATCAAGAACATCTTGGACTGAAAAACATTTTAAATCAAAATCTATAATGCGAGAAATAGACGGATATAAATCGACTATATCTGAAATAACGTCTTTATTATAGTTAGATTGAAAGTATTTTGCAAATAGATTGCAAGATGATTTTATATCGCAGGACTTTTCATTGTCAAGTTCCATTGCTAACGGCAAAAAGAACTATTTCGTTTAGAGTTTAAAAAGACCCAAAATGATTTGCTGTTCCTTTTAATATTGCTTTCAACCGTACTTATATGTTGATGATACAAAAATTTATTCAAAAAAGCAAATTCTCTCCGAAGCTGAAGAAAGCGAGCATGATCCTCAGATTTACCTGAATTCCTCGAGCGTTTAAATGCCTTATTTTTAACATTTTCTAATTTTTTTTAATCTTTTATTAAACCATGGGAGCTTAAAACAAGATCTTTTTCTTAAAACCGGAACAAACTGTTCAATACCATAAAATATTATGTCTTTAAAAATGATTTTCATTCCTTCATTGCACAATTCGGCGAAGCTCCTGTACTTACCTCAGCGAGTGGTGTGGGTGAAACAACGTAGGTATGCCATTTCCATTTGCCAGAATTGGTGCAGTGAACATGAAGTTGGATGTTAGTCAAACAAATATCTATCAATGAGCCGAAAACAGTCATTTAACATTTTTTTATGATTAATTGGTTACATTACTTTAAATTATTTTTTTTCGCCTTTGAAAGAGACATACATAGATACGAGTACATAAGATCATGGCATCCATGACTTCTATCCACGTTCCATTCAAGTATTAATTTCAGTTCTTTTGTCACACATTTGAATCAACATCAAACAAGCTTCATAACACAGCTACGAAAAAAAAGTCCTAAACATTTGAAAATTCCATACACGCATCTGCATTTTTCATCACGCTCCAATTATCCGTTAAAAAGCATAGCAAGAATGTCTCTCAATCTCGCAGTGTAATTAAAAATGCCAAAGCGTATCACTAATTCTGTTTGGTGTGTCGTCAAAAACGACAGTGTTTGAACGCTAAACGAATAAAAAACCAAAAACTTCTGGCACACTCCAAAACCAGCATCCCAATCCCAAGAAAACTAACAAAGAAAACTAGAAATGTCAATCAAGCGCCTCTCTGACGAAACAGAGAAAGAATGTTGTCCCAGTCGGTTCTCCGAACTATTTTCATTTCATTAGAAACGACAGCTGGTTTTTGTTAGAGAACAGGCCACATGCCAAACAAGACACTGTGCGAACAAACACAAACGAGGAGACGAAGAGCCGACACGCAAACTCAAATAACACTAGCAACAATAACAACAAAAAGGATCCAGGCCTCGAGGTGGTAAGAAAGGAAAAAGAAACCGATGATTGAAACAAATTTCAGGGAATAAACCTTATGACAGACGGCACGGGACAAAACCACCACCGCAACTAAGTGTTATGAGATAATTTTACGCAAGTGTTCTTCGGAGAAGGGGAGACCTTTGCGTGACATGCATTCCTTATTGGGCGGATGGAATGCCCTTAGTGTATTATTCGGATGCATTTTGCATACAATCATTTGCAAAGCAAACCCGCACCAACTTGCAAACGGGGATACAGGGTGTTGGCAAAAGTTGAGTAAAGTTTGAACGTTGAGTTTGATTGTCAGCTTTGCCATACAAGCACGCCGTGTCGGGTCGGTAAATGAGTTGTGAAACTGCCTTTGTAAGAAAGCTATAAACACTGCTCATTCTAATGTTTGTGATCAACATTAACATGTCAGAAAGGTATTTTTACCAAGTTGTATAAGTAACTAGATACTAGATGGGTAAATACAGGGGGTAGGGAAAGTGTACCAGCACCGCACTTTCACCATTTTAACAATTTTACTAACTTTGATGATGGAGGTTAACAAATTCACCTGGTCACTCATATTGAGATTAACACTTAGTTTTTAGATATGGCAATACTGTTGTGGCTACTTAAAATCTGACAGCAGCGCCGTAAAGTTAAACGTTTTTATGCCTGAAACACAATCACGCTTTGGAGCTTCGCGTTGACAAACGCATCCGATTAAACCATGGGAAATCAATGAAACCTATCACAAAGCTGCGTTGCATTTCAACTTCGAAATGATACTTCTTGTAAAAGCAGGACGCAATTTTTGGGTTTTATTTGTGCTCCTTACCGAAGACATCAGCAATTTCCTTCCAGGAGGCATTGAATATGCAGCCTTCTTAATAAAGACTCTGCTTTTTGCTGGCGGCATATCTTGTAATGCTAGCGTAACTTACTTTCTCAACGGGCTCCCGAACTGTGAAGAGTCTCTACCTGCACACTGCAGCCTTCCATCCTCTACAATTCGGGGCACGTTGCTTTCAGTTGTCCAGACCAAGCGCTCTGGCATCCGCGTTGGCTTGGGCTTTGAAACGAAGGTTCGGTCTTCCTTGTCTTCTCGAACCTGGAGCTGGGATTCGAAGATCCTCTTAACTGGAGCATTGGTGTCCATTCCCTCGATGTTTCCGAACCAATGTAGTCGACGTATTTTGGCTTTTTGGACTACATCCACATCTTTGTACAGCTCATAGAGTTCGCGGTTGTATCTTCTCCTCCATTCGCCCTCCTCGCACATAAGACCAAAAATCCGGCGAAGAATTTTTCTTTCGAAAGAGCCCAGTATCAGCTCTCCCTTCATGCTTATCGCCCAGCACTCGGCGCCATAAAGCAGAACTGGCAGGATAAGGGTTTTGTTAGGAGTTTTGAACCCAGCTGTTTTGCCAAACCGAAGTAGCAGCGGTTTCCTAGGGTAATTCTTCGCCGGATCTCCACTTAGGTGTCATTCGTGGAGTTCATGTTTACTCCGAGGTAGATGAACTCCTTAACTACCTCGAAGTTGTTGCTATCAATAGAGACGTTTTGTCCTGGGCGGCGGACAGATGTTTGTTTGTTTGTTGATAGAATGTATTTAGTCTTGTCCTCATTTACTACAAGGCCAACAGATTTCGCCTGTTCTTCAATCGCCGTGAAAGCTTCTTTCACGGAGCGCTGTGATCCACCGATGATGTCAATATCGTCCGCATAACCCATCAGCTGAACGGACCTGTTGAAGATAGTGCCTTGCGTGTTGGCACCTGCCCTGCGCAATATCTGCTCCAGTACGAGATTGAAGAAATCGCATGATAGGGCGTCCCCTTGCCGAAATCCGGTGCATGTTTGAAATAGTTCGGAGGAGCTTCTTCCAAACTGCACGTTGCAGCGCGTGTTTTCCAGTGTCACGCGACACATCTGAATCAGTTTTGCCGGGTTTCCGAATTCGGCCATCGCCATATATAAAGCTCCTAAGTCCTAACGGTGTATACTATCAAACGCGGCTTTGAAGTCGATGAATAGGTGGATCTGCCTGACCGGAAACCACACTGGTACGTGTCTATTAGTGTGTTGCAAAACGGCTTAAGACGTTCACACAGTACGTTGGATAGGATCTTATATGCGACATTAAGCAGGGGTATGCCTCGATAGTTCTTGCAAGACATAGGGTCGCCTTTTTTGTAGATGGGGTATATGGAGCTGATAGTCCAGTCATCGGGCATTTTTTCTTCCATCCATACTTCACTGATGATTTGGTGCATACGCCCTACCGAAATATCACCACCGTATTTGAAGAGCTCCGCTGGTAAGCCATCAGAGCCTGCGGCTTTGTTGTTCTTAAGCTTGTTTATAGCTAAGCCAACTTCTTTTATACTGGGTGGTGGAACTGGTTCTTCATTGACTGGACGCGGGTTTTCTTCTTGTCCAATCACTCTCTCTACATGATGCTCATTATGCAGCTGCTGGAAATGCTGCTTAAACACATCTACTATTCCCTGCGCTTCGGTGACTAGGTTTTCTTCGCTGTCTCGAAGAGCCTGCGTTCCGGTTTTGAAGCCAGCGGCCAGTTGCTTGTTTTTTTTTTTTTTTTTTTTTTTTTTTTTTTTTTTTTTTATATAAAAAGGAAATCCAAATCCCAGAGCACTCAGACTCGGTAACGGTCCATTGTAATACCAGGCAGAAATCCTCCTTTTGGTGTAGAGGCATGTGATTGGGTGGCGTATGTTGTTGTTCCCCATGGGGATTGAACCTGCACCGCACGGGTCACAAGCCAACACACTAACCTCTACACCGTCGCCACCCTAGTCCATTTGCTTGGTTTTCTTATAGAACCTCCGGATGTTGTTACGATCGCGAGACTCTTCGATCACCTTGAGCTGAGATACTGCGTAGGCCCTCTTCTCTCTACGCAGGATCTTTTTTGTCCTCCCTTCTCCTGACTCGATACTCTTCAATTCCTGCCCTTGTTTTGCACTGCAGCGTTTTCTTGTGTGCATCTTCTAGCACCTTTTTCCTGTGCACGCATTCATCATCATACCACATAATCTAGTAATGCTAGCGTAACTTACTTACTTAATGGGCTTCCGCCTGGTGAAGAGTCTCTGTCTGAGACACTACAGCCTTCCGTCCTTCAGTGATTCCGGGTTCTGGCATCCGCGATATCTTGATATTTAAACCTGGAGTTTGCGGTTGAACCTTCTCCTCCATTCACATTCTTCCCACACGGGACTAAATATCCGACGAAGAATTTTCTTTCAAAACAGGACTCAGACATTTTCTTCAAGACCCAAATCATTTTCATATATAGGGTGGCTTTATTGAAATACAATGAACAACCATAAGTGAGGATAAGCCGTATAATGGTCTCAAAGCATACGCCCTTTACTATGGAGTCAAGTTCACTGCTGTGAAACAATCGCCCTGTCAGCAAAACAGCATATAAGGGTCTCTTGAAATATAGATAATATTTGAGCGAGATACCCAGATATATAACTACGCTTCTCAACGCTAATGACTGGCCATTCTGTCCATTCTTCCGAGACCTTCCTTTAATATTGGCCAATTTTGTTCAGTAGTTTTTGGTATCCCTAGAGGCCCTAGCCAGTGTACTTCTGATCAAGTTAATTTATTAGATCCAGTCGTCGCAATATCCCTTAATTTGATTCAAGTTGCGCTGCAAGGGAATGTTGAAGAGCTCGATTTAAGGACACAATTCGTTGCGACCATTTGTCTCAGCGACTACCCCAACATCACTCTCGTCTGGGCTCCCGGCCATAGCTACATTGAGGGGAATGACAAAGCAAGGCCTGCCTCTACCCTTGACAGCTCCACTGCAGAGACAGTTTCTCCTCCTACAGGAGCTAACAAAGGCAAATAATCCCAGTACTATCTTTCACGGGCGATCTATAGTTGGAGGCACCGAAATAGCTGCTTCATATCATGTCAGCATTGTGGCAATCAGCACATTGGCGTCAGCACTTTCGCTGCCGAGTTGGGCACCCCATTTAAGCCACACTGTCGCAGTTGCAAAGATCCAGTGGAAAAGGAAACCCTTCACCATTTCCTCTGCGAATGTCGGGCCCTTGGACTAGACATCGCCTACTCCGCAAAACATTCTTCGACGATCTATCAGAGTTAAGTAATTTAAAATTCTGCAATATCATTGAACTCCTCAATTCCACAGGCTGGATTTGAAACACAAATTGACACCCTGGGTCACTTGAGTGGTGGCATCCTACAGTGCATTCACGCCACTCCTGCCTACCTACTACCAACCCATCTATGCCACCATATGAAGCGGCTTGAGCGTTGGCATACGCAATAGCGTGTCTGAGTGAACCAAACAGATACTCGTGTAAATGTTAAAAAGGATCGGAGAATTCAACCCGCCTTTTGTTAATCGTTTTTAATGTCAAAAACTCGGCTCCAGGTCAAGTTGCCGCATAATAATTATTTATGTTACAGTTCGCACTTTCTTTATCCTTTTCCAGGATAGTACAGTGCCCATTCCCAATTTCGTGGTTATGGCAAAAAGGATTGGTCGCCGTAAGCGCGGTTTCAAAACATGAGCCTTGCAAATTTACATTTCGATGTGGATCCTCACCCACAAAAAAAAAAAAAACACTTTCCGGACTTATTCCAGCAGTCTGTACTGTCTCGACAATTTTCTGTTGTCTGGGAGATTTGGACAAAATTTCATCCAGCTCGTTATTTTTTTATTATTTTTTTTTAATTGAAGTCAATATCCCCATAACTATGTGCCACCATTTACTTTGTTGATTTAAGTAAATATAAAGACAAGCGCATGTCCATTGACTCTTTCTCTTTCCCTTTGATATCTTACCGTTTATCTGTTTACCCTTTTATAAGGGTAAATTAACTTTGACTCGTAGTTTGTTACATACCTTAATAATTCTCGTAGATCCTTTAAAACTACCATATTTGTTACTAGCATCGAAAATTAAGTCCATAGAGCCATGTGCGTACGTCCGTCACCAATTTTGTGGCTCTAAAATTAGAGCTAGAAAACTGAACACATACTTTCTAGGGGCCCGAAAAGCTAAGGTATAAAGATTTTTTAAAACCAGCTCACTGACACGCCCACTTACTTAGGTACTTTTACTTAACGGGCTCCCGACCTGTGAAGAGTCTCTGCCTGAGACACTACAGCCTTCCATCCTCTGCGATCGCGGACATGCTGCTTCCAATTGTTCAGGCCAAATGCTCTAGCATCCGCGGTGGCTCGGTCTTTAAAACGGCGGTTCGGCCTTCCTTGCCTCCTCGAACCTGGGGGGCTGAGGGCCAAAGATTTTCTTGACTAGAGAATTATTGTCCATTCGCTTAATATGGCCGAGGCAATGTATTCGTGTATTCGACGTGATTGTGCTTTTTGGACTACATCCGCATCTCTATGCAGGTCATAGGTCATAGAGATCGCCGTTGTATCTTTTGCTCCATTCGCACTGCTCGCATACAGGACCAAATATCGGACGAACTATTTTCCCACTTATCGTCCAACATTAGGCACCAGAAAGCATAACTGGCAGGATTAAGGTTCGATAGAGCATGCATTTTGTCCTTCGAGTGAAGAGTTTTGAACCGATGAAATTGAAGGTCGTGTTCTGCTCAAATCATGTGGTTAAAATCTTTCCTAATAATTCCCCCAGTTTTTTGCCACGCCCTTTTTTGGGAGCATTTTTAACAGCAATATGTTTTTTTCCATAAAATCCGTAAAAACACGTTAAAGGCTTTTAACAATAACAAAATATGTAGACAATGTCCTTCTTAACACTTTGCTTAAAAATTATTTTTAACCAACTTTAAGTCATTTCGAATTATGTAGGACAATAAAATGTTCAAAAATGAATAAGGACTCTGCACCCAATGGCACGCCCACTTTGTAGGGAAACGACAATGGATAGGGTGTCCAACATTTCATTCAAGCGGAATATAATCTTCCTTATGTTTTCCTTTTTTTCCAATTTCATTTGTCATCTCATTCCATTTCGTTTTTGCAACACTCAAGACTCAACTCGAGTGCATTGGCAGCAGCAGCAGCAGCCACCAGTGCACTTTGTTGGACAAACAATTAAAGTTAATGTTTTGTTTGACTTTAATTTTTGTGTCAATATTCGAACCGCTCTACAGGGAGATGGAGTTAGTCATGATGGGGTGGCAATGGCAGCAGAGCATTCAGGTGTTGTACATAAATAGTTGTTACTATTCAAAAGAGGCGGCCTCTCTGCCCCGCCCGTTGCGACTTCAGGACTTTCATTAATCTTTGTTTTTCCGCTTGATTCCCCAGGAGACTGACTACCTACTGGAATAGGAAAGACATCGATTGCAAGGAAAACAACAATTTCAGTTTCTAAACTGAAAGTTGAATGGGTCTTGGTGTTTTTGTAAATACATAGATGCATCAATCAATCAGTTTGCTTAGCTGTTGTTGCATATCGCTTTGGTAAATAAAATAACATACATTCATAATGTATATAATATATACGAGTTGTAGATGCAGGTGTGCTGTTTTAAAAGGTTTAGGGTCGATAACACTTATTTAAGGCATGAGGCAAGTTGGTGATGAAGTTTGATTAGGCCCTTTGGTTTTGTTATGAAGCTTCTGTATTGAATGAATTCTTTTGTGACCGTTCAAGTTTCAAACTCTTTACAAACGACAGACACTTTTATTTAAATATTGGGACTCAGGAGTTTTGTGTTATTTCATATCCAATTTTATGTTGGAAATAACTTATGTTTTCATATTTAGAAAATACCCAGCGGAACCCGGCGCACATTATCTCGCCCTAGCCTACAGTTCGAAAAGTCAGTGACTTCATCTTTCTTTTTAACGACGAGGTTATGATCTGGACTAAAGGGATCATATCATAACCCCCCCCCCCCCCCCTTTAGGGTTCGCCGGTTCCATATCCAAAACTAACGGTAGGGCTCCTGAGATTTTAGGTTTGCCTCTCTTTCGCGATTGTATGGAAACGTTGATTGCTATTGTCTTTTTAACGTGTTTCGTAGGATCCCTTCTTTGAATATGACAGTACCAACTGAGGTGGTCGCGCACCATTCTCTTCGAGATAGGTTCTTTGACGTGAGGGCTTCCTCAGATCTTAGAACTTCTTATTCGATCAATCTTCGCACTCCAAAACTTTTGTTTGTGTTATTTTTTCTAAATGGGAAAAGTGAAGAAAGGCTTATTAAATATTATGGCAAATCTGCTGCTAGCATTAATTGGAGCACAAGTGGCTCACTGAATTTCGTTCTGGTCGTAGGAGCGCAAAGGACGCTGAGCGCCTAGGACGTCCATGATGTCAGAACGAAGAAATGGTCAACGAAATCAACGATATTTTGTTGGGCGTTCACATAGTCAAGATTCGTGAGATAGCTGAGACTGAAGCCATTTGAAATGACAGCGTTATAATGGGCAACGTGGACTACACCACCCCTCAGACCCGTTTTGACAAAAACTTCAAAGTCAACATCCCCCCAGACCATTCTTTGAGGAAGGCCCCCATGTTGAAGATAAATCGATCCAGTTTTACACCGATGGATCCAAAACCGACCGGGGGTTGTTGGAGGTGTGTTCTCTTGAAACTTAGCCTCTCTTTTCGTCTCCCTAATCACTGCAGTGGTCTATCGTGGTTGAAGAGGAACGTGATATCCGCTATGGACATCCGAATCTTCTCAGATAGTCAAGCTGCGATTAAATCTCTGGATTCTGTCCCTACAAACTCCACCGTATTCCTTGACTGCCGATCATCTCTCGTGGAGATGGCGGATCAATGTAACATTCCCCTATGCTGGGTGCCAGGACAAACAGATATTCCAGGGAATTGTAGGGCGGATGACTCGCCAGAAAAGGAACCATACTGCCCCTTATACCTGATAAAGGTCCCTCAGGCATTCAAATTGCTACATGCAAACTCATGTTTATGAGGGAGGCCATTGAGATAACTAACCTTAGGTGGACAAGTGGCAACACATGTCCACCGACATAACAGATTTGGCCAAAGCTGAATCTGAAACGCTCTAAGTATTTGATATCTCTGAATAGACTGCACATTGGTGCTACAATTGGCGTAATCACCGGACACTGTCTCATAGGCAAGCATGCAACAAGGCTTGGCGTCTATACAAATGACTTCTGCAGAAGCTGCTTGGACGAGAAGGAGGAGGAGGCAATTCCACCTTCTCTGCACATGCCCTGCTCTCTCTCAAAGACTAAGACTCCATTTAGGATCTTTTACAATGATCTCAACGATCTCATAAACATCGACATTAAATGTCTTTCAAGCTTTATCAAAAGCTCCAACTGGTTCAACGAGTAGGAAGAAGACAGATCCGTGTGGTATCACAATGGATTTTTTTTATTGGTGTCGGCTTCTGCCGACTGCCACTATAACCTAACCTGACCTTACGTAAACTGACTGCATATTGGCTCGTAGGCAAGCATGCAACATGGCATGTCATTTATTCTAATGATTTTCGTAAAGCTGCGTATGGAATAGCAGGAGAAGGAGACCGTTCTCCACCTTCTCCGTACATGCCTTACTCTCTCCCAGAAACAAGAACTTCATTTGGGTGCTTTCTTCTACAACGATCCAAACGATCTTACTAATACCGCCATCAGAAGTCTCCTACGCTTTATCAGAAGATCTAACTGGTTAAACGAGTAGGGAGGTACCATGATATGAGGCGAAGTGAAATAAGGCCAATTTTCAAA
Organism: Portevinia maculata; assembly: GCA_949715645.1. Lineage (NCBI taxonomy): Eukaryota > Metazoa > Arthropoda > Insecta > Diptera > Syrphidae > Portevinia > Portevinia maculata. Next base: position 192,318,151 of record OX454527.1, on the reverse strand, counting down.
AGCTGCCCTTTTTCCCTTTGAAGTAAGGCGCATTAAACTCATTTACCCAAATGGAAATAAGACCAAATGCTAAAATTGTCCGACTTCAGAATAATAATATACCCAACAAAGCGGCTTCCCCAACCTCGCACCTACTCCCAATCCAAAAGTGACCACGAACATTGGTCTATTCTCAAAAATAGGCTTTAACGGCCTACAGTGCCTAAAACCTAGCTTCTCCGACCGATTGCGTGAGCCAAGTGAAAGAAACCTGCAATTTTACAACGACTTCGAATTTGTGAGCTTCTCGATGTTTGTCAGACTTTCGCAAATGGTGGGGCAGTGCATAAAACGAAAAAACTGCGCTAACAGTACATATACAGAATATGTCATCGAATTGCGTTATCTTAGACCGTGGACACTGTATCTACCTAACTCTTACAATAGACTTTGCATGTATAATTTGTATATAATATATTATATTATACCAACAGAGAGAGAAAAACGTCTTATGGTTGTGTTCTATCTATCAGAAGATCCTTCTCTAAGCAATGCACAATCTTCGCTATTCTCTGAGACATCAGTCTGACCTGGTTAGGTTAGGCGTTAGATAACTGTGTTGAACTGTGGCAAGACTCCTTGTGATACCCTGGGGGTTGTGGTTGCCATACTTTAGAGCCTATGAAAAACCCAACGGGCTTACCATCCATCCCCATGCATTTATGAACTTATGCAAGTCGTTTACAGCCCTGCCATAGAGTTCTTATAAGAAGTGTCTTCCAAAGATGGTATTTCTAATATGGCAGAGTGCAGGGCAGTGGCAGGAAATCCACATCCTCTGAAAAGTTCATCTGTGCTGAGTTTCAATTGCTTTGCATAAAAGCCCAGCATTATTGTGTCCGGATGATAACACCAACAAGAAGGATACTCTCAGTCCTTTTTACAAAGTGCCCACATCTTCCTGGTTATAACACAGGAATCGAGGGCTTTCCATTTTTCATTTGCTGCAACCAGTATTTTATCCCCAACCACCTGTACATAAAAGTTAACAGGGTGAGATATTAACTGTAGTGTCAGTCTGTTTTCGTTCAAGGGATTGCCCCTTTCTCTCTAGTTCATCGGATCTTTAATTACCTGGGGCACTACTGTGTTGGGAACCCAATAGAATCTTTCAATGTGGTGCGCACCAAGAACCCGTAGCTCCTCGCGACAGAGGCTTCCATGCGTCGATTTTATTTCTGTGGCGGAAATTATTTTTCATATATTATTTATATTTTATTGTCGCGTGGCTGTCAATAATAAATTTAATATCAGCCTGCGGTATTAGCATCAGAGGAACCTGTTTGGCAGCTGTTGTCACCGTCAGAACCTCAGCTTGGAAAACGCTGCTATTGTCGGGGAGTCTGATTGAGACGGAGCACTTCGGAATAAAAACCCGCACCGCTGCCAATATCTATCTATCTTGGAGCACCCAGCAAAAGTTGATGTTATTATGATGTACCTGTCTTGCTATCTCGTTAAGACATACGCTGCAGTCCTTCACTGCCATGAGTCTTTGTTTTCTATGGTGTGGTATTTGGCGCCAACTAGTCAGCGGCTGGTCGAATGGCCTAAAAGATGCTGCGACAGTTTGCAATAAAAGAGAGGGAGATGTCCAAATACCCAGACCATTTGAGCAGACACCGGCACCGATTCCTTGAAATCCATTGATACCTGCATATATTATGACAATGGAATATACACATTAATCCGTTTCGGCAGAAAATGGGCTCTGCGGTTTTTTTTTATGAAAGCTCTTTAGATACTCTTTAATTTGGCGTTGATTTTTATTTTAAGCTTAATTTTTTTTTTTTTTTGATACGCGTTCAACGCTGATGGGAAAAATGACATCAAAAAGTTTGTCCGGATACCAAGTTTTTTTGTCACCCTGCCCCGATGCATCGTAAGAGCTACAACCATATACACAACCGTACATCCATCATTAGATAAACCATGTTTTATTTCGAATGCAAAATGGAAAACAATGTCAGACGAAATACAAACAAAAAATCAACTTCCCCAGACGACCGTCAAACAACTGTGTGTTTTTTTTTTTCATTCTTTTGCGCACCGAACATGTTTTTTCCAATGAATTTCTCTGCCTCCCTCTGGACAAATATGTATGTATTTCCATAATCTATCTGTACGACATAACGTACGGTAGTTTACCTAATTGAAATGACCTTTTCAGTGATGGCTGAATTAATTTTGCATTAGGTCTGCGATTTCCTCTCACATGCCTCCCCATTCTGAAAGGTCACATTTCCTTGACCCATTTCCATTATGTAGATGACATTTGGAACGCCATATTCTAACCAAGCTGGTAAAGTGAAAAAATAGCGTTTAACGAAAAACTTGACCATGTGAAAAACAAAAACACGAACGAAACAATTAAATTTGTTTAATTTTGTTTCCTCCTCAGAAAATAATGACAACAAAAAGGCCAGAGATGTTACGAAACGCTACTTGTACCTTTGTTACATTACGAAATGTGACATTTGTCGTAAGTCGAGCTGCAAACATTTTTCGTTTTTAATTACTCAATTCGAACTGGCAGTTAAACGGGTGAATTTTTAATCATACCCGCTCGATTGGGTAATCTAATTTGATAGACAAAATCGTTCGTATATGAACATGTGTGGGTGTATATATATGTAATTGTACACGTTGGCTTTGTTGGATATGCATACTGCACGAATGAAAATTAATTTGACAGTTTGTGACAGCTATGATAATTGGGCTCTTTGTACGATTTAATTGAGGAAATCAACTGTCAGTTGGAAAAGCATGGGAATGGGGATAGGTTCAGTTTGACATGCGGTATTTTCGCTGAGTCTTATTTTTTATTAATTTTATTTTTAAAAAAGATGAGAGAGATAAAAGCGGTCTCCTTTGACATTTAGAGAAACAGCATTATGACAAGGACTGATTAATAAACGTTGTCATTACTCTCAAAAAAGCTTGTTGATTAGGTTGCGAGAATAGAAGCAGAGGTGAAGTTTATAGCAACTGATGCAATTGCACCTTAGACCAATCCTCTCATCCATTGGAGACGGAAGAGTGATATGACTTATTACATCAATGAAAAATTACCTTTATTCTCTAGCAGAAGAACAGAAAAGGGTAACTGAAACAATCGAACTTCAGATCAAATTTAACTAAAACTAAATATTTTCAAGAATGGGGGAGTAGAGATGAGTCAAAATGCTACAGTGATTTTGGTTAATCCCTGTGCGTTCTTTCGCGTTAACTTTGTTACCTCCAGTGCTTTCATCGCTTCCTATAATCTCCTCAGCTCCTGATCTACATCTATGGCGTAGAGAATCACTGCATTTCATTTATTTTCCGATTCCATTCCTTGAAGTCTTTTTCTTAGTACCTAACTGAAATCGAGGAGAAAGTGAAAATTACATGCTCCACGTCGTCAGACATATCACCAGAGGATGGGCAAGTGGTGAGTCATATATACGACCAAAAACAGCTTTAACCCGTTAGCAGAAATTCGATTCACCATTTGTGCGGTTTATCGATGTCTCAATAATCGAAATGAGACGAAAAGTCCATCTTACAGCTACAGAGCCGCCGCCACTCCAAAGACTTGTGTTTCTTACTATTGTGTCCGCACTACTGCCTGGTAACAGCTCATCTTGTCTCCCTTTTTGGACTTCCAGCAGTTCTTTCGCCAGCCTGCCTGGTCCGGGATTTGCGGAAAGAGCTGCTCGCTCCCAGTGATCCATAAAGCCACTTTGGTTACGAGAAGTCTCCAGGTATATCTCGGTCCTCCCATATTCGGCATAATCCGGGCGATAGAAGCATTCACTTCTATGACATGTGTCCTACTCGCGGGCTTGAAAACGTTCTTAAGGTCCAGTGTTAATGTTGCGTCCCAACAAAATCAACGCGCTCTACGGATAAACGATGGGATTGAACATTTGCAGAAAGCTAATTACTTGGATGAAATATAATATCAATCAAGACGAGTAATTAGGTTTAATGCACGCCACACAAATCAACAATACTGAGAAGAACATAAAACACAATCAAAATTAACAACATAAAATAGGTAATTAACAACACGACACAACGCAACGAAGTAAACCCGAGAACTGTCTAAACCACAAGCAACCAACGTGCCCAGCGAAAACGGGAGTTCGATCTCGCTTCACCTCACGGCTTCAAGGAATGTTGCCATCACCTCTAACCGACAGCCATGAAAATGCATGATGGCCGAATGAGAGATGAGGGAGATGCATATCATCAACAATGCACTCCGAAAAGGTGGGCATGGTTGATGATCAACGGACCTACTCACACACGAGTTACACCAACACACACTACCCCATAGTTCGCCGCAAAATTGTAAACAGGTCATGGTGACTGACCTCAAAGGAAACAGCTGAGTTGGTACATAAACCACCAACAGCTTCAAAGGAGGCAAAAATGATTAATTTAAATTACTCATCAGTCAACCGCCAAAAAAATAACTTCAATTTAATACGAAAGGTAAAGAGTTTTTTATTGCAAATTTTTGTTGGAAATTTCTCAGTTCAACTAACTGAAGCTCCCGTTTGTGAAATAAGGTTATTCAGTTCAACTAACTGAAGCATTCTTCACACCACCGCTTTCAAATCAACTATTTGAAAGCCCAACAATTAAATTCCAGTTCGCCTCAGCGCGGAACAGTTATAATGTAGCAGTACTCATTGTGGCAGTTGGTACTATGTATCATGTTCATGGAAAGATCTTACTAACCCCATCAAAGGGTCTACATTGACCTAAGTGTGACGGGCGCAGGATTCACTTGCCCTGTCAACCCAGTCGCTTAACCCATCAAAAAGGCAATATTAATCAACGTTCCCATACAATTACGCAAGAGATGAAGGCCCTAACACTTTTGGATCAGACAAATGCAACAACAGCTGCATTTGATTGGCCTCAGTGACGAAGTGATTCGAAATTGGGAGTCCTGCCGATCCTTTTTGAGGTTAATTCTAACCGTTGAACATGCCAGGGCCAACTGATAGAGATAGGTTCTTTGACGTCAAGGCTTCCTCGGGTCTTGGAACTTCTCATTCAATAAAGCTTTGTTAACCCTGCTGTCATGCGGAGCATCTATATCTCATCTGCAATTAATTTGGCCTCTTATTTTTTGTACGCTCTGTTGGTCATTCCTTTCAGCTCAGGGGCGTTTTTCGATCAAAGAGGATGGCTGAGTTTTCCGCCACTTCAATCACCATGGGTGTGTTGGACTACTAATCTAAAGGTCTTAGGTTCAAATTCCGCCTTGGCCAATAAACATCTGAAAGTTGTTTCCGCTGCCCCACCTCTTGCGAACGTCTGACAAACATCCAAAAGTATCAATTGTCATGAGAAGCTTCTCAAATTTATTGTTCAGTTTCGGCTTTAAATTGTAGGTCCCGTATCCCAGTTGTTGAAGCTCAGCCCGACTCCATAAACCATGTGTTAGGATCCGACTGGGGTGACTGTTATCAGCTCAAACCCCAGACTCACTGTGCAGCGGAGGGAGAGTTGCATGGGGTGGCTTCTTCAGTACGAACCCCTTTTGCTTCCTAGTCCGTGGAAACGAGAGTATTTTGAGGTGACTGTTCCATTTGAACCACAAAACTACCCTCTATTCTCTTGCAGGTATTACCGACTCGGGTGACTGCTTGAATATTGTGAACATTGAAAACGTTGTTTGAATCCATCGAAGGGATTCCGGAATGGGACGCCTGGACAGTCGAATTTCGGTTCTTGAGGATAGTGACTGAGGCATACGAACCTTTAGTTGCCAAGACTTTTTTTTTCTGGTGCAGACAGTTACAACAGTAGCAGCCATATTAATAAAAAAACACTATCCACTCCTTAACACACGAGTTAGCTGGCACACGGATAGCGAACTTGTCCATATGATAACTTTTCTGATTAATAAAAATATGTTTTTCCTGTGTTAGCTGTTTGCTCACCTACAATACGGCAGCACTTTACCAAATTATTAATTTCAAAAATCGAGTGTATCTGTCCTATTTCATCAGTTGACACTCATATCTGTGTATTCCATTCCAATACTCATTTATTTATTTCATCAATGGATTGTATCTGCTGACTACATTAACAATTTATATTATATACAATACTTTAATATTTACATAAATAATGACAATTTTCTGTTACTTGCATACATACAAGAAAATTTACAGACGAAGACTTAATAGCTGTAAGACTTCTCGTTTAAATTTATCTCTATTCGTTACAATGTCGACTTCATTGCAAACGGTGTTGTACAGTGTTAAAGACCGCGAGATGTGCTCATTTAGACCATAGTTAGTTCTATGACTAGGTATATAAAATAGTACATTTCTGTTTCGAAGTAGTCTTTCCGGAACATAGAACGTAACCAAACACAATAAATCGATGGAATCTATTTTATTGGAAAGAATATCTATAATACAAATTATACTTTGTGCGTTTCTTCTAACTTCAAACGTTTTTAAATTAATTAGAGCACATCTTGAAGAATAGTTCGGCATATCACCAGTCCAATTCAAATTTCGAAGTGCGAATCTTGTAAATCTTTTCTGAATTCGTTCAATTCTTTGGATCCCATTAGCGTAAAATGGGCACCAAACTATATAACAGTATTCAAGATAAGGAAGTACTAAGGAATTGTATAAGGTTTTAAGTGTGTAAGCATTTTTGAAGTCTTTTGAGTTTCGCTTTAGAAAACCAAGCATTGAATTACCTTTAGAAGTAATAATATGCTGCCGGAAATCCAACTTCGAATCCACAAGCACACCAAAATCCTTCACCAGTTTACCTCTTAATAGTGGGTCTTGATTGAATTTATATAAATAATTGATAGCGTTAAGTGTTCTAGTTGCACTAAGAGTCTTACATTTAGAGAAATTCAATTCTAGGTGATTATACTTGCACCAGCCTAGAAAAAGATCTATCTCCATTTGAAAAATGGAACAATCATTTATCGATCGGATAGAATATAAAATTTTAACATCGTCGGCAAACATTAGACAAATCGACTTGCGAAAGGTCAATGGCAAATGATTTATAAAAAGAAGGAAGAGCAATGGACCTAGATGACTTCCCTGAGGAAGACCTGAGTCAACTTTAATTGGTATAGAGTAAAGCCCACCTATATCGACAATTTGTTTTCTATTAGATAGGTATGACTCTAGCCATATAAGAAAACCACTATCACAATCTAGCATCTTCAGCTTATGAAGTAGTAAACCGTGATGGACTCGGTCAAATGCTTTAATAAAATCTGTGTAGAGTACATCAACTTGGTACCCCTTTTCCATTTCATTCAAGCTAAAATTTGTGAAAATACAGCGATTTGTAGCCGTTGAGCGACCTTTTATAAAGGGGAGTCGGACAGAATCCCGAAAAACGTAATCCCGAAAGCCCAAAATCCCAAAAATCCAAAATCCCGAAAAGTCACAATCCCGAAAAACTAAAATCCCGAAAACCCACAATCCCGAAAAGCCACAATCCCGAAAATCCAAAATTCCGAAAGACCAAAATCCCGAAAATGAAACTAAAAATTTTGTTGTAGCAACAAAAAAATTTGACAAATTTATTTAACAAAATAAACAAAATAAAAAAAACTTCAAAAAAATAAACCATAGCAAAAACAGTTCAAGTCTTACAAAAAAACATATCAAAAACGATCCATGACAAAACAATATTTAATACAAGTTCATATTGTACGCAATTAATCTGAGATAACTTATTTCAGAACGCTTTCGCTGCTCACACTCCCAGTAAAATGTATCCTTGTATTTTTTGTAGCCGTCAATAAGCAGTTTCTCACGCTGTTTGTTGGTTTTCACGATGGACACATTCATTGTCACTGATAATATAAAGTTTTTAATTATAAAGGCATGCACGATACTCACTTTGTATTACGTTGTTCACGGTCTTACAAAAATCTAGTCGGTCAGTTATCACACTATTTCAGATCATCACAACTGAATGCACATTTCGAATTGCAAAACATTACAACGCAAACAATTGCAAAACATTATTAGGGTAAATGGAATGGACAAACACTTGTCTATTTCATTCAAAATTAAATAAAAGATCCCGAAAACGAGATCCCGAAAAATTAAATATATAAAATGAAAAATTTGCGCAAAATTTCGTTTTCGGGATTCTTTTTTCGGGATTTTGGCTTTTGGGGATTTCGGCTTTTCGAGATTTTGGATTTTCTAGATTTTGGGTTTTCGGGATTTTGGATTTTCGGGATTTTGGTTTTCGGGATTATGCCCCCAACCCTGAATGGAAAGTATCATTTATTAATCCTATTTATAAAAGCGGGTCGAAGCAGTTAATCAAAAATTATAGACCCATTTCGAAGATTTCGGCTATACCAAAACTTTTGGAAAAAATTATAACTGATAAGTTCTACTACTCTGTGAAACAACTTTTATCACCGAGACAACACGGCTTTATAAAGGGTTGGGGACATAATCCCGAAAACCAAAATCCCGAAAATCCAAAATCCCGAAAACCCAAAATCCAGAAAATCCAAAATCCCGAAAAGCCAAAATCAATTTTAATTAAAATTATTTAATTTTTCGGGATTTCGTTTTCGGGATTATTTTTTCGGGATTTTGGCTTTTTGGGATTTCGGCTTTTCGGGATTATGTCGCCAACCCTTTATAAAGCCGTGTTGTCCCGGTGATAAAAGTTGTTTCACAGAGTAGTAGAACTTATCAGTTATAATTTTTTCCAAAAGTTTTGCTATAGCCGAAATCTTCGAAATGGGTCTATAATTTTTGATTAACTGCTTCGACTCACTTTTATAAATAGGATTAATAAATGATATTTTCCATTCATCTAGAATCTCTCCTGACCAAAGAGATATATTGTAGAGGAAAGTGAGAGGAAAACAAATAGATGAGGAACATCTTGATAAGAGAAGGGGCGAAATTGTATCATAGCCTGCTTTTTTAGAAACATCTATTTTACATAATGCATCTAAAACTTCATCTTCAGATAACTGCGGAAGCATAAAATTAATATTAGGTTCCAAATTTGAATACATTGATCTTAGATCTCCGATTGAGTCTGTATTATATGATGATTTAAAAAATAATGCGAAAAGATGGCAAGAAGACTGTAAATCATTAGATTTTTCATCTTCATATTCCATTGACTGTGGGAACTGTGACACATTGATGCGCTTCGAATTAATAAAAATCCAGAAAGATTTGCTATTTGCCTTTATGTTTGACTCAGTTGCACTTATATATTGCTTATATAAAAAGCAATTAGGAAAATCAAATTCTCTTCTGAGTTGAAGGAACCGAGTTCTATCTTCATTTAGCCCCGTAAATTTAAAACGCTTGAAGGCTTTATTTTTGGCATTATCTAAATTTTTTAATCTTATGCCATGGTAGCTTAAATGTTCTCTTATTTTTAGAAATTGGGACGAATAGTTCTATACCTTCGAAAAGAATACTTTTACGCCTTGTGTACATATCTGTAAGGAAACCATTTTGAAATATATTTTTCCAATCAAATGTATTATAAAAGTTATTTAATGCAATGAAGTCGGCCTTATCAAAGTTATTTTTTTTTTTTTTTCAATAGGTGAAATATTTGCAAACTCATAAAATTCAAGATTTACCTCAAATGCAATATGGTGAACAGAATTATTTAACAATGGGAATTGAACAGTTTCTATATGATGTTTTAAATCATTATTCATAAAAACAAGGTCAAGAATTCTGCCCAGATAGTTGTTAATATTATTAATTTGAAAAAGTTCAAGAGCAGCTAATGAATCGACAACTAAACTTTCGATTTCACTATTTGCGTTAAATGGAACTAACTTTTGTTCGTTTTCTATGAAACACCAGTCGATCTCACCAAGATTGAAGTCGCCTAGTATACAAGGATACTGTTCAGTTGTCAGTTCATTGACTGTAGAAATAATATTTAAAATGCGAACAGAACATAGTTCTGTTGGACTACGTGGTCTTATATACAAGGTGGCGCAAAAATAACCTTCCGATGTTTTTTGGCTGTAATTTAAAAAAAATTCAAATAAATAGTCACCAATATTCCGGGTTCTGGAGCAGTGTAGCGTAACATTGTTTATTAACGTGTATTTCGCATGTGTTTACTACACAAATCTCAAAACAGAACTGACATTAGGGGCCAATCGCAAAATTTATAGCATTTTCTGATAGGAGGATTACTTTTGCGCCACCTTGTAGCTTACAATAAAGTGAATATCTTTAGAACAAAAACCTTTATAACTGACGCAGACACAAATCTGATCGATGTCATCTAAATCGTTTGATAGTTTGCATTGCTTGCTGCTGAACTTCGAGCTAACAGCAATCAGCACACCTCCACCTCGCTCCATACCTGTTGATGGGGGTCGGTCTTTCCGGAAGATTTGGTAAGAAGTATCAAAAAATTCTGATGAGTGAAAGTGTGGATTCAACCAAGTCTCCACAATGACGAAACATCGAACTCATGAATTGATGACGAAGTGAATAATTGACGAGATTTTGTTCTCATACCACCAGCATTTTGTACCATGTACAAGAAAGAGTAAGGAAAGTTACAGTAGCACTTTTCTCTTGCAAAAAAGCCATCGGAAATAAGTGGGGCCTACAGCCCCGCATATCAGACTGGCTATACGTATCGGTAGTTAGACCGATCCTGACATACGGGGTGGTTGTCTGGTGGACTGCTCTAGACAAAGCGGTAAACCGTGATAAGCTGAGCAAGGTGCAACGCACAGCTTGTCTGTGTATCTGCGGAGCACTCCGTACGACCTCCTCCGCTGCACTGGACATTTTACTGCATCTAACACCCCTGGACATTTTCAGCAGGCAATCAGCTGCCTGCTCCGCTGTCCGCTTAAAATCCACCTCACAGTGGATCAATACAAATATTGGCCACTCTATCATTCTGGACTCACATGGGTCCCTACCAAGAAACATCGACTACACTATACCCCAGCTACTGTTCGAAAAGAACTTCCAAATCACTATCCTCTCCAGATCATTCTGGGAGGAGGCCGACTGCACGGAAGATAATTCGATCCACTTTTACACCGACGGATCAAAAACTAGTGATGGGGAGGTGGTGTTTTCTCAGAAAGACTAAATATCAGTCTCTCTTTCCGTCTTCCTGATCATTGTAGCGTGTTCCAGGCGGAAATCATGGCGATTAAGGAAGTATTGTCGTGGCTAAAGAGAAACGTGATATCCGCTAAGGACATCCGCATATTCTCGGATAGTCAAGCCGCGCTGAAATCCTTCGATTCAGTTTCTTCAAACTCCATCGTAGCCATAGACTGCCGTTCGTCTCTTGAGGAGATTTTTTTTTTTTTTTTTTTTTTTTTGTAAGAGGGTAGGTGAAGATCTTCCCAAAGACACTCTGAGAATAGCAAGCGCGTGCTCATAGTAGTGTCAGATTTTTACTGACTAAAAACACCTCCCTTCGATAGATTGATGGGTACTGCAACTAAGATATAACTTATCAAGCAATTTTTCTATCACGAAATAATAACTTTTGACAGGTTACTTTCCAATGAAAGATCCTGCATGTTCCGCAATTTAGGCGCGGTTAATCTTATCTTGCCAAGTCGAACGGTTTCGTTCTTTGTAGTCGGCGCAATAAATTGCTCTCATCCAAGATTTGTCGGACTCTATTGTTGGTATGTCCGATTAGTCGGTTTCTATGCTTTCTCGCGAAGCTTCTAGTTTCAGCTTCGATTGTTAGAATTCCGAGATCCCTGTGGATATCGTCGTTTCTAATATACCATGGTGCTTGTACAATTTCTCTAAGCACTTTATTTTGAAAAGTTTGTAAAATATTGGCATTTGTTTTCTTGGTACAACCCCAAAGTTGTATACCGTAGGTCCACACCGGCTTTAGCACTTGCTTGTATAAAAGCAGTTTGTTCTCGGTACTGAGCTAGGAATGTTTTCCGAGTAACCAGTACATTTCTCTATATTTGATATCGAGTTCTTTACGTTTCATTTTCACGTGCGAACTCCATTTTAGCTTTGCGTCGAGAGTCATTCCCAGGTATTTGGCCTCGTTTGCAAAGGGTATTCGGGACATGTTTAGGAAAATTGGCAAGTCATTAGTTTTCTTATACGTGAAATTCACGTGAACAGATTTAGTTTCGTTGAGGGCGATCCGCCAGTCCCTCGTCCATTCCTTTACCTTATTCAGTGCGATTTGTAGTTTTGCAGTCGTTTCTTCAATTGTATTACCTACTGCAAGGATAGCGGTGTCGTCGGCGAACGTAGCAAGGGTAGTTTCATCTTCTCTTGGTATATCGCGTGTATATAAGAGATAGAGAAGCGGCCCGAGGACGCTACCTTGCGGTACGCCGGCCGAAATTTCTTTGAGCTCCGAGTATTCGTTCCCATTTCTAACACGGAAGAGTCTATTCCCGAGATATGATTCTAGAATATCATATAGGCATACGGGAAGAACTTGTCGTAATTTAAATTTTAAGCCGTCGTGCCACACCTTATCAAAGGCTTGTGAGACGTCAAGGAATACGCTTGAGCATATCTTTTTTTCTTCAAATGCTTTCTCGATTACGTCAGTAATTCTATGCACTTGGTCAATCGTCGAATGCTTGGTTCTGAACCCAAACTGGTGGTCAGGGATAAGATTATTTTCTTCTATAACCGGTTGTATTCGCCTTAATAGTATTCTCTCGAAAACTTTGGATATCACTGGAAGGAGGGAAATTGGTCTATATGATTTTACTTCATTTGGCGGTTTTCCTGGTTTTAAAACCATTATGACCTCCGCAACTTTCCATTGGCTCGGCACGTGTTTTAGTCTGAGTGCCGCATTTATAATCTGAAGAAGCTTAATTAATGCTTTTCTTGGTAGGACTTTGAGAACTTCTCCAGTGATCAAATCATAACCAGGAGCTTTCTTAGGTTTTAGAGATTCGATTTCAAGTTTTAGTTCCCTTAGCGTTGCACTTGTGAGTGTTAAATTGTCAGGTAGTAATTCCGTCCTATTAATATTGTCGTGGACCGCTTGACCATCGTACGGTTTAAAGGTTTCTTCTAGATGGGCGGCAAAAACGTCGGCTTTTTCCTTATCTTCCCTTGCCCATTCATTTTGATTTATTTTAATTGGCGGCGCGGGGATTTTAGGCCTTTTGGTGCCTTTTATAGCTTTCCAAAGTGAATAATTGGAATCTTTTTTCGCTGTTAAATTTTCAAGGTAGGAACCTATCGCCCGATTTTTAAAATCCTTAATAGCTGTCTTCAACAAATTGCACAAATAATTCAAATGTGCTTTATGTTGCGGAGCGCGACTCTGTTGCCATTTTTTACGCGCCTTCCTTTTTTCGTTGACCAATTCTTTTATTTCTTGAGGATATCGTAAGCCGTATTTAGCCGGCGTTTTTCTTGGATTAGGCGTATTATTCCAGGAGGCGAGCTGTACTATCTCAACGAAGCGATCAACTTCAGCCTCAAGTTCATAGGGTGTCGTAAGTGGAACGCTCAGTTCAACATTCTCTTCAATTTCGTTCCTAAGGCCTTTCCAGTTAGTTGATCTACCAGTTAATCTCGCTGGCTCTAGGTTATTGGCTAGTTTTACGCTCAATGTTAAAATAACCGGTGAATGATCAGATGACAGATCAAAGCTCGCTTCAATTTTAATGTGGTTGGTAGTTATTCCTTTCACGACGAAAAAATCTATCAGATCAGGTATTTTTGAAGTATCAGTTGGCCAGTAGGTCGGTTTGCCCGTCGAGTGGAAATCGCAACTGTACTCCATACCTGCCCCATAGAGCATTCTACCTTTTCGCGAGATGTATCTAGAACCCCAGAACGTGTGTTTCGCATTAAAATCGCCGCCAATAATGAAATTTGGTTTGAGCGATTTAAGCAAGTTCGTGTAATCACTTTTTTCAAGCGCGGAACGCGGTGGACAGTAGATAGATGAAATTCTAAGAGTACGCTGACTATTTTTTACTCGAATCGTGCACAGTTGCATAGTTTCAAGCTCTATCTTCAGGTCTTCGTATTGTTCAATGCAGTCTTTAATAAACAATGATGATCCACCTCTCGCGTTTCCCGAAGGGTGACAAGCGTGGAAATCATTATATCCTTTTATTTTTAAATTCGATCCCTTTTTTGCGTGAGTTTCAGATATCAAGCAAATGTCAAGATCTTTCTCATGTATGAATATTTCCAATACGTCAAGTTTTTGCAAAAGTCCGTTTGCATTCCAAGTGCATATTTTTAACATTGGTTTTTCATTCATGTTGTATTTGAAGTGCGCGTTTTCCATGAATTATTTTCGAGCTTAAACAGCCGATCGAGAATAATTTTATTTATTTTACTTTGTTCTTCAAGTTTCTCGAGAATAACTGAGAAAACGAGAGAAACAGGGTCCGGCGAAGTTTCAACGTTTTTTGCTCCTTCGAATGCCGCGGCCTGAGCGTAGGTCTGCACTCTGGCTGTCCGAGGGCCACTATTCGATGGCTTTCCTGATGGTAACTTTTCAATAGCGTTTCTTTTGACAACAGAGGTTGAGGGCTTTTCTGTTGTCTCTCTTTCTCTGACATTTTTGCGCTCTTGAACCGGAGGTTTTGTATTGCCTACTACCTCCTGGGCAGTCTTAGACTTCGGCTTGGCTAACGGTCTTGTATTCCTATTTTTAGGCTTGAGGAACGCATCTCTCCGTTTTTGCAACTCCTTAGCTACTTCACAACCTCTATAATTTGCCGGGTGCTTTCCCTTACAATTAGCACAGGTAGCGGAGGATTGTTTATTTCCTCTACAGTCTTGGGAAAAGTGATTTCCGGCGCATTTCACACATCGCGGCTCTTTTTTGCAATACATTTGCGTATGATTAAATTCTTGGCAACGTTTGCACTGTGGAATTATTTTCGAATTTCTACGCTCGATTTTTACCACAATATTTACTATAGATTTAATTCGGTATATATCTTCGATGTTATCAGACCTATCGAAAGTAAGCATAAAGAGCGGAAGTCCACGCCTTACCAGGATATCCCTATCTTCTTCCGTTTGTTGCTTCTCCTTCTTGATGATATTAACGGCATCAAGAATTTTAAACCCTTTGGCTTGGAGGTCGTTAATAACCTCTTCTTTGGTGCATGAGGGGTGGAGTCCCCTTGCTACAACACGATGTGGCCTTTCAGACTTTATTTCGAAAGTATACCACTGGAACTTCTCGGCATTTAACTTGTGAGAAATTGCCCGGTAGTCTTCGTGGTTATCAACGTTAATTTTCCACGAATTATACCTCAAAGATGTGACCTTAAATTTCGATTTTAACGTTCCTTTAAGGAGGCTGTGCAACTTATTATACTCCGTTACACCAACGACATTTATTGGAGGTGGTGCGCGAATTTGCGCTTTGAGTTGTTTTTCTTGCGGTACTTTACGCTTTTGTTCTTTTGGGGACTCGACTTCGGGCGAAGAACCAGCTCTCCTTTTTTTAGTAGGTCTTTTCTTAGGGACCCGATTCGTTTCGCGTGCTAGCTCTTCTTCGTCGGTGTGGTATTCCGGACTAGCTAGACGTGGAGGAGTACATTCGCGTTCTTTCTGCAAATAAGTGTTCCTTAGGACCTTATTTTCTTCTTTTAACAGATCTATCTCTTTCTTAAGGTCTTGATAGAGTAGATCCATTTCCTTAAGCTTGATTCGGAGTGCTTTATTTTCTTCCTCAAAACTTGTATTTTTCACTGAGTAGTGTTTTTCACGCGCTGGCGCTCCCGGCGGACTTCTTTTCCCGGGGTTATTCGATCTTGATGGAGGTGATCGAGATACCCTTGAACTTTTAATAAAAGGGTCAATGGATTGCAATAAGCGGCTCTCCCCAGAATCCGTAGAGCCGACCTCCGAAGAGGGTGGATTTTCCAGTAAAGCTGGACTGCCACCTGGGGTAATTAATCGTTTCGTTTTGTTCATTGCATTTTTTGTATACACTATACGCTCGGTATACGGAGGTTGGATTTTAGTCGCCTCTTACGACAGGCATGCCTACCTCGGGTAAATTCTAGCCCCTACCCGAAGGGGGTAGATGGCAGAGCAGTTCAACATTCACCTCTTTTGGGTGCCAGGGCACAGAGACATCTCAGGGAATTGTAGGGCAGACGAACTCGCCAAAAAAGGAACAGCATTACCTCTTCTACCTGATAAAGGTTTCCTAGGTATGCCCATCGCTACTTGTAAACTCATGCTCAAGCTAGCCGCAGTCAAGAGTACAAACCTCAGGTGGACAGGTAGTGATACGTGTCTAGCGACCAAGCATATCTGTCCAAAGCTGGACCTGCGACGCTCTCTGAGTTTGATCGCACTTAACCGGCTGCATATTAGCTCTGTCATAGGTGTCATCTCAGGGCACTGTCTAATAGGCAAGCACGCATCAAGGCTTGGCGTCTATTCTAATGACTTCTGCAGAAGTTGCAGGGATGAGAAGGAGGAGGAGACTACACTTCATCTCCTCTGCACATGTCCTGCACTCTCCCATAAAAGAAATCTCTATTTGGGAGCCTTCTTCCTTAATGAACTCAGTGACTTGGCTAACTCAGATGTTAGAAGTCTATCACGCTTCATTAGAAGCTCCAAATGGTTTTAGCGGGTAGTGGTAGTTACTCCCGATCCTAGTGACATCACAATGGACCTCTTTGGTCTAAGTGTGTTAGCTTTCGGCTAACAGCCACCTCAACCTAACCTAACCTAACCAGCATTTTGGAAATAAACACGCAGTTGCGACGGGGATGATGATGGGTTTCTTACTTTAACTATGTGTTGAACTTCTGGGTTGACAACTCTGTTTATTTCACCTTCGAATTGTGGCCCTTTTTTGTAAAATTTACAATTTTTTTGATTTGTACATGAACAGGCCAAATTGTTGGATGCAATGCTTTGTCGAAAGTATCAGCAGGGATTCCTAGCTTGAAGTTGACATAACGTACTCGTATTATAGTAGAATCAGCGTCTTTATACCCTATTCTAAGGGTATATTAATTTTGACGCATAGTTTGTAACATACCTTAATATTGCCCGTAGACCCCTAAAAGTTACTATATTTATGATCAGCATCGATAGTAATGTGGATCTAGCCATGTCCGGCCGTCCATCCGTCCGTCCGTCCGTCGGCAAAAATTAGGCCTTTAAACTTTGCCTAGAGAGCTGAAATTTTTACCATATACTCTCTAGGGTCCCGAAATAATCAAGTTTACGAATTTTTGAAATCCGCCCACAGACACGCCCACAAACTCAAAAAAACAAAATTTTGGAAAAAATCGAATTTTGAGCTAGAAAGCTGAAATTTTTTATATATGATCTATGACTCCTAAAACTGCTAGGGATATAAAATTTTCAAAATCCGCCCACTGCCACGCCCACAAAAAAAATAAAACAATTTTATTGAAAAACCAAAATTTGAGCTAGGGAGGTGAAATTTTTAATACATACTCTCTAGGGGCCCTTTAAGCTCGTGTGTAAATATTTTCAAAATCCGCCTACTGACACGCCCACAATTTGCAAACAAAAAACTTTTTTTGAAAATCCAAAGTTTGAGCTAGTGAGCTGAAATTTATAATATATACTCTTTAGGGGTCCTCTATGCTCATGTGTTAATTTTTTTTAAATCCGCTTACTAACACGCCCACAATTAAATAAAATAATTTAATTGAAAAACCAAAGTTTGAGCTAGGGAACATTTTTTTTACAAAAGCTTCGTTTTTGTTTGATAAAATCTTTTAAATTTTATATAACAGAATATGTAGAGCGTTCTTAACAATTCAACCTTAGACTTTTGTCACGCCCACTTATGAGGGATAGGAATACGAATAGGGTATCCAACAGTTCGCACAAGCGGACTGTAGCCCGCCCCTATGTTTTTTAATTAACTTCGTACAACGCAACGAGCCTTTGGGAACTCTCAATTTGACTGCAGCGTAATCCATGACATTATCTTCAGTCACATTGCTGTACTATGTACTACTATGGAGTCAACGCATTATGAAAGAGTAATATGCCCAAATGGAAGACAGTGTTCTCTCTCATCATCTCAATGTTTCCACACATGCATGCGCATCCTCTCAATTTGTGAATGCATGAACTACAATCTGAGAATGTGTGAAGTTATCCGCTAATTATACGCCAAATTCGGTGAGTTAAGTTATCCACTCGTTCAGTGAAAGCTAACACACGTTTATTAATCAGAATTATGAGTTAACAGATGTGCTAGTGCTAGATCGCCGCTTTCCGTTGTTTATACAGGGATAGGTGTGTGATGGTTTCCTCTTCCTCAACATCTCTCCAGCTTCTGCAGAAGTCATTGGAGGGAACTCCCATTCTGGTGGCATGTCTGCCTATAAGGCAATGGCCTTTGCTGAGGCTGACTCCTACTACCATGCTTATATTTTTCTTCTTATGTAGAGGAGATTTGGATGTTGTTTTTGCAATGTACTTTGTCCATATATGTTTAGAGGACGAAAATGTGTGCATATTCTGATATTTTGAACTTTAGCGATTGAATGGGAACGGCCGGTTGCTTTCTGTTGTCAGACACGTCTTGTGCTGCTCCTTTTTTGGCTTACTCGTCCGCCTTGCAGTTGCCTGGAATGTCACTGTGTGCGGGAACAGAGCACTGTGAAATGTTGGATTTGTCAGCGATCTCATTTAGAGATTCGCGACATTGTTTGACCAACTTAGATCTTTATGTTGGTGTTTCTGGGGCTTTTATTGCTGCCTGGCTGTCTTCGTGGATCACGATAGTTCTGCCGTCTATCGGGCTAGAGTCTGCGTGCTGCTTCGCGGATGGCCACAGCTTCCGCCTGAAATACACTGCAGAGGTTCAGGGTCATCTGAGCAGATGCCTCCCCCGTGCCGTTCGTTGTCTTTGACCCATCGGTGTATATTTCAATGGCGTCTTTGTTTAAAATTTGACATGCCTCCCAGCCGGCTTAGTCCGGGATGACTGTCTTATATTTCTTGCTCAAATTGATTACTGGAACTATGAGGAAACTTGTAGGCAATTAGGATGCTCGCGTAACCAATGTGTGAGCTTTGCCTCATTTACGATTCTCTCAGTCTGAGGGCTGCCTTAGAAGCTACCAGCTTCCCGAACTTAGGATTTGTCTAAGTAGTGGCCGAAAGCCACACTGGTACGTGCCGATTTGTGTGCTACAGAACGGCTTCAGACGTTCACACAGTACGTTGTATAGGATCTTATATGCGACATTTAGCAGGGATATGCCTCGAGAATTCTTGAAAGACATAGTGTCGCTTTTCTTGTAGATGGGTCATATTCAGCTGATTGTCCAGTCAGTGGGTATGCTTTCTTCCACCAATACTTTTTTGATGATTTAGCTCGAACGCCCTAAGAAAAAATCACTTCCATATTTAAAAAGTTCCGCTGGTTAACCATCAGAGGCAAGGCGGTGCGGCGGTGCAAGGCGGTGCGGCGGCCTAAGTATTAAATAGGAATAGTGCAGGAGATCCAGTGTGGTGATGAGTGCTATATCTGCACGGGATTTTTTACCTTTTATTTATTCTTAGATCACTGTTAAGGTCTTCTGATGTCGATAACGGCTTTGCATATTCCCGAGCAGCTAAGGATATTGCCTTCCATGGAATTGGGATAGCCATATGGAAAATGTGGCTACGCAGAACGAAGGTCGTCTTTTTCCATGATAGACTAAAACAGTCATTTTATGTTTGAGCATCTAAAGATAAAAACACACTTTATGTAAGGCCGAGAATATCTTTGTCACCATTACGTGCTTCATTGAGGTATGGAAACTCTGACTGTATGAACGACTGGTTTGTTCAAGGACAAATATCTATATGTCGCTTCTACTTCCAATTCGTGCATCCACCATAAACCTCTATTCAATGTTTTTGACTCGCTTTTTGGCAATCAGCATTTATTTTTACGACCGACTATGGCCAACGATTTATAACCATTTATGCCGAGAATAGTTGCTAATTAAATAAACCATAAACTCATCTGTTACATATACGTAACGTATGCTGATTGAAAAATTTAATTTCTATTTGCTTCCATATGATGTGGAAATCATTGCCATAGCCAATTTGAATTGATTTTTTCCTCCGACTTGGACAACTCAAAGAAAAATGGCGCGGTGCCGCGGCGAAGTGGTCTTAAATAGGTATCTAAGATTTTTTTTATTAATTAATATTCTCATATCTGTTTGGGTTATGTACATCGTTGTAGACTAAAAATGTTGACCATTCAACCCCTAGTTATTTATTTTTGGACATATATATATATAATTTTGTTTATAACTAGAGTTTCTCCTTGATATATACATTTTGTCTATGGCTATGTCGTGTGCGAAAGTGTGACATCATTTTCGAAAATAGTATTCGCGACTACATATTTAGCAGTGGATAGCAAAAAATGCGAACACTGCTTCTTTGCATGATTTCATGTTACATATAATTTAATTAAAAATAAAATTTGCACTGACTTGACGCTGTGCCGTGGACGCAGTCATGATATTTAGTACTAGTGGATTTAAGCAACGAATTTTGAGGAATGGATTTTTCATAGTTTTAATTAGAAATGGTCGCTATTGGTTTTAGAATTACATTTTCGTTTAGTCACCCTGCCACTGGTGTTCTCAAAATTCGATCATTACTATAAAGTACAGACTATAGTTTGTATAGATGCGATAGAATATGTGTTGGAAAGTGGACAACTTGCGTAGGAACCAATGTATGGTTCGACGCCTATTGGAGTGCTGTATTTCTCCGCCTCCACCCTAACAGACCGATTTGTGTCCTCTGTCGGACCGCCGCTGTAAGAACTACTTTATGAGGTTCGGGTAAAAATTCGCTTAAAAGTTTCTCGCTTAGATTCTTCACCCTTTTCGCCTTAAGTTGGCCCTCACGATGTAAAGGGTCTTTCATTAAGGACTTGACAACTTCTTTTTTTAAATAAAATGCAAACTACTTGAGATATCTCAACAAAAAATGTATTAGCTTGAATTACTATCAAAACATTTATGAATGGAATTCGACTTCGTTCATATGTCCACTACCTACGGGAATGTATGCAGCGGTCGATACGTTGAACCCAATTTTCAATGACTCGGCAGCACATTTCGACCGATTCGGCCGCTATTTCTCGTTCAATATTGGCTCTGAGCTCCTCTAACGTCGCCGCCTTGTTGGCATAGACCGATGATTTAATGTAGCCCATAAAAATAAGTCTACACGCGTTAAATCACACGATCTGGGCGGCCAATAGACGGGTCCGTTTCTCGAGATAACCCGTTCGCCGAACTGGCACTTCAATAACTCGATTGTTGCACCCGCTGTGGCTTTTGGCATCGTCTTGTTGGACCCACATATCACTGATGTCCAATTCATGTAATTGCTCAACAAAATAACGTTCCAACATGTCTCTGTAGCGAATACCATTTAACGTAACGTGGCGGTCATTTTCATCGACGAAAGAAAAGCGGCCCAATGACGCCACCGGCATGAAAACCGCACCAAACCGTGACTGCGGATAAAGTGCTGTTTTATGGAGCACATGAGGGTTCTCACCTATCCAGTAACGCATATTTTGCTTATTGACGAAGCCGTTTAACCAAAAATGCGCTTCATTGCTGAAGATGATTTCGCGATGAAATTCTTCATTTTCTTCCATCATGTCCAGATCCCAATTCGAGAAGGTACGTCGCTTCATATAATTAAGTGGCTTTAGTTCTTGAGTCAGCTTAATCTTGTAAGGCTGTAGGCCTAGATCCTAGTGCAAAATTCGCCATAACGTGGCCTGGGAGGCCCAATTCTTGGGCACGCCGTGAAATTGACTGATTTCGATGGTTTGCGACGGACGCCTCTACTGCAGCAATATTCTCCACACTTCAGGCAAAACGTGGTCTCACGGGCAAGACAACATCAAGCAGCGAATATTTTGACTCAAGTTTTTGTCACTAGACTATGAATTGCTTGTCTACTGGGACGAGAATTGCGGTTTTAAATGTTGTTTCTTCGTGTACTTTACCATGATGAAAATGTTGATTTTACTGAATATTTTGACATTGACATTTCGGTAATCGGTTTAATGGTTCGTTCACACTGAGAGTTTTAAGCTGTCAAGTCGCTAATGAAAGACCCTTTCTAAAGCCGCTGACTATGTAAACCACGAAGTTTCTAATGATAGCCTAGTTTTCGTCGTTTCGATATCATCGAGAGCGGGCCACTCCGCAATTTAAAAACACGTGTTTCGCAATATGGACACTTTGGGTTGGTTTCGTGTTTGCGTGTAGAGGTATTCCCTGACACGGTGACGTCCCATCAAATTAAATTTCATTTCTCCGTGATTGTTATTCATTCATCGATGACTGTTATGAGACGATGCGTCCATGTTGCTTTTAACACATTTCCGACTAACGTGACGGAACGTGCTAGATTTTGGCATGTTGTATATCTAATTTGATGAAGAATTTGAGGGCCTTACTAGTAATTAGTTACAAATGTCGACTATTTGTAAGTGGTAGAGCTAAAATTTAGTACCGAGCTTTACCAGAATTCTAACAAAAATCAATTTAGCCTCTTAACTCTTGCACTTTCTTTAAAATCTATTACAATATTCTCATTAAAGTTGTTTTTATCTCACTGAGTCACACTAACAACCGGGAGAACCGAAAAACTACCTAACAGCGATAATGCATTATGGTTTATGGTAGAAACACATCAACACTTCAACTTTGACAGGAGCGAGAACTTCAGCGTTTGAAGTCGAGTCAAACACATTGCAAAATGCAACTTCGAGAGCGAAACAAAAAATGGTTGCAAACAAAAGAGAAAATTATGTCAAAATACAAGTAAGAGCAAATTCGCTCAAAATATTAGGATTTGTATGTTGGGAAAAATTAACACATCGCCTCAGGGTTGGTGGGACTTATTTTTTTAAACTTCTGGCTCGCCAAGGCGATATATATATGCTGGAAGCACTTCGACCTAAAAGATCTTTTGTACCGTATTGGCCAGAAAAAGTTTAAACTAGTAGTATTTCCAATTTCCGTGTACAGCGGATAATTTTACCAGTAGAAGAATTCTTTATGTCTTCGGGACTCATATGTTCCCTGAAAAAGATCTTCTTTCTAATTCCATCAAGAGCTGGACATTCACATAAAGTGTGTTAAGCTGACTCGTCCTCTTCGGCACTCAGGAGAGTCTGCTACTCTCATTTTGTTTAGATGATATCTTAAACCATGATGACCAGTAAGGTACCCTACTAAGTTTTTGATATCATGCCTGCTTAGGTTTAGGCATTTGCTGGCATTATTATTGAAGGGCCGAATGGCTCGTTTGGCCTGTCTTAGACCTGGGATGCTTTCCCAAAGATAGATACATTTTCTGTGTTCCCAGCTTTTTATTGCTGTCGTAGCTGCTAATCTAGGAGTGCAGCAGAAGGGTTCGGGATCTATGAAAGGTGTTTCTGAATCTTTTCTGGTCAGTTCGTC
The DNA here is from genome assembly GCA_949715645.1 of Portevinia maculata. Taxonomy (NCBI): domain Eukaryota; kingdom Metazoa; phylum Arthropoda; class Insecta; order Diptera; family Syrphidae; genus Portevinia; species Portevinia maculata. The sequence goes on along the minus strand of OX454527.1, from coordinate 192,294,615 downwards.
GGCCTTTTCGTTCCCTTTTCCCCCGACATGACCCGGAACCCACCAAAATTTGGTCATTGGGTGGGATTCAACTTTGAATTTAGGATTTAAGTCTAACGTTGAAGACGAAGTTGTGGTTAAGGTGCTAATGTGTTCCATCCCATTGAAAAGCATTGGTTCTAAATCGTGCGGCGTTGTTGTCAAAGTCGAAGTCGAAGTTAAAGTGTTGATCTGTTTCTACCATTAGTCAAATTTATTTCTCTATACCTTCGCAGATAATTATTGCAGTATGTCTATTTTTTTACAGTAAGTAGTTAGTACTTAGAACGGCGAACCCCACAGGCGGACCAGTATTGATGTAGTTAAGTGGAAGGGTTATGATCCCTTTTATCCTGATCATAGCCTCACCGCCGTTAAGGGAGAAGAAGATGTTAGTACTAAGTACTGCCTTATTTACTTAATTTAAATTTATTTCTTTATTTAAAAGCATTTTTTTTTTAATCATGATCTTAGACAAACTGATAGCTGAAGTTGTGGAAAATTTATACATTAATCGTTTCATTTATTACTATACCGTTTTTCATATCGAGTATTATAAAAGTTTTGTAAATTTTATTACTATTTCTGCCATTGTTATGCGTGAGTAGTGATAAGAACTTTTGAATTTCTTTACAATACATTTGCAATGCGCACTAAGTCTACATACATATAGGTAATCAAGCACTCTACTCACATGAATTGGGTTATTTCGTACGCCCTGCTGAGTAACTGAATCTTGTTCTTTCTTCAACAACGAGGTTAACTAATAGGATTGTGGCCCTTCCACGTCAATGCATTCCTACTGGTCCGACTGCGATCCCTTCGCCAGTGAGGCCAATAAAATGCTGGTGTTGCTACATATTATGTGTGATCTAGGAGTGGGAACGTTGATTGATATTACATTTTAGACAGGGTTCGTCGGATATCTTCTTTGAATATTTCAGTTCAGTCAGAACCTACTGAGCCGGCCGCGCTCTTATTTCTTCTAGATACTCGTAGGTTCTTCGACGTGAAGGCTTGTTCGGATATTGAAAGTTCTAATTCGATCAAGCTTTGTTACTCCTGCGGGCATTTTTCGGTCGCGATGCTTAATGTTGTATAATCAATAATATTAAAGTTTAAGTGAAGCCTCGGGATGCCGGCCTGTTTTGCATGAGAATAGCTTCGTTGATTTTTGTCTCTGCTATGTTATTGTGTTCCACATTAATTTGTGGACGAAGAACTTAGCCCTGTGGTATCCCTTCTGTGACATTCTTAAGGGCCAACCATAATGGACTTTTCTTAGCTTACGCCAGCTTAAGAAAATGTCCCATTACATGCAAATAGTTAAGCATGACCATATTGGGATTATGCTCGGCTTAGTCAAGTTGTCGTTAACTTACGTTAGCTTATGGAAAGTCTCTATAAAATGGGACGTACCATTGGACAGGTTACTGATTATAGGTACCGAATGCGATTAAGCTTGCTTAAGTTCATTATGGGTAACTGAATCATTTGACTTTTCGTTCGGTTTTGACATAAAGTTAATCCCACTAAAGTCTATTAGGTGTGGTTGCGTCGTTTTGCCTTCCGCCGCCTTGGCACTCTCTAAGCCACAATATAATGAACCCAGCTCTCTGTGTTCGAGGCGTTTAAAAGGTAACCATAATTCCAGCTCTTTCAAAGACAGAAACCCTCTCTGCTTACCCTACAGGACACATACAGATGTTCCTCCTTTAGGAATCCATATAATTGTTGTTATTTTTACAATAAAAACTCAAATCGAAACACTTGTTCACCTAGCACGGTGTAAAAAGTTAAGCCCCAACCAATGTACTTCTCCCTTTCAGTTGGTTGTATTTGTTTAGTTCTCTTTATAAATCTCAATCCAATAATAAAATAATACAAAATGTATATCAGGCGATTAATTGAAGGTCGTGTCCCAGTTTATGCATACTGACAGACATTTTCTGCTGCCGTCGTTGTTATTGACGTGAGTTTTCTTCTCCCCACTGCATTTGATGTGTTGCCAATGCCATTTCAATTGAAGAATTTTGTTTTTTTTTTTGTTGTTTTAGAAACGACAACAAAAAACAAAAAGAAATACGTTTTTTTGCTGCTGTGAGTTTAAGTGTAAATTATGTAGAATATTGTTATTGTCACTTTGTATGGTGAATATGTAGAAACCTTGATCCATAATGCTAATCGAAATAACAGTGCACCGGAAACGAGAACAGAGATTACAAAAAATAATTAAAAAACCAACCAAAGAAAAACCGCATTGCATATTAAGTTAGTGTTTGCTCTATTTGCGGGGGGAAAAATAATAAACTTAAAAGCTTGATATTTTCAAGGTCAATTTTATCTTATCACATTAAAAAAAATGGAGACGTAATTTTCGTTTGCCTTTGGATGCATGTTTTTCCCTTATACTAGGGTAGGTTGTAAAAAAATATTTTGTAGCCTTAGGTGATTAAATATTTTTATTAAGTTACCAAATGTTGGACAAAAAATTATGTGCTGCTGAGCTAACAAAAAATAAATTATTATCAACTTGTCCTTGATTTCACGCGTAGGCATGACTTCACACAAAAATCGCATGTGCGTGATATACTTACTTGTTCTCTCTCAAGGCTTAATATTTAAACATGCGACGCGACACGGTGGTATAGATTAGTTACGAAAAGTTAATTGCATTTTGACATTGGACGAAATTTATTTAGTTTATTTATTTCATCAAATAAAGTTACAATAATTTAGTGATTCAATTCGATAAATGAGAGGTCACGTACTTTTTAATCCGTAGGTGAGATAGATAAATCGAGAAATAAAAAAAAATGATCAGGCAAGCGGCATGATTTTTCATTAACACGAACACGGTATACTTTTTAATGTCATATTGCATCTGTCAGCAGTAGCGAATCTATTTGAAAAGCTGAAAATAATAGTGTCAGACTTTCAGATTCTTAGTAATTCAGGAATGGCATTGTTCTTTCCAAGAACTTGCAAACTTGCTAAAACAAAGGGAAAACTGTTTTAACTGAAATAAACTTCCCGTTGAGCACTGTAATTTTTTAAATTAAAAGTAAAATACAACTAAGGGTGGCGATGGTGTAGAGGTTAGTGTGTTGGCTTGTGACCCGTGCGGTGCAGGTTCAATCCCCATGGGGAACAACAACATACGCCACCCAATCAAATGCCTTTACACCAAAAAGATGATTTCTGCCTGGTAGTACAATGGACCGTTACCGAGTTTGAGTGCTCTGGGATTTGGATTTCCTTTTAAAAAAAAAAAAAAAAAATACAACTGCTTCTTTAAACGTTATAATAGTTTCGGTTTTATCCCAACTGTGTTTTAAAGACACAATTGCTTTGGCATTTTATATGTTTTTGTATACATAACAAAAGTGGAGAGATAGATGAAAATGTCAAATATCGTTCGCTTATGGCTTATTCACAATAATGTTCAATTATTTACATTTGACAATTTTACTTTGTTAATTTGATTGTTGTGGAATTAATTCATCATCCAGAACATTCACCCCGCCGGCCGTGAACTAGTTTCGCAACAAATCATCCAACTCCAAATGTTTCATAACTCCCATCAATGATACGTCTGGTAGGTAAGGTAGTCATCTCCAATGTTATCGGTTTGTTCCTTTTGGTCTCTGCTTCCTGTTGAACTTTCAATTTGTGTTGATGCTTGCTCTTCGTGTTTTCTGTTGAAGATACAATTAGTGGAACAGAGACAGACATACAAACAGACATAGCAAAACAAAACAACCTAATGTGGAGTGAATAATATTGCCCTATTTGCCATCTCCTTCTCTCTACATGGAGCATTGATCTTCGATCACTTTCCTTGTTTTTTCTTCGTATCAAATGACAGTCGTAGTGCATCAATGGAGTCGTGTCGGTTTAGTTTGTTTTAAATGTATTAAATGTGTAAATTTAACTTCGTTATTTTTTGATTTATTTATTGTGTAATAAGTGAAATAAAATGTACGATTTGTGCAGATAACGATGCAGTAAGTGATATGTATGAAGGTGGTTTCAAATTTATATAATTCTATTTTGTAATTTGTGTTTGGATCATTTTTTTTTTTTTTTTTTATGAATGAAAGTTGATAAACAAGATTTGTTTTGTAATTTGCGAATTTTAATTCTGTTTAGTGTTGAATATTGAATTATGTGGTGTGGTGTTGGGATAATTGATATGTGAGTTTAAATTTTATGGAGATTTTCGATTTTTACTATATTTTTACAGGATGTTTGTTATAATTTTTTGTTTCATATTTTTCTTGTGAGAAATGTGCATGTGTAGTGTGAGTGTGATAATGTAATGTGTATATGGTGGGTACGTAATATATATGTAACTATTAATGATAGTTAAATTTTATTTAAAGTGTTATACGTATACCCATTTATAAGGGACGCTTTTAGAAGTTATTGTTTCTAGTGTTCTAATCTTTTCGAGTTTATATGACTGATTGGACGGTAGTGTTGCTCGGTAGTGAACAGATTTTGGTGATGGGTCGTTTAAACTCACCATTCTGTGTTTTCTTTTCGACTGGGTTCATCTTTACGAGATATTTTTTTCATAGGAACAATTCGCTCTTTGTATTAAGAAGCCTCCATTTATCGTATCTCGCTTTTATAGTTTTATGTTCTATTCTCACGGAGTTTACCGTCCGCAATTTGTTTTTTTTTTTATTCCAAAAATTATTGATTTCGCAGAGCCAAATTACCTCGCAAAGTAAACAGGGAAACAACAAAAGATTACTCAAAACCACACAAAGTGGGAAAATATACAAAAAATGAAAACACAGCATAACGAAAGCACAATAATTATAAAAAGAACCGTCAAATGATAAAAATATTGCGGTCATCTTCTCCAGATTTGTAGCGAGTTGGAACGCCAACCAAATAAAACGACGATCCATTGAACGCAGTTGCAATTTGACAGCACCGATAGAATACATTTGTTGAATTGCAACGTGGCAAAAATAATTTACGAAACACAAATGGAATCCATTCCGGCATTATATCTTTGAACCAAAGGAAGAAATATCTCACTGGAACACAGACCCCATCCCGCTAATACTGAGAATAAGTTTCTCAGTAAAGTAAAGTTATCAGTAAGAAAGTATGATTTAGAGAATAAGAGTTGATGTGCATTAAAATAGTAAATATCGAGAAACGAAGTGCCTTTTATTTTTGTGTCATCCACAACTTACTCTACAGATTCCATCTTTTCGAATAGTTCATCTTAGCGAGCTTTTAATGTATTTACAAAACGTATACCTATTGATAGTCAAAGTGACAAGAAAGCGTCGTTCCTAGCTTGGTAATAATGGAGATGGAAAAGCTCGCCTCGAATTGGAATACAGACTATGCAAGAGACTCGCGAAAGGAAAGTGCCAATTTGAATCAAAGTGTGCGATGGGCCTGTATCGGGATATGGATTTGATATCGATAATAGCTCTTACAAAATATTCCTCGGCTACTCTTTGAAAATAGAAGCTGTCTTCATAACCGCAATAATAATCGGAATTGTAGGTTTTGATGAGTGAGTTTGAACTTCAGCATACTCTGGCCAGCCCCTAACTCACGGATATTTTTCCACTGTGTTTTTGGCGGTAGAGTCGCACTTAACCAGTTATATAAGAATCGTTTTTTTTTTTTTTATTCTGTTATTTCTATGCAAACCTTGTTTTGTAAAACTCGAAAAATATTGTGGGACTCAGGAAGCCTGAATCTTTCTACATCGAATAGACAATATCCCTTCATTTCATCACATCTCTTACTCCAGTAGTAAACCATGAGTTGTTCATAATTTGAATACGTGCTGCGAATTAAATATCATGTTAATGGCTTTCTGAAAAAAAGATTTCATAAAATAGATTTGTTGCCAATATTTAGATGAAAATGTTATTCAAGGTGAATAAAATTGATATTTTTGAAATCCCCAAATTGATATATGGATGATATGGTGTAAACATTTTGAAGTTACGAAAATAAGGTCATGTTTTGATAATGCAGGGGCCGACTGTTGTGAATAATGCAGAACGGTAGCAGTATCACTGACGGCATAAATGTTTAATAACGTAACTGAGGACCTTGTAAAATGTGTTGATAACTCTGTATTTACTGATTTTATTCCGAGTGTGTTTGTTCAAAAAAAAACATTAAATACTTTCTTTCATATTAAATTGCAGTTCACATCGCCAAACAAAAGGATTTCATAATAATACTAGCAAAGCCCTTCGAACGTTGTTTCGCTTTTGCTTCATTAGTGAATAAATATTTTCTTCTGTTATCTTCAAATCTGAAACAACATTGCTGCGCCTACCTGCTACGGTTAGGTGCTAGTTGTCTGGCAGGCGCCTATATCGCTATTTTCTTCAAGTCCACCAGTACAGGCCTCACGCCAAGAAGGACTAGCGCTGCTCGTAAGCTCTACGCTCAGAAAAGAAAAGACGAACACCGGCTTCTCAGGAGAAAAAAGGAAGAGCACGAGAAGCGCGCGATCGAGAAAATAGAGATATCGTACAGCAGGAATGAGGTTCGCAAGTTTTACCAAAGGGTAAAAAGAACCTGCCAAGGCTACAGAGCCTGAACCGAAGCCTGCAAGGACGAACAAGGGAACATCATAGTGGAATCGCAGTCTATGCTGAGAATATGGAAGAACTACTTCTGCAGACTGTTTAACGGCGATGACGAATTAAATTCCGCTGTCAGGCAGAATGCACCATTCAACCTGGACGATGAAGACCAACAATTCCATCCACCCGACCTGGACGAAGTGAAGATAGCCATATCTAAGCTTAAGTCCAACAAAGCCACTGGAGCAGATGGCGCAACCGCCGAGCTATTCAAAGCCGCAGGCGATGACTTGGTTAGGAGCATGCACCAACTCTTCTGTAACATATGGTCGGAGGAAAGTATGTCCGGTGAAGGGAACCTCAGTATTATTTGCCCGATCCTCAAGAAAGGAGACCCTCTGAACTGCGCCAGCTACAGAGGTATTAGTCTTCTTAACATCGCCTACAAGATCTTATCTGCCGTGTGCCGTGAACGTCTGAAGCCTTTCGTCAACAACCTGATTGGTCCCTATCAGTGTGGCTTCAGGCCAGGAAAGTCTACCATCGACCAAATATTCCCACTGCGGCAGATCTTGGAGAAAGCGCAGGAAGTCCAAATTGATACCCACCACGTTTTCATCGATTTTAAGATCGCCTATGACAGCATTTATAGAGACGAGCTATACAGAGCAATGTCTAGTTTTGGCATCCCTGCCAAACTCGTCCGTTTGTGCAAGGATGACAATGGAGAATGCACGCTGCTCCATCAAGGTCGGTAAAGAACTCACCGGGACTTTTGATGTCAAAAAAGTATTTAGACAAGGCGATGCGCTGTCATGCGACTTCTTCAATATCGTTCTTGAAAGAATAGTGCAAAACTCAAATGCTAACTACAGACGCACTATCTTTCAAAAGCCCGTCCATCTACTCACCTACGCCGATGACATAGACATAATCTGGCGCGTTCGTGAGTATTGAGACGGAGGCGGCGAAAATGGGTTTGGCGATCAATGAGGGCAAAACAAAGTATATGCTGTCATCAAGAAGAACACCCAACACCGACGTCTCGGGACAGAATGTCACTATAGACAGATATAACTTTGAGGTGGCTCAGGACTTTGTCTACATAGGCTCCGCAATAAACTTAGGCAATGACAACAGCGCCAGCGCTTAGATTAAACGAAGAATAACTCTTGCCAATCGCTGTTTCTTTGGGCTAAGAAAGCAATTGAGAAGCAAAGCCCTCTCTCGAACAACTAAAGTGACCCTTTATAAGACCTTAATAATCCCAGTCCGTCTCTATGGTGCAGAGGCATGTACTCTAGCAAAAGCGGATGAGGTCACTCTTTGTTGTTTTGAGAGGAAAATTCATCGGGTAATTTGTGGTCCCGTCTGCATAGACGGTGAATGGAGGGGCTGGGTCATGTAGGGCGAATGACGTCAATGCTCCGGCCCGGAAGATCTTCGAATCCACACTCGAGCGACGGCGCAGTAGAGGAAGACCGCGATTCAGGTGGCGCACGCAAGTGGAAGGGGACCTTAACCAACTTAGCGTGCGAAACCGGAGACAGCTGGCCAAAGATCGTGCTGGCTGGAGACGCTTGTTGGTTGGGGCCCAGGTCTACTCCGGACTGTAGCGCCACCCTAAGTAAGTAAGTAAGCCCGCCCCACGGGTTAAAGTGATTTCGCGCCTTTCTGCGCATGGGTGCTGTTAATGGTACCTATTATGTCAGAAAGTACCAACAACAACTGTAGAAAGTTTTAATTCAATCGTATGAAGGATGCGCGAACGCATAGAAGACAAACACAGACATCGATTTTTCTATTGAAATTACATAGAGAAACAAGAAAAAAATCCGATTTGGGGTAGACTGTTGCATCGATTTTGCCCAACTTAGGAGCTAATAGCGGAGATTGCCCGACAATTTGAGCTTAATCGGTACCTGTGTAGCGGGTCACAAGCTGGTAAAAGGGTTTAAAACTCTAGACACCTCTGCTACTCATTCGCCTTCTTCCATTCGGCCTCACCTGCAGGTGCTCAGGACGCCGAAAAAACACGTTGGGACTTATAACCCAGGGGCTAATGTCCCTGCGCCGTTAATACGGCCTTAGTTTAGCATTTGGCCTTATTTCACTTTGCGTAAGTGAATTCATTTGGTCTTATTTCAGGTTTACAAAGTGAAATAAAGCCAATCGTTAAAGTTTGGCCTCTTTCGTTTGGCGTTATTTCACGCCACCGTCTACCAAGTTTGCCATCTTGATTTACACACCAAACTCTTGTCGTAAGTTTACCAACTTGTTGTATCCCATACAAATTTTGACAGTTAATTTAGCACGTCGCGTCGAATACCAACAACGTTTAACACGTTTCCAATGGTTTGACGACGTTGCATGAATACTCCACGTAGATACTATTCGCAGAAAATCACCATTTATTATATTAAGTAATTAAAACGTGACCTAGGTACCTACATTGCTTTTGAAAACCAAACAACAACACCCTACCTTAAGTAAGTAAACTATTAAATACTACGACGCAACTACAGTCATTAGTCCGGGTACATTGCATGCATTGAACTTCTTCGCAGTTCATTTAGTCGTTCAGCTACAAAAACAAAAAAAAACTTTATTAAGTCTCAGTTCGGTTGCATTAATTAAACGTCGAATGTTCCGTTCTGTGGCAGTGTTGTTGTTTGCTTATGATAAAAACAAACATTAATATTATATATTTAGGGTAACACAATGATGACAATCGTCCGCATTTAACTTGTCAAAGTAAATATTGAATTTTCCATTCCATTGTGCATAAATTATCCCAAACACTAATGAATCATTTATTAAAATGTTAATTAAGGAAAATTCACTCAAACTTTGTTCCGTCGCACAGGATTTACTAATTGCAACATCCAATCCAACTCATGGCAAGGAGAAAGGTGATGTAGAAAGTATCTACGCAAATATACCTTCGTATCTTTCTTCTTTTGTTTTTGCTAACAAACCAATCTACTAGAGTGATGCGCGCATCGTTGTTTTGTATGTGGTGCTTATTTTTCCAAACGTCGACCATGCCGCCGATGACTATCTTAACACTGTATGTATAATTAATGTATTTATTTCATCTAAATTAAGTGCAAACGATATACTATAAAATAGCAACAACACAACGACTGGCAAATACCATAAAATATCAATACTGGCATTCAAGGTTGATAGTAGCTCGATATAGTGCGATGTTTATGGCATAGGCACTATTGTAGGTACGTAGATACCTGCATATATCTGTGTATCTGAGTGTCTATTTGTTTTGGTAGGTCCCCGTCAAATAACAACGCCATTTCGTTCAGGCCATTTATGTGTAGAAAGCACGAAACATATATTAACAGGCAAACAGAAAGAAAAAAAAATCCAACAACCCAAACGAAATACATAAAAGTAAAATCCGCGGGACTTGGGTTTAGCTTAGTGCATTATAGTCGAAGCCAAAGAGATGAGATCGCGAGAGAAATTTAGGTCATAATCACCCAACAAATACATATATACGATTTTATACTTCGCGTTGCAATTTTTTTAGCAGCTCGAAGCGATATTCGTTTTTTTTCTTGTCGACTTCAAATGAGCGATTAAAACAAAACACAATGTATCTACACTACACAGAGTTGCATCTATAGTTTCTGCATATGGCTAGATTTGATGTTATTGTTTATGTAGCCTCCTAGCAGGATGCTTATGTTTACTTAAAGGGTCTTACGGAACGGTCACTATATAAGAATGCAGACTAATCGAATTCTTTTGAACTTTTGCCCCAGATATTAACTCACGCTGAGAGATATGCAAATCGGGAACTATGTATACATCCAGTGGGAAGTGCAGATACAGTTATTTAATTTTAGATTGCACATTCTAATGTCAAATGATAAATGTGAAATTTCGTAATTCTTTCTTTCCGTTAAACTAGTCCCGTTGAAAGACGGCGAAGAATTACACTACAGTGCCCCTCTATACAGCGCTTGTCGTTACATGCGACGTTGTTATTCTGCTATGCCGGAAGACGCACGGACCTGGCTCAAAAGTTCTTCCAAAACTTTGTTGCACGGAGATTGCGGTGCTAAGAATATCACTGAAGTGACCCTCTGTTAACAGTGCCAGTCGCAAAAGGCGACTAAAGGGAACAATCTGCTTAGGCAATTTTAACATTTAGATGAGTCTAGCGACACTGTTAACATCTTAAAATTATCCGTCATATGCGCATTTAAAGTCGACTGGAGACCACCGGTGTCATAAATGGGAAATTTATTCACTTCAGACACTGTAGCCTTCCATCCACTGCTATCACGGGTACCCTGCTTTCAGTTGTTCATACCACGCGCTCTGCATTTGCAATGGCTTGGTCTTTGAACCAGAGATTCAGTCCTCCTTGTCGTCTCGAACCTAGAGCCTGGAAGTCGGAAAACCTCTCCGCTCGACCGTTAGTTTCTATTCGCTTGATGTGACCGAGCCAATGTAGTGGAGTTGCCTTATATGTTTGGAATACATCCTCGTCTTAGTCCAACTCATGTTACTGGTATAACAATGGACCTAAATTGGTCTAAGTGTGTCAGCTTCTGCCGACAGCCACCTAAACCTAACCTAAACCTAGTCCAACTCATAAAGTTAGCGACTGTATCTCCTCCTCCATTCGCCCTCGTAGCATACAGGACCAAATATACGACGGAGTGTAAACAAGCTCGCCTTTCTTCTTATCTCCCAGCGCTCGGCATCATGGCATCATAAACCAGAACTGGCAGGATCAGTATTTTATAAAGCTTGTACTATGTCTTCCGGGTTAAAAGTTTCGAATCGATATGTTTTGCCAAATCGACGTTGCGACGGTCGGGTAATTCTTTGTCGGATGTCAATGAAAGATTAAACAACAAAAAAAAGCAACCTGCACGAGTCGAATTCGGGACAGACCTTTAAACTGATCACACAAATGAACCAGTACCAGCATTTGTCGAACTGGTGAATCCCAAAGGCGGACCTGTAGAGATTAAGTAAAGTGGGAGGATTAATAGATAGAAAAAAACTGGTTGAAAAAAGTTGTCCTCGGGGACCTGCCGACTGATTGAGCGGTCTCAGGTTTGAAGCATACTGGAGCATTTAGCCCAGTAACGTCTAAAGACTTTTGCCGGTGGCCCACCTTGCGAAAGTGTGAAAAACATCCAGTTGTTTCAATGGAAAACTATCGAACTCTCCACTTTCGTTATGTGCCGCTCCAGTCCGTCTTAAGGAACTTTGGGCAAATGAGACAAAAGCAGATTATTACCAACATACAGACTGTACGCATTAAGGACAATTATTTCGTCATTGACATTCTCGCAGACAAGATGTCCAGGATATATAAAAGAAGATCCCTGAACCAACACGACGCTTATGGCATTTAGAGTGTAACAGTCTAAGAAATTACAGCATCGACAGTTGTAAGCGAGCTCGTTGCACTAATAGCACAAAAGGAAGACGGATCAATAGACTTATATCTACAGGGTGGGTCAAAAGTGACTTCCTAATTTAAAGTGATAATAACTTTTATAAATTTAATTTTTAATTAATTACTTATTTTAGAATCACAAAGTATTATTTATAAGTATATTTTTCGGCTAAGTATGGAATATAATGTCCCTCAAATGAGCACCAGCTTCATGCTCACAGATACGGGCTCTTTCTAGAGCGTTTTCCATAACACTTCCTAGGACATCTGGGCTCGGCGACTGTATTTCACCGCGAATGTTTCACTTCAGCTGCGGGATAGTGGTGGGTTTATTTACGTACACTTTATCCTTCAAATAACCCCACAGAAAAAAGTCTGGTGCAGTTAAATCCGGAGAACGTGGAGGCCATTTAAATCCTGAATTTTTAGAAATTAAACGAACTGCGTTAACAACACGTTTTTGAGGATCTCCTGGCTTTAATTCTTGCCCAAATTGGATTTTGTATGGAAACAGCTGCAATTCGGTTCTTAGAACTCTTCGCAATGAACTGCGGGACACACCGAGTTGACCAGAGCGCCTTCGTGTCGATGTTTCTGGACTCTCCACAACACTTGCAAGAATGCGTTCCACATTCGCTTCGATTCGGGCACTGCGAGGTCTTCCAGCTCGAGGAAAATCAACTACAGTTCCTTGTTGACGAAATCGTGCCACCAGTGCCGTAATCATGTGCACAGAGGGTGGATTTCGCACATTAAAATAACGCCGATAAGATTTTTGATTTAAAATACGAGGGCGGGTCAATAAGTCCGTGACTTTTGGAATAAAACACAACTGGGCGTCCAGAACGTTCGGCATCTTCAGTGCTTGTACGGCCACAACGAAATTCAGTAAACCACTTTTTTACCATTGAAATCGATGGTGCAGAGTCCCCACAGTATTTTTCAAGCTTAGCCTTGGTCTCGGTAATGGTTTTTTTTCGCAAGAAATAATGCTTAATAAGCACACGAAATTCACTTTTTTCCATTTTCTCCTCAAATTAGTGAGTAGTCTGATAAAAATAGCTGTCAAACACAAACTAACTGACGCAGCAAGTTTAAATTTTGACAGGAGTCAACTGACAGATGCCTGTTGACAGGAGCAGTGTTGCCGTTTCAGTAAAGAGGTCAGAAATTCAAAAAGTCACGGACTTATTGACCCGCCCTCGTATTCGAGTGATTTTTAAAATAAAATTCAATTAGTTTGGTCCTCTCTAAAGCGTTTTAGTTCATTTTAGTCAATCTCCCAAGTTTGTTTTATAAGTACCTTAAAAAAGAAAAGAAAAAAAAAGAAAAACAAACGAGTTATGATTTTTTCAAATTAGGAAGTCACTTTTGGCCCACCCTGTACAATAAAAAATTTGATAAGTCGAAATAGTGGGGTCTGAAACATCAAGAAGATCAGGTTTGGAAACGGCGGTTCCGGCAAGTTTATCCACCAATTTGGACATGACAGCTTACCATGTTTGGTGTATACGAAGAAACGGAGCATTCAGTATTTTACGGTATGAAGAACTATTCTACCCAATCCATAGTTACGCCTCGACCACATGTGGCCGTCGAAGAACATTTGGATGAAAGTAGCAACACCGTCACGAAGTAATACCTTACGCCAGCCCCGCGGGGATAGTGGTAAAAGGACATAGTGGTGTGGATTATTACGTAGGCAAACGCCTATCTATTAAGATTCGGGTTTGAGAATTGTACATGTAAGTAGCGCGGGCTACTGCATCTTTAGAAGATAACCACATCCGTTGTCGCATCCAAGAAAAAAGTTAGGTTAAGACCCTGTTATTGCCTAATATACACACTTATGCTGACCGAATCATCTCAATAAATGGACCTGTGAGTTGACCACCTCGTTCGTGTGATTTAACGCCTTTGGACTGCTTTTTGTGGGGGTACGTCAAATCTCTGGTCTATGCTGATAAACCAGCAACGATTGATCACTTAGAAGCCAACATTCGACGCACTATTGACGAATGGGGGGCAATTGATAGATATGTGCCTAAAAAGCGTTCTAAAAATAGTTCTTGTCCTGCCTGGTATAATAAGAGGTTGACCAATCTCAAAAATAGAAAAAACAAGGCATACAAATTGTATAAATCTGATACAAATAATTCTGAACTGCGTATAAAATATTTAGTTCGTCAACGAGAATTTGATCTTCTCAATAAATTCTTATATCGAAATTATCTGCTTTCTATCGAAAGAGACCTCAAACTAAATACCAAGCGTTTTTGGAGTTTTCTAAGCTCAAGGCGTAAATCAAGTGGATTACCTAACCTAGTATTATGAAGTATCAAGATACAATTACTAGTGATATACCTACAATTTGTAATTTATTCGCTGACTATTTTCAATCGGTTTACTCTTTAGACACTTCGCCTATCCAAAGGCTACCTTATACGAGTACAGTTTCCAATATAGGTTCTTTAGTTCTAAGTCTATTTGAAATCGAAGAGGTTTTATCTAAATTGGATGTTAAAAAAAGTGAAGGGCCTGATGGGATTCCAGCTATTTAATTGTGGTATTGCTATATCTCAATCACTTTCATGGATTTTTAATCTCTCACTAGCTAAAGGAAAATTCTTGGATTGCTGGAAGGTTTCTTTTTAATCGCCAATTTTTAAATCGGGCTCAAAACAGGATATAACCAATTATAGACCCATTTGTAAAATTTCCTGTATTCCAAAAGTATTTGAAAAACTGGTTTGCAATAGGTTAACTTTGTTATTTTAGAATCATATTTCAGTTTCTCAACATGGGTTTGTAGCAGGAAAATCAACGGCAACAAACTTAGCATTAATAAGTAATAATATCATTATAAATATGGAAAAAGGCTTCCAAACCGATGTTATCTTTACAGATTTTTCTAGGGCATTTGACAGAGTGAACTATCAAATTTTACTTAATAAACTAAATTCTCTGGGTATCCACTCTTCCTTATTAAAATGGCTTGAATCATATTTGGATGGTAGAGTTCAAATAGTAAAAGTTAATTGCTCGCTCTCAAAATCTATTTCGGCCCCATCTGGTGTTCGACAAGGAAGCCATTTCGGTTCATTATTATTCTTGCTATTTGTAAACGATATACCTGATATTTTTCAAAATTCAAACTGCCTCCTTTTTGCGGACGCCCTCAAAGTTTACCGTAAGATCTCTTGTCAAACTGACTGTTTTCTTCTATTGGAAGATCTATCGAAGCTTGACAGTCAGTGCAAGCAAAATCACCTTCTGTTAAATGTTTCTAAATGTCAAGTTTTTTTGTCGTGTTTCCGAAATTCGAATCCCATAGTGTTTAATTATACTATCAACCATATTTATTTAGAGCGTGCAACAAGAAAGAAAGACCTAGGAGTAATCTTAGATACTAATCTTTCCTTTTTACCACATTACGATTTTATTATAAACAAAGCTAATCAAATGCTTGGTTTCTTGAAAAGAAATACAAAAGAATTCTCAGATTCATTTACTTTAAAATCTCTGTACAATTCTCTGGTAAGGTCAGTTCTTGAATACTGTAGCATTGTTTGGAATCCTTATTATAAAAACTCAATAGATACAGATAGAATTGAAAAAGTTCAGAAACTTTTCACAAGCATTTTACAAGTTTAATTGGAGGATTGCAAGGACTTCTTATTATAGATATACAGATGTTTATTGTTTGGTATGCAATCTCTTTATGATCGTCGGGTTTATTTTTCTGTTATGTTTATAAGAGACATCGTAACATTTCATATCAATTGTCCTCCTTTACTAACGCTATGTAACTGTATAAATGCACCCTCTAGAACTACACGCTACCGGTTTCATTTATATGAGCAGTTGCATCGTACAAACTATGGCCGTAATGAACCCATTACGCGTTGCATTAGAGAAGTGAATTTAATTTGCAATAGGATTGATTTTAATCTTGATGTTTCGAGAGATGCATTCAAAAAACATGTGTTAAATAATATTCAAATTGTAACTTCCTAAAAAATATAAAAACTTAATCTTTCTTTCATTAATTTGTGTTAATTGTAAAATTATAAATACAAAATGTAAGTTATAGTAATAATGTTAATTATAGTAATATTTATTTATTTATATTGTAGGTATATTTCCCCACAACAACTATATTATTGTTTGTATTCAGTATCTAGTCTAAAAGATTGTTATCTGATTGATGAAATAAACTAAACTAAACTAAATAAGACCATGTATGCTCGAAAAATTTGTTGCAAAATTGGACCGGCGACAGGATGGCGTTCATAAGGCGCAATTAAATGCCATGAAATTTGTGAGCTAATAAAGTCAAAATTTGGTCATTTCATTAAATTGGTTGTGTTTTATTTTTAAAAAAAAGTTGTAGCTATGCCTCAAAAAAAAAATACCCTATATTATTCAAAAGCTTTGATTGAGTCTAGCATAAAGTCCTGCTGGGCCAACTGAATTTTTACGGAATACCGGATATACTCTTTGGTTGGATGCAGGATTTCCTTCATAAGGACGATTAATTTCTGGTAGATGGTAGTGTGCCTCCGGTCTTTGCTATTGATGCAGGAGTACCACAAGTATCGACACTATCTCCAACCTTGTTTCTAATCCATTTCAATGACCTTCTGCAGTCGGCACATAATAAAATGTTTAGTTTTGCTGAAGACAGCACTCTTGTATCTTAGTTTTGAAATTACGAGCCTGTAAATGAAAGAACTGCTCCAAAGATACGAACAAATCATCAGTCTTAACCAAGACCTGCATAAAATTCGTATGTTGGAAAGGGCAAATCTGGGTGCATTCAATGCGATGAAAATACAATCGTTTATAGAGCTCAAGTAAGCATATATATGAATTATCGTTATCACTTCTAAGGTTCGGCTTCCAAACACTCTCTAAAAATACTTGACAATATTCGTGTTATTTATGGCCCAGAAGTGACATAAAATCTCCAAGCATAGGCTTAACGAAGACTTTTCGCCGAACTTTGTCTATTCTTGAGGGTGGCAACAGTGCAGTGGTAGTAAATTCGCTTGCTGATCCGATCAAATCCCGACCACGTCCATGAAGTAAAAATCCGAAGGATAAAAATCAATATAAGTGCAGCAAATGCTTGCTCACATGTGCGCTTTTAATTATTGTATAAGTTTCTGCGGATTAAAACTTGAATACAAAACTTCAACATAATGCCCCCTTAGTTATTTAGACACCACCCGTGGAGAAAAAACCCTACCCCATGCACAAACCTATCGTTCCTATCATTCTACTTCTTTTTAGTTCGTTCACCTAATAGTAGGTAATGAAATACGTCCACAATGACATTGCATTTGTAGGTGTTGAATTTAAAAATGCCTGCGCTGTGTATAAACACTATAAGGGTGCTGTATAAATTACACCCTTTAGCGTCTGTATACCAAAAAACGTGTTCATATAAATGTAGGAGAAGCTAACTTTGGAACTCACTTCCGAGAAACAGAAAGAAACGAGACGACACACTAAAATTATCTCAATACGGATCGATAGCTCAGGTATTTAAGAATGGTTTTCTGTCATTTCTTGGTTGTCATACAGATACCCTGGTTTGATTGCCATAGCGTCATTTTCGCTACCTTGTTTGACTGAGTTTGACTATTTATATGTTACAGTTTAATATGCATCTTATTGTGCATAGTAAACAAAACTTCGAATCAATGTTCTACAAATCACGATTCCAATTAATAATTAGGTATCCAAATATAAAAATGTTATGTCTTCAAACCAATATGCTTTCATTAACAATTACCCTTTTTTCTTCTTTCTTCTTGCAGCACCCAAAAAGCCGGCTACAACAGTCCATGGCAATGGACAACGGTGACAGCAAGCGGCGAATGACATATAGGGGCTCGCAAAGAGCCCGTACTCAATGGTGGTGGTAATCAATCAAGTTCCAATAGCCAAAACACCAATAGCAATAGTAGCAATGGTCACAGCAATAATTCAAACAGTACCAATTCCAATGGCATACAAAATAGCAATACATCATCTAGCACAAACAATGTTCAGAGTAACACAAATAATTCCTATGCCGATGGCAACAACCTTATGCAACAGCAGCAACAGTATGCTGCTGCTGAGGCAGCTCTCGGTACTTATGCAGCCAACATGATGTTCCCTGGGGGAAAATATCATGCGCAGCATCATCAATCACAATCGCAACAACATCAGCAACATTCGAATCAGCTTTCGCAACAGCATCAGCAACAGCAACACCATCAACCATCCGCATATGGGGCAACACCAGTAGCAACACAAAACCAACACAGCTCAAACAGTTCACAACAGCAACATCACAATCAGCAGCAACAACAGCAGCAACAACAACAGCAGCTCCAACAACAACAAAGCAATTACAACTTCCATGTGGGTGGCATTCCACCCGGCTTCGCAGCACATTCCCAAGCCGCCCTAGCAGCGGCTACAGCCGCCGCTGCAGCTGGTTACATACCAACACCAACCGCCCATCAGACTCCACCATCTTTGATGCAAACAGCCGCCGCACATCATCATCAGCAACAATTGCATCAACATCAGCAACAACAACAGCAGCAAACTCATCAGCAGCAAAATACTGCAACTGCTGCTCAGCAACTGCATCAGCACAGTAGCGCCGCACAAAGTGTATTCGCTTCGAGAAATCTTCCATTTGCTGGGTACGACTACAACTACCGAGCGGGAGGGTATCTATAAAACTAAACTCATTAAAACAAAATAGCATAAATTAAAAACAAACAAAAGAATATTTGATATAAATTATACTGTCTTTAGTCTCATACTAAAAACAGGAAAAAAAAGTAGTGAACAGTAAAAATGACATGAAACGTAGCATACCCCAACATGAACCTTAGTGTAAACTGTAACAATTATATGTTAAGCATAAAAAAGAAACACAATAACTTACGTGAATTGACTAACAACAAACAATAAATTATTTAATTAGCAGACACACAAACAACTAATAATATTTATAATAATGAAAATCATTAAACCATAAATTTAATTTAATTAAATTAAAAACAAAAACATATTTCAAAGAAGCAAAACAAAATAAATATAAAGTAAACTAATTAAATAAATTATATATATTATATATGGAAGCAAATGAATATAAAAACAAAACAAAAAACCTATATCCTAGACTATAACAATATTATTGTTTATTTGTTTATATAATTTTTATTAAAAATGTCTCTTGTACTGTTCTGTATTATTATTTTATAGTTATTTTAATTTGTAGGCATTTTTATTTGTTTAATTTTTACAAATGTGTTTTATTTAATTGTTTATAAATGTATTTAAATTGCAGATGAAATAAATGAAAGAAAATAGAATTTAGTTTTAAGACAAATATAAAGCTATTATTATTGTATAAAGAAAAATTTATTTAAATTAATTATTAATAATTGTTAAAACAAAACAAATAAAAGAAGATGGATGGATGAGAAAAAAAAATAATTAAAAAAGCAAAAAAAAAATGAAAACAGAAATCAAATAAAAGCAAAAACCTTGGATAGTTAGAAAAAATAATACAAATGGTGGTTTTATTTGTTATATTTCCACGATTAAGATTTATAGGTTCGTGGCTAAGTAAATGCTGAATCGATTCGAGCTTTCTATATTGTCAACACAGTGAATTAGACAACTTTCGAAAACGACAGGTGCTTTAAACGTCAAATGTTTGTTTGGAAAAACCGATATACACAATGACCCCAGCTCAACGGTTTAAAATTATGTAATTTTGTTCTAAAGAAACAGAGCACTTCGCGACAACGTCAGTATCAAATGGAAAAAAAATAATAATATCAGCTGAATTAGTTGAAGGAAGAGCATTGGCCAATTTTTTGGCGGGAGAATAGTTTTGCGTGAATATGGTTTTAAAAGTATTTTTGAAAACTAAAAAGTAAGCAATATAATAGGATTGTGTAAAAAAATTAAACAGGGGAATTCGCGTCGCCGAGGCAAAAAAATATTTTTGTTTGGATTCAAATTAAGTTGAACATTTTTTTGTAAAACTAAATAAATATTAGGCATTAACGGCCCATACAGGTGTCAACACGAAATGCACAATCTTCAATAGATCTCTCCAGCTACTGGGGTATGTGGATGATATCGATAACATCGGCCGTTCCCAGCGTGCCGTGTGAGAGGCTTTCACGGCGATTGAAGAACAGGCGAAATTGGTTGGTCTTGAAAAAAATGAGGACAAGACAAAGTACATGTTATCAACAAGCAAACATATATCTGCCCACCGCCTAGGAAAACGTCACTATTGATAGACATAACTTCGAGGTAGTTAAGCAGTTCATCTACCTAGGAGTAAACATCAACTCCACGAATGACACCTTCGTGGAGATCCCGCGGAGAATTACCTATAGGAAACCGCTGCTACCTCAGTTTAGCAAAACAATTGGGTTCTTTTGAAAGAAAAATACTCCGTCGGATATTTGGTCCTGTGTGCGAGGAGGGCGAATGGAGGAGAAGATACAACCGCGAACCCTATGAGCTGTACCAAGATGTGGATGTAGTCCTAAAAGCTAAATCACGTCGACTGCATTGGCTCGGCCACATTGAGCGAATAGAAAATAAAGCTCCAGCCAAGAGGATCTTCGATTCCCAGCCCCCCTGGTTCGAGAAGGCAAGAAAGACCGAACCTCCGTTTTAAAGACCAAGCCATCACGGATGACAGAGCGCTTGTTCTGGACAACTGGAAGTAGCGTGCCCGGGATCGCAGATGATGGAAGATTGCAGTGTCTCAGGCAGAGACTCTTCACGGGTCGAGAGCCCATAAGTAAGTAAGTACAGGGCCTAAAACCTAGCATCTCCAACCGTTTGCTTGCGCAAAGTGGAAGAAACCTACATTTTAAAGCCGAATCCGATCGGAAAATTTGAGAAGCTTCTCATGACAATTGACACTCTTGGATGGCCAAACAGATGAGCTTGCGATAAAGGGAGGCGAACTGGAGAGAAGTAGAGGTGTGGACATCAAACCACATCTTGGCGTTATCAAGGAAATATCTAATGAGAACGTATTAAAAATGGCTGACCTTAGATAAGAATAGTGGAAACAACTTTTAGATATTACATGGCACCGGCGGGATTTGAACCTGAGAGCTTTGCATTAGTAGTCCAACACACTAATCTCTGCTCCACTGCGCCCACAAATTACTATAAATAAATACAAAAAAAAGTGAACATGGCTTTAAAATGCTGCCTTGATGCTCACACTCCTTTGGTCAACATTATTATTTTTTTATTGATACTCGTTGTTATACATTTTGTCAGATATTTTATCTTTTAATTAGTTTTTACTCTTCAATGGCTTTGACTTTATTAACAATAACACTGAACTCTTACCATTTCTGCAATATCCCTCAATATTTACCTCATTTTTTTTTACGTGTAAGGAAGAGATTCGGCACTTTAGAAAGTGATAGCTCTGTGAAGTACTCTATTGGAAGTTAAAGTCAAGGGTGAGTGCGAAAGGCGCGCACTAAAGAGTCGCGTCCACAACACAAACCTGAAACGTTAGAGCAGTCAAAAACTAACTTCCGACAAGTAATAGATCAGATAAATACCGAAACTTACGAAAAAGTCTGCAAAAATTACCTCGAACGAATCAACAGCTGAAAATTTTCCAGCGACGGCCATTTGCCTGAAGTCATTTTTCATAATTAATGAAAATGCCAAATGTTCGATCTATTCGACTCGTGGTGCAGAGGTTTGTGTGTTGGACTACTAATCTAAAGGTCTCAGGTTCAAATCCCGCCGGGCAAGTAACGCCTAAAAGTTATTTCCACTGCCCCACGTCTTGCGAACTTCCAAAAGTATCAACTATCAGCTTTTCAAATTTGCCGTTTAGACATTGGTGTAGGTCCCTTCATTTTTGCACAAGCAGAAGCTAAATTTTAGGAGAAGCCAGATTTTAGATCCTATATGGTCTTTAATGCCTAACGTTTATATATTTATTTAGATAAGCCAATGATAATGTTACAATTTGTGTGTGTTTTTTTTTAAACAAAAGCTAGTTAACTCCAATTGGATCACTCTTTAAAAGATGTCGGAGATGAACATTAGGTATCAAGAAGGATATTTTTGAAGTAAGTACTTAATAGTTTGAAGGGAACACAGGATGTTAATGTATATGGAATTAATGCATATATGAACAATAAGACAACAAGGACATTCCTATTTTGCGATAAGAGGCATTATTATTTTCAGTGTTTTTTGAGAACCTTTACAAAAGTGAGAAATTCCCATAAAAGCCATCCGCAGCAACCTGGGAACAAATTCAATTATTTTTTTTGTTAGTTTGATCGAGTGAGGGGGATGAAGAAAACGGCGGCACTTTGTTGATCCTTGATTCTTGACGTTGTACTCAAGGAAATGAGCTATTGAGTCCAGAATCTGATGATTATGGTTCAGGAACGAAAAGTGAGTTTGACAGCTGAGTAAATTCACCGAGTGTGTTTGGTGCCAGCTAAAGATAAGTTATGCAACAGTTCGACCTGCGGACTGTAGCCTTTCCCTATGTTTGACATTTTGACTAGGGAGCATTGGTGAGAAATGTCTAAAATTGAACTTGTCTGACATTTCCTAAGATCTAAGGCAATTGGGTCATTCGGTGGTACTTAGGTAATGAGCGCGTTCAAATTGCAAGGCAACTTCTAGTCCCTACTGTTCGTTCCATTTAAAATGGTTAAGGCTGAAGTTGTCACCGAAGCAACGGAAGCGTCGGAATCTGTTTGCTGGGGCGTTAAGGGAATGTCATATGTACATTTCTTTGACATATATATTCACCGATAGGAATTTCGGGAGAGAATGCCCATTTTCGGGTTTTAGGGGACGGGTGATGTGTAAGTCGACTAGCTCATATAGCTCACCAGTGCCTTCAAAAAAGCGCTCTCCCCTTGCAGGAAATGCTTAATTCTAACTAAGGGCTTGGGAAAGCGTTGCCACGTATCGTGCCATCGTGGAAAAACAAACAGTGTCATTTTGGAAATTGTGGTGCAATGTGTCGCTAGACATTTTAAAAATACACGAAGGAAGATCCTAATTCAACGACCGATTTTGTGGAAGATATTTGGAATACCTTTTGGTTTATGCGATTGCAAGATTCAATTGCGGCAAGCATCGAAGCCATACTACCATCATTTGCGTCCTAAACTCAGTCATTGTATACCTGAACAGTTGGAATTGCATGCCCCTTTAACCATCAAATTTTATTCAGTGAAGAGGCTCACTTCTAGCTCAGTGGCTTTGTTAATAAGCAAAACTGTCGTAAGAATTTGAAGGGAAGAAAATCCATCAGCTACCAACTCAACCCGATAAAGCACTCCAGCATTCGATTGGCCTCGGTGACGAAGTGATTCAAAATAGGGCTATTTTCTGGGTCAAAACGGCCAACCCTACAGAATGACTAGTAGGTATGCAGTTAAGTGGGACCGTCGGTTGACAGGACTAACGATTGCCGGTGTCGTTAAAGGACAATCAATAACAGAAGCGTGCACGTGTCAAAATTGTAAAAAGAGGCAGGCCTAAGAGCTTCTTCGATGGTTGATATTCTTTGTGAAATCTTGAATGGTGCTCGAGGTTGGACTATCCTGTATAGTTACTGCAAACATGCTTTAACAATATCGTAATAGCTTTCTAAAAACCACGTGTATGCCTATTATTGCTTTTACGTTCCAAATCATATAAAATTGTTATATTTTTGTGTTTCAAATCACTCCAACATTGTATCCTCTTTATGGTGCAAAAATTGTTAAAACTCCCTTTACTCATCGAATTTTTACTCCATTTTTCTTTGCTCTATTATAAAAATACGCCAGGGCGGAACTTCGAAAGGTCACTCCAATGACAACCAGTCCTTCAGTCTGGGTACATCCTCTTCCAATCCTGCTGAATCACTGAATAATTTAACAAAGAAAAAACAGAAATGAAATGAATTTATTGAATAGTTTAAATTAGAGTCTTAGTAAATTGGTTTAGCCTTTTTTTGGACATAGTTTAAAGTAGTTTGTATGGATATAGTTTACGGTGAAAGTGTATAAGTTACTGCAACGTAGTATTTCTAAACCGAAACACCGCACAATAACCCCAATCCATTCACACTTATCAGCACATCCGCACCCGACTCAAATATCATTCCATTTTCAATGCACAACATTAATTTATCAGAAACTTGGAATCGACCAATCATATGCATAATAAGTAATATTATTGACCTAGTTTAAGTTCAATTATCTTTGTATGCGAATGTAGAGGTACTCGTAGATACTAAGCATATTATGAAAGAAAAGTTAGTCTCAATTGACAAAGTTAACACGATCGTAATTTTATTTATTCGGGAATAAGCCAGTAGAGCATTTTAGTTGACCTTCACATGAATGTCCGCCCAGAGTACTGAGTACTTTTTCCAAAAAACTGGAAAGAATCAGTAGTTGTACAGGTGTAAAAAGTTGCTAATATGATAAAGGGTGAGGAATTCCGCCCGGTTAATACACTTCCATCCTTCGAAAATATTCTGCAAAAATTAGTGGTTAACCAACTACAAAAATATGTGGAAACGAACAAGATAATAATTGAAGAGCAATCGGGTTTTAGAGCAAATCACTCGTGTGAAACGGCTCTTAATTGGTTAATGTTTGAGTGGAAGAATAAAATAGATGACGGTGACTCAGTCATAGCAGTTTTCTTGGACTTTAAAAGAGCCTTTGAGACCCTTGATAGAGGTATCTTGATAAAAAAAAACTGGAAATGTATGGTATAAGAGATAAAGAGCTTAAGTGGTTTGAATCATATTTATCGGGAAGATCGCAAAGGACTAAAGTGAATGATGTGTTTTCAGAATCAGTGAATGTGCGACTCGGTGTTCCCCAGGGTTCGGTGTTGGGAGTATACCTTTTTATACCCTATTCTAAGGGTATATTAATTTTGACGCATAGTTTGTAACATACCTTAATATTGCCCGTAGACCCCTAAAAGTTACTATATTTATGATCAGCATCGATAGTAATGTCGATCTAGCCATGTCCGTCCGTCTGTCCGTCCGTCTGTCGGCAAAAATTAGGCATTTAAACTGGACCTAGAGAGCTGAAATTTTAACCATATACTCTCTAGGGTCCCGAAATAATCAAGTTTACGAATTTTTGAAATCCGCCCACAGACAAACTCAAAAAAACAAAATTTTGGAAAATATCGAATTTTGAGCTAGAAAGCTGAAATTTTTTATACAAGGTGGCGCAAAAATAGCCTTCCGATGTTTTTTGGCTGTAATTTAAAAAAAAAATGAAAAACTTTGATTCTTCTTGTGGATTATTTTTATTTGGTCTTTTAATTTTTTTTACATCAAGTCGAGGATATGATGTCATGTAAATGGCCGCCGCCACAGTTGATTGTCATTTGAGCCCTTTTTATGGCATTTTCCATCACTTTGGCCAAAACTTCCGGCGATAGGTCCTCACATTGTTGACGGATATTGTCTTTAAGAGCTGCAAGAGTCTGAGGCTTGTTGACATAAACCCGCGACTTCAAAAAGCCCCACAAAAAGAAGTCTGGAGCGGTCAAATCAGGCGATCTTGCTGGCCAGTGCAAATCGCCAAAACGGGAGATTAGGCGCCCGGGAAATGCATCCTTCAGCATATCGGTTGTGGCACGTGCAGTGTGTGCCGTTGCACCGTCCTGTTGGAACCACATGTTTTCCAATCCCAATTCATCAAGTTGCTCACCATTCACAGTAACCGTTTGGCCCGCGACGTCTTCGAAGAAAAAAGGTCTCTGGTCGTTGGTGTCCATTCGCTCTACATGTCCTACCCATCTTAGTCGACTGATTCGCACTTTTTTGACCAGGTCGATGTCGCTGTACAGCTCGTAGAGTTCGATGTTAAATCTCCTCCTTCAAAGCCCATCAACGCAAACGGGACCGAAAATCACTCGAAGAATTTTGCGTTCGAAACGACCAATGAGATCTTCATCCGCTTTTGCTAATGTCCACGCTTCTGCGCCGTAGAGCAGGACTGGGATGATGAGGGTCTTATATAGAGTCTCCTTAGTTCTTCTTGACAAGGCCTTACTATAATCAATTGCCGTCTTAGGCTAAAAAAACAACGGTTGGAAAGTGTAATTCTTTGTTCGATTTCCGCTGTGGTAGCGGAACCGAGGTAGACAAAGTCCCTAACTACCTCAAAATTATAGCTGTCTATCGTGACGTTCTGT
Organism: Portevinia maculata; assembly: GCA_949715645.1. Lineage (NCBI taxonomy): Eukaryota > Metazoa > Arthropoda > Insecta > Diptera > Syrphidae > Portevinia > Portevinia maculata. The sequence goes on along the minus strand of OX454527.1, from coordinate 192,268,302 downwards.
CTACCAGAACTTCTATTACGGATAATAATAATTATAATCATAATATTAATAATAATAAAATAAATAATAATAATTAACTAAAAAAAAAAAAAATGTTTTTTATTTCTTCCCACTGGAAAATTAGTCGTGTTTTTATGTAGCCTGGAAAGTAATAAAATGCATTTTCGCCACCGAAATCAACAGTTTTATAGTCAGATTCGGTTTTGACAATGTTTTTGACATTGACCTTCTTTTTGGGTGATTGTAACCGCATTTCAACGTCGGGAAGCGTGGCTCGCAGTTTCCATGGGTTTTATACTCCATGTACTTTGCTGGAAATGATATTTTAAATGAAGAAATGAATTGAAATGGAGTCAGTAATATGTTATTTCCTCCTCGGTTGCGTAAAACCGCGAAGTTATTTTCCAGACAATCTTTATTGAGATTTCTCGTTAAAAGGAACTGAATACCATCTGTCCTTAAATCACTTGAAAAGATAATGAGAGCATTTATATTCTGCTGCCATCCTTTTAAAAATAACATCTTTTTAGTTACATTAGCAGACTGATAAAAAAAAAGTAATATTTTGGAAAAATATATTCAATTAATTTAAGAAATGGACTTGCTCTTCATTTCTAAAAAAAATGTCCTCCTGGATTTTTGGAGTCTTTAAACTTAGACGAATCAAAAATATTGTACAACCTGTCTAATCTTCCGATCATTTCAGCAGTCCGCTTGGGCGAACTGTTGGATACCCTATTCTTATTCCTATCCCTCATAAGTGGGCGTGACAAAAGTCTAAGTATGTTTGAATTGTTAAGAACGCTCTACATATTTTGTTATATAATATTTAAAGGATTTAATCAAAAAAAAAACCAAGCTTTTGTAAAAAAACGCTCCCTAGCTCAAACTTTGGTTTTTCAATAAAATTATTTTATTTAATTGTGGGCGTCAGTAAGGATTTAAAAAAAATTAACACATGAGCATAAAGGGTCCCTAGAGAGTATATATTATAAATTTCAGCTCCCTAGCTCAAACTTTTGGTTTTCAAAAAAAGTTTTTTTTTTTTTTAATTGTGGGTCAGTAGGCGGATTTTGAAAATGTTAACACATGAGCATAAAGGACCCACTAGAGAGTATATATTATAAATTTCAACACCCTAGCTCAAATTTTGGTATTTCAATAAAATTGTTTTATTTTATTGTGGGCGTGTCATTGGGCGGATTTTGAAAATGTTATCTCCAGAGCAGTCTTAGGAGTCATAGATCATATATAAAAAATTTCCACTTTCTAGCTCAAAATTCGATGTTTTCGAAAAATTTGTTTTTTTGAGTTTGTCTGCGTGTCTGTGGGCGGATTTCAAAAATTCTTAAACTTGATTATTTCGGGACCCTAGAGAGTATATGGTTAAAATTTCAGCTCTCTAGGTCCAGTTTAAAGGCCTAATGTTTGCCGACAGACGGACAGACATGGCTAGATCGACATTACTATCGATGCTGATCATAAATATAGTAACTTTTAGGGGTCTACGGGCAATATTAAGGTATGTTACAAACTATGCGTCAAAATTAATATACCCCTAGAATAGGGTATAAACATATGCATATACTGGAGTGGCCACCATATTCGCCTAATCTCAATATAAGAGGGAACGCATGGGAATGAATGTCCCGGAAAGTATACATATCTGGTAGACAATTTTTAGATGTTAAATATTTAACAGAAGCCATCAAGGTAGTATGGCACGGCATTGCTTTGAACTTCTTACCCGAAATCTCTGTATGACGCACTTCTATAACGTCATTTCCAACAAAGCGGGCTACACCCAAAATAAGGTTCTTAAGAATATAAAGAAACGTAATTGAACAAAAATTTTACAATATTATGTTAATTATCATTGTTTCCAGTTTGTGTCCCTATTCAAGTGCCTCAAGAGAAATGCACATTTTTTGACTACACTTACAAACCAATTTTTATAAAAATAACCGAATGAATTAGAAGCTCAATTTAATAAAAAATGTTATTCTAAATATATAAAATGAATATTCACTTACCATCTCCTAACTTTTGCTTATGGGAAGTGAAAGGGACCTGCAATTTTAGAGCTGAATCCGAACTAAAAATTTGAGAAGCTTCTCATGACAATCGATACTCTTGGATGTTCGTCAGATGTTCGCAAGAGGTGGGGCCAGTGGAAAACACTTTTACATGTTACTTGGCGCCTGCAGGATTTGAACCTGAGACCATTATAAATAAGTAGTGCAATACCCTGCGCCACTGGGCCCACGAATAAAATAAATAAAAAATGTTTTCCTCCACAATTGTTGTACTAAGTTAGAATTATCCTTTCCGCAGGATACAAAAAAAAACCGAACGCCAACTACTAGTTGGCCCAACTTGTTCGTATGTTAAAATGAAATATCCGTTACCACGTTATAATATTATGTTTAATCCAATGTTCGTCTCTCTTACCATACCAAATTAAAACTAAACTTATTGTCTAACAGTATGCAGCAGGTAGCCGCATATCTGATGACCAATCCGCTGAGTCGCCTAAATCCATGCAGCGCGTGTATCCGGTGTTCAGTTGTTGCACCCGATCGTTTTGTTATGCCAACCTGCATACCGTGGGAAAGTGCCGATGCATCTGAAACTGCTCGTCTGGGTTCAGGTATGCGTGTGTCGGATCGTGTTAACTTACTATTTTATTGGAAAACCAGAAAAATAAACAAAAAACATTGTAATTTTTTAGGTGCAAGGGAATGTATGTTTCTAAACATATACATCCGAATTAATAAACGCAATTTAATGGTGAATTATCATTAATCAATGAATTAAATGAAAAATCTTAACAACAATTTTTTTTGAAGTTAAATGACGTTGATAAACATGCAATCAACTAATTCATCGAATAGGTGAATTAACGAGTAATTAAGTTAAAATGTAACTGACAGATTTGTTGACAACTGACAGTGAATCTATGGATATGGTATCTCCATACAATTTATTACTTAAAGATTCCCTATTTCCATATCATTTATAACTCAACGACAATTAGCTAATACATGGACATGATTTTTAATTATTGGGCGGTGAATTATCTTTTAATCCACATTGTATTTAATTTGTCAATTAGAGGCAAATTAAGTATTTTTTATTAATGCGTTTTGGAAAAAGCTGACCTCAGTCCAAATGTAGCAATGGTTTTTGTTTCAAACGATTTGGTTTCATCGAAATCGGCTAATCCCCGAATTTTGTTATTGACAATATCATATTGATTTTTTTCTTCCTCCGGAAATAAAACTTTTGTTCGCAATGGAATTTGTTTCACCCGAAATAACAGCGTTCGAAAACTTTGTAATATAAATTAGACAATCATCTTGAAAATGTACTCCCCTTTGGAGATCCTCAGAAAAAGCAATATAAAAATTCTTTGCATGCAACTTTAACTCTGTGATTTCATTGTTTTTTTTTTTATTTTGAGAAGCATATAAAGGGTGTTCAAATTTGAGGTATCATTTTAAATTTTGATTGAAAGACATAAATTGTTTCAAATCTGTATTTGTTTTTATTGGATATTAATGTACATTGGTTCCGGTTAATAATGAAAAAGAATGTCGTTCAAGTGACCCCCTCTGCTAGCTCGGCAGACTGCCAACCTTTTACCAAAATTTTGAATCACTTTTTCGCAGAAACCAAAAAAATTTACTCTGTGGTGTGGATTTTGGTGTGGAGGCGTAGTTGGTTAATTTTTCTTCGAAGATGAAAATGGCAATGCAGTTACTGTGGATGGTACCTCTATTTCTTATGGGGTTTCTTGAAGAGTAAAGTTCATGCCGATAATCCTCAAACTGTTCAACACCTCAAAGACAACATCATCAAGCATTAAACTTATTGAACCATTGAAAGTGATTCAAAATGTTGGTCAGTTACTTTGATGAACCTCCACCGTATTAAAGTTTCTCTTTAACAACGAGTTTATGATCTGGAGGAAAGGGATCACTTCATTGCATCCATACTGGTCCGCCTGTGGGGTTCGCAGGTTTGTCCTGAAATAACATCAAATCCCTTTTCGATGTATATACATTTTTATTGATACAAATTGTTTCTCATCCAATAAAAACGTTTTTTCATTGGCTCTGTACAAGTAAAGGGTCTTTCATTAGCGACTTGACAACTTCAAACTTTCAGTACGAACGCAACCTTAGACCGATTACCAAACTGTCAATGTCAAATTCAGTAAAATCACTTTTCATTATGGTGAACGAACGAACACGAAAGAACAACGTTTACAAATAATTAAAATTTACTACGAAATTCCGAGTCGGTGGTCGCAGCTTTAAGAGCATTAACGCGAATTTTCAGCCGTGATTTTCGTCCTAGTAGACAAGCATAGTCTAGTGAAAAAATTTGATTCAGAATGTTCGCTGCTTGATGTTGCCGTGCCAGTGAGACTACGTTTTGCCCGAAGTGTAGAGAATATTGCTGCCGTAGAAGCGTCCGTCGCAAACCAGTCATATCAGTCAATTTCACGGCGTTCTCAAGAATTGGGCCTCTGACAGACCATATTGTGGCGAATGTCGCGTAAAGATCTTGTCCTACACCCTTACATGATCAAGCTCATATGAAGCGACGTACGTTCTCGAATTGGGGTCTGGACATGATAGAAGAAAATGAAGAATTTCATCGCAAAATCATCTTCAGCGATGAATCGCATTTTTGGTTAAACGGCTTCGACAATGAGCAAAATATGCGTGAGTTAACAGGTTGTCATAGCTAGGTGGGAAGGTGAATTTGGGTGTTGGTTGACCTGAATCCCTTGGCAGCAGTAGGCACGCTTGTGATCGCACGGCGTTAGCTCGACGGTGGGGTGGGATCTTGCTGCCTATCTATGCACACATGAATTTCGTGCCTGGTCTTACAGGTCTTTTTGATGAATGAAAAGAAGTCCAAAAAAGATTAAAAATAGACTATGAAGATAGAGAGAAAAGAAGTAGGTATATGCTCAGGAGAGCACTAAATGAAATTTGAAAAAAAGGTGAGAGATGAACAAATGAAGCTGATGCGCTGTTTCTGATGGTGTGAAACACACGGACTTGCCCTCCCCTTTGCACTCGGTGTTAACCGGTGCACCGTGACTATCCCTTGTCCATTTTGTAGCTGGGGTAGTCCCTTAAATTACCCTTGCGAGCGTCTACCCGATCACGGCCTTAATAGCGAAGAATTTTAACCCTGACAGAAACTCATATTTATTTCATATATAATTATTATACCTCAGTTGTAGGATATGTAAGAACAGGTTATTTATTTCACCAAATATGTCGCGTTTTAATAAAGAACAAAAAACTATCTAATAACTTTAAAGGCATAGTGCTATATTAAGTAACTTAGTAGGTAGTAAATTTAATTGAATATCTATTGTTAATAGAAGTTAAGTGATTAGTTATATGCAAATGTTTTATTTGTATATCTAGAGTAATTAAGTTAGGCTAGTTAAATTTGTACATAATGTATGAAAAACATAGGGACGGGCTACAGTCCGCTTGGGCGAACTGTTGGATACCCTATTCTTATTCCTATATCTCATAAGTGGGCGTGACAAAAATTTAAAGGATTTTATCGAAAAAACTAAGCTTTTTTAAATAAAAACGCTCCCTAGCTCAAACTTTGGTTTTTCAATAAAATTGTTTTATTTAATTGTGGGCGTGTCAGTAGGCGGATTTAAAAAAAATTTAAGTATGAGCATAAAGGGCACCTAGAGAGTATATACTATAAATTTCAGCTCCCTAGCTCAAACTTTGGACTTCCAAAAATAAAAAAAAAAAAAATTGTGGGCGTGTCAGTAGGCGGATTTTGCAAATATTTACACATGAGCATAAAGGGCCCCTAGAGAGTATATATTAAAAATTTCAGCTCCCTAGCTCAAATTTTGGTTTTTCAAAAAAAATATTTTATTTAATTGTGGGCGTGTCAGTGGGCGGATTTTGAAAATTTTATGTCCCAATCAGTTTTATGGGCCATAGATCATATATAAAAAATTTCAGCTCTCTAGCTCAAAATTCGATTTTTTCCAAAATTTTGTTTTTTTGAGTTTGTGGGCGTGTCTGTGGGCGGATTTCAAAAATTCTTAAACTTGATTATTTCGGGACCCTAGAGAGTATATGGTTAAAATTTCAGCTCTCTAGGTCCAGTTTAAAGGCCTAATTTTTGCCGACGGACGGACGGACGGACGGACATGGCTAGATCGACATTACTATCGATGCTGATCATAAATATAGTAACTTTTAGGGGTCTACGGGCAATATTAAGGTATGTTACAAACTATGCGTCAAAATTAATATACCCCTAGAATAGGGTATAAAAAAGGAAGCTAGTTTGCCAAAGTATTCTTAAAATGGTAATTTGTGGCCACAATTTTCCTGCGCTGATGACGGACGATAATGATTGAGACTTTTGTCTGATTTTGTGTGAACGCACTTTGTTGCATTCGTTTATGTTGATAACTAATTTCTTAGGCAAATTATTAGCACTCGTTTAGCAAAATAAGGTTAGGTTAGAAAAATTGAATTTAAGCTAATCAAATTTATAGGGTGAGATACCAAATTTACACATTCACAAAAGAAATAATTAGCTATAGATTGTAGCACTTGTTATTTTTATACCCTATTCTAGGGGTATATTAATTTTGACGCATAGTTTGTAACATACCTTAATATTGCCCGTAGACCCCTAAAAGTTACTATATTTATGATCAGCATCGATAGTAATGTCGATCTAGCCATGTCCGTCCGTCCGTCCGTCCGTCCGTCCGTCCGTCCGTCCGTCGGCAAAAATTAGGCCTTTAAACTGGACCTAGAGAGCTGAAATTTTAACCATATACTCTCTAGGGTCCCGAAATAATCAAGTTTACGAATTTTTGAAATCCGCCCACAGACACGCCCACAAACTCAAAAAAACAAAATTTTGGAAAAAATCGAATTTTGAGCTAGGAAGCTGAAATTTTTTATATATGATCTATGACTCCTAAAAATGCTCGGGATATAAAATTTTCAAAATCCGCCCACTGCCACGCCCACAAAAAAATAAAACAATTTTATTGAAAAACCAAAATTTGAGCTAGGGAGCTGAAATTTTTAATATATACTCTATATGGGCCCTTTAAGCTCATGTATAAATATTTTCAAAATCCGCCCACTGACACGCCCACAAATAAATAAAACAATTTTTTTGAAAATCCAAAGTTTGAGCTAGGGAGCTGAAATTTATAATATATACTCTCTATGGGCCCTTTATGCTTATGTGTAAATATTTTCAAAATCCGCCCACTGGCACGCCCACAATTATTATTATTTTTTTTTTTTGAAAATTCAAAGGGAGCTAGGGAGCTGAAATTTATAATATATACTCTCTAGGGGCGCTTTATGCTCATGTGTTAATTTTTTTAAATTCGCCTACTGACACGCCCACAATTAAATAAAACAATTTTATTGAAACACCCAAGTTTGAGCTAGGGAGCGTTTTTTTTGATAAAATCCTTTAAATGTTGTATAACAAAATATGTAAAGCGTTCTTAACAATTCAACCATACTTAGACTTTTGTCACGCCCACTTATGAGGGATAGGAATAAGAATAGGGTATCCAACAGTTCGCCCAAGCGGACTGTAGCCCGTCCCTATGTTTTTAGATTAGTTTTGAGGTTCGATTCAATATTTTAATTAAATAGTGTTTCTTTGTCCGCCGAATTTTTGGGACGGCATCTGAGGCGTTGGTGTAGGGATGTATGCGAGTGTGGCTACGCTTCATCTGACCGCATGCACTGCTTCTTATGCTGAACACATGCGTTCTCGTTATTTGCGTAGGCGCGCAGTTGTCAGACAACTCAGCTTTTTGGATTATCAAAGACGATCATTGAAGAAAAAAAGGTGTATAAAAATTTTTGTTGCGGACGCTCCACTCGACTTCTCTATACTCTTGTAGAGAAGCTAGCGAGATTTGTTTGGAATGCGCCCGCAGTTTCTGTGGACACATAAGAAGCGAATTAGTGCCAAAAGTTAATCAACAACTTCACTGATTACAAACCTATTTAATTATGGATGGTATGCTTAGGGGAGTTTCCCTATTCGAGGGTTTATTGTTTGAAGTACTGGTGTACTTCGGCATGTGTTCAGTATTTTCGGACACGTGGCTTGATGGGGTATGGATTTTAATGCTCGACAACACATCCGTAAAAGAGAATCTATCGAAGCGAAATATTTTGCCAAATTAGTAAATTTAAATGGACTTTATTGAAAAGGGCTGTCTTACCTTTAAAAGGATCTGATTTAAATTTCCTTCTCGGATTTTTTTGTGTTTGCCAGAGCTGGAAACCGCCTAACCACTTTCACTGTCTGCACGCTAAAGAAAGAGCGTTGCGCTCTCGGCTTAAAAAAAATATAAATTGATGGCCGTGTAGGCCACAGTTCAGTGGCAAAAGCCAAATTCACGATGGGCATAGGGGTGTGTTGGTTTTATTTGCTGTTTCCGTCGCGGATATGGGGAGGTAATCGTTACATTTAAAACTTGACGAAAATATTTTATAAAAATTATTATTTTTGCTGTTAAAGGCGTTCGCCACAAGGTGAGAACCCTCATGTGCTCCATGAAACAGCACTTCATCCGCAAAAAGTCACTGTTTGGTGCCGTTTTTATCCCGGTGGCATCATTGGGCCGTTTTTTTCGTCGTTGAAAATGTCCGTCCCATTACGGTAAATGGTATTCGTTACCAGAGACATGCTGAAACGTTATTTCTTTGAGTGATTGCATGCATTGGACATCAGTTATATGTGGTTCCAACAAGATACTCGTAAGTCGTCACAACACACAACTGTCATACAATTTGCAGGTATCAGGCTCATCCCATTCCTAAATCGAAAAGAGCTTATGAGCTAAATAATCTTTAAATCAAAATGAGCTTATTACTTAACGTTTTTTTTAATTCATAAACTCACAACCCTGGTTCAATGTTAATTTACCAAGATTTGCTTGGAACTCCCAAAAACGGTTCTTAAAATCCGAAAACGGATATTATACATACATAGGTTAGGTTAGGTTAGGTAGACGTGGCTGTCAGCCAAAGCCAACACACTTAGACCAATGATAGGTCCATTGTGGTACCACACAGATCTGGGGATTACCCTCACTGCTCGTTGAACCAATAGGAGCTTCTTATGAAGCGCGAAAGACTTCTAGCGCCAGTGCTGGCTAAGTCGCTTGTGTCATTGAACAAGAAGTCCCCTAGATGGAGATTTCTTCTATGGGCGAGCGCAGGACACGTGCAGAGAAGGTGAAGTACAGTCTCCTCCTCCTCCTCGTCCATACAGCTTCTGCAGAAGTCATTTGAGCACACACCGAGTCTAGATGCGTGCCTGCCTATTAAGCAGTGACCTGTGATAACACCTATAGTGGAGCTAATATGCAGTCGGTTTAATGAGATTAGACACTTAGAGCGTCGCAGATCCAGCATTGGCCAGATCCGCTTAGTCGCTAGACATGTATTGCTACTCGTCCACCTAAGGTTTGTTCTCTCGATTGCGGATAGCGTAAACAAGAGTTTACAAGTAGCGATTGGTATACCTAGGGAACCTTTATCAGGTAAAGGAGGTAATGTTGTTCCTTTTTTGGCGAGATCATCAGCCCTGCAGTTACCTGGAATGTCCCTATGCCCCGGCACCCAACAGAGGTGAATATTGAACTGCTCTGCCATCTCCGAAAGAGATGATCGGCAGTCTTGGGCTATGATGGAATTTGAAGAGACTGAGTCCAGGGACTTAATCGCGGCCTGACTATCCGAGAAGATACGGATATCCTTTGAGGATATCACATTCCTCTTCAGCCACGTCAGGGCTTCTTTTATTGCCAAAATTTCCGCCTGGAACACGCTACAGTAATCAGGAAGACGAAAAGAGAGGCTAAGATTTAGCTTTTCTGAGAAGACTCCACCACCTACCCCATCGCTAGTTTTTGATCCATCGGTGTAAAAGTGGATCGATTTATCATTCGCAAATGCATCATCATCCCAGAATGATCTGGAAGGAATGGTGATTTGGAAGTTTTTTCCGAACTGCAAACGGGGTATGGTGTAGTCTATGTTTCTGGGTAGAGACTTAAAGTAGTCTAGAATAATGGAGTGGCCAATATTGTTATTGGTCCACTGCGAGGTAGCTTTTAAGCGGACAGCGGAACATGCCGCTGTTTGCATGCTAAATATATCAAGGGGTATCAGGTGTAGCAGAATGTCCAGAGCAGCGGAGGGAGTAGTTCGGAGTGCTCCGCTAATGCATAGACACGCTGAACGCTGGACTTTGCCCAGCTTGTCGCGGTTAATAGCTTTTTCTAGAGCAGTCTACCAGACAACCACCCCGTAAGTAAGAATTGGTCTTACCACCGATGTATATAGCCAGTGCGTAATGCGGGGTTGTAAACCCCACTTGTTGCCAATGGCTTTTTTACAAGAGAAAAGTGCTACTGTAGCTTTCTTGACTCTTTCTTGTATATTGGGTTTCCAGCTTAACTTCCTATCGAAGATTAGACCCAAAAATTTTGCTTCGTCAGAGAAAGTTAAGCTTGTACCGCTAATAGAGGGAGGGTCAATATATGGGATTTTATATTTCCTGGAAAAGAGGACAAGCTCGGTTTTGTGGGGGTTAACGCCCAGTCCGCACCGATTAGCCCATCTCGTTAGCTTGTTAAGAGCGTTTTGCAGGAGTTCCTTTATGGTGTTGAGGTGTTTCCCAGAGACGGCAATAGCAACATCATCCGCATAGGCAATCACTCTGCAGCCCTCCCCTTCCAGGTTTATCAGTAGTTTGTTCACCACCAAGTTCCAGAGAAGGGGAGAAAGAACACCGCCTTGCGGCGTCCCTCGACTGACAGACCTCCTAGCAGATGTAAAGCCCAGTTTTGAATTGATAATCCGACTATTTAGCAGTAGATTGATCAATTCACCAAGCGAGCTATCCACATTCAGTTCTGCCAGTGCGTTTGCGATTGCAGATGTGTTAACGTTGTTAAAGGCGCCTTCTATGTCAAGGAAAGCAACCATGGTATACTCCTTGTGATGGAGGGAGTATTCGATTGTGCGTACTAAGGAATGAAGAATACTTATATAAGTAAAAAATACCGCAAACAAACAAAAATTCACACGAAATCGGGCCGCATGTATAAATTACATGCAGCCGAAATTCGTGCTGGCGCATGTTTGGGACCTGCCGCATGTGCATGTGCATGGCACAATCGGAAAAATGTCGCATATGATATGCGGCTTGTGAGTGCACGATATGCGAAGATGCCACATGTTTACATGGGACACTCGGGCCGCATGTAGTGCGCATGTACATGTTGACTACATGGGGCAGTCACAAAGATACCGAGTACACGGCATGCGGAAACTATGATGCATTTGTGACGTCAATACCGGTTATTGAATGTCGTGTACTCGTAGCATAACTGATAAAATGTTCCGTGATAAATTTTGATTTCGGATAAGCGGAGTTTGACTATCGTAGAAAACCACGTACCTGAGATTCACGTAACTTATGCGATTCACATTAATCTTGCATTTTTGAAAACCCCAGGAGGAAGTTTCACTCAAATCTTCATTTATTATAGAAAACGAAACTGAAAATGTATTGTATTAAATGTGTTTGCATGAAGACTATGACAAGCAAATACAGGTAAGGTTAGGCTAAGGTGGCTGTTAGCAGATAATCAACACACTTAGACCAATGAGGTCCGTTGAGATGCCACATGGATCGGGAGTTTCGACAACTACTCGCAAAAACCATTTGGAGCTTCTAATGAAGCAGTGTTAGCTAAGTCACTGAGTTCATTAAGGAAAAAGGCTTCTAGATAGAGATTTCTTTTATGGGAGAGTGCAGGATATTTAAAGAGGAGATGAAGTGTAGTCTCCTCCTCCTGCTCATCTCTGCTGCTTCTGCAAAAGTCATTTGAATAGACGCCAATCCTTGATACGTGCTTGCCTATTAGACAGTGTCCTGTGATGACACCTATAACAGAGCCAATGTGCAGTCGGTTATATCAAACTCAAAGAGCGCCGCAGATTCAGCTTTGCCCAGATATGCTTGGTCGCTAGACACGTATCACTACCTGTCCACCTAAGGATTGTACTCTCGACTGCAGATACCTTCAATATAAGTTTGCAAGTAGCGATAGGCATATACCTAGAAAACCTTTCAGGTAGAAGAGATAATGCGGTTCCATTTTTGGCGAGTTAATCTGCCCTACAATTCCCTGGGATGTCTCTATGCCCCCGTTACCCAAAAGAGGTTAATATTGAGAACTGCTCTGCCATCTCCTAAAGAGATGAACGTCAGTCATTGGCTACGATGGAGTTTGAAGAGACTGAGTCCAGGGACTTTAGCGCGGCTTGACTATCCGATAATATGCGGATGTCCTTAGTGGATATCACATTACTCTTCAGCCACGACAAGACTTCCTTAATCGCCATGATTTCCGACTGCAACATGGAATGATCAGGAAGACGGAAAGAGAGACTGATATTTAGTCTTTCTGAGAAAACACCCCCACCTACCCCATTACTAGTTTTTGATCCGTCGATGTAAAAGTGGATCGATTTATCTTCCGTGTAAGCGACATCCTCCCAGAATGATCTGGTGGGGATAGTGAAATTCTTCTCGAACTGTAATTGGGGTATGGTGTAGTCGATGTTCCATGGTAGGGACCCAAGTGAGTCTAGAATGATAGAGTGCCCAATATTCGTATTGTTAAACTGTGAGGTGGCTTTTAAACGGACAGCGGAACAGGCAGCTTTGCCTGCTAAAAATATCAAGGGGTGTCAGATGCAGTAAGATGTCCAGTGCAGCGGAGGGGGTCGTTCGGAGTGCTCCGCTGATGCACATACAAGTTGTACGTTGCACCCTGCTAAGCTTATCACGGTTTACCGCTTTGTCTAGAGCAGTCCACCAGACAATCGGGGCGGTATGTCAGAACCGGTCTCACTACCGATACGTACCTATAGCCAGTGAGATATGCGGGGCTGTGGGCCCCACTTATTGCTGATGGTTTTTTTGCAAGAGAAAAGTCCTACTGTAGCTTTTTTTACTCTTTCTTTTAAATTGGGTTTCCAGCTTAACTTCATATCGAAGATTAGACCCAAGAATTTAGCTTCGTCGGAAAAGGTTAAGCTTGTACCGTTAATAGAGGGAGGGTCGATATGAGGGATTTTATATTTCCTGGAGAAGAAGACAAGTTCGGTTTTGTGAGGGTTAACCCCCAGCCCACAGCTTCTTGCCCCTCTTGTCAGCTTGTTGAGAGCGTTTTGAAGGAGTTCCTTTAAAGTGTTGAGGTATTTCCCTAAAACGCCAATAGCAACGTCATCCGCATAGGCAATCATCATGCAGCCCTCCCCCTCCAGGCATATCAGTAATTTTTTCACCACCAAGTTCCACAGAAGGGGGAAAGGACATAGCCTTGTGGCGTACCTCTACTGACAGACCTCCAAGCGGATGGTTTTGATTTGATAATCCTGCTTGAGAGCAAAAGATTGATCAGTTCACCAAGCGAGCATCCACATTCAGTTCTGTTAGTGCATTTGCGCTTGCTGATGTGTTTACCTTATTGAAAACGCCTTCTATGTCGCGAACAAAATACAAAATATAAATAACACATCTTCAATTTACTTAAATGTGACGAAATTAAATAAAATAGCCGTGGGTTGATGTGTGTTTCTTTCGCCCTTTTCTCACATTCAACTGAAAAATCTATAACAGCATTGCTCTGAAATGTGTTGGAAGTGCTGCGCTGTTTACTTAAATCCTCGATCGGTAAATCTCAGATACGTCATCTTCTATTATAGGGGTGTATATCTTCTGCCACACTATTACGCTATTACCTTAGCGAGGCATTTTCATTGGCAAACATATATTACTGTTTTTAATGTCATAAACATAACCAGTAGGTCAAACACATGTTATTGCCTTTAAATTCAGAAAGCAAATGGTTACGTATCCACTGCCATTAACTCCATACAGATCGATTGAATTATGCACATGTTTTCAACAGAAAAAGTTAAAGTGCAAAGTTTTAGTTCCCTTAATGCACTGCCACTCAACATCCCTTTCAAATTAAATTTTAAACATCATTCAGCCCAACCTCACAGCAAACTCAACCTAGAAAAGTTTATTGCCCTTTTTGAAATTTTTAAAAACGTTCTCTTCATTCCAGACTTCGAACTGCATCTTACACATCTCCGCAACCCTTAAAAATGAGAATTCGTCGCTCAAAACAAAACGAAAATCTGAGCAATTCTCCACCCAATATCCGAATCGTGTGCCACACCATTTATGTATCGCATCGACTGAAGTCAATAACCATCAGTAAAACTACAAAAGCAAGTGGAAATGTTCAACATCGTCCTTCTAGTCACAGCATCCCTCAGGAAAACCCGACAACAAAGATGAATAAAAAAGTGCAAATAAATAGAAACCGCAAATAGTACAACAGAAATTGAGTAAAGCACATAATTTATGCGAACAATGAGCGTTTAACTGTGATGGGATTTTCGACGATCTGCATTCCAAACTGTTTCCACCCACGCGCACCCACATACATATAAAAATCACAGCTGCTACTTAAAGACCCCAAAAAATAAAAAAAAATAAAAAAAAACTCCTAGAAAGACGGAACGCATAAGATACTAAGAGAAAGAGAAGGAACAGGAAAATTTGAGACACTCCAACATCATTCTATCGATTTTCCAATTTTCTTCGTTGAAAAATTAAAGACGGAAATAAAAACTTTTAATGGGAAAAGGGAACAACGGAAAAGAGAGAAAGAGAGGGATTGAATAATGTGTGGTAATTCTTCATCGTCATCAGCGTTAGGAATGTTTTCGTCTACTCACCCTTAAAACGTCTTTGCCTAAGTGAAAAGTTCATTATAAAGCCCTTCCTGTGTTTGGCTGCGACAGCAACGCTGCGATAAGCTTTGCTGCGATGTTTTAGTATGTGTGCGTATAAAATGGATTACACAATGAAAATAACTTTCACACCAAAGCTTTTATACGCAGCAAATTCTACATTTGACGGAGTATGAAGCAAAAGGATATTCCTGAAACTCTTCGTTTCTTCAGAAAAACATTGTGCATTCCTTCCTCCCCTCTTATGCCAAACGAGTGTCACGTGAGTTATTCGACCAATGAGAAAGAATAAAAAAAAAGCAACTGCTCTAATTTTTTTGTGTCTTGTGTTTCGCTGTCAATATGGCCATTTTTGTTTCTATAATGACGAGGTTCACAGAGGTTCACTTCAGTGCATCCCAACTGGTCCGCCTGTGGTAGATATTCGCCGGGAATCTATCTGTCAGTTGAGGAAAATTAGGCATATTGACAACTTCACTTAAGAACGCGAAATCGGCGCATGGATGGTACTCCAAACGTCGTACTGAGCCTCCAGCACTCTAAGAGCGGTAATAGTAGGAAGAACCCTGCTAATGTCGTTGACAAAACTTTCAATAGCTGTAGCAGCTGTTGTAGTCAATTGGAGACAATACAGTTATTCTAGAAAACCAGTTTTGTTTCAGGGCAGGGCACGACAAAATAAAAGACACGCTGCGTCAAAACATGTATCCGACATGAAGTGTAATAACAAGGAACCATTGCACGGGTGGCTTTGTTCGACGGTTGGGACTTTTCTACAAGCCAACCAGGCTGGGTATGCTATGCACAAACCCATGCTACATTCAACTAAGAATATGCTTATTGGAAAGAAGTTCGTTGCCAAATTTGGCAACATGATTTAAAGCAGAGATTTTGATATTAAAAACGGTTTACCACAGGGGGCGGCGAATGTTGTGATTCTGTTTGCTATCTGATGCAGCAGATTCCCTCAGACATTTGCTTAACGGGTATCCAACCAGTGAAAAGGCTCTGTTTGAGAAACTGCAGCCTTCAATTCTCTGTGATCGGGGGTACGATAACTTTAGTTATACAAACCAAGCGCTCTGGCATTCGCAATGGCTTGGTTCTTAAACAGGAGGTTAGGTCTTCCTTGCATTCTCCGACCTGGGGGCTGGGAGTCGAAGATCCTCTTGGCTGGAGCATTATTTTCCATTTACTCAATGAGACCGAGCTAATGTTGTCGACGTGATCTAGCTTTTTGGACTACATTCACATCTTGGTACAGCTTATAGAGTTCGCGGTTGTATCTTCTCCTCGGTTTCCCAAGGTAATTCTCCGACGGATCTCCACTAAGGTGTCATTCGTGGAGTTGATGTTTACTCATGGTGAACATTACTTGTGGTGAACGCCTTAACTACCTCGAAGTTTTTGCTATCAGCAGTGCCGTTTTGTCATAGGCGGTGGAGCTTTGTTGTTCCTTAGCTTTTTCTATAGCTAAGCCGTCCTCTTCTAAGCCCGGCTGAGATCGGTTCTTCATTGACGAAAGGTGGGCTCTGTTCTTACCAAAGTCGTAGCCGGGGGGAAGGGATCACAGGCGTTTGAACCACCCCCCCCCCCCCCCCCATTTTTTTAAAAAAAATCTACACACACACATATAAGATCCACAGTACCTTCATGTAGTGTGGTGATAAACTGGTCGGATGTGTTTTTACAATAAGTGGAATGGTCAATTTTTGGTGATCAGTGAGTCCCAGGGACTCAGGTAGGTTTTTATACCCTATTCTAGGGGTATATTAATTTTGACGCATAGTTTGTAACATACCTTAATATTGCCCGTAGACCCCTAAAAGTTACTATATTTATGATCAGCATCGATAGTAATGTCGATCTAGCCATGTCCGTCCGTCCGTCCGTCGGCAAAAATTAGGCCTTTAAACTGGACCTAGAGAGCTGAAATTTTAACCATATACTCTCTAGGGTCCCGAAATAATCAAGTTTAAGAATTTTTGAAATCCGCCCACAGACACGCCCACAAACTCAAAAAAACAAAATTTTGGAAAAAATCGAATTTTGAGCTAGAGAGCTGAAATTTTTTATATATGATCTTTGGCCCATAAAACTGCTTGGGACATAAAATTTTCAAAATCCGCCCACTGCCCACAATTAAATAAAATATATTTTTTGAAAAACCAAAATTTGAGCTAGGGAGCTGAAATTTTTAATATATACTCTCTAGGGGCCCTTTATGCTCATGTGTAAATATTTTCAAAATCCGCCTACTGACACGCCCACAATTATTTTTATTTTATTTTTGAAAGTCCAAAGTTTGAGCTAGGGAGCTGAAATTTATAGTATATACTCTCTAGGTGCCCTTTATGCTCATACTTAAATTTTTTTTAAATCCGCCTACTGACACGCCCACAATTAAATAAAACAATTTTATTGAAAAACCAAAGTTTGAGCTAGGGAGCATTTTTATTTACAAAAGCTTAGTTTTTTCGATAAAATCCTTTAAATTTTTGTCACGCCCACTTATGAGATATAGGAATAAGAATAGGGTATCCAACAGTTCGCCCAAGCGGACTGTAGCCCGCCCCTATGTTTATGTTACAATTTGCATATGTGTTCGCTTTATTATTTTTTGTTTTTTTTTGCGAGAAATTCAGTGATACCTAAGTATGGATTTTAGTAAACCTGGCCAAGCTGGTGAAGATCTTAACAGAAGTAACCTGATTTCGGGATTATACAACACTATTTTGACATTTGAACTACGTCTATCAATTTCATCGATTACCAAAAGAGAAATACCTGACGCGCCCGCGGCTGCAGAAGAAAAACTTCCCAAAGGTGAGCGAAAATACTGCCATGTTTGCAGCTCCAAAAAGAGGACTAAGACTGCATACCTTTGTTACACAAGCAAGAAGCCAGTTTGCCTGGGATGCTCCCGCAAAATATGCAAAAAGTACAAAAACTTCTAAAATCAAGTCTGCATTTGAGTACCTGCACGTTTTTATACCCTATTCTAAGAGTATATTAATTTTGACGCATAGTTTGTAACATACCTTAATATTGCACGCAGACCCCTAAAAGTTACTATATTTATTATCAGCATCGATAGTAATGTCGATCTAGCCATGTCCGCCCGTCCGTCCGTCCGTCCGTCGGCAGAAATTAGGCCTTTAAACTGGGCCTAGAGAGCTGAAATTTTAACCATATACTCTCTAGGGTCCCCAAATAATCAAGTTTACGAATTTTTGAAATCCGCCCACAGACGCCCACAAACTCAAAAAAAAAACAAAATTTTGGAAAAAATCGATTTTTGAGCTAGAAAGCTGAAATTTTGTATATATGATCTATGGCTCCCAAAACTGCTCGGGATATACAATTTTCGAAATCCGCCCACTGACACTCCCACAAATAAATAAAAAAAATTTAATGAAAAACCAAAATTTGAGCTAGGGAGGTGAAATTTATAATATACACTCTCTAGGGGCCCTTTAAGTTCATGTGAAAATATTTTCAAAATCCGCCCACTGACACGCCCACAATTTAAAAAAATACTTTTTTTGAAAATCCAAAGTTTGAGCTAGGGCGCTGAAATTTATAATATATACTCTCTAGGGGCCCTTTACGCTCATGTGTTAATTTTTTTTAAATCCGCCTGCTGACACGCCCACAATTATATAAAACAATTTTATTGAAACACCCAAGTTTGCGCTAGGGAGCGTTTTTTTCGATAAAATCCTTTAAATGATATATAACAAAATATGTAGAGCGTTCTTAACAGTTCAACCATACTTAGACTTTTGTCACGCCCACTTATGAGGGATAGGAATAGGAATAGGGTATCCAACAGTTCGCCCAAGCCCGTCCCTATGTTTTTTCTTCATATGGAGACAGTTACTTTTTTGCATCAAATATGATTTAAGCTTTATTTTTCTGTTTTGTAAAGTGAATTGCTAGTTTTTTATTAATTTTTTTTATATATATTTTTTTAATTCTAAAAAATGTGATTTTTCAAAAAAAGACTTCGAAACTTCCATGACTAAATCTTAATTATAGAGAATTTTTATAAATATTTTTGATTTATGTTATCATGAAGATGTTGAAGTTCAAAGAACAAAAGTATTTTTTTTCAGAAATATATCCTAAATATTGAAAAGAAGCAATATTACACAAAGTGAGTCCCTGGGACTCACCTAGGTATTTATGTGAGTTTTTTTCACCTAGTGAATTAAGGGTTAAGTATGCGCAAAAAAAGTGGTCCTGCCCAACAATTTTTATATGGGTGGTGTAAATTTATTATAAATCTTCAAAAAGACAATCTTTTAAGTATTATTATGATCCCTCACACTTGCCAATCAGACATTATAACTAAGAATTTTTAGATTGGGTCACTTTCAAAGCTCAATTTACGCTATGGAAGACAAAATGCCATACACAAAAAAATAGAGCGTTCAAAGAGTGCAATAACAGCTCTTGTTTCCTAACATCCACAATGGTACGGAAACGAACCCATGAAAAGGAAATCGACTTCCATCTTCACAGACGGATCAAAGATAGAGTGTGGATCGGGTGCTGGACTATTCTCAGAGGAACTACACATTACCTGATCAGTGTAGTGTATTCCAAGCAGAAGTCTTAGCAATCACTGAAGTCGCAAGCATGGTATCAATGATGGCGATACCACGTAATGATATTACCATTTTTATTGATAGTCAGGCGGCCATTAAAGCGGTGTCAGCTACAGAAATAAAGTCCTTGCTTGTTCGCCGTTGCCGCGAGGAGCTCAAAGCTCTTGGCGCGAAGCACAAAACGAGTCTCTGCTGGGTCCCTGGGCACAAGGACATATCCGGTAACGAGCGAGCTGACGAACTGGCAAGAAAGGGGTCTGCGATGGACCATGAACAGGCACTTCAGTCGGTTAAACCACCACTCTGCAACCTCAGAGAAAGGGTGGAATACAAAACACGAATGAAAGCCAACAACAGGTGGTGGTCACTAACCACTTGTGACATATAACGCAAGCTGTGGCCAAAATATGATAAGGGCTGAACCAACAAACTTTTACGTTACGACAGGACATCGCTGTCAAAGTTGATCGGTACTCTTACTGGCCACAACCTGCTAAGGAATCACACAATGAAACTAAATCTCAAGGATGACGACATCTGTAGAGGCTGCGGTGATGAGGAAACCCATGAGGACACACCTCACTTTCTCTGTCACTGTCCAAGCCTTTGTCACCTGAGGAACAGAACACTTGGAAGATACTTCTTCCAAGACATTCAAGAACTTTCTGATGTCTCACTATCAAATCTTTACAGGTTTATACGGACATCCAAATGGCTGGACAAACTGGAGTAAGAAGGAAACCAAGGACGAAGGACCAAGGCCAGAACAGCGAGGCCAACACTCCCAACAAAGAGTATCACAATGAGACCACATGGACCTAAGTGTGGTGTAGCAGATTCGCTCTGTTCCATCAGCCCGTTAACCTAACCTAACCTAACATCTACAACACGTGCAATATTTTGGCGACACTACCGGTTTCAACATGTACACCGGAAAGAACATTTTCGACAATGAAACGTCTAAACACTTATCTAAGAAATTCTACCGGTGAAAAAAGATTAACAGGAGTAGCGTTAATGTCAATTCATCGACCAATCGAGATTGACAATGAGGAAGTTTTAGATATACATATTTCCAGCGCAGAAGGCCAGAAGATTAAATTTGATTTTATAAAAATGATTCCTACCTATATGTTATGTAATACTTTTTGTAATAATAAAATCTTAAATAATGATGATATGTACCTAATAAATAATAGCTTGAAATTATTTAAAAAAATATTTTAAAAATATTTTAGTTTTTCAAATTTGTTTCAGAGTTTTCTTGGAAAAACTAAGTACGCAATAGTATTTTATTAACAATAGTCTACCTAGGAAAAAAATTATTGAAAATCGTTAAAGCAATTTTTTTAAACCGGTTTTTTTTTTAATTTTTGACATATATTTTGCAATTTTTTGAGTATTTCAATGCAAGGAAATCTGTAGTTTTTATCTGGAAAAAAATCTGGAAAATTCAATATACCCGTTTCCAGCATATTCAAAAAACCAAAAAAGTTATGAATGAATTTGATCATAATAGCCTTCCTAAATTTTAAATTTTATTGAAATCGGTTTTGTTGTTAGCGAGAAATTCTGATGTTAAAAAATCGGTTCTATAGGAGGTACCGTTTTAAGATAAATGTCGCAAAATTCATTCTTACCAAAAGATAGACTGTTTTATCTAAATCGTTAAGGCCGTTTTCAGAAAAATTAAGTTTTAAGAAACCGTTATATGACATAATATGCCATTGTTTTCGAGCTAAAATTCCAATTTCAACAACGCCTAGTGCGAGACGACTAAATAAACACTATGTACCAAGTTTGCAAATCATCCCATGCACTTAGGCTGCAGATCTGCAAACAGGCAGACGGACGAACAGAATTTTCCAACACATTTTTTTCTACTTCCCTATCATCGTAATGTCATTTTTAATTGTTATCTCTATTTTTTTTTTTTTTGCATAATTGTCTGGCTAGAACCTTGGTCCTTGCCGTCTCACTCCCTCTACATAATGCAAATTAAGCAGCTCCTCGAAATGCTGCTTAAATACATCTACTTCACCGAAGAACCTTTCCATTCATAAATCTAGTTGCTTTGGTTTTTCTGTGAAACCTTCGGATGTTTCGATTGCAAAACTCTTCGACTTGATTGATGGTTCGACCATCTGGAGAGCGGCAGGTTGCTGATCCTTCGCCTTGAAAACCTATTGTTAGGTTAGGTTAGGTTACTGGGCTGCCGGGAACCAATGAAAAACCTATGAAAAACTTAACGGGTTTACAAACCATTTCGATGGACGTTTGCGGGTGGCAATGGTGCAGTAGTAGTGTATTCGCTTACGGAATGGAAGGTCGTGCGTTCGAATCCCGGCCAAGTCCATTACTTTATACCGAATACATGAAATCGTAATCTCCCTAAGTAACTTAGACACCACCCGTGGAGAAAAACCCTACAACTGCACCCAAAGACTTCTTTCCTATCTCTCTATTCTTTCTAATACCAAGTAGCTTACACTGTGTTCTTAGCATTATAAGGGTTCTGTAACAACAGAAAAAATCCCTTAGCGTAAGCAAATTATAAAAAAAAAAAAAAAAAAAAAAAAAAATGGAGGGGCGTTGGATGTTTGAAAATGTAGCTTTGATGTGAATCATCTTCTTAAAGTTTATAGTAAGTAATACGCTTCGCAGATGTGAGAGCTGACGTTTCCAATTAGAGCGCCACCGCCAACATGTCTTTTCAATACCCTGACTAATCCTTCAATATCTATATTGACATCAGCTCCAAATATGTCGAAGTAGTTCAAGACCTCACATTAGCTACTACGACATATTTGTAACCATTCTGACTATCGACGACACCGTTGATTCAACCTAATGAATTCATCCGCGCCGTTGGCCTTCGTTCTGAGGGACTCATGAAAGACTTCTGAGACACATCAGCCAGTCTTTCCGTAATCCGGGGATTACCACGGGAAGATAAAAATAAAGCACAATTGATATGTACTCGTAACCTCAGTTACCGCACTGAGAATCGCCAAGTTGATGCCGCTCATTGCTTACCTTTACCCTACACAACTCACCCACAAAAAAAACCTATGTGCATACTTGTACAACTTTGAAAAATATGTAGAAATTGTTCTTCTGTTGGGCGCGATTATTATTTCTAACTAGCAAATGGCCGGCATGCTCATTTCATTTTTGTTTTTGTAATTTCATTGAAGAAGGTACACCTACACAAAGCGTACACACATACATTAACAAAATAAATAAATTACAATGATTTTCAAGTGCTTTGGGATAGGTAAACAATACTTTTTGTCTCTCTTCAAAATCAAATACATTTTTTAAGTGTGCCAATCGTGAGCATACAACATATAACGTCGGTGGGAATTATATGAATACGTGGAACACATCTTCTCCTTTTTACTTGCCCTTTAAAGTTGTCGCTAGATGATTTTTTATTATTTTTTATTAACCAAACTGTTGGACTAGACTTTTTTTTTAAAAAAAAAAAAGGAAATCCAAATCCCAGAGCACTCAGACTCGGTAACGGTCCATTGTACTACCAGGCAGAAATCCTCCTTTTGGTGTAGAGGCATGTGAATGGGTGGCGTATGTTGTTGTTCCCCATGGGGATTGAACCTGGACTAGACTACTAACATTACAAGATTTTCTTTAACGTCTTGCCCAACTACATGTGTTCATTTCATTTCATTTATTAAATTCAAGTAGACATTTACAAGTATGTATATACAATAGAATTTTAAGATAAGTGCAAGAGCTAGTACCAATTCAGCTTTAATATTGATTATATTGATATTATCAGAACAATATAGAATGTGAATAATATTATACATATTTGGGAAAACTTAAACTTGAGTATCTAAAAACTCTATGTTTATAATTTTTTTTTTCTTACTTACATATAATATTGATAAACTACTATTTTTTTTTTTGTTGCGTGTAGCTAGGTGAAAATCGTTAAAAGACATCGCTGGCGAGCTTTGCGATAGTATGGGACTTGAATCATCCACTAAAAAACCCAGGGAAGGCATTATGTTACCATCCTTACAGTAATCGCACCTAGTCTATAGACAAATCAGCAATTTTGTTTTAACATTTGCTTATGTACTTATGTACTGTTTTTAGGAACTAACTTTGGTTTGTTACCTTTTTTTCTAAATTCATTATCACTTTGTTCGTGTGATTATGTTGTAAAACATATATTTCTTTCCTAATTACCTAGTTAACTAGTTCAAATGGTTGAACTCTATGTAATCTTCTAACTAAATTGTTGTTATTCCGGTTTTCTATTATTGGAATTTATAGATTACATATGTGTTCTATAAAGGTGTTTATGGAAGAATTTTCCGACTTTCTCAAAAAGCAAACTTGTAAAAATCTTGTTCTTGTGGGAGACTTTAACATAGATATTCTATCACATTCGCCCAATGTTGATCTATTTCTTTCAACGTTGTCTTCTTATGGGCTTGAATCATTACTGACCCAACCTACTCGAGTAGTTTTAAACTGTAGCACTTGCTTAGATCATATTTTTATACGGTTGCACAGGAATAACTGCTTGACTTATAAATCAGCAGTGTATGATCTAAAACTAACTGATCATTATTTAACAAGTCTTCAACTTAATAGTGCTGTCTTCAGATCTAAGCAGTCTGCTGTTAAAGATATTCTAAAAATTGATTTTATTGCATTAAGTAGAGCATTAACTTTTGAATTTTGGGATGAAATCTACAGTTTAGATGACCCTTCTATTGCGTTTGATTTGTTTTTGAGTACACTGCTGCAGTTTCATATTTCGAATTGCAGCCAAAAAATAAAGAAAAAAACAACAAATTCATATGTATCAAACCTTGGATGACTTTATCATTACTAAAGAAAATTAGAAAGAAAAATCAACTATGTATTCGTGTAGCCAAACATCCGAACAATATTAGACTGAAAAGGTTATATAAAAAAATATGTGACGAACTAAGAACCCAAATACCTCTCCGTAGGGATACTTACTTCAGTAGTAAGCTGTCTGAAAATATTGGCAACACAAAAAGAAAGAAACCTAACGCTGACATAGTCTTAAGCAGAGATAATATGCATGCAACTGAACCTCTAGAGATTGCTAACCTTTTTAATGATTATTTTGCCAACGTCTCAGGAACTATTCAGGATTTATCATTGCTAAATAACTCTTCCGCTCAATTTGACCGCACAATCCAGCAGGAGGTATTTCAAATGCACAGTTTTTTTATACCCTATTCTAGGGGTATATTAATTTTGACGCATAGTTTGTAACATACCTTAATATTGCCCGTAGACCCCTAAAAGTTACTATATTTATGATCAGCGTCGATAGTAATGTCGATCTAGCCATGTCCGTCCGTCCGTCCGTCCGTCCGTCCGTCGGCAAAAATTAGGCCTTTAAACTGGACCTAGAGAGCTGAAATTTTAACCATATACTCTCTAGGGTCCCGAAATAATCAAGTTTAAGAATTTTTGAAATCCGCCCACAGACACGCCCACAAACTCAAAAAAACAAAATTTTGGAAAAAATCGAATTTTGAGCTAGAGAGCTGAAATTTTTTATATATGATCTATGGCCCATAAAACTGATTGGGACATAAAATTTTCAAAATCCGCCCACTGACACGCCCACAATTAAATAAAACAAATTTTGGGAAAAATTGAATTTCGAGCTAGAAAGCTGAAATTTTTTATATATGATCTATGGCCCATAAAACAGATTGGGACATAAAATTTTCAAAATCCGCCCACTGACACGCCCACAATTAAATAAAATATTTTTTTTGAAAAACCAAAATTTGAGCTAGGGAGCTGAAATTTTAAATATATACTCTCTAGGGGTCCTTTATGCTAATGTGGAAATATTTTCAAAATCCGCCTACTGACACGCCCACAATTATTTTTTTTTTATTTTTGAAAGTCCAAAGTTTGAGCTAGTGAGCTGAAATTTATAGTATATACTCTCTAGGTGCCCTTTATGCTCATACTTAAATTTTTTTTAAATCCGCCTACTGACACGCCCACAATTAAATAAAACAATTTTATTGAAAAACCAAAGTTTGAGCTAGGGAGCGTTTTTATTTACAAAAGCTTAGTTTTTTCGATAAAATCCTTTAAATTTTTGTCACGCCCACTTATGAGATATAGGAATAAGAATAGGGTATCCAACAGTTCGCCCAAGCGGACTGTAGCCCGCCCCTATGTTTTTTTGAAAGTTTCACACCGCTTGAAATTCATAAAATTATATGCGGTCTTAAATCTTCCAACTCATCTTCTTACGATGGTATATCAAGTAGAATTCTTAAAAATATATCATTACTAATATCAGATGTTCTTTCCTTTATATTTAACCTAAGTATTGAAAAAGGTATCTTCCCAGATTGACTCAAAACATCGGTCGTAGTTCCACTTCATAAAAAAGGAGATACAACAGTTTTAAACAACTAACGTCCTATTTCTCTTTTATCTACTTTTTCAAAAAATTTTGAAAAGGGTATTAAATCTAGAATGCTGTCATTTCTTGGTAAAACAAATTATTTAAGTGAGTTTCAGTTCGGTTTTAGAAGCGGAAGATCTACCGAAGAAGCCTTATTGAAACTGTGCGGCGAAATCTATAATAGCCTGAACGAATCTAAAACTTCTGCTGCTCTATTTATTGACATTACTAAGGCATTTGAAACTGTAGATCATAAGCTGTTGCTTAGCAAATTGTTTAACGCAGGGTTCAGGGGATCGATTCATTCGTGGTTTGCCTCTTATCTGCGTAACCGCAAGCAAAGGGTGAAAATAAAATGCGTCCTAAGCTCAGCAATCTTTATAAACATAGGTGTTCCGCAAGGGTCCGTTCTGGGCCCAATTTTATTCTTGATTTTTGTAAATTCGCTATTTGTTCAATCGTTCAAGGGCAGAATTACAGCTTTCGCCGACGATACTGCGTTATCCTACTCCAACACTAATTATGTTGACTTATTTGTAGATATGAACTCTGATCTAGAAATACTACGAAGATGGTTTAAGTTGCATAAACTAACTAGTAATCAGTGACAAAACTAAGTTCATGGTGTTTGATATTATGGGTGCAGTTCCAGAAGATATGACGTTGCAGTATCACTCACCTGCCATGCCAACTGTTCTAATGACTGCTTTACAATTGAAATGGTTGAAAACTTAAAGTACTTAGGAGTTGTATTGGATGCAAGACTAAATTGGAACTACACACACTACGTATTTAAAGCATTATTTTAATAGACTCGTTAGGCATCTTTATCATCTAAGTCTTTATTGCTCTTCTTTTGTTTTAACGCTAGTTTACAATGGTTTGTTCAAATCAAAACTTCAATATGGAATTTCGTGTTGGGGCGGTACGCGTTTCAATAAAATTGAGCCTCTATTAACAAAGCAGAAGCATGTGATTCGGATCATCTGTCGAGTAAATCGTAGAACTCCAAGTTTCGAGTTATTTAGAAGTCTGGAAATTCTTCCGTTAAGGCATATCTATTATTTTAAAGTACTTAAAATATTCTTTCGTAAGTCCGGGTATACTGAAGCCAGCCTGTATGGTATCTACAACTTACGCGTTAACACCAGGAATTTCGTTAAAGTACCAAAAATCAATAAAGCTATGTTTTCTCGGTTTTATAATGTTACTGCGTGTCGCCTATTTAATAGGTTACCAATAAATATTAGATGCGAAAGAAAGGAGTCAAGATTTTTAAATTATACTCGCATCTGGCTGTTTTCCTTAAATAACTGCGAAATAGAAAATTTGTTTACTCCAATGATTTAACACATTGGCCTGTTATTATATTATGATTATTATTATTATAAATATTGCTGCTGAATTTTACATTTTGATTCTTAGTTATGTTATACCTCATTGACATATTAATTCAATTTGTTAATTTTTTATAAAGGTGCATTCGCCTCTTGTCCTTCTGACAATAGAATGTTCCTAACTAATGTTCCTTTATAATGCTAATTATGTAATGCTTGAACCGTTTTTTACTTGAAATAAAGTTATTATTATTATTATTATTATTATTATTATATTATTATTATTAAGTAGTTGAACTACTTCTAAATTAGCATGGTTGCGAAGCCTAACTTCATGTCTTCTTGCGACCTTCCGAACCTCGTCCTCTACCATTTCAATTTTTAGATCCCTATGTAGATCAGCATTACGTATGTACCACGGCGCATTAACAATATTGCGTAATACCTTGTTTTAAAAGCATTGTATGCTTTGAAGATTTGTCTTTCTTGTGCACCCCCATAACTGGAGGCCATATGTCCAAATTGGTTTTAATACTTGCTTGTAGAGAAGCAGTTTGTTGTAGATTGAGAGGCATGAATTCCTCCCTATAAGCCAATACATTTTATTGTATCGTATATTTAGTTCATCTCGTTTTTTTTTTTGACATGTGTTTTCCAACGCATAAATACTTAGCTGAGTTCGAATGCAGAACTACTTTATTATACTTTATTATTTACACAGGTATGTGTTGTACGTTTTTATTCGTTAATATGTTAATATGAACCGACTTTAGTTCATTTAATTTTATTTTCCATTTTTTGGTCCATTTGGATATATCATTTACTGTCCTTTGCAGATTTTCTGTAACTTCCTGTGCGGTTTTTCCTACTGCAAGTACAGCCGTATCGTCTGCAAAAGTGGCAACAGTAGTTTCGTCATTTTGTGGTAGGTCGTTCGTGTATAGCAGGAACAGTACTGGTCCCAACACACTACCTTGCGGTACTCCAGCTTTAAAGTGTTTCAATTCGGAGTACTCATTCTCTTGCTTAATTCTAAATAATCGTTGCATTATATACGACTCTAGTATTTCATGGTACTCTTTCGGAAGATATTTTTGTAGCTTACGGATTAATCCTTTGTGCCAGACTTTATCAAAAGCCTGTGTTACATCAAGGAATATGGCAGAGCATATTTGTTTTTCTTCTAAAGCTTTTTCTATTATATCAGTTATTCTGTGGACCTGATCTATTGTTGAGTATTTATTTCTGAATCCAAACTGATGGTTTGGGATCAGTGTCTTTTCTTCTAGAATCGGATGGAGTCGTTTTAGGAGCATTTTTTGGAATAGCTTTGACAGGATTGGCAGCAATAATATCGGCTGATATGACGTTACTTCACTGGGCAATTTTCCCGGCTTAGGTACCATGATAACTTCCGCAACCTTCCACATGCGCGGAACATACCTTAGTCTGAACGCAGCATTTATTATCTGTGCTATTTTTTCATACCTTTCTTAGGCAGTTTTTCCAGAATATCACCCGTTATTAGATCAAATCCCGGGGCTTTTTTCGGGTTGATCTTTTCTTTTATTTCTTTGGCTATTTCCCTAGAGGTTACTGCTGGAATCGATCTCTCTTCTTCGCACATTTCTTCCGTTTGTTGGGAAATATCATTATGGTCGTATGGCTTGAAAACGTTTTCAAGATGTTCCGCAAATAGATTCGCCTTTTGTTTGTTTGTTTTAGCCCAGTTATCACTGCTGTTTTTCACTGGCGGAATGTAGGCCGTTGGTCTTTTAATTTTTTTTGTAGCCTTCCACAGTGAGTATTCTGTACTAGCATCGTTTGTCAGATTTGTAAGGTATCTTTCCACCGATGCATTTTTAAATTCTGCTTTTCTGAGCTTATTGTTTAAGCTATTAAGTCTACTTTTATCACTTAGAGCTCTTGACAGTTGCCATCGTTTGTCTCTTTCCTGATATAATGTCGCAAATTTCGTTGGGATACACGTTTCTTTTTACTTTGCTATTTAATTCAGGCGTTGTAGCCCATGCAGCCTTTTGTATAGCTAGGGTGAAGGACTGTACTTCACTTTCTAAACTACTAATAAAACTACTAAAAAAATAATAAACTTACTAACTAATTTGGCAACAAGTGCCTAACATGTGGATTTGCTGACAATGAACATGTTACAAAAAGCTTGCATGCTAGGGAGTTAATTTTATCTACCACAAAGTCGACTTTTGTCATATTACGAGTATGTGGTTCAGATGTGAAGAAGTGCCACGGTAAGTCAAGTATCATTTTAAGGATCTTGTTTTGCATGTTTGCAGCTTATTAACATGAGTGCGTGCGCAATTATACCAAGCAGGGGAGCCATAAACCATAAGGGCCTGAAATATGACTTTGTACATTATCAGCTTAATTTCAAGGTTAAGTGTAGATCTCCTATTTATAAACGGATATAATATTTTGATTAGAATTCCAGCTGTACTTAGTACATTTCGTATGTGTGGATATAGGGATAATTTGAAGTTTGCATGTAAAATACAACAACAACTTATCCTACATACGCTAACTTTAGCGGGGATAGCTATCGCCGGTAAGTCCTTTAGCGGGGATAAGCAGTG
This sequence comes from Portevinia maculata, assembly GCA_949715645.1. Classification (NCBI taxonomy): domain Eukaryota; kingdom Metazoa; phylum Arthropoda; class Insecta; order Diptera; family Syrphidae; genus Portevinia; species Portevinia maculata. Next base: position 192,238,377 of record OX454527.1, on the reverse strand, counting down.
CTTCCAAAAATAATTTGCTTCGTTTCTGATGAATTGTTGCGATGAATTTGTCAGGAAATGTCAAAGTTTCACATCCCGCCGAATATTTTATTCGTGATTTTATTATTATTATTTTTTCAAACTTTATTATAAGGGTAATTGAATTTAGTAAATCTGTTAATGTGAAATTGTTTTTTTATATTTTTATAATATGTTATTATCAATTTCAATTTTCGGAGGTAAATATTTTTCCATTTCAGGATTTTCAATACAAATTTCTTAACTACAACTTACAGCTGTGTCACGGTGCATGTCATATAGGTACATGTGTGCTGCCAAGTTTTTTTTTGATGAATTCTTAAGCTGCGATGGTCGTTCTTTTGTGCCAATCCTATTTCCGCGTGCAAAAAAACACGGCTTATATGTCAGGGTTTTGTCGAAAGTGATACCAAGATATTTGACATTTTCTGCCCAAGGGATGTTACAACCGTTGATATTAAGACTATTATTCGGAAGATAGCGAGGAATTCTTCTGCGCAAAAAAACATGCCTTGGGTCTTACTTTCGTTTATTTTTATTTTCCATTTAAGAAAATATATCTTTTGAATTTTTAAATATGATTACTATTATTCTATATTACTCTTTCATTAATATTGTTAGTAGTTTAAGTATGAAGTGAATAAAATCGCCTATCTGTCTATCTAATAGGCGGCACTGAGCATAGAGAGACCTTGTTGAAGGTTTGAGCAGATATTTGAGGGTTGTTCATCCGAGCTATAAATTCCAGTATCGTCAGCAAAAATTGATGAAAAGCAGTTGGGTAGATTGGGAAAATCAGCCATATATATATTATATAAAATCGATGCAAGCACCGAGCCTTGGGGGACTCCAGCAGTTATTCGTTTCTCTGTGGATGTCACAGAGCCAACGTGTACTCTGGAGCTGCGTCCATGCAGGAAGTTACGTATTAGGCGGTGGGAAAACCTAAGTTTATCATTTTGTGAGTAAGAGCATCAGGCCAGATAGAATCAAAAGCAGATTATATGTCAAGCAACACAAGTGCGGCAGATTTTTTCGTAGTGAAGTTAGCTTTTACATGTCTAGAAATTCTTAAGACAGGGTGAGCGAGCAGTACTATGGCCAGCTCTGAAACCAAATTGTTGGTTTTTTAATAATGAGTTATCGTCGATAAAGTTAATAAGCTTTTTTTAATAATTTTCTTTAAGATCTTTGCTAGATTGCTTAGTAGGCTAATTGGATGATAGCTGGAGGGATCATTAGGAGGCTTTTGAGGTTTCGGAATCGCAATTAATTTCGTTACCTTTCATGCCTGTGGAAAATACTGTAGCTTGAGACACCCGTTTACTATATGAGTGAGATATATAAATCCAACTCGTGGGAGATTTGCAAAACACAAGTTGGAAATCCCATCAAGATCAAGAGCTTTCTTGATTCGAGAAATTTTTATTATATTTTTTATTTCTTTAGGTCGGAAGTACCAACCAAAAGATAATATGTGAGCAGTTGCATCAAGTTGATTAACAGAACTTTCAAATAGATTTGCTGTTATAGGGTTACTAAAATTTGCTGAAATCGTAAAGTTTGAAGCAAATTTTTGTGAAAGAACTTCCGGTTTTTTAGCGCTTGTTATATAGCTAGTGCCATTTTGTTTGAGAACTGGAAACTACATGTGTTGATCTTTTAGAGTTCTCGAAATGTTTTTTTGTGTGATAACACACTTGCACTTAGACTGCTTCCGTCAATTTTCTTTGAATTTTTTTGAATGAATCTATCTTGTATATTACAGCGCTGTTTCATGGTTCGCCACGACCGATTATCAGACTCCTTATTTCGGTGGTACTGCTCTATTTTCCATCAATGTTTCCCGAAAACCCTTTTCCTCTACTGTGACTCGAACCTGGACCACTGTCTTCTTAGAAAAGCACACTACGCACTTCGCCATTGAAGCCACAAGTTTCAGCTCATCCCGAAATTGAATATGATAGTTTATCGATTTTTATTGAACATACCAAGATGATTCTACGAGAATACATGCAATTCAATCTGTTTCTTTTTATTTAATTCTACATTTGCCAACGATAAATATTACATAAATATTATCTTTTGAATCTTCTTCATACTCCCGCGTTACCTATACCTATTGCATGTTGATCGCATATTCTAAGTTGATTTTTTCAGGCAGGCTTATTCTCGTTTGGCCTGTATTGTCGAGGTAGGCGTTGAAGTATCCGTGCCTGGTTGGGATGTGGGTTTCGTTGAATTTTACTTCTCCGTGTTCCAGTCCATTCCACACTGCAGCGCTTTTAATAAGTCCCGCAGTCCATCGCCTTGTGCTCTCTAGATTCCAGCTGTCTTTCCACCCTTGGTGAGCTCCTTTGTGTCTGCCTTTTTGTCGTAGACGTACTTTCTCCCTGCAGCTAGAAGAACAAAAGGGGTCACTCCAGCGAAAACGAGAACGGCTGGCTCCGAAATCGTTCGGTATGAGCTTGCAACGCGTAGAGCTCCGCGCCTCTGTACGGTGCGTTATCGACATTAAAGGCCTACGTTTGTTTGACATTAATCCCCAGTGAACTTTTAACCTTCGCTACCCGTCCCGGTGCTGACCTTTGCTGCTGCCATAAAGTCAGCATCGTGTTAAGGGTCATCCCTTAGTACTTCACCGCTTCTTTGCTGGTGATCAGATAAGACCCAACTTGAAAATCGACAATAGTCGGAATCCTTTTCCTGGTCAGGAGAACTATATCTCCTTTTTTTGTGGCGAGGCCTAGTCCGTGATCTTCTATCCGCAGATGTACAGGCCTCATAACCTGGCTCAGTTTTCTTTCCTCCTTATCGGTATCATTTTGCCGCTTTTACCGCAGCGATATCATCTGCATACCCCAGCAGAGAGGTGTCTTCGGGCATCTCAATATGAAGAATGACATCGTAGGATATGTTCCAGAAATCGGGTCCATGGATTGATCCCTTTGCTGCTAAAGTGGTATTTTCATTTCTGCGGGGACCACCTGTGGTGTCTTAAAGAAGCTCGCAGCCCTATAGTACGTATAGTAATGCCAACAACATATGTACATACAAAGTTTTGACTCATTCGGACAGTCGATGCGTTAAGGCATAGAGGACAAACATTTTTTTTTTTTTTTAAAAAAAAGATTATTAAGAATTTAAGAATTATACAAACTCTTACCTCTATAAAAAGTTAAATGACTTAAGTTGACAGACAAAACTGAATCGGTTCTATTCAAACCAACCATATTTGTGTACTCACCAATATTTAACACTCCCTTAATAGATTGTTCGCTTTGCACGGCCTGAAAATGAATTCCCCATGTGGTAATTAAATCGCAAGTAAACAGTATGCATTTTAATGCTAGAAACAACTAGAAATTCCGTACTTCCTCCATGCTTTGCATTTTATAAAATTTCTTTCATTAGATACCGCGACTTTGCGAATATACATATACGAGTACTTTTTCAGTGTTTGTTTCAATATCAATTGTATTAGGTAGATAGATATCCATCAGCTTGTCAATTCGATATCCATTCAGTCATCAATTTCTCCTTTGGTATCTATTCATCATCATGTCTTGAGTTTCATCCATGAACGTATACGCATATAGATTTGTAGTACCGTATGTTATTATTTCTACATCCGCATGGACTTAGATACGTAATGAGATACTCGAACTGATGGGGAACCCTTTTTTCCTAGATTTTGTTACTGTCACTGAGGGGAGGAGGAAATATACTATGTATGCACGAATCCAATCAACTACAGGCACCGGCAGTCAGCTAAATGGAAAACACAAAACGAACGAACAAAAAAGAAAAACCTGAAAAGGAAATTAACGACAAAAAAAGAGAAATATTATTTTCTACTCGTACACAAAATAAATGAAATAAATGTTTGAAAATTCGCTTGACATGCGCCTCGGGCAAAGTTGTACTGGAGTTTTTCCATTTTTTTTTTGTATTTTTTTTATTGTTTTCTTTGGAAAAATAAATTTATGAAGGCAGATTCAAAGATAAATTACAGCAGGTAAAGGAAGTTGTAAGTTATAACTTAGATGATTGTGATGCCTGAGTTTTTGGCCAGGCAATGAAAGTGGACGTGGTTGGGTATAGCAATGAAAAAATCATAAAAGTCGATGTTGCTTAATAAAAGAAATGTTCGTGTGAATGAAGTCGTCTCCACATTCCGGCGGAGCTGGGCTAAGAGAAAGATGTTTGAGAGCAGAGAACTACACGGGTGTTAAATTAATCGTTATTTGTAGTTAGGAAGTAAGAATTGCCAGGTATATGGCCTTGCAGAAAAGCGAAAAAGACAGACTTGGTTCACCGTTTAAGCCAGATTATTAAAACAATCAGTCTAATACGATGAACGTTGCACTTACTTTTTTGTCTCATGTTGTCTCAATAACTTGGAAATACTTTTGAACCAAAAACGCGAACGATTACAGACCAATCAACTTGACTTCCACGGTAATGAAGACTCTCAAACGGCTCCTAGATAGCCATCTGAGCGGTGATATAGAAGTCCCATTCTTCTCCAAATCTCCACATGCCTATCCTTAAAGCAAAATCAACAGAAACCGATATTTACAGGGTTGTGCCAACAATAGAAAAATGCATGTATAGTCGAGTCCGCTTAACTGAAACGCCAATTTGACATACGTTTTTTTCAGTTAAGCGGTATTTTCACATAAGCAATCTTCGAATAACTGTAAGAAAAAAATACCGGAGCTTAGATAACTAAAATACAATTTCAGCAATCCAATCTTAGAATATAAGTACATACAGAAACAACGAACAGCCGTGTTTTAAAACAAGTTAACTATTTTTATTAAAAAAAGTTTTAACAAAACATAAAATAATCAATATATATAAAAGAAAGTGTCCGAAGCGATGTAACCGCATAACTCGAGATTGGCCGAACCGATTTTGATGATTTATACTTTGTTGGAAATGTATTTTCTCGGGTTTTAGAAGAAAAAAAAATCTAAATTTCAAAATGGCTTATTTTGACCACCCAGCGTGTTACGACAAGTTTTTTTTTCGATTTTTTTTAAATTTTTTTTTTTTTCATTTTGTATTTATTTATTTTGGCAACAACCAAATAAAGAATCACATTTGAATGTAACATATCGTATCACAATTGAACTGTCAGATAGACACGCAACGTAACGCCATCTATTATCGATCAATGGAGAAGCCAATTTTGTTTCATGTTTGGTGGCGCTGTCGGATTCGGATTTCTTCATTGCGATTTTGTGAGTTTTTGTGAATTAAAATTGATATGAGAATATATCTATATCTATTTATATATATATGTATATAAAAATCAATCCATATTTGCGTTTGTTGCCGGTGTTTGGCCAAACGCGTTAACCGATTCCAATGAAATTTTTTTTTAAAGAAAGGTGACATCTATACGAAGGATGTTAGGTATGTGCGATGTCTGTATCTGCATCGGTGTGTAAATTATGTGTTTCTTAAAAAAAAAAAAAAAAAAAAAAGAGACAATGTATTTATACACTGTGTGTTTCATATGTAGGTATCATGTGCTTTGAAAAAAAAAAACAAATTTAAGTGAAATAATAAAAAGTTTTTTTGTGTAATATTTTCTATTTATAAAAATCAATCCATATTTGTGTTTGTTGCCGGTGTTTGGCCAAACGCGTTAACCGATTCCAATGAAATTTTTTTCCATGAAAGGCGACGTCTGCACGAAGGTTGTTATGTTTGGCTATATCCGCATCGGTGAGTGAGATATGGGCATTTGAGTGAGTACACATGCATATGTGCGTATGCGTGTAAATTACGACGCCGATACAGAGACCGTACAGACGTCACTTATTTTGTTATCCGAACAAGGGTATGAAAGAGGGAGACCACACGAACGTTTCAAGCTTATTTTGGAATTTGTGCGCACTTTCATTCTTGAGATATCGTGTGTTCAATATTTTATTCAAATAACTCTTATTGAAATTTTTTGCATTTTTTTGTGAATCGGACATCGGAAAGTTGCTTTTCCAACATTGATAACAATCGGTGTGGAAGTGAATGAAAAGTGATTTAATCGAAGTTTTTTATTTTCGCTTTGTTGTTTGATTCGCAGAAGTAAGGTGACATAGGCGCCTGCCAGACAACAAGCACCTACCCTAAATGGAACAACGAAGTTGTGTGAGCGGCCTAAGCCATGCGGTCCCTTTCACCGGTTGAGCTCAAATCAGGCAATCTTCGGTATTGGCCTGAGAGTGTTTCTGTGAACTTTGGTCAAAATCGGTCTTCTTTTTTTAGGCGCAGCAACATACGCCGGATACCCGCTATAGACAATTATAAGGAAGTCTACTCGAACATATTGGCCAATAGAATTCTCGGGCACGGGCAAAGCCGGGCAGGTGCAGCTAGTAATGTATAAATAAAGAAAAAAAATCAACTGATTTTGTACTAATTCACTGCTCAGTTTTTATACCCTATTCTAAGGGTATATTAATTTTGACGCATAGTTTGTAACATACCTTAATATTGCCCGTAGACCCCTAAAAGTTACTATATTTATGATCAGTGTCGATAGTATTGTCGATCTAGCCATGTCCGTCCGTTCGTCCGTCCGTCCGTCGGCAAAAATTAGGCCTTTAAACTGTGCCTAGAGAGCTGAAATTTTAACCATATACTCTCTAGGGTCCCGAAATAATCAAGTTTACGAATTTTTGAAATCCGCCCACAGACACGCCCACAAACTCAAAAAAAAAACATAGGGGCGGGCTACAGTCCGCTTGGGCGAACTGTTGGATACCCTATTCTTATTCCTATATCTCATAAGTGGGCGTGACAAAAATTTAAAGGATTTTATCGAAAAAACTAAGCTTTTGTAAATAAAAACGCTCCCTAGCTCAAACTTTGGTTTTTCAATAAAATTGTTTTATTTAATTGTGGGCGTGTCAGTAGGCGGATTTAAAAAAAATTTAAGTATGAGCATAAAGGGCACCTAGAGAGTATATACTATAAATTTCAGCTCACTAGCTCAAACTTTGGACTTTCAAAAATAAAAAAAAAATAATTGTGGGCGTGTCAATAGGCGGATTTTGAAAATATTTCCACATTAGCATAAAGGACCCCTAGAGAGTATATATTTAAAATTTCAGCTCCCTAGCTCAAATTTTGGTTTTTCAAAAAAAATATTTTATTTAATTGTGGGCGTGTCAGTGGGCGGATTTTGAAAATTTTATGTCCCAATCTGTTTTATGGGCCATAGATCATATATAAAAAATTTCAGCTTTCTAGCTCGAAATTCAATTTTTCCCAAAATTTGTTTTATTTAATTGTGGGCGTGTCAGTGGGCGGATTTTGAAAATTTTATGTCCCAATCAGTTTTATGGGCCATAGATCATATATAAAAAATTTCAGCTCTCTAGCTCAAAATTCGATTTTTTCCAAAATTTTGTTTTTTTGAGTTTGTGGGCGTGTCTGTGGGCGGATTTCAAAAATTCTTAAACTTGATTATTTCGGGACCCTAGAGAGTATATGGTTAAAATTTCAGCTCTCTAGGTCCAGTTTAAAGGCCTAATTTTTGCCGACGGACGGACGGACGGACGGACGGACGGACGGACGGACATGGCTAGATCGACATTACTATCGATGCTGATCATAAATATAGTAACTTTTAGGGGTCTACGGGCAATATTAAGGTATGTTACAAACTATGCGTCAAAATTAATATACCCCTAGAATAGGGTATAAACAAAATTTTGGAAAAAATCGAATTTTGAGCTAGAAAGCTGAAATTTTGTATATATTTATGATCTAAAATATGATAAAACAATTTTATTGAAACACCCAAGTTTGAGCTAGGGAGCGTTTTTTTCGATAAAATCCTTTAAATATTATATAACAAAATATGTAGAGCGTTCTTAACAATTCAACCATACTTAGACTTTTGTCACGCCCACTTATGAGGGATAGGAATAAGAATAGGGTATCCAACAGTTCGCCCAAGCGGACTGTAGCCCGTCCCTATGGTTTTTTTTTTTTTGTTTTAGCATCAAAAATGAAAAGAGTAAACGAAAGTGATCTTACTTAAGAAGAGCTAAATTGGAAAATATTAGAAAGGCTTTACTTAAATACGTGAAAAGTCCTGTTACTGAGACACCAAACTCCACGTTGGGCTTAAATTCACCAAAGACCACTGGGCCTGACACTGTTGATATGGTATCTGTTAGAAATTTTGACATTGTTCCTGAGGATCAAATTCCAACAACATCTACTCAATGAGAGTCTTCATCTGTATGTCTAGATATGGATTTCGAAAGCTTAGAAACAGAGAGTGACACAGGATCGGCATTGTCTGCTATTCAATACCAAAGCTTGGACGATATTGGAAATCCAAAATGAATTTATAGCAATTTTGGGAAAAATAAGTTCGCCAACATATCATTGGACAAATAAAAAAGGCTAAGTACTCGTATTATTCGATTATATTCGACAGCACTTTTTTCGGCACATTGGAATGTTGCTATTAATTGTTTTTCAAGTCCACACATAGTTAGGAAGCTCTGATAGCAGCTTCAGGCAAAAGGTTGAAAAGGTTTCAGGACACGCGGCGGAGTGCGAGAGTCGATGCCATAAAAATGGCATTCTCGTCACTTTGGAAAAACTAACAGAGACAGGTGAAAACTTAACCACAAGAAAAGATGTAGAAACTTTGCTAGTTACGATGCAGTCATTTTCCTTTCTTCGTATCTTGGGCCTCTGGCAACCGGTGCTACATGAAGTGAACGACGCACAAAAATATTTACAAACAAAGGGACTTGACATAAGGCTGCGCGCTCAGAAAGTAAATGCTTTGCAGATGGTACTGATAGAGAAACGAGAGGAATGGGCAGTAGGCGCTGTAAGTTATGCAAAAAATATGTGCGAAAAACTTGGCATTTCCATGGAACCTCGGAGGCGCAGAACAAAAAGGAACATTTTTGATGACCGAATCACAGATGCTAACTGCGCTGTCTTATGAAAACGAGTTGAGGCGGAAGCTGTTTTCTTCGTTAGATAGAATTATTGTAGAAATTCGTGAGCGTTTTCAGCAACTACAGAATTTGGCGGATAAGTTTGCTTATTTAATTAATTAATGCGGATTCACTTGAATTATTGAAATTTATTGTCAAATCCAAGCTTGATGATACTCTGCCCAAATTATAGATAGATAATAATGCTCCGAATATTCCTCGCAATTGCCATAAGCAAAGCCAGCTGTGAGAGGATTTTTCAAAATTGAAATTGATCAAGAATTATTTAAGGTCAACAATGAGTACTTATAGGATTACCATTTTGGCTATCTTATCTATTGAGCAAAAGGTGTGTGATGCTATAGATATGATGCAATAAAAGACTGCTCAAAAAGTAGACATTTATGAAGTTTTAGTTGAAGACAGAAGTTTTGTTTTAACTCTAACAAATAAATTATTTTTCAATAAAAATATAAACATTAAATTAATAAATAAAGAGGAAATCGATTTGGGTTTTATATTCAATTCTCTAATAACTTAATGTTGTTGATCGTCAAGGTATTCGTGTTCTATACCTGTTACATCAATGTAAGTGGCATACGTGTAATAAATGTGATTATTATGTTGTTAAACCTGCGCGTCATCAGATTAGCGTCCCCCGTTACATTCCCGTTTAATGTTCAATATTATCCAAACTATTTGAACTAGGATTTTACAATTTTTATCCATTAAACTCTTATCAATTATGTTTAAAAGGAATCTACAATTATTACTGTAACATTTATTGTAATAAATTAATAAATGTTTAAGTAGACGTATACAAAAAAAAAACAGAAAATAAAATTGGCGCCATTTTAATATTTTTTAATTTTTGAGCAACATTAGTGTTTCTTTATATTTTTATTTTGTATTTCAATTTTTTTTTTTAGCAAAATTAATAATGTGTGGTCCCGCCTTTGTTAACATTAACTTCATAGATTCGGTTGGGAATTGAATCATAAAGTTGTTCAAAAGCAGTTCAAAGAAATGGTTGACCAAGCGTGTTTTGTGCCTTCGATTAACTCCGTTTTTGTGTTGTATTTTTTTTCCGGACTCATACACTTTTCTAGCTAACCACCCCCATACGTTTTCGATGATATTAAGATCAGGCGAGTATGGTGGCCACTCAAGAACATCAACTTTTTGGCTCTGAATCCACGATTTTACACTTCGGGCAGTGTGAATTGGCGCATTATCGTGCTGGAAATGCCATTGCAGATTTCCAAACAAATTTTGAAAGTGGGGAAATGCAGTTTTTAAAACGCTTTTGTAGTTCTCCGCATTAATTTTTGGTGTTAAAAACTGCAAATCGCAGGTGCCATAGTATGGTTCCCCACACCATCACGCCTCCCACCCGGCTTTACAGCCGGTTCAATTGATGCCCCTCTTTACGGATATCATGGAAATAAAAATTGTAGCCATCGGGCCCTTCCAAATTAAATTTCTTCTCATCTGAAAAGACATCGTATCGCCACTCAGAAGACCACGACATGTGCGGACGAGCAAAACTTAACCGCATTTCTTTACGCGCCATATTGAGTGGTGGTTTTTTTTCAATTTTTGCCTTCGCACCCTAGATAAGCTCGTTTTAACACCTGTTTTTTGTTTGATTTTGGAAGACGAGTCGTACGAATTTGATGCTTCTCTTAGTATGGCTCTTCTGTCTGCTTGGGAAACCACTTTATTGTTAAAGCCCTTGAAGTTTTTTCCATACTTTTCCTTATTTCGAAGAAAACTGGCAATCGTTTTTCAATGTCTGCCCGTTTTTTTTAGCAATTTTATGTATCAATAGCCCAGATTCGAAGTATGCTGCTATCTTTGATTTTTCCTCCAGAGACAAGATTGTTCCTCTTCCCATATTGAGCGTTAAATAAAAGAATACTAATCAATTACACAAGAAAAAAAAAGGTAATTGTGCTTGCCAAAATAAGCGAGATAACTAAAATGACATTTGGGGGCGCTAATCTGATGACGCGAAATAAGTGCAAACTTTTTAGTCGAATACAAAACATAATAGCAAAAAATATATAACGGATCTTCTGGTGTGCTCTATTTTTTTGTAGCAGAGAGCGCATATGTGGATCTCAAAAACAAAACAAAAACATAGGGACGGGCTACAGTCCGCTTCGGCGAACTCTTGGATACCCTATTCTTATTCCTATCCCTCATAAGTGGGCGTGACAAAAGTCTAAGTATGGTTGAATTGTTAAGAACGCTCTACATATTTTGTTATATAACATTTAAAGGATTTTATAAAAAAAACGCTCCCTAGCTCAAACTTGGGTGTTTCAATAAAATTGTTTTATTTAATTGTGGGCGTGTCAGTAGGCGGATAGTACCCTAGAGAGTATATATTATAAATTTCAGCTCCCTAGCTCAAACTCTGGATTTTCAAAAAAAGGTTTTTTAAATTGTGGGCGTGTCAGTAGGCGGATTTTGAAAATATTTACACATGAGCTTAAAGGGCCCCTAGAGAGTATATATTATAAATTTCAGCTCCCTAGCTCAAATTTTGGTTTTTCAATAAAATTGTTTTTTTTATTTGTGGGCGTGTCAGTGGGCGGATTTTGAAAATTTTATATCCCGAGCAGTGTTAGGAGTCATAGATTATATATACAAAATTTCAGCTTTCTAGCTCAAAATTCGATTTTTTCCAAAATTTTGTTTTTTTTTAGTCAGACACGCCTGTGGGCGGATTTCAAAAATTCGTAAACTTGATTATTTGGGGACCCTAGAGAGTATATGGTTAAAATTTCAGCTCTCTAGGCCCTGTTTAAAGGCCTAATTTTTGCCGACGGACAGACGGACGAACGGACGGACATGGCTAGATCGACATTACTATCGATGCTGATCATAAATATAGTAACTTTTATGGGTCTACGGGCAATATTAATGTATGTTACAAACTATGCGTCAAAATTAATATACCCTTAGAATAGGGTATAAATACGAAGCTGCGTGCAACAGGAAAAATATATTAGCAATAAGAAAAGAGTAAAAGGAGGGGGGGGGGGGGGGGGGGGGTATCTAATGACGCACGGTTTTTTTTAAAATTGAAATACCTAAATAAGAGGGCGGCAAAATTTGCATCCGCCCCGCGCGGCTGATACCCACGCTACGCCACTGCAGTGCATAGTGTTTGATACCGCTATGGAATGTAACCTAACCTATGATCTAAGAAACAGGCTTCAGCAATAATGTATGTCCATTTTGGTCATAGTCTGATGTAGGTACAAACTTGCCAACGCTGATCAAAAAGGAAAATTGTCCCTTTTTCCTCTGTTCATTTGTAGGCGCGTTTGGCATGCATTCTAATCTTAACTTTCCTCGTAATGCATGTTATTGCAAACGCTTCCACCTTAGTTTTCTGTTAAAATTGACTTTGTTATAATGACCACATTTGGCATATAAATATATTACATATTCTCGTATCTACACCCCTTTAAAAAAATTAAGGGCAACACCAGCTTGTGCATCTCTCTTGCGATTGTAATGGAAAGTGGTAGAAAATAACGAGTAACCCTTGTGCTTGTGCATGAACACTTTATCCTTCCCTTGGATTAGTTACTTTTTCAATTTTTTATCTGAAATTTCATCCAAGCCACTTGACCGCTGCTGCTGTGGTGAGCTGACCATAGCCCACCCTACCCTTAACGCCAGCCGACCTAACATATACAAATGCTATATCCTTTGTCAACATTAAGAGCTTTTTATACGTCACACGTTAAAGCATCCTGTCTTATGGTTTCCATTTCTCGTTTTTGTATTTCTATATTTCTATCTATTCCCTTAAAAAATATAAAAATAACTCAAGGATTGAATTTTATTTAAATTCTTTATATGGGGTAGAAACATTGACTATATACTCGTATATATACTCAAATGGTAGAAGGCAATCACCCCACAGAATGACTTGCCAGGCACCAAAACAAAAGGAAAGCACACCCCAAAGTGGATAAAAGCTTTCCAAAAATTTCATCATCATTTACGAATGACATTGACTTTTCGTCCTTGTCGAGTCCAAAGCTTCTCAATGGATTTTGTTGTTCTTGTAATACAAGGCTTATGTAATATTTGTTATGTTTTTGACAGGAAAGCAAGTATTTACGAGTATGTGGTTGTGTAGGTATTCCGATTTGTGCCTTTACGTTTACACACGCTGCGTGACGCTATCGGAATTTCGACGTAGATGTATGGTATGCTTGAAAGTCAGTCTGTCAAAATTATTACAAAAGAGCCGGTAAAAATAAATAGGTACTAAAATGAAATTCTTGGAATAAAAAATAGAATACAAATCTGCAGGGACGGTGGGTCGATTGAGTAAAAAGGCAAAAGGTTATTTAACTTTTTTTATGATTTTTGTTCCTGAGTCGGGTCTTCTTCCTTTTTTCGAAATAATTGCGAATATAAAAATTGTTGCTGTACGTGCGAGCTTGTAAGTTTTTCGTTTTTACTTTGAACGAGGTGATTACTTTGACCTTTGCGCGAAGGTTGTTTAGGGTATTAGATAGGATGAAGAGAATTTATATATGTATGTGTAACAACTTATCGGTTTTGTTTTTCGTCGGTTTTTTGCGCTCCCGGATTCGGTTAAAGGAGGCGAGTATAGGGATGTATGAACTTGGAGTGCTTGCGTGCTTTGGAGCAATTTTTCAAATCCAGGGATTGTGCACTGCGCGCAGTTAAATAAAGTGTGACTAATTTTGTGCGAATAAAGGGTGCGATACGTTTGGTAATCATGTGCTTCAGGAGTTTCGCTTGAAATAGAAATAGGTTCTCAGGATAATTTACATCTCATTTCAAGTTCATTGAAACGCCTCTCAATAATTTTGTTTATATCTGTTACTAGTTGCAGCCGCCCGGCTTTGCCCGTGCCCCAATATGTTAGAGCAGACTGTGATCAGTGGCAAAAATGACCTCTTCACACTTGCCGTTGTGACTGGAAGAATCGTCAAAACTGTTAAAAGATATTTGATTGTTGGAATCTGCTCGTGTCACGAAAATCCAAATCTTCTTAAACCAAGGCATCTCTCTCGAGTCCTGTAAGTTTTTCACACCACAATTTTTACCCAGCTCTCACAGCGGATTCTGAGACTCGATCATTAAGGTATGCAGCAAAATGATCCAAGTCATTTATTTTTTCAGTTGCAGAAAATCCCGCGAGAGTTATCTGTAAGCTTGAGTGGATTCCTGCATTTTCGTCGAGAAATTAGTCATATACATTTTGATTCCGCATATCCACCCAAGGAATAAAACCACCGAGATGAAAGTACGATTCAACAAAACCTCTAATCAGACTGACGTGTTTGCTTCAACGTGAGTCTCGGAACTCTGAATTCCATATCGAATTCTTTGCTAGCTTATCAGCTGCATTAAAAATTTCGCTGAATAGTACCTCTGCATTTTTCCGTTCTTCTTGAAGCCCAGCCACAATATCATTAACGTAATTTACTGCTGACGCCAAAGCACATAGGCAGCATGAAACTGAAAAGTCTGTCACAAACCAAGAGACTGCTGATGAGCTCACTTTTCTAAAGTGCTCCAAGTAAGTAGACCGCTGTTTTCGAAATGTTCCAAAATTGCCCAGACAATTTTTCTAATGCCATGTGGATAATGTGGGCGCAGTGGCTCAGAGGTTAGTGTGTTGGACTACCAATGTAAAGGTCTCAGGTTCACATCCCGCTGGGGCCAAGAAACACCTTAAACGTTTTTTCCACTGCGAACGTCTCTCTTGCGAACCTCTTGCGAACGTCTGACAAACATGCAAGAGTATCGACAATTGTCATGGATATTTTACTTCATCTGACACCCCTCGATATTTTTAGCAGGCAAATAGCTGCCTGTTCCACTGTCCGCTAAAAACCTATCTCACAGTGGATCAATACGAATAGTAGCCACTCTATCATTCTGGACGCACTTGGGTCTCTACCAAGGAACATCGAGCCGCGACTGTAGAAAGCCTTCGTGGAAGTCGACGTATTGACCTAAAGTCGCTCCCTAGTAAGGTTCGTCTCGTACCTAGGCCGAGCCAGAGCCAACATCATCTGGCAAGTCTCAGGAACGAGACGAACCTTACCGAATCTTACCAGGGAGCAACATCAAGAAGCAGTGGATGCAAAGGGGTCCAGAATAAGGTTAGATATAAGTTAGATTAGGTATAGATAATAAGGTTAAGCTTACGGTTTAGGTTAGAATAGTATTAGTTTAGCGTAATTAGATTAGATTGGATGGATTGCATCTGACTTCCCGTCCTCTCTCCTTGGTAGGGCCAAGGTTATTGATATTTCCCTTTCTTCTGTCCTATCTTTCTCTTCTCTTTTCCTTCTTTTCTTTTTTGTGCGTCCGATTTAAGATAAGTTCTCACTTAGTATCATTCTTCGCTTTTATTTACCAGGCAAGATATTTTTTTTTTGTTTGTGAGCAGGTGGTTTAATGTGGGGGTGACAAGAAATACGCCGTCCGACTGGCGATAGCCGTGCAACCGCGAGCGTGCCACCGTCCTCCTCCACTACTCCGAAGATGCCCCTGTGGCCAACCTCGACTCATAACAATGGCGCCCAACAGTGGGGATAATGTTCCTGATAATTATTTCAGAATATATCTGTATTATTTAATTATAAATATCTGAACTCATGTGAAAGGCTTTTTTTAGGATTATCGAGAATAGGTATGTCTTTTCAAGTTGTTACCCCTGAATGGATCCGAAATCGCAGATGAACTCGGAATTTTCCCTCATTCAGTTGCGGTCCTGCCATCGACAAAGGTTCACTATCGTGGTCGCCTTTTAAATGTAATTCTTGCTCACCACAGAAAAGAATGGTTTTTATTATCGGTATAATCGCGTTATTCTTCAACGTGCACTTGCCCATAAGAGAAAAAATCAGCTGTCTGTTGTACGAGTATATACAAAATTCGGCAATGTTTTTGTGAAAGCAAGTATGCAAGGGAAAATTAAAGCCATTGACAGTATAGAGGAACTGAATGACTTCGTGGATGCTAATGCCAACGTGAGAAGCCAACAACATCTGAAGGATCTGACTGCTGCTGCGGACGTAGGAATTTAGAAGTGCTGACATTATCTGTAATTAATCATGAAAGTATTGTTAAAATTATGTACATGTTATTTTTCCTCTTTTATTAGAAATTGTTTCATGTTTCTTTTTCATTTATTCGATTCCTCTTTATTTCTATCTTGTTTTGAGTATTTCTTGAATTATAGTGTTTTAAGATATAGCAATCCGCTCTTACGATGCTCGTTTTATTATTATGTCTGGTAGAAACTCTACCATGGCCAATGGTGTGAGTAATAATTCTATGCGCGCTATGATACGAGTTTTATCTAGTATTCAGTCTGGTTTCTCAGTATGTCACTTGAACACACGTAGTCTTAACTTGTCTAAATTAGATTATTTAAAATATATTTTTGAGGGCTCTCAAGTAGATGTTATCTGTGTGAGTGAGACTTGGTTTAAACCTGAAATTGATGATCATATTTTTGATATGTTCGGTTATGTTCTGTATCGCAATGATAGATTAACTAACACTACTGGTGGTGTGGTGGCGATCTATTGCAAATCAACTTTAAAATGCAAGGTAATTGGTAAATCGGTGGGCTACGGAATTGAATACTTAATGTTGGAGATTTCAGATGGTTGCGTTAAGTGCAGTGTGTCATGTGTTTATAATCCAAGCAGATGCTTTTCACCAGATCCGTTTTTCTGTGCGGTTGCAAATTTTGCCCCTCTTTATGAACATCTGATTGTATGTGGTGATTTCAATATTGATCTTTGCAAACATGATTCTCTATCGCAGAAACTTAATGACTTAGTTTTATCCTATGGGCTTGTAATCAGTAATTCTCATCCAACTCGTTATGGACCAAACACTAACCCTAGTTTGCTTGATCTTCTGATAGTCTCCGATGTTTCGAATGTTCTTCTCTTTGACCAGCTCTCTCTTGATGGAATATCGGATCATGATTTAATGTTTTGTACGTATAACATAGATTTTTCCCATGTATCTCTTCCATACACCTATCGTTACAGGGATTTCAAGAACATTAATTTAGAGTTTTTGCATAGAGAAGCAAATGCAAAACCATGGCAGCATTGCTGGTATCTAGGACATGTGAATGATAAGCTCAACTTTCTTCAATCACAGATTGTTGAAATTTTTGATAAACATGTGCCGTTGCGGATCATGCAAATGATAAACACTAAATGTCCTTGGTTCACGCGCCATGTCCTAGACGCAATAAATACCCGAAAAAAATTGTACTGCAAATGGAAACGTAGCCCTACCCCAAGGAATTGGGAGGTCTTCTGTCAGGATCGTAATCACTCCACCTTTATAACACGTCGAGCAAAGTGTAATTACTTTTCAACTAAGCTAAAGAGTTCACTCCCCTCCAAACAACTGTGGGAAAATTTGCGTAAAATTGGAGTTGGAAGAAAAGGGGATAGTGTGTGCGGGCTGGATCCGAATGTTCTTAACAGCTCATTTTTAAGAAGTTCTGACAGTAGCCCTCAATTTTCTTTGCAACCGGACCTTCCTTGTGTAGGCACTTACAAAAAAAATAATTAGAGAGTCGGAGGTTAAACTTATTGTTTTATTGACTGTATTCAACTGTCAGAGTACATATAAGACAGTGTCTTTTATATCGTTGACATTGGAATTTTACCGCTCGAATAGATCGCACGATCGGATGTTAACTGGACGTTATGTACATGGTGAACGCTGTGTAGACACTTGCGTTAAAAAGTTAAGACACGTTTCGAATAATTTGTCCACAGTTCAGCCATCCTGATCGTGTCATCGCCTCGATTACATTTTCTTCAACTTATACATACGCTTTACATCATAATAATGTTTATTCTTATTTAGTAATATCAATTCAAATTAGTTCATGTACATATGTAGTTACATTCATAGAATACTTATTATTTTGGTATTGTGGTTCATTCATACAAAAACACAAATTTATTCATTACTTCAATTATAATAGATACTGTATATATATAGAAAAAAAGAATACAAAAAATTGGTCAGGATCGTGAATAAGTTGGTTACTTGAATTTGTTTACTTTACTTTATCGGCATCTACTTCGCAGTTCACAATTCCATCTTCATCACATTCATTGACAGGTTGTATCAAAAAAGGCCTCATATTTGCTGGTGACGATACTCCTTTGTACGGTAATCTAGAAACCTGCATATCTTCAATATCCGTTATAAGGTATCGATCATTTGGAAGAACCTTTTTAACCGAATAAGGACCACGGTATTTTGAAAATAGTTTCCTGTTGACACCTGGAATTGCTGTGTTTTTAAGCATTACTAATTCTCCCTCTTTATATATCTCGGGTTTTTTATGACTCTTATCTTAATATTCCTTACTGTATTTTTGATTTTTTGCAATATTCTTCTCAGCCCTAGCTCTCATATCTCGAAGATTATACATTTTCTTTCCGACATTTCTATCCAAAAACTCCATTACCCTATCACAGAATACACCTTTTTGGTTTGTTCCAAATAGCAATACACTTGGAGAAAATCCTGTACTTTTATTCACCGTATTATTCAATTCAAACTCAATTTTAACTAAATTTCGGTCCCAACCGCTCATTGTATTCGCATCACACTCTTTGGCTATCATTGGAACAAGTACTCGATTGACGCGTTCAACTTGACCATTTGATTGTGGACTATGCGTAGCGATTTTCACATGCTCAACATTATTCTCTTTCAAAAAGTCGCTGAATTCTTTTGAGGTAAAACATGTTCCTCGATCCGAAACGATTCGGTTGGGTCGTGAGTAATTTTCAAAAAACGACTTCAAACAAACGAGAGCTTCATTACTCTTAGTCGTTTTTACTGGGTAAAGTTTGGTGAACTTTGAAAAACCGTCTATAACTACAAGGATATGTTTCTTACTTGACTTGGAGTTTGACAAAGAGCCGAGGTGATCGATGTGGAGGGTATCAAAAGGGACATCTCATTTTGGAATAGGATGCAAAACTCCTTGAGATTTTCCCGAGTTAGGTGAGAAATAAATACACTTGAGACATCTTTTATGTGTTTGGGTATACTTTCGTTTATCTTCAGTAATGACTTACAGTTTTCCTGTTCTACGTCGATGTTGAGAATCTGTCGAGTAACCTCTTCGACGTCGTTTTCAATGTTGTGATCGACTTCCTTGTGAACCGCAAAGTGATTTTTGAAATTCGCATTGAAATTGTTGGACACTTCTTGCTTTTTTAGCACCAAACCAATTTTTTGCAGAAAGTTTCTCCCAAGCACAATGGGATAACTCATTGAAAAATTCTCTACAACAAATAATTTAAGATCAATAAAAATGTTTTCATACATAATATTGCAAAAAATACTCCCCAATATTTGAAGCGGACTCCCATTGACCCCGCAGTATTTGTCCCCCTCAGGATCATATTTCGTGATCATAGACGTTGGTAAGCATTGATGTTGTTCGAAGCTGATGGGACTACCTGAGTCCAATAATGTCCACAAGACTGTTGAGATTTCCATTTCATCAGACTGGAATTTGTAATTGATCCACTTCTCGAAGTCGTTGACAGTACACTTTTTAGGTTTATCAGCAGCAATGGTTGGATTTACCGAAAAAGTTTCTTTACAGCGTGGTGTTCCAAGGTTGGGTTGAAGCGTCATTACTGATTTAGGTTTTGTGCAACCCGTTGAAATATGTCCAGTTTCACCGCACTTGTAGCAAGTCACATTGGTTTTTTGATGGTTATATTGTTCACGCACAGCATTACTTTTCTTTGCAATGACAGGTTTGGGACTGTCAAATTTTTTGTGGGTTTTGAAAGCACTGAATCTGTTTAGACCATTTGAATAATTTTTTCCTGTTCTGTCCATATAATTATTGTGTTTATTTATTTTAAATCTTTCGTATTTTCTTAAAGCCACTTTCAGTTCACTCAGATTCTTTGCACTATATAGGATGGTTTTATTTATTTCACTATCGACGATTCCATTTATGATAAATTGCACAACGTCGTCTTCTTCTATCGAACCGTGTGATGCTATTTCTAGCATGCTTAGAAAATACTGTTGTGTTGTTTCGTCTCGATGCTTTCGCCTGTTTCGAAGTTCTTCATATATATCTGCTTTTGTTACCACTTTCAAAAATTCGTTTTGTAAAGCAGTTTTGAGTTCTAATCAACTCTTGAAATTAATAGATCTAATAAACTGAACAGCTGTACCTCTGAGTAGACGTTTAGCGTAAAAGAATTTTGTCTTGTTGTCTAAGCCAACAATATCAGCACACTCCTCAAACTGTTCAATCCAGCGATTGATAGGTAAATTATCATCGCCACTAAATGTTGGAATTGAGTTTTCGATGTCGCTGAAATTATGCCGCGTCGACGAACTTGTTCTCGATTCTTCATCTTCCACACTCAACTCGCGAAGTTTCTGCTTCAATTTAGCTATTTCCTCTCTTTTCCTACAAGCTATCCTCAGTTTTTTCAGCTCAACATCCAATGCGTCTTCTTCATCGATGTACGACTCGTCAACCTCACGATCGTTAGAATTTGCTCCTAAACTGTCTGAGGGACTGTTTTCACGCATGAGTTCGATCAATTCCTCACTTGAATATCCAGCGACCGACTCCTGTATCCTGATCTTCAGCTGCGCTTTCGTCCCACTAGAAGGCTGTCCCACTAAGTATAGCCACTGTGGCTGATTCCAGAAATTGTGCCCACTCTTCGACATTCTATTATGTTCTTAAATACTTTCAGTAAAAATATATATTTTTTTTTTAGATTCATAGAACACTTGTAGCCGAGTTTCGATCGCGTGTACTTGTTACTGTAAAAATTGACGCGCGATCCCACTTCTGAAACTGTAGGCACTTACAAAAAAAATAATTAGAGAGTCGGAGGTTAAACTTATTGTTTTATTGACTGTATTCAACTGTCAGAGTACATATAAGACAGTGTCTTTTATATCGTTGACATTGGAATTTTACCGCTCGAATAGATCGCACGATCGGATGTTAACTGGACGTTATGTACATGATGAACGCTGTGTAGACACTTGCGTTAAAAAGTTATGACACGTTTCGAATAATTTGTCCACACTTGTGACCTTAACTGCGACTTTGTAGCTGCCAATGAAAGCGATGTGCTTGAGACAGTAATGGGGCTTAAGTCAAATGCAACGGGAGAGGATGGTATACCTCTTCGCTTTATTAAAATTATCTTACCTTACATCTTAAGCTCACTGACACATACAATTAACCATTGCATTACTTGCTCTATTTTCCCTGATAGCTGGAAAGTTGCACGCATAATCCCTGTCGCCAAAAAAAAACACGCTTCGCTTCCTTCGGATTATCGACCGATAAGTATATTACCGACTCTTTCAAAAGTCTTTGAGAAGTTACTAGCGAATCAAATAGTTCGGCATGTTAATGCAAACAGTTTGCTTTCTCCCTTTCAATCTGGCTTTAGGCCTCAACATAGCTGTACCACAGCAATGGTCAAGATATTGGACGATATAAGACAACAATATGACCGCAATTATTTGACAGTCTTGTGCTTACTTGACTTCTCCAAGGCTTTTGACAGAGTAAATCATACAATATTATGTAGTAAATTGCGCCACTATTTCTGTTTCAGTGATAGGGCAGTCAGGCTTATTAAAAGTTATTTAAGTAATAGGTCACAAAGTGTTTTAGTTGGGGAAAATTATTCGAATGATAAATTCTTGCATGAGGGCGTACCGCAGGGTTCAATTTTAGGGCCTATTATTTTTTCTATTTTTATTAATGACTTGGTTCGTAATTGTAAAAGTGTATCGTTCCATCTCTATGCTGATGATGTTCAGATTTATTTATCTAGGCCTGTCGGATAAATCGAAGATCTTTTCCATCGTATAAATGAAGATATCGCAGCTATGTATTTGTGGGCAGTTAATAATGGACTAACACTAATTGCAGCTAAGACACAAGCTATCTTAATTTCCAAAGACTTTAAAGAAACTAGAAATCTGCCTCCTATCATGTTGTCTGGTATTCAAATTAAGTGTGCTGAAAAAGTCATGAGCTTAGGATTTATAATAAATCGGGATCTCTCTGGTAATGATCACATAAATTACACCATTGGTCGAATTTATGGTTGCCTTCGGAAACTGTGGACGTGTGCCAGCTTTGTTCCCCGTGATATAAAATCAAAACTAATGAAAACTCTGATACTTCCCATAATAACCTACACTGATGTTGTTTACTGTAAGCTTGATTCCATTTCACAAAATAAACTAAACGTTGCATTCAATGATATGATTCGTTATGTTCATGGGCTGCGAAGATATGATCATGTTTCGGCTTACCGGAATAACATTCTTGGTTGCTCTCTCACACAGTATTTGAAAGCCAGAAATTGTATTTTTTTGCATAAAATTATATATTTAAAATCACCATTGTATCTATTCGAAAAACTGAAATTCACACAGTCGTCAAGAGTATTCAATGTAATAATACAGCCTTGTAATTACACTAACTCATCGCGCCTGTTCTTTGCTCACGCCATTCGGCTATGGAACTCTTTACCCGAGGTCATAAAACGAGCATCGAGAGCCTCTGAATTCAGGACAGCTATTTTTGAATACTTTTCTCAACAGCAGTAGATTGTCTTTTTCCTATTTTTCTTCTCTTTATCTTTCTGTCTTTAACTATTACTTCATCTATCCCACTATTCTTTATATTTATTTTTTTTTTCTATTATCTTTATTTTTTATCTTTGTTTTATATTAAATATACATGTTATTTCATTAACTGTTTTATTATATAATATAGTAAGGGAACTCTAAAAGTGTAGACAAAGTCTTACATGTACTTAATAATTTGTAAATAAATTAAATTGAAATTGAAATTGAAATATAATAGCTGCTCTGTTTAAAATTGTTAATATTTAGGGCTATTTATGCCTTTCCATTCCATTTATTCTTTCGTATATCATCCCAACAATGGAAATTTTTACGAAATAGCACAACCCGCAGCGGAAAATTCCAGTAAGCCGTAAAAGCCATTGACTAATAATTGATTACCAACTTGCGGTCAATAAACATACATTTGGATTACATTATTTGCTGCAGGTTCAGAAACCAAGCAACTTATGAGCCGTTTATGAGCGCTTGTGAGTGAGCATTTCCGCAGCCTATGTGTGTGTTTGTACAGAACAAATAATTGTATGATTCGTGTGAAATAAGCGTATGTTTGTAGTAAATATGGCAGTGCCTTTCAGAAAATTTCATGTTGTCGATTAACATCGGTGCTCGATGGGCCTATGGCTAGCTAAACATTGCAAGCCAAACTTGGTGGACCCATTTTGACCAATCTTAACTTTCACACCAATTGCAATCATCGAAATTATCGATTCGTGTTGAGAATAACAACTTCCCGATGTTCGAATTCGATAAAAGCTACAATTGCAGAGAAGACACGATGAGTACTAAAAAACAAATACTCGTATCAGAGCTGTTCCCGCAAAGCGATTCAAATCATAGCTATATAATTCTACTCATCCTTCGTACAAAACTCCCATACAAAACACTATATCGGTTTTCCCCGAATTTTTCCAATTTTCTTGGCAACTTTTTGTAAAAAACATTTTCGTATTATAACGAACACTTTAAGAAATGAGCCAAACTGGTTTAGCGGTTCTTAAGTGATGCGGTTACCAACGGGCACCAATTCATTTTAATGTATGTACTATGTACATATACATATATGTTTCAAAGATTCCGATTCCTCCTCGTATATGCATTTTTAAACGTTCCTAGTCTTCTTGCCATGATTCCAATGATGCTGATTGAAGTCGATCGCTTTAAGTGCTGTCTGACTGTCAACGCAAATTTTTGATTCCATTTCCGGGCGTTCCATCGCTAGGACATCCTGTGCTGCTTTCTTAATTGCGTAAATCTCAGTGTGGAAAACACTGCAGTGATCTTGCAGTCGGTATGACTGGTTAATATTCAGTGCTTCTGATAAAACTCCTGCTCCTTCTCCGTCTTCGAGCCATCTTTAAAGATGGATACTTTGATAACCGTTAGGTTAGGTTTGGTTGAGGTGGTTATCAGCTACAGCCAACACACTTATACCAATGTGAGGTCCATTGTGATGCCACGTGGATCCAGGGAATTTCTCCCTTCTCCCGCTTAACCATTCGCGCGATAGACTTCTAACATTTGTGGCAGCCAAGTCACTAAGATCATTAAGCAAGAAGGCTCCTAGATAGAGTTTTATTTTATGGGAGAGTGCCGGTGAGGTGTATTCTCCCCCTCCTCGTTTGAATAGACGCCAAGCCTGGATGCGTGCTTGCCTATTAGACAGTGTAGTGTAATGACACCTATATTAGAGCTAATGTGCAGTCGGTTTAGTGGGAAACACCTAGAGCGTCGCAGGCCCAGCTTTGGCCAGTAATGCTTAGTCACTACACGGTTACAAATCTGAGGGTGTTTTTTAATACCGCCTCAGTATTACAGGTGTATGCAATACCAGAAAAATTTGTTTTTAATATTTTCAATTTATTGAATTTTTTTTTGTAATAATTATGTATTAAAGTTGAATATTTTTGTCATTAAATTGCTTATTTTAATACAGATTTTCTGAACTTTTACCTGAAATGATTAAAGTCAAATATTTTAGGTCTACAATCTAATCCTATCTTTATTAAAACTCTATTTCAACCAAGAACTTATTACAATTAAATTATATATGACTTAAACTGTAACACCCAGTCTAATTACATTTCAATACGTATTTATTACAATGCCTCTCATTTCAACACTTTTGTATTAGGTTTTAATACAAGATCTTGGCCAAAGTGAATGTAATAAAAAGTTATATTTAAATTCAATATTTAGTATACTATAAATCAATACATTATGCACTTAGTTCCTAACTCTCGGCAATATTATGCACTGAAATATACAACAGTATTACAATTTAATACATCAGTATTAAATTTAAATATTGAATAAAATATTTTGAACGCTTTGCTACTATAATATTTTACACTTCAATATTACTTTTTAACACCCCAGAATTACTTTTTAGCAATTCAGTATTACTTTTTAACCCTTCAGTATTAGATTTAAATAATTTGATATTACATTTTAATAATCTAGAATTAGTTTTTAACCCTTTAGTATTACTTTTTAACCCTTCAGTATTAGATTTTAATATTTCTGTATTACGTTTTAGCCGAAAGGATATTATTTTGTCGGTTGGTTTTCGTTGATTTGCCAGTCAGTTTGAATGCGTCTTGAGCAATGGAGTTCTTACTTGACAATTTAGTCGGAGTATTTTTAAAAGTGAAAAATGCTGAAAAAACACTATAAAATTTAAAAAAGTGAAAGAACAAACTGACGATATTGAAGAACCAATAACTAACGAGGATATAATTTTATCAAGTAAGTACTCGTAACTACAAAGTTATTTTGAGAGATATTAACTTTTAGTTACAAAGTTTTCTTATTTTAATATGTATTTGCCGATGCGATTTCTTGTTTTTATTTAGTTTTGGAAGGCGAAGAAGTTAAAGGTGGATTCTTTTTAAAAGGTCGGGACGGTGTGGATATTCCGGTTTATTGTCTCACCAATATAGTGAGACAATACTCAAGCTGTACCTGCTTTTGTATTACGATTGATGCGGTTCTCGAAAACCCTGTTGATCTTGTCGGCGAAAATCTACAAAAGCAAGATGCACCTATCGGAAGTAGTCTTCTGATATACAAAGAAGTAAGAAACTTGTTTCATAATAAATATAATATAGGTATACATAAGTATTTTCTTCTTTAAAAGGGTCTAGAAGCATTCATTAAAGCCAGCCCAGTGGCGAATATTTTAGAGGAATACCTCCGCACAAATACTCTGAAGAATTGTTCTCGAAGGGCATTAGTGACAACAGCAACGGACTACTTACGTTCAGTATTTGGAAATTATCCTTCCAAAGAGGCAAAAATCGCTTGTGTCAAAGCAATAGTTTCAGTTTTTCCCTTTTATAAAATCGCAGGAAGCAAAATTGGAGGCTATGTAAGTACATCTTTATTTATGTAGCTATTGATTTTTTTCTAAACGAAGAACATAAAAATATCTAATGAGAAAAAAATTAAAACAAAAAAAAGGTAGTTCAACTTAAATTTTCTTAAAATGCAATAATAATATATCAATGCATAATGTATTCTAGTTGCGTTTGTTCGACCTTATTCGCGATTTGTAGGTTTTTTTTTAAAAAAAGACATTAAGTTATTTATCTCATTTATTAATAATTATATTAACATTTGTAAGACATTAGCATTACGCTATCAGCAACATATATTTCAAAATTGGACTAATAAAGAATTTTCAGAAACAGCAAAGTTTGTGAAATTAAAATTATTTTACTTCTTCGAAATAAATAACTTAAAAATTACTTCAAAAACGATATTAGATAGTCTTAAAACAAAAGAATTTTTCGCCACTGATTATGTTGAATTTGCTAATGGGTTTCACTACAAAATGAATTGTTTCCTTTACCTTGAAGTAAAAAATTATATAAAAATTGAAAATAATGCTTACTTTTTATGCTCCCAATATAAACATGAAAGTTTTATTAGTCAAGTTAGTATGTTCAATGTCATTAAAAAAAATGACTACAATTTGTTTTTTAAATATGATGATCTTGTTTTCAAAAAACCATTTGAGCATTATGAATTAAAGCACAAAATGTTCATATTACAGCCTTACTTTTGTCAATAATATATTGTTTCATTGAACATTAAAAAATTTAAAGTTTAAGTTTAAAATTGTTTTGAGTTACTTGTTTAAGTGTTTATTTTTAATAAAATGTATTAACATAATATATGAAAAAGAACCGTACTATTTTTTACTTTGGAAAATTTACCTTTTGAATACATAAAGGTATCATGAAAGGATATAAACTCAGTACTATGTTGTTAAGTTATTTTGCCTTAACAAATACATAACAAAACATTTCGAATATAAATAGATGGAATTATTTAAATCAAAATAATATTGTTTTCAATTAATATAAGCCTATCATTTAATTATCTTTATATACTCAAATTTAATAAAACTTTATATTCAAACGTGATAGGTTGTGTATTTAATATTACATTTTAATACCTAAAACTAATCCAATTTTGTGTTTAAATGTAATATATTTTGTATTATATTATAATCTTTTAATACTCGAAGCGAATCCAATTCGGTGTTAAAATGTAATACAATTTGTATTATGTAATAACCCCTCTTTACTTAAAAATAATACAATTTTGTATTAAAACATAGTATTTTTGAAGTTAAATTAAATATCATCTTCATTCAAATCAAATCTGCATTAGTATTAAAATATAATAGCGTTGTATTCTATTCTAATATTTTTTGGGTTAATTACAAGTCAAAGAAATATTGAATTTAAAGTGCAAACATTAGAATTCAATACTTAACATGGGTTTGGCTTCAATACTTTAGGTGTAGAAAACAATCTTAAACTAGGTTAAAATGTAATATAATTGATATATTTTTTAATAGCAGATATTATTTAATTTCAATAAATCTTTTATTTATTTTTCAAATTTAATATATTCAATATATTAAATTTCAATATTTTTCCAGGCTTGTAAAAATAATAAATTTAACGCCAGGATTTTTAACCGTGTAGTCATGCAGTACTACTTGTCCACCTAAGGTTTGTTTGCTGTTTGCTCGATTGGGAATAGCTGAAATATAAGTTTACATGTAGCGATAGGCATACCTAGAGAACCTTTGTCATGCAAAAAAAGGTAGTGTGGATCTTTTTGGTGAGGTCATCTGCCCTACAGTTCACTGGAAGGAAGGAATAGAAGTCCTGCTGTTCACAAGAAGAAAGGCAATACTTGTCACCAAGTATGGGTGGACTGGACCTGCAAATATCCAAGACGGCAAGGTACCTGGACTGGGCGTCATCCTGGACTTCAAACTCATCTGGAAGGACAACATCGAGGATCGGGTTAGGAAAGCGTATGTGGCACTATATGTGGTACACTGGTTGTACACAACGGTGGTGGTCTTACATATGGCGCAGCGGTATGGTGGAAGGCTACTGAAAAGAAGTGCTATCTCTCAAGCCTTACCAAAGTATAAAGGATAGCCTGCATCGGGATAACGGGGTCCTTAAGGACTACACCCACTGCAACTATGGAGGTTCTACTTAATCTCGTACCCCTGGACATCTACTGTAGCTGCAAGGCGGTTAAAACGGCCGTCAGGCTCAGAGAGTTGGGACTGTGGTCTTTTAAACCATACGGACATGCCTCCGTAGAGACACGATGGAAAGCATCCAAAAGAAAGTAGCCACTGACTACTTACCCCACACCCTCGTCTTCAAAAGGAGATTCGATATCAGAATCCCGAAAGAAGCGAATGGAGTAATAAAAGTGGTCACGAAAGAAGAGGAGATAGCTATTTACACCGACGGATCCAAGATGGACGTGGGTAGAGGTGCAGGCATCTTCTGTGAGTCTCTGGACCTAAGCGAATCATTTAGACACAGCAATGAATGCAGTGTGTTCCAGGCAGAGACAGCTGCGATCACGCAGCCGGCCAGGGAGGTACAGAGGCGAAAAATAGCCGACAAACACATCACCATTTACTCTGATAGCCAAGCGGCTATAAGAGCTGTGTAGTCAGTAGTAATCAAGTCGAGGGCGGCGCTGAAAGGCAAAAAATACCTTGACGAGATAGCAACTGCCAATACGGTAACCCTATGCTGGGTGCCAGGGCACAATTACATCTCGGGCAATGAGAAAGCGGACGAACTAACAAGGAAAGGATCGGAGATGAATGAATCTCTGGCCCTAAGATCCATAAGAACTCCGCTAAGCACATTAATGCTAAGTATCGACACTGAATCCATGAGTAAAGCAAACTTACGTTGGATCAATCTTGATACATGCAGACACAAAAGTGAGCTCTGGCCAGCAGTCAACAAAATGAAATCTAAAACCATGAACGGGTATAACCGCAAAGACATTCGAACACTGACGGGGGTCCTCACAGGACACTGTGTAGTGGGCGTACACGCGGTGCGGCTGGGCATACCGCACAACGACTACAGCAGGAGTTGCAGGGACGTTGAACAAATAGAATCCATACGTCACCAGCTATGCGAATGCCCTGCCTTAGACCAAAAAGATCGGAGATTCTTGGCAGCTTCTTCTTTGACGAGCTGGAGGATCTGTCCGCTTTAGAGCTGAAACTCCTGAGATTCACACATGAATCCGGGTGGTTCTGCTAAAGCGAATTACTGAGCTGTTAAAGAGCGCAGCGGTTTCTTTTATCTCTCTTTTCAGGTTCCCACAAACTTTTAAAGAATCACAAAATGGACACAATGGACCAAAACTGTTGGTATAAAAGTGAGCCGTGGAACCCGTCGTCCATCTACCTACCTACATAAAAGGAATGTCTCTATGCCCCGGCACCCAACAGAGGTGGATGTTGAACTGCTCCGCCATCCCCTTAATCACGACTTGACTATCCGAGAAGATACGGATGCCCTTAGTGGATATCACATTTCTCTTCAGCCACGACATGACTTCTTTCATCGTCAGAATTTCCGCCTGGAGCACGCTACAGCGATTAGGAAGACGGAAAGAGAGACTAATTTATAGTTTTTGATCCGTCGGTGTACAAGTATATCGATTTATCTTCCGTAAATGCATCATCCTCCCATAATAATCTGGTGGAGACAGTGACTGGGAAGTTCTTTCCGAACTGTAGTTGGGGTATGGCGTAGTCTATGTTTCTTGGTAGAGACCCGTACTGGGAGTATTCCAGTGCTGTCTACGGGTATAAAGCCTTTAAAATACTTGTCAAAGTCATATCTGGGTTTTCTGCAGCAGCAAAAGGCATTAGCCTAATTAAAGATGTCAAGTATGCACGATTGGCCAAACATACAGGGCCTTCAACTTTTGATCGCTCTCAGTCAGGGAACACTTTTGCCTGCCAAGTTCATCGTACAGAGCTCCATGGGTTGTTGGTTCAGTAATATTTCCAGACCCAGTTGGGGTGTGGATTTTATTGAACCAGTTATTCCCAAATAAACAGTCCCTTATACATTGTTCAGTTTCCTAGAGTTGGATTTGGTGGCAACCGTGAAAGAGAATGGGGCCCACAATCGTGATGTACAACCAGTGTACTATGTTTGGTTATAGGCCCATTTGTTTTCAAAATGTTTCCTCTGTCGTTGAGGCCATTCAGTCCCCTCCACATTCTCTCTTCAGTATTCCGTTTCCAGTTTAGTTTAGAGTTGAATTCCTCTCCCATGTACTTGACCTCTTTTGTGAGATAGCGAAAGCCTCTCAGATTCGGTAGGTTTCCCTTGGGAATCTGTTTTCTAGTAAACATGATGAGATCGGTCTTTGTGGGTTTGACCGCTAGGTCGTTGGAATCTGTCCACTTTGATAGTCTTACTAATTGTTATTCGTGCTGTAAACAAATAAGTAAGTATCTGTCCGCCGACTCGGAAAATACGTCAGTATTGATAGCAGCAACTTTAAGCTATTTAAGGAGTTCATCTGCCTCGGATCAGACGAATGAGTCCATCACAGCGGATGTCCCACCAAGAATTACGCTAGGTGACCCCCGCTACTTCGATTTGGCAAAGCAAATGGGTTTAAAACTGTGAGCCGCAGGTACCAAAATGTAGATATAGTCCAAAAACCAAAGAAACGTCAACTAAATTGGCACATCACTCCCAATCCTCCTCGTTCGGGGCAACAAGAAAGGTTAGTTGGTAAGTTGCGTTTGTTGCGGCTTATGAAAAAACCCAATTAGCATTGAGTGCCGTTTTTTAACCCAAACACACTCCAACCGGGGTGAACGCATTTGATGATGTAGAGCCTCTAGATCCAACCTGTGGAAATTAAAAAAGTTATTAGTTCCGCAAAACTTTTCTCAGAGGTTTCCTCAAGTGTATGCCATAAGGTAGACCGAACCGCCCTTGCAAAGACCAAGCTACGGTCTTGACAACTCGAAGAGGCGGCGGCGTACACCCGACCGCAAAGGATGAAAGGGTACAGTGTCAATACTCTTTACGGGAGCCATATTGTTTTGAATTTTAAAATTAAGTTTTGGGTAAATATGTAATCATTTAAGTAAGTTGCCAAATGATGTTGAACTTTGACTTTGCCCGCTCAGGAAAAATAATAAAGGAGTGCCACATCGAATCCTAAACTTGAATTATTTTTCTTAAAATTTAAACTTGAAAAAAGCTTTAAAAACCTCACGGCCAAACTTTTATTACAAATCATAAAAAAATGTCTTACCGCAAACGCCCCACCACTACGTCGCATTTCAAAATGTTTAAACATTTAAATATTTAGTACTAACCAGAACAAATAAAGTGTCATAGCTTAGGAAACATTCGACGAACATGAACTGGCATGTGGAGTGGGTATTTGAATTGTACGAACGTGATGAAAAGACACACCTTAACAACAACAATAACTACGAAATTCCTGAGCAGCATATTTATGCGAAATAGGTATTCGTAAATTCTCCGCTATCGATTCCAAAGCAATACTAGAAATATTTGTACCTAGAAATACTTTAGTTCTCGTCTTGCTTATTGAGAATCATTACGCTATATACGACGTATCTACGTATGCAGCATATGTGTCGGTTAGTTACATAAAACTGATATAGTTCACTGAATTGTGAAAAGAAAATCTGCTGTGGTATGTTTTGTGAGGTAAAATTGAGCGACGGATGGCAGCAGAGTTGGAAGATAACTCATCTAGTGGTGTACTTGTAGATATTCCAAGACCCCCCCCAACCACCTGAGGGCCAACAGATGGGAAATATAAAATACGACGTAATCACACCCTACCACCACCGTGAGAAACTAATATCTACTGGATGCCTTACCTACGTAGTTGTTGTGTTACAAAAAAAAAATTCTTTTGGATGTCGTGAAAAGTTGTGGGATAAAGATTTCAGTGCTTCAATTCAACTGCAGGTGTTTTGAGCAAATTGAGAGGTGTGGATCATTTCTTATTTAGATAATAATTTCTCAGTTAATAAAAATAAGTAGACGATTGCATATTAGGTTAGGTTAGGTTAGGTTGGAAGGGAAGTGCACAGCAGGGCTGCTGTGCTTGCACGGGGGCCCATTGGTCCATTGTGATCCCTTATTGTTTTATGTGGTAAACCTACATTTACAATAAAACACTTACCATACTCAGTTTAGGTTTATCTTGCCGGTTGGCCTATTGGAACCAACCTGTGTTCTTGACAAACCTGATAGTGTCCGTCAGTGGTACCTGCGCTACGTCCTCTAAGTCTTCGAAGAATCTGTTGCCCAGATAGCGAAGTCGAGATGTCTGAAGGTTTGGACATTCGCAGAGCAGGTGTTTGATGGTCTCGGTTTCTTCTATATCTTGACAGCTCCTGCAGTAGTCTGGTGAGCTGATGCCCAGCCTGCTTGCCATTACACCTATGGTGCAGTGGCCTGTCAGTACGCCAGTTAAGAAACGTATTTCTAGCTTATTCATTTCCAGAATGCTTTTTGTTCTTTTTTCGTTAATTCTTGACCATAGACTGCGAGATATAACACAGTCGTGCCTTTGGGACCAGGTGGTGTTAATTTGTTCCCTAAGTTTTTGATCAATGTTTCTTTTTGCTGCACTAATTGGGATGTCTATTGACGTAATGGCGTCTATTGCGTCAATTTCTGACCCGATTCTTGCTAGCTCGTCTGCCTTTTCATTCCCAACAATGTCGCTATGACCGGGGACCCAGCAGAGAGTGATCCTGTGTCGTTCGCCTATTTTGTTGAGGGATTTTTGGCAGTTTCTGACTGTTTTTGACTTTATAGTTTCGCTGTCTAGTGCTTTGATAGCCGCCTGACTGTCTACGAAGATTGTGATCGTGGAAGGATCCAGATTCTTCGCGGAGATAGTTTCTGCTGCCTTGTCGATGGCGACAATCTCAGCTTGAAAGACGCTGCATTCATTGGGAAGTCTGTACGAGTCCTTTATGTCTAGGGGCTCGCAAAAAACTCCCGCTCCTGTCCCCACATCCATTTTCGACCCGTCCGTATAGATGTGGATTTCTTGCGTTGACGTGTGTGTTCCAGTTCTCTCTTTGGGGTATGTATGTGGAGTAGTTTTTCTCAAAGTTTCGTTTGGGAATTAAGTAGTCCGTTTTCCTGGATAGATCGATACCCAAGTAGTTGTGAATTATAGAGCCATGTCCATAGGAGCTGTGCCTCCAGATGTTTGCCTCCTTGAGGCGGAGGGCTCCTTTGGCTGCCATGCTGCGAATATATTCACCAAGCGGGGGGTAGGTTTAAAATGACTTCCAGCCCGACTTGGGGTGTTGATCTCATTGCTCCCGTTGGACCAATACATGCTAATCTCTGTACCTTTGAGAGGTTATGGAGATAGGTAGTCCTTTCTGTTGCCTTCCACCATAGAATTGACCCGTATGTAAGTATGGGTCGTATGATCGCTGTGTACATCCAATGGGTTATGTAAGGGCGCATACCCCAACGTTTGCCAAAGGTCTTTTTGCATGCGTAGAAGGCGCATAGTGCTTTTTTTGCTCTTTCTTCTGTGTTTCGTTTCCAAGTAAGCTTAGAGTCTAGGATGATGCCCAGATACTTTGCCCCCGGGGAAAGTTTCAGACGAATTCCGTTTAGCTTCGGCATATCGAATTTCTCGATTTTTCTTTTCCTAGTGAACAGAACACATTCGGTTTTGACTGGATTAACTCCAAGGCCGTTCGGTCTTGACCACGAGGATAGTTCTTTTAGGGCAGATTCCATGAGTTCACTAATAGTGGGGAGATACTTGCCACTTATTAGAATTACAATATCGTCTGCGTATGCTACTATTTTCGTTCTTTTGACCTTTAGAGTCGTTAGGATTTTGTTGACCACTATGAGCCACAGGAGGGGAGATAAGACGCCTCCCTGTGGGGTGCCCCTGGTCACTGTTTTCCTTATGTAACTCTCACCGATTTCTGAGTTAATTACTCTGCTGTTGAGCATTTCGTAAACCCAGTTCGTTATTTCTTTATTCGCTCCCAAGTCTTCCAGCGCTGTTTTTATGGCCGCTGTTTTAACATTGTTGAAAGCTCCCTCAATGTCCAAAAATGCAGCCATGGTGAATTCTTTGTGGTGTAGTCCTTTTTCTATTATTGACACAACTTCGTGCAGGGCTGTTTCAACGGACTTGCCTTTGAGGTAGGCATGTTGAGTACTGCAAGGTTGTTTTCGTTTAAAAGGTCTCTTGTATATAAGTCGATTATTCTCTCTAGTGTCTTTAAGAGAAAAGACGAGAGACTTATCGGCCTATAATCTTTTGCTGTGCAGTGTATATGTCTCCCTGCTTTTGGAATGAATATCACTTTTACTTCTTTCCAGCTTTGCGGTATGTAGCAGAGTCTTATACAGCTTCTGAATATCGCTTTTAGCCATGGCAGTATTACATTAAGAGCCTGTTGTATCATTGCTGGTATGACATTATCTGGTCCCGCCGATTTGTAGGACTGGAAAGATTTGACTGCCCAAGCAATTTTGTGCTCTGTTATGATACTTTCAATTGCCATGTCCGGTTGTGTGTCTTGTGGAACGGGGGTGTAGCTGACCTCACATCCAGTGTTTTCACTAGACTCCGGAAAGTGAGTATCCATTAAAATTTGTAGAGTTTCTTGGCTAGACTCTGTCCAAGAGCCATCAGCACGTTTAATATACCATGGGACCGTGGGGTCTTTAGATAGTACTTTACGTAGTCTGGCAGCATCGTTTGTACTCTCTATGGATTCGCAGAACGTGTTCCAGGATTCGAGTTTTGCTCTCCTTATTTCTTTAGTGTATAGATTAAGTTCGGACCTATACTTAGTCCAGTCTTCATCTGCCTTACTCTGTCTTGCTTTGTTAAACAGTTGTCTTACCAATGTTCGCCGCTTTTGAAGCTCGCTGGTCCACCAAGTTGCCTTTTTGGGTTTGCGATTGCGAGAGATGGGACAATGTTTAACAAAGGCTTTGTGCATATTTTTGGTAATATAGTAGACTGCGTTGTCGATTGAGTGAGTGTCGACAAACTTGTCCTCTTTCGGATGATGTGTGTACTCACTAACCGTTTTCGCATAGTCTGCCCAATTTATTTTCCTAGGGTTGCTAAAAATTTGTTGTACCATATAATGTAGATTGACTGTAAAGAGTATTCTACTATGGTCTGAGAATGAGTTCTCTCGACAAACTCTCCAGTCTTCTACCCTAACATGATCATTGTTGCTTTTGAGAGTTATGTCTAGAATTTCTGCCCTGTTTCTGTTTTGGAAGGTGGGCTGGTTTCCCCTGTTACACAAAACTAGATTTGTGGAAAGAATGTATTCAAACAACGACTCACATCTTTCATTTATTCCTGAACTACCCCACAGCGTGTGGTGAGCATTCGCATCGCAACCTACCACCAAAGATGTGTTCCGTGTGCTAGCGTGTTCCACTAGTTCCCGGACTGTATCGGATGGTTGGTTTACCTCCTCGTGTGCCATATAAATTGAAGCGAGGATGAGATTCCTTCCTGAAGCTTCAATATTTACAGCCACTGTGTCTCCATTGCTGTACCTGTGAAGAAAAAATGTATTACTAACGGTTTTTTTGACTAGAATACAGCTACGTACTTTACCTTCTTCTTTGGTGTGGAATAGATGGTAGTATGGCGATTTCAGTCCTTGGATTTTATTTTTAAAAATCCAGGGTTCCTGAATTAATGCCACGTCCACGCTTACCTCAGACATGAACAGCAGTAGGTCGTGTGTTGCTGCTTTACAGTGATGCAAATTAATTTGCACCACTAGCAGCTTTTGCAACCTTTGGCTCTTCATCTTCTTCCAGCCGTGCCCTTACGGCACCTAGCCCGAACTTCAGTTTGCTGCCTGGGGTCTTTCTTATGCTTGTTGCAGAAGATTGGTTGATCGCAAAGCAGAGCTCTTTGCCGTCACCACTTCTTCTGGAGTATAACTTTACCCACTCCTTGATTGGGATGTTTTGCATATTACTTACCTACGGCTCTTAAGTTCGCAGAATGCAGCAAGATATACCAATTCAATTTCAATCAATTTTATTTTTATTTTTCAAAACAACAATACATTTATAACACATTGGTGTTTCATAGAGTGCTTGAAGCAAAATGGCTATCACGATCTACTGTGCTGTGCGAACTTCTCAAACCGTTCTGCAACACACTAGTCGGCACGTACCACTGTGGCTTCGGGCCCGGAAGATCGACAATGGACCAAATTTTTGCACACTGAGGCAAATCCTACAAAAGACCAATGAATTTCAAGTCGAGACTCACCATCTTTTCATCGACTTTAAGACAGCAAATGATAGCATTCATCGGAGATCTTTATGGCGATGGCCGAATATGGAATCGAGGGAATATTGATCCAGCTGTGTCGCGTGTTATACCGCCAAGTGGAATCTTTTTATAAAACAAAAAATAAATCGAACTTCTAGACTTCTAGATTTGATATTTCCTTTATTTTAAAATTGAAATTGAATAAATTGAGTTGGACTTAAAACTAGGTCTTAAAACTAACCCTCCTCTGATGAGTTGATCTTCCAAACTGAAAAACTAAAAATTAGATCTGTTAGTTGTCACATTTGTTATCTCATTTGGTGGTCAGCAAAATATGAGCCACCAAAGGAGTAATAATAAACTTAGATGTATTTGGTACCGGATGTACCTATAACATTGTTATCGGATGTACCTATAACACGCGTGACACCTTAAAACACGTGGTGTAAGGTGCTGTTAAATAACAAGGCCAAATGAATTCACTTACCCAAAGTGTAATAAGGCCAAATGCTAAAATAAAAGCACTCACGTACTGAAAATTAAACAGTGACCTTAAGCGATACGCATTGTACTGTTTATGGGACCTACTTATGATTTCGCAACAATTCCTATAAACAGTGCAATGTGTATGGAAATTGCTTGTACCTAATGGGCTTTAGACCCGCGAACAGTCTCTGCCACGATGGCCTAGTGCTTGAAACTTTTTTTAGTTTAAGACCTGGGGTCCGGGATTCGAAGATCCACTTAGAATTTTGTTTGTTTGTTGATTGCATCTAATTGGTTTTATCCTCGGTGGGCTTTATGTAATACCAACCGAATTCGATTGTTCTTTAACCGCCGTAAAAGCCTTGCTTAATGAGGTCGCCAAAACTCAAGGACGTTTTGTAGATAATACCTTCCGTAATGACACCTATCTGCTCGAGAAAATTCCAGTCCTTTCTGTTTAAAGTTCTTGTCGAAGTCATAAGCTTGATTTCTCAAACTAAGAGGGTCACAAGTTTCCTCTCATTAAAAATGTGTAGTATGCTCGAGTGTAGGAAATAATCATTTGGTATCGGTTTTGGGATCCACACCAAACGTTAGTAGCTACTGCCTCCTTTCTCTGTACTCAGTTCTTTGTGCAACATACCTATCGCTAGTTGAGAGGAGATAGCCATACGTACGGGTGTACGCAAAGACAGAGCTATGGCAAGTATAGTTAAAATCGAGTATGGATTTGATGTGTTTATGTTAATCCACTGATGATCCCAAACCACCACATCTGGGTGAAACTCCACAAATATATATAGTCATACTAGTAATAGTTGACTTATACTCTTATATTAATTTTTGACTTTCAGTCATAGCCATACAATAGGCTGAACAAACATTTCTTTTGTTATTCTTCAAATCTGAAGGAAAATTTTAATTGGAAATAAGTTCACACTCACTCGTGAGTAGTGACAACACATATACCCCTGGTATAACATTTTTTAAAATGGCTAGTATCGCCTTTTGTCTGGGCGCTTTTATTTTCACATTCTACAAATTTCAATCCTTTCCGCTATCCCGCACTGTCAAATTTACAGGTATTGTTATTACCAGTGACACCGCCTGCTGTTACCATGGCTTGTTATTTAAGTCGGTTTTAAGCTTTTGGTTGAAGGGCTTGGTGTTTAAATATATTCTCTTGACTTAGTAGATATTTGGAGGTTGACGAGTTGTTTATCTGGCGAGGGGTTTTCCTGCAAAGAACGCAGTCGTTCATTCTTCCTGATTATTAAGGTTCCTCCTGTACGGCTAATTTAATGAGTCAGTTGCGGTTACTGCCACTGGTATGAGATCAATGTTGCCAGTTCGTGGGGAATTCCCCCTTTTGTGGGGGATTTCATTCAAAAATTTGATGAAAGGGGAAAAGGGGAATCTTCCCTCTTCTAGTAGGAAATATGGGGAAAATACAAAAAAAAAAAAAAATGTCAATACTTAACTCTAATATTCCGTTTCAAACGGAACCAAACTTTTCGCGCATGTGTGCACACCCACTGATGAGCATCTTTAAGGTGTGAAATGTGCATGATATGTTTATACTTTATAGCCAACGTAACTGACACGCACATGCATGCATTCCTCGTGCCCAAGTAGCAAGTCTGATTATGGAAATGACTGAGTGGGAAATGAACCATATTCAATATGCATGTGTTCGTTCATTCTAACTGCATTTGAGTTTTTGCATTGAAACTTGAGTCCTGAAGAAGCAGTCAGTTTACTCAATATTTTTATTCGTGTATAGCGCAGAACATCGTTAATTCGTGCTATGTACCTAATATTTTTTTGTGTTTAGCTTAGTTTGTTTAGTCGGTTTGTTTTTTCATGATTGGCTGCTTTTCATAAATATTAAATAATGTAAGCTTATACAAACATAGTATTTTAAATGCAGTTATTTTTAGTTGGGTTGTTAAAATGAAAGTATATATGAATGTATGTTCATAGTAAGATATATATTTCATTAGCAGTTCAAGAAACAAATTTCAATATATAATTATTATTTTGTATAGCTATACATACATACATACATATACCTACATAATGAGATTAAATAGGTTTCATTAATTGCAGATAATGAGCCATCTAAAAAGAAAGTTGGAGGTTTCGTCCTCAAAAACCTTTCAACAATCTTGGCTAGAAGTTCCGGAATTCAAGGGTTGGCTTGAGCCAATTAATGATAATCCTTTAAAATCGTACTGTCGCGCGTGTAATTCAACGATGGTAGCCGGTAAGAGCGAGTTAATCAAGCACTCTAAAATGTCAAAACATGTAGCTAATGCAAAAGTAATTGCCTCATCACCATCAGTTAGTTAAATTTTCAGCAAAGTTGGACCTGATGGTAGTCACCATGAAACAAATGTTAAAACAGCTGAATTAACATTATGTGCATTCTTTGCAGAAAATAATGTGGCATTGCATACTATTGACCATCTCGTGCCCTTGTTAAAAAACATTTTCCCGGATTCTAAGATTGCAGCCGACATGACTTTAGGAAGAACAAAATGTACCAAAATTATTGAGAATATACTAGCCAAAGTTGAGATTAACCGCTTAGTAGAAATTCTGCGACTAACGCCTTTCTTAATATTAATTGATGAAGGTACCGACATTTCAAATCAAAAAAGTTTGTGTTGCTTGGCGCGATACACAAATCCTTCAACATTTACCATTCACACTGAATTACTGGAACTTATTAAATTGAATGCTACTGATTGTTCAGCTGAAGCTTTATATAAAGCCTTTAAAGAATGTCTCCGGAAAAACGAAATTCCTGTAACAAATATTATTGGTGCAGCATGCGATAACGCTTCAGTTATGGTGGGAAAGAACAATTCTTTTTTTTCGAGACTTCAAGCTGACGTACCAAATGTATCTCTTTTTAAATGCATATGTCACTCATCTGCACTTGTTGCTAGTTACGGATGTGCAGAACTTCCAGATCAATGTGAAAATCTTTTATCAATGGTAGCTACTTATATGTCGGAGAGTCCAAAAAGCTGTGCTATACTGGAGGAGTTCCAGGATTATTTTAACACTGAAAAAAGAATAATATTAAGTCCATCTAAGACAAGGTGGCTTGTACTCCACTCCTGTGTAGTAAGATTATTAGAGAATTGGACAGTTCTTCAGCATTTATTCTTATTAGACTCTACAGAAACCAAGAGATCAAAGGCTAAAAATATATATGAAAGTTTGGCAGACATGAAAGTTAAAGCTTATTTCTTCTTCTTAAAATTTGTTTTGAAGTTCTTTAATGATTTTAATAGACTTTTTCAAAGTAATCAAGTTTTGATGCATCTCCTCTACAGTGAGTCGAAAAAGATCTTACTGAAACTAGCCCAAAATGTCATTAAAGAAGAATACCTCGATAAACTGCTGACTTTTGAAAAATATAGTGATTTCGCTTCAGAGTACGGAAATAATATGGTTGACCTCAAAGACATTTACGTTGGGCAAGATTGTGAACAACTCATACAAAATTTTACAGAAGCACAAAATTTAGAAATTAGGTTACACTGCAAAAATTTCTATATTCGAACAATAGAAGAGATTTTAAAACGATTTCCAATAAGAAGTCATGACCTTTAAGTTATGGAGTTTCTTTCTCCAGAAGTAGCATTAAATATACCCAAGAGGATAAACTGCAAAGAAATTTCATTCAGTTCCATACAAATTCCAAGTTGTGATGAAAAAAAATTAATTTTAGAATGGAGGGAGTTTCCTATTTCAATAATTGCAAGTGAGAAAGTTAGATTGCAGCAATTAAGTGTTGAACATTTTTGGAAGGAAGTGAAAGAAATCAAGGATTTTGAAGGAAATTTATTATTCCCGAATTTAAGTCAAGTTG
This sequence comes from Portevinia maculata, assembly GCA_949715645.1. Lineage (NCBI taxonomy): Eukaryota > Metazoa > Arthropoda > Insecta > Diptera > Syrphidae > Portevinia > Portevinia maculata. The sequence goes on along the minus strand of OX454527.1, from coordinate 192,197,574 downwards.
CCGGATATGCGCTAACATTTCCACATTCAAATGCCGATGCTGAGCGCTTGTTTTCTGTGGTAACCGATGTAAAAATAAAAAAAAGAAATCGGCTGGGTGAAACCTGCTTAAACGCTATTTGCATTCTCAGATCAGGGTTCAGGAATAATAATGTGGAGTGTTTTAATTTCAAACCCACAAAAAAACATTTCGCTTTTTTTGACAAATCTATATACAAATAATTTATAGTTACATATGTAATTACTTTACCTAGAATTTGCTTCTTATTTTTTTTAATGTTCGTTAATAATAAATGAATTGAATTTTTACTAGTCTGTTTTTTTTTAATGAACTAAGATTTAATTTCTGTTCCTGTTTTTTAATAAAAAATACAAAATAATATTATTGTCCATTTTTAATTATTGTTCTGTTTGAAAAAGCATTGTGGGGAATCCATGGGGAATGCCACCACGAAGAATGGGGAAAAAGGGGAATTTTAATCTTTGTGATGGGGAATTTCACTGAAAGCGGCTGGCAACACTGTATGAGATGTGTTTTATTTCCATGTCTTGTCTCGTATTGTTAGACCTCCTTGGCATACTTTCTCATCAAAGCCCTGCGACAGATTTTTACCTTTAAGTTGATTTAATTAAAAACTGGAGGAGCATTTGTAAAGTTCTTTAGTTTTTTGCTCCAATTTGTTTTTGGCAAATTCCTTTCATTAGGGAGAAGAAGTATCTTCGCCAGAAACCTGTTCCCTGTCTCGGAAGCTATATTTCGTTGCTGGAGTGAGAGAAGACAATTTCCCCAGCACAGTAATTTTCGGTCATAAATTCTCCAACAGCGCGTTACGTCTTGTAGCCCTGGCTGCCATCTGTCGATTTTCATGGAATTTGGAAGCTATAGACTCCTTGGAGAAGTTGTATTGTTGGTGCCTTTCCATGCTTGTTTTAGTTTTGAGCGTTAGTAAATTTTAGTTTCTGGGTGAAACTCCACAAATATATATAGTCATACTATAGTAATAGTTGACTATATATATATATGTATATTAATTTTTGACTTTCAGTCATAGCCATACAATAGGCTGAACAAACATTTCTTTTGTTATTCTTCAAATCTGAAGGAACATTTGAATTGGAAATAAGTTCACACTCACTCGTGAGTGGTGACAACACATATACCTCTGGTATAAAAAATTTGTTAGTAAAGTTAGACTTGCAATTGCAAGGGACTCGCGAAGAGAAAGTTCGAGCGAATTCAAGCAATGTGTATTGAGAGGCTTTATCGGGAGTTGGAAGACATTTCTTCTTCGGTTTCTGATATGATCCAGGCTATCCACGAACTGCGACAAAACCGTCATCCATCCATCTATAAAATAGCCGTTCAGAGAAAAAGAGATGCTCGGGAAATCTGTTCCCTAAAGTTAATTAATTATGCTCAACCGATTCCTCGGGTACACTTTTTAAGAGCCAGTCCTGACAGTGAAGAACATGCGGCATTAATTTCGAACATGTCTCCAAAAACGAAAAGCGGTTGTGCCGGACGAGCTACCATCTGAGTCTTGGAATAATATGGGATACATCGGGTATGATGATCGCTTATGATTCTCATATCCAAACTGATGGCAGGCCATCCACAGTCCAGCAGTGCAGGAAAAGACATATTCTTCTTTTTTACGAAGTAAAAATGCGTTTCGAGAAACAGTGTCACATACCATCAAGAATGTTGAGCATGTATTAGATAACCGATTGCGAATAATAATACGGCACCGCATTATCGCAGGTGAAATAACCACAGATACAATCCAAAGTTATGGGAAAGCCTTGAAAGTTTTGAAGACGTCTTTGATAGACAACCAAGAGATCTGATATGGGTGGCACTAACAAAAAGAGAAATTCTAAATAAACCTACGAAGACCATAATCATGGGCATGCTGCCTCCCTGCTTGAAGTATCTGTTTGATTTCGAGGAGCTGCAAGGGTAATTGTTAAAAAAGCACCAATAGAAAGTGATATAAGGCCATATGTTGAAACATATCTTCATTTCAATACTGCAAAGTGAAATAATGTAAGGTGCAGTTTGGAAGCAGCTCGTTTGCGTATTTCCAAACTAGCGATGGATTTCGGCAAGGAGATCCGCTATCATGTGACTTCTTCAATCTTCTTCTGGGGAAAATAGTACGCAGGGCAGTAGTCAACACGGAAGGCACTATTTTCAATAGATCCGTCAAACTACACGGGTCTGCGGACGATATCGACATCATCGGCCGTTCCCAGAGTGCTGTGTTAGAGGCTTTCACGGTGACTGTAAAACAGGCGAAATTGGTTGGTATTGAAGTAAATGAGGACAAGACTAATTACATGCAATCAACTGTAGGAGGGGGCAGTTTGGATGTAAAATTACCCAATATGTAGCAGTGGCACGTTAATGGTCGCACGGCGACAGCTCGTCGGATGTGGGGGTCTTTGCTACTGACCTACTACAAAAAGAATTATCGTGCCTGAAGGAAAAAAATTATTTATACAATTATACATGTGCATATCTATGCATTAGCCTATCGGGGTAATAAAATGAAAACCTTGCTCAATAAAGGAGGGGAAAACAAAAAAATTTAGAGGGAATACTCAGTCGACGAGAGTTTGCAAGCAATTCTAATTGAACTGGAGGAGGAAATAGGAATTTAGTATTTTGGAGGTAGGGTAGAGTCGGCACCCTCCGACACCTTAACAGAAAAATTGCAAAAACATACGGGTTTTTCTTATTTTTTCAAAAAATTAACAATTATTTTTCAAATTTATGATTTTAACAACATATTGGCGCAGCTTTATATTCTTAAAAATTTGTTTACTATTTTTTTTTTATTTAAGAAAAAAAAGTAGAAAAGGGTGGGGCACCTTGGACAGTAAGGCACATGATTGGAAATTGGTGTACTATATGTTAGTTTTTTTTTAAATAAAAGTCCTAATATATTATGTTATAAGAATCCAATTCATTTCTTTTTATTATTTGTATTTAAAAAAAAAGTTTTAACGAAAAATTAATAAGTAGGTAGGTAGGTACCTACACAAAAAAATAACAAAAAATAAATTCAAAAAAAAAACATGGGATCACATTGATTAAATTAGTCTCTAACGAACATTTAAGTTTCTCAAATCGATGTTGAAGATACTCTTCCTTTGGGACCTCGATGTTCCCGGAGGATGCGTCGGCATCGGCATTTTAGCATAAATATCGCTCCTTAAAGTTATGCTTATGTCTGGGACATTTGGACACAGTAAATGAATTATGACCTTGGACTTCTACTATTTCACCAACAAAAAATATATTTTTTTTGTCAAAGAACTTGACCAAAATAAAATCTCCTTCATTTAAGATATCATCGTCACACCCTAGCATCCAATCTTTTCCAGCTTGTTTTCTTTCGACCCAAGACTCTAGCATGTTGGCTTTTAAAAAAGCTCCAAATTCAAATACAAAGCGCCTTGCCATATGATAAGTCATTCCAAAGTGGAGGTTGGAACAGTTTTTAAAACAACTTGCTAGATCCTGCTCTTGTTTTGCTGTAAGCACTTGGCGAGAGGTATATTTACACTGATATGGAAAGATTTCGGTATCACTTTGTTCTTAGCCGGAATCATCAGCCGGATGTGGGAGCCTTCCCTTTCCCTTCCTAAGACGAGTTATAAGGGTAGTCCTTTTCACGCCATATTTTGCCGCTGCTGAACTGTGTGATTCCAAGTTGTTAATGACATCTGTAAGGGCCTTTTTCATAGCTTCTTCGTCCACAAGAGGTCTTTGTGCTTTTTTTTCATAAAAGCGAACCATTATCTATAGTAAGCGAAAAATATTTTGCGCTTTTAGCAATTTTTTAGATGAATAAACAAAGAAGGGGTAGCTCCGACAGTCTGTCGAAGGTGGCCCGGCTTAAACTGTCGGAGATGCCCCATTGGATGTTTTCTTACTTTTCTTTTTTTAATTTTTTAGCAAAGCAGAATATTTGAAAATAAGTATTAAAATATAAATAAATACTTAATATTGTATTTCAAAAACAACTTCTTTTCAAGAAAACATTAAAAATAAGAATATAAAAATCTTAAGAACATACCCTGAAAATTATATCAACCGCACTCCAAACAAACTTTATATCCTACTTTGGCAGGATTTGCAGACAGACTGCTGAACTTTTTGACATATGCTTAATATGTCTAAGGGCACGTTCACAATTTATTACAGATTTTTTAAAGGTTTCCACACAGAGATAATAATGACTGGCGGAGGGTGCCGACTCTACCCTACAGGTGGTGAAAATGGGGAGATGGGGAGAAGAAAAGCGTCAGATGGTGATGATCGCTGGGCTACCCACCCGCGCGTATGACTTCAGGTCATAGCACCGTGATCGTCCGTTGCCCATTTACGTAATTTTCCTTTTTATTATTTGGACGATCCCTATTATGTCTTAATCTCCACAGTTCATTTCACCCGTTTTAGACACATTTTGCCATACTTATGCGCACCACCACTTTTCCACCATTGAAATATCGTTTAGGCCGCCATAAAAAACAATGGATTCACTAGATGTACTTGAATTGTGACTGCTTTACTGTTCTATACATAAGGTGTTAGTCAAAGGCAAACTTAACCTTTCAAAAAAAATATAAAGAAGAATTCCAAACACATGGGGTTCCTTACAACGGTATGACTATATTTAGTTAATGTTCGTAATAAGTTATTGTTCTATGTCTATCTGTACATATAATTGTAAATAAATGCAAAATTCATGTAGGTATCTGTACTGATAATTCTAAGTAAAATGCAAATTCATGTATCTGTACCGATAAATTTGTAGGTAGCTATAGGCAATTTTTCTATAGACTATCAATTGTAAATGAGGCACGTATGAAGTAGATAATAAAGAAAGGTCACTTACGGTTTGTTGGAATCACGGGAACAATTTCCTTTCTCTGTAACCGAGCTGTGCGCACACCTGGGATGAAGATCACCGTGAACTGTATAAAAAGGAAAGAACTGAGATTTTGCACAATCGAATACGTACGAGCCACCTTCCGATATTCTTACCTTCACAACCGTTAATTGGACTGATATACCTACTTCTTTAATTTATCAGTATACATACATATTATGCATGTCATACAAATAAAAACTACTAATTTCACAATGATGTTAAAAGGCACATAACCCGAAACAAAAAAAAAATTCCGGTAGAACACAATATATGTTCTTTAAAGATTAATCCTGGTTGATGGGGTGATCGATTTTGTCCCAATGATAATCCAGTCTAGATGGTGTAGGTACTTAATTATGTACTTTGGTGTTGCTTATGGTTGGCGAGGCTGTGCTGCTATCTTAACCAAACGAAGTATTCTCCTTTTGTTTGAGGATTTGAAGGAGCGCGTGGTCAGGTTGCACCCGTAACTGCAAGCCAAACTCCGGCTTGAGATTTGAAGTTTTGGCACATGCGTAGCTTCTAGACGAAGTATTTATTTTGCCAGGTTCCTACTCATGTGGCGCCTCCTGATTTCCCACAATTGCGTCTCACACGCTGGTACCTCTATACTCATCTATCGAAGTCGGTCGCATGCGCTGGACAAATTAAAATACATTTATCCTCAAATATAACACTCGAATATTCGCACAACGTTACCTGAAGCGAACACACCGTTTGTAGAGTTTTTAAATACGCGTATGCCGGTATATGTTCCCACTTTAATATAATTTTGTTTTTTTTTCCTTTTTTTTATTTTGAATGACTGCTTAAAGGTTTTAATTTTATTTCAAAAGCTATGTATGGCTTGGTGCAAGCTTTGCACTCGATCGCTTTTGCTGGAGAAAAGAAAACGACCGCGTGTGATAAATGGACTATATATTATTTTTCGATTGCCGGATGGGGCAATACGATAGTGGTGAGTTTCAGCTGAGTGAATTCAGGCAAGGTTTCGGCGTTTTGTGCAATTGGTAAGTCATTGCCATCAATTTCTTGTGGCGTTATAGGAAACATCTATTTGTATTCCGAAATAACCCTTAGATTATTTTATTTATGTTGTTCCATTTTCATTTCAAATCAAGGTGTGTGCTACACAACAAACAAACAAACATCTGTCCCCCGCATAGGAGAAAATGTAACTGTTGAAGCAATAACTTCGAGGTAGTTAAGGAGTTGACCTACCTTGGAGTAACCATCAACTCCATAAATGAACCCGTGCGGAGTTTAGTCAGTTCTCCCATCGGGCGCGTCCCCAGGTGGCGGATAGGGGGGCCCTGTGCGTGTGTATGCTAGATAGTGTACACACTCGCTGGGTTGGTGGAAATAGCCAATACCACCCGCGGACCAAAAAACTGACAGGAGGTGGATACTCCTTAAAAATCTAATATGGAAGAGAACAAAAGGAATGAAGTAACGGTGCAGGGAGTGGAATCCACAGTACCGGCGGCGGAGAGTGCGAAAGCAGGCTCAAAGTCGTCGAGATACAATGAGTGCAAAATTATGAAATATAATAGTGCTAAAACACCTGCTACAGTATTGGTAAACTTGGATGCTGTAGTTAGCAGTGGCGAGGCGCCAGTGGCGAGGCGCCCATATAACTCGATTCACGCCGGGTTACCTTTTAAAATTCTACCTTTCAACAATGTTTCAATCCAACAAGCAACATGCATCTTAATGTGTGTATATAAATAAACATAAGATTTGTATGTTTCCTACACCTGCACTTGCAAGCAACAATTTCTACCAACCCACCACCTGCTATTCACCTGCTCTCATATCGTCCTACTGCTCTACGCATACAAATACTCACACCATTGCATGCCTATTCTCCAACATCACATACTCCTCTCCGTCGCCATACCCCATAAGAAACACATACGCAAAGCGATAGCAAAACAAAGCATAGTAACCCGGAAATTTTCGCGTTATGAAATATGTGGCTGGTTAGAACAAATTGGCTTTCTTTCCTTGTTTTCACCTTATCGTTCACCGCGTTTGACTTCTCTCTGTTTGATAGACGCTTCCTTATGCAAAAATATAACCCGCTTTTCAGCGACTTATTGGGCGAGTTTTGTATGTAGCTGAGGTGAGTTCTGTTTGAAAAATTCAGTTGTGAAGCAGACTGCGATATGTAACTTAAAGTAATATTGAGTGGAATTATTGTTGTGCAATATATAATTATTTAAAGTGTTCGAAAACAGTGAAAAGTGTGAGAAGTGTGAAAAGTTTAAATAAATTGTTTTGTTTTCAGTTAGATTCAGCAAAGGAGAAAATGGCATTATTAACAGTAAATTGTTGTTTAGTAGATTTGCTTTTGGAAGAAGAAAATTATTTTTGTAAGTTGAGTTTTCTTAAAAAAAAAAGTTATTGAGATAGGACGCTCTACTCCTTCTATAAAAATAGATTATAAGCGCAAGGATGGTTTTGTTTCGCATTTCAACACATCCATATATCAAAAATATACTTGGTTGACTGGTAGTTGTAAGCTCAATAAAATGTTTTGTTTTCCTTGCCTCCTTTTTTCTAATTCTCCTAGTGTTTGGAGTCGCACGCTACGCTGGCATAAACAATTTAATTAATTCGGCAAATAAACATGTCAAGACGGAAAAACACATTCGTTCTCGTAGCTGTTTATCTTTGCACGAATTCGGTACTGATCGTATTGAAACCTCGTTAGGTAATTCCTTTCTAGCTCACAACAAAAAAGTTGATAGAAACCGTAAACTAATGGAACGTTTTACAGATACGGTAGTTTTTTTAGGCAAACAGGAACAAGCATTTCGGGGTCATAATGAAAAGCCAGATTCTAATAATCGTGGCAATTATGTCGAAACACTTTTATACTTATCTAAGTATGACCAGTTAATGGACTCTCATTTGGAACAGTGTTCAAGTGCACGTAATCCGGTTTTTTTGGGTCTATCAAATGACATCCAAAACGATTTAATACAAAGTATAGCCGCAGTGATCAAGGTAGGTAGAAGTGGCGGTTCGGTTTGAACCCAATTAGCACTTATTGTGCCTTTTTGTTACCACGACTCGTGTGACCTATGTTGTAGTGGTTGTGTGTCTATATCCAACCTGTGGAGTTGAGAAAACGGATAAGATCTTGTATCCCTTTGCTCGATATAGCGCTAAGGTCGTCGAAGAATGGTTGATTCAGTGCCCGCAGTCTAGCTCTTGATAGTGCCGGACATTCGCAGAGGAAGTGGAAGAGAGTTTCTCTTTCGTTAGTGGGTGTTAAATGGGATACCCAGTTTGGCCGCATGGTCTCCAATTGGCCAGTGCCCGGTCATTATCGCCGTGATTCTGGAGACTTCGGGGCGGGTTCTGTTTAGAAGATCCCCTGTTCTCCCTTTGTCATAAATAGGCTATATCTTCCTCGATATGATGCAGTTAGTTAACCTTCTCCATTGAAGATTGGCTTTCTGCAGGAATTGTGAGTGTATTTGTGTCTTGACCGCACCTAGCGGAATGTGAACCCTTGCAGCGAGTGAGCCGTCCAGAGCTGAGACCTGCCTGGCCAGCTCATCTGCACGATCGTTTCCTGTTATGTTACTATGCCCTTGAACCCAGAGTAGTGTAACACTGAAACGTTCGCCCAGTCGCGCAAGCTCGTTCCGGCACTCCTGCACCAGTTTGGAGGATATGGTAGCCGAGTCAATAGCTTTGATTGCGGCTTGGCTATCTATGAGGATAGCAATGTTTTGTTTGTACGCTGTGTCACGCCCTAGTTGGGTGCAGGCCTCTCGGATAGCCAGTAGTTCCGCCTGGAAAACGCTGGCAAAATCCGGCAGGTGAAGGGATATTGATATTTTTAGTGATTCCGAGTAGACACCGGCCCCCACACCACAGTTCATCTTAGAGCCGTCGGTGTATATGACCGTGTCGAAATCTTTCACTACTTCATCCCTCTTCCAACAAGCTCTGGAAGGGAAGCTTACTTGGAAGCCTTTTGTGAAGTTTAGTTTGGGTGTGATGTAGTCGGTTGGAAACGTGGCCATGCCTTCTGGTAGCGAGTCCAGAATGCTGCTGTGGCCGTATGGCCTTGCAGTCCAGCACCCCGATTCCCTGAGTCTTACCGCACTACATAGTGCGGTATCTTTTGTGTGTAGGTCAAGAGGCAAAAGGTGCAAAAGCACAGTGAGGGCGTCCGTTGGGGCTGATCTCAGTGCACCCGTGGTGCCTATACAGGCTGTCCTTTGCAATCTTTTCAGTTTTGTGAGGTTGTAACCTTTACTCAACGCGGGCCACCATACTAGTGATCCATAGGTGAGGATTGGACGCACTACTGCTGTGTACATCCACAAGGTCATCTTTGGTTGAAGTCCCCACTTCTTTCCAAAGGTTCTGCTACAGGCATAGAAGGCAATACACGCCTTCCTCACTCTGTGTTCAATGTTATGTTTCCAGCTAAGTTTAGGATCGAGCGCGATACCCAGATACTTAGCGCTGGAGGATAGTGTAAGTGGTTGACCGTTTAGGCGGGGTAGGGTAAAATCGGGTATTTTGGTTTTGGTCGCAGTGATCAAATGCGAAATTAAAGTAGAAATAAGTGAAACGCGATTTGTGTCCATCATGATTGATGAAACACCAGACATGAGCCATAGGGAGCAACTTAGTGGCGTTTTGCGTTACTTATCGAAAGAAGGAGTAGAGGAAAGGTTTCTTGGGTTTTTTGACGTGAGTGAGAGTCGAAATGCCGATGAGCTCTCAAAACACATTTTCAATATACTTGATGTATACGGTTGCAAGGAGAAATTAGTTGGGCAATCTTACGATGCGGCCGCGGTTATGTCAGGGGAAGGTTATGTCAGGGGAAGTAGGTCCTGGATGCTTGTCAAATGGCTTATTTCATTCCTTGCTACGCACATGTTTTAAATTTGGTGTTATCTCAATCACTGGAAAATATACCTGAATTAAACGTTTTTTTTGGCAATATAAACACAATAGTACGCTTCTTTAATAAATCAAATAAACGTTCAAATATTTTAAAACAAATAGCAAACAGACGCATGCCGGGAGTATCAGAAACTCGCTGGCATTACCATTCCCGAATAGTTAACGTTATTTTTAACTGTAGATTAGATATTATTGAAACTTTTAAGCAAATATTAGACCATCCAAAAGAATGGGACACTGACGCACTTTCAATGGCCGAAAGTTTATTGCTTAAGTTAGAAGGGAAAGATTTTTGCTTTTTACTGCACGCGGTTTCCGAAATATTTGCTAAAACCGATGTATTGTTTAATTTAATACAAAATAAACAAACAGATGTTGAAGTTGCTAAGCGAGAAATCGAGTGTTTTGAGTCTTGGCTTTCTACTGAGTTTCTAAACAAATTTGATTTAATTTTTGAAAGTATAAATGATTGTGCTGAACCTCCACGGAAACGCCGATTACTGGATTTTGATTTTAAGACTCACTATAAGCGCCTTTTTGTAGAAATAAAGGACAATATTATGTCTCAAATTAAGACACGATATAAATCTTTCACGGATTTACTCAATAAATCAAAATATAGTCGTTTTGCTCAGTCAAGCCCATATGATAAAATATCTTCGGTGATTAACTTTTTCCCTGGAATTTTCGATTTTTCAGGTTTAAAAAGTTCTCTATACTATGTCTTCACTTCAACCACTTGACGTTTTATCCCTCTATAAACATTTAAGAAGTGAAATATTGTGTGAAACATTTCCCCAAATCTTAAAATTAAGTGGACTATTTTTAACACTACCAATGACTGTTGCTTCCGTTGAGAGATCTTTTTCCACTCTGAAAAGAGTTCATACATATTTGAGAAATTCTCAAGGAGAAGACAGGCTTTCTTATTTAGCACTTTTATCCATAGAAAAGCGACTCCATTTAAAAATAAAAAGTAGGCCTAACTTTTATGAAAGAGTTCTTGCAGAATACGCGAAAAAAGGTAGAAGAATAGACTTAGAGTAAAAATAAAAAAAAATATTAAACAAAACTTTTCACATTTTTTTCCAAATTCTATTGTTTTTGATTTTAAAAAATATTAATCATTAATATTTTCTCTTTTTAACTTTGTACAAAAACTATTTGTAAAATATTTTTATATATTAAAATATTTTTATATATTATAGATATAAAATCTATACATTTTTGTAAATATTATGCGTGAAGCTTTTTAATTTAAATTTTTATTTATGTATTTATGAAGTTCCTTTTTTTTATTACTTATACTATCAATTTTCTTTAAGGTACAGCATTTGCATCTGCCAAAAAGGTTTCTTTCGAAGCCACTTTTATTATACTTTAGGTTCATTGTAAATTTAAGCTTAAATGACTTGAAGTATAAAAAATTGGCTTGAATTGCTTTACTTCTATGCGATTTGCAGTACACAATATAATTTCAGAAAGCGTTTGCAGGTGCATATTTTTCCGACTTACCATTTAACATTTTCCACGCCGCGCCACTGGTAGTTAGAATTGGGTTGTTAACCCATTTGGGAGGAGCACTCGATGTGCGCGTTCGCCAACTAAAGTGACTAAAGTGTCTTCCCTGAGAAACAATACACATTCACATTCCGAAACGACGTCATCGGCAAGTGTTGACGCGATAAATGTGACTTTCACTGCTCACGGCGATCAAAATACCAGTGACAAACACGAGAACAGCAAAATGCTCCAACTTGGCAGTAAAATCGACGGTCTGATCGATTTCTATCGGGACATGCATAACGTCCATGGAGAAAATAAGAAAATGGGCACGCTCATAAAGTCCGTTTTCAGGGAGGCGGAATCCGAGGTCGCCGATTTACGAAATGAGATATCTGAACTCCGTGAACAGATAAAGGTCCTTAGCCGTAATGCAGAAAAAACCCATGCGACAGCATCCTCGCAAACGGATATAGCCCCGGCTGGAAAAAATACGGGCCGAGAATAGATGTTCCAAGAAATCCCCACGATCGACAAGAACAGACCGTCTATCCGATCTGTGAAAAGAAATCCGGATGCGGGTATGAATGGTAACCGGCCCGAGGAGGAACCACCTAAAGCTCCTGCTCCAAAAAAGACGCGAATAAATTGGCCGAAAAAAACAAGCGGCAACATTTTTAAAGGCCCGTCTAAGCAAGCTTCAGAGCAGCAGAAACAAATTGACAAGCCGAGTACGCCGAAACCGACACCAAACTCGGAAGCTATCCGGCGCTAAAGGAAGTAGGAACTAATGTTAGCCGAATCCGTAAAACTGCAAGCGGTGACCTTTAACTGTCGCTAAAAAATACTGCAAATCCTTCAACCGCAGTCTTTAAAAACAAAATTAAGGAAGCGCTGGGAGAAAATGGTAACGTTTGGTCCCTTACACAAGAGGTCTTGCTTGAATGCGAAGATATAGACGAAGTGACGTCGAAAGAGGAGATCTGTGCTGCTTTAACAGATCAAATCAATTTCGAACTTAAAGTCGCGATGATCAAAAACGTTAGAAAAGCCTATGGTGGAACACAAACAGCCACCATAAGCCTACCAACGAGTTCGGACACTTCGCAAGGGCATGCAAAAGCCCAAACGACCGAACGGATCTATGTGTCAGATGCAGAGAAAAAGGTCACAAATTAAATGACTGCAAAGCCAGATCAAAATGCCTGCTTTGCGAAGAGAAAAATGTAGAATTTGGACCGGTAGTAGAAGATGTCCTGAATACAAGAAAGCGGTGGAAAATATTTCGAAAAAAATATGAACTTACTACAGCTTAATTTAAATGAACGGAAAGTTGATGTAGCGATTCTCTGTGAACAATATACGAATCTATCGGGCAATAACTGGGTTACCGACACGACGAATACATCTGCAATCTGGGTTTGCCGAGACGTCTCCATTCAGGAACGCTCGGAGGTGCCGAAGAAATTCTTCATAAGGGCTTAAGATAAACGGTATTTATATATACAGCTGTTATATTCCACCTAGCGTTACTATCGACATTTTTGAGATGGTTTTGGACAGACTAGTCGCCGACGTAACCGGTAAGAGTCCAGTCATAATCGCATGGGATTTTAACGCATGGGCCTCGGAATGGGGCAGTTCATATACGAATCGTAGAGGGACTGTTCTACTAGAAGCATTTTCTTGTTTAGATATTGTTTTAGCTCGGAAGAACGAACACTTTTAGTACATCTAGATCGGGATCTATCATCATCGATATCACTTTTGCAAGCAGCAGGTGCTAAGTGATGGTAGCTGGCGCGTGAGCGACCATTACACGCATAGTGACCACAACGCTATTTTATTCAGCGCGAGCACTGTATCGACAAACATTACTAGCCGGACGACGCTGAAGCGATCGAAGTGGAATGTCAACACACTAGATGAAGATCTTTTAAGCTTCGTTGTCAGTGAGGCGATAATTGAACCCCGAAGTGCAACGGAATTCGTAGAACAGGTATCACGGCTAGTTGTGAACGCCTGTAACACGTCAATGTCCAAGTTACGAACGGGAAACCACCGACCCCCAGTGTATTGGTGGACTCCCGAAATCGCGGAACTTAGATCGGCGTGCCACCGGACACGAAGAATTTACCTGCGTTCCCGGACTCATAACGCCAATGACCAACAACTGCAACTCTTACGCAGTGCACATCGAGAAGCGAGAATCCGCTTAAAAAAAGCAATTAAATCTAGCAAGCGTCTTTGCTTTAGAAATCTATGCGAAGAACTCAATAACGACGTATGGGGTAAAGCTTACAAAATCGTTTCGATGAAGCTTAGAGGTCCCGGCATGCAATCGCCAACATGCCCAGTATTGTTACGACAAATAGTTGAGACACTAATTCCTCGCCAAGAAGGACAGGATATAGGTAGTCAAAGTAGTCTAAGGGTTCACGAGAACGAGCCTATTCCCATCATAACACGAGAAGAATTATTCGAAGCATGTAAAAAGGTACGCGATCGAAAGGCTCCGGGAGTGGATGGTATTCCAAATAAAGCCCCTAAGATATCAACCAAAACGCGACCTCACTTATTTGCCGAAATGCTTAACGCGTGTCTTCAGGAAAGAATTTTCCCTGGGCCTTGGAAGCGCCAAAGACTTGTCTTACTGCCGAAAGGTAAAGGAAATCCAAACGAACCATCATCTTATCGTCCTTTTTGTTACGATTGGTAAAATCCTTGAGCGGATAATTTACAATAGGCCCCAGCCAGCAATTGAAACTGCAGGAGGCCTCTCGGAACACCAATACGGTTTTCGTAAGTCAAGATCTACCGTAGACGCAATTAACGCGGTAATAATGAGAGCACAGGCCGCTATAGAGGGAAGGCGTTGGAAAGGAGGCACCAAAAAGTATTGCGCCGTTATAACCTTGGACGTAAAAAACGCGTTCAATTCGGCGAATTGGCAACGCATTATGAGCTGTCTTTACCGGATTGAAATACCAGACTATCTCCGTAAAATTATAAAGAACTACTTTTCGAATAGAGTCCTCCTCTATGACTCTGATGAGAGAATAAAAGAGTACGAAGTAACTGGCGGTGTACTACAAGGCTCGGTCCTAGGTCCCTTGCTGTGGAACGTCATGTATGATGAAATTCTTCGCCTGGAGATTCCAAGAGAATCGTCAATTATCGGCTTCGCAGACGACATCGCCGTGGTTGTTGTGGCGAGAACTATAGAAGATGTCGAACTGCACTGCAACGAAACAGTTAATACTGTACCGCTGGCGCGGGATTGCAACTCGCAGAATATAAGACAGAAGCAGTCCTTATTACGAGTAGGAAAGTAAGGGAAACGATAACGTTTAGAGTAGGAGAGCATCTAGTTGTTTCCCAACCGTTCATTAAATACCTCGGAGTGATTATTGATGCTCGCCTAAGCTTCAAAAATCACCTAGAGTACGTATGCAACAAGTCCTCAAAAACTGTTAGTGCACTTTCAAGGTTGATGAGTAACATCGGAGGACCTAAGCAGAATAAAAGAATGCTTCTTGCAGGAGCTGCCGGCTCAATACTTATGTACGCAGTAGAAATATGGTCGAATGCCGCGAAAGTTAAGTCTTATGTTTTTTTTTATTTATTTATTTATTTATCTACAGCATATCTTACAGATTACAGAAAAGAAAAAAGATTAAATATATACTAAACATACTAAAATACAACAATTCATTTACATATAAAGGTATATGAGAAAAACAGAAAAACGATAACAGAGCTTAGTTACTTAATTAAGCAAACAAGATGTTTTTAAAGCGGTCTCTAGAACAATGAAAATCTATATCTCCACTTATTTCATTAAAAGACGCAAGAGCTCTTGAGATTGGCTCGTTACAACCATAGTTTGTTATATGTCTCGATTGAAAAAAAAACATTACGAGACCTTAGACGCCTTTCTGGTGCATAAAATGGCACTCTAGAGAGGGCGGGGCTTTTTATGTGGTAACACACAATATCTCTAACGAATATAATATCGTGAGCATACCTTCTAACATTAGTTTTCAATATACCAAGTAACCCATACGCCCGATGATGGGGAACATGCTCCGAAACGCGTCGCGATAGGAAAAGAAAAACAATATTAATAAATATAAGTTGTGAAAAATAAAAATAAAAAACGAACAACAAGATCAACAAAAATTGAATATCTTTCATTTATAATTCAAACACAACCGGAGACGAAATAAAATAAATAATATAAAATGGAATACCAAGTAATTTGCATCGCGCACTATAGGATGGTTCAAAGTTCCAACGCATTTTAAAGAATATAAATTTGGTAAAACGCCTATGGACCCTCTCAATACGATCTGAATAACTTACATAAATGGGATTCCATATAATATCGGCATATTCAAGGATCGATCTAACCAAGGATATGAATAAAGATAGCAGAGTATGTGGATCAGTAAAATCTCTCGAATTCCTTTTAATAAAGCCAACAAGTGAGTTAGCCTTAGCGATTATGTAGTCAACATGAGGAACATAGGTTAGCTTAGTGTCAATAATGACACCAAGATCCTTGATTTGACTATTAGAGTTAGTCAAATATAGAATAGAATAGAATAATACGTCTGAGATCTGGAAAAGGAAATAGCCATACACCTTTGTTTGTTTAACTTTAAGCAATTTAGTGTGCACCAGTTTTGTAGATTATTAAGGTCAGACTGAATGTTTCTACAATCATCTGTGCATTTTATCTTTAGAAATAGTTTTAAATCATCTGCATACAATAAGCAGGCAGACGGCAGTATTGCCATGTCCTTATTCTTAAGTATACCAATTTGTAAACTTTATGATGAAAAAATAAAGAATCTATCTATCTCTATCAATAAGCATTGGCTGAATTCTATACACTGAAGAATATCGTCAATAAAAATTATGAAAAGCAGAGGGCCCAAATGACTACCTTGTGGCACTCCAGAGATGCAAGAAATTGATCTGAAATAACAGCCATACAGGTAGTCCTTTTGGACCCTACCAACTAAAAATGAACAAATCCACAAAAGCATAGCTGAGTGAAAACCAAACTGTTCAAGTTTACCTAATAAGATATTGTGATTCACGGAATCAAAGGCTTTACTGAAGTCAAGTCAGTGTATGTTGCATCAACCTGGCATCCGCTTTCAACTGCATTTATTACATAAGAGGTAAAATTAACTAAATTAGATGTCGTCGAGCGACCTGAGACGAAACCGTGTTGAAACTCAGATAAGTGTTCCTTTATATGGAATTCTAATTTGTTCGTGACAATGCTTTCAAAAAGCTTAGGTATAGCAGATTGTTTGCATATTCCACGGTAATTTTCAACATTATTCTTAGAACCAGATTTGAAAATAGGGATAACCTATGACGTTTTCCAATCATCGAAAAAAGTACCAGAAGAAAGAGATGCATTAAAAATCGTATGCAGAGGCTTACACAATGATTCACAACAACTTTTTAAAACAATTGCGGGAATACCATCCACTCCAGGTTTGGAATTAGGCTTGATGCTACGCGCTGTCAACAGAATATCATTTATGTCTAGAACAAGGAGACCAAAATCAATTTTAGATATGGAATTTAAATTGAAACTCGTTGGCGCATTACAATTTGAATAAATGGTCTCAAAGAATTTCGCAAACAACTCAACTGATCCTTGAGCATCATTGGAAATAGCATCCTTATAAGTAATTGTTTTGGGAAAGCCTGTTTTGTCCTTTTATGCTTTATAAAAGACCAAAAACATTTAGAGTCACTTTTTAACTTATTTTCTATACTACCTATACTAACTATACTATATGTTCAGGGAATTAAATCCGTCCACCGCCTTAGCGTATTAAGAATCGCCTGTGCATTTCGAACTGTTTCGAACGATGCTGTACTAGTCGTATCTTCAATGCTACCTATCGACATACTTGCTGAAGAAACAAAAACTTTAAGAACCGAGCGAGTCCTAAATGGCCCGTTAGTTGGCGAAATAAGGAAACTCGAAAGAAATCGCAGTATCGCAATCTGGCAAGAACGTTGGAACGAATCCTTAAAGGGAAGATGGACATATCGTCTCATACCAGTGATCGACGCATGGATTAAACGAAGCCATGGCGAAACAAACTTCTACCTGACTCAGTTTTTGACGGGTCATGGCTGTTACAGAGAATATCCCTTTAAACGCGGATATGAATCTATTCCAAACTGCCCACATTGTAAAACAGTTTCGGAAAACGCGGAACATGTGTTCTTTCATTGCCCACGATACGAAACCGAGAGGATCACCCTACGGGACCAATTTGGGGAGTGGCCCACTCCCGATAATTTCGTAAATCACATGCTTCAGAATCCTGAAAACTGGACCACTGTAAGTAACGTGGCGGTGCGCATACTTAGCGATCTAAGGCGTTTAGAGCGCCAACCTAAAGCGGATAATGCAAATCATAGAGTTAGACGAAGCTAAGGCTCTATACCGATCACCGTGAAGTAATGCCTAACGGCGGTTCCGCGGGGGATATATATATAATCGGTCTGTTGAGGAAAGGAGGTGGTTTTAGCCGGTAAGAATCCGGCACTACCAGTGCAAGGTTTCCACCTTCCACCGCAAAAAAAAAACCCCTTAGTGGAGATCCGACGGAGATTTACCTAAAGAAACTTCGGGTGTGCCCAACAAAAGAGTTCAAAACTCCTCACTCGAAGATCAAAATGCATCCTCTATCGAACCTTAATCCTACGAATCCTGCTTTATAGTACCGAGTGCTGAATGATAAGTAGGAAAGGGAATCTTATATTGGGTTCTTTTGAAAGAAAAATACCCCATCGTATATTTGGTCCTGTATGCGAGGAGGGCGAATGGAGGAGAAAATACAATCGCGAACTCTATAAGCTGTACCAAAATGTGGATGTAGTCCGAAAAGCTAAATCACGTCGACAACATTGGGTCCGTCACATTGAGCGAATGGACAATAATGATCCAGCCATCATAATGATGTACACGAAGGAGCAAGGTTAACTAATAATTCAAATTTACTACCGAAATTCTGAGTCGGTGGTCGCAACTTTAAGAGCATTAGACAAGCAATTCATAGCCTGGTGAAAAAAATTGAGTCAGAATATTCGCTGCTTGATGTTGCCGGGCCACTGAGGCTACGTTTTGCTCGAAGTGTGGAGAATATTGCTGCCGTAGAGACTTCCGTCGCAAACAGTGTTGCCGGAGAAAAATATTATAAGGTAGTACTGCAGCCAAAAATGGGGAGTATTTTGAAAAAATAGTAGTACAAACAATTTTTAGTCTTCAAAAATAAGTGTATACACAATCTTTTTTTGCAACTTTATTTAAAAATGCTTCATTCATTTACATTCAATGTACGAGGGCGGGTCAATAAGTCCGTGGCTTTTTGAATTTCTGACCTCTTTACTGAAACGGCAACACTGCTCCTGTCAACAGGCATCTGTCAGTTGACTCCTGTCAAAATTTAAACTTGCTGCGTCAGTTAGTTTGTGTTTGACAGCTATTTTTATCAGACTACTCACTAATTTGAGGAGAAAATGGAAAAAAGTGAATTTCGTGTGCTTATTAAGCATTATTTCTTGCGAAAAAAAAACCATTACCGAGACCAAGGCTAAGCTTGAAAAATACTATGGGGACTCTGCACCATCGATTTCAATGGTAAAAAAGTGGTTTACTGAATTTCGTTGTGGCCGTACAAGCACTGAAGATGCCGAACGTCCTGGATGCCCAGTTGAGGTCTCTACACCCGAAACAATCGAAAAAATTCACGATATGGTGTTGGCCGACCGAAGATTGAAAGTGCGAGAGATTGTGGAAGCCGTAGGGATCTCGCATGGCTCAGTGGTTTCAATTTTGAATGATCACTTGGGCATGAGAAAGCTTTCCGCAAGATGGGTGCCGCGTTTGCTCACAGTCGACCACAAACGCAATCGTGTAACAACTTCACAGGAAGGTTTGGCGTTGTTTAATCGCAATATGGAGGAGTTTTTGCGCCGTTTTTTAACCGTGGACGAAACATGGATCCATCACAACACACCAGAGACCAAACAACAGTCAAAACAGTGGGTTTCTAAGGGTGAATCGGCGCCAAAGAAGGCCAAGGTGGGTTTGTCAGCCAATAAAGTTATGGCGACTGTTTTTTGGGATGCACGCGGGATAATCCACATTGACTACCTTCAAAAGGGAAGAACAATCAATGGGGAATATTATGCCAACTTATTGGACCGATTCAATGACGATTTGAAAAAAAACCGACCTCATTTGGCCAAGAAAAAAGTTCTTTTCCACCAAGACAATGCAAGGGTGCACACATGTGCAGTTGCCATGGCAAAAAACCATGAATTGGGCTATGAATTGCTCCCTCATCCACCCTATTCTCCAGATTTGGCTCCAAGCGACTACTTCTTGTTCCCAAACCTGAAGAAATGGCTTGGTGGAAAAAGATTTGACTCCAATGATGAAGTCATCTCGCAAATAAAGGCCTATTTTGAGGACCTCGACAAATCATTTTTTTTGGAAGGGATAAAAAAATTGGAGAAGCGTTGGACAAAGTTTATAGAGCTCAAGGGAGACTACGTTGAAAAATTAATTTTTTTTTTTATCAAAAAATCTGTGTTTTATTCCAAAAGTCACGGACTTATTGACCCGCCCTCGTATTTACCTCCAATGTGTTCTGTTTTTTATCTTTAATGAGAAAAAGATGGGAAAAAGACCGTTCTGCCGCTGCGCTGCTGTGCAGAACACTGAGCAAAGTACTTACAAAACACCTTGTCAGAGGGAAAAGTGTTCCATTAAGGGCATTTTTTGAGACAAATATCTCTGACCAAAACTCTGCTATTTCTAAAGAATATGTGGTAGGAGGTAGGTGTATCAACTTCATCAGCATCAGAAATCTCCACATCCTCGGTTCTTTAGGCAGGGGATTCAGGAACCGAATTTGCAGGAAGAGCAGCAGACTCATTTGGTTTTTACCAGCAACAGAAAACATATTGACATTGGCTGGTATGACTTTGTTTGCCTTTACCGATTTTGATTTGGGTCGGTGTATCAACTTCAACAGCAAATACTTTTTCAGCATTTGAAAACTCAATATCGTTGACTCTTGTAGCATGTGATTTTGGTGCTAAATTTTTAGGAACAGCAGCAGACTCATTTGTTTTAGAACCTCCAGCAATACAAGACACATTTGCCTTTACCGCCTCAAGGGAATCCAATTTACTAAATATATATAATACAAGATTACTTTACAATATTTCAAGTATTAATTTAACAATCGTTTTCTTTTCATTGAACTATACATAAAAATTCACGGAGTTCAAACAAAAAAAAACGACCAACAAAATACCGAACTGACAGGATGAAAATTGCATGAAAGATGAAACCAACGAAACACAAAAACAAACAAGAAAGAGCGAAATTCCCTTTTGACGACAGTTTGGAGGATAAAAGTGCTGCAAAATTTGCATTAAATTTTAAGCGAATTAAATTTATTTAGGTAGACATTACACTTTGCTGCTATAGATACTTTAGGTCTTTAAAAAAAAATAAGAGTACGAATGTGAAACGAGGAGTACGGGAGTACGGAGGTGTTGAAAGTAGTACAATACTCCTGTGGGAGTACTTTCGGCAACACTGGTCGCAAACCAGCCAAATCAGTTTATTTCGGCCTCTCCCAGACGACATTATGGCGAATTTGGCGTAAGGATCTTGGCCTACATCCTTTCAAGATCAAGCTGACTCAAGGACTAAATGCACTTGATCATATGAAGCGATGTACATTCTCGAATTGGGCTCTAGACATGGTGGAAGAAAATGAAGAATTTCATCGCAAAATCATCTTCAGCGATAAAGCGCATTTTTTGGTTAAACGGCTAATAAGCAAAATATTCATTACTGGGCAGGTGAGAACCCTCATGTGCTTTATGAAACAGCACTTCATCCGCAAAAGGTCACTGTTTGGTGCCGTTTTCATGCCGACAAGTTGCAACGTTATTTCTTTGAGCAATTGCATGAATTGGACGCCAGTGATATGTGGTTCCAACAAGACGGTGCCACAAGCCACACAGCGGTGCAAAAATCGAGTGATTGAAGTGTCAGTTCGGTGAACTTGTTATCTCGAGAAGTGGACCTGTCTATTGGAGGCCGAGATCGTGCGTTTTAACGCCTCTAGACTTTTATTGGGCTAC
Organism: Portevinia maculata; assembly: GCA_949715645.1. Lineage (NCBI taxonomy): Eukaryota > Metazoa > Arthropoda > Insecta > Diptera > Syrphidae > Portevinia > Portevinia maculata. Next base: position 192,175,976 of record OX454527.1, on the reverse strand, counting down.
ATTAAATCATTGGTCTATTCCAACAAGCCGTAGACGTTAGAGGAGCACAGAGCCAATATTGAAGGAGAAATAGCGGCCGTATTGATCGAAATGTGCAGCCGAGTCATCGAAAATTGGGTTCAAGGTATCGACCGTTGCATACGTTCCTGTGGTGGACATATGAACGAAGTCGAATTCCATTCATAAATATTTTGATAGTAATTCAAGACAATAAAATCTCAAGTACATAGTTTGCATTTGTTGTCAATTCCTTAATGAAAGACCCTTTATTTGCGTCACAGAAGACATGAGACGCATACTTTGTGAATGCGAGGGTAGGTATCGCTCGATATACGAGGAGACGCTTGAGTAAGTATTTCTTTGATAGTCTAGAAGAGGTAGCCTAAGTATTTAAAGACCGCATTTCAGCAAGATACAGCTTCTGTCAATATTTTTTTTACTTTTGCAGCATTAGCGGGAGGTTGCCGTTTAGACTTGGCCTTTCATTAAGTTCTTTATATCTAATTAATTTAGGTAGATTGGGATATTGTTATTTCATGTTGCATGGTTTTTTTTAATTCGTTGTTTTAGTTTTTAGCGCGTATGTTTTCTGTCACGAAATAGAAAAGTCCATCCGCCCTTTCTCGACTCCTCAAATAAAAGGTCGCAGATAACAATTTATATTGATGTGAATTCCGAATGTGCCTTGATACCCCACATAACGTATTTATTTAACAGTTTTATCATCTTCCAACGAAGAAGTCATGATGTGAACTAAAGGGATCGTAATCCTCCCACTTCACTGCATCCCTACTGGTCCGACTGTGAAATTCGTTGGATTGAGCTCAGAAAGTATCGGCACACCTCCCGATTTCAAATCAGTTTCTCACGGAGGCCAATCATGCTAGTGTTGCTACTTTTATTGCTAAAAGATGACCCTTTCATAAAGAGTCGTAAATTGGTAAGAACACCACCATCCCAACCAACAAGAGAAAATTCTATGTTGGAAGCTTGTTATAAAAAAGCCTGTGAAGAAAGACACAATTTTAAGCAACTCAGTGAAAAACTCGCAAGCGAAATTGATAAACTAAAGCTTGAGCTACAGCAGCTTGAAGAACAGGTCAAAAAGAACAATAAAAATAAGCAGACACCTAAAACTGTAGTGTACTCTACGGATGTTAAAGAACTGCAAAGAGAGAAAGAACCACCCTGTAAGGGAACAAAAAAGAATAAAAAAAGTAAAATGAGCAGGTCTCCGGAGCTTTCACCACTAAAAGCGACCCAGAAAAGCCCAGAAAAGATGAAAGGTAAAGAAACCAAACCACTCAAAACAATAAAGCCTCCACCAATTATAGTGCTCTGTATTACGAAGTACGAAGGCTTATTGAATATTTTAGAGGAAAATAAAATAAAAGCTAATACAGCTCTCCTAAATAGCAATGATGTTAAAATTAATGTGGATAACGAAGAATCCTACAGAAACTTAACAAAATTGCTAAACCAGAAAAAAGTTCAATGGTACTCGTTTGAAAATAAACAAACAAGACCAATAAAGGTTGCTGCAAAGAAAATACACTACTCATGCACACCTGAACGCATTGCAAATGACCTAATAAAGAAAAACTACGAAATACTTGAAGTTGTCAACATGCTAAGTACGAGAGTAAAGCACCGCTCCCGATGTTCATGCTTACTTTTGAGCAAGATGAAGACATCAAAAAAATTTATGACATTAAATATATCTTAGGAATGAAAGTTCAAATTCATCCTTTGCGGAAATCAAAGCTAGTTCCTCAATGTAAGAACTGACTGAAAAGCATGGTCACACTCACAAATACTGCAACTCAGACCCGAAATGCGTTAAATGTGCAGGAGACCACCATACAAAAGACTGCATAAGGCTAAAAAATGCTGTCCCTAAATGCGCCAATTGTAGCGAAAGACACCCAGCTAACTACAGAGGGTGTGTAGTAGCAAAAGAGATACAGCAGGTAAAAGACAACAAGCAAAATAAAATGCAAAAGGCTGTTTAAAAAGACGCAACCAAAAACGGAGAAAAAAGAAACAAAAAAGACTTGAGACCGAAATCTAAAGGAGCTAAAGGCTACCCTTAATCGAAAATGAAAACTTAAGCCTCATAACCGGTCCAAAGAAAACATATGCACAGGTTGCTTCGAACGTTGTAAAACCAGTCGGAAACCCCAAGCCTCCCATTAATGCTATGGAGGATATCATGCAAAGAATCCTTAACAGAATGGGAGATATGGAAAAGAATAATAAGAAAATTTTGGAAAGAATATCTCTCCTTGAAAAACAAAACAGTAATAAAAGAACTGTACCCAAAAGAACATAATGGCTAAAAACATACAAATTTTAGTATGGAATGCCAATGGCCGCGAGAATCGTAAAGACGAATTGCAAGCGACTCTCGACAAAATTGACATAGGTACGAGTATGTCTAGTCTCCAAGACACAAACAACAAAATACGAACTTCGCAGATACAAGACATACCAAACCCCACATCCTCAAAATACAGCAAGAGGAGGGGCCGCAGTTATAATTAAGGAAAGTGTTAGCCACGAAGAAGATGAAGAATATCAGTCGTGTTCGTGTGAAATTCAAGCGAAATCCGTAAACGTAAAAACAAGCAGCGGCCAGATAACGGTAGCAGCGTCATATTGTTCCCCTATAGTAAAGGCTGAAACAAAACAAATTTGAAAGCCTCTTCCGTAAATTCGGAAATAAATTCATAATATGCGGAGATTTCAACGCTAAGAACATAATATCTTGGTTATCAAGATTAACAAATACAGTAGGAAGAGAACTCCTTGAATATATAAAAAAAAAAACAATGTTAACTACGTTGAATGCAACGCGAGATCCTCCTTACTGGCCCACAGATAGGAACAAAATCCCGGATGTTGTCGACTTCTTCTTAACTAAGAATATTTTCTCAAATACTACCCAAGTTAAGGAAGGGTCAGATCTTGACTCAGATCACTCATCTGTGCTGCTAACACTTGGTAATAAAATTATAATGAAGGAACACAATCCACGTCTAGTAAACAAACTAACTGACTGGACATATTTCAGGTATTTAATAGATGAACGCATCGAACTATCCACAAGCCACAACAATTAATACAATAGAGCAATTAGAAAGTGAAGTAAAGTCCTTCACCCTAGCTATACAAAATGCTGCATGGGCTGCAACGCCTGAATTAACCCATTAGAGGCAAAAAAAAAAGTACTAAATTTTTTTTTAAATTATCTTTATTTTTATATTGAAATGAGCATAAGAAACCAAAAAATATAAGAAAACAATCAAAAATTGTTGTTGTCATGAAATTATAGGGGTGTACTCAACTGAGTACACTGACCGCCTAGGTATGAGAAATTTCAAAACACGCCTTTTCGACGCATAGTGTTTTTAAGCACTTTTTGCACTGCCAGCGCACCCTTGAATGACAAAGGACACACCGCAGTTGTTTTTCCATCTTGGCAGGGTAATGTAAAACTCCATCTTGAGGAAGGCCATCGACTATTGATGTTTGACGCAAATAATATCGTGCGATATGGCGGCGGAACATGAGTTGATCCATAGGATTATCATTAGTCATCACATGTAAACGCCAGTCATTTGTAATTGCCACGTCTAACAAGTAAGTAAATAACACCCACCACCACTTTTTACCATGTACAGCAATCCTATATAATGAGACAGACTGGTCGAGTTCATCCACACCTCCCATATTTTTATTGTACGTTTGGAATAAACGAGGAATAGCTACGTCCGTCTTCTCCTTTTTTATTGGACACCATAGTTTGACTGTCGCTAGCGGTTCAATGGTGTCAAAGTTGGTTGCCATGGTACATACACTGTTATCTTTCCACCTTACGAACAAAAGTTCACCTTTCTTGTCAAACCTATGTCATAAGTTGCACGTTCTTTCTTTTTCATTTCCTTTCTACTAGAGCTGTGTCAATCGTGATTGATTCGATCTTTTTGACCCGATCACAATAAAGTATTGGTGATTGCAATCACAATGCCCGAAGTCAATCGTTCATCGAGTCAATACTTTTGTTCTGTTCTGACTAATTCATTTCTTTATTACTGATTTCTTATCTACTGAACCAATAAATGTGTTAATATACTCGTATCAAAATATTTTTATTTAGGTATTTCGGCTTATTTCGTTTTACCAACACATATTTGTTCTACAAAAATATCGCTTCTGTGCAATAACCTCCATTTCCTAATTATTCAAAGGCGTTTTGGTATTTTTGCGTGTATTCACTCTTACAATTCATTCGAATGTATCTGTCTCTATCGAAACTAAATTGAACGAATGATGATTGGGGTTTTTGATTGTATTGAAATTGAATAAAGCAATACAATACTCCCATGTCCCATCTGTCATTGATTGATTGAATGATTGATTGAAATGACCGAATCATTTTTTCAACCAATACTTGAACGATTCGATCATTAAATTTGAACGATTGACACAGCTCTACTTTCTACTAGTCAGTGGACATTTCTTAGTCCTATTTTCTCGCACTGTTCCCGTAGCACGGTAGCCTATGCTTTTCAATTCCAGTAAAAGATCGTAGCTGGTGAAAAAGTTATCAAAAAAAACTGAATGATTTACTGGGATACAATTCAGTTTCTCCAATAAATTTTTGACTACGCGGGAACCCAAAGGATCGGAAGTCGGTGTTTGCGATTTTCCACAGTAAAAATCGAATGAGTAATAGTATCCTGTTGAACTGGCCGCTACCCAATTCTTATATCCAAAACGAACCGGTTTTCCACGAATGAATTGTTTGGAGGGATGGTGGCCATAGTATTTCACCATTGATTCGTCGACAGAGATACTGTCATGAAAAACTCCCCACTGTAAAAACTTCTGTATAAGTTTATCTGCATCTATTTTAAACATTTTATCAGTCGACGTTGCTGCTAAGTCGTTGTCTACAAGATGAATGTTTCTTTTCATATCTCGAAACCTATGTCTCGGCATGGCTTTGCCTACCAACTCGACTCATATATCTTCGTCTAGAGACCAGTACATTGGTTCTCGAGGTAGCTTATGATACCCAGAAAGTATTAAAACTCCTAAGAACTTTTTTAAATCAAAGGAATCCAGCTGTAACTCATGTCTATTGTTTTGATCAGCGTATAGTTTGCTATTGGATACGATCATATCAATAACATCATTGCCAATAAATTTTTCAAAAATTCGTACGGGGTTTAGACCCTTCAGCTCTTCATAAATATCATTCCTTCTGTCACAGACTTCGTTGGTACTTCCAGCAGTTAAAAAGTATGAGGGGCTACATTTCCGCCAGTTTGGGTTCGGATTGGTTTGGCGGTTAGCATCTTGTCTTCTTCTTTTTGACTCCAGCGGTTCATTATCACTGTCGTCGAACTGACTATCTTTGCTACCACTATCCTCTCGGTTTATAAAAAACTCAATAGAACCAGGTACGTCCTGCGGTATGAAACGTGTCGCCATATCCTCATCGGCAACTTTCTCTTCATCAGTCAACGCACATGGATCAGGTGGTATGATAGCTAAGTCAAATTCTTCATCATCGCTTTCTTCTAAAATGGATTCAATAGCTTCTTCAAGCCCTCTGTAGCTGTTTTGGGCTGTAAAGTTATGTTTCTTAGTTGCAGTGTTCTGAGAAAAAACAGTATTTTTGTTTACGTATGTTGTCACTGTACTCAACCGAGTACAGTCATATTTATATGACCATAGTTTTATTTGAGTTATAAATAATTAACTATATTGTTCCTTATTACTTACTCTGACATGTATTTTATACTAATTAAATTAAAAAAACAACTTATAAGTGGTAATTATTATAACAAATCTGAAATCACTCTGTTACTTTCACAGCATTTCGGTAACACAATTTCAACGGTCACTTTTTTTCAAAGAAAGGCACACTACGCACGTAAAATTTATTGAAAAACTTGAAAACATGACGTAAACTAAGAAAGTAACCCAAGTGAACATTACGGGGTCTTTAATTAATGCTTAAGAATATGGCTGTACTCAGTTGAGTACAGTGACTTCTAATGGGTTAAATAGCAAAGTAAAAAGAAACGTGTATCCCAAAGAAATTTAAAGAAATTTCCGACATTATCACCCCTATCGTGGAATTAGTCGGGGGGAACGATCCGCTAATAGTGAACAATTTGCATCGTGTAATCCGCAGACGTGAACCGACTACATGTCGGTAACGTGAATGAAAGTCACTGTATCGTGGAAAACGAACGGATCGAATCTATCCACGCATTTGACATCCGTAGTTTTTATTTTCTTTCCACTGAAATTAATTTTTACAAAACAAATGTGTTTTAAATGAGCTGTCACAATTGAATTTTCTAATCACCAATAGTGGTCGGTAAGGGAGAGTATCCGACGGATCCCACGATAGCAATTTTCTGTTCACGTGAATCGAATAAGTGAAGTGAATCTCAGATCCGACGGATTGCACGATAGGGGTGTATATCAGAAAAGAGATGCGCTCGCAAACGATGGCAACTGTCAAGAGCTCCAAGTGATAAAAGTAGACACGCAAAAAAAAACTGTTGTGGTGATCTAGGAGATTTACGGCCTGCCTCTCTTTTGCTATTGTTTAGGAAGATTGGTTGATATTGCCTTTTAAACTAAGTTCGCCGGTTCTCTCCTTTGAATATGACGTTATAAACCGAGCCGATCGAGCCCAATTTTGAGATGGGTTCTTTGATATGAAAGATTCCTTGGATCTTGGAACTAAACAGTGTTACCATACCTACTCAATTTTAATTTGTTCTTAAGGCAAATGTGCACATTTGTATTCATAATTTCCGCCAGAATTGAACTTTCCAGAACGTTCTAAAAGCAATCCCTTTATGTCCTCAAACAATATACATTCATCCGAAATTCAATTTCCAACTGTCCCTGTCGATTTTATAACACCACAAATGTGGTTATGCGGTAAATATGAATGCCGCGTATTTGTGGATTTGCAGTGAATATTTTTCAATTCTCATTTTTTTCGCAACGTAATTTCCTCATTCCTTTCGACAAAATACTTCAGTCGTGTGAACAATGGCAGAAAAATACCGCCAATTGTGTCGTTCCCAGACCCAAATGAAGACTATTACTAAATGGAAAATGTTAGCCCCCCATCCTCCCCTTGGTAAAATAATTCACGTTCGTCGAAAAAAAACGCATTCACTGTATCTACGGATAGGTTAGGTACTTGCTTACCACTTTCAAGTCAATCATTTAGTATTACAGCCAATGTCACGAAAAAAACCATCCACATCAACTTAATTGAAATCAATTAGCGCTGACGGAAAATTGCAATCCATGTTCGTCCGTTTGTTCCGTCCATCGCTTGTACGTTTGACAATAAAAAAAAACAACAATGAACAATTACAAAAATAACAACAAAAAGTAATACTACATAGTATGAACAGCCGACTCGTATCTGTATCTAGTTCACTTCCCTTCGAATTTCTAAATGGCAATTTTTACCAGGAGAGGAGCGGTGGGAAGCATAAGGCCTCGAAGAACTGATAACTGTAGTTAGTGGTTTTGTCAGTCGTGTTGATATGTCGTGCTGACAGTATTTCACTCTGTAATTAAACTTAATTGAATTCAATTAATTTTTGTTTTCTATTGATATGAGTTTTTGGGTTGTTTTATATAGGTACATACATATATTTTTTTTCAGTTTGCTTTCCGACAAAGAACTGTATCTCTTTGGTTATTTGGGATTTCAAGGGGATTCATTTATATTGTCTGAGTAATTTGATATTGGGTTGGATACGAAAAATTAATTTAATTAGAACGATGGTCACACTCACAACTTAAATTGTTTCAAATAAAATATAAAATTTGTTACTCGATGGTGCTATAACTGCAACATTTACTCATTATTTGCAACGCAACCAAAAATATTCATCACCTGAATAACAGAATGCACCAAACTGGTTCATTATTTGTGTAATTGTTTAATAAAACAATTTAATTAACAGTTTTAAAGTCTTGAGAATTATGTTTGTGAAACCATTGCAGCGTAATTATATTTAAAACATGTTTAATGTTTATTACATTAAGCTAATATTTTCTGGTGGTGGCGGTGCAGAGGTAATTGTGTTTGATTGTGACCCGTGCAGGTTCAATCGACATGCCTCCAACCTAAACGCCAAGAAGACAATTTCTACCCGGTAGTACAATAGACCGTTACTGAGTCTGAGTACTTTGGGATTTGGATTTCCTTTTTATCTAAAATAAAAAAAAGGACTTGATAACTTCTTTTCTAAATAAAATGCAAACTACTTGAGATATCTCAATTTATATTGGCTTAAATTCCTATCAAAACATTTACGAATTTAATTCGACATCGTTCATATGTCCACCATGGGAACCTATACAGCGGTCAATGCGTTGAACCCAATTTTCGATGACTCGGCCGCACATTTCGACCAATGCGGCCGCTATCTCTCCTTCAATATTGTCTCTGAGCTCCTCTAACGTCGCCGGCTTGTTGGCATTATAGACCAACGGAGCCCCATAAAAGTCTAGAATCACAAGATCTCGGCGGCCAATAGACGGGTCCGTTAAATTTAACCATACTTAGACTTTTGTCACGCCCACTTATGAGGGATAGGAATAAGAATAGGGTATCCAACAGTTCGCCCAAGTGGACTGTAGCCCGTCCCTATGTTTTTAATTACAATTAACAAAAGGGGTTTCGCGTATAATGAAATAACTCAGCGCGGGTATTAAGGAAGTAAGGGATTAGAGAACTGGGTGAGATGCCGATGCACGTTGGTTTTAATTATTTGCAAATCATAGGTAATGTAAAGGAAAAACAGAGCTTGGTAGAGCGTTTCACATTCGTGTGGTTGAGTTAAGGAAAGGCTCCTTGCATTTCCCTGTACAATGAACGATGCTTTGAAGATCGATATTGCATGAACTTAACATACGTTGCCGTTCCAGTTAAGCGCCCGAAGATGCGCGGCGTACACCAGGAACCGAACATGAAAAGCTAAGAGTACTGTCATCAGCGAAGGAATACATTGAATTAGAAGTTACAGACAGGAGATCAATTATTAAAATGAGAAAGAGTATCGGGGACTAAGCTGAGCCTTAGGGAACACCAGTATTAATTTGGTGATTTGCACACTTGAATCCGTCCAAAACAACTTGAATTGAACGGCCGGAAAGTAGTTTCTAATCAATTAGAGCTTGATGCCAAACTGTGAAAATGCAAAAATCAAGCGCAATGATTGAATTTTACCACCCCCTGGTGAAGAGAATTCACTTTTCGGTTAGTGGACCTGTTGCTGCGAAAACCGTACTGCCAGTCATTCAGAAGTTTTCGGGATTCAAGATATTTCATAAGCTGACTGATAATCAGCGTTTTCATGACCTAGAAAGAATGGACGTATGTGCAATTGCTCGGCAGGACGAGGAAGGAGAAGATTCGCCTACTCTGAAACAGGCTGGACACTTGCTGTTCCATCTTCCCGGAAAGAGAACGGAAGACAAATAGAAAAGCTTACGCAGTGGTTTTGCCAGCTTTGCAGAACACCTATTTAGAACGATAGGGGGCATAAATGGCGGCAGAGAAAAATACATTTTTTCTTTAAAACAACGTCGTTACTAATGAACTAACGACATTAAAGGCAAAAAATAACGCTCTGCAAAAAAAGTCCTAATTCCATTTTAAAGCTTTAGGTTTTTATACCCTATTCTAAGGGTATATTAATTTTGACGCATATGTAGTTTGTAACATACCTTAATATTGCCCGTAGACCCCCAAAAGTTACTATATTTATGATCAGCATCGATAGTAATGTCGATCTAGCCATGTCCGTCCGTCCGTCGGCAAAAATTAGGCCTTTAAACTGGGCCTAGAGAGCATATACTATAACCATATACTCTCTAGGGTCCCGAAATAATCAAGTTTACGAATTTTTGAAATCCGCCCACAGACACGCCCACAAACTCAAAAAAACTAAATTTTGGAATTTTGAGCTAGAAAGCTGAAATTTTTTATATATGATCTATGACTCCTAAAACTGCTCGGGAGATAAAATTTTCAAAATCCGCCCACTGACACGCCCACAATTAAATAAAACAAATTTATTGAAAAACTAAAATTTGAGCTAGGGAGCTGAAATTTATAATATATACTCTCTAGGGGCCCTTTATTCTCATGTGTTAATTTTTTTTTAAATCCGCCTACTGACACGCCCACAATTAAATAAAACAATTTTATTGAAACACCCAAGTTTGAGCTAGAGAGCGTTTTTTTCGATAAAATCCTTTAACCCTTTCACGCACAAAACAAGTACGCTAAAGTTTTTATGAATATTTGTGCATTATATAGTGTCTTTATTGTTGTTTTAAATATATGTTATATAAAAAAGTAAAAAAATTCAGTAGATTCTTAGAAATCGCTTGGGACAAATGTGTCCCAATATGCGATAAGGAGCGGTATTTATAGGATTGTAATGTATTGACAATTAGAGTGATTTCCTATGATTTTTTGATAAATATAAACAAAATTTAATAAGATAATGTAAATTTATTAATAATTTTAAATATGAAATTCAGCAAAACAATTTCTGGTTGCTGTGAAACATAAATTGACGTTGCAAATGTCACCAACATTATATTGGTACGATTTTCTACTCCTCTCTTCGCACATTGCACATATGTTTTACGTAAAGATCCTTTTATCATTACGTGTGACGGTAAAGATTGTTTGTGTCCTATATTTTGAATCCTTTTTTTTTTGTCATAGAAGTACGAGTAGATGGCAGGGCATTTTTATACCCTATTCTAAGGGTATATTATTTTTGACGCATAGTTTGTAACATACCTTAATATTGCCCGTAGACCCCTAAAAGTTACTATATTTATGATCAGCATCGATAGTAATGTCGATCTAGCCATGTTCGTCCGTCCGTCCGTCCGTCCGTCCGTCCGTCCGTCCGTCCGTCCGTCGCCAAAAATTAGGCCTTTAAACTGGACCTAGAGAGCTGAAATTTTAACCATATACTCTCTAGGGTCCCGAAATGATCAAGTTTACGAATTTTTGAAATCCGCCCACAGACACGCCCACAAACTCAAAAAAACAAAATTTTGGAAAAAATCGAATTTTGAGCTAGAAAGCTGAAATTTTGTATATATGATCTATGACTCCTAAAACTGCTCGGGATAAAAAAAATTTCAAAATCCGCCCACTAACACGCCCACAAATAAATAAAACAATTTTTTTATACCCTATTCTAAGGGTATATTAATTTTTGAAAATCCAAAGTTTGAGCTAGGGAGCTGAAATTTATAATATATTCTCTCTATGGGCCCTTTATGCTCATGTGTAAATATTTTTAAAATCCGCCCACTGACACGCCCACAATTTTTTTTTTTTTTTTTTTGAAAATTCAAAGTTTGAGCTAGGGAGCTGAAATTTATAATATATACTCTCTAGGGGCCCTTTATTCTCATGTGTTAATTTTTTTTAAATCCGCCTACTGACACGCCCACAATTAAATAAAATAATTTTATTGAAACACCCAAGTTTGAGCTAGGGAGCGTTTTTTTTTTTTGATAAAATCCTTTAAATGTTATATAACAAAATATGTAGAGCGTTCTTAACAATTCAACTATACTTAGACTTTTGTCACGCCCACTTATGAGGGATAGGAATAAGAATAGGGTATCCAACAGTTCGCCCAAGCGGACTGTAGCCCGTCCCTATGTTTTCTTATAGAAAAATTGCCAATCATGGTCCTAGCCACAACTTGTCGATATTCTAGCGACGTGAGTAACTGGCCTTCTATGCGATCTTCCGCATGCAGTTTTTCATACACAATATAGGCATTATTTATCCCAATGTCTAATAAATCGAAAAAAAGCCGCAAATAGTATTTTATTTTAGATTTTCTATCAACCTCGTATGTGACTTTCTTCTGATCCATGAGATCTACCCCGCCCATGTTTTTATTGTACTGCTTAACAATATCAGGACATGTGATCTCCAAACTTTGGGCTGATCCAATTTTTTTGCGTTTGACCTTTTGAGTAGGTATCGGTGACAAGAAATTGGTCAGAAGATGCACGGCTCTATTATCCATCCACTTGACAAAAGAAATTCCTTCGAAACTAGTAGCATATATATCACCTCTCTTCATGTCTTTGTCCAGTGGCAAATTTTTTGGAATAAGTTTTCGTTGTGTACGTACAGTGCCACATGATTTTAAATTTTGCTTAGCAAGGTTATATTGAAGGATGGGTTAGTTGAAAAAATTATCAAAATAAATTTCACATGCAAGACCAACCAAAGTTTTTGTAAGATCTAGGACAACTGATTCTCCCAATCCTATTTCTGGACCAGATTTCTTTTTTCCCGTATATAAGTCGAACTGACAAATATCCGATTTTAGAATCAGCGCGGCACCACATTTTAAATCATCTCTTCACTGGTTTGTTTTGCATATACTGTTTCATTACGTTGTGTCCTTTGAATTTGACCATATGTTCATCCACTGATTGTGCCGTTGTATTATTCATTGCTAATTGGAAACATAAATTGAAATGATTCATTACTAATCTGATTTTGTATGCCCTATCGAAGTTTGACGATGTCGGTGATGGTTGCGATGTATTGTCGCAGAAATGTAGGTTTCTTCTTATTTCCTCGAATCTTGATAGAGGCACAACTTTGGCTATGTAAGGCACACCCATGTCAGGTTCAGTGGACCAGTAGTTTCTCAGAGTAGGTAATACATGATAGCCCATAACATAGTTCATGCCGATGAAAGCTGTCATTTCTTAAAGGTCTGTAGTGAAAACTGAGCCATTTTGATGAACATAACGTAAAGATTCTGGTATTATTATTTTCTCAATCATTGATTTCATATTTGTGACTTCCTGAAAGAAGTCTGTAGGTTTTAGAGAGTCTGATTGTTGACAAATATTTATCTTACCAAATTCATATTCAGTGTCGGAAAAATTATAGGGACGATAAGTATTTTGTTTCCACTTGAACTCAGGAACAGGACTACGCAATGGTGAATCAAGGACGTTAGTCGATGAAGAGCTTGAAGTTGGGCCTGAATCTTCAGTAGACTCTGGTGGATCTCCAGCTGGTTCAATTATCACTTCGCAAACTCCAGCTTGCATGTCTTCTTGTAAGAATGACTGGTCTTCGTCATCCAAAATGAGAGCATCTTCAGTGTCGCTATTATCAGCCATGAGTATTTCCTCCACTTGGCTTTCAGTCAAATGAAATATTCTATTTCCTTTACGAGCCCAAGGCAAAAAAAATCAATGTAGAAATAATATTTTTCATGAAACATATTATGTGAACTTTTGACCTTTCATGCATATTGGGACACCCGTGTCCCTTACGGAAAGTCTCGTATTTTAATAATTTTGAAATTGTTAATTCCAATAAATAACAATAAAATCGTAATTATTACTTACCATTGCCATTGATTTAAATTGCAACAAAAATGCGTTACATTTAACTTTGGAAAAAATCACAGAAGCACGCCAAATCACCCAAAAGCAATACCGAATTAATTGTGTTCTCTTTCGAGCGCGGGGGTATCAACCTTAATAAAAAACTAAATTCGTATGTAAACAATGGGTACGTGTTGACAGTAATTCAAAATAATGCTTTGATTAGAAAAAAATACAAATTTAATGCAAGGGACACCGGTGTCCCATATACGTCAAAGGGTTAAATGTTATATAACAAAATATGTAGAGCGTTCTTAACAATTCAACCGTACTTAGACTTTTGTCACGCCCACTTATGAGGGATAGGAATAAGAATAGGGTATCCAACAGTTCGCCTAAGCGGACTGTAGCCCGTCCCTATGTTTTGTTTGAATTTAATTATAATTTATTTGGCTAGCGGGACGGACCTTATCTTTGCTGTCGTGTCATGACCATCGGCTTATTTAAATAGACATAAAATATCGAAAACAAAAAAGTATCTTACGCAAATTATTTCATTTTGCACATCGTGTGCGTCGTTTAAGCAAGGCAAACAAAAATAAAATTACCTTAAAGCCAGCGTAAAACCAGATTTATCTATAAAAATATTTGCATAAGATTTCCCACGGTTGATTTGCAGATAGGTATAAGTCCACGTTACTCCTATATAAGTACATATTTAGATGCTTAATAATCATATAATAGGCAAGAAAAAAAGATAAAAATCCGCAAAGAAAAAGGTCAACAGTTTGAAGGTGAATCTAGTTGCAAATGACAATTTACGTTTTCGATTACATGACGAGGGAACACTGCACGGCGGTGCGTGTGGGTAAAGCAGCACTGAGCAAAGCACAACGATGTGTAGATGCTAATTAAATTGTCATTTTAATTTTATTTTTTAATGTTTTTTTATGACAACTTTCTAAATCGTGCATAACGCTTAACAGTGTTATGGAAAAATATTACAACAGTGTAAAATGAAATTTAGGTATAGCTGTCTGTGGATAAGTAGGCAATAAGGTTATGAAATGCATTGGGATTGGTAATGATGTCGAAATGTACAAACATATTTGGCAGGGCCCAGTGCTTAAATACACTATCAGCTCTGTGTCGTGGAGTGCTTAAAGCAAGTAACCATCACGAGCAGAAATATGTCGGCACTAAAAGTGCTCTCACAGGCTCATCATATAGTGCAGGTATTAGTAAGGACATACGCAAAGTAAAACAATAAGAAAGACAATAATTATGTATCTATAAAATACCAACACAGACACAAATCATGCAAATAATTTAAGACACTAAGGCATTATTACGCAAAACATTTTTAAGCTTATTTATACTAACATGCAAGTCAATCACATGATTATTTAGATTATAGATTCTACTCATGCGACTAATAGGCTCATGCCTCCCATAATTCGTTCTATAATGGGGGCTAAACAATAAATCATTGTATTGTATTGTATGTGCAGTGGGGTCATCAGTAGATGACAAGCACTTAGACCTATTGGTCCATTGTACTTCAGCATAGCTGCCCGCTCGCTGGTTATTGGCGATTAGTAAGATTCAGTGGGGGAGAACCTGCCAGTAGCCTTGGCAAAGCGAAGAATATTTGCAAGTTCAATTTCCCCCATCTCATCTTCGTTAACGAATTGTTTGCCTATAGTGGTGAGCCTGGTTCTGGCGAAAGCCGGACATTCACAGATGAAGTGAGATGCCGTTTCATCCGCCTCCATGCAGCACTCACATAGGCCCGAGCTCCTAATGTGAATGGTTTTGAGGTGCTCGTTAAGAGGACTGAAACCGGTGACGAGACCAATCAAGGATCTCAAGTCTTTCCTGTTTAGTCCAAGCAAAAACTTAGCTCTGCTGATTTTTGGACCGTCCACTAGCTTCTTCGAATACCTGCATGAGACCAGGTCATGCCAGTATTCGGAATGTTGTTGGCGGAGAGCCGAATCCATTTCACGTTTGTAGACGGATGAGCAGCATCCTATGGATGGTTGTGGGCCAATGAAGGCTGTTGAAGAGCCCTTCCAGGCCAGAGCATCCGCTCTTACATTACCCTCGATACCTGTGTTCCCAGGAACCCAGGCAAGTGATACCGAGTTACATCTTCCCAGACGGTTAAGCCTAACCATGGCTTCCTCAACTATTTTTTGAGAGAGAGTTGAGAGAGCCAGCCGAACAGGCTTTGATAGCGGCTTGGCTATCTGAGCAGATGTATAAGGTTTTACCCTTAATCCTTCTCCTTAACAGGATATTGGCAGCAGTGGCAATCGCAAAGATTTCTGCCTGAAAAACAGTTGTTTGTCTACCCAAGGCTGCAGACAGATTTATCCGACAGTCTCTAGAGTAGACCCCGGCTCCGGAGATACCGTCAATAAGTGAGCCATCAGTATAGACGATGACATCACCCGGCCTAAAGCCATTCCACCCCTCACTGTTCCATTCCTGCCGTTCAGGAAGGATGACCTGAAAACGGCGCTCAAAGACTTGCTTCATGCACACAGTGTCAAGTGGTCCTCCCCGATGGCCAGGTAGGCTGTCATAGAGAGCTCTGTACCTAGCACGTCTGGCCCCATCGCCGAGATTGACCTGCCGTCCAAGTACTACACACATGCGGTATAGTGATTTTCTGGCCTCACTTTCAGCAAGGAACTGCAAGGGAGGTAAACAGAGCAACATTTCCATAGCAGCAGTGGGAGTTCCTCTCATCGCACCTGTAATGCATAAGCACGCAAGGTGCTGTAGCTTCGACAGTTGACGTTTGAGGATGTGAGCTCTAGCCCACCATACAATCGCACCATACATAAGGTATGGCCTAACAATGCACGTGTAAATCCAGTGAACCAGCCTGGGACTAAGTCCCCAGGTTCTGCTGAACATCCTACGGCACTGCCAGAGAATGTTAGTTGCCTTCGAAATCCTAGCAACCAAATGTTCAGAAAAGTTAAGCTTTGGATCTAGAACAATACCCAGATACTTAACCTTGCTTGATAGCTTTAGTTGAGTGCCCTGGAAGTAAGGCCACCTCACTTGAGGTATTGCCCTTCTACTCGTGAACAGCATCATATCAGTCTTCGCGGGGTTGACTGACAGAGCTTGCTCGCGCCACCAACTCCCAACGCTATCGAGCGCTGTTTCCATCCGCTCACAAAGAGTTGGTAAACTCCTGCCGCTGACAATAATGCACACATCGTCAGCGTACCCAATAACAGGGTGACCTTCCCCATCAAGTCTTCTCAACAAGGAGTCGACCAACAGGTTCCACAATGTAGTGGAAAGTACACCGCCCTGCGCAAAGCCTTTGACAGCGCGCACAGTTCTGACACAGCCGCCAACAGCAGCTGTAACTTCTCTGCTCCTAAGCATTTCCAGGATCCATTCCACAGTTGTAGAATCGACGCCCTTCAGTGTTAAGGCAGACTCAATTCTTCAATAAATCAACACTTCGTAAATTATGGGCACCACCACGAAAATTAAAGCTAATAGACGACAGCAAATCAGATGCATCTATTTGACCGGATATAAGCTGCTGTAAAAAAATGATATCGCTATTAAGCCTTCGTTGAGAAAGGGATAACATTTGAAGAGGCTTGATACGTTGACTGTAAGGAGGAAGGTTAAATGGATCATCCCATGGAAGTCCTCTAAGTGCAAATCGAATAAATTTACGTTGAATGTTGTAGAACGGTATCCAAACTTGTGAAGCATACTCTAGAATCAGACGGACAAAACAATTGTACAATGACATAGAAACGTGTGGATCATTGAATTCTTTCGCCCACCTTTTTACGAAGGTTAGGTTAGGTTAGGTTTAGGTGGCTGTCGGCAGAAGCCGACACACCCGACACACTTAGACCAATTTAGGTCCATTGTGATACCACGTATGTATTATCTACCTCAACCCTGCAGATGGGACTGGTCAACGACACGCGGTTGTTCTCAAACGGTCCCCCATCTACGTACTAACCGCGCCCGACGTCGTTTAATTACGGTGATCTGACGAGAACCGATTAACTCGACGTGGTATGGTCGTTGGTCACGTTGGAACGGTATCCAAACTTGTGAAGCATACTCTAGAATCAGACGGACAAAACAATTGTACAATGACATTGAAGCGTGTGGGTCATTGAATTCTTTCGCCCACATTTTTACGAAGCCCTGCGTAGAATTAGGTTTATTAACAATAGAATTGATATGCTTAGCAAAAACCAGTTTGGGATCGAAATAAACCCCAAGATCCTTAAAATAATCAACATTACAAAAAATATGTTGAGACAGAAAATATTGAAAGGTGGAAGGGATATTCTTTCTAGAGAATGTCATATGTTGACATTTAGTGGGGTTCAGGGATCAACCTTTTTTATCACATCAATTGGCGAAGCTATTAATGTCAGATTGAAGAAAAATTCTGTCTTGCTCAGTGATAGATTTTTTTTTTTTTTTTTTAATAATAATAATAACTTTATTTCATGTAAAAAACGGTTCAAGCATTACATAATTAGCATTATAAAAATTAACATCTGGTATTAACGAGCGTTTTAACATAAAATAGTTAGGAACATTCTATTGTCAGAAGGACAAGAGGCAAATGCACCTTTATAAAAAATTAACAAATTCAATTAATATGTCAATGAGGTATAACATAACTAAGAATCAAAATGTAAAATTCAGCAGCAATATTTATAATAATAATAATCATAATATAATAACAGGCCAATGTGTTAAATCATTGGAGTAAACAAATTTTCTATTTCGCAGTTATTTAAGGAAAACAGCCAGATGCGAGTATAATTTAAAAATCTTGACCCCTTCCTTTCGCATCTAATATTTATTGGTAACCTATTAAATAGGCGACACGCAGTAACATTATAAAACCGAGAAAACATAGCTTTATTGATTTTTGGTACTTTAACGAAATTCCTGGTGTTAACGCGTAAGTTGTAGATACCATACATCCTGGCTTCAGTATACCCGGACTTACGAAAGAATATTTTAAGTACTTTAAAATAATAGAGATACCTTAACGGAAGAATTTCCAGACTTCTAAATAACTCGAAACTTGGAGTTCTACGATTTACTCGACAGATGATCCGAATCACATGCTTCTGCTTTGTTAATAGAGGCTCAATTTTATTGAAACGCGTACCGCCCCAACACGAAATTCCATATTGAAGTTTTGATTTGAACAAACCATTGTAAACTAGCGTTAAAACAAAAGAAGAGCAATAAAGACTTAGATGATAAAGATGCCTAACGAGTCTATTAAAATAATGCTTTAAATACGTAGTGTGTGTAGTTCCAATTTAGTCTTGCATCCAATACAACTCCTAAGTACTTTAAGTTTTCAACCATTTCAATTGTAAAGCAGTCATTAGAACAGTTGGCATGGCAGGTGAGTGATACTGCAACGTCATATCTTCTGGAACTGCACCCATAATATCAAACACCATGAACTTAGTTTTGTCACTGATTACTAGTTTATGCAACTTAAACCATCTTCGTAGTATTTCTAGATCAGAGTTCACATCTACAAATAAGTCAACATAATTAGTGTTGGAGTAGGATAACGCAGTATCGTCGGCGAAAGCTGTAATTCTGCCCTTGAACGATTGAACAAATAGCGAATTTACAAAAATCAAGAATAAAATTGGGCCCAGAACGGACCCTTGCGGAACACCTATGTTTATAAAGATTGCTGAGCTTAGGACGCATTTTATTTTCACCCTTTGCTTGCGGTTACGCAGATAAGAGGCAAACCACGAATGAATCGATCCCCTGAACCCTGCGTTAAACAATTTGCTAAGCAACAGCTTATGATCTACAGTATCAAATGCCTTAGTAATGTCAATAAATAGAGCAGCAGAAGTTTTAGAGTCTTAGTTTTAGAGTTTAGAGTTTATATAGGTATATTTATAATTCTGTCTTGCTGATTATTGATAGATTTATATATTTTCATATCATCAGCGTAGATCAGGATATTACTGTGATCTTTACATGCCTTAACATCAATAATGGCTAGTATAAATAGAATTGATCCGAGGTGACTTCCTTGGGGAACTCCAGACTGAGCTTTGAAAGAAACAGATGGCGATCCTCTAAATACGACTTTATAACCCTTGATCTAAGGTATACATTAACACATTTTATGAAACAGGGTTGGAAACCAAAAGCTCTGAGCTTAAATTCGATTATTTCATGGGACAGCTGGTCGAAAGCCTTAGAGAAGTCAGTGTATATGCAATCCATTTCGTCCTTATTCTCTAAGGCATTAGAACAATCATGCAAGAAACCTAACAGATTAGTGACAGTGGATCTGTTTTTTACAAATCCAAGCTGTTTATTACAAATTATATTGCGACAAAGAAATATTAACTTTTTACAAACAATTTGTTCAAAAAGCTTATAGATACGAGACAGCTTTGAAATAGGCCTATAATTACTGATATCACCACCTTGGCCTTTTTTTAAATACAGGTGTGATACAAGCACTTTTCCATAGATTAGGGAATTTGCCAATACTAATAGGCAATTCAAACAAATACTTAAGATATGAAGCAATTGCATGACTACATTTTTTAAGAACAATCGGTACAATGCCATAAGGACCTGATGAATAGTCGTTCTCCAGGGAAGAAATACATTTTAAAACTGCTTCCAAATCGAATGAGAAACTACTAAAACTTATTTGGGAACAGCTAGTTAGATAACTAAAATATTGATCATCTATGTGAAGAGCGGTCTCCCTAAACGGCTAACTGAAATGATCTGCAAACATATATGCTAGGGAATCAGAATTTGTAAAACTATTGTAAGTAAGCTTCGATGGATAACCATCGGTTTTTTCTTAGAATTGACAAATCCGCAGAAATGTTTGGGGTCCAATTTTAAAGAGCATTCCATTTTACATATACAGTCAATATATAAGTTGAAGGATAAAGATTTGAATTCATTGAATAATGTGAAATAGAGTTCAAGATCTGAGTGGCAGAGACTTTTTAAATAGTATTATATCTGTTTCGCATCGATTTGAGCTCTTTAGTGTACCAGGGATAAGACGTTTTCAGATTCCTAGAGAATTTCACAGGAATCACTTTTTTCATGCAGTTATCCATCAAAGAATAAAAAGAACCTACTGCAATATTAGATAACAGAGTAAGAATAAAATTAAAACATCGAAGGATGGATGATTATTATCTATGTTAGTAATACTGAAGTAGCATTCCAGAACCACAGTACTCACAGAGTCAGAAGAGAAAACAAGATCGAGAGTTCGATTTTTGAAATTTTTTATACAGCTTGTTTGCTGTAAGTCAAAAGACAAAATGTTGTCTAGAAAGCGAGCTGTTGTTGGGCAGAGTCAAAGGATGGAATGAAATGAGAATCATCCTCAGAAGGTACCCATCCAATATGTGACAGATTGAAGTCGCCTATAAGTAAAACAGTGCTGTCACAACAAGACAATATGGTCCAGTGCCATAGAAAGTTCCGAGTACAAAGAACATAGACGAGACGATGGAATGTACACATTAACAACATATAAATGTTTATTCTTAAGTGTAATTTGTAATTGTCGGGCGAGGTGGCTCAATGACTTCTTCATCTCAATGATGAATTTGTACCCGGCCCAGACGGCCTTCCAGCCATTCTTCTCAAAAAGTGTTCTGCGATTCTTTCACCTTTCATTGCCAATCTCTTTAAACATTCCTTATCTCTTGGGAAATTTCCTAAAATCTGGAAAACGTCCTTCATTTCACCTGTTCACAAAAAAGGGCCAAAGAATGACGTATCTAACTATCGACCTATTGCCAAGCTGTCGCATTTACCCAAGGTTTTCGAAAGTATGATGTACGATTCATTATCCTTTCAGTGCAAGTCTCTTATCTCCTCCCTTCAGCACGGTTTCCTTAAAGGTAGATCCTCAACCACCAACCTGGTTGACTTTGTCTCCGTTACACTTTCTGCTTTAGAAAGTGGCAATGAAGTGGATTTAATCGCTACTGACTTCAGTAAGGCCTTTGACAAAATATCTCATCGTTTGATTCTTTTCAAACTCTCCTTCCTTGGCTTCGATCCCCCACTATTGAATTGGTTTTCTTCTTACCTTGAGAACCGATCTTATAATGTTCGTTTTCGCTCTGTTCTCTCTTTGCCTTTTAAATCCACCTCTGATGTTCCCCAAGGTAGCCACCTTGGACCTTTGATTTTTATTCTGGCTATAAATGATATTGACAACGTCATTAAGTTCTCCTCCATCTCCCTCTATGCCGATGACGCTAAATTCTCCAAAATCATTTCTTCTCCACACGACTCTGATCTTCTTCAACAAGACCTCAATAGTTTTTCGGTCTGGTGTCAAAAAAACTTTATGGAGCTGAATATTGCTAAATGTGAATTTCTTACTTTTTCACGTAAACGGATTCAGTCTCCCCCCAGATGTTACTTTTTGAACAACCAACCCATTGTTACCGTTCTAACCATTCGCGACCTAGGTATTCTGTGTGACAGAGAGCTTAACTTTCGGTCACATATTGACGAGATAATCAATAAAGCTAACTCAGCCCTTGGTTTCGTCAAACGGTGGTCTAAAGAATTTACCAATCCCTACGTGACAAAATCCCTTTACATTACCTACGTCCGCCCTCTCCTAGAGTACGCTAGCCAAGTGTGGGCACCATACTACCGGGTCCACATTACAAGAATCGAAAGCATTCAACGTCGATTTCTCCATTTTGCTCTTCGTGGGCTCCCGTGGAATAATCACCTTATCCTTCCACCATATCACGAACGCTTTAATTTAATAAACCTTCAGACCCTTGAAAAAAGAAGAGATGTGGCTGACATTCTGTTTATACATCGTCTTCTCACTGGCTCCGTTGATTGTTCCTATCTTTTGAACTACATTGCCTTTAACACTAACCCTCGGAATTTAAGATCCCCTCCTCTTTTCTATCTTCCCACCCGTCGCACGTCGTACGGCTTGAACGAGCCGATATCCCGTATGTTGCAGAAGGTCAATTCTAACCACCTCCTCTTTGATTTTAATCACTGCACTTCCTCCCTCAAATCTACCCTCCTCCACCCCTCACCATCCACCTAGTTAGTTTTAAGTATTAGTTTTTAAGCCCTAGCTGTAAGTCTTAGTGTAATTAGTTTTTAAGACCTAAAGCTTGTATTAAGCTGAATAAATGGGGGTGTATGCCCCCACCAAAAGTAAATTAAATTAAAATGGTTAGTGTGTCGGACTACTAATCGAAAGGTCCCCGGTTCAATTCCCGCCGGGGCCAAGTAACATCTTGAGTTTTTTTCTACTGCCCCACCTCTTCCGAACGTCTGGCAAACATCCAAGAGTATCAATTATCATCAGAAGCTTTCTTAAATTTGCCGTTCGGATTCGGCGTAAAATTGTAGGTCCCTTCCACTTCGCAAAGAAAGTGGTTGGAGAAGCTAGGTTTTAGGCCCTCTATGGGCCGTTAATCCCTAATATTTATTTATTTTTTAATTTGTACACACAAATAATTTCGACATTTAGTGGAAATTTAAAGTCAATCTTTCGTGACTCAAGGTTGGAACTAACAGCAATCAGGACACCTCCTCCTGACCTTTTAGGTCATTTTGATGACGGTCTTTTCTGAATACGCAGAACTCATGATTGAAGAGTTCCGTGTCAAAAATTCCCGCATTAAGCCATGTTTCTGTCAAGAAGAAGATATCATGAGAGAGGGCTTGGGAGTTTAAATATACTTCAGCGGTTCTTGTGCGGAATCGCCTTGCATTTTGATAGTAGATGGACATCCTACTGGGTTTTTCACACGAACGGACAATCTTTCCTGCGACTCTTTGTCGAACGGGGTGTAATCGATTCAATAGTTGCAATAGTTGCAGCTTCTGTACCTAGGGAATGACTGATGCATGTGGGACTAGCATTGAGAGTGGGGGTATCGTTAGAGTTTTTTCGCCAACTTTTAAGATTAAACCATTTAGCCTTTGGATTTAGCACAGAGCAAGGCATATCACGTTTCCTTTCGCCTACGAGTAGAGTTGTTCAAGACGATGCTAAATTAAGAATGGGCTCAGCGGTCGCTTCAACAGTTG
This sequence comes from Portevinia maculata, assembly GCA_949715645.1. Classification (NCBI taxonomy): domain Eukaryota; kingdom Metazoa; phylum Arthropoda; class Insecta; order Diptera; family Syrphidae; genus Portevinia; species Portevinia maculata. The sequence goes on along the minus strand of OX454527.1, from coordinate 192,152,369 downwards.
TGTAACCTATTGTGTCAAATAGAGTCAGTGTATCCATGCCTATAGCCATTCGTACACACGAAGTTGTATACTTACACACGAAAAACCGCTTACAAAAGTCAAAATGGAGAAGCTGCTATTTTATCCCCCAAGTTGGTCGTCAAAATCTCGAAACAAAAACCAATTCCATTTTCTATACGCAAATCAATCAAATAGAGTACACAAAATTAAAAAATAAAATAAAAGTGATACCTATACCTACCAAAATCGAACTCACCAAGAAAATATCACAGTCGAGTTTAATATGTTATGTGGTCAAATCAAAACGGTTTATTCTAGGTACTAACGACACTAGTATGCCGAAATTAAGGGTCTATCTAGTACTATAATATAATACCTGTGGGAAAAAGTTTCAGCGTATTTCAAGCAGAACTCCACGCCATTCAAGAATACGCCAGAAACATTTATCTGTTATTAAAAGCGCAAACATCCATATACCTATTCAAGGATAGTCATACAGCTATAAATGCGCTCAGCTCGCACATCATTGACTCAAAATCAGTAATGCACTGTTTTAATGCCGTTCAAACACTCTTCTTAAGAAACAAGACCAAACTATGGTGGGTTGCGGGCCGTGAGGGGTTTGACCGTAGTGAAAATGCAGACAAATTGGCCAGGAATGGTTTAAGAACACCATTCGCAGATCTCGAACCCTTCTGCTGCACTCCTAGATCTGCAGCAATCGCAGCAACAAAAAACTGGGAACATATAAATGTATCATTTATTTAAAGAGCATCCCAGATCAAAGTCAGGCCAAACGAACCATTCGGCGATTCAATAACAATGCCAACATATGTCTAAATCTTAGTCGGCATGATATCAAAAACATAGTATGTTATCTTTCCGCTCATCACGGTTTACGATGCGATCTTTACAAAATAAAAATATTCGACTCTCCAGAGTGCCAGTTACGTCTTAAAGAAGGCGAAATAGCTGAACACATATTATGTGAATTTCCAGCCCTCAATGGAATTAGAAAGAAGATCTTCTTCAGGGAACAACTGAGTTCCGAAGACATAAAGAAGTCTTCTGCTGGTACAATTCTCTGCTTTTACAGAAGTGCCTTTTCCATCGCCTTAACGAGCCGGCAGCTTTAAAAAACAAAACAAATAAAAATCTATTTTTTTTTGTTTCGCTCTCAAAGTTCAATTTTCCAATGCATTTGGCTAGACTTCAAAAGCTGAAGTGCTTGCCCGTCAAAGTCGAAGTCGGAGTTGAAGTGTTGATTTGTTTCTACCATTACCATTATGCGCAAACCACACGCTGTGTTCAGTGATCGCCGCGCCACCTGAACGTAGTTAATACCAACACGCACACCCTACTTCTCCCTCTTTTTGATACACGATGGCAAGCGAGACACGGCCGTCTATCCAACGCGACGTGTTACCCCCACCTCTTTTCGTCAAAGAAAAGGTTGCCGACCCGAATTGCAATGCCCACTCCATAAGAAGTATCACTTGAAAACAAAACCCTCTCCGTGAGAAAATACCTCAAGGCTAACAAGAGGAACTACATAAAAGACCAGACTGTTTGGTTGTTTTTCCTTATTTATTAAGTTTACGCTCCAATCAATTTTTCCAAAAAGCTACCAAAAACGAGGGTTTGTCTAATTTTGCTTCATTTTCCCACTGGATAATCCTTAGCACAATGAATTATTTAAATGAGCTTTTCGTACAGAAGAACATTATTATTTTTATAATATTTCATTTATAACAAGCCGAGTGTTATGCTTTGGGTTATTCAGTTAATTTTATTTATTTATATGTAATGATAGCGACGTAATGTCAGAGAAGGTCTTGCAAGACTGACGACGCACGGTGGTCTACCACAGTGTTCGTTGATGTGGAGTGTCATTAGTAACTCGTATAAACTCTGTTCACCTAAGAACATCCCTCCTCTTCCCTAACGAGCTTTATAAATAGCTCAGAAAAAATATGCGTTGAAAATCAGTTTCAAGCACTATAAACTTTTTTATGCTCTAAAGATATTCAAAATAACCTCAAGAAAAAAAAGGAAAAACTTAATCAAAGTAAAATTAAGTTGGCAAAACTTTAAGGTTCTCAACTACAAAATAGCAGACGGAAACAGAAAATTGCATCACAATCATTTTTGTTATGGAAATTAATTATAAAAAAAGCAAATAAATAAAATGAATTATATTTTTATTTTTTACAATTTGCACGCGCGAAGAGGAATTATTGTACCCTTATAGTCTAAAAAGGTTAAACAGCGCAGACAGAAGGAAGAACAAAAAACAGGTGGGCCTAAAATCTCCTGGATCACCCAAATGCCACACCACCAGCATTTGATTGACCTCTATGAAGTCATCCGAAACCGCTGACATCTACTCAGATTCAAGATCGCTCCAGTTTTCAGGTTGGGCCCGAAGGCGATGGAAACCTTGCGCCCCGCTATGTGACTCCATCTATTTAAACCTTATAATTTCAGCGCCCCATTTAAGTGGGTGTAGTGGCGCGGGGGTAAGTGTGTTGGACGGTCTCAGGTTGAAATCCCGGGGTCAAGTAACATCTAAAAGTTTTGTCCACTGCCTCATCTCTTGCGAACGTCTGACAAACATCCAAGAGTATTCATTGTCTTGAGAAGCTTCTCAAATTCGCCGCTCGAACTCAGCTTGAAATTGTGGGTCCCTTTCATTGGGACAAAATAAGCCGGCCACAATTTCAAGTGAATGGATATAGGGTATCCAACAGTTCGCCCAAGCGGAGTGAAGCCTGTCCCTATTTTTTTTAAATAAACTTCTGGCTCGCCAAGGCGGTGAAAAGGCACTTCGACCTCTAAGTAAAAATATTTTTGCTAGCAGAATTTATAATTTTACCAGTAGAATATTTTTTTAGGTATGTCTTCGGAACTTAGTTGTTGCCTGAAGAAGATTTTCCTTCTAGTTTCGTCGAGGACTGGACATTCACATAACATGGGTTCAGCTGTTTCGACTACTTCAAGACATATACTTTTCATGTTGTTAAGGTGGTATCGTAAACCGTGGTGACCAGTAAGATAACCTAATTAGTTTTTGATAACATGCCTACTTAAATTTAGGCATCACAAGACCTATCTAAGACCTGGAATGTTCTCCCAATAAGTGATACAATTCATATTTTCCCAGCTTTATATAGCTGGAATTGCTGCCGATCTAGGAGTGTAGCAGAAGGGGTCAGGACCTTTGAATCGTGTTCCTGAACCTTTCCTGGCCAGTTTGTCCGCCCTTTCATAACCTTTAAATCCCTCATGACTCGGAACCCGCCATTGTTTGGCTTTGTTTCTTAAGCTGATTGTATAATGGGAGTTAAAATAGTTCATGACTGATTCGGAGTCAATATTGTGTTAGCTAATTGCATTTTTAGCTGCTTGGCTATCCGTGAAGATATGAATGTTGGCGATTTTAATATTAGATGTGTAAATGGGCTCCAGGAAATAACCCCCCCAAAATTTGTATGAATGTGGGGAATTTTTTCATATGAAATAAACCTCAAAAATTGGGGATTTTTTTCATTGGATTTTGGGAACTTATGTTATACTTTAAAGTGGGGGTTATTTTATGATGAAATATGTCCCCAAAGTTCTGAATTCAATTTCTCAATTCAATTTCAATTTATTTTAATTAATATGGTATGTACATTAAGATAAAATCTTTTTTAGTACAAGGTGGCGCAAAAATAACCTTCCGATGTTTTTTGGCTGTAATTTAAAAAAAAAATGAAAAACTTTGATTCTTCTTGTGGATTATTTTTATTTGGTCTTTTAATTTTTTTTACATCAAGTCGAGAATATGATGTCATGTAAATGGCCGCCGCCACAGTTGATTGTCATTTGAGCCCTTTTTATGGCATTTTCCATCACTTTGGCCAAAACTTCCGGCAATAGGTCCTCACATTGTTGACGGATATTGTCTTTAGGAGCTGCAAGAGTCTGAGGCTTGTTGACATAAACCCGCGACTTCAAAAAGCCCCACAAAAAGAAGTCTGGAGCGGTCAAATCAAGCGATCTTGCTGGCCAGTGCAAATCGCCAAAACGGGAGATTAGGCGCCCGGGAAATGCATCCTTCAGCATATCGGTTGTGGCACGTCCAGTGTGTGCCGTTGCACCGTCCTGTTGGAACCACATGTTTTCCAATCCCAATTCATCAAGTTGCGGCAAAAAGAACTCGTTGATCATTGCTCTGTAGCGCTCACCATTCACAGTAACCGTTTGGCCCGCGACGTCTTCGAAGAAAAAAGGTCCGATGACTCCTCCAGCGAAAACAGCACACCATACAGTGACTTTGAGCGGGTGTAATGGCTCTTCGTAGGTTACACGCGGATTTACAGTGCCCCAGAAGCGTAAATTTTGCTTATTTACGTACCCACTAAGATGGAAATAGGCCTCATCACTCATGATTATTTTTGATGAAAATTCATCTTCCTCTTGGTGATTAAGGATGGCTTGAGCGTATGTTAGACGCGATTGGCGGTCAGCAGCTAACAGCTGATGCACCGTCTGGACTTTGTACGGAAACATCTTCAAATCTTGTACCAAAATTCGCTGTAAAGACCGTCGACTGATACCCATTTGCGTGGCACGTCGTCTGGTCGATGTCGACGGCGCTTCCATGACATCTTCGGCTACAGCAGCAATATTCTCTGCAGAACGGCTACTCCGGGGTCTGCCACGCCTGGCACCATCTCGTGTTGTGCCAGTCTCTTCGAGGCGAGCGGCTAAACGTCGCAGTGTTTCACCAGTAGGCGTTGGACGGGTAGGAAATCTGCGACGAAATTCACGTTGTGCCAAAGTCACCGACCGATTATTGCTCAAATAAATAGTCACCAATATTCCGCGTTCTGGAGCAGTGTAGCGTAACATTGTTTATTAACGTGTATTTCGCATGTGTTTACTACACAAATGTCAAAACAGAACTGATATTAGGGGCCAATCGCAAAATTTATAGCATTTTCTGATAGGAGGATTACTTTTGCGCCACCTTGTACTTAGTAGTAATTTAAATATGAAGATAGACAATGTTTCAAAACTTAAAACTATGAACAATAATTAGACTTAACCTAAGAGTTGGGCGAACATATGGAAGGGTAATAAGGATATATGTAGTGGGAATAAACGAAAGTAGGTTAACAAGACAAGAATATGGTAACAGACAAGAAGAATAAGTAAGGACAGAGTATGGAGGATTATTTTTATGTTGTGCTAGTGAAATGACAAAAGATTGCCCTTTTAAAATGTTTGGCGTTAGTTATAGTTTTCATTTGCTAGGGCAATGAGTTCCATAATCTTACAGCGTGAATGAACAATAAACGTGATGAGTTTAAGTACCGATAATATGGTAAAACAATATTGAAAGTCTTGTAGAACGAGCGAAATTGAGCCTGTCAAAAAGATAGGGAGGACACCGATTATTAATAATTTTATGCAAGAAGATACAGTTCCTGGCATTGATGAGCTGTTGTAGTGTACAGCCAAGGAGGCACCTGGAGTGGTCAGAGATGTGGTCGTATCTACGGAGGCCAAATATGTACCGCACTGCGTCGTTAAGAGCTACATGTAACTTTCGCTGAGACAATGATTCGAGTTTACAATAAACCACCTCAGCATAGGTAATGAGGGGTAAAACTATGGCAATAATTAGCTTTCTTCGAGTTTCAATGGGAGTAAAACTTGCAGTTTGCCACAGTTTGTGAAGGCAGCCGTAGATACGACCAATGATGACGTTGGTGTGATTATAGCCACTCAAATTGCGATTTATAATAAATCCAAGACTTGTGACCGATTCGACGGATGCAATTTTCTTGTCGGAGGGTCAAAGATCAGGAAGATGGTTGAGTTCCATAACTTTACTCGATATTGGGATGATCTTGGACTTGGATGGATTCAGCCGTAAGCCATTAGCAACCGACCAGTGATGAATTAGTGACAAGTCATCGTTCAGACGAGACGCCAGTTCATTTATTTCATTTACCGGACGAGACACGTAAAGCTGAACATCGTCAGCATAAAGATGAACTGATGAATGTTTACAGATGGATGGCAGATCATTAATAAACATACAGAACAAAATCGGCCCCAAAATTGTTCCCTGTGGTACGCCTTGTTTGACGGGCTTTAAAATCGAGCAACTGTTACCAGAAAAAACACGTTGCAGTCTACCGGAAAGAAAACTACGAATCAGTTTAGTGACTCTTTTGATGAGGCCAAACATGTTTTTGAGTTTCCAGCAGAGGACTTCATGATTAACCATGTCAAAGGCCTTCGAGAAATCAAGCAAACAAAGAAATGTCATATATCCTTTGTCAAACTCACACCTTATGTCATCAATAATGCTAACCATTGCCGTAGAGCAACTGTGGTCGACTCTAAAGCCGGATTGATAAGGACTTAATAGCTGATGGCGCGATAAGTGTTTGTTAATCTGTTTAGCTATGAGTTTCTCGAAAGCCTTTGACAAACATGGTAAAATGGTGATGGGTCTAAAGTCTCCAACAGACACTGGATTAGCCTTTTTTGTAATGGGTAGAACTCGGGCAACCTTCCAAGACTGGGGAAATGTGGATGTAGTGATGCAATGGTTAATGACATGAGTCAAGTGGCAGACGATTAGGGGTAGAATTCATTTTATAAAACCAATTGGTACTACAGTAGCATTCAACTTGATTTCAGCTACACTTTTAAGGACATCATCTTCCGTAACCACTTCAAAATCGTCCAGTCTTGGAACTGCGACGTCAGGATTTCTATCGAATGGAAAATGAATCGCCTCAGCAACACCACCAAGAAATGTTCATTTAGCTCGTCTGGATTAAAGTCACATTTTGAATCAGTTTTACTGCCAGGAACACCAATCATACGCAGGTTACTCCACAGTGTTTTTGAGGGTAGCGAAGTATTCAATTTTGCAGCATAGAAATTTCGCTTGGCAGTACGTAGTTGGAATTTGTTGGCCTATGTATCCATCTACTGTACAGTCTGTTACGAGCTTTCAGTGAGTTGATTACGTCAGTTGTAAACCAAGGGCAGCTTCTGTTACGTATACTCACTGTTTTCATAGGTACACATTGATTGAAGAGTTCTGAAATAATTGCTTGAAATTGGTTCAATTTTTGGTCAGGATCTGCATTTAGGCGACATCAAGTTCAAAATTCTTTTTTCAGAAGTTTTTAATAATACACCCAGCTCGCACCTACTCCAAATCAAACAGGGAGCCTAAGCAGGGGGTTTGCAGGGGTGCAAAATGCACCGCCATACGCATTGCACATTGTTGATGGGATCTACTAGTAATTTCGCAACTCATCCAATAAGCAGTACAATACGTATGGGGGGCATGCTGCCCCCTGCAACCCCTTACTTACCTTGGGGTTACTGTTCAAACACTGTACAAATTTGTGGCCTTATTTCATATTCTTTTTTTTGAATAATTTCACAGTGAAATATGTATGTAAGTCCGAAATTTCGGCGGGTTATTTCATTTTCATTTTGGTGGGTTATTTCATTGGGAGGTTATTTCCTGGAGCCGTGTAAATGTGGTTGGTCCATTCTTGGTGTGTTGCCCTACAGTTTGGCCGTATATTAATAAAAAAATTATTCGTGTTTCACATTGTTCAGTATTATTTGGCCCACCCTGTATAAGCTTATTCTCACTTTGTTGCGCGTTCACTCATCAATAGCTTTTGCTTTATGCTTCAGGTTTCTGCATTATATTCTTCTCCTTTTTTTTCTCAACGGCAAAGCTATAACCAGGATTATTTGTTATGACATTTAGATTACCGGTGTCGGAAAAGGACGATAAAACAAAAACCAACTACAGGAGCATGCTTCGAATTAAAAAGGAGGCAGGTCGGGATCATTCAAATGCAATAATACCAGCATTTGATTGGTTTCAACAAAGAAGTGAGCCGAAACCGGAAAGCTTGCCGATCTTTATTGAAGACGAACCGGCGTGGGATTCTGCTATCGCACTACAAATGAGGCAATGAGTTATTCCTTACTTTTACCTCATAAGTCCCATGTCCCAAACGAATGAGGCAATGAGTATGAGCTATGAGGATTCACTCTATTCATTACTTTTACCTCAATGTCACAGTCGCATCTGTGACTGCGACATATGAGTGAGAAAAAGTATATAGTAATGTCTATTGTCTCGTCACTCTCTCTACGTCTTTTGTAAATTTTGTGGCGCGGCTGCGGGTATGGATTTACATACACTTTGTGAAAATGCAAATGTAGTTGCTATTATTTTGTTTTAACTTTTTTAAAGGAATTTTTAGGCAATTTGAGGTACGTACCTCATTTGAGGTGGGACATTGTACCACCTCATTTTCCAAAATGAGCACCTCATACATCCTCATTAAAAAAACGTGTCCTACCCAACACTCATTCTCCGACTATATGAAAATAAGCAAGCAACCATCTTCAAGCTGTCGCATACTCCTGGTCGTACCATATTTGTTTTACCTTGCACTTGCCAAAATCTTTTAAGGGCCGTGCAGCCTCTGTGATGTAGAAAATAAAGACATCCACACCACGATCAGCCTCGAAATCGCTTTCATTATTGGTATTGAGTATCCAGTTAAGATTGCTTTTGTAGTGAGTAGAAAACTAAATTTAAAATAATGTAAATGAATGGTATGATCCGCGGCTTCGAAGTCGATGGTGGTGAGTCTCGACTGGGAATTCGTTGGTCTTTTGCAGGATTTGCCTCAGTCTGAAAATGTTTATTCTATTGTCAAGCCGCCAAGCCGTTGTATAGAATTTTATATGCGACATCGATATTTCTCGCTAACATAGGATCGCTTTGTTTGTAGAGGGTGGGTCAAAAGTGACTTCCTAATTTAAAGTAATATAACTTTTATAGATTTAATTTTTTATTAATAATTTATTTTAGAATCACAAAAGATGATTTATGGAGATTTTTTTCGGTTAAGTATGGAATATAGTGCCCCTCAAATGAGCACCAGCTTCATGCTCACAGAGACGGGCACTTTCTAGAGCGTGGGATAGTGGTGGGTTTACTTACGTACACTAACAATTTACCCTTCAAAAAAACCCACAGAAAAAAGTCTGGTACAGTCAAATCCGGAGAACGTGGAAGCCAATTAAATCCTGAATTTTTGGAAATTAAACGAAGTGCGTAAACAACACGTTTTTGAGGATCTCGTTTAATTCTTGCCCAAATTGGATTTTGTATGGAAACAGCTGCAATTCGGTTCTTAGAACTCTTCGCAGTGAACTGCGGGACGCACCGAGTTGACCAGAGCGCCTTCTTGTCGATGTTTCTGGACTCTCCACAACACTTGCAAGAATGCATTCCACATTCGCTACGATTCGGGCACTGCGAGGTCTTCCAGCTCGAGGAAAATGAACTAAAGTTCCTTGTTGACGAAATCGTGCCACCACGTAATCATATGCGCAGAGCGTGGTTTTCGCACATTAAAATGACGCCGATAAGCTCTTTGGGTTAAAATAATCGAGTGATTATTTTTAAAATAAAATTCAATTAGTTTGGTCCTCTCTAAAGCGCTGTAGTTCATTTTAGTCAATCTCCCAATTTTGTTTTATAAGTACCCTAAAAAAGAAAAAAAAACACAAAAGAGTTATGATTTTTTCAAATGAGGAAGTCACTTTTGACCCACCCTGTAGATGGGCGTGTACCCGGTGGCCTCGTTGCTCTTAGGCATTTATATTGCTTGATTAAGCTCTTCTATATATTTTGGTTGGTAGAACCGGTTCTGTATTGACTGGATGTGGGTTCGTTTCTTGCCTTATCACTCTCTCTACATGATGCCCGTTTAACAGATGCTGAAAATGCTGCTTAAGCATACCTATCTACTACTCCCTGTGCTTTGTTGACTACATTTCCTTCAGTGATTCCGAAAGCCTGCTGCAGTGGCTGGGTTTATATTCGATGGCGAAACTTCGATTTCTTTGTGCTGAAAAACAGTGTAATCCCTCTTCCCTGCAAGAAGGACCTCCTTTCCCTTCCTTCTTCTGGCTCGTGACTCTTCCCTCACTGCCTTTGTGCATTTCAATCATTATGCCACGGGCTGTTTCTTTAGGGGGATGGAACCCATTAATAGAGAGAGCAGAATGTCACATTGTTTCTCCAACATTTATATCAAAGAGAGAATTTCTATGTAAAAGTCTGAGCGCTTTGAGGTTTTAATTTTCTTTTACAAAAAAATATATATAAAAAGAATCTTCTTAACTAATAATAACTATAAACAGGTCTTTAAGCAGTCGTTATCTCACACAATGTTTTTTAAGCGACGGGCGAAGAAATAGTCAGAATAAAAGGGCCCATAACTCTCCTACTTCACTGAATCGTTTCTGGTCCGCCTGTGGCGTTCGCCGGTTTAACCTCATAAACACCGATAGACCTCTCGATTCGAATCACGGATTTACATGCACACTTTTTGGGGCCAGTGGAATGCTGGTGTTTTTTACATTTTCCTGACCAAGGAGTTTTTAGGCCTGCCTCTTTATTCGATTTAAACATATACATGCTTATGTTTTTGATTATTGTTTGATCGCCATCTTATGACATCGGTGATCTCCAGTCGTGTCAACCCAAGGATTTACATGCACACTTATGGGAGAGTTTCAAGATATTAAATGTAAATTATTTTTAAGTTATTTCTATCCTTAGTCGCCCTTTATGACAAGCGCTGTTTTTTTGTTGGACTCTGCAGTGATAATATTTGCTCGTCCCTTCACAGCCTTTACCTTTATAAGGAAATGGTCAATCGTATTCAACTGAACAACATCGTTTAGAGCTTTGTTTGGAAAGTGTTTTATAAACTTGGATTGAGGCGTTCGGAACAACCTGTGACAAAGCCCTTAGATATTGTCTCTCCGAAACCCGAATCTTTTCAACATTATTAGGCGCTAAATTGAACCACAACGGACAACCATGAGCAATGATTGGCCTCATAAGCGCCACGAAGCTATGACATTTATTCTGGGGCCTTTCTGATATCTTTCTTCACTTCTCAATGGCAATGACTACTCATTTTGTCCATTAGGTGTTTTTTTTACTCAAGCGAGGCAGAACGAACCATTCAACCTGGACGATGAAAGGCAAGCCCTGACCAAGATGAAGTGATGATAGCAATATCCAAGCTTAAGTCCAACAAGGCTGCTGGACCGGACAACTTAACTGTCGAGCTTTTTAAGGCCGCGGGATATGACTTGGTGGAGAACATACACCAACTCGTCTCCAAGATTTGGTCAGAAGAAAGTATGCCTGATGAATAGAGCCTCAGCATTGTTTGCCCGATCCACAAGAAAGGAGACCCTCTAAACTGCGCCAACTATAGAGGCATAAGTCGCCTGAGCATTGCATATAAGATTCTATCTGCTGTAGTGTGTGAACGCCTGAAACCATTCGTCAACAAACTGATTGGTCCCTACCAGTGCAGTTTTAGGCCCGGTAAGTCCTCGACCGATCAAATATTCACACTACGACAGATCCTGGGAAAACCCAAGACATCAAAATCGATACTCACCATCTTTTCATCGAACTTAAGTCCTCATATGACAGCATTTATAGAGCCGAGCTATATAGAGCCATGTCTAGTTTTGGCATTCCTGCCAAACTTGTCAGATTGCGCAGAATGCCGAGGGAGAGCTCTCGCTACTCCATAAAGGTCGGTAACAAAACAATCTCACCGAGACCTTTGATGCCAAAAAAGGATTTAGACAAGGTGATGCGCTGCCATGTGACTTCTTCAACATCATAATCATACTTGAAAAAATTGTGCGAAACTCGCTAGCCAACACCAGGGGCACAATTTTCCAAAAGTCTGTGCAACTACTTACATACGCTGACGACATTGACATCATTGGGAGAACACAGCGAGCTGTCACTGGTGCGTTTGCAAGTATTAGCACAGATGCAGCATAAATGGGTTTAGTGGTGCATGAGGGCAAACCAAGTACATGCTGTCAACAAGAAGGGGCACACAACATCGATGAATCGGACAGAACGTCAGGATAGACAGCTACAAATTTGAGGTAGTACGACCTCAAAGATGTAGCTGTCTATCTTGGTTCCGCTCCGCTATAAATTCTGAAAACGACATCACATAAGTAATCGAACGAGGAATTACACTTGCCATAAAAAGTCAATAGACTAGTAAGCCTTATCAAGAAACACTAAAGAGACTTTGTATAAGACCCTCATCATCCCAGTCATGCTTTATGGCGCAGAAGCGTGGTTGTTAACAAAGGCGGATGAAGATCTTCATGGTCGTTCCGAACGCAAAATTCTTCGATTGATTTTCGGTCCCGTTTGCGTTGAGGTTCTTTGGAGGACGAGACTTAACAGCGAACTCTACGAGCTGTGCAGCGAAATCGACCTGGTCAGAAAAGTATGAATCGCTCGACTAAGATGGCTAGGACACGGCCAGAAGAGTCTTCGACTCCGTCCCGGAGGGACAAAGCAGTAGAGGGAGACATCGACTTAGGTGGCTTGCATAAGTGGAAGGGGACCTCAACCAACTTGGAGTGCGCAACTTAATGCGGTTAGCCAAAGATCGGGCTAACTGGAGAGGCGTGTTGGTTAAGCCCCAGGTCCACCCCGGGCTGCAGCGCCACTTAAGAAGAAGAACTATCGCCGCTAAGTAATTGAGGGGATATAGATCAATGATTCCGAACACCGTTTTCAACGTATTCCGATAACTTTCAGTTTAGTATCGAATGTCAAAGCTTTGACATTTCTTACCTACTGATCTGACAGATAACCCCAAATTTTACTTGCGTGTGAAGTTTCAGTTTTAACAAGAAATTTGATTTTTAATCTGAGCAGTATTTTGGATTTAATTTGCTGGTCCAATAATCTTTAATTTGACTGGAGAAAACAGCCGAAATGTCAAATGACAGCCAGCATAGTGCTGCCAAGTCGCAGTCAATCGTTTTTTTCTTCTCTTTTTATCTAAGCCTGTATACGCTTAGTAAAAAAAGCACCTGGTATTGACCAATTTCTTTCCCATGGGGGGCAGCGAAGTCCTGAACAAAATTGCCTTCGTCTTTTGAAATTTGGTTTCCATCTTCCAGTAGTCGCAATATCCCTAATGCTATAATAGTAGCACACACCTTATTCCACTATCGTTTCCATTCGCAGCTTTGTATTAAAATCAAAGTTTGATCGATTACAAGAGGGTCTGGGTTTTTACAAAATGAACAAATCAACTTTGTCCAACAAACAAACCGTTATCCTAATCAAAATCAAAAGAAATTATTATTCAAACATTATAATCAGATTCAGTGTTTAATTTAATTTAAACAAAAATACATTCCAAATATAAACTGGGTCAACACATTCGACCTCTACCACAATAATGCATAGCATACGCTTTGGGGTTCCAGTAGCACATTGTTGTATTTATGTACTCATATCGTTGTTATCATGGCTTTGTGTGTACATAGATACTTTCATGCATACAACTTTGTTTTTTTATGCGAATAAACAATTAAAAACTGTGTGAGTATTATATACAGTCGGGGGAAAATGATATTGTACACTAGTTTTTGTTGGCACATACTTTTTTGACTTTTCCTATGAAAGATGCGTCGTCTCAACCAATAGAGAGCTGGACATTCACATAGAATGTGCTCAGAGGTTTCCTCGTCCTCCATGCAGAACCTGCATTCTGACTCTGGACCCAGGTTCATTTTGTTGAGATGATATCTAAAGCCACAGTGGGCATTGAGAAAGCCCACTAGCTTTCTTATATTTCCCTTCTTTAATGTAAGGATTTTCTTATAGGAGTATGGCCTAATTAACCGTTTGGATTGTCTTCAACCAGGGACACTTTCCCAATGTTTTAGACGAAGCTGCTGTTCTCATTCTTTAATTTGTCCTAAAGAAACAGCCAAATTGTCTCTGCAATAAGGTTCTGGTCCAAAGAACACAGATTCGGATCCAGCTCTGGCAAGTTCGTGGACAGATGTTTGTTTGTTTGTATTCGTCTTGTTCCTCCATTACTTCAAGACCAACTAATTTCGCGTTTTCTTCAATCGCCGTGAAAGCATCTAACATGGCACGCTGGGAACGGCCGATGATGGCGATATCGTCCATATACCCCAGTAGCTGGAAGGATCTATTGAAGACAGTTCTGTGTTAACACCTGCCCTATGCAGAATTTTCTCCAGAACGAGATTGAAGAAGTCACATGATAGCGCATCTCCTTGCCGAAATCCGGGACAAGCTCGGAATAATTTGGAAAAATTGCTTACGAACTGCACATTACACCGCGTGTCTTTAAGTGTCACGCCACACATCTGAATCAGTTTTACCGGGATTTCAAATTCGCCCATCGCCAGCCTCTTACAATGATCTCAACGATCTCATAAACATCGACAACAAATGCCTGTCTAGCTTCATCAAAAACTCCAACTGCATCAACGAGTAGGAAGAAGATAGATCCGTGTGATATCACAAACACAATGGACCTTTTCATTGGTCTAAGTGTGTCGGCCTCTTCCGACTGCCACTATAACCTTGCCTAACCTAACCTATATGCGCTACTAAATTGTCTTTCCAAAATATACAAAGTACTTAATGTACCTATAATAGTTTAGAAGTTATAGTGTTTAAAGGGGGTACACCTCCAAATTAGGGGGCACCCACTTTGATGAGGTATAACTTGAAATGGGGTGAGAATAGCCCTCCCCCCTGCCATACAATTTTCACCAGGAATCGCCCCTTAAAGAATTGTACTGCTTAACTGGGACACCCTGTATACACATAAAGTTTTTGATTTTTTGCGATTTAGAGACAAACTCTGCTTTAGAGCCCTCTTTTGGATAAGTTGCAAGTCTTCGTTAAATTTTTCTATCGCAATTTAGGTAAAGACATCGTCGGCAACAAGTGAACAGAAAAATATTTCACTATAAATCTAACACAGAGTTATTAATAAGAATTATAATTTAAGAGATGTTTAAGTGCTGTCTCGCTGCTATTTGGTGTTTATTAATATGGGAGGTAATCTTTTAGTAGAATTTCAGTATACACAATCGGTTTTCGCACACTGTATCGCACTTTTGTGTTTTATGTATTAACTTATTGTATTTTTTTAATTTATTTCATATGTTTAAACAAGTGTTAGCGCAACGGTTTACCATTCAATTACATTGCAAATATGTACTTTGCGCCAAGAGCAGTGCAAATTATGCTTAAAACAACTCACAGTGCAGTTCTCCCAACTGGGGTTCTCTTTCTTCTCACTGTCTGCAGCAAAAAAAAATAGACGGGTACAAACAAATATATTACTTAGATACATAGATTCATATTCATATGTACACTAGTTTATGAAAAATGTGTATAATTTCGCAGATAAAAGTGGTAAGTGTTACGCGGTAATTATATTTATGGTAGTGGCATGTCAGTGGCGAAGCGGTCAATGACCTCGATATGAGGTAGAAACTTTTAATCTTTTTCCATTCTCTTGCCGTTAGTAGCTTATGGCTGGCCTATAGCCTGCCTATTTAAATAATGTTGGTATAAAAAAGGGTATCTGCATCTACGTATGTACATTAATGGAGTAGTCGAGGTAAATGCAAAACGAAGCCCACAATAGTGAATTAGATGAATAAATCATTTAGCCTATAAAAAACTTTTATTTGTTCAAGAAGTAAAAAAAATGATAGTGCCAACTCCCAACAGATAAGTGAGATAGGTTTCTATTCTTTTATTGAATGAACTTGAATTTTCCTCTTAGAACAATGAAAAGGGTGATCGTTTTAAGCCAGTAGTAACTTTGATTTGGCTTCACGCGGGGCCTACAATCAAAGATTATTTATTGCTTAAAATGTCGGTAGTTACACCGATTCTGCTTTATGGATTACTGGTCTGGTGGGCGCCTTGGAGAAGAAGTCCGACCTAATATAACTAGAAAAAACTCAACGAATGCCTCAGCATCACCTGTGTACTGAGAACCTTTCCTGCTGCGGCCCTCCAAACCATGCTCCACCTTCTCCCGACTGCCATCATCAGCAAACAGTTGGCTGACAGCTCAGCACTGAGAACCTCCAAGCAATGGAAAGAGCAAAACACTGGACATGTCAAAAAACTATCGATTAATCGACATCTTCCTAAGGTCACCGGCCAAGGGCCCACTAAACACAATTTCAACTTGGGCTTCCAACATTTTATCACAGACAAAACCGAATGGACACAACGTCATGTCTGTACCACGAATCGCTGTCAATTTTTACGGATGGGTTCAAAATCAAGGACGAAGTCGGTGCTGGATTCTCGGGAGACCTGGACATTCACCTCTTCAGGGAATTGTGAAACTGACGAACTGGTTCTACGAGGGTCTTCTGGTTCAAACAGCAGACGCGTCACCGACATCAAGACGCCAACGTTCTATGTTAAATAACTATAACTAATCGTTGTCACCAACTTGACCAATGCAACACCGCAAGCTGCTGTGGCCGACATTATATAAATCCAGGTCCATCGGACCTCTGAGGCATAAGGGAGGAACCCTCTCCAAATTAGTAAACACCCTCACCGGGCACTGTACTATAGGAAGATGTGCTCAAAGGCTGCGCATTCCCTACAATGACTTCTGTAGAAGCTGTAGGGGCGAAGAGGAAGAGGAGGCTATCAGTCGTTTGCACGTGTCCTGCACTCATCAACATTAGGAAGGCTACACTGGGTGAAGCCTTTTCAATGATCTAAATGATCTCAACAACGCCTGTACGGCAAATATTAGCTCCTTCAATCAGAGGAGGAAATGGTTCCCGTAAGAGGGTGACCCACCCACCTTACAGATCGGCAGCACAATGGACCTGTTTCTAGTCTAACTGCATCCTCGTTGAGTGCCGCTTTCAACCAACCAACCAACCAACCAACCAACCAACTTTGATTTTGAACAATGAAATGTCGTTAAATAGCCATTCATTTGTATTCGATGGAGAGTACATTCCGCGATTAGTTTTTAACACAATTTCGGGCCCACCACAGATGTATCTGATGAATGTCATCTGAGAGATATTTTCGACTACCTTTGCAAGCAATTGATGACCTGCAAGTCGAGCTCTAGCTCTTGTGGGTGGCAGTGGTAGTGTATTTACTAAGTGCTTAGCAGGTCGTGCGTTCGAATCCCGACCAGGCTTATGATTTTTAAATTGAATACACACAACAAAATAGATCTCATTTAAGCAATTAAGGCGCCACCTGTGGAGAAAAAACCAAATCGCACCAAACTTCTTTCCTATTCTTCTATACTTTCAGGCAGTAAGTAGCACCTAAAAACAGGCAATGAATCATTTGCTGGGTGCCGCTTGCAGCAACAAACAAAATGCCTGCGCTGTTGTTACATTATAAGGGTACTGTATCAGTTACAGAAAAAAGAAATCCCTTTAGCGTACGATAACTATAAAAAAAGGTTTATTAGAATCCGCAAACTAAGATCAATCGTTCGTTAGCTGTCATATAGGAGCAGTTTTCAGACAACAAATCCGAAAAGTGATTTAGCGTTAATATTAGCACATTTTTGTGTTCCAAGGAAAATTGATATAATCATTTACTTTTATAAAAGGAAAATGGAATTTTGAGTATAATATTCAAAACTATAAGAATCTGCCCAACGGATTTGAACGCGGATTTTTTCTACAGATTCCAAATTCTTTAAATCAATAAAATGCATGCCAAAAATAATATTTGCAACAAAAAGGGACGAAAAGGGGGTGCAAACTGTATTTTTTTTTGTTTGATTTTATTTTTTGTTTACATTTTTTTTTTTGTTTTTGTTTCTATAGTGTAGAGTCACCCCACCCAAATAACTTAATTTAATTTTATACCGTTAAAGCATCTGATGTGGCATTTAATAATATTTTTTCATACTTTTTATGCAAAAATATAAAATGTCTTCAACTTTCTTATTATGTATATACTAAATATTGTAACTTGTCATTTGAACACTGTTAATTTTAAAACAATAAGAAATAAACTTAATAACTTCCCTTAACTTTTCATGACTTTACTTCCTTCAACTTGACATTACTTTTGTAAATCTTACACTGAGTAAAAAAAATATATTTACCAAAAGCCAACAGTCCCGCGAGTATTTTTAGCTATCATTAAGGTTTCTGCTCCATTCGGGAGCTGAGCTACAAGAAATTTAAAACAACTTTTAAAATATTTTTTTGTTTTTAATTCAATCAACAAAGTACGAGTATTGACTGTGTGTATAAATTATTCTACGGCAATAGATAGATATAGAGATAGAGTGCAAACATGGAGAAAGTATGAAGTTGGATTAGCATCATACACTCATCTTTTGACAAAGCTCGATGTACATATTAGGTGAGTTTGTTTGGAAAATGTATCCGCGGTTGCCGAAAAGAACGATCCCAAGTAATATAACCAGCAGCCACACAGAAATTATTGTATATATTTACAGCATATATCCAAAGCACCCCTGCTGTCGATATGATCGACAGCCATCCCCAGTATTGATGGCCATACAATGTTGTTGTTGTTTAACGTGTAGGTCCGAGCACTCCTGTGGATTTTATTTGATCGCTGTAGGTCAACTGGTTTGGCAGATACCGAAGAAACCGTTCAGAATGTTGTTGGTTTTTTTTTTGTATCTAAAACAAAAATCTATTAATTCCACTTGTTAGATAACTTAATCTAGAATTCTGGCATATTTATTTGATCGCTGTAGGTCAACTGGTTTGGCAGATACCGAAGAAACCGTTCAGCATGTTGTTGGTTTTTTTTTTGTATCTAAAACAAAAATCTATTAATTCCACTTGTCAGATAATTTAATCTAGAATTCAGGCATATTTATTTCATCGCTGTAGGTCAACTGGTTTGGCAGATACCGAAGAAACCGTTCAGCATGTTGTTAGTTTTTTTTGTATCTAAAACAAAAATCTATTAATGCCACTTGTTAGATAATTTAATCTAGAATTCAGGCATATTTATTTGATCGCTGTAGGTCAATTTGTTTGGCAGATACGAGTACCGAAGAAACCGTTCAGCATGTTGTTGGTTTTTTTGTATCTAAAACAAAAATCGATTAATCCGACTTTGTTAGATAATTTAATCTAGAATTCAGGCATATTTATTTGATCGCTGTAGGTCAACTGGTTTGGCAGATACCGAAGAAACCGTTCAGAATGTTGTTGGCTTTTTTTTGTATCTAAACCAAAAATCTATTAATTCCACTTGTTAGATAACTTAATCTAGAATTCTGGCATATTTATTTGATCGCTGTAGGTCAACTGGTTTGGCAGATACCGAAGAAACCGTTCAGCATGTTGTTGGTTTTTTTTGTATCTAAAACAAAAATCTATTAATGCCACTCGTTAGATAATTTGATCTAGAATTCAGGCATATTTATTCAGCATGTTGTTGGTTTTATTTTGTATCTAAAACAAAAATCGATTAATGCCACTTTGTTAGATAATTTAATCTAGAATTCAGGCATATTTATTTGATCACTGTAGGTCATCTGGTTTGGCAGATATCGAAGAAACCGATCAGCATGTTGCTGATTTTGTTTGTATCTAAAACAAAAATCTATTAATGCCACTCGTTAGATAATTTAATCTAGAATTCAGGCATATTTATTTGATCGCTGTAGGTCAACTGGTTTGGCAGATACCGAAGAAACCGTTCAGCATGTTGTTAGTTTTTTTTTGTATCTAAAACAAAAATCTATTAATGCCACTTGTTAGATAATTTATTCTAGAATTCAGGCATATTTATTTGATCGCTGTAGGTCAATTGGTTTGGCAGATACCGAAGAAACCGTTCAGCATGTTGTTGGTTTTTTTTTGTATCTAAAACAAAAATCTATTAATGCCACTTGTTAGATAATTTATTCTAGAATTCAGGCATATTTATTTGATCGCTGTAGGTCAACTGGTTTGGCAGATACCGAAGAAACCGTTCAGAATGTTGTTGGTTTTTTTTTTTGTATCTAAAACAAAAATCTATTAATTCAACTTGTTAGATAACTTAATCTAGAATTCTGGCATATTTATTTGATCGCTGTAGGTCAACTGGTTTGGCAGATACCGAAGAAACCGTTCAGCATGTTGTTAGTTTTTTTTGTATCTAAAACAAAAATATATTAATTCCACTTGTCAGATAATTTAATCTAGAATTCAGGCATATTTATTTCATCGCTGTAGGTCAACTGGTTTGGCAGATACCGAAGAAACCGTTCAGCATGTTGTTAGTTTTTTTTTGTATCTAAAACAAAAATCTATTAATGCCACTTGTTAGATAATTTAATCTAGAATTCAGGCATATTTATTTGATCGCTGTAGGTCAATTTGTTTGGCAGATACGAGTACCGAAGAAACCGTTCAGCATGTTGTTGGTTTTTTTGTATCTAAAACAAAAATCTATTAATGCCACTTGTTAGATAATTTAATCTAGAATTTAGGCATATTTATTTGATCGCTGTAGGTCAATTGGTTTGGCAGATACCGAAGAAACCGTTCAGAATGTTGTTGGTTTTTGTTTGTATCTAAAACAAAAATCTATTAATTCCACTTGTTAGATAATTTATTCTAGAATTCAGGCATATTTATTTCATCGCTGTAGGTCAACTGGTTTGGCAGATACCGAAGAAACCGTTCAGCATGTTGTTAGTTTTTTTTTTGTATCTAAAACAAAAATCTATTAATGCCACTTGTTAGATAATTTAATCTAGAATTCAGGCATATTTATTTGATCGCTGTAGGTCAATTTGTTTGGCAGATATGAGTACCGAAGAAACCGTTCAGCATGTTGTTGGTTTTTTTGTATCTAAAACAAAAATCTATTAATGCCACTTGTTAGATAATTTATTCTAGAATTCAGGCATATTTATTTGATCGCTGTAGGTCATCTGGTTTGGCAGATATCGAAGAAACCGATCAGCATGTTGCTGATTTTGTTTGTATCTAAAACAAAAATCTATTAATGCCACTCGTTAGATAATTTAATCTAGAATTCAGGCATATTTATTTGATCGCTGTAGGTCAACTGGTTTGGCAGATACCGAAGAAACCGTTCAGCATGTTGTTAGTTTTTCTTTTGTATCTAAAACAAAAATCTATTAATGCCACTTGTTAGATAATTTATTCTAGAATTCAGGCATATTTATTTGATCGCTGTAGGTCAATTGGTTTGGCAGATACCGAAGAAACCGTTCAGCATGTTGTTGGTTTTTTTGTATCTAAAACAAAAATCTATTAATGCCACTTGTTAGATAATTTAATCTAGAATTCAGGCATAGTTATTTGATCGCTGTAGGTCAACTGGTTTGGCAGATACCGAAGAAACCGTTCAGAATGTTGTTGTTTTTTTTTTTGTATCTAAAACAAAAATCGATTAATGCCACTTTGTTAGATAATTTAATCTAGAATTCAGGCATATTTATTTGATCGCTGTAGGTCATCTGGTTTGGCAGATATCGAAGAAACCGATCAGCATGTTGCTGATTTTGTTTGTATCTAAAACAAAAATCTATTAATGGCACTCGTTAGATAATTTAATCTAGAATTCAGGCATATTTATTTGATCGCTGTAGGTCAACTGGTTTGGCAGATACCGAAGAAACCGTTCAGCATGTTTTTAGTTTTTTTTTTGTATCTAAAACAAAAATCTATTAATGCCACTTGTTAGATAATTTATTCTAGAATTCAGGCATATTTATTTGATCGCTGTAGGTCAATTGGTTTGGCAGATACCGAAGAAACCGTTCAGCATGTTGTTAGTTTTTTTTGTATCTAAAACAAAAATCTATTAATGCCACTTGTTAGATAATTTATTCTAGAATTCAGGCATATTTATTTGATCGCTGTAGGTCAATTGGTTTGGCAGATACCGAAGAAACCGTTCAGCATGTTGTTGGTTTTTTTGTATCTAAAACAAAAATCTATTAATGCCACTTGTTAGATAATTTAATCTAGAATTCAGGCATAGTTATTTGATCGCTGTAGGTCAACTGGTTTGGCAGATACCGAAGAAACCGTTCAGAATGTTGTTGTTTTTTTTTGTATCTAAAACAAAAATCTATTAATTCCACTTGTTAGATAACTTAATCTAGAATTCAGGCATATTTATTTGATCGCTGTAGGTCATCTGGTTTGGCAGATATCGAAGAAACCGATCAGCATGTTGTTGATTTTGTTTGTATCTAAAAAAAAATCTATTAATGCCACTTGTTAGATAATTTATTCTAGAATTCAGGCATATTTATTTGATCGCTGTAGGTCAATTGGTTTGGCAGATACCGAAGAAACCGTTCAGCATGTTGTTGGTTTTTTTGTATCTAAAACAAAAATCTATTAATGCCACTTGTTAGATAATTTAATCTAGAATTCAGGCATAGTTATTTGATCGCTGTAGGTCAACTGGTTTGGCAGATACCGAAGAAACCGTTCAGAATGTTGTTGTTTTTTTTTGTATCTAAAACAAAAATCTATTAATTCCACTTGTTAGATAACTTAATCTAGAATTCAGGCATATTTATTTGATCGCTGTAGGTCATCTGGTTTGGCAGATATCGAAGAAACCGATCAGCATGTTGTTGATTTTGTTTGTATCTAAAAAAAAATCTATTAATGCCACTTGTTAGATAATTTAATCTAGAATTCAGGCATATTTATTTGATCGCTGTAAGTCAATTTGTTTGGCAGATACGAGTACCGAAGAAACCGTTCAGCATGTTGTTGGTTTTTTTTGTATCTAAAACAAAAATCTATTAATGCCACTTGTTAGATAATTTAATCTAGAATTCAGGCATATTTATTTGATCGCTGTAGGTCATCTGGTTCGGCAGATTTCGAAGAAACCGATCAGCATGTTGTTGATTTTGTTTGTATCTAAAACAAAAATCTATTAATGCCACTTGTTAGATAATTTAATCTAGAATTCAGGCATATTTATTTGATCGCTGTAGGTCAACTGGTTTGGCAGATACCGAAGAAACCGTTCAGCATGTTGTTGGTTTTTTTTTTGTATCTAAAATAAAAATTTATTAAAGCCACTTGTTAGATAATTTAATCTAGAATTCAGGCATATTTATTTGATCGCTGTAGGTCAACTGGTTTGGCAAATACCGAAGAAACCGTTCAGCATGTTGTTAGTTTTTTTTTTGTATCTAAAACAAAAATCTATTAATGCCACTTGTTAGATAGTTTAATCTAGAATTCAGGCATATTTATTTGATCGCTGTAGGTCAACTGGTTTGGCAGATACCGAAGAAACCGTTCAGCATGTTGTTGGTTTTTTTTTGTATCTAAAACAAAAATCTATTAACCCTAATCCCAGCTTACTGTATTAAATTGTAAAACACATGTATGTATAAACAAAGAATTATATACATTTTATTCATTTTAACTTTTTTTGAACAAACATCAATACATAAAATAGCCATTTATTTTATTTATTTTCTTTGCAGTTTCTGCAATTTAATGTTTTCGCCGAATGCTCAACACTGTTACATATATCACAGCACTGTGTTAACATTCAGCTTTTTTTTTTAAGGACAAATATAGCATCTTCTTCGTTTAATGGATTTTCGAAGGATACCCTCTCCTGGTACGGCTAGGGTCTTGCATGCAGTATTTATGGCCGTAGTGTAGCTTCTAAGCAAACCAACCAAACTGCGCCGGCTGATATGTTCCATCACTAATTCGGTTGCCATTTCTTTCAAGAAAATATTACGAAGCTTTCTTTTTTTTGATATATTCCACTCGGGATAAATATTTTTCCAAACAATGAATGAAGCTACGCTGCAGACATCAATCATATGGGAAAAAAAAGGCTATAGGCCAGCTGTTGGTCTTGCGCTTCACCGAATATGCATGTGCCATTTGATCTAAGGTATTGACTCCTCCTTTCGTTGAATTACAAATTTATTTATTTCTATTTTTATTTCGATTTTTTTTGGGAGCGTAGGATACTAAAGTCATAGCTTTTTGAAAGCCAAATAAGTTGCTCTCTATTTCCCGACGAGGAGTAGGTAAAAAATTTGATGGTATACATATTTTGTTCTTCCGGATCGTTCCTACGCAAGTCAGGCCCTTGGACAGCAAACTGGAAGCAAGTTCATAGTTGGTGAAGTAGTTGTCGAATGTATTGTTTCTGTTGGTCCTAATGAAAGGTTCACAAAGCTCTTCAACAACCTTTTGCGCCTTTTCTGATCGCCTTGGTCCTTCCTTTCCCAAGTATGGTATCCCACGTAGTGGAAAGCTAGAGCCGCTGTCACAAATCGACCAAATGTTCTTACCATACTTATCTGGTTTTCTTGGTATATGGTATGGCCGCCGCCGCGCTTCACAGTAGTTGTCAAGTGAAACACGTGGACAAAGAAAATTCGTTCTGGGATGAGGTTATATTTACTGATGAAAGTAAATTTAACATCTTTGGTTCAGACGGACGTCGTATGGTGTGGAGAAAGCCAAACACTGCTTTGACCCCAAAAACTTGACAACTACTGTGAAGCACGGTGGCGGCAATGTTATGGTATGGGGCCCTATGGCTTCTTCCGGCGTCGGAAACCTCGTATTCATAAACTGCACCATGGATAAATATGGATACTTGCGCATCCTTAAAGAAAATCGCCGTTCAAGTGCTCAAAAACTGGGTCTCGGCAACTCTTTTATATTCCAACAGGACAACGACCCCAAAAACACGTCGATGATCGTAAGAGAATGGTTGCTGTATAATGTGCGGACGCAAATAAAACATCCTGCTCAGTCCCCAGAACTCAATCCAATTGAACATCTGTGAGATCACTTGGGAAAAAAAAAATCGTGAGCACAATATCCAGCAAAAATTACCTCAAAGCCATTTTACTTGAGGAATGGAACAAGATATCCACCGACACGACTTCGAAACTAGTCCATTCGATGAAAAACAGACTGCAGGAAGTGATAAAAAAAGAAGGTCCTACTATAGTTATTAAGTTTTGTGATTTTTTAATTACCTACATTAATTTTTTTACTTTTTTTTAAAAGAAAATTAACCAAAAAAATGTTGGTGTACGGAGACTTTTTAGTTCCTTTTTTTACTCTTTGAGCTGTGAATTTGTCTAAATTTTAAGTTTTTTCCAATAAAATGTTATTTTTTTCGTTGAAAAAATTAAAGGTGTTTTTATTACTTTAATTCCTGGTAGTCTTCTTTTTTTTAATAAAATATTTTAAAAGTTTATCACAAAATAAGCAACAAGTATACTGCTGTACGGAGACTTATTTGACTATGTGTATGCCTCGGGAGCTCACCTTGGTAGAGGGTGTCAGTAAAGTATGTTTATCACGATGTATAAAATTCTCTAAATGTATTAAAACTTATTTTAGTTGTTTTATGTATCAAAAAGCAATTGTTTATAATACTAAAAGACACAGTTCGATTTAAATTGTATCTAGAGAAATATAGCGCTTTTAGAATGGAATGTACCTCCGAGGCACACCTTGGTAGGATTAGGGTTAAAGTCGATCAAAATTTAAAGATGACACTGGTTTTGGAGTACTTCGATTATAGGCGTTTCATTCGCTCACTCGATCATGCGGTAAATACACGAAGACGTGCCCAGGGTATGCTGCAAGTACCCAGATCCTACAACAACTATGGTAGACGCCAACTGTTGAACAGCGTTCCAGCAACTTTAAACGAACTACCCCGAGAACTCGTCAGCATTCAAGACGTCACAATGAGAACAAAAAGCATTAAAAACTCTTTCTTAAACTCAAATAACACTTAGTTACAAAAATTAAATAATTCTTAAGAAGTAAATTTCATGTCAAATTAAATACTTAGGTCAAAATTAAATTTAAAATTAACTTAATTAATTTTCTTTATGTAGCTAGAGCAGCTTACCTAGACTTTTGTAATACGAGTATATCAGAAATACAATCTTCTGCAGACAAGCTACGGCTTCGCAGAAATATAAATATTGTTAAATCGATTATGAAAAATAAAAAGCTCTTTGAATTGAATTGAATTGAATATGCGGCAATAGAAGAGCTTTTCATAAAAAACGATACAATGGTTAATTTAATAAATTATTACTTCTAATATAAAAAAAAATTATGGCTTTGAAATAATTTTGTGATTTTCACCTGCTGCTGGTGTTTTCCTACATTTATATAAAAAAAAACTGTTAGATTGTATTGTGCTATCAGATAACTAAATTAATAAATATAATAAAAAGAACAATTAAAAAACACTTTTAAATTTGTTATTTCAATAATGTTTTCTTCTACAAACCGAAACAACTTACTGCTGTCAAAATATTCGAGTATTACTTCGAACGGGATTTTTAGCTATTGTATGTTGGGTAGGTACGACACGTTTAGTGGGAAAATGGATTTCGTGGGAGATTCACGATGAGAAACTTTTGGTCGGTGGTAACATTTTATTTCCGGGGGAAAAAGTTCCCATGAAATTGGCGATAGGGCTGAATGACAACTGTAGAGGTGCGGGACGAAGAGATCCACAAAGACCCACCTTAATTTCTCTGTCATTTCCCGAATCTATGTCACCTAAGGAAAGTTCTACCAAGAAATTGATTAACTCTCTTATCTTTACAGGTTTTTGGGGACATAAGAAAGCTTAAAGCTATCACAAGGAGGAAATGAGGAAAAAGCGACACAAAGGATATTACAATGGGTATACAAGGAACTAAATAATAGGATGAAGTGGAGAACCAAAGCTAAGCAAGGCTACTGATGGATGGTAGAAACAGGAGTACATCTTATACAGCTACGAGGCAAAGTTGCTCCTCCAAAGAAAGCAATATTGGTAACGTTAAAAAACAAGATAATTATCCATTGCTTATGTATGGAAGAAGCGCATCTTGGTCAAATAATCGAGCTCATCAACCAGAAAATAGCCGTAAATTCATATATCAAAGCAATACCTACCCTATAAAATGCAGGAATAATATAGAGTTTATCATCTTTGCCTGGCAAATATACAGCGCTAATTTAAGAAATCCTCCTACCGCTACAAATTCCTCTTAACAATTTATTTCAATTTTATACAACATTTGAATTACAGGAGATCTACTACAATTTCCTGAAGCAAATAAATGCGCAATCAACGGACACAGCCTGGACTCAATAGAGCCGGCTAAATTTCCCTCGACGCCATTTCCTCAATTCCAATGGAACAATTATTTCCCATTCCAATTACCAATTAAATCAAATATGGCTGTCAAAAGTTTGCCACTGCCGTGCTGAGTTTTATTGGTTCGTAAATTTCACCCAATTATCGTCGAACTCGATTTCCAAGTGAATGCAGTTACAAACTGCCCACATTAGTCAGTCGTTGTAAATAAGTGAATTTTAAATTGGTTAGTGCCGCCATAAGTAGAATGTATTGATCGCCGGCGTCGTATGTTTCCGTTGCATTCGCTGCGTCGTCGAAGGAAGAATTTTCTTTTTTTTTTGCATTTTTCATGTAATTTGTCTGAAGAGGTGAAAAACCAAAACACCCTCCTGTCTGTCTCACTCATACCATCGTATACCCATCCCATGTAAGTTGATAATTTATATTTATTGTGATCTTTGATTGCATTTTCTTTGTTTTTTTTTTTTATTGTAATTGCAGTTCGTTGATGTTGTGTTCTTGTGTGGATATTATGCAAATATAGCGGACTCTGTTGCACAATCAATTTGGGTAGCGTGCCGCTGGAAATTTAGTATCCGAAAAAATCCCATTGCTGGAAGGCGCTTTGACATTTCATTAATTTTTGACAGCGAGGTGGAAGTTTTGTTTTTTCTTTTATTTCTGACAACCGCGCGGTTGTTTGATTTTTTTGTGAATTTTCTTATAAAAAAATTCGGCTGGCATCATGGATAACAGTGATAAAGTCGATGATAGTACTCCGACGTCAATTAAAGATACCGAGCGGGAAATAGAGACTTCAGAAAGGACGGACAAAGCCAGCGATGCTGAAAAAAGTGTCAAGGAGGCAGCTCAGGAAAAGCCTGAGCATACGCCAGAAGCAGCAGCGAAGGAAACTATCAAACCCAGTGATGATCAACCAAAGGAGGCAGAAGTGCATGCGGTCATGGTGTTTGAGGGGAAAGATATACAGTTGGAAAATGAACAACAACAACAAACCGTCAAAGAATGTGACGCCGGTGTCAATGAAAATCTAGATATTTCCCAAGCTTCCGATGTTCCTACGCCGTTAGAAGTGGCCGAAATACTGATAACAGGTCAAAGTCCGGAAAAGGAGGAACCGGTGTTTTTGGCCGAACTAACCCCAGTCGTACAGGAAGAGCTTCTCGTTGTGAGTAGTGTCGCCCAACCGAGTTCTGAGGTCGTAGCCATCGATGATGACGATGACGATGACGACGACGATAATTTGGACGAGGACGAAGATGACGAGGACGCTGATGATGATGAGGATGATGACGATGAAGATGTAATCAGCAATGAAGAGGGATTGCATCGATACATTGAACTGGAGAAGGGACTGAACAACTCATCATCCACTCAAGAGTCTCTGCCATCGCAACCGAACGAGGACTTTGATGATGACTTCGACGAGGATGACGATGACGGCGATGATGATGATGAGGTGGGTGTAGTAAACATGAAAGACGACAGCAATGCTGCAGTGGTCATTGGCTCGTCGGATGACGATGACGAAGAGGGCGAAGTACAAAGACCGAGACAACCCATTGCGATAAAAAAACTACCGCCAGTGGCAGCAGTCCAAAAGTTCGAAAACATTGTCGATGAACTGGATTTCGATGATGAGGATAACGACGACGAAGATGATTATGACGATGACGACCTGATGAATGCCGTCGTTACGTCTGCATCGAAGTCGCTTTCCTCGTCGCCGCCCAAGAAACGTCCCCGATCGCGGTCGACATCGCCGAATGTCGCCCGGCGCAGGGAAGTCGACCAGATTAGTGTGCTGACACGAAGAATCAACTATGGGCGAATCGCCAAGAAGAAATCCCTCAACTGGTGAGTGATAGGTTAAGATTTAAAATTGACATTTTTCCATTCAAAAGAATTTATTTCCATGCTATTCGTTGTCTCTGTCATGAGATTCCCTACTTCTTACAGCTTATCCTCCGAACTTAAAGAGAGTTTCGGTCGCGGTATTCTTTGATTTCTATATCTGGGACCCGTTGTGTACCCCAGAATTACTCTTAATTGGCATATTGACCTGACTAAATGAGAAACGCCCTTTCTCAGAAGCATTTTAACCTGTCGCTACTTTTTGTGACTAAAGAGTAATCAACAAACCTTTAAAAACTTAACTTAAGTACTTTTCTTGCTTCTCTTCTTTTTCCCAATGAATTAAAAAACCTCTCCCTCACATAGACACCGTGCAAAGTAGCAGTGCAAATTTTCGAAGTCGATAAAAAATAGTTTTAATGTCAAGGGCAGCAGCCAGACCGAGAAACTGGCTTCATTGGATTCATTGGGTGCATTCAAAGGAACATTTATGTTTCAGATGGCAATTTGGGTTATTTACGACATTCTCCTTCTCGGTACATTTGGCTCGAGCTTTATACAAATGTACCTCATTATTAACTTGACTAATTTAACAGCCGGTCTTTCATAAATTGCTTCCGCGTTTTTGGCTGTTGCGTTTCTTACTTGACCGTGCTTCGACGTATTAACTTTCAGGATCTTTTCTTTCGGCCAGCTATTCCGTGGATATTTCTCATCCATGCCCGAACCAAAAATCTCCGTCTTTTAAGGGTTCAATAATTTGGTTCCATGTTTCCCTCTTCGTTAAGTCGGCAAGTACTCCGTATCCAGACATAAGTGCATTTGTTTTGTACAGTTTAACTTACTTAACAGGCTCCCGGCCCGTGAAGAATCTCTGCCTGAGACAGTGCATCCTTCCATCCTCTGCGATCCCCGGCACTCTGCTCCCAGTTATCCAGACCAAGCGCTCTGGAATCCGCGATGGCTCGGCCTTTAAAACGGAGGTTGGGTCTTTCTTGCCTTCTCGAACCTGGGGCTGCGAGTCGAAGACCTTCTGGCTGAAGCATTGTTATCATTCGATCATTGTGGCCGCCAATGTTTTCGGCGTGATTTAGCTTTTTGGACTAAATCTACATTTTGGTACAGCTCCATTCGCCCTCCTCGCACCAGGGCCAAATATTCGACAGAGTATTTTTCTTTCAAAAGAACCCAATATTAGCTCCCCTTTCCTACATATCGTCCAGCACTCTGCACCATAAAGCAGGACTTGCAGGATTAAGGTTCGATAGACCATGCATTTTGTTCTTTGAGTGAGGAGTTTTGAACCCATTTGTTTCGCTAAACCGAAGTAGCAGCAGGTTTCCCAAGGTAATTCTCCACCGGATCTCTACTAAGGTGTCATTTGTGCAGCTGATGTTTACTCGAAGGTAGGTGAACTCCTTGACTAACTCGAGGTTATTGCTTTCAATAGTGACGTTTTATCTTGGTGGTAGGCAGATGTATGTTTGTTTGTTTGAAAGCATGTATTTAGTCTTGTCCTCATTTCAAGACCAACAAATATATAGTCCAGGTTAACATCCGCTTTAATGTCTTCAAGGGGTGTAGATGAAGGTCCTCCTGCTTGTTGTCTAAAAAAAATGATTAGGTGTCAACGTTTCGGATTAATCGCTGTCCACTGGTACCTAAGTATGTTAATGGCCTCGAGTTGATCATATCCTCAACCTCCACGAAGTGGCTTTCAAACAGCTCATCGTTCGCTTTGTATGTGGTGATTTTGCTTACAGCACACAAATCAGTCTTTGGTTGGTTGGTTAGATAGGCCCTCGATGAGGTACACTTAGATCAGAGAAGGTCCATTGTGATGCCATTTGGGAAGGGACATGTGGGTCACGCTGCCCGAACCGAGAACCATCTACTTTTCTTTATGAAGTTTGTTAAGATCTTCTAGATCCTGGAAGAAGTATTTACCTAAAGTAGCCATCCTGATGTTGGCTAGTGCGGGATACGTGCATAGGAGGTGCAGGACCGTCTCCTCCTCTTCCTCATCTCTGCAACTTCTACAGAAATCGTTATAGGGAATGCCCAGTCTCTGAGCATTTCTTCCCATTGCACAGTGTCCGGTGATTATGAGCCTTATTGCGAAGATCAATTGATAATTGACTATTTTCAATGTATGCTATTGTAAACGAACGATTCATTTGGTATCCTTTAGAATCGTTTGTTCACAATAGCACACATTGAAAATAGTCAATTATCAACTGTCGATTGATCTTCGCAATAAGGCTCTATGTTTGTAAGGGTAGAGAGGGTTCCTATTTTATGTCTTAGAAGACTGTTTGACCTTCTCTGGTCCAGCTTTGGCCATAATTGTCTAGCGGTGCTACACTGGCTAAATTGGTTCCATTGGATTTTTAGCGCGTCAGCGTGGATGAGGTACCTAGCAGATGACATTGGTACATCAATGTTGTCTATAGTTATGCTATTTGTAACAGAGGAGCCTTGTCTAGCTAATTCATCAGCCTCACAATTCACTTGGACATCCCTATATCCCGGTACCCAGCAGAGGGTAGTGTTATACTGTGTAGCTATCTTGTTAAGAGATACGCGGCAGGACTTCCCTGCCTTGTTGTGCTGGATATAAGGGTTTTGATAGCTGCCTTGCTGTCGATAAACACTCCCATGCACATGAATAGGGACAAGATTTTATAATCATTTCATGTTGTGTTTAGTACATAGTTATAGGCAACAATTAGGAACAGAACGAAATTCTCACAATTTTACCGTTATATGTTATTTTCGTTTTTCTTTGACCATGCAAAAAAAGCAATTCTTTCACTGTGGATCAAATTATTAAAGCTTTAAATTATTTTTTTTTTATTTCGCGGATATTTTTTTATCGTTTTTAAATTAAATGGGTCGAGGAAAAGTTCTAAGGGCAAAATACTTGCCTGTAAGGATGGTAATCTAACCTATAGAAATATTGCCGAACAAATTAAAAGAAGCAAGTCAGTGGTTTGCAATTTTCTTAAAAATAAGTGCAATTATGGAAACAACATGAAAGGGAGGACACAAACAACTACTACATCTACTGAAAATAGACGGATTGTTAGAGCAGCATCAATCTCTCACTGTTCCGCCTTAAAGATCCGTTCAAATTTGGGAATCACTGCTAGTCTTGACACGGTAAAAAGAGTAATTCGAAAAGTTGGACATCTGAAAAGGTTGAAACTAAAACAAAAACCCCCTCTTACCATTGCTCGTAAGATGGCCCTGATGGTTACAATCACTATTTTCATGACATACGGGTGTAATGGTATGGGGTGCGATCTCTTATTATGGCCAATGTGAGTTGCAGTTTTTGCCACCAAGGCGTAGAAGATTTTTCCTTACTACGCAAACTTATTTGGACCCGTGTCATGGACATTCCAACAGGATAACGCATGTATTCATACCGCACGCGTGGTAAAAGAGTGGATTCGGAAAACGTGCCTATACTGTGCTCGTGTTCTGTAACTATCGCATCGTTATATTTATCACATGAACGATGTGAATCGAAAAAAAATTTCATTATACAGTGCCGCTCACTTGAATAGCACCCCCCCCCCCCCCCCCCCCCCCCCCCTTGCTTCGAGTTTAAAGCTCAATATCTTCTAAAGTAATAAGAATTTGTATTTCAATTATATATTTATTATTATATTTTATATTTTCCAAGTAAAAGAGAAGGAATGGTATAAAAAGTTACAGTGGTAATTTATACACATTTCGAAGCGATGTGACACAAAATATTTACATCAAATTTTGGCTCAATTGAATAGCACCTCCCCATAAAAAATTAATTTAACGATTGTTTCAGACTTTTAAACTTAGATAAATTATAGGAAACATAATTTAGATTCATTTTATGAATAAAACGAAAAAAATTAGTAAGGAGTGGTTCGCCTTGGTTAAAAATAACCTCATACATCCTATTGGGCATCGTACAATTTCTTGATATAATTAAGTGAAATGGAGGCCCAGCTACATTTAATTGCTTCAATAAGTTCTTCTTTAGTGGAGTATTGCTTGCCTGATTCGTACACTTTTCGAGAAAGCCATCCCCAAGCATTTTCAACGATGTTTAGGTCTGGCGAGTATGGTGGCCAATCCAACAATGAGACGTTTTGACGTTGCAGGAATTGTTTTACCACTCTGGCACAGTTACAGAAGGTAAAGCATTCTCGAGTACGCCGATGTATGCTTGTGCATTCATACGAGGAGTCAAGAACACAGTCAAGCAACTCCAAAGTGCCATAACACGTTATGGCTCCCCAGACCATAACTCCGCCCACTTGGCTGTGCAGTCGATCCAATTGATGTTCCTCCTTCCGCAAATCGTGAAAATAATAATTAAAACCGTCAGGACCCTCTAAGTTAAACTTTTTTTCGTTAGAGAAAACAACACTACCATTGCTTACTTCATGTCATGTGAGCACGGCAAAAACTAAGGCGTTGCTCTTTGCGATAAGGGTTAAGAGGTGGTTTTTTCTTTAGCTTTAATCTTTTTAAGTGTTTAGCTTTCGAAATAATCCGCTTCACTGTTGACACACTTGCCTTAACACCACTTTTTTCTTTTATTTTGGCGGCAGAGTCGTGCGGATTTGACGCCAGTCGCAGAATAGCTCTTTTTCCAGCTGCGGTAACGGCACTTACTGTTCGCCCTTTCATATTCATACCATAGTTGGACTCGTTCCGTAAAAATTTGGATATGACTTTGCCGCTTCGTTGCGTTTTTTTAGATATTTGGTGAATAGATAGTCCACACTCGCGGTAAGCCTTGATTTTAGCCTTTTCCTCCTCTTCCAACGATTTCGCACGACCCATTTTGACTGAAATGGTCTTAAGATGGCTAAAAGATATAAGAGAATATTTTTGCGCAACTACCTGCTTTGGCTTGTACCCGAAAACTGATAATATGGGGGGGGGTGCTATTCAAGTGAAACAACTATTACTATTTTTATACCCTATTCTAGGGGTATATTAATTTTGACGCATAGTTTGTAACATACCTTAATATTGCCCGTAGACCCCTAAAAGTTACTATATTTATGATCAGCATCGATAGTAATGTCGATATAGCCATGTCCGTCCGTCCGTCCGTCCGTCGGCAAAAATTAGGCCTTTAAACTGGACCTAGAGAGCTGAAATTTTAACCATATACTCTCTAGGGTCCCGAAATAATCAAGTTTACGAATTTTTGAAATCCGCCCACAGACACGCCCACAAACCACAAAGTCGATGATCAGCATCGATAGTAATGTCGATATAGCCATGTCCGTCCGTCCGTCCGTCCGTCGGCAAAAATTAGGCCTTTAAACTGGACCTAGAGAGCTGAAATTTTAACCATATACTCGTCCCGAAATAATCAAGTTTACGAATTTTTGAAATCCGCCCACAGACACGCCCACAAACTCAAAAAAACAAAATTTTGGAAAAAATCGAATTTTGAGCTAGGAAGCTGAAATTTTTTATATATGATCTATGACTCCTAAAACTGCTCGGGATATAAAATTTTCAAAATCCGCCCACTGCCACGCCCACAAAAAAATAAAACAATTTTATTGAAAAACCAAAATTTGAGCTAGGGAGCTGAAATTTTTAATATATACTCTCTAGGGGCCCTTTAAGCTCATGTATAAATATTTTCAAAATCCGCCCACTGACACGCCCACAAATAAATAAAACAATCCAAAGTTTGAGCTAGGGAGCTGAAATTTATAATATATACTCTCTTGGGGCCCTTTAAGCTCATGTATATATATTTTCAAAATCCGCCCACTGACACGCCCACAAATAAATAAAACAATTTTTTTGAAAATCCAAAGTTTGAGCTAGGGAGCTGAAATTTATAATATATACTCTCTAGGGGCCCTTTAAGCTCATGTATAAATATTTTCAAAATCCGCCCACTGACACGCCCACAAATAAATAAAACAATTTTTTTGAAAATCCAAAGTTTGAGCTAGGGAGCTGAAATTTATAATATATACTCTCTAGGGGCCCTTTATGCTCATGTGTTAGTTTTTTTTTAAATCCGCCTACTGACACGCCCACAATTAAATAAAACAATTTTATTGAAGCACCCAAGTTTGAGCTAGGGAGCGTTTTTTTTTTGATAAAATCCTTTAAATGTTATATAACAAAATATGTAGAGCGTTCTTAACAATTTAACCATACTTAGACTTTTGTCACGCCCACTTATGAGGGATAGGAATAAGAATAGGGTATCCAACAGTTCGCCCAAGCGGACTGTAGCCCGTCCCTATGTTTTGGTAGTAATTTGAAACAACATAACAAAAACTATTTAACGGGACATTTCCAATGCATGAGTTTGCTGACTGAGAGAGTGCTTGAAGAAATCTAAAAAATATCAAAATATTGAACCGTTACATATTTAGAGAGTCGAATTATTTTCAATTCCATTATACATAATGGGGGGTGCAATTCAAGTGAGCGGCACTGTATAACATTTCCGTGTTCTGTAACTATGCGATGCGAAAACTATACCACATGGAACATTGTCGGCCCTATCGAGGTATCTGTCGGAACGGAAAATTCTCCGCAACGCATACTCCTTCGGAGACTCAAATTGCATTCGAGGTATCTGACTTCGGAAGAAAATTTATATATAAATGCGATGGCGCACCGCGTCGCATTGATTTGATATGCGACAGACTTAAGGTTCTAAAAGAGATGTGTAAAGTACATTTAAAGATCGATAAGTCAATATGTCTTTCGATACTTATACATAATGAAGACTTAGCGAGCTTTAAATTATCATATATCAATAAAGGGAGTTTAATTTCATAGTTTTTAACAAGGAAGGATGTCACTTTGCCAACAAATTGTACGCTATCGTTAACTAGAACACAAATCAATTTCTATTTAAAAATATATCGATTCAGTCAAATATCGATATATTTTCGAAAATACCATCTCTATAATTCAAACATATGTTATTACCGAGTTGTCAAAAGATGAAAACAATTGTCCGCATTTCTCTACTGAGGAAGAGACTGCAGGCATGGACGATTCTGAAGAAATAGAGAGCATTTCAGAGGTCTTCACATCATACTATCATAGTGAGGCCATTGCAACGAGAAATAAAATATTGGTGCAATTTGAATAACTTAATATATACACTTTATTTTAATAAATAAATAATAAAAAGAGTTAACACAAACTTGCCTTCGTGGCATTTATAAAAGTTTTAGGTTCATTTCACTTAACTTATATACACTTGTACTTGGTGCTGCAATTAGGTCGTCTTCATCACTGTTTTCAAATGATTCATAACCAAGTTCCAAATTTGCCGATGAACTGTTTTCTTTTCTATGATCATTTTCATTGAGATTAGACTCTGCAAAACTATTTTTCTTGGCATCGGGTCCATAATGTCCTTGCTCCAACTCCGTTTATGCTGTCCTTCATATTGATGATTGCTATCACCGCTTCTTCAATGGAAGTAAAACTTTTTACTTTAAAAGGTCCACCACCTCACCTGTAACCGATGCTTCTTTTTTGTTGACTGCCAATTTTTTTTTATATAGGTTTTGTAGTCGCTCCAAACCTTGATTTAAAAATTCAGTTCTTTGTTATATCGCTTTAAGATTTCAATTTTATATACCTTTTTCCAACCAATTACATCTCTAACTGGTGGACCCAACAAATTTAATTCAGTTGCGATGCTTTCCCAAAAAGTAGCAACTTCCTCAGCCCGTCTTTTTGTTAAATTGCTGGTTATATCCACTTTGGTAAATAGCATTTCTACCAATCGCTCTTGTTGAGCACTCGTTGTTGTTTTCTTTCTGAAATAAGACATCACTGAAATAAATCCTAACAATATTTATTTTTGGTTTCATTACTTACAATTTTGATGGAGTTTCCATTGTTTATTAAAATATTCCGCAACAATTGGTTGTCCGAGAGCTTCGGAGAATATTTGCCGTGTATCTGTCAAAAGTAATTGACATAAACGCGGTACAACGCAATGCGACAAGGTGCGCTACATGTCATCGGAGAATTTTTTCGAAACTTGTATCGGAACGGATACCTCGAATGCATTTTCTCCGATTTCGTACAAATCGGAGAAAATTCCGTTCCGAACGGATACCTCGATAGGGGTGTGTGAAATGAAACCACTGGAAATATGTGATGAATCGGTGTTCTGTAACTTTCGAATGCGATAAATTAGATATTAACTTCAACTGTCAAAATTTATCACATTTCAATTGGTTTGCGAGAAAGGGATATTGAACAATTTTAAACGGATAGTGGACAGTGAACATTTTTGATTTTTTATTTAACAAAATATACAGTTTGTTGATCAAGTTCAACATTTAAAAAAATGCAAAAAAAATAAAAAAATAACTAATAAAAACAGCTAGAATTAGTGGAGGAGAATGAAGGTATCTACATTCTGTCGAACGAATTCAGCAAGATCTTAAATACGAGGGCGGGTCAATAAGTCCGTGACTTTTTGAATTTCTGACCTCTACTGAAACAGCAACACTGCTCCTGTCCACAGGCATCTGTCAGTTGACTCCTGTCAAAATTTAAACTTGCTGCGTCAGTTAGTTTGTGTTTGACAGCTATTTTTATCAGACTACTCACTAATTTGAGGAGAAAATGGAAAAAAGTGAATTTCGTGTGCTTATTAAGCATTATTTCTTGCGAAAAAAAACCATTACCGAGACCAAGGCTAAGCTTGAAAAATACTATGGGGACTCTGCACCATCGATTTCAATGGTAAAAAAGTGGTTTGCTGAATTTCGTTGTGGCCGTACAAGCACTGAAGATGCCGAACGTCCTGGACGCCCAGTTGAGGTCTCTACACCCGAAACAATCGAAAAAATTCACGATATGGTGTTGGCCGACCGAAGATTGAAAGTGCGAGAGATTGTGGAAGCCGTAGGGATCTCGAATGGCTCAGTGGTTTCAATTTTGAATGATCACTTGGGCATGAGAAACCTTTCCGCAAGATGGGTGCCGCGTTTGCTCACAGTCGACCACAAACGCAATCGTGTAACAACTTCACAGGAAGGTTTGGCGTTGTTTAATCGCAATATGGAGGAGTTTTTGCGCCGTTTTGTAACCGTGGACGAAACATGGATCCATCACAACACACCAGAGACCAAACAACAGTCAAAACGGTGGGTTTCTAAGGGTGAATCGGCGCCAAAGAAGGCCAAGGTGGGTTTTTAGCCAATAAAGTTATGGCGATTGTTTTTTGGGATGCACGCGGGATAATCCACATTGACTACCTTCAAAAGGGAAGAACAATGAATGGGGAATATTATGCCAACTTATTGGACCGATTCAATGACGATTTGAAAAAAAACCGACCTCATTTGGCCAAGAAAAAAGTTCTTTTCCACCAAGACAATGCAAGGGTGCACACATGTGCAGTTGCCATGGCAAAAAACCATGAATTGGGCTATGAATTGCTCCCTCATCCACCCTATTCTCCAGATTTGGCTCCGAGCGACTACTTCTTGTTCCCAAACCTGAAGAAATGGCTTGGTGGAAAAAGATTTGACTCCAATGATGAAGTCATCTCGCAAATAAAGGCCTATTTTGAGGACCTCGACAAATCATTTTTTTTGGAAGGGATAAAAAAATTGGAGAAGCGTTGGACAAAGTTTATAGGGAGACTACGTTGAAAAATAAAATTATTTTTTTATCAAAAAATCTGTGTTTTATTCCAAAAGTCACGGACTTATTGACCCGCCCTCGTAAGATCCATTTTAACATTCTTGGAACTGTGTTGCTATAAAAATAAACAGCTTGGTACATCCAACAAGAGAGAGCAAAAGGTTCACGTTTTAAAAAAAAAAAAAAAAAATGTTTCATTTATTTTTTTCAAGACAGACAAAATAAATGCAAAAATTTAACTTCATTAAATTCATCAACATAGAACATAATGTTGTCTTAAATCAGCGTTAGGATCAGATTAATTTGAAAAAATTTCGTCGGAGTCTAGCAGAACGAGCGATCATCGTATTTTTGAAAATTCAATAGAAACACGTAATTTTCGATAATCCGCTAAAAAGTCGCGCACCACCACTCCTATCCCAACAACATGTAAATACGCACTGAATTTCCTCGCCAAACTACCCTCCGATTTCCAGTATTTTGACAATCCTTCCAATTTCCCATGATATTAAAAGTTAACAAGGTATATTTTATCGCATAGAGTTACAGAACACCACTTCTTTCCACATGCGACAAACGGTGGAATTTTGTGTTCCAAAGTTTTCGATGCGAAGAGTTATCGCATGAGTTACAGAACATGGGCTTTGGAGTGGCCACCTTACTCCCCTGATCTCAATATAATTGAGAATGTTTATGGATGGTTGTCACTGTAAGTTTACGAGTCCGGTAGACAATCTTCAGACGTTGAAGCATAAACAGCAGCCATCAATGCCGCATGAGGCGACATTTCTTTAAATTACCTGCAGTCTCTGTATGATTCACTTCCAAATCGAATTTATGAAGTAATTTATAACAAAGGCGGCTACACTCATTTTTAACCAATCTTAAACAAAATAAAAAATACAAATTTGAACTGAATTTTGCAACATTTTGTTAATTATTCTTGTTTTCAGTTATTGTCCCTATTCATGTGCGGCAATAGAAAAACGCATTTCTTAAACAACCTTTTGAGTTACATTTGTTTAAAAATAACGGAAAGATTTTGGTGAATAATTTTGTTTTGTCTTCAATAAAAAAATGATATCCGAACATCAAAAAACCGCAAAAGAAACACAAGAAATCTTGTCCCTATTCAAGTGCATGGGAGTGTATATGACGATATCACTTTGTGGTATGGTATTTACCGACAACCATTCAGCAGCTTGTCGAATTGCTGTGACTTCAACCTGGAAGACGCTGCAATAGTGTGGTAGATTGAAGGAGAGGTGGATGTCCAGGTCTTCTGAAAATACTCCGGCACCGACTCCTTCCTGGGTCTGGACCCATCAGTAAATATTGACAGAGAGTCATTTTTGAGGACATCAGTCTTTACTGATTTCATTTTCGGATAGTGTAGGGCAAAGAGTTCCACAACCGTGTGGAGTGAATAAAAAACTGACGCTCAGATGTTAAACAAGTGTACCGAGGAGGGATCAATTGAGCAGATCTACTTGAGGTGGGAAATCGTATTTTTTCGTGTATCGTCGGTTGATGTGTTAAAAGTATGCCCGAAAACAGGCAAAGAGTTCGTAACTTGAGTAGATTGTCGAAAGTCATATTCAACCCGATTCTCAATACCAACTCCCGGGGAATTTGTTCTCTTTTCCCTTTACTCCTATTTTAAATAAAAATTCCCGCGGAATTGTTTCACTTTTCCCTTATTCTAAACAAACTTCGAAAAAGAGGAAAAAAATTGCGGGAAAAAAATAGGCAATAGAAAAAGAGGGGAGAATTTGAATACATTTCCCGCGTTTCTCTTCCCCAAATATTTGCTCGGCAGTTTATGGAAAAATGTAAGTTTTTTTAATTTTTAAAAACGAAATGGAATATATTTAGGTCTAAAACGACAAACAGGTTTCAGCTTCTCCTAAATTTAATGGAAGAACACCGGGATATTGCGTGTGCTTTCCACAAAAAAACAAAAGAAGAAATTGGGTTGTTTTGGCAAAAAGCTGAAACCGCACTTAATTCAGCGGGACCGCCAAGCAAGAGTAGAAAAAAGTAATAAATTAATTTCTTAAAACGTTTATTTAACTAATTTCACTTATAGATATGGAGTGATCAAAAAAAGTATTAAATAATATATTGAGGCAATTCCAGAGGATTAGAGCTATCGCGCAAGCATCTTTCAATAGCTCTTGCTTGTCCTTGTCGAGTTTTTTCTTCCACCAATATTCGCATTGCAATGCTATGCATTTCCCGGTTTTTATTAACACAGTTTTTTTTAATAAAATTCCCCGGGAGTTATTATTGAGAATCGGGCTGAAAATATCGCGATTTCATTGAAAAAGTCAAATGTCAAAAAATTTCAAGCAATCATATGTTGATATCTGACAGAACTCTCAATTTTTTTTCGAACATAAACTCCCGGGTAGAAAGTTTCCCGGGAAATTCGTAGGGGCATTTAGCTCCCGGGAGAAAATATTCCCGGGGAATATTTATGTAGAATAGGACTGATTATAAAGTTGGCTGGAGTAGAGTGATACGCAATCCAAACACATATTGCACAATAGAATTAAATGCCACATTAAGTTTCCTCTTGGGTACATAACTACAGCTCGAGAAAAATTCACAAGCATATGTTAAGACGGGTATGGCTAGAATTTTAGCAAGTAAGACTCGTGTTTTAAAGGGTGTAAAGGATTGAGTCGCCCACAACGTTCGGATAACTCCATAAGTCTTGCTGACTGCAAGATTAATGTGGTTGTCCCAAGTTCAAAATCGATTAAAGGTCACCCCCAAGGTTTTTGACGGATTCTACATACTCAAGTGTGAGGATAGGAAAATAAGCATGGGGCTTTCGCGAATCCAATTGTGAACATGTTGAATGTGCTGAAATGGTTGAGTGTGCGACAAAGGACGATTATGAATGTGTTGTTGTTTGTGTTTAAAATGAAAAATGATTTGTTACCCAGACACCTCTGTGATAAAATAATATATGTCGGTAGTGTACATAACTATAATGTCCGTAACAGAAATAACTTCCGTCTTCCATACTTTACAACAGTAAAAGCACAGAATACAGTTTTTTATAAAGGCTTTAAAATGTTCAACGAGCTACCTAATGAATTGAAGTTAGAGAATCGACTTTTAAGTTTCAAGCAAAATGTTGTAAATTATGTTAAGACCAACTATGATGAAATTCCCTTAGTGTTTTATACTACTGGTTTAAACATTCTTTGTATTACAATAGTTAAATATTGCTAGATAAACTAAAACTACTACTAACCACTACAAATTGAACACCAGAGCCTAGTCCCTTCTAGGGCAGGTGAAAGTATCCTACTTATGTGGAGATAGTGCGTAGTAAATCTATATCTTTAAAAAATCACGATGCACTTAGTTTTATTTCGATTTCGTTGTGACCACTGCACTATATCGACAGCTTAATACGAGCTGAGCATCATCAGCATACAAATGAATTGAGCTATTTTTGATGACATTGGGGAGATCGTTGACATATAGGCAGAAAAACAAAGACCCTAGTATGGATTCCTGAGGGACACCACTTATTATAGGCAGTTGGTTTGATAGGGATTGATTAACTTCTATGGCTTGAAATTTATGAGTTAAGTATGACGATACTTACTTTATAGCACAAGGCTCGAAGTTATATATGTGAGACAAATTGCGGCATAAAAAAGAGTGATCAACCAAATCAAACGCCTTAGAAAAATCAAGAAGGACTAAGAACGACACTTTGTCTTCGTCCAGGGGGGCCAACTATGTAATTCGATTCTACTTTCGATTCTATTCGGAAGTTGATTCCGATTCTACTTTCAAACGGAACTATTTATGATATTAAGCGGTTCCTAGACGCTCAATATTATTGTCCGTCTATGGATAATATTGCAGGGTTGTGCAATATATTGAGGAAAATCAAAACCCTTTTGATTTTCCTTGCACAATATAAAATATTGTA
Source organism: Portevinia maculata (assembly GCA_949715645.1). Classification (NCBI taxonomy): domain Eukaryota; kingdom Metazoa; phylum Arthropoda; class Insecta; order Diptera; family Syrphidae; genus Portevinia; species Portevinia maculata. The sequence goes on along the minus strand of OX454527.1, from coordinate 192,109,752 downwards.
TCGTCTGTGGGTACAATTGCACAATATTTGTTTATTTAATTTTCAGGTGTCGAAGAGTAAACACCTCCGCGAGTGATAGTGATTTCAGTGAAAATGTCACAAGCAAAAGAGGATGAGAGAAAATTTATTTTTTATGTTGTCTACACAAGTATCAGCTGCCAACTAAATTATTGTATAACTGCCCCACCTCTTGCGAACGTCTGAAACATCCAAGAGTATCAATTGTCATGAGAAGCTTCTCAAATTTGCCGTTCGGCTTAAAATTGTAGGTCCCTTCCACTTCGCAAAGAAAGTGGTTGGAGAAGCTAGGTTTTAAACTCTCTATGGACCGTTAATGCCTAATATTTTTTTTTTTTTTTGCACAATAATATTGAGCGTCTAGGGACCGCTTTAGAATCGAATGTAAGAAATGAGAATTTTTTTCCCAGAATCTCCGAATTTCCAACGAGTCTCGTTCTGTGTTTGACAGATAAAGGAAAAGAAAAAATAATCATTTATTTTGATTTCTGAAACTGAAACGTTAACAACAATGGACAGTGTCACAATTTGGTTTCCGATTGATGAACTTAATGAACAAATTGAACGAAGGCGAATTCATCAATTTATTGAACGAGTTTTTAGAGTTCTAAAGGCATTCCGATGGCTTCTGTCGGCAAGAGAACTTCACTATTCACCGGAAAAGGCTACTCAAATTTTAAATGTTTGCTGTGCGCTCCACAACATCTGTGTAAAATAAGGGGTCGAATTGACCGATTCAATAGATGTCTTGCTAAAAGAATAAGAAACAATATCAAAAATGATTTAAATAATTCATAAATATTTTTATTCCCACATTTGAGTTCAAACTTAATAAAAACAACATAAATTCACTCTTAAAAAATTTGTTACACTTACGTTTTTAAAGATACCAATCCACACAGCCTGCTCGCAAACACATTTGCATTTGAATGATTATTTGCGAATTCGAATGATTTTGACATTTATTTTAGAATTAGGTGGTACCAAGCTTCCGAAAAAAAAACAACAAAAAGGTTGGCAATTCGAGATCCGTTCGATTTTCGAACATTAGGGCTTGCTATAGAATTACAGAGTACGTATTTTGCGAATTAGAACATTTTTGTTGTAGAATCGAATTACATAGTAGGGCCCAGAGCTTGCCGAATATCTTCAGAGACACCTATCACAGCAGTGGTACAACTGTGTTTTTGTCGGAAACCAGATTGCTAATTTGCTTTTGGAGGATCTTTTCAATTTTTTAAAGAAAACATGGATGAATGTCATCAAGTCCGATAGCATTCGATTTGATAGATAGAATGCTTTCAACAACATCAGCGATTCAGCGCTGTTGAAAGCTGTGAAACAGAAATTTTTTCAAGAAGCGTAGGAATATGGGTTTCCACTTTGTTGAAATGACTGGAAACTATTTGACGATTTCTGCGACGAAATAAATTGTGAGTTCTGTTCATTACGACCAGGAGCATCAAAGTTATTGTTTTTGGATTTACCAATGCCAATACTGCGCAGATTACTCCATAAAAGCTTACTTCCTAATGAGGCGTTTAGTTTACTTGAATAAAAGTTAGATTTTTCGGCTAAAAAAAATTCATTTAAAGGTGCTGAAAGAATAATGGGCCAGCATTGAGTCTAAGTGCTTAAGTGTAGAAAATCGTACAAGCCGACAAAAATAAATAAGACGTTTGCACTGCAGCTTGCGTTTCACGTCAGGCTTTCATAAAGAGCTTAAATGCAGACAGCATGCTCTTTTTTATTGTGTAAAGAACTCAAGTAATATTATTGACATTTTTCATTGCATATCCTTAGGTGCTAGTTAAAGGAAGAAGTTTGGATCAGAGTTCTTCCGACTGGTGACATCTTTATAACTTAAGGATTGAATTACATATCTTTAAGCCTTGAGATAGATATATTTTGCCTGCCCATCTATTTCATCTAGGTCATTTCATTAAAATAAAGCCCTCAACCGATCAACAAAAAAAAGTCGAATCCCTCTTAACCATTTGTCAAACCGGTTGGGGATGTATTTATGACTTGCACGCATTTCTCATTCCAATAAGGGGATAAGTGTTGCATAACACAAGCACCGCCCCTTATGAACCGAACCAGAGGCTACTTAATTTCCTTCACAGACAAACTGTACTTTAAACAAATACTCATACCATTGGTATTCTTTTAAACAGATAGTGACAGCCGACAGCCTTCTGTAAAACGCAATCCTTGCAATTTGCATCGCGAGCGCATACTCGAAGTTATTTCCATATGAGTGTTTGCATTTGCACAGTCGGTTTGAGCTCGGTGCCGTCATAATCAAAAGATTAAATATTGTGCACACCTTATTACGCATGAGCTAGCATCTCCTATTTACACTGCTGGCCACCACCGGCGCGAGATTACCTTAAGGTAACCATGAGCATCTCACCTAAAGTGAACCAGTCTCTCAACGCGATCAGTGCATGTACTCGTCCAAAGTATGCACGCGTTCATATGTATGTGCGAAAGCGACCTCGTTTCAATGATTATAATGTGTAGAAGGTACCAACGACCTATCCTTGACCCATATCGTATATCAAGGCTGCGTGAGCTGTGACTTCGAAACAAAAGCCCACGTACATAAACACTCGAGGACTGCAGCGGCAGCACACAACACACCCTATGACGACGACGCTCTGATGTATATCTCATAATAATTTCTTGTCTAAAAAGTGCTGCTGCTACTGTTGGCTGCATCTGGGGATGGTCAGCCGTCACTGGTGGCAAGTGCGAATGAGTTGCACTAAGCGATGACCGGCGACTCTCGGAGAACACGCGGCAAGAGAAATTATTTGATTTTTTGAAATGGAAATATAAGCCTTCAAGGTTACGAATGCGTTGCGGCGCTATTGTTTGTCGCTGCAGTGGTAAAAAAAAAATAGCTTTTGTTTCCTCCGTATTCAGTTTCTTTCTTTTTATATTTTTCTTTTTTATTGAAAAGACCCTGAGCATTGTATCTTTCGTTTTTGGACTTCTTTTTCGAATCGAATTTAATTTTTTCTCGTTTCTCGTTTTATTGTGCGCGAATTTCGTAATGGAAAAGGGCATGGCAAGTGGTTGACACAGTTTGCGAGTGTAAATTGCACTTTATTTCTCCTTCATGCAGAAATTCGGAAAAAGAAACCAACCTAACACCATCACTTTCGAGTTCGCGAAACGTTTAATTGACTTGACTCAGTGTTGTTGTTATGTTTTTTTGTCGATTCGATACATTCCTTAATTTGTTTAAAGTAAGTGGAGAGTATTAGATTTTTGTCATTGGTGTGTTTGAAGTGAGAGTTATTTCAACCACAAGTTTATTTTCGTTGAAACTTTGACCTGCCATCAACTTGTGCTGAGTTTATTTCAAAGGTTAATACGTTTAGCAAGATTGATCGAGTTGGTTATAATAACCTTGTGCTGGTTGAGATCGAGGAGCAATCTAAATTTGAGCGGCATCTAAGTCAAGTAAATAGGAAGACATAGGCAAGATGATTCTTCCAAGATTGATGGTAACAAAAAAGGTTAGCGCTCCAGTTAGGTGAGGTTTTGAATTAGATGCTGTTCTCTTTATTTTTATTGCGTGGCTCCTTAGAAGGTTGTGATTGTGGCCAGTAAGAGCGCCAACCAGCAAAAGGCAGGAGATGAATGCTCCAGCACCAGCTATCAATTCCTTTTCGTGGGTTAATTCGTGTCCCATTTATCCCTACTCCGAAACCACCAGGAAAATGCATTTTTAAAGTTTAGGTAAGGATCCATGTAGCTGGAGCTGGCATTGTTCCCTACGTATTGACTTCGAACTCTGTACATGTGTTAAGAGACTCGGGTTCCAAGCGGTTTGTTTGACTGATCCTCGAGGCACTTTTGGCAGGCGATTTATACATGTGTAGATCCAGCGATAGTTGATTGAGAATCGCCTTTAACCCAACAGTTTCTGCTGTTCTCATTGTACTAGTTATCCCTATACATGCTACTCTTTTGTATTTTTGTCATTGCCTTGAGATTGCTTTCTTTTTCCGTGGCTTGCCACCAGATTAAACTGCCGTATGGATTATTTCAATCGCTGTATGGTTAGGTTGGAGTGGCTGTCAGCCTAAGGCAAAACCAACTTAGACCAATGTTAGGTCCATTGTGATACCAAACGGATCTAGGGGGTTAGTTCACTACTCTTTAAACCATTTGGAGCTTCTTAAGAAGCGCGATAGACTTCTAACGTTCGCGTTAGCCAAGTCATTTAGGTCATTGAGCAAGAAATCTCCCAGGTATAGATATCTTTTCTGGGGGAGAGCAGGACATGTACAAAGAAGGTGAAGTATAGTCTACTCCTCCTCCTCCTCCATGCAGCTTCTGCAGAAGTCGTTTGAATAAACGCCAAGCTTCGATGCGTGCCTGCCTATCAGACTGTGCCCTGTAATGGCACCTATACTGGAGCTATATATCCACCTATGGTTTGTTCTCTCGATTGCGGGTAGCATGAATAAAAATTTGCAAGTAGCGATTGGTATACCCAGAAAACCCTTTTCGGGTAAAAGAGGTAGTTTGGTTCCCTTTTTGGCGAGTTCATCTGCCCTGCAGTTTCCTAGAATATCTCTATATCCCAGCACCCAACAGAGGTGAATGTTAAACTACTCCGCCATCTCCCGTAGAGATGAACGGTAGTCAAGGGCTGTGATGGAATTTAAAGAGACTGAATCCACGGACTTAATCGCGGCTTGACTGTCTGAGAAGATACGGATGTCCTTTATGGATATCACACTTCTCTTCAGCCACGTCAGGGCTTCTTTTGTCGTCATAATTTCAGCATGGAATACGCCACAATGATTAGGAAGACGGAAAGAGAGACTAAGATTTAGCCTTTCGGAGAAAATGCCACCACCAACCGCATTAATATTTTTGGATCCATCGGTGTAGAGGTGGATCGATTTATCTTCTGCAAGTACAGCGTCATCACAGAATGATCTGGAAGGAATAGTGACTTGGAAGTTCTTTCCAGATGTAACAGAATATGGGTGATTCGGAGTGCTCCGCTTATGCACATACAAGCTGTGCGTTGGACTTTGCCCAGCTTATCACAGTTTGTAGCTTTACCTAGAGCAGTCTACGAGACAGGAGCTCCGAATATAAGAATCGGTCTTACCACCGATACATTTAGTGTGATGCGGGGTTGTAGACCCCACTTGTTGCCAATGGCTTTTTTGCAAGAGAAAAGTGCTGCTACTGCGGCTTTTTTGACTCGTTTCTTGTATATATTGGGTTTGCAGCTTAACTTCCTATCGAAGAGTAGACCCAAGAACTTAGCTTCGTCGGTAAATATTAAGCTTATACCACCAATAGAGGGTGGGTCAATATGTGGGATTTTGTATTTCCTGGAAAAGAGGACAAGTTCGGTTTTGTGGCCACAACGATCAGCCCATTTCTTTAGCTTGTTGAGAGCGTTTTGTTGAGGGGTTTTGCAGAGACGGCAATAGCAACGTCATCCGCATAGGCAATCACCCTGCAGCCCTCCCCTTCCAGGTATATCAGTAGTTCATTCACCACCAAGTTCCAGAGAAGGGGGAAAGGACGACGCCTCGCGGCGTACCTCTACTGACAGACCACCTGACAAATGTAACGCCCAGTTTTGAGTTGATAATCCGACTTGTGAGCAGTAGATTGATTAATTCACCAAGCGAACCATCCACGTTCATCATCACTTTGTAATCTTAAACCCGAGTCTTCATGAAACCTGTTACCAAATGGTAATCAATCTTGGTTTCATTTCCGCCGCTAATGTAAGTGCCGGCTTTATTTTACGAACATGGTATTAAGAACGATAAGACCGTATGACTTGCACATGCTTAGGATATTTTTACCCCGACGTCACTGGTGCCGTATCCCAGTCCTCCATGGCAGCCTTCGTTTGACTTCCCGACGTGTCCGTTCAAATCTCCGCCAACAAACAAAAGTTCTTCTTTTGGGATGTTCTTGATGAGGTTGTGTAAATCTAGTCAGAATGTATCTTTTTCTCTCTGCTCGCATCCAACTTTGGGAGCATAATGCACTGACAATATTTCACACCTCACCTTGCATCACCAGTTTGAGAGAAATCAGACGATCACTGGACTTTGAAATGGTCGCCTAAGCTTAGTCATTACTTTGCTATCACCCCGAATAGCTCTGACCCGAGCCTTCCTGCCGTCCCAGGAGTACCAAGATAAGTAGTGCCGGCGGGTGGTATTGTATTGTTGTATTGTATAACTTTATTTAGCATATAATTACTATTTACAACTATATTAGGTATTTATCTTACAAGCTCTATTTGTTTCGTGTTTTTTATATTAAAAATGAGATTATTAAAGACATTGTATCGAATTACTATTACAAGACAAAGTCAATAAATTAACAACAATTTTTTACAAAACCAATTACAGATCTTTTAAACGCATATAAATTTGTTTCATTTTTGATGGCCACAGGCATATTGTTGAAGAGTTTGAATCCTTTGTATATCAGTTGATTTTGATGAGCCCTCTGTTGGTAGTTAGGAAGTCTTAGGTCGTTTGCATTTCTTAGTCTATATGGTTGGACATCACCCACATAATTGATATATTTGGACAAATACGAAATCGAACAATTGTTTTTGATTTTGAAGACGAAAATTAAGACATTCATAAATAATCGTTGTTTAACATTTAGCCACATTAATACACTCAACATGACATCGATCGGGGTGTAAATATAGCACTTTAATATTGCACGCATAGCCTTATTTTGTAAGAGCTGTAGCCTGTTCAACATATTTTGATTTCCTTGAAAAAGGATTGTAGAACAATATTCGAAGTGTGGTTTAATGATGACATTATAAATATATATTGCACAAGTTGTTGATATGTTTTTCCGTATTGTTTTTAGAAAACCAATTTTTTTTTGCTATTTTATTAGACACATACACTATATGCTCCTCAAATTTTAATCCAGAGTCTAATATCACACCCAGATACTTTATTTTGTTTACAGTTTCTAATACTCTACCATCTATGTTTAAGTTATAGGCACTGTTATTAGGGCAATTAATTATCATAGTCTTGGTTTTTGCTGCATTTAATTTAAGTTTATTTGCCTGAAGCCACTTATTTAAGAAGCCCAGATCTTCTTGTATTTTCGAAAGACCTTCATTTAAGTTTGTACACCTAATAAACAAAAGAGCGTCATCTGCAAACAATACTAACTCACTATACTTTAGAGCATCGACCATATCATTTACATAAATATTAAACAATAATGTTCCTAACACTGATCCTTGGGGAACACCAATATTTACAGCTAAAGCGTTTGACGTCACATTATTTACTTTGGTTTGTTGGGACCTGCCACTTAGATAAGAATAAAACCATTTCAATTCCTTATTACGCACACCATATTGTTCCAGTTTTTGTAACAAAATGCTTCTATCTACGGTTTCGAATGCCCTTTTTAAGTCCAAAAACACACAGATTACACTATTTTTATAATAAATTTGTTGTTTCCATGTCGTAATAACCATGGTAAGAGCACTCTCACACGAATGATTCTTTCTAAAACCGGATTGATTTTCAATAATTAGCGAATGTTGATTTAAAAACGATTCTATCTGTTCATGAACGATTTTTTCCAAAATTTTTTCGTATAGGGGTAAAGAATTCACGGCTCTATAATCTTCACATTTGATAGAATTTTTCACTTTTTGTACAGGTGTTATTTGAGATACTTTCCACGTATAAGGAAATATACCTTGTCTAAAAGAACAGTTAATTATTTCTTTAAGTGCGGGGCCAATAATAGTGAAGGAGTCAAGGAGAATTTGTGGACTTAAGTAATTGAAATCCGTCTTCTTTGAAATTTTATGTAGAGTACTTCTGATATCGCTTAACTCAATTTCATTGAAATTAAACACAGGTTCGTTACGTACAATTCGGTTACAGAAGGGGACAAGCGGAATTGTACTATTTATATATTTAACACTGTCTACAATATAATTGTTAAACTTTTCTGATAATAACTTGTTGTCATTATAAATAACATCAAAACAAATGTTTACAATTGATTCTTTTTTCTCATTCAAAACAAGCGATTTAATAATTTTCCACATAGATTTTTGGTCAACAGCACTATTTATTTTTCGTTTAATATATTCACTTCTTGTTTTACTAATTTGTTGCTTATATTTATTTCTAATGGATTTAAAAAGCGTCCAGTCAATTTCACTATTAGTCAATTTGTCTCTGTTATATGACAGTATTTTTTCATTTTTCATTGTTTTTAGACTGTTATTAAAGCACTTAATATCCCTATCTATTACAACTTTTTCTTTCACGAACTTATTTACCACTTTTAACAGTTTATTTTCAAACACACTAGCCATTCTATCGGCATTGGTTATATTAATATCACAGTTTATTTCAGTTAGAGTCAATAATCTTATAAATGATTCCTTTTGATATCTGAACAACGTTACCTTTTTTTCGTATTAAGAACATTTTTATTCATATTTAAATTTACAACAATTGTTTCGTGATCAGAAATATTCATATCATTGCAAGTTTCCGCTTTAATGCTTAAATTGTTCGTTACAATATAGTCTATCAATGTAGATGAGACACTAGTTATTCTAGTAGGTTGTGTTAATATTTGTCTACAATTATTATTCACAAACACTTATTGTATTTCTTGTTTATAAATGTCATTTTTTAACCAGTCTATATTAAAGTCGCCCACTAATAGCAAATTATGGATGTCGACATCCAATTCTTCCATCCATTCACGAAATTTATCACAGAATAACCTATTAGATGCACTTGGGGATTTATAGACCACAACAATAGTAACAACACGACAATTTAACACATTCTTTGTAGCTAACCACCAAATATATTTATCAATATTATATTTTGTTAACGGATAAGTAGTCCAATCACTCTTCGCATATACAAGGTGGCGCAAAAGTAATCCTCCTATCAGAAAATGCTATAAATTTTGCGATTGGCCCCTAATGTCAGTTCTGTTTTGACATTTGTGTAGTAAACACAGGCGAAATACACGTTAATAAACAATGTTACGCTACACTGCTCCAGAACGCGGAATATTGGTGACTATTTATTTGAGCAATAATCGGTCGGTGACCTTGGCACAACGTGAATTTCGTCGCAGATTTCCTACCCGTCCAACGCCTACTGGTGAAACACTGTGACGTTTAGCCGCTCGCCTCGAAGAGACTGGCACAACACGATATGCTGCCAGGCGTGGCAGACCCCGGAGTAGCCGTTCTGCAGAGAATATTGCTGCTGTAGCCGAAGATGTCATGGAAGCGCCGTCGACATCGACCAGACGACGTGCCACGCAAATGGGTATCAGTCGACGGTCTTTACAGCGAATTTTGGTACAGGATTTGAAGATGTTTCCGTACAAAGTCCAGACGGTGCATCAGCTTTTAGCTGCTGACCGCCAATCGCGTCTAACATACGCTCAAGCCATCCTTAATCACCACCAAGAGGACGATGATTTTTCATCAAAAATAATCATGAGTGATGAGGCCCATTTCCATCTTAGCGGGTACGTAAATAAGCAAAATTTACGCTTCTGGGGCACTGAAAATCCGCGTGTAACCCACGAAGAGCCATTACACCCGCTCAAAGTCACTGTATGGTGTGCTGTTTTCGCTGGAGGAGTCATCGGACCTTTTTTCTTCAAAGACGTCGCGGGCCAAACGGTTACTGTGAATGGTGAGCGCTACAGAGCAATGATCAACGAGTTCTTTTTGCCGCAACTTGATGAATTGGGATTGGAAAACATGTGGTTCCAACAGGACGGTGCAACGGCACACACTGCACGTGCCACAACCGATATGCTGAAGGAAGCATTTCCCGGGCGCCTAATCTCCCGTTTTGGCGATTTGCACTGGCCAGCAAGATCGCCTGATTTGACCGCTCCAGACTTCTTTTTGTGGGGCTTTTTGAAGTCGCGTGTTTATGTCAACAAGCCTCAGACTCTTGCAGCTCTTAAAGACAATATCCGTCAACAATGTGAGGACCTATCGCCGGAAGTTTTGGCCAAAGTGATGGAAAATGCCATAAAAAGGGCTCAAATGACAATCAACTGTGGCGGCGGCCATTTACATGACATCATATTCTCGACTTGATGTAAAAAAAATTAAAAGACCAAATAAAAATAATCCACAAGAAGAATCAAAGTTTTCCATTTTTTTTTTAAATTACAGCCAAAAAACATCGGAAGGTTATTTTTGCGCCACCTTGTATAACAACTCCACCAGTATGCCTCGATATACTATCACATCTAGTTATTTTATTAAAGTCTATATCTATTTCGTTGTCCTCGATGTTCTCCGTAACTTGAGTCTCTGAACACATTATAAAATCGAACTTATTGTTTTTCTCAAGATCTTCCAATTCCGCTAAATTACTAACAAGACTGTATATTTAAATAAACGCACTGTATAGACTTTTGTTGCTAGAATACTTTGTTTCTTTCAGTCTTAATTTTATTTAAAAAAAACCTCACATGTTCTATCTCTACAATCATGGTCCGTGTTTAGTTGTAAGCCTAAATTTGTATTAGCTTTTACACAGTTATTACACTTTAAAGTTGAGCTATTACAGTTCCTAGTATCGTGATTTTCTGTACATTTTGCACATACAATTTTATTGTTACACTTATTAGCGTTATGATTAAAACCCCAGCAATTGTAGCACTTCTTCACCGATATATGTTCGTACACTGGATGTCTATTCCATCCTACGTTAATTCTGCCAGTCTACATAATTTTTTTAAAAACTTCAATAATTGCTTTAAAAAATTCATTTTTTTGATTACTTTTTTTGGTCACCCTGTCGAATTTCCAGCATTTGACTGTTCCTTCTATGTTATTTTGTTTTTTTATTGCCTCTGTAAAGTTATCTCTGTCCCACTCATCTAAGATGTTGGTTACTATTATACTCGGGTTTTTTGTCTTTGGTACCGTAACTTCATATTTTTCTCCGCATATGTTTTTTCTCCTTTCCTTTTGTTTTCTTTATTTCAGTGATGATCTGTGATTTGTCTTCACCTAATTTATCAACTTTTTTAAGAATTTTTTCAATGTTGGTGTTTTGTGATTCTATATTTTTATTTTGTGATTCTATAACTTCATGATTTTTATTTACTGCTTTTACAATATCAGCAATATTAGTCGACATTAACTCAGTGAACTTTCTACACTTTTCGCACATAAACAAAAACAGCGGATTTCTGTTTATAAGATCGGCGTCATAATCACTAATTTGACCGGCGCACTTATAATCGAAAGAACATCCGCACATTCCTTTACACACGATCGATTTTTCATTTCGAAGTGACTTGTCACATTTTCCAAAAAGCATCACACTCATTTCCTATCAGAGTCCTATCTCTTATTTGAGGTGTTTTATTCACTTTAATATAATTTACACTTATTAAAACAAATTTAAATTCCAAATTTCAAGAGCTCTTTTAAAACACGTCCGTTCTTACTTACGTTCTGACATGTCCGACGGCTATACGAAGAAGAATGAGTGAGTTTTCTATTAGCGTCAGGGATGGAAAAGTCGATACAATTGTATCGAATTCAATACAAATCAATTTGTTCAAGTACAATTTGCTTTTATTTGATACATATTATCAATCTGTATTGTTTGAATCCTTTTGCAATCTGTATGTTTCAAAAAATAAAAAAAGATGAATACATATCTATTTGTTTTATACAGGTCGTCCCTTAATTCGTAGACAATATTTTAGGGCATGATTTATGGGTATATTCTAAGGAAAAAAATGTTCTACAGTAAGTGCCTATTTCCAATTTTTATTGAGGATTTGAGAAAAGGCTTACTTGGGTGTACCCTGACCCATGTTAACGGTAATTGCGCTGTTTTTTTTAATTTCTGGCTCGCCAAGGCGATTTATAAGGGGGGGTACTTCGACCTAAAAGATCTTTTGTACCGTATGGGCCAGAAAAGTTTAAACTAGTAGAATTTCCACTTTCCGTGTAAAGCGGACAATTTTACCAGTAGAAGAATTCTTTATGTCCTCGGGGCTCATTTGCTCCCTGAAAAAGATCTTCTTTCTAATTCCATTAAGGGCTGGACATTCACATAAAATGTGTTCAGCTGACTCGTCCTCTTCAAGACAGAGTCGGCACTCAGGAGAGTCTGATATTCTCATTTTGTGTAGATGATATCTTAAACCATGGTGACCAGTAAGGTAACCTACTACGTTTTTGATATCGTGCCTGCTTAGTTTTAGACATTTGCTGGCATTTTTATTGAAGGGCCGAATGGCTCGTTTGGCCTGTCTTAGACCTGTGATGCTTTCCCAAAGATAGATACATTTTCTATGTTCCCAGCTTTTAATTGCTGCCGTTGCTGTTGTACTAATGTTAGTACTAATGATAGAAATTTCGTTTAGGCCTTTATTTTTAGAAGAAATATTAGCCTTTGTAATTGCATTTAAAAAAATTTTATAGCTTAACTCAGTCTTAAGATATCCAATTTTTAACCTGTTCCATTTTTCTTGCCCATGCTAATTTTTTGACTTTAGGTTCAAATTTCTCCAGAAAATGCGTAATGAACATAACGTTTTAATATTTTTTTTGAATGAAAGTAACAATACTGAAAATAGAAGTTTACGACAAGTTTGTCGAAAAACCCATAGATTTTATGATACTTGGGAAAACATGGAACAGGTAAAATTTAAAAAAAAAAAATTGATTTTTTGCACAATTACAGATTTTCTCCATGCATCAGAAATTTTATGTTCGGAAACATTGAATTGCAAAGCTAAGCGTCTGATGCTGATTGATTGCTCATTTGTAACAGCTTGCAGTATTCTCTGATCAATCGAAGCTCTTCTGTCTTCTTATTTGTGGAGCTCCAGCGTTAGGTCGTGTATTTGAAACTGATCCAGTTTCTCGAAGCCTTCGATATGTATTTCCAAATACATTTCTACTAGGAAGTCGTCGGTTTGGATAAAGTTCATGGTATATTTGTCGCGCACTATTTGAAATTCCATTGCACAGCCCATAAATGTAAATAATGTCTGCGTATTCTTCGTTTGCAATGAAGACATTTTAAAAAAAAACTTTCTTATCAACTAACGGCTTGCCTTGGCGTTTAAGATTAAACTGATGAATTTATTTTGATTTTAAATCTTTTATACCATTTTTTTAGGTAAGTCCTGCCAGATACTCAAATAAACCAACGGAAAACCGCTCTTATTGTCAACTGTTGTTAGAAATGTAGGTACAAAATCAGAAACCCCTTTTTTACCTGCTGCAGGATTTCCTAAGTATCATAAAATCTATGGATTTTTCCTGTTAAAGTACACACATTAAAACAAAAATTACCTTAACTGGAAAAAAATCGTTTTCATTCATAACTTTTGCAACTTGAAGCAATAAAACCTTTTTTTCCCATTTTTACCTATTCCATGTTTTCCCAAGTATCATAAAATCTATGGGTTTTTCTACAAACTTGTCGTAAACTTTTATTTTTATTATTGTTACGTTCATTCGAGAAAAAAATTTAAAACGTTATGTTTATTACGCATTTTCTGGAGAAAATTGAACCGAAAGTCAAAAAATTAGCATGGGCAGGAAAAATGGAACAATTTAAAAATTGGATATCTTAAGACTGAGTTAAGATATAAAATTTATTTAAATGCAATTACAAAGGCTACTATTTCTTCTAAAAATAGAGGCCTAAACGAAATTTCTATCATTAGTACTAACAGCGCAATTGCCGTTAACATGGGTCAGGGTACACCCAAGTAAGCCTTTTCTTAAATCCTCAATAAATGATATAAAAATTGGAGATAGGCCCTTACTGTAGAACAATTTTTTCCTTAGAATATACCCATAAATCATGCCCTAAAATATTGTCTACGAATTAAGGGACACCCTGTATATATCGTTGACTGTATTCAAATTTGTACAAAGCGCCGCTCTGAACCTATTATTAAAGTCAGATGGAAATTTTGGTATATTTGGAACACAAATGTGTAAGATGAGGGAATTAAGCTTGAAAACCAGAGATGACAGGGTAAACTACCTCACGTAATCTTCATGCCTAACTAAGCGTAGTCTGCAGGAAAACTACTTTCCACCATAAACTACCATTAACTACATCTAGTACTTGTCAAACAAATTGATTATCCTGTTAATGTCAGTTACTTAAAGATGTCAAATTGAAAACTGAACAACTGCACATGACATATTTTAACTACGTCTGCTACAGTTATCTACGTTTTCTACGATAACTACGCGAATATGTAGCAGACGTTACAAATGTGGTTTTTCCCAAAAAATTACATTTCAGCCATCTCTGTGCGAAGAGCTCATAGATTAAACTATAAACTGAAGATGTGTAAAAACTAAATTATTTTTGTGTGTAAGGTTTTGTTACGAAGTTATTTATGTTTATTTTTGTTAGTGAATTGTATATACATATGTATATACTTTGAGTTAAAAATAAAAAAAAAATAATTAAAAAAATATACTTTATATTATTTTCATGCAAAAAAGAGTTTTCAATACAATTTTCAGTACAATCTTAGAACAGTTTTAACCTTCGCATGGACCGTATCTACACATGTAGATATTTGAATTTTCTTTATTGAATATTTGTGTTAGGGCTGGTTTACTTCTCTGTTAGAACCAATTTTAGCAGTATAAATTTGTCCACTCAATGGAGAGGCTGTCTGCGAATCACATGCCCACCAAAGCTTTATGCCCTACTTTGCTGGCTTGGATGGTATGTATTCGGTAAATTTAGTACGTCCTCTAAAGCGGAAAAGTTGTTTATCTACCGTAATTGACTCAGAAGGCCGATAACATTGTCCAAGATTGAAATTTAACATTTCAAATACATCCCTTATAGGTTTTTTTTTTTATAATTTGCTTACGCTAAAGGGATTTTTTTTCTGTTGTTACAGTACCCTTATAATGCTAGGAACACAGTGTAAGCTACTTGGTATTAGAAAGAATAGAGAGATAGGAAAGAAGTGTTTGGGTGCAGTTGTAGGGTTTTTCTCCACGGGTGGTGTCTAAGTTACTTAGGGAGATAACGATTTCATGTATTCGGTATAAAGTAATGGACTTGGCCGGGATTCGAACGCACGACCTTCCATTCCGTTAGCGAATACACTACTACTGCACCATTGCCACCCGCAGTGCTGCTTTGTCAGATGCTATTCGATCAGCTCTGGTAATTTCGGAATCAAAACGGATAAATCTCGAAATTGTTCTGAAGCGACGAAGCAAAGTAAATACAAATCATGAGAAATAAGAAACAAAACAAAAAAAAATATTTCCTAGACCAGATTCGTACAAAATAAATGTATGGGATTTTTTGTATCTACTCATGTAGATACAGTCCATTCGGGTACATAAAAAGATGTGTCCATGCGAAGGTAAAATACAATTCAGAAATGTCATTTTCCATCCCTGATTAGCGTACGTTTCCATAGTGCTTTAGTTTAAACGAGTTCGACATGAACCAACATGCTCCTATTATTTCTTGTTTGATCTACTGGGAGCATGTAGGTACATGTCGAAATCGGTCAAGCTAATTAAAATGGCTTGTTACGTACAGAATTTTCAAATTTGACACTTGTCTATCCCTAACGTTTGACAACAGCCTACTTAAGTTGCCAGAAGCAATTATGTGCATTTTTCGCTTAAGCGATGCTTCGGGTAGCTCATCGCGGTTTTGACACTAGCCTAAGATCGGAACTATTCAGCCCCTCTGTCTTCTTTTTTATTTTTTACTCTTTACAGTTAAAACTAATGTCAATATATTACCACTTTATACTGCACAGCCACTGAACATGAACACCGGCTGGTGACGGAGATTTGTTTTCTATTTCTCATTGAAACGCCAGTTTGACATTTTGATATCTCCATCAACTAATAAACTTTAACCATTTACCTACCGTCAAATACTCTGAATCATTAACAAAGTTCATTGCGCAATTAAATTAGCATACCTGAACGTAGGACAGTTTTAAATTAAGAAGAAAAGCCATTCCACTACAATTTTTGAATGATATTTTGTCTGTGAGTATGCCTGAACCTGCGTTTAATAGTCCCCAACCTATTGTGCAGTGTAATTATGGGTTCAACAGAGTCTTCCCTCAGCTGCATACATACTTACTTAACACATACACGAATTCGAATGTACTCGAAAAGTACTTGCATTGTTCTGATTCTAAAAGGGGCGCCGCAAAATGCAAATTAGCTTTTAAAAATCACGCGCTTGATAAATAAATAATAATAAATGAATTGGTTTCGCTATACAAATCGCGGTGTGGATTGCATCGCATCCCAAATAGTTTCTTTATTCGTGATTTCTGCCATTTATTAAGATTTTTCATTTAGTCAAGGTTACATCATTGTTTAATGATGGCGGACGCAACGCGACGGCAACGGCTGCTGCGGTTCGATAGAGCTGCATTAGAAAACATCGAACGTTTGGTTGTATAGTGGGACAGAGTGTTTACTATTTATAAAAGTATATATATATACGTGGGCGAGGTCATTGGAATTAATATTGATGCAATAACCTTGGGACTGCAGGCAGTCGGTAGCAAAAGCAATACTCGACCGTCAGTGCAGTGCACATGGTGTGGCGTACAAAACGCGAAATACTCGTACTGTCATGGACAGGCGATAGAATTATATTATTCAGACCTAACTTTAAATTCATACATATAAGCCTCTGACCTTGGTAGC
Organism: Portevinia maculata; assembly: GCA_949715645.1. NCBI lineage: Eukaryota > Metazoa > Arthropoda > Insecta > Diptera > Syrphidae > Portevinia > Portevinia maculata. The sequence goes on along the minus strand of OX454527.1, from coordinate 192,092,957 downwards.
TGTTTCTACGAAGGCATGATTGTTTCGACATCAGATTGATGGCTTTGAGGTAGAAGATCGATTGAAAGCATCGTGTCCAAATTAGACCCTGGAAAGCGTTGAATATATCAGATGCCTGCTGATACTGGTAGATTCGACTTGAGATTCAATGCAAATTGAAATGCTCTATTTTTAAAATACTAAGATTTAGTCTAAGAACATTGTATATTCCAACAGCTTGAAGAGAATTCCGGGTTGTTTTTATACCCAAAGTCGGCAAACAGGGTCACGCGACGGCGATAGACTTCAGACCAATCAGCCTGTCGTCCGTTTTGCTCAAAGCCCTTGAGCGTCTGGTGGAAGCTCACATTAGAAATAAATGTAGCAATGGTTTTTTATGCGAGTCACAGCACGCATATTTAAAGGGTAAATCAGTATAGAAACTGCTCTACACAACGTAGTAGGTAAAATTGAAAGTAGTCTACATTGTGGCGAATTTGCTCTGGCCTCTTTTCTCGATATAGAAGGAGCCTTCAATAACGTTGAGTGTAGAGCTATAAAAAGCGCTTTAACAACCGCTAACATTTAACAGGGCGTCATAAACCGGGTATGCAACATGCTTGCCAACAGGAACATAAACTACTTCCTTGGTCAAAGCTCCACCAGAATGTCTGTAACCAGAGGAACCCCACATGGGGAGTCATATCGCCACTGTTGTGGGTACTGGCCATTGACAACGTTTTAAAGGAAATTAAGTCAATGGGTATAAGTGCCACAGCGTATGCGGACGACGTGGTTATAAAGGGTGATTTTTTAAGAGCTTGAGAACTTTTTTTAAAAAAAAAACGCATAAAATTTGCAAAATCTCATCGATTCTTTATTTGAAACGTTAGATTGGTCCATGACATTTACTTTTTGAAGATAATTTCATTTAAATGTTGACCGCGGCTGCGTCTTAGGTGGTCCATTCGGAAAGTCCAATTTTGGGTAACTTTTTCGAGCATTTCGGCCGGAATAGCCCGAATTTCTTCGGAAATGTTGTCTTCCAAAGCTGGAATAGTTGCTGGCTTATTTGTGTAGACTTTAGACTTGACGTAGCCCCACAAAAAATAGTCTAAAGGCGTCAAATCGCATGATCTTGGTGGCCAACTTACCGGTCCATTCCTTGAGATGAATTGTTCTCCGAAGTTTTCCCTCAAAATGGCCATAGAATCGCGAGCTGTGTGGCATGTAGCGCCATCTTGTTGAAACCACATGTCAACCAAGTTCAGTTCTTCCATTTTTGGCAACAAAAAGTTTGTTAGCATTGAACGATAGCGATCGCCATTCACCGTAACGTTGCGTCCAACAGCATCTTTGAAAAAATACGGTCCAATGATTCCACCAGCGTACAAACCACACCAAACAGTGCATTTTTTGGGATGCATGGGCAGTTCTTGAACGGCTTCTGGTTGCTCTTCACTCCAAATGCGGCAATTGTGCTTATTTACGTAGCCATTCAACCAGAAATGAGCCTCATCGCTGAACAAAATTTGTCGATAAAAAAGCGGATTTTCTGCCAACTTTTCTAGGGCCCATTCACTGAAAATTCGACGTTGTGGCAGATCGTTCGGCTTCAGTTCTTGCACGAGCTGTATTTTATACGGTTTTACACCAAGATCTTTGCGTAAAATCTTCCATGTGGTCGAATAACACAAACCCAATTGCTGCGAACGGCGACGAATCGACATTTCACGGTCTTCAGCAACACTCTCAGAAACAGACGCAATATTCTCTTCTGTACGCACTGTACGCATTCGTGTGGTTGGTTTAATGTCCAATAAAGTAAACTGAGTGCGAAACTTGGTCACAATCGCATTAATTGTTTGCTCACTTGGTCGATTATGTAGACCATAAATCGGACGTAAAGCGCGAAACACATTTCGAACCGAACACTGATTTTGGTAATAAAATTCTATGATTTGCAAGCGTTGCTCGTTAGTAAGTCTATTCATGATGAAATGTCAAAGCATACTGAGCATCTTTCTCTTTGACACCATGTCTGAAATCCCGCGTGATCTGTCAAATACTAATGCATGAAAATCCTAACCTTAAAAAAATCACCCTTTACTAGTGCAGGGAAAATATTTAAATACTTTAAGTGAGGTCACAAAAGAAAATTTGTAATTGGGCTAAGAGCTGCGGACTAAATGTCAACCTCTCAAAAACGGAGTTAGTCCTGTTTACGAGAAAATACAAAATACCACACTTCAATCTCCCGAAACTTGACGGAGTGGAAGTGTCCTTGCGGACAGTGCGAAGTATCTGGGCGTAATACTAGATAGAAAATTAAATTGGAATCTCAACATAAGGGAAGATTGTAAAAGAACAATAGGCAAAACATGGGGCCTGAAACGCGCCATGGTACACTGGATGTGGATATATACAGTAGTGGTGATACCCATTCGTACATATGGCTCACTTGTGTGGTGAAGGGCAACAAATAAAAGAACCATAATTGGAAAACTAGTAACGGTGCAGAGAACGGCTAGCATAGCCAACACTGGTGCACTCCGTACTACTCCCACGGCATCACTGTACACCTTCCTGCACCTTATCCCGCTAGACGTACAAATAAAACAACTTGCTGGCAATCGCTTTGCACCTCAAAAATTTGGGCCAGTATAAGGAATGCAGTTTTGAGCACCGCACGTTCTTAACTGTTGTGCTACCCGGAAATCCTATACGGACATTTTTTCTCCCGGACACAAGCAGTGTCTTCCAATCGGAAGTTCTGGCTGTTCTAAGAATTCTGAGACAGTCAGAAACTGTTGCACAATGCTAAAAGCAGTATGCAGACGGAAACGAGTAAGACTGTGCTGGGTACCGGGACACAGTGGTATAGAGGGAATTGAGCAAGCCCATGAACTAGCAAGAAAGGGAGGGGAACTGGAAAATAGTGGGGGTGTTAACATTAAACCACCCCTTGGCGTTATCAAGGAAATAATCAATGAGAAAATCTTAAAAATGGCTGACCTAAGATGGCAAAATTTAGAGGGGCATATGGTGTCTAGAGCACTTTGGCCTCATTTGGACAAGGAAAGATCTAAAGAAATTCTTAAATTGAGTAGGGAACAGCTTAGAACAGTAGTTGGCATTATGTCGGGCCACTGTCTGCTAAGGAAGCATGCTAGGCGGCTTAGACTGGTAGATGATGACACAGACCACAGGAAGCTGGTAAAATTCTGCCAGAAGATTGGGCTGCGTCTAGGAAAAGTTTTTTAGGTTAAGGGTTGTTCTCCATTTGAAGTCTTGGTTTTAATTGGTTCTCTAGGGATCGCGATGGGCCCTTCTGGTGCCTAGTGCTGTATGCGAATTGCATACCCCTGTTTTAACCTAACCTTACCTAAAATACTCTAAAAATATTTAGTTGAAGCTCTAGACGTGGGAGCAGCCTTCAATTCCTAGTCTAAGTCGAGCGTTGCAAATGAGGAGGATCTGCTCCGGAGGTAAAGTCTGTATTTACTCTGAAACAAAATTACATGGAGACAAATTTTGCGATAGTTTTTAAGTGGTTATGTCAAGTTAGGTTCACTGTACACATAAGTTTACTGTCACCCCGCGTAGATTCATTGTCTCTCTGTAGGATTCCATTGATTCTGCCTGCAGAGCCATCAAAGTATTTTTTCGAGAAAAAGACGAGGGCATCGTCAATTACGAGAAATTTAAAGAGAGGCTCCTTGACAGAATCAGAGGATTCGATAAATAAAAAGAATGTCTGCAGCGCTTTTGCGGTCCTTAATTTTCTCAATTTTGTTCGGGGCTATCTTGTGAGGCATGCAATGCTAAAGGATCGTTCCATGGTGCAAAGGGAAAATCGGAGGAAACAACTTGAATGCTGTCGATGCTGGACACATGAACTCATTGAAGATGCTTGGCTACCGTACTCAAGAAGCTGGCGAACAAAACTGATGTAGAGAAATCTGGTCACGGTTGGAGAATTCTTTGGACCACCGTTTAAAAAAGCCAAGTGATGAATTGGCTTTAAGAATTGAGGCACTTTGAAGATTTGCAATTTTTTTTATCAGTTTTTCTTTGGAATGAGGGATCATCACCTCTCTTCTATCTGCTATAGATTCCAATCTTTACTAAGTTGGGTCGCCAAACATTTTTAATAATTTTTAATAAAGATTAGTAACTTTAAAAGCTCACTACTCAAATTTTCATTCTCCTGACGCTTCTATTATGTCGTCGATATGCGATCGGAAACTAGGCTCGTTACCGCACAGTATACCAATATTGCGAAGAAATTGAATGAGGGATATAGGTTGACCTCGGAGAAAGAAAAGGCGGGGAGGAGACTTGTAAAGGTACTAGACTGGTATATGGCGATTTTAAGCTCCAGGCTATTTTTGAGGTACCACGTGGAAAGAAAGTCACTACATCTTGTTGAAGTAAGCACGAGTCTTGTGGTGAATAAATGGGTTTAAACAAATTGGTTTCCTCGGCATGGAAGGAGAGGGCGAAGTGTTTAAAGTTGGGATGAAGAGATGGGGACCTAGGTGACTGCCTTGGGGAACACCAAGCAGGAGAACCCTCACACTTATATTAGTGTAGATCAATTGTGACGCCCTTGGGGTTTTCAACTCCCACACTGGGAAACCTATGAAAGCCTATGGATGAGCAAGCCATCTTGAGACATTTACAAACTTAAGTAACTCAAAAACGGTCCTGGAAAAAGAATTTTCCCAGGAATTTATTTCTGATGTGACAGAGTGCCACAACCTTTTGGCACGATATTTCAACATGTTATGGCCGGTGATGACGCCCACGATAGAGGAAAAATCTTTTTGTCCATTTTTAGTATGTCGGCCTGGTTTGTTCCGAGTTGTGAACCCTGTCTCGAAAGCTCGATGTGACCGGGAACCCAGCAGAGCTTTACATTGTGCTGTGCGACAAGAACCCGTAGCTCTTCGCGACAATGACCTACAAGCTTCGATTTTATCTCTACAGCATACATTTTTTGCCGCTTTTCTGCCAATGCAAATGCAATATCTGTATAAGGTATTGGCATCATTGGACCTGTTCAGCAGCTGTTGTCACTGCCAGGACCTCGGCTTGGAAAACGCTTCTGTAGACGGGAAGTCTGATTGACCTGGATATTCCGAGAATGTCAGAATAGAATCCCGCACCAACACCCACGTCCATCTTTGAGCCGTCAGCACCGTCGCGGGGCCGGTTAGCATGGTTCTTCTTGTGTGAGCTATTGTTGCTACTACTGTTTCAGCTAGATCTGTTAGATCGTCTGCTGCTTCGCGAATTTTCTCGATTCTTCGCAGCTCAATTTGCAGATCTATGCCCAAGTCACTTCTGACAACAGCATGCGGTCGATTATAGACGATAGTGAAATCCGCCGCAATGGACTATTGCGTGCTCAGTTGTTTCATCTTCAGTTCAAAGACTGAAAAAATATGGATTTTCGAATTTCTTCAGAAAGATTTATCCAATTCAATTATTGTTCGGGTGGCAATAGATATACTTCAAAATATCAGATATTTTCATTGATATTTATATTAATAGTAAAAAAAACAATAAATAATGAATAATGAATATAAGGTGTGTTTTTTACTCCAGCGTATATAGGCTTGGATAAAGAGAGAAAAAAAACGCTCGACTTTGACATTTCGGCTGTTTTCTCCAGTCAAACTACTAGAGTATATTGAACCTGAAAATTAAATTCCAAATTCACTTAGCGAAAGAACCGATAGTAAATTGTTCAAACTTGGCCTTATGCCTCTTTCCGAAAGTATGGCATAAAGACAAATTCCAATATTTGCCATTACTCGTATGTTAAGGCACCGTCCAGAACTCATCACTCAACGCATGGCCTACTGAACCTTAGTTCTGATAGTTCACTGCATCCCTACTGGTCCGAATGCGGGGTCCGCCGCTTCTACTGTTGTTGCATATGTGTGATCCAGGAGTCTTTAGGCCTGCCTAATAAATCAAACTACTATCTATCTAACTAAACTAAATCTATCGCAATAAAGTCCTTAACCGCGAACTTTCAAAGATTAGGAAATCCGTTTTCGGGTGTATTTTGTTTTCTGCAATTTGCTGGCATTCCAAAAAGTTATTGTTACACCAATTTGAACGCTTGTTTAGGCCTTCTTATTAATATGCAAGTAATTTTAAAAATTAGCATATCACCTGACCATGTTAATGTCGTTTATTGTGAGGATAAAGATGAGTGGTCCAAGATAACTACTTTGTACAACCCCGGATATTGCTTTATACTTAGATACTTAGGATCTATTTACAATGGGCTCTGAATTCACAGTCTGGATTGAAAGCCAAGTATATTGCATTTAAGGATCATAAGTTGGTTAGGGATTTGATGAACGGAGGTTTGGCCTTGCTGAATATCTGTATCAATTGCTATGGTCCATCGGTGAAGGGAAATAACTTCACCTCGAGTGGGAAATAACTTCACTTTTTTTGTGAAGTTATTGCCCCCTGAAGGTGAGCAATTCTACTCCACCGTAAATTTTGTGAAGTTATTTCCCATCTATAATTTGAGAATTTGTCTATTATAACTGAAGAGCAAATGTGAAATGGAGTTATTTATGAGGCCTTTGTATAATTTCATTTATAACAAAATGTAACAATTTTTTTAGCATCTTATATCGGTGCCGTGAAATAAGGCCTTACGAAATAAGGCCAATGTGGCGTTATTTCACTTGCCATTGGTGCTGTTTTCAACAATTTGACCTTGCACCTGCTACTGTATGATTTACAGTGACCCCAAGCATGGGGGTTGCAGTTTCATTGCACTGTTTATGGGATTAGTTGCGAAATCGCAAGTAGATTCTATAAACAATGCAATGTCTAACCCTGCTTGGGGTCACTGTTTGATTTGGATTGGGTGCGAGGTGCGGTTCTTGAATTATCATACAATGTTAAGAGATATTATTTCCCACGAAAAAGTGAAGAAAATGCTTACCTATTGTGGGCAATAACTTCACAAAAACAAAGTGAAGTTATTTTCCACTCGAGGTGAAGTTATTGCCCGTGAAGTTATTTCCCGGCACCTGAAATACCTAAGTCTAACTATAGACGAAACACTCACTTGGAACTCTCACCTTACGAAAACCAAAGACAAAGCCAGGATTCTTTATGGACCAGCAGAAGTCTGATTGGCAAGAGCTGGGGCGTAAACCTCACAATTATGATGTGACTCTACACAGCCGTAACCAGACCCATCATAACTTATGCAGCACTAGTATGGTGGCATACAACTAACAAAAGTCAGCACAGGACAGGCTCAATAAACTTCAAAGAATAGCTTGTATATGCACTACGAGCACAATGAGAACAACTCCCACTGCAGCGCTGGAAGTTATCCTAAACCTTTCACCCCTCCATCGTCAGATACAGAAAGAAGCCATGATTAACGCCTTAATGCTCATATCTGAAAATGAGGACAATTCCAAGCTAATGCATCCAGACATTGCAATGGAACTAAGCAAAGATGAAATACTTGGAATTACTATGATGGACAACTGTCTTCCTAAATTCAACTTCAACCAAAACTTCTAGGTTACATTCCCAAACCGTCAAAACTAGGAACAGAACAAACCCAAATTTGTATTCTCATCTATGGTACACAGATGGATCGAAAACAGATGAAGGAGTTGGGGCGGGAGTAAACGGCGTTAACACAAAAACGTTCACCTACACAGTCATGGACAACTGTAATTCCGTATTTCAAGCGGAAATCTTCGCAATAGAACTCTGTATCAGAGAAAACATAAACAGATCTATAACAAATAAGAACATTTATATTCTCTCTGACAGCAAAGCTGCACTTGAGGCAGAGGACGTTACTGTATCCGGTGTCATGAGCGAGCCTTAATTAGAGGACATCACAATAGGCCCACTTGTGGCCGCAGTGATATGGTAAATTGCTTCCACCTCCCCCACCAAATCTAATCTAAACTTATCTGTGGCAATTTGTTCCTTTTTTTATAGATCCTAATCCTAGCCCTCCAAAGTGAGTTTGGCATTTGGTTGAGAGTCTTTGTCCATTTTGCAGCCTTGGTCAATAAATTTGTTTAAATTGGTTTATAGTTTTCTAAAATCTTGTAAAAACGCCTTCAAAAATTGGGTGTGGCAACAAACGTATTTGCAAATGGTTAAGAAAGGCAATAGATTTTGGTTTTTTTTTTTTTGTTCATCACCAAAGGACGCGTTAGTTATAAACGACCGTCTTTCTTAAGCCTAAAGCATCTAATAGAAAATGTTAACAAAGTGACTTTAGTCTGCAATTAAAACGAAAAATTATTTTATTAACACAAAAGATTGCAAATAATACACTTCGCTTCAACTGAATAAGCACAAACATTTTCTAAGCTACGTTGTCCATTTTTCCAAAACCTTGTGCCGTAATATATCATTTGATGATGCAAACTGATGTTTGCGTATGATGTTGACAAAATAAATCGGAAAGAATATTTCAAAAAGTACCGCTATTTTTTCCTTGGTTCCCTTGCAAAGCATTCAATGTGGAAAATGCAGTTTTATTTTGCGTCAACTGAATAGACACAAGGTCATTATTTTCACTGCTTATGAGTATTCTGTGGAGATTGACACATTAGATCAACAGTTGAAGTGCTTTAATTGAATTTTATTTGATTAATTGTATTTCAAAGAAAACCAGTTAGATCAAAATCTCTAAATAGTGTTGAAAGAGCTCAAATCGATTTACTAAAAGACCAAAGACTCGCTGACAAAATTGGACGAAGTTCTAGTGTGGTCTATTCTTATTCCAGAAGCAAAAATTCGCACAGAAAAAACATGAAAGGAGGTCAAAAAACGGCAACAACAGCGGTTGATCGAAGAGCAATTTTAAGATGTGCTTCCAATTACTGCGACTCTGCGGCAAAAATAAAGCAGAAAGCCGGTGTTACTGCAAGCGTATCAACAGTGCGAAGGGTTATCAATAATGCCAAACATCTAAAACGGTTAAAAATTCAAAAGAAACCACCACTTAACGAGAAACGGAAGTGTATGCGCTTAGAATTCCCTAGACTCCATATGAGTTTTAAAAATTAATGGCGTCACGTAGCTTTTTCGGATGAGAAGAAGTTATCTCGTATGTTTCTGTTTCTACGTCATCTTCAGACTCATAAGAAATTTCCTTGAATTTTGATCCAATAATGACGCTGATATTTCCTCCCTATTCAAAACTAAATGGTGCGGGTCACTTTAATCAATATAAGCCCAGTTTTCCAGGTCTTCTTTTGTAAAGTGTTCTGTCTGACGTGCCTGACGAATAATGTTTGCCAAATCTGCCAAATTGATGTTGTCTTCACTGTCATAGAGCAATATTTCATCTTGGATAAGTAATTTATTCCAACAATTTTTAAAATTGTTGTCTTTATCTCAGCCTAGGAAGGTGCAGGGAAATAAGTCCACGGGAACTAAGTCCACTGAGGGACTTAGTTCACACACAGTGGGAAATAAAACCACTTTCGCGAAGTGGACTTAGTTCCCATGTAAAGTGGGAACTAAGTCCATTTTTTTATGGGGCACATTCAAAAATAAGAAGAGGGAACTAACATCCAACATTTAGAATTAGACAAAAAACTGTAAAGTGCAGTTAGTTATCACACTCTAAGCAAAATCTTAAGCTTATCATGGTGACATAAAGGCAAAGTTTCAAAACCGTACCTCGCACCTAATCCAAATCAAACAAGCAGGGTGGTTGCAGGGGGGCAGCATTCCCCCCATATGCATTACACTATTTATGGAATCTACTTGCGATTTCGTAACTAATCCCTTAAAAAGTGCAATGCATGCATGGAGTAGGTCCGAGGTCACGGTCCCTGTATTACTCTGTCTCAGTTAAAAGTTAATTTCTCTTTTGTTAATAAAAATTGCAAAGTACCTACTTGACTCTTTAATTTTATTTTGTTTTTAGTCGACAGTGAGAATTTACTTCACATTAAAAGGGAATTAAAACCACTCAGAGTTTTGGGAATTTATTTCCCACTTTACGTGGGAACTAAGTCCATTTCGCGAAAGTGGTTTTATTTCCCACTATGTGGGAACTAAGTCCCTCAGTGGATTTAGTTCCCGTGGACTTATTTCCCTGCACCGCCCAGGAATGGGACAAGTTGTAAATCGCTTTTCGCAAGTTATAGTTTTTTTTTTAGTTTTTTTAAGTTAACTCCAACATTTTCACACTCGTTCTCGAAAAAACCAAACAATCTTCCAGCTGTCGACGTCTGTATAATCGATTAAAAGCCATGATTATACCCTGGTCCATTAGTTGCAGTATGGAGGTTGTATTTGGTGGAAGAAATTTCGTCGGTGAAACGTAAAAAGTGTGTAACTCCATTTTAACAAATTTTACAGGAGCCTGTTTAAATTTCCTATTTTCTGAATGAGTGGCGTTATTTTGCTCAAATTTTAATGAAATATTTGATAAAGTAACCAACATTTATATATCAACATTACTTAAAATGAATTTAATGCGATTTTTTTATGTTTTTTTTGATTATATGAACTTTCCCCAAAAAGTGAGCCTGGGACTTACACAGTTTTCATACGAAGATTGTGTGAATTAGTATCTAACTGAAACAAGAAATAAATATCAAGACTAAAACTCAAAATTTGGCAGGATTATCATTTTTATTACAGAAACATTAAAAAACAAATAGCAGTGAAAATAGTTCAAATTCATTAAACATAGAAAAACAATTATTTATAATAAAAATTATTAGAAACTATATTAACTTTATTATGGAAACATTAAAAAAGAAACAATAACGAAAATAGTTCAAATACATTTCATATTAAAAACATAGGGACGGGCTACAGTCCGCTTGGGCGAACTGTTGGATACCCTATTCTTATTTCTATCCCTCATAAGTGGGCGTGACAAAAGTCTAAGTATGGCTGAATTGTTAAGAACGCTCTACAAATTTTGTTATATAACATTTAAAGGATTTTATCGAAAAAAACGCTCCCTACCTCAAACTTGGGTGTTTCAATAAAATTGTTTTATTTAATCGTGGGCGTGTCAGTAGGCGGATTTAAAAAAAATTAACACATGAGCATAAAGGGCCCCTAGAGAGTATATATTATAAATTTCAGCTCCCTAGCTCAAACTTTGGATTTTCAAAAAAAAGTTTTTTTTAAATTGTGGGCGTGTCAGTAGGCGGATTTTGAAAATATTTACACATGAGCATAAAGGGCCCCTAGAGAGTATATATTATAACTTTCAGCTCCCTAACTCAAATTTTGGTTTTTCAATAAAATTGTTTTATTTATTTGTGGGCGTGTCAGTGGGCGGATTTTGAAAATTTTATATCCCGAGCAGTTTTAGGAGCCATAGATCATATTTAAAAAAAAATCAGCTTTCTAGCTCAAAATTCGATTTTTTCCAAAATTTTGTTTTTTTGAGTTTGTGGGCGTGTCTGTGGGCGGATTTCAAAAATTCGTAAACTTGATTATTTCGGGACCCTAGAGAGTATATGGTTAAAATTTCAGCTCTCTAGGCCCAGTTTAAAGGCCTAATTTTTGCCGACGGACGGACATGGCTAGATCGACATTACTATCGATGCTGATCATAATAAGTAATTTATTTATAGTAACTTTTAGGGGTCTACGGGCAATATTAAGGTATGTTACAAACTTTGCGTCAAAATTAATATACCCTTAGAATAGGGTATAGAAAATGTTATTTATGATAGAAGTTATTAGAATATGTTAAAATCATATTATTTTTATTATAAATACATTAAAACACAAACAATAACGCAAAAAGTTCAAATTTATTTTACATAGAGAAACAATTATTTATAATAAAAATCATTTGAATTATTAAAAATTACATTATTTTAATTTTAGAAACATTAAAAAAACAATAACGAAAATAGTTAAAATTAATTTTAAATTAGAAAAAAATAGTTGAATTTAATTTTGATAGTTGAATTTCATTTTGTACACACATTAGAAATAAAGTGATTTACTTTGCGGTAAAAGGAATTTCATCATAGAACGCATGATAATCCAACTGTAAGCTGCTCTTTAAAATTTGTAGGTGGTCATATTTTTCTTTCTTAATTTTCCTTCTTTCCAAATAAAGAGAAGGTAAAGTTGTTATTTGAAGATGTTTCACCGTTGATCGCCTTACATCTAATGTGGTCCAATCAATATTAGAGTGCTTTAATATGTACTGAATTGTAGAGTCTGGTGTATATTTGATATGTTTAAGATCGGTGACAGTTGGTTCACCAACTTTGCGACCTGATCTTATTGAATTTACGTATTAAATTTGGGAAAAGTCTTTGAAAAAAGTATGATGAAGGTATCGAACCTTGTACGGAAAAGGATTATTTCGTGCCATTTTGCAATGGGCGATGTAGTCTGCTCGGACGTTAATGTCCTTATTTCTAATTCTTCTTTCAATAGCAGAGTGCATTGAATCTGCCTCCATTTGTGTATGGCCTTTGTAGAGATATTTTTGTATAATAATGACTTTGTGGACGATGGAGAAATTTAGCAGAGCATTCAATAAGCATACATTTCTGTTTTGTCCAATACAACCATCGCTCCAGAAAATAATTTTTGACGTTTTATTTGGCATGTTGGGCAAAATTTCGACTTCAATGAAATTAGTTATAATTGACGAGAATTCATTCGAAGTTAAGGCCCATTCGGTCTCATTCCACAAGTAGCAATAGGCTTCGTGCATTTTAATGTTATAAATCGTGAAATTGTGTACTGTTAGCTTAGTTTTATAGTACATAGCTCCAACTTTGTTCTTAGGAGCTAGTAATACTGACTGCATGTCCATAGTCTAGACAACGTCGCCCGTTGCTGCAGCTTTGTCTCAATTTTTTTCATCTCTTGCTACCTGTTTTAGAAGAAGTTTATTACTTTCTCACGCAAGATGAACAAGTCCCCACCCCCTCCTTACCTTCTCCATGGTCAACCTATATCCCGCGTTCAATCTCTTCGTGACCTTGGCATTCTGTGCGATAGGGAGCTTAATTTCCGATTACATTTTGATGAGATAATTCTTAAAGCCAACTCATCACTTGGCTTTGTTAAACGGTGGTCCAAAGAATTCTCTAAACCTTACGTGACCAGATCTCTTTACACTACCTTTGTTCGCCCGCTTCTTGAGTACGCTAGCCAAGTATGGTCTCCTTTCCACCAAGTCCATGTGTCCAGAATCGAGAGCATCCAACGTCGGTTTCTCCGATTCGCTCTTCGTGGTTTACCCTGGAACGATCCTTCAGCCTTACCTCCCTATCTAGCCGTCTCAAACTCATTAAAATCAATAGCCTTGAGGAACGCAGAGAAGCTGCAGACATAGTTTTCATCCATAGACTCCTCTCTGGCTCCGTCGACTGCGCGTCACTTTATAACTCTATCTTCTTCAATGCCAACCATCGTAACTTACGATTCCCTCGTCTCTTCTATCTTCCTCCCCACCGCACGTCCTATGGCTCTAATGAACCAATCACACGCATGCTGCGGAAGGTTAACTCAAACATCACCGCCTTCGATTTCAACCGCAGCACTCCCTGCCTTAAACTTGACCTTCTTCACCAATCCTAAACCCTAACTTTTAATTAGTTTTTAATTAGTTTTAAGCCAAATAAATGGGGACTTATGCCCCACCAAAATTAAAATGTTGGACTCATTTACATCGTTCGCACCGTCTATCAACGGTGTCTCTTAGTTTAATCCTCAACAAATTAAGAATTTGCAAGCCTCGAGATATGATGAAAAGCTAAAAAAACAGATATTCGAATAAAATGAAGTTCCAATCATATCAAGAAAAATGTGTATCTCCGTTTTTTTTTTTGAGAATTGGAATCAATCATTTTATGTTTTAAACAAAGTTTTGTGAACAATTTAATGAGTTTTTCTTAATAGAGTTTTGTAACATACTTACTGCGAATTTATTATGCGAAGAAAAGTTATCACAAATAACAAAAAACACCAATATTCACGAATATTAAAATTTCACAAAGACCACGGTGTCACTCACAAGCTTTTACATACGCATAATGGGGAGATACTGGGAGATACACGGTTTTCTCAAACAACTGATTGGTCAAGGAGTTACACAAATTTCTAAACTGCCGTTTATACCATAATTTTGAATAAAAAGGGGATTCCCAGTTTAAGGCCCTGTAGATTCCGTTTTGAACAAACAGATGGCATTAAAATCTCATTTTTAGAAAATTTGGAGTTACACATTTTTCACGTTTCACCGACGATTTGCATTTTATGCTTCCATCGGCACTCTGTCCATCGGTGGGATGAGCAGGATCATTGTCTACTAGAATATTGCCTTAACTTCATCTTTTCGTATTTTTAAGACATTTTCATGGTACCACCTTACTTCACTGATAATTTTTTTTGAGAACCATGTGGCGGGTGGCAATGGTGCAGTAGTAGTGTATTCGCTTACGGAATGGAAGGTCGTGCGTTCGAATCCCGGCCAAGTCCATTACTTTATACCGAATACATGAAATCGTAATCTCCCTAAGTAACTTAGACACCACCCGTGGAGAAAAACCCTACAACTGCACCAAAACACTTCTTTCCTATCTCTCTATTCTTTCTAATACCAAGTAGCTTACACTGTGTTCTTAGCATTATAAGGGTACTGTAACAACAGAAAAAATCCCTTTAGCGTAAGCAAATTATAAAAAAAAAAAAAAAAAAAAAATCCGTTGATCGAACCAAGCTTTCTTCGAGTTGTAATAATGTACCGGTAACTTGTCCATAATATCCTTCAGTACTCTTGGTTTCTTCGATTTTCCTACAACTGCAAGCGTGTTTCTGTGAGAACCATTCGCATTTGCACAACACAAAACCGATAAACGACATTTTGGCTGCTTATGACCAGAAACGTTTTTGTCCGATTTACCATCCTGTGTTGTATCTGGCATTGTTTTCCAAAAAAATTCCTGTCTCATCTGCGTTATATATTTGGAAATCAGAAAGATTTTGCTCCTGAACAAATATTTTAAAATCACTTTTAAATAATATCTACTGCATTTTCAGTGTCAGCACTTAGGGCTTCTCCAACCACTTTTCTATTTAAAATACCATGTCTGTTTCTAAATCGTGATAAATAACCAACCATCGCTTCTCCAAGTGTCTGTGCAAAACGTATGGCAGCAGTTTGAATTTCAATTTCATGAATAGGAACACCACTGGATCTCTGCGAACAAAGCAAGTGTAAACGGCACTGTCAATTTTTTTTAAAAAGTTTGGCTCCCTCAGTCTATGTACATTTTTATTCGATTTTGTTTCAGATTCAAAAAAGCTTTTTAATTTGTCTTTATTTTTCTTTATATCGTAAAATGTAGATTTAGTTATGTTAAACTTTTCTTAAAATTTTCTTGTAATTCATTCCACTTTTTACACATTCAAGAACTTCTAATTTTTGTTTTAAGTTTAATGATTTGTATAACCCTCTACTTGTTGATTGTTTAACTGCCATTTTTACCTGAGTTATACTTAATGTGTATTTATGCAGAAATAGGTATGTATCGACTTTGTGCTTGAGGACTATGATTTACATTTATCGCCAACTTAAACAGTACTGGTGTTTTCCCAAACAACATCTAAATGTGAATTACCGGGATTCCCCAATACAATTTTTTTTATGGTTTTTTCCGACTTCTAAATTTGAATTGCGGACATTTTTTCCCCGAATAAACGAGTTTTCTGAATTAAAGGGCTTTTGCTGTACCTACACAAGTTTTTAAGAGCCTTAAAGAACCAAATTCTCCCGATTTGACAAAGCCATACAAACAAAAAATGCTTCACCCAACAGTACGAGTATTATATGCATAGTATTTATGTTTTCCTGTCCAGTAAAAAAATTAAAATGTGACAGCTTTCCAACAACATAAACCCGATGAATCAGATTTCAATGGCTCATACGACTTTTGTGAGTCGACCAAATTCGGTCGTGACCCTTAGCTAAACAGAAACTGCCTTTTTAGCTATTACCATCAATTTTTTTTATTTCATTGGTGTTTCTGCTCATACATCGCCGATAATATATATCGAATTTTTCGTTGTGGTACCGTTCCGCATATAAAGTCTAAAAAAAACAACAACCACAATTTTAGTAATATACTGAAACTAATCTGATTCCACATAAATGCACAATAATTTACCTGCATACATTCGTCTGTCATCGTTTTGACGTCAATTCAAAATTTTCATGAGCAATAGAATTTCCACTCCACCTACAATTCCTTTTCATCTTGTTACCCCTTCGCATCAAGAACTCGGCAAATGCATCAGAGTACCTTTTGACGAAATTTATTTTCTATTCAGTTGCTTTTAAGTGGGCTTTTTTTTGTCGAGTGGTTGAGTAACAAAAATCGCATAAAAACAAAATTATATTTATATATGAAAATTGCACAAAAAAAATATATTACAGTACAGTCAGTCAGCACAAAGAAAAAAGAAAAACTGCTGCCATTGCTTGCTATTTTGAGTTCAGTGACCCGGAGACGAGCGATTGGACGCGACAACGTTGGAATTGCGAATATACCTACACTTAGTGGCTCTGCAGAGAAGCAGCTAGCACTAGCAAAGCTCTTCTATAAAAGAAGACGACGACTAGAGTTCAACGTTCAAAATAAATAGAACGTGCATTCAATGCAATTGCGACGCTTGTCACTCGCTGTGCTATGTCTATCGCGTTCAGTGACTCGCTGTAGGCGAGCCTCCACCAATACATAGTCACAATCGCAGCAGCATCAGTTTGTCACATAAAAGCTTCAGTAGGTATTAGGTGGAATTATAGCGCGTTGCAATTGAGAAACGCGCTGCGCTAGCGTTCCGTCTGCCACCACTTTTGGTGCAGCTAACATACACATCTTGCCAGTGCTCTCTTCATCGTTTGATCTTTGTTTGATTCTATTTTATTGACGGAGGCTAATATAAAACGGTTTATTTTTGTTCGTTTATTCGCTCTGCTATATTTTTGTTATCGGTTTCCTGCATGAGATCGATGAAGCTGTATTAGTGCGGTTTGTGTATGTTTGGGAAATGCATTTTCAATCACTTAGAGTAAAGGTGTTGTATCTTGCAGTGTTTGATTGGATTTGTCTGACCTGGGAACGTTGCACTTTCGGGGTGACATCGAACTATGGACATTGCATGGCAATAGGGATCTTCGAAGTCGCCAGCGATGCGATAGATTTTCACAGCTAATAAAATTAGGCTGTAGCCCCTTTGGGGAAAACCGACTTAGAACTAAAAAGTGTCCATAATTATTTAAGCTAATTCCTCAAAGGTTCCCCAATTTTCCTATCGTTGATACATTAACGCTTTGCGAAAAGGTTGGTCTAACATTCTACTGTCTTTTCTAAGTAGTATGATAGATAGATAGATAGTTTATTCTTGCTTCATGAAATAAAAATACGTTGTCGCTCAATTTACATTATATAGTTGCAGAGATTTGACATTTTTGTTTGTCTTTCAACTGAATCGTTATTTTATTTTTTAAAAAGCACAAATAAATATGAAAATTGTATGATTAATGAGGAAAATCATGAGAAAAACCTCAAATTAAAGAGAAAAAATAAAATAAATAAAAATAATAATGATATTAAAAAGAATAAATAAAAAAATAAATAAATAAATAATTAAATAAATAAATAAATAAATAAATAATAAAATAAATGATATGTTGGCTATTTAAGCTTCTAATTTTGCACTTTGAGGATCGTTTCTTAATTCGGCCTATTGACCAATATCTGCAGGCATCGCAGAACAATCATTTCTACAGAAAAGGAAAACTGTATTCATCTTTCTTTTTAAATTTATTCGAAGACTTAAAGCGGGACTGTTGGCTAATTCCATGTCGAATTTCTAGATTTCTGTAATTACGTGTTGAATTGGAGAGCCCTTTTCGTAGGAAACATTATTTGTTTCTTCTTTACAACGGTTCGCGCGCCGGGAACGGCGGGATAATTTGAAATTTGCATGTAAAATGCAACAACAACTTATCCTATATACGCTAACTTTAGCGGGGATAGCTATCGCCGCTAAGTCCTTTAGCGGGGATAAACAGTGCTTCCAAAACCCATTTTCTTCGTTTCTGATGAATCGTTGCGATGAATTTTTCAGGAAATGTCAAAGTTTGACATCCCGCCGACCACCGGCACATCCCGCCGAATATTTTGTTCGGGATTTTATTATTATTATTTTTTTTTTTTTTTTTTTTTTCAAAATTTAGTAAATCTGTCAATGTGAAACTGTTTTTTATAATTTTAGAATATGTTTGGCATTAATTTCAACTGTCGAAAATAAATATTTTTGAATTTCACGATTTTCAATACAAATTTCTTAACTCAACTTCCAGCTGTGTCACTAATAAACGTCATAGGTGCATGTGTGTTGCCAAGTTTTTTTTTTATGAATTCTTAAGCGGCGATGGTCGTTTTTTAATGCCATGCCTATATCCGCGTGCAAAGAAATACGGCTATTGTCCGTAACCCGGATCTATTGAAGATAGTGCTTTCCCTGTAGATAATGATACCTGCCCTACGCTCCATATTCTCCAGAACAAGATTGAAGAATCCCAGGACAGTGTCATCTCCTTGCCGACATTGGGTGCAAGTTTGGAATAATTTGAAAGAGCTGCTTCCAAACTGCACATTACACGTATACCTGCCGCGTGTTTTGCAGTGTCACGCGACACAGCTGTATCGTTATGCCTGGAACCCGTATTTCGCCTCGAAATGTAGAGCTCCTAAAAATCATTGGTTGCTGCTTAATGATGATGAATAAGTTTGTCGTGCTCAATGGTTAGTGTGTCGGGCTACTAATCGAAAATTCCCGGTTCAAATCCCGCCGGGCCGAACAACAACTAGAGTTTTTTTCCACTGCCCCACCTCTTGCGAACGTCTGGCAAACATCAAAGAGTATCAATTGTCATGAGAAGCTTCTCAAATATGCCGTTCGGATTCGGCTTAAAATTGTAGGTCCCTTCCACTTCGCACAAGAAAGTGGTGGTGGTTTTAGGCCCTGTACCTATAGGCCGTTAATGCCTAATATTTATTTTTTTTATGATTAATAAGTTAGTGAGTCTCGAATTCAAATTCGTTGGTCTTTTCCAAAATTGTCCTTAGTGTATTGTCGGTCTGCGAACTTCTCACAAGCATCCAAGAGTACCAATTGTCGTGAAAACTTACTTAACGGGCTCCCGACCCTTGAAGAGTCTCAGCCTGAGACACTGCAGCCTTCCATCTTCTGCGATCCCGGGCAGGCTTCGTCCAGTTCTCCAGACCAAGCGCTCTGGCATCCGCGATGGGTTGGTCTTTAAAACGGAGACTCGGTTTTCCTTGCCTTCTCGAACCAGGGTACTTGGGGTCGAAGAACCTCTTGGCTAGAGATTTTTAGATTAGATTATTTTAGATTTTATTCATTTCATTCAGTTACAAAAAAAGAGAAATATTAAATCTATCTTAAACGACATGGCTGAAAGCCGTCTGCCACAGACTGTCAACATACTTTTTACATTTCATTTAAAAATCTTCCTCCATAATTCTTGTCGGGTAAGCTAAAGTTGTTTCACAATATAATGTTAGAGCTTTCCGATTGGACCCGTTTAGTTGTTCCTGTATTTCTTCGGTTAACAAGATGGCTTTCCCAAAGCAGAACCTTCTGATATCAAATACCTATAAAGTGCATTATATTTCCCCTCTGAGACATTTTACACAATGAGCATAAAACCGAGAGGTCTTCTCTATGTGGCACGAAGTTTAGTGAAAATAACTCTCCCCTTACGTGGAAAATTGTAGAGATGCATCCAATTTTATTCGAGTCCTTAAAGTAGTTCAGCGACCCAAGGTTAAACTGCAGTGCCTAATAGATCTCCCTATGTGTTGACGCACTCGCTTGCTCGATACATTTTTGTCGAAAACATGAATCCAAATGCGACAGGAAATCATATAGTCTACCTTTCCAACTATCCCTTGTATTCCAGTCTAGATCCAAGTCGTACTTTTTTATTGCTTGCTTTCTCTTTTTTTTTTTTGTAAATAGCTTAATAAATAAATTAAACTCAAATTCTTAAATTAATTGAAAGGCTTTCAAAAATTTATAAGACTTTTGTCCTACTCTGTAAGCGATTTTGAAATAAATAAAATAAAAATAAAATATAAAATACTCATAACTCTCTGCTAGACTTGGCATCTCCTTATATCACAGACTTCTCTCTCAGTAACTGCATACTTGGTAATGATCCGTGGTAATCTTTCTTCGCCCAACCTGAATGTGTTGAGGATGTAGTCCATGTTCAGCTTGAGTGTTTGTAAGAACAGAGGTGCA
Organism: Portevinia maculata; assembly: GCA_949715645.1. Lineage (NCBI taxonomy): Eukaryota > Metazoa > Arthropoda > Insecta > Diptera > Syrphidae > Portevinia > Portevinia maculata. The sequence goes on along the minus strand of OX454527.1, from coordinate 192,072,605 downwards.
AGTCCGGTTTCAATCATAAGCATGTAGTTAGGTGCGGCTATAGGCAATCGGAACGTCCTTCTTAGATAAAATCGCTGTAGCTTTTCTACTGTATCATACCACCTATGACCCCAGGTTTGTGCTCCGTAAAAAAGAATTGATTTTGAGACTGCTTCGAACACCTGGTATGTATTTCATACTGTGAGGTATACTTCGGTTTTGGAAACAGTTTCTCCACGTTGAAGTAATTGCACTTTTAGATTGCAGAAGTTTTTCAGCCAAATGTAGTCCCATACTCAGATTACTGGAAATTATGACTCCAAGGTATTTGTGATCTTTACTGTTGCAATAGCAACACCGTTAAAAGTTAATATGAGTACCCGCGTATGAAATCCCCCCTGGGAGGTACTCAATGATGTCTTCAATATAAAGAGCAAATAGTGTCGGGCTTGCGTTGCAACCTTTTCTAACCTCTACCTCTGTAACGCACCACTCGGACAAATTGTCTCCGTTCCACACCGCTGCTTTCGTATTATTGTACACGTTTTCCATTATCTTGGCAAATTTTTGGGATATATACCGTATTGATATAGTTTGTAGAATAGTATTTGCCGGTCAATGGTGTCAAAAGCCGCTCTGAAGTCTATAAAAAAAGCATAAAGCTTTTGTTTCCGTTCTATGAAAGACTCTGCTATCACCCATGTTCTGCATTTCGATCGAAATCGAATTCAATTCACTTTTTAATTTCACTCGGAATGAAACTGGTGTTATGCATTTCGATCGTTTTAGATTTTTTCGAATTCACTTTCGAACTGTCAAAATCCTAAACAAACACAAAATGTGTTTGCTTTTCATTCAAGAGGGATGCAATTGTTTTAGCAATTTTCAATGAAAAAAATCCAAAGAGAACGAATAAGAAGATCAATTTTGCGAGAAAAAGCAAATATAGGTATTAGATTTTCCGAAGGCGGAGTAAATGGTAAGAGGGCATGAACCTCTCCGAGGCACAAGCAAGGGGACACAATAGACCAATAGGTCGCAGTGTAATATACCCTAACTAAATATTATTATTATTAAGTGGTCTTGATTTACATTTTGGTGTAAAAAAATAATTTCATTTGTTTGCAGTTTCAGATTAGGCAAAGAAGCTTTTTATTTAGGTACTAAGCGAAATAGAGCCATATATAAAACAGTCATCAATTTCTTCGGTACATAAACTGCAATACTTCGCTTCTTGGGTGAGGGAAGTTATCAAAGGTCTGTTGGAAAGGATTTAGATATTGGTTTAGCAAGACCAACTGTTAGTAAAGTAATTAAGGAGATATTGAATGTCCTGGAATCCAAATTATGCCACTAACTGATGAAGACAAAAAGGAGTCAAAACGATTTTTTGTGGAAAAGTATGGAATGGAATACCTGTGGTTATAGGATGTGTGGACGGAACCCACGTTAAAATGTTCAAGCCCCACCAGGATCCTAATTTATATTTTAACAGAAAAGGATATTTTAGCATGAATGCTGTACCCTTAAAAAAATTTGAAAATACAAACAAACCAAAAAGAATTACAATAAAAAAGCAAATTTGACTTACATTTCGCGTACAACGTTCAACACAATAAAAATTTATTCGAAAAACAACCTCGAAACTGCACAATTTCACGTCACAACAGATAAGTGAATTCATTCCGTTTGAAAAACGGTCACAATGGAATGCAGAACACCGATTTTCGTTTTCGAAATTCCAATTCACAATATTCATTTCGATCGAAATGCAGAACACACAATTTCACTTTCACCTTGCAAATTCACAAAAAGTGGAATGCAGAACATGGGTGTATGTTTCTTAGAACAAAGATATGGTCTACCGTGGGCGTGGAGTTGCCCGGCCGAAAACCTGCTTTGAATTCACCCAAATTGCGTTTTCCTGAATGCAGCGCATTAAGCGACTTTGTAAAACGCTTGTGAATACTTTTGTAGAAGCATTTAAGAGTGAGAGAGAGTGAGTGATTGCCATGGTACAATTGGATGGGTCTGACGAGTCGCCTTTCTTGAAGATTGGGAATATAATCGCTTGTTTGAAGCTCTCCGGCACGACTCCAGAGTCAAATATATTATTAACGACCGATGTTAGGGAAGTTAAGAGTTCGTCTGTGCTATATTTGTAGAATTCTGCGGGGATTCTATCAAACCCTGGAGCTTTACCATCTTTGAATCTAGTTAGAGCTTCTTTAACTTCATTTATTAAGATTGTGCTATCTAATGTATAATTAACAAATTGTGGTTTTGCATACAGAATAGGATTCCAATATTAATTGGTTTTAGAAGATTTTCAAAGTGGTTTTCCAGTACTTGAGCAGTGAGCTGGTTGTTGATATTTGGGGTGATGCCGTTGAGTTTCCTCGCTGAGTTCCAGAAATCTGCTGACTTTCTACAATTTGAAAGTTTCCTAGCCTCGTTTTCAAAGTATTCTGAGTTTTTCAGGTGGCATAGTTGCTTGTAGTGTGAGTTGACTCTGCTGTACAGCTCCTTGAATAAATCAGTATTATATTTTCTGAACAAACGCAGGAAAGAGAAAGCGCGCTTCCTCATTTTTAGGCAATCTTCATCGAACCAAGGTTTTTTGATGCTTTGCTTTCGGTTAGAAGTAAATTGCATCAGACATGGGATCGATAATTTTATTATTTCTTCCAAATTGTCCATACATAGCACAGCATTACCATTATGTTCACGTAGGCGACTGTTGAGATTATTCCTATATATGTTCGCTGTCCTTCCTTTCCATATGAATTTCGGGAGAATTTTCATATCCTGCGTGTAACCCGCTTCGGTCCTTTCTAGCTCTATAGAAGTAATAATAGGGAGGTTGGCTAGAGCATTATTTTACATTCGCTCAATGTGGCCGAGCCAATGTAGTCGACGTTATTTAGCTTTTTGGACTACATACAAATCTTGGTACAGCTCATAGAGCTCGTAGTTGTATCTTCTTCTCCATTCGCCGTCCTCGCACACAGGTCCAATTATTCGGGGAGTATTTTTCTTTCAAAAGAACCCAATTTTAGCTTCCCTTTTCTACTTATCGTCCAGCACTCGGCACCGTTAAGCAGGACTGGTAGGATTAAGGTTCGATAGAGCATACATTTTGTTCTTCGAGTGAGGAGTTTTGAACCAATTTGCTTCGCTAAACCGAAGGAACAGCGGTTTCCCAGGGTAATTCTCCTCCGGATCTCCACTTGGGTCTCATTCGTGGAGTTGATGTTTACTCCTAGGTAGATGAACTCCTTAACTGCCTCGAAGTTATTGCTATCAACAGTGACGTTTTTTCCTAGGCGGTGGAATGATGTTTGTTTGTTTGTTGATAGCATGTCGTGAGAAGATTTTCAAATTTGCCGTTCGAATTCGGATTGAAATTATAGATCCCTTCAACTTCGCACAAGGAAATAGTTGGAGAAACTAGGTTCTAAGTCCTCTATGGACCGTTAATGCCTAATTTTTTTATTTTTTTCATTGTCCGTCTGCGGGCCCGAAAGCGGCACGGTCACATGCTGAACGGCTGGAGACGTTCACACAGTGGAAATGGTCTTATATGTGCCATTAAATAAGGATAGACATAGGATCGTCATTCTTGTAGATCGAGCATATGGAGCTGATATAGTCCAGTCATCGTTCATGCTCTCATCCGTGCGAAGCCATCAGGGCCGGCGTTTTAGCATACCCAACCTCATATAGTGAGTGGTGGAATCGGTATTTTATCGACTGGACGTGGGCATGGCTACCACTTGTGCAACAAATTTGCAACTAAATCTGTATAATAAAAGTTACCAAACGAATTTGAAAATTACCAAAAAATTCAAAGCTGGATAGAACGTTGATAGAACGCAAGAAAAAAGGATTCCAACGGATGATTGCGACTTCATCCGCTGCAGCGACTTTCCATTGTGTTCGGGCAGTAAGCATTCAAATGGGAGAAGCTAAAAACAAACTTACTGGTAAAAACAGATGAAATCATTTTGGTATCCATTTTTAAATGCTTTTTCGTTTATTTAAGTCGTTAGTTCAAGAAGAAAGAAAATGTTTCAAGTTTGTCAAAACAAAAAGATCAGTGCAGTCAGAAGTTGTAAAAATAGAACGTGTTTACATGGATGGCGGTTTACGGAAATTCATTAAGGATCCATTTATATCAGGTGATTGAGTTCGTATTGAACAACTTAGTTAGACATATGTAGTTCAAAATAATCAAATTCACTCCATTCTTGCTGTCAAAACCAAATTAAAAATTACCATTTTACCAAAACTAATTACCAAAATTTGGTAACTAATTTAATTACCAAAGTGTCAACCGTGGATGTGGGTTCTGTTCGTGCCCAATTTCTCTTTATGGTGCGCATTTAGCAGCTGCTGCAAATAAATCAATTTCGCCTATCCGTGACGCTGTTTCGAAGTAGCTACGTTCCGTTCTTAAAGCCAGCAGCAGTTGCTTCGCTTTCTTGTTTAACCTCCGGATGTTTTTTTCGATTGCTAGTCTTTGATTCCCTTGAGCTTGAAGATTATTTTTCTTTTCTTCAGCATCGTATTTCCCTTCTGCTCTTGTTTTGAGCTGCAGCGTTTTTAAATGTTTATCTTCTGTGGGCTGTTTATCTGGGGTGGCTATGTAACTAACGATTGTTTTGGCTTTGTCCCGATGTAAGTGCGCAACGGAGAGTCTCTCGCTTAGACTCTGTCTGTTAGAGTATATCCAAAATCCATATAATGAGTAGGGAAGCTCTCGACGTTTTCTTTATCAGTTCTTATCAGCAAATACGTCTGTGTCACACAGGCACTAGAAGTAGATGGATATATTAAGTACTGTGTAAGATAGAGATAAAAGAGAAAATGCCACAGGGTGTTTCGTTAAAAAAGGCAAGCATTAATTTGTCACACATTTTTATTAAAAATTAAATGAGAACTACATGTGTGTTATTCTAAGATATTTTTGCTTGTTGTTGGCTTTTTTATAATCCTATTAAATATTTTGATATATACACTGGAATCGTACATAAAATTTTATAAGAAATGCTTTGTTTTGATTTTTATAGCAACATTTTTTTTTTTTTTTTTTTTTTTTTTTTATTATATATAATTCGCTTACGCTAAAGGGGCTGTGTTGTTTCTGTATATGTACAGTACCCTTATAGTGTTAAATACAGCGCATGCATTTTTTGTTGAACAGTAAGCTGCACCTAGCAACATTAATTAAATTCATTCTTTAATATATTATACATTTTCATTTTAAATTCGCACACTCCTGTTTTTAAAAATAAAATACCTCAGATGTTACCTTAAAACACGGCTGTTTTGTTGATGCGCTCTCCGTTCCTTCCGCCGGAACTTCAAATATGTATTCAACTTGAATATTCTCACAAATTGGCTCAATTGAATCTTGAACAGGATTGTCGAAAATGTCAGCCGGTATAATTTTATTTAAATAATCATCTGATTCCGCTTCTATGATAGGATCGTTCACTTCTTCTACCAGTAGGTACGTCAGAAACCTCCAGCGCATGGGTATGTTCATTAATGGGTATACTCTCTATTTCCTTTAGTTTCATAAATTTTGCCTATTGAAAACAAAACTTCAATGACTTTATTTTATGTAATTTTTCCTTCGATCTACGTTCATACCTTCTTTTATATTGGAAACATTCTGTAAATGTCTAAGATTGGCGTAGCCGAACATTTTAAGCGAAGCTTCGACTTGAAGTTCATGTCTTCTGTGAAATGTCTTTCGCAGACTCTCCAATCCGTCGAAGTTTTTTTTTCAATTAAATGAGCTTTGTTGATGGAACTGAACCACTTAACGCTTCTGAAAATATTTGTATACCCTCTTCTAAGGGTATATTAATTTTGACGCGAAGTTTGTAACATATTTAATATTGCCCGTATACCCCTAAAAGTTACTATATTTATGATTAGCATCGATAGTAATGTCGATCTAGCCATGTCCGTCGGCAAAAAATCCGCTTACAGACACGCCCACAAACTCAAAAACACAAATTTATCGTAAAAATCGAATTTTTAGCTAGAAAGCTTACATTTTTTATATATGATCTTTGACTCCTAAAACTGATCGGGAGATAAAATTTCTAAAATCCGCCCACTGACACACGCCCACAATTAAATCAAACAATTTTTATGAAAAGTATAATATAGTCTCTCTAGGTGTCCTTTATACTTATGTTTAAATATTTTTTAAACACGCCCACAATTAAATAAAACAATTTTATTGAAATACCACAGTTTGAGGTAGGGATTGTTTTTTTTACAAAAGCTTCGTTTTTTTTCGATTAAATCCTTTAAATGTTATATAACAAAATATGTAGAGCGTTCTTAACAATCCAACCATTTTTTATAAAAAGTACGGATGAAAGCAATAAGAAAAACCAATTAAATTTGATAAAAAAAAATAATAATTTTTAAAAACAATGAGACATACATACTCGTATTTTTAGATATGCTCTAGCAAAACAAAAGTGAATTTCACTGCACGTTTTACTCATACATATTTCTTTTAAGCTAATTTTTCTTACCTCCGTAACATACATTCCACTAATTCATTTATGCTTACCAAAGTTTGTGAACATGATCTGAGAATATTTGGTTTAACAGATGGTGCCCCATGCCATAATGCCGGTGAAACCATCGAGTTATTGAAGAAAGTTTTCAATGACAAAATTATCTCCAGAAATTAACCTCTGGCCTGGTCTCCAAGATCGTGTGATTTGAGCCCCTGGGCTGTGTTCTGTTTGATTTGAAGTCTTTGTTCTATGCGGACATGTAAACAACGAGATCAGCAACCACTTAGCCGCAGGTCAAAAATTTAAAAGGCGTGTTTTTGCGCCCTCTATTAAACCAATGGTGGGTTGGCATGCAAGGCAACACTAGCAGTCTAGATTTTGATCATACAAAGCGTCAAGTGGGGGAGAATACGATAACTAGAGCTCTAGAAATTGATAACGGTTTTTTATAGAAAGGTCAAAAAAAAAAAACATTTTTTACTATGGGAGGGTGTGGGGTCTATCTCGCCCCATTTAGGAGGTAGTGGCAATTTTAGAAAAAAGGACTTGAATTGAAAAAAAAATTATTAAAAAACAACGGCAACACTTACAATAAAGTACTATACCGGTTCTATAATCTGTTCTATAATCATTAATTTAAATTAAATTATTTATGTCAATAGTTTTTGAAAAATTCGCATGCAAACTCAAAATTTTGATAAAAAAAAATGAAAAAAAAAGTTTAGACACATTTTTTTTTCAAAATTGTGAAATGAAGTGCTAAATTGGCTTTTTGTGGCCAATGTTACTATCAATTCTGAAAAAATAAATAAATATTAGGCATTAACGGCCCATAGAGGGCCTAAAACCTAGCTTCTCCAACCACTTTCTTTGCGAAGTGGAAGGGACCTACAATTTTAATCCGAATCCGAACGGCAAATTTGAGAAGCTTCTTATGACAATTGATACTCTTATATGTTTATCAGACGTTCGCAAGAGGTGGGGCAGTGGAAAAAAAACTCAAAATGTTATTTGGCCCCGGAATTGAACCGGGGACCTTTCGATTAGTAGGCAGACACACTAACCATTGAGCCACTGCGCCCGAATCGAACACAAAAAACCGAATAGTTTTATGTCTTCTAGTTTTTGAGAAAATTAAAAAATTACACTACCTCCTAAACGGGGCGAGATAGACCCCCCTCCCATAGTAAAAAATGCTTCTTTTTGACCCTTCTACAAAAAACCGTTATCAATTCTTGGCGCCCTAGTTATTATACTCGTGCCCCCAACTGCTTCTCGCTATAATTTTAAAAAAGTTGGATACAAATCCCATGCAAGTATTCGTAGCCTTTTTACTGACATTCTATTTGTCCTTAAATAAAACATAATAAACAATCCAATTACCAATCCGGCGTAACTGCCATATTCTTGTAAGTAACTACCAGGAGAGGGTAAATTTTTTGTTATGCGATCCATCACGATGCAAGTCACAGCCAGGAGCATTTAATCGAATTCTCTCACTCTCACCGCCATGCAAATGTCACAACCCCCCTATTTATTAAACAGCATCAGGACACCAATGATGATGGGATGACACAAACACCGGGAAGGGAGTTATTGTTCTCTCTTATATTGTGGTAGTTGTTTTTCCAATAACCCCGCACTGAGAACGAATTTCCAGCCAAAGTTCTATGTGAGATGAGTTTCTTGACATATTTATGCTGTCGTTACCCACACCACCCTTGTTCATATTGACAATAAGGTGGATGATGTCCTATTTGATAATATCTCCGACAAGGATCTTTGAACTTTTTACTTCCTACATGGTTGTTTTCTTTCTTTGTACGAGTTTCGTGAATACAGCAGCGCTCCCTATCTGAAGGAGACTACGAGAGAACAGTGCTTTTATTTGCTGTGTGTGTACATGCAAGTTTTTGTGAATGACTGAAGGATATTCTCCCACTCAATGTGAACACTTTGCTGTTATTCCGTGTGTGTTATTGAACTCCTCACATTTGAGAGGGTTCTAAGCGAGAGTGGGTGTTTGAGAGAGAGAAAGAAATATGAAGAAAAGGCAAAGCTTCCTTTGATAGACGTAAATTAAGGGCAATTTCTCCAACAACAAATGTTTCCAATATTTGCACTTACTCTTCTCCTATCAATTTTTAATTGAATTACCATCCTGTGCCATAATGTGTCCCTGTATCCTTGGTGAAATTACTCAGTGGCAACTATAGCGTTTGTCTTGGCAATAAATTACTTGTCAAACGATTCCGCCGCCATTTTTGTCACCAAAAAAATCTCTGCTACTTTAATTTCAAATTATACCTATGATGTGGCAACGGCTTGCATTGTACATGCCAATTGCATCCGTTTGTTCGTTTGTTCGTTAGAACACTGTTGCCTGCTACTCTCTGTCTCTATTCTATACTGCACAGTGTTGCATTAAAATAAATGACCTTCATAATGCACCCGAATCGTGCATGCCGAGTCATCCAGAGGGTAAAAGTCCATTAACCTCGAATCTTGAGTTGAACAAATGCGCGTTGCTTCATTCGCGTTCGTCAGTTCGTTTTGTACTGTGTGCAGCTTACACTAAGTACTACCACCACCAGAAGCTCCTCTCTGTCTCACTGCTTTGCTTACAACAATAATAACTCGCACTGGTTTTTTAGCAGCGGCAAGCGCAGTGCGGTGGAGTACCCGCTTGCAATAGATTGTTTCGGACGTATACGAAGGTGGTCAGTCAGCAGTAGTAGTTTTGTTTCTATCGTCGCATTCCATATTCGCGCGACTTCCCAATGTTGTTGTTTTTTTTTTTTTTTTTTGATTGCGCGCGTGGTTTTGTGTTGAGATTGAAAGCAGAAACAAAATGGATTTGCATTAGATAACCAGCGGTGAGTTACACTATGTGTAGGTATGGGTTTTGGCTCGATAGTGTTTGTGCAGAGAGTGTGAGCGGCCTTAGATCGTTTATCATTGTTAGTTGGTTTAATATTTTCACCATGTAAATAGCGCTGGATTGTACCTTGTTTTCTTCTGGTGCTGATACTTGATAGCTATGCGGCTAACAGAGCGATGAATTTATGTTTGGCCTTTTATTCCAGACAATTGTAGCGTTTAAATGATACATAACTGCTTTCTTGCAGAGGTTTATTGGTTTGTTGTTTTTGTTTCTTTTAAAGATGTTGCTAAAGTTAGATTGCATTCAACTGACAAGAGTTATTATCTGACTTTAACTTTTTATTAAACAAGCTAGGTAGTTAGATACCTTTTTAGATAACCCTAACCTAACCTACTGAAAGGCATTACAATGGGTCAGTATTGAGCTGAGCTGTAAAAGCTGTAAAAGACTGCAATTATTAAGAAAATAATTCTTTCAAATACGCCGACAAATGTTTCAGTTCTATCGTTTCAAAAAAAAAAATCGCCATTCATTTTGAAATCGTGATTGAAGCAATCAGAAATTCTCGTTTAGTAATTTTTCTCAAAAAATTAACATAAAAAAAAATATTAAAAAACAACGGCAACACTTACACTGGCGATCACAAGGCCGAGGCCATACATTTTGCAATCGATTTTCAGTCTTTATACCTGTTGAACATTTTATGCCCAGAAACTTTTACTACCTGTGAACAGGTATGTACATATTTTCCCAACAGTAAAAAAAAATAAAGACCACGATAAGCGCGCGATCGAAGAAATAGAGAGATGTTACAGCAAGAATGAGATTCGGAAGTTTTACCAAAGGGTAAAAAGAACCTGCCAAGGCTACAAAGCCCTAACCGAAGCCTGCAGGGACAAACAAGGGAACACCATAGTAGAATTGAAGTCGATGCGGAGGATATGGAAGAACTACTTCTGCAGACTGTTTAACGGCGATGACGAACTAAATCCCGCTGTCAGGCAGAATGCACCATTCAACCTGGACGATGAAGACCAACAATTCCGTCCACCCGACCTGGACGAAGTGAAGGTAGCCATATCTAAGCTTAAGTCCAACAAAGCCGCTGGAGCAGATGGCCTAACCGCCGAGCTATTCAAACCGGCAGGCAAAGACTTGGTTAGGAGCATGCACCAACTCATCTGTAGGTCGTATGCCCAATGACGGGAACATCAGCATTGTTTGCCCGATCCTCAAGAAAGGAGACCCTCTGAACTGCGCCAACTACAGAGGTATTAGTCTTCTTAACATCGCCTACAAGATCTTATCTGCAGTGTTATAGCTGTTTACAACAGTCTTACTTCTATTACGCCTCCTTGCAATTTCTCGGCCTGAGAGTCCTTAATCCTTGAAAGCATCTATTTTTCCTCTTTCTGTCGCTGTCAAAGTCTTTCCGGAAGTTCTTTTCAACGGAAGAAATTAGTTTTTTTAAAAACTATTCATGGAAATCACTTGATTTAAAAACAAGATGATAGAAACGACTTTTATCTTTAAAAAAATGTGCAACACTTAATTGTAAGTATTACCGTTATTTTTAAATATTTTTTCCCCCATTTGAAGTGTTTTTTTTTTTTAGAAAATCGCTCTCCCGCCCAAATGGGGCGAGATAGACCCCCCCCCCCCCCCACCGCCCATAGTAAAAAATGCTTGTAAATAACTGTTCTTCACAAATCTGTCGTTAAACTTTGTCGCCTGTGTTATCGTACTCTCCTCGAGATTTGTTTTTGGTTTACAGATAAAATGATGAATGAGTTATTACTGAGTTGCAGAAAAAAACACCACTGTTCTACATTTTTTTAAATCACTGCCTTGTATTTAAAAATTGTTGATAAGTCACTGGGAAGCTGTGACTTTGATATTTGTTTACTGAACACAGGCAACTGCTGTCAAAGTTTTTTGCGGTTGGACTTTTTTCTGTTATTTTCAATTTTCGGGGAGTCGCCTTATGATGTTTTACTTTTTTCTCGGTGCAAAGATGGATTAATATGCGTAACATAAAATTCTTTTAAAACATAGGGACGGGCTACAGTCCGCTTGGGCGAACTGTTGGATACCCTATTCTTATTCCTATCCCTCATAAGTGGGCGTGACAAAAGTCTAAGTATGGTTGAATTGTTAAGAACGCTCTACATATTTTGTTATATAACATTTAAAGGATTTTATCGAAAAAACGCTCCCTAGCTCAAACTTTGGTGTTTCAATAAAATTGTTTTATTTAATTGTGGGCGTGTCAGTAGGCGGATTTAAAAAAAATTAACACATGAGCATAAAGGGCCCCTAGAGAGTATATATTATTTCAGCTCCCTAGCTCAAATTTTGAATTTTCAGTGGGCGGATTTTGAATATATTTACACATGAGCATAAAGGCCCCCCTAGAGAGTATATATTATAAATGTCAGCTCCCTAGCTCAAATTTTGGTTTTTCAATAAAGCAGTTTTAGGAGTCATAGATCATATATACAAAATTTTCTAGCTCAAAATTCGATTTTTTCGCAAATTTTGTTTTTTTTTGAGTTTGTGGGCGTGTCTGTGGGCGGATTTCAAAAATTCGTAAACTTGATTATTTCGGGACCCTAGAGAGCATATGGTTGAAATTTCAGCTCTCTAGGCCCAGTTTAAAGGCCTAATTTTTGCCGACGGACGGACGGACGGACGGACATGGCTAGATGGACATTGATCATAAATATAGTAACTTTTAGGGGTCTACGGGCAATATTAAGGTATGTTACAAACTATGCGTCAAAATTAATATACCCTTATAATAGGGTATAAAAAATAGTTAAATGGCGGCAAAAACGCATGAGAGCAAAATTTGTTCGTTGTAGAGAAAAATTCGCTTTAGGGAAATTCAAAACACACTTAAAGTAGAACGAAAAATATTTCTACTTGAAACAATTCGTAATCGAGAGAGCTTCGTTGTATAGAAGTTTGTAATATTGAAGTTCAACTCTATTCCATTCTGTCGCTGCTATTTTTTTTTTTTTTTTTTTTCTAAAAATCGAATTTGTTTTTGTAAAAAGCACTCCCAATAGGTCCCTGTTTGTAATGTATTTTTACATTCCGTCGGGTCAACCCACAGAGTGCTACGAACTTGTTATCGCTGCTTTTAACCGAATAATTGGCATATCTGACTCGTTCGACGATATAATCATTTTCGGTGACTTATTTCTGCCCCAGTTGCAGTGGAGTCAACCAGATGATTAATCATTTTATAAGGCGTCGAATCTTAGATAGGCTAGTATACTCAAGTCTTAGCCAAGTTAGCGGTGTCGCAAACCACATTGGTAGGCAATTAGACCTATTTGCACTACTGATCATTTTAACTCTATGTTTATCAACTATTGATCATTTTCACCCTCCTCTTCTTTGGTTTTTCCAGATCTCCAAGAGATATCTTTCCTGAAGAATACAATTACAACAATTTAAAATAAGAAGCAAAGCTTATCTCAAAGCATCTCGGGCTCGAGTTCAGCGTTATAGGAGGTACGCCTTTCCTGAGAGAAGAAATAAAATAAAAGAAGTAGAATTTCGCTCCTGACTAGCGATGACACCACAAATCGCATTACGCGTTTCATTCGCCACTTGAAAATCTTGAGAATGAAATGAAAGAATGCTTTGAATAGGTACATTACCTATTTATGTTTTTCTTCCTTTCCAATAAACCACAAGTATCTTATCTAATCCAATAATATCTACAAACAGCTCACTTTACGTGTCGTCTCTAATCCGTCATGTCAAGGACCATCACAAGACCATTCTAGACAATGTGCATTACTTGTATTCTACAAAGAATGCACTGCAAATCTTATACATAGATATTCCCTTTGCCATCTCACCCGTATTATATCGCTCATCAACATTGCGCTCCATTCGACTGACTCAGATATGGATTTTTAAATATAAAAAATATATATATATCCATCTTCGAGAGTGGCTTCTTTCACAAAAATAAAAAAAAATCAACCTCATATTGCCAGTGCTTCTAGTAACCGAGGTCGTTGCGTTGACTCTTTTTTAGGTTATGTTCATCTCTCCAATGCCATTCGTACAAAAAAAAGATACAAATGCGAAAGTTTCACAGTTTCTTCGGCTGTTTTTATTTTATTTATTTTTTACGTCAAGTTTTACCTTCGATTTAATTTGTATACCTTTACATCGTTGCATCATTTGCAAATGTGTTTCATTCAGAGATAGAGGGAAATGTCTTCGTTAGATTCTTAACGCACTCTCCCCTCGCGTCAATAAAATCCGATTCCTTTCTCTTTCCTTTCATTTTATAAACAAACAAAAAATGCAAATTTTCCCGAAAATGTGGCTGCATTTCGGAATCGTTATTACCCAACCAACACACATTTGCTGTGCCTTTCATTTTGTTTCTTGATCGTTTACCTTACTCTTTATCTATGCGAAAGAGTTCATCGAACTGTGTTGTATGTTCGCCTTAGGTTTGGGCTCCCCTCCAGTCCCATGCCCCTACACAAAAGATAGTAGTAGATATGGGTTTCTTTCTTCTTCTCCTCCTCTTCGTTCATAGTATTCATAGTACCACATTCGGTTTCAAAGCTTCGTTTGCTCGTAGTTTTGAGTATTTGACTGTGATGCAGGCAAGCAGACAGCTTTTGCACAATTCACCTACTAATTTGTTTTGCAATAAACAATTCGCCCACAAAAAACGAGCAAACACGAAAAATAATTAGGAAACAAAGCAGTGGAAATGACAAATCGTATAATATGCCAAATACGCGCACACTAACAAACTTACTGTAGGCAAGCCACACGGATGCTAGCGCCAGCGTAATTGCGAGAACGGAAAAGTCCATTGAACTTTTTGCATTTTTTTTTTTTTTTTTTTTTGCTTTTTTAAAAAAAAATTATTTAAAAGTACATTTTCCCCCTCCCGTTCCTTTATAGTTGCGTTTTCTTTCTCTCCTGCTGACTTGCCCAGCAGTTTGTTTTTGTTATCTATGAGTTTAGTTTGCTGCGACGAGGAACATGTGGAGAGCTTTTTTTGCACTGTTTTTTATTTTATTTTTTATATTCTCTCTGGCTGTGTTTTTGAGAGATGAAAAAGAGATGTTCTTTCTCTGTGGGAAATGCATTTACAGTACCTACAGTATAAAATATTTAGAGGTTGTTTCTTTAAAACGACATTAAATGAGACTGTATTAAAGATCATAATCTTCTTTAGTAGATAACCTCAAACTTACGATTTGATTGGATCCCTTCAAGAAATAGAGTCTGTTTTTCGTCCGCAAACGGAATCAACAATGATCCGCATCAGTGTTGCCCCCCAAGTCTTCGAAAAAGTAGCTCTGGGGCTGTAAAAATGAAGTACAATATAGTTACGGTGACCATCCGTCCCTTATTTTAAAGGACAGTCCTTCATTTCTATAGGGTGTTTTTTTTTATAGAGGCATACCTACAACTTTTTTTGAAAATTAAAACACAACAAATGGAATGACCAAATTCTGGCTATTAGCTCACAAATTTCATGGCATATAATGTTTACAAATAATTTTTGGCATATGGCCTCCGCGACTGCGCCTTATGAATGGCTCCTGTAGGTCCGATTTGGACCACTTTTTCGAGCATATCAGGTCTTATTTCGTCAATAGTGCGTCGAATGTTGGCTCCCTGGTTTATCAGCATAGACCAGAGATTTAATGTAAACCCACAAAAAGTGGTCCAAAGGTGTCAAACCACACGAACGAGGTGGCCAGGTAGGTAGGTAGAAGTGGCGGTTCGGCTTGAACCCAATTAGCCTTTGTTGTGCCTTTTTGTTATCACGACTCGTGTGACCTATGTTGTAGTGGTTGTAGAAGATTTGATGTGTGGCTATATCCAACCTGTGGAGTTGAGAAAACGGATAAGATCATGTATCTATTTGCCCGATATAGCGCTAAGGTCGTCGAAGAATGGTTGATTTAATTCCCTGCTGTCTAGCTCTTGCTAGTGCCGGACACTCGCAGAGGAAATGGAAGAGAGTTTCTCTTTCATTTACATTCCCGCAGGTTCGGCAGTGGGTGTTAAATGGAATACGCAGTTTGGCCGCATGGTGATTATCGCCGTAATTCTGGAGACTTCGGGGCGGGTTCTGTTTAGAAGAATCCCTGTTCTGCCTTTGTCATAAGTAGACCATATCTTCCTCAATATGATGCATGATGCAGTTAGTTAACCTTCGCCATTGAAGATTGGCTTTCTGCAGGAGGTACCTAGCGCCGCACCGCACCTAGCGGAATGTGAACCCTTGCAGCGAGTGAGCCGTCCAGAGCTGTGCCCTGCCTGACCAGCTCATCTGCACGCTCGTTTCCTGTTATGTTACTATGCCCTGGAACCTAAAGTAGTGTAACACTAAAACGTTCGCCCAGTCGCGCAAGCTCGTTTCGGCACTCCTGCACCAGTTTGGAGGATATGGTAGCCGAGTCAATAGCTTTGATTGCGGCTTGGCTATCTATGAGGATAGTAATGTTTTGTTTGTACGCTGTGTCACGCCCTAGTTGCGTGCAGGCTTCTCGGATAGCCAGTAGTTCCGCCTGGAAAACGCTGGCAAAATCCGGCAGGCGAAGGGATATTGATATTTTCAGTGATTCCGAGTAGACACCGGCCCACACAACACAGTTCATCTTAGAACCGTCGGTGTATATTACCGTGTCGAAATCTTTCACTACTTCGTCCCTCTTCCAACAAGCTCTGGAAGGGAAGCTTACTTGGAAGCCTTTTTTGAAATTAAGTTTGGGTGTGATGTAGTCGGTTGGAAACGTGACCATGCCTTCTGGTAGCGAGTCCAGAATGCTGCTGTGGCCGTATGGCCTTGCAGTCCAGCACCCCGATTCCCTGAGTCTTACCGCACTACATAGTGCGGTATCTTTTGTGTGTAGGTCAAGAGGCAAAAGGTGCAAGAGCACACGGAGGGCGTTGGGGCCGACCTCAGTGCACCCGTGTTCCCAAAACAGGCTGTTCTTTGCAATCTTTTCAGTTTAATGAGGTTGTAACCTTTACTCAACGCGGGCCACCATACTAGTGATCCATAGGTAAGGATTGGACGTACTACTGCTGTGTACATCCACAAGGTCATCTTTGGTTGAAGTCCCCACTTCTTTCCAAAGGTTCTGCTACAGGCATAGAAGTTGTCACAATACACGCCTTCCTCACTCTGTGTTCAATGTTATGTTTCCAGTTAAGTTTAGGATCGAGCGCGATACCCAGATACTTAGCGCTGGAGGATAGTGTAAATGGTTGACCGTTTAGGCGGGGTAGGGTAAAATCGGGTATTTTGGTTTTGGTGGTGAACAGCATCAGTTCGGTTTTGCTCGGGTTAACGCCGAGGCCACAACTTGTAGCCCAGGTGCTTACCTTGTCTAGAGCATTTCCCATGATATCACTTATCACGGAGGGAAACTTCCCTGACACTAGTATCACTACGTCGTCCGCATACGCGACAGCTTTGACCCTTTCCCTGTCTAGTTTTACTAGAATTTTGTTCATAACTATTAGCCATAGTAGCGGGGAAATGACGCCACCCTGTGACGTTCCTCTATATGGGCAAATTTGGTTAAGCGGCTGTTGCCTAGTGTTGCCTGAATAACTCTTGTTCCGAGCATAGAAGCTATCAATTTCCTAATAGATTCCTCTATGCCCAGTTCGACCAGAGATTCAAGAATAGCTTCCGTGTGTACGTTGTTGAAGGCTCCCTCTATATCCAAGAAGGAGGCTAGGGTGTATTCTTTCTAATGTATGGATTTTTCGATAGTTCGCACTACCTCATGGAGAGCCGTTTCCGTGGATCTGCCCGTGAGATAGGCGTGCTGTGATTTGGAAAGCGATGTTTCTGGCAGAGAACTTCGCATATGGATGTCTAGGACACGCTCCAGGGTTTTGAGTATAAAGGAGGTTAGACTGATAAGTCTGAAATCCTTCGCGGATACGTGCCCGCGTTGGTGGCCAACTCACAGGTCCATTTCTTGAGATGATTTGGTTACCAAACGTTTGGCTCAACAAAGTCATCGTTGCACGCGCTGTATGGCATGTTGCGCCGTCTTGCTAAAACCATTTTTCCTCCAAATGATTTCCAATGACATGAGGAATAAAAAAAATCACGAATCATTTGCCTGTAGCGTTCGCCATTCATGGTAATGTTGGTACCGATTTCGGATTTAAAGACAAATTGACCGATGACGCCTTCGGCATGTAAACCACACCAAACAGTGATGACTTTTCGGGATGTAATGGAGTCTCAAGAGTCTCATGGAGATTTGTGAAATGAGCCTCAGCGCTGAAGATGATTTGACGATACAAATCTGTTTCAACTTCCAGTTGATTCTCAGCCCATTCACAGAACACACTACGCAATTGATGGTCCGCTGGCTTTAATTCTTGCACCAGTTGGATCTTATATGGATGTAGGCCAAGATCTTTCCTCAACATTTTCAAAGTAGTGGACGGGCAGAGACCGAGTTGCTGAGAACGGAGTCGGATCGATAAATTCGGGTCCTATCTCACACTCACGTCTACAGCGACGATGGCTTCTTCTGTACGCACGGTACGGGCTCGATTTGGATGAATATTATCACGAAGAGTAAATTTGGTCATGAATCGATCCATAGTATTGCGTTTTAGCTGCTCAGATGGACGCTTATGCGCACCGTAAACTTGACGAAGTGCTCTATAAGTTTGGCGAACAGAGCGCGAATTTTGGAAATAAATTTCCACGATTAGTAAGCGTTGTTCTGGTGTAAGTCTTTCCATGGTGATTTGCCAAAGTATACTGAAAAAAAAGTCAAACGCACTTTATTAGTATGACAGCTAGCTTGGCAGTTATCTCTATCAGAGGTTTTATACCTCCATAAATATATATAACATATCTTTCTTTTTAACAAAGGACGGGTTTTGTCGTTTATTTTTGAAAATGTTCTTTAAGTCACCAAGAAAATGACAACAAAGTACAAATAAATCTAAATAATGTTACCAATAAACCAGAACTCTAATATAATGTTTTTTTTTTTTTAATTAAGCCGGTTTTCAGATTTTTTTTTAAACTAAAGAGCTCTCAAACGAGACTTTCATTTGTTATGTGGTAGAATTATTGAAAAAAATGAGAGAAAACTGTTATTACCGATTGACAGACATCTTAGGGAATATATTGTTCCTACATAGTAATTTTTGTTTTGTAATTGTCACAGATCACAATCGAAAATCCACCTTTCTGTGGTGAGTTTTTTGTGTGTTTTCTTGTAAGGAATTCGGGAGAATACAGAAAATGTTATCGACTCACAATAAACCTCATAAGAAATTAGCCTCACAATAGTTGTGACTTGTGAGGCCTCACAAAGGCGGAGAATCCTGGTGTACAATTTTAAATTGTTGCTACTTATTCACCAAGCAACGCGCGCTAAATGGATTTTGTAGTATCCTTATCATGCAATAGGTACACAGCGCGGGCGTTATGGAAATCAGGATTAGAAGAAAAGAAGAGATGCGGATTTACATTAGTTTTAAATGTTTGTAGGTTATAAATATAATGTAAAGGAAAACAGAGCGTTGAGGAGTATTCCACATTCGTGTTGTGCGGCAGAGGAAACTTTCTTTGAACTTCGCTGTACATCCGAATACAGGCTTGAGGGTGAACTGATGAGCATTCCTTGCATGGCGGGTATTGCGGTTGAAATGTTCAAGGGGTGGAATGCAACTGGCCATTTCGTTTGAGGACATAATGGTGGAAATAACGAAAGAAAGGAGACATTACGACGATGACTAAGAGAGTCAATCGACCTCGCAACGTCTCGGTAGCCAATGAGTTTTATCTCGGGTTTTTGGATCCTGTTAAGTAGCTCCAAATAAGTTATTGGTACACCAGACCAGATATGAGCGTTGTACTCAAGTTTCGGGCGGATAAACGCCTTATTAATTGTAGCCAGATTAGAAGGGGCGAATTATTTCTTACATCGCTTAAGGAAGCCTAGACATTTCGCAGCGTTCTTGGCGACATCGAATGTGTGGTAATTCCAACGGATGTTGTGATTAACACACATACCGAGAATGGAAAGTCTTCCGGTTTCAGCGATGCAAGTGCCATTCATGGATAATGGCAGTGTGTGGGTTTTTTATTTAATGACAGAAGACAGCATTGCATTTTAGAAGCATTAAATTCCACTCTATTGGCTGTACCCCACTGAGTTATGCTGTTGTCATCAAATCACCAGTGCGCTTCATCGTTGAAGATGATTTTGCGATGAAATTCTTCATTTTTTTCCATAATGTCCAGAGCCCAATTCGAGACCGTACGTCGCTTCATATGATCAAGTGGCTTTAGTTCTTAAGTCAGCTTGATCTTGTAAGGGTGTAGGCCAAGATCCTTACGCAAAATTCGCAATAATGTGGCCGAGAAATCGACTGATTTGGCTGGTTTGCGACGGACGCCTCTACGGCAGCAATTTTCTCCCCTTTACTTTACTTAATTAACGGGCTACCGACCCGTGAAGAATCTCTGCCTGAGACACTGCAGCCTTCCATCCTCAACGGTCCCGTGCACGCTGCTTCCAATTGTCCAGACCAAGCGCTCTGGCATCAGTGATGGGTTGGTCTTTGAAACAGAGGTTCGGTCTTGCTTGTCTTCTCGAACCTGGGGGCTGGGATTCGAAGATCTTCTTGGCTGGAGCATTATTGTCCATTCGCTCCATGTGGCCGAGCCAATGTAGTCGACGTATTTTGGCTTTTTGGACTACATCCACATATTGGTAGAGCTTATAAATTTCGCGGTTGTATCTTCTCATCCATTCGCCCTCCTCGCACACAAGACCAAAAATCCGCCGAAGAATTTTTCTTTCGAAGGAGCCCAGTATCAGCTCTCACTTCCTGCTTATCGTCCAGCACTCGGCGCCATAAAGCAGAACTGGCAGGATAAGGGTTTTGTAAAGCATACATTTCGTCCTCCGAGTTAGGAGTTTTGAACTCAGTTGTTTTGCCAAGTACATGTTTACTCCGAGGTAGATGAACTCCTTAACTACCTCGAAATTGTTGCTATCAATAGTGACGCTATGTTCTAGGCATGGGCAGATGTTTGTTTGTTTGTTGATAGCATGTATTTGGTCTTGCCCTTATTTACTACAAGGCTTCTATTACGGAGCGCTGTGATCGACCGATAATGTCAATATCGTCCGCATAACCCAGCAGCTGAACGGACCTGTTGAAGATAGTGTCTTCCGTGTTGACACCTGCGCTGTGCACTATCTGCTCCAGTACGAGATTGAAGAAATCGCATGATAGCGCGTCGCCTTGCCGAAATACGGTGCATGTTTGAAATAGTTCCTAGGAGCTACTTCCAAACTGCACGTTGCAGCGCGTGTTTTCCAGTGTCACGCGACACATCTGAATCAGTTTTGCGCGGTTTCCGAATTCGGCCATCTCCATATAGAGCTCCTGACGATGTATACTATCATACATAAATGTATACATATCTATATGTGAAGTCGATGAATAGGTGGTGTGCCTCGACTTGAAATTCATTGCTATTTTCCAGGATTTGCCTCACTGTGAAAATTTGGTCTATAGTCGGTCTGCCTGGCCGGAAGCCACACTGGTACGTGCCGATAAGTGTGTTGCAAAACGGTTTAATACGTTCATACAGTACGTTGGAAAGGCTCTTATATGCGACATTAAGCAGGGATATACCTCGATAGTTCTTGCAAGACCTAGGATCGCCTTTTTTCTCCACACTTTGGGCAAAACGTAGTCTCACTGGAACGGCAACATCAAGCAGCAAATATTCTGACTCAATTTTGTTCACTAGACTTTGAATTGCTTGTCTAGTGGGACGAGCATTACGGCCGAAAATTGGCGTTAACGCTCTTAAAGTTGCGACCACCGACTCGGAATTTCGGTAATAAATTTTAATTCTTTGTAAACGTTGTTCCTTTGGGTACTTCACCATGACGAAAATTTTGATTTTACTAGATACTTTGACATTGACAGTTCGGTAATAAGTTTAAGGGTGCGTTCACACTGAAAGTTTGAAGTTGTCAAGTCGCTAATGAAAGACTCTTTATTTGCCTTATAAGTGATAGGTTTCGTGTGAGGCTTTATTCAGCTATATTCGTTGGTAACCTCACGGAAGTCCTTACGCCGTAAGTCCCCGCTTTCCACCGTCTAACGACGACGTTTCAAAAGCCATCAACTCGAAACTTCAATCCATTCAAAATGGCGAAGCCTAAACTTTCACAATATGAAACACACCCTATTCCCATTCACCGCTAATCAGTAAAATAAAAACAAACAAATACATACATGGATATCCCAACATAATTATGTACATTTATGAATGTATGTAACTACAGTCAATTTGTTTGGCTGGCCTAGTTGGATAATTTTTTTTTTGTGAACTATTTCAGCGTGTGTTTTCCCGTTCTATTCAATTTGCCGTACGATTACATGCACCATTCACTGCCTGACAACCTTCCTCTATCTGCCGTTGAACATTTTGCATATCGGTCTAATTCAAATATAGTCGAATGAATTAAAATTCACAAAACTATGATGCCTAGATATTCACAGCATTTGTTCTCTTTTCAATAAGTGGAACATTTGCGAGTGGTTGGAAAAAATATTTAAAAAAAAACAGCCCCTTAGGCAACAAAATGGTCGGTCATTGCACTCTTTGTGTACATTTGTTGGTTTATATGTTCTCTTTAAGGGGGCAAAGTCTGAGCTTTGAAGATGCCTTCTAAATGTAGCAGTCTCTAAAGATGCTTCCTTTGTTTGGTTTACCAGAAAATACGGAGATAGCAGGCGTTCTATTAGTTTTGGTGTCCACTAATTTGTCGGTAACTAGGTCATGAGTCAGAGTTGAGAAATGTGCTCTGCGAAGATATTGGAGATAATTTTTAAAGCAAAGCGGTTTTTTCAGCTCATTGGAAGTGTATTCTTCTAAGGGATTAGGAAGATCCTCGGTTATACATGTTTGCTGCTTCATTCGTCAAGTTCTTGCATTTATCGAGGAGTGATCGACTAAAATGGATTTAGAAATAGCCTGGTTTGAAACAACATTGACAGACATTAAACAAACTGCGTTTCTCAAATGAATCTCACCCTTAGTGAGCGACAACTTAAATGATTTTATGCTTAAACAGAACGAAGTAATCGAAAAAATCGGTGAAACAATGGATGGTATTATGGTGGCTGCAAATAAACACGCTCGTGCAGCAAAAGACTTCGATCATACTATAAGAAAGCTCCAAAAATCTCAACATACAAAGTATTTTGATATTTAAGAGAACTCGCCAAGCACTTAAAACGTATTTTTAAAACCTCAATTGTCCTCTCAATTACGTTCCGAAGAGAGGAATGTTTCCGGTTGTATGCCTGCTGTACTGTAATTTTCCTGCTTCGGAATCCATATAGGGCATCTGAAGGAAAGGCTTTAATGTATAGCCAGCATCTCCCAAAAGCCAGGATGAACGCTCTCCACTTTAATATCTTCTTTCATGTTGTAATCGCATATCTGCTTAAATAGAAATACTTACTTTATTTGGAAATATATATTTGGAATATTTTTGATGCTTACTTACAATCATTGCATTCACTGAAATGTGACCTTTCCTGTTATAGAATAACGTGGGATCTTGATGTGGCTGCGACATTCTAATGTGTGTACCGTCGACGCATCCTATGACGCCGGGTATATGAAATTTGTCCAAAAATGTCGGTTCGATTTGCTTCGTTCTTCATCTGCCATAGAAAGTTGAATCCATATTGGGCAAATTTTTTTCTCCAAAATTCTAAGAACTTGTTTCAAAATCTTTGAGACTGTGCTTCGGCCCAAAGCAACATCTGCATTTTTTCCAACTCATCTTTGAAAGTTTCCCTTGGTAAGAAAGCGAAAAGCTGCATCTAACTGCAACGTACAAGGAATCGCGAATTGTTTAAGATGCGGCCTAACAATTTGCAGCACCATTAGGAAAGCATATTTATTTAGTCGGTAGTACCTATGATATGAATCCTATGGAATAACAAATAAGTAAGACATTTTAACTTTCATTTGCAATAATTGTAATTATGTACGCAGCATCTGCAATTTCCAATTGATGTGAATGGTATCTCAGCAAACGCCTTTTAATTTTTTCATCTGCATACTTTTCTTTTTCGGTTTGAAACACTACGGCAATTAACACAGCACTCATTATTTAAATAAATCGCGAAAACTAGACGAAATTTAAAAGAAACAAACTATTTTATCAAAATTATATTTTTGCGACGTTTTAAATGACAGATATCAGCTATTTTTAATTTCACAGAAAGTGATTCCGAAAAATGGTCGATATTTGTAAATCGATGGAAATGTGGAAAATCGAACTCACTCGATTTGAAATTTCGATTTCGATTTCATTTCACTCGAATTCTGGAACCTAGCTGTTATTCTTTTTTAACAAAAGGATCGCGATGGGCCCTTCTGGTGCCTAGTGCTGTATGCGAACGACATACCCCTGTTTAACCTAACAAAAAGCATGAATTGAAGCGAAAAACACGAACTACGGTGGGTACTTCAGATAGTGAAATTTATATTAATTATATTATTTTTACTTGAACAAGGGCACTACTGTCTTTGAAATAACCGCTCAGGAAATTCGCTTTCTAAAGTTCCTTAACACTGCTGTGTATTAGTAGATCCGGCCAGAACTTTTCCATTTTAAAAACCATCAACAAAAAAACCTGTTAATTCGACATTTCTCCCTTAAAAAAACTCTGTACTAGGTAATTAGTTTACTCTATTGCATTATGTATAAAAATAATTAATTAATGTATTTCGGTCAAATATGAATACGACTTTTATTACCTGAGGTTTTTCGATTAGTACCTACATATTAACTCTTGTATTGAGCATTTCGCAGTTGATTGTAAACCGATAGTTACCTGAGCAATATAATAAGCTCTTACTAAGTTTGTAGATAATTAGTTTTGTTTTGTTTTGTTTGTGGGGATATATGAGGGCGAAGGTGTCTTTATTTTCATTCCGTTATCGATTTTTGAACAGATGAGAAATAAATTGGAAACATCATACAAACTATTATGGCTGACGAAATAAATGCATTCAACTGGAGTGAGGCGCGTGCGCGAAGAAGAAAGATAGCAAGTCAGCATTGCTGAGGAAGTTGAACAGAGTGGCTCTGAGCTTGAAGATTTTAGTGGCGATTACGATGAGAATTATGTTACCGATGGAGACAATTCTGACGCGGCGACTGATGTAGTAGTGGGAGAAATCAGTGATGTAGAAAATAGTGACGATGACGAGATGCTGGAAGAAATGCAAGGAGTATACGATCGAGCTCGTCAAGACTAGGAGAGCCAATTCTCAGATGACTATTTGGCTCGTAATGGAACCAAATGGA
The DNA here is from genome assembly GCA_949715645.1 of Portevinia maculata. Taxonomy (NCBI): domain Eukaryota; kingdom Metazoa; phylum Arthropoda; class Insecta; order Diptera; family Syrphidae; genus Portevinia; species Portevinia maculata. The sequence goes on along the minus strand of OX454527.1, from coordinate 192,047,775 downwards.
ACCAACAACCCCCTGCGACAAGTGGTCTAAGAGCACATCATATTATTCGAATCGCCGGGAGCTACGTAAGACCAGAAATGCCTCGTTATAATCTTGGTACTATATTCAAAACAATAAAAAAAGTGGTCTGGGTGCGACCCGCAAGGTCCACACGACTAACTTCTCAGTGGGATCAATATGATTTATGCGATAAGTGGAAAATTTTGAAATGTGGTTAACCATAAGATATGGTTAAGAATTATTTAATATTACAAAATGCTGTTTAATATTGTTCATGGAAATTGAATGTTGTTAATAACAGCGGAGTGTGATATATATTAATGCAACCATTGTTATGAACATGTATACGAAATAACGGAGCACAATGTAATATTGATTCGCTCAATGACAAATGACAATAAATAGTACAAATAAAGGCAAATTATTTTAGTTATTTATTTACTAACAAAAAACGGCTAGACCGATTTCGAAAACTTAATCAGTTCTGAATTACGTAATTACGCTTTGAATAAACCCTGTCCCATGTCAATATCACCTTTGGTCCTCGAGATAATCGTGGCGAAAGATAATTCCTAGCGCACATACGTACATACACACAGACAGACATCTCTATAAAAACGTTAGATTTGGATTCTGGTGACCTTGAAACGTCGAGATATGTCAAAATCCGCGATTCACAAAATCGGCCCCATTACAAGAACTTCCACCGGGAATTTAACTAGCTGAATTTTTAGTTATTTATTTACTAACAAAAAACTGCTGGACCAATTTCGCTGAAAACTTAATCAGTTCTGAGTTACGTAATTACGCTTCGAATAAACCCGGTCCATGTTAATATCATCTTTGGTTCTCCAGATAATCGTGGCGAAAGATAATTCCGAACGTACATACACACGGACAGACATCTCTATAAAAATGTTGAATTTGGATTCAGGTGACCTTGAAACGTGGAGATATGTCAAAATCCGCGATTCACAAATTCGGCCCCATTACAAGAACTTCCACTGGGAAGTTAATAAAAAAAGTGGTCTGGGTGCGACCCGCAAGGTCCACACGACGAACTTCCCAGTGGAAAAAAAAATATTTATTTTTTAAATAATTATTATTATTTATTTTATTATTATTATTATTATGATTATGATTATTATTATCCGTAATAGAAGTTCTGGTAGAAGACGGCACACCCTCTGCCTCGGCGTCCTCTTCCATCTCCTCTGCCTCTTCCACCTCCTCTTTCACCTCTTCTTCCTCTGCCTCTGTCTCCACCTCTACCAGTCCTTCTTACCGAGCCACCACTTCCGCCCCTGAGTACATCCTTTTTTTTAGAGGTGGCCCTGCTTCCGGGGCCTCTTTTTTATCACCTTAAGGGGTGTGGTGGCTACCACCATTTCTTCCCCTAGCTGTAATAATAATAATAATAAATAGTACAAATCATCAATTTCAAAATTCAGCTAGTTTGCCTTTATTTTAGTTATTTATTTACTAACAAAAAACGGCTGGACCGATTTCGCTGGAAACTTAATCAGTTCTGAGTTACGTAATTACGCTTGGAATAAACCCGGTCCCATATCAATATCATCTTTGTTTCTCGAGATAATCGTGGCGAAAGAACTTTCCGAACGTACATACGCACACACAGGCATCTATATATTAATACGGAGTTGCCTATAACGTGTTTCCACCCATTTTTGCTATTATGCGTCACATAGATATGCCAACACTATATATATTTGGGTAGGGGACAATATATAGAAGTGCACAATACAAAAATTGTCCATATATATAACACACATTATGATTTACAGCAGGTAAAATCAAGCGAATTGGATAAAATTACAACAAACAACAACATTGCTGTGTGAGACAAGAATCTGCCAATCGGAACGGAAAAATTGTATATCATGAAGTTACTTGAAAATGCTTTAAGTTACTTGAAAATGCTTGAAGTTACTTGAAAATGCTTGAAGTTACTTGAAAATGCTTGAAGTTACTTGAAAATGCTTGAAAATAGTTGAAGTTACCAACAACAACATTGCTGTGCATGTAATGCATTTGATAATGCTTGAATATACTTGAAGTTACTTGAAAATGCTTGAAGGTACTTGAAAATGCATGAAGTTACTTGAAGTTACTGAAAATGTTTGAAAATACTTTACTTCAAAATTCTTGAAGTTACTTGAAGTTATCTGAAAATGCTTGAAGTTACTTTAAGTTACTTGAAAATGCTTGAAGTTACTCGAAAATGCTTGAAAACTTGAAGTTACTTGATAATGCTTGAACATACTTGAAGTTACTTGGACATGCTTGAAGTAACTTGAAAATGCTTGAAGTTACTTGAAAATGCCGGAAAAATTTTATAACATGTGAAATCAGAGAATGCAATATTGAAATATTTCATTTTCCGATTAATATGTATAACAGTCGACTTTGTTTTTTTTCAACTTATAGAATAAATTGGTCGAATTTCGACCATGGGTCTCTATAAAAACGTTGGATTTGGATTATGGTGACCTTGAAACGTGCGGATATGTCAAAATCCGCGATTCACAAAATCGACCCCATTACAACAACTTCCAATGGGAAGTGAATAACAGAAGATATGGTCGTTATCGTCATGCCAGAAACGAAAAGAAGGGCCCAACGAGAAATTGCGAAATTCAACGAAAGTAAGCCGACAAAAAAAAAATGGAAATCTATTAAAAAGTGCATGCTTATTTTAGTCTTTTTGCCGCTTGTATAAATTACGCACACATGCCGCACACAGAAGAATTGTGGAAAAGCAACAGGGATCCCGTATTCAGAGCAACGATGTCACTAAACCGATTTCGGGCTATAACCGATTAATAAGATTTGACGATCATAGGACTCGTGCAGAACGGCAAAAGGGAGATAAAGCAGCTCCTTTTTGACTTTGACTTTCAAATTAATTTTTTTATTACTACTCGTATTTAAAGGAACCGCAAAAATGCATACATTTTTGCATTTTTGCATGGTATAGGGAAAAAAAGAGTAAAACGACCGTTATTTGCCTTTTATTAAATTGAAATTTTGTTTGCTTTTTTCACTATTAATGTACCTTTCTGCTGAATGCGTTTTTTCTCATTTGTGCAAATAATACAACAAAAAATTAAGTTCTAAAGCATAACTCAGGTGCGACTATTTCATTGAACCGCACTGTACTAGACAAAAATGATTAAATTTAACTTAAAATCAACAGGATACTTGTTCTAATTTGATAGTCCTTATGCGGATGCTCTAAACTAAGCTATAATCTTGTAATTATTGCCTTACGGCCTTAAAAACTTATAAAAAGATGGTGGGTATCGATTTGGACTTCTTGGGTTTTCTCCAGGATCTGCCGTAGTGTGAATATCTGATGGTCGTGGACTTACCGGGCCTAAAATCGCACTGGTAGGGACCAATCAGGTCGTTGACGAATGGTTTCAGGCGTTCACACAGCACAGCAGACATGATCTTATAGGCAGTATTCAGGAAACTGATGCCTCTATAATTGACACAGTTTAGAGGGTCTCCTTTCTTGTCGATCGTCAACGAATCTAGTTCAGAGAAAAAAGATCGCGACCGATTCAGTTGGTTCTATCATGTTTAAAGGAGTAATCCTAAGACCCCAGTCAAAGAGGCAATATCAATCGACGTTTCTTATAATATCGCGGATTAGAGACAGACCTTAAAACTCCTTACACAAATGCATAGATTGGCCGCAGTGACGAAGTGATCCGATACTTTTTGAAGTCAAACTGGCGAAGCCCACAGGTAGACCAGTAGGTTAGAGGCCTACGATCCCCTAGTACACAGGTTAAATAAGATGTCCAGTCATCGGGCATCCTTCCTTACACCCAAGCGCCCTGCCTATCGTCCTAAACATCACCTCCGTTTTTGAAGCGCTGTGGTAAACTCAGAGCTGGTGGCTTTATTGTTCCTAAGCTTTTTTTGTATAGTTGAGCCAACCGTTTCCACACTGGGTGAGGAACCAATTCGTCATTGACTGGACGTGTGTTCGCAGTTTCCCCTATCACTCTCCCTGGAAGCAATAGCTGATAGAAATGCTGCTCAATCTCACATACTATTCGCTGCCCTTCAGTAAATAGTTTCACTTGCTGTTTCGAAGAGCCTGGCCCAAGGCAGCAACCAGTTTTGTGTCTATCTTATAAAGCCTCTGGATGTTTCGATCGATTTGGCGACTTCGTGGGCTAATTCTTTCTAAACAGGATCTTCTTCTTCCTTCTCCTAGCTCGGTAATCTTCCCCTGCTGCTTTACTTTTGCAGAAGTAGTGCGGCAGAAGTGCCCAAGGGACGATCTTTATTTTTCAATTGGTTTCGTAATGGGAGGAGTTATATTTTAATTTCCAATGCCTGCGTAGCAGTTTTAGCCGAAATTTTAAATATAAAAATGTTCCATTCCGTCACTTTTGCCAATCGCCGGACAAAATTCGCCATTGTTCAGAAAAAACTATTTCAAAATCAGTAAAACTATTCAAATTTTAACCCTTATTAACCTTTGATCCACATATACAATTTGCCTTGAAAAAGCACACCGATTACCTCCTAAAATTAATAAATTAATAACTCAAAACAAACCCTCCAACAGCCTTGTTCCAAAAACCGAAATAAAAGGAAAACTTCCACAAATGCACTTGTCAATGACAAAATACAAAAATGCCATCGACACTTAGTCAACTCACTAAAGTGCATCCGCTCACCCGTCCGCAAGTCTACACACGTTGTTCACCTTAAAGTCAAGTGGCTGGCTGGTGGCGACGGCTGCTGGCTATCATGCCTCTCGGGTGTCTCTGAGCCCAATACACATTGCCGCTCATAAAAAAAAAGCTTTTCCTCCTCCATGCCAAGCTGTGAAATGATACTCTCCTCGAGACGCATGTCAAGAAAAGTTTGTCGACTTAATTTTCCACTCTCTCAGTTTTTCTCTCCGAATACATATACATTGCATACCTAGATAATGTCCAAGTCTAATTCGCAACAGATCGCTGGATACGGACGGAGGAGAATTCACCTTCAATCGGCGCTCTGCCAGTCTGCATCGGAGCGGCATTGAACGCGTCTCTATACGGCTCTAGAAACAAATCGCGGATTCCAATTTAAATTTACAAGCATCCAAAAAAAAAACAACAATAAATAAACAAAAGGCAATACGAAAACGAAATAAAAAAGTGAAGTGAATGGTTTTTTTGTTTTTTTATTGTTTTTGAATAAAAAAAATCGAAAGTGCGAACCTTAGCGTATTTGGGGCAAATGCTAATATATTTTTTGGGCTTGTTTAGCTGTTTTTTGTCGGCTTTTTCGGTTGTAATAAACGATAAATATTCCCGTATTGAAGCCACATCATTAGTGCCATCCACGATCTGCCGATTTTAGCCGGTGGGCGTTTAGCATTAAAGCAGTATCTACATAAGAGAAAAGTATCTGCAAAAAGGAAGCCTTTGACCACCTCTGTAGCTTATCATCATCATCATTTCCAACACCTTCAACATTAAAGCATTCACACAAAAACTCACACAGATCCGGAGACACATCTTCTATGTGTAATTGTTGATATTATGCAACTCCTCATCCAGCAGCAGTAACAGTAGATTTCGAACAAAATTTACATAAACCAATCCACCAATATCTGCAAGTGGGGGGAGCGAGAGACGCTCCACACTGAGGTGAATTCAAGTGGCCCATAGTTATCATATAAAAGCATCCAGTAGACCCAATAGAAGAACGCAATCTAACATTACATCCAAATAGACCGACAGTCAGACAGAAAAACAACAATCAGACTGCCCTATCTGGGGGAGAGCGGACGAGGTGCTGCTCTTCGAACTGCGAGTACATGCAAGCAGCGCACCTTTGCCAATTTATCGCCACATAGAGAGAAAAGTGAGTTGGCCTATTGCTTAAATATGCATTTATGTATACGGATGAGTAAATGCATCTGATGTTAAATGCTACTATATATATGTTTTGTTATGATATGGTTGAGTTATGTGTGTGATTGAGTGGCGGCGCGGCGTATAGCAATTGAAATTGAGCCGCTGACGAGAAGGGATTTGGAGAACAGATCTCTGTAATCGTTTGTTATGACTTTTTCTTTTTGTTTACTTGCCATGTATTAAATTGATATGAAATTCAATAGACTGTAAAGGCACGGGGGAGTTTAACCTTACCTTCAAGTGTTCGCAAAATAATTGGGCGAGTTCCATGGGGTTGGCGACGCTTTGAACTTCAGCCTCAAATCACATTGATGTGTTTGCAACCCTTGTATATCTTCATGTATATAACGTTATTGAAGTCAATTCTCCACCTCCTTCCGACCGAAACGGATGGTATATGGTCGTTGTGAGCATGATAACTTGAACTCTTCAACCATTTAAAGAGTTGGTCGCTAACATTTTCCGGAAGAAATCGATAAAATATTGGTTTAGATACAAAAAATGCCCAAATCGAATGTTCATTGGGATAGGAGGTGGTTTGATACCTTTTGCTTCGATAATTTGTGTATTGCGTTTGTGTTTGGTTCAGCTTTTGGATTTCATTTGCATATACGAGTACATTGTCGTGAAAATAGCTTTTGTAAAACTAATCGGGATAGCTGTGTGGAACTTGTTTTTTTTTATTTATTTATTATTATTTCATCATAGGCAAATCTGTTGAAACAGCCTTACATACGTTAGTACGTTCAATCGAATACTCCCTTCACCATAAAGAATACACTATGGTTGCATTCCTGGACATTGAAGGCGCTTTTAACAACGTCAATACATACGCGATCGCAAATGCACATTCAAATGTAAAGGTAGACGACTCACTTGGCGATCTTATTAATCTACTACTCAGAAGCAGGATTATACCCCCCCCCCCCCCCCCCCCCCACTCAGGAACTTATTGATGAACAAGCAGGGAGGGCTGCAGGGTGATTGCCTATGCAGACGACGTTGCAATTGCCGCCTCAGGGGAGCACCTAAACACCCTAAAAAAAACTTCTCCAAAACGCTCTTAAAAAGCTAACAACATGGGCAGATCGTTGTGGGTAACCAAACTTGTTCTATTCACTAGGAAACATAAGTGTAAATTCAGAAACGTCAAACATTTGCGCAGTGATGCGGCATCACTGCTTATTTGCGATGCTGATGCGATTCACAGTTTAAGCTGATGCGTTGCTGATTGAATATAGCGTTTGAGTTTTAGAATGCATTGTTTAAATCAAACATTTAAAATGGAAGTTTTGCTAATAAAAGTCTTAGTCGATAACTTTGATCGTAAAGACGATAAATTTAGTTTTAATATGTGTGAAGCAAGAAGAAAGAGGTCGAAACGCATACGGACTATTTCAAAGTTCTAGAAGAATATCCAGACGATGTATTTCAAAATCATTTTAGAATGTGCCGATCCACCTTCGATGTAAGTCCACTAATGATTTAACTTTTCTAAATGAAAACCAAACCATGTTTCTAGGATTTGCCAAAATCATTAACTCCTTTTTGGACGCCTTCTTATACATCTTATAGTATCTATCAATTAAAATATTTGTTTACTTACTTTGCTTTCTCTTCCGACATTTTTCTTGCTTTTTTTCAGGTGAATCAACAGCGCATCAGGTATTTCTGTGATGCTTTTTTTTCGTTATGTTTGCGCATCAGTTTGATCAACTTTGCAATAATGAGCACTTGACGTTGAAAGTGATGCCAATAGTTGCGTTAATGAACATTTTGCAAAGCATCATGAGCATCATGATGCCAGTGATGCGTTACTGAATTTACACTAAATTTCCACACAATGATCCCCCCTCAATCAGGGGCACAAGCTACGGTAAAGCTACGGTAGAACTCTTCTCTTGCAAAAAAGCCATCGGTAATAAAAGGGGCTTCAACCCCACATCACCAACTGGCTATACATCTCGGTAATAAGACCGATACTTACACTTCGCTTCAACTGAATAAACACAAACATTTTCTAAGCTACGTTGTCCATTTTTTCAAAATCTTGTGCCGTAGTATATCATTTGATGATGCAAACTGTTTGCGTATGATGTTGACAAAATAAATCGGAAAGAATATTTCAAAAAGTACCGCTATTTTTTCCCTGGTTCCCTTGCAAAGCATTCAATATGGAAAAATGCAGTTTTATTTTGCGTCAACTGAATAGACACAAATATTGAAATTGGAGATAAAAGTTATTGGGATTAAATGAAACAAGTTTTTCTTAAACTAGTTTTTTATTGGTTAATTTTAGTAGTGGGTACTGCCGCCTTTATTCGTAATAGTTTCGTAAATTCGATCCGGTATGAAATCGTACAGCCTCTTTATGTAGTTTAGCGAAATTTCCCTCCAGGCCAATTTAATGGCTGCAATAAGGGATTCTCTGTCCTCAAACTGACGGCCAGACTCATAACCTTTTCGTACTAACCATCCCCAAACGTTTTCTATAAGGTTCAGGTCCGGTGAGTACGGCGGCCATTGAAGCAATTCCACATTTTGCTCCTCTATCCAATTTTGTACTATGCGCGCCGTGTGGATGGGGGCGTTCCCTACTGAAAAGTTCAGTTTATGGGTCCAAAAATGCCTGACAATTTAGGAAAATTTCTTTTCAAATTTCCTTTATAACTTATTGCAGTAATTTTTGAGGTTTTTAACTCAAGCTCAACAGTGCCATAGTAGCTAACTGCTCCCCATACCATAACACCACCTTCTCGACTATGATGCCGCGCTAAAAATCGTTCTTCTTTCCTCACATCATGGAAGTAATAATTAAACCCATCAGGGCCATCAAAATTAAACTTCTTCTCGTCCGAAAAAGCTACGTGACGCCATTCATTTTTAAAACTCATATGGAGTCTAGAGAATTCTAAGCGCATACACTTCCGTTTCTCGTTAAGTGGTGGTTTCTTTCGAATTTTTAACCGTTTTAGATGTTTGGCACAATTGATAACCCTTCGCACTGTTGAAACGCTTAACACCGGCTTTCTGCTTTATTTTTGCCGCAGAGTCGCAGTAATTGGAAGCACATCTTAAAATTGCTCTCCGATCAACCGCTGTTGTTGCCGTTTTTTTACCTCCTTTCATGTTTTTTCCGTGCGAATCTTTGCTTCTTAAATAAGAATAGACCAAGCTAGAACTCCGTCCAATTTTGTAAGCGATAGAACGCCCGGTTAGTGCTTGGTCTTTTAGTAAACCGATTTGAGCTTTTTCAACACTATTTAGAGATTTTGATCTACCTGTTTTTCTTTGAAATACAATTAATCAAATAAAATTCACTTAAAGCACTTCAACTGTTGATCTAATGTGCCAATTTCCGCAGAATACTCATAAACAGTGAAAATAATGGCATTGTGTCTATTCAGTTGACGCAAAATAAAACTGCATTTTTCCATATTGAATGCTTTGCAAGGTAACCAGTGAAAAAATAGCGGTACTTTTTGAATTATTCTTTCCGATTTATTTTGTCAACATCATACGCAAACAGTTTGCATCATCAAATGATATATTACGGCACAAGGTTTTGAAAAAGTGGACAACGTAGCTTATAAAATGTTTGTGCTTATTCAGTTGAAGTGGAGTGTATGTACGGGGTGGTTGTTTGGTGGACTGCCTTAGGAAAAGCGATAAATCGCGATAAGCTAAGCAAAATCCAACGAACAGCGGGTCTCTGCATGAGTGGTGCAATGGACATTCTGTTTCACCTGACACCCCTGGACATCTTTAGTAAGCCAGCAGCCACAACGTTCCAGTGGTCCGAGAATAAAATCGGCCACACCTCTATTCTAAACAAATTTTGAATCCTCCCTAGCAACATAGAATACACCACCCCTCAGACCCTTTTTGACAAAAACTTCAAGGTCAACATCCCTCACAGAACATTCTGGGAAGTGGGTCACCCTGTTGAAAATAAATCGATCCACTTTTATACCGATGGATCCAAAACCGACGAGGGGTTAGGTGGAGGTGTGTTCTCTGACAGGCCGAACCTCAGCCTCTCCTTTCGCCTCCCTGATCACTGCAGCGTGTTCCAGGCGGAAGTCAAAGAAGTCCTATCGTGGCTGAAGAGGAACGTGATATCCGGTATGGACATCCAAATCTTCTCAGATAGTCAAGCTGCGCTAAGATCTCTGGATTCTGTCTCCACAAACTCCATCGTAGTCCGTGACTGTCGATCATCTCTAGAAAAGATGGCGGAGGAATTTAACATTCACCTATGCTGGGTGCCAGGACATACAGGCATTCCAGGGAACCGTAGGCGGATGAACTCGCCAGGGAAGGAACCATACTACCCCTTCTAATTGATAAAGGTACCTTACGCATCCCAATTGCTACATGCAAACTCATTTTTATGAGAGAGGCCATTGAGAAAACAAACCTTAGGTGAACAAATGGCAATACTTTTCTAGCGACGAAACAGATTTGGCCAAAGCTGGATATGAAAGGCTCTAAGTGTTTGATATCTCTGAACAGACTGCACAATTGGTGCTACAATTGGTGTAATCACCGGACACTGTCTCATAGGCAAGCATGCAACAAGTCTTGGCGTCTATACAAATGACTTCTGCAGAAGCTGCATGGACGAGGAGAAGGAGACAATTATCCACCTTCTCTGCACATGCCCTGCTCTCTCTCAAAGACGAAAACTCCATTTAGGATCTTTCTTTTACAATGATTTTAGCGATCTCATTAACACCGACATCAAAAGTCTGTCAAGCTTCGTCAAAAGCTCCAACTGGTTCAACGAGTAGGAGGATGATATATCTGTGTGGTATCACAATGGACCTTTCATTGGTTTAAGTGTGTCGGCCTCTGCCGACTGCCACTATAACCTAACCTAACTTCAATGGATTAAAAATATCTGCTGATTGTATAAATACAATTTTACAACTTAATTATTATTATCTTATCAAATGTCAACTTCATTGCAAACTGAGTTAATAATAATAATAGATTTTACGCACTATCTCTACATAAATAGGATACTTTTCACCTGCCCTAGAAGGGACTAGGCTATGGTGTTCAATTTGTAGTATTTTATTTAGTACATTTGCACCATTTACAATATCAAAATATAGTACATCGAGTTCCGAAGTTCATAAATAAGTTACATTTCAGATTTATTTTTTTACAAATACTTTCAAAGAGGTTTATTTAAACCGTAGTTAGTTCTATTTAAATGAACATTACAGTTCAGTAGGGTGCCTGAAATTCCTTTCGAGAACATAAAAGGACATAAGAGAAAGCAAATCACCGGAATTTATTCGGCTGTCAAAAAAGTCTTAAAAAAAGAATGCATTGAGTATGCGCATCTATGGGGATAATCTGGCAAATCCCCTGACCAGTTTAATTTTCTTAAAGCAAAACGTAAATCTTTTTTGTATCCTTTCCTTATGTTACTGTTGTCATAGAAAGGAGAATAAACTATGTCACAGTATTCTAAAATAGGCAAAACCAAAGACATAAGCAATGTCTTAAGTGTATACGCATCCTTAAATACAGTTGAAGTTCGCTTTGAGGGACTTAACTAAGAGTCACCATTTGCAAAAACAACGTCAATGTGATATCTAAAGTCAAGTTTGATGTTAAAAAAGGCACCAAGGACTTTGACTACTTCACTTACTTATTTAACAGTCCCCGACCCTTATCGAACCGGTGGGCTGTGAGTCGAAGATCATCTTGGCTGGAGCATTATTTCCATTGGCTTAACGTGTCCGAGCCAATGTAGTCGACGCGATTTAGCTTTTTGGACTGCATCCACATCTTTGTACAGCTCATAGAGTTCGCGTTTGTATCTTCTCCTCCATTCGCCCTCCTCGTACACAGGATCAGATATCCGACGGAGTATTTTTCTTTCAAAAAACCCAATATTAGTTTCCCTTTTGTACTTATCGTCCAGCATACGGCACCATAAAGCAGGACTGGTAGGATTAAGGTTCGATAGCGCATGCATTTTGTCCTCCGAGTGAGGAATTTTGAACCCAGTTTCGCTAAACCGAAGTAGCAGAGGTTTCCCAAGGTAATTCTCTGCCGCATCTCCACTAAGGTGTCATTCGTTGAGTTGATGTTTACTCCTAGCTCCTAGGTAGATGAACTCCTTAACTACCTCGAAGTTATTGCTATCAACAGGGACGTTTTGTCCTAGGCGGTTGACAGATGTTTGTTTGTTTGTTGATAGCATGTATGTACTTGGTCTTGTCCTCATTTACTTCAAGACCAACCAATTTCGCCCGTTCTTTAATCGCCGTGAAAGCCTCTAACACGGCACGCTTTGCACGGCCGATATAGTCCGCATACCCCAGTAGTTGGACGATTCTATTGAAGATATTGCCTTCCATTTTGACACCTGCCCTTCGCACTATTATCTCCTTGCCGAAATCTGGTACAAATTTGGAATAATTCGGAAGAGCTGCTTCCAAACTGCACATTACACCACGTGTTTTCAAGTGTTACGCGACACAACTGGATCAGTTTTGCCGAAATCCCGAATTCAGCCATCGCCTGACGATAAATCCTATCATATGCGGCTTTAAAGTCGATGAGGTGGCATATCTCGACTTGAAATTCATTGTCTTTTCCAGGATTTGCCTCAGTGTGAATATTTGGCCTATTTTCGATCTGCCACACTTGTACTTGCCGATTACTGTGTTGCAGAACGGCTTCAGACTTTCACACAGTACGTTAGATAGGATCTTATATGCGACATTTAGCACGGATATGCCTCGATAGTTCTTGCAAGACATAGGATCGTCTTTTTTGAAGATGGGGCATATGGAACTGATAGTTCAGTCATCGGCCATGCTTTCTTCCACCCATACGCAGGATCTTTTTCTCCTCCCTTCTCTTGGCTCAATACTCTTCCCTCGCTGCCGTTGTTTTGCTCTGCAGCGTTTTTAAATGTGCATGTTCTGTCACCTTTCCGTGTCTCTAAAACTGAAAAGTGGGCACTTCCTGTCAACATACCAGAATATGCTCTCAAGATTCGGCATGCTCGTTGGGGATTCTTAAAGTGTATATAAAATGTTAGTTTTTAATTGCAATACGCATTAAAGAAGCTTTTTAAGATTCCAGAATTATTATTGTACGAAATAAGAGGATTAAAAAACACGTGTGGATTGTTCTTCTTTCAATGTCAGAGTATTTTATTCGTTATAAAAAATGTTAAAAGGAAGTTGAAGGGAGTGAGACAAAGAATATGACTATTACACAATGTGACAAAGTAATTCAAAAATAGGTGTCGCTAAAGTAATGTCGAAAGCAAATTTTAAATAAATATCGTTTTATTATTGTCTTAACACACCCCTTCAATATTAGAACGATAAATGCAATTCAAATTTCATAATATACTCCAAATCTTTTAAAACAAAAGTAATGTTTGTCTTTAGGAACAGCTTTAGTCAAACCATCAGCAACCATTTTATCTGTTTGAAGGTATTTTAGCGAAACAATGCCTTTTTCTATTGCCTCCCTTATGAAGTGATACTTGTAATGTACATGTTTGGTCCTCGAGTATTTTCCTCCGTATTCAGCTATATGTTGGGCACTCTGATTATCGCAGAAAACGGTGGTAGGATCTGAACACTCAAAACTAAGCTCTTGTAATAAGTTCCGAAGTGAGTATGCCTCCTTTGCTCCTTCAGTTAATGCGATATACTCCGCTTCGGCACTTGAAGTAGCTACATTGCGTTGCTTCCTCGATTCCCAACTTATGGCAGCACCTGCAAATACAAAACAATATCCAGTTTGAGATTTGCAATCATTTTTGTCCTCAGCCCAACTAGCATCTACGTAACCAACTAGCGATGATCCAGTTTTGGAGTATATTAATTTTGAGTTTTTTGTAGTATTAAGATAACGTAACAAGTTAAGTGCTGTAGTCCAATGCTGTTTTTTCGGGTTTTGGCTAAACTGGGATAGAGTACTTATGGTAAAAGCAATGTCAGGGCGACTGTAAACTGCTAAATGCATAATTGACCCTATAAGTTCCTGATATTTTGAAGTATTCACCAATTTGTTCTCTCCAACAATATTTGGCTCCTTTTCGAGTTTTAATTTTACCTGCATAGGTATTGAAAATGGTTTTGAATTTTGCATATTATATTTTTTAATAAGGTTATTTATGTAGCGGGTTTGACATATTGATATAGTATCCTGTTTCTTTTCAATTTCTAGCCCAATACATAGAGGCGGATGGCCTAGATCTCGAATTTCAAAATATTTTGAAAGGCTTTGTTTTATTCGGTTGAAAAAATTATCATCGTTCGAAGCAATGACGATGTCATCAACATAAATGCCCAAAATCGTTTTTTGATAATTTTTGGTTTTATAATATACGCAGAAATCATAGTTTGATTGTCTAAGTCCCAACGTTTTAAGTTTTTCATCCAAAGTACTATGCCATTGTCTGCTGGCTTGCTTTAATCCATATAATGCTTTGTGAAGCTTACAAACTTTATTTGGATGTCCAGTATCTACGAATCCTTCAGGTTGTCTCATATATATATCCTCTTTAAGATTTTCGTTTAAAAATGCTGTTGATACGTCAAGATGGTGAAGTTTTAAATCATGTTCTACAGATAAGCCGTAAATGAGGCGTAGTGTGCTTTGTCGTATGACAGGTGCATACGTATCCACATAATCGACTCCATATTTCTGACTATATCCTTGCGCGACAAGTCTTGCTTTTCGACGATCTATATTACCGTCCGACAAATACTTAGTTTTATAAACCCATCTGCAACAGATAACATTTCGACCTGCAGGTAAATCACAAAGCGTCCATGTTTTATGCTTTATCAGACAATTGTATTCTTCTCTCATAGCAGCATACCATTCTTCCGCTTCCGGGGAGCTTCTAGAGCTTTGGTAACTGATTGGATCTTCTAATTGTCTTGTGTTAAAAGCATTTTCCATTACATATTTTGAATGGTGTCGAGGTCTTAATCGGGTTCTTATATTATTTGATTCTATTTCATTTTCAGTATTAATATCCTCATTTTTATTTTCAGGTTGTTCATGTCTTACTTCATAAAAATTTTCTTCGGTTTCTAAAAATTCGTCTTTCTCATCGCTCGGTGTCTTTTGATTTTCTAAATTAACTTTAGGTATTTCAATTGCATCTTCCATTTCCTCTAGTTTTATCGCTGTATTATCTAAAGGCGGTACAGTGCATTCACTGAACGACAGCTCGTTATAATTGTTTTTGTTTTCCGAGTTTTCTATAAAACGTACGTCACGGCTTTTAATAATCCGTTGAGATCCTCTTTTCCACAAACGGTATGCTTTAGATTCCTCTGAATATCCCACTAAAACATATTCTTCGCTTTTAGGATCTAGTTTTGACCTGTTTGCTGATTTATTTAACACAAAAGCTCTGCACCCTATTGAACGCAAATGACTAATTACTGAAATTCGTCCAGTCCATATCTGCTCCGGCGTTTGTTCCAAATTAAGATTTGTTGGGCACCGATTTCGAATATAAGCGGCCGTATGAATAAGTTCGGCCCACAGAAATTTCGCCAAAGAAGCAACACCGAGTCATTTCGACTAAGGTGCGGTTCATACGCTCAGCAACTCCATTTTGCTGAGGAGTATATTCTGCACTCAATTGACGTCTTATTCCATGTTCAGTTAGAAATTTTGAAAATTCCTTGCTAACAATTTCGCATGCATTATCACTCCTTAATATTTTAATTCGTCTATTAGTTTCATTTTCTACTTTGTTTTTAAAATCTTTAAATGCATGCAAATAATCACTTTTTCGTTGTAAAAAATAAACGAATATCTTCCTGGACCAGTCGTCGATAAACGTAACGAAATAAACGCATTTACTTATTGATTCGGTTTTAAATGGTCCACAAAGATCAGTGTGGATAATTTCCAATAATTCTTTTGAAGATTTTTCCCTTTTGGCAGAAAACGGGAGCCTAGTTTGCTTGCCTCTCAAGCATGTTACACAATCGATTAACGAAGTATCGAAATTCGGCAAGCCTTGTACCATCCCCTTATGTTTTAACTTGCGAAGGGATGACATATTTAGATGTCCATATCGCTTATGCCAAAGTTCTAATGAGTTACTATGCTGTGCAACATTACACACTTCGTTATTTTCTTTGAAAGTGGGCATATTTACCAAATATAATTTTTTATGTTCTATAGCCTCTAGTAAAATAATTCCCTTTTTTAAAATCAATCCACGTTCTCCTTCTAAAACAACTTTGCATCCATTATCCGCCGCCTTGCTTGCAGAAATTAGATTGCTCCTAAGGTTTGGTATGAAAAGCGTTTGGAAAAGGCTTATGGTTTTAGGTTTACCACATACTATTATATTTAGCTTTACAGTCCCTATTCCCTCAATTTTTGCAAACTCTTTATTAGCGACTTTAACTTCTCCTGTATATTCTGTACTTATACTAACAAAAGCATCCTTCAAACAACACATATGAGATGTTGCGCCACTATCGATGTACCAGTTATTACGTTCAGTGGCTTGCTCTTTTACATTTTGCGAAACTTCATTTACTGATCTCGTTTCTTTATTTAGTAATTCTAATGCTATAAAACCTTCTTCGGATGAATCATCCTTCCGAGCAAGATGTGTTCTATCCCTATGCAATACTACTCGACAATCCTTTTTCATATGTCCCTTTCGCCCGCATCGATGACAATTAAATTGAAAATTTGACATACCTGGACGTCGATCTTTTTCAATATGTTTCCGGTGAAATCTTACTTTAAAAGCATTCTCTCTTATTTCCTCATTTTCCTTCTTTTTGTCGCTGACTTCTAACGTGGGGAAGTCGTTAGATGCATCAAAGGCAGCTTGCAAGTACTTGTACGACTCTGGCAGACTGTCCAACAAGAGCACAGCTAACAAGTCATCATCCAATTTGGCATTCATTTCATGTAATCGCGTCACAATTAAGTTAAAATTAATTAGATGTTGTTCCATAGTTTGATGTTCATGCATCTTGTAATTGATTAACTTACGGAATTCCTCAATTTTGGTACGCGTTCCTTTACGATTGTATGTCGCCTCCAAAAAATCCCATATGCCCTTTGACGTATTTATTCCATGCACAAGAGACACCTGTTCCGGCTCCATTGATATGATAATCTCACTTCTAGCATCCAAGTCTTTATCATTCCACTCTGCCAACTTTGCTGCATCAACTGGTTTTGCCTCAGTGCCTTTCACGAATTTTAGAAGACGATTTTTGTGGAGAATTGCCTCCATCTGATGTTTCCAGGTAAAAAAATTGTTCCAATTAAATAATGGTATTTTTCCTGATAGCGACGACATTATTAAAATATATACTCAAATATTAAACTTTTAAAATTAAAATTGGGTCTGGGCCCATAACCTGTACGAAATAAGAGGATTAAAAAACACGTGTGGATTGTTCTTCTTTCAATGTCAGAGTATTTTATTCGTTATAAAAAATGTTAAAAGGAAGTTGAAGGGAGTGAGACAAAGAATATGACTATTACACAATGTGACAAAGTAATTCAAAAATAGGTGTCGCTAAACTAATGTCGAAAGCAAATTTTAAATAAATATCGTTTTATTATTGTCTTAACAATTATATACTTGAAATCTTTTAGATCTTTTCGGTTATTGTTCCCTAGCCTGACTCTGTTCATAGGAATAAATTCAGGTTTTGAACTTAGATTTCCTTTAACATATTTCAATATATTTATCTAAGATTTCAGTCATGAACTGTGTAAAGTTTCCATAAACCTAACTCTATCGAGCCGGCGAGTATGGATACCTAAAAAGTATCGAATTGAAAGTACCAATAAAACTCATCGAACACTTTTCTTTTAAAAAAGCAAATACAGAAAAAAAATGCAATTAAATAGTTTTTATTCAACAACAAATCCAATTCAATAAAATAGTTTTTATTTAATCATATGTCCTCTTAATCAGATACAATATGTTATAAGTTACCTCTTGCGGACGTCTGACAAGCATCCAAGAGTATCAATTGTTATGAGAAGCTTCTTAAATTTGCAGTTCGGATTCGGTTTAAAAATTGCAGGACCCTTCCCACAATCAAATAGTTTGAGAAGCTAGGTTTCAAGTTGGGCCGTTTATGCCTAAACATTTTATGATATGTTAAAACCATTCTTCTTAAGTCGACCGGCTTAGAAAAGTAATGCAATTAATACTTTTATCTTGAAGGGATTCCTTGTCTTAGTAGCTATAGCAACGGCTTTAGAATATAATCTTTCTGTAGACAGTGACGACCCAACAATCATAGCGTTATTTCGAAACTGTCGATAAAGGCCGGAAAATAACTCTTGTTCCCTCGTCTTGTTATCGGCATCAGTGTATCATGTATGATAATGGATAGGGTTATTTAAAAAAGGTGATGGATGGAAATAAAAATAAATGAAAAAAATACCTGCAAAAATCACACTTTCCCTTCCTCTTTCGGAATAATACAATCACACGAAAAACTTAAATGTACATTTTTTAAAACTTCAAAACTGTGATAATCGAAAAGAGAACCTGCCAGGTATAAAATCAAAAATAAATATTTAGCTCTCAAGACTATTAAATGACCCAATAAAAATAAGAATCACACCAACTGATTTGCTCCCGAATGCGAGTATTTGCAATGCTACACTTTCATGTTATCGCAAATGGTTGGGGCGGTTCACAAGATATTGCCCCACAGAAGGGTGTCAGAATGGATCGACAACGACTGAAGTGTGGTGAACTATAGACGGCTCCGCTTGAAACAAATGGTAGGCAGGTAGACGTTCCAATCATGTCTGGTCAAAATATGGCAACGTTTAAAAAACAAAATAAGTCCCACGTTGGGCGCCAGTTTTTTTTTTGGTAGATATGTCATTCGTGGAGTTTATGTTTATTCCAAGGTAGATTAACTCCTCAACTACCTGGAAGTTATTGCACCCAGAAAATTAAAACAGAATACCAAAATCTTTCTAGTAATAAACATAAATTATGAACAGTTTTGTAACCAAAACGTGTTTCTCAATAAAGTATACCCATTGAGCGGCACAAAATCCTCATAATATAACCACTTTGTTCACTTCTTTTTACTTTAATATTCTTTTCTTTATTTTATTTCAGGTTATACAGCAAGAAAAAGCGTGAAGCCTACAAATTGATCCTACCAAGGCGTAAACCCTGCACAACGGCTGTAGCAATGCGAAGCGATCAATCCGGTGGATTATTGCATTTAAAAATATCTCCATCGTCTGTAACATCAATAGCACCAAAGCCTCTTATAAAACCATCTATATCTACACCCATAATATCCAGAATCGAGTCGCGTGCATCAGCTCCGCCAACGCCACAGAAAGAAGAATACGTCATTGAATTGGATTCGTCACCAGAAAAATTATTCGAAAGTGTTACGCGTCACAAGAGTTGTGATGATCAGCAAAAGTTAGATATCAGCGTAAAGAAACCTGCTGGCAATAAAGAGGCAGGCGATAAAAGCCACACAATGCAGCAAACAGATAAAGTTCGTGACAGCATACAAAAGTCCACCGATGAGGTGGACGAAGTTAAATCAGTTACTCGCCTCAGCTGTGAGCAAAATAAGGAGAATCTGCAAAGTAATGAAGCCCTCAAGAAGGAAAAAGATGAAACATTATCGAAGCAGGAAACAGTAGAACCCAAGGACTCTGCTGCCGTGGAAGAAGCTATGGACATACAGGAGGAGAGTGAGATTACATTGAAACCAGTCGAGTTTACGATTTCCTCAGTCACATCGCTACAGGTAGGCATTAAGGAAGAAAATGTGTACACGCCAACACCGGAAACTGAAGACAGTATTGCATCGAAAGTAACCATCGAAGATGTCCACGAAAAAGAAGTTCACAGGGCAGTTGCCACACCACAACCACAATCAGTTGGAGCTTCCAAACGCCGCCGTTCTTCATCCACCGTGCAAGAGAACACTAAGATTTCTAGATCCACAGCGAACAAACATACCGACGACGAGGAGTACATTCACCCAACAAAAAAACTTCGTGAAGAATTGCAATCCAACTACCCCACCCATGATCGCATCCTCAATGAGTATATAGAAAAGACCTCCAATGATTCCATCGACACAATACAGCGACACATTGAACAGATGTTGTCCGAAATACAAACGCTCAACGACATGATTAAAGCCAAAGAAGTCGAATGGAACAATATGTTGCATCTAAAAAAGGTCAAAGAGGAGATCTGTTTCCGGTTAACAAGACGGAAGCAGTGTATGGAAATTATGTCAACCAAAGTGGGCGAAGCAGGTCATTCAGCAGGACTGGATGAAGATTTCATAGGCAATGATTCGGTTTTAGCTATTGGCAAGAGCCCACCACCTCCCCAAAATCCACAGCTCTCATCCACGCCCATAGCGGCTGCGATAAACTCCCTAAGCAGCAACATTTGCAATTTCACAGCAGTGAGCAGCTCATCGTCAGCGGTGCCCACTAGTGCTCAGTTAATAATACAAAATCGAGCCAACATGAAGAGCTCTGACTTGGTCAAAGAGAAAGCTAACACACAGAGATTGCATCGGTGAGTTGATTTTGAGTTTTAATTTTCCGTTTTAGATTGCATTTGATTTGCTTGATTTATGGAATGGTAGAATGTATTCTGATAGATAAACCCTTTTACTAACACACTTATCCTGTTGACTGATGAATTTTAGAATGGCAAGTAGATACGAGTACGTGGAGCTTACTTTTCTGCCCATGTTCATTTTTATTTCTCCCTAAAGCGGGAGACCATAAGATATTCGCTGATAATTCTTATCGTAAACGGTCTGAATTAAGCGTTAACATCATCCTGAAAGTAGAGGTGCCTCTCTTAAAAATGTTGTTAGGTAAAGTGGGGTTGGTCCCCGCCCTTAATTGAGCGGATTCTAAGAAGGACTTGGTCAAGATATTCAGGCCTGTTTTCCATTCACAAATTTATTCCCGATAGCCTCAATTACTCGTATTTCCAATATCGGCCAGAACATTGCATATGGCGGGTTAATCGTGAACATTGGTTTGTTTGTGACGCCTCTAACCCTCTTTTGAGGAATATTTGTTCCTACTTCAACGCGTCAGAAATATTGTAGTCGCCATTCTATAAGTTCACTCCTTTCTGCCTAAAACAGAAAAGAGGGTCTCAGTGTAAAGACACTGCATCTCTAATGCTGAGCTTCCCACACTCTACTAAACAGCAAATCGACGTTCAAACAAAGCTCTGTGCTATAATTTACATAACTCAAGACAAACAATGGTGTTCCTTTTTATTGAGTCTGCATGTGTGCCAAGAGTAACTTCCAACGTAATTTAATTAGCCAATCACAATAGCATTCGATCAGCTTAACCTGTTGTCAAAACTCTCTAGGTTGTTTAATCATTTCACATCATTCATCAATAATCATTTGCCTATTAATTCACCTGCTTTCCCCGTTTAACAGTTTAACTTATTTTTTTTTTTGTTCCACTCCTTCCCATTCACCATTTAACATCGCCACATTAATTTTTTGTCTTGTTAAAATTAACCTGCACCTCCTTCTGTTTTTTCTGAAAAAACAGCCTTCTTGTTTCCAGAAATATCCTCCCGAAACCAAACACTGCCGCAGTATCATCACCTGCAATGGCTGCAGCGCTGAACAATCAACAGCAGAGTGTATCAACCAATGGTCCATCTCCACCCAGTTCTAGTAATCAGCCAATCCTAAACAGTTATCTAACATCGGCGGACAGTGTCCAACAGCTGGTCGACATGATGAACGGTCACCACAACAATCACAGTGGATTGCAGAATGGTGGCGCCACAAACAATTCGCAGGCAGCGATGGTCGGCCGACAGGGACCTTTCAAGGATGTACGCAGTATAATTGCAGATTTCCGACAACAGCACCCGGAAGTGGTGCCACGCCGTGGCCGAAGAGTAAAGACTAGTAACACATCCAACTTATCGGATTCCAATACGATTCTGGGGAACGCTTTGAAATCTGATACCGTGGGTGTGGGAGTACCATTCAGAGCGAGGCATATTAAGAATGTTTTTCTCTTCTATTTCGCAGAACTCGCGGCCATCGAGCAATGATTCCTCATCGCATAGCTTGAGTAATGCAAATCAGCCATCGGCTAACCACAACAGTGTGAATTCATTCAAGGATGTGCTGGCGCCATTTTCAAAATCTCAAGGAGCAGCTACATTACGCTCAGCCGGTGGACAGCAGCAGAATCCACCGTATCCAGAGGTAACGTTACACCCAGTGTCAACGCCAGTGAGTGCGTCTGGTGGGCAAGATCAGCCGACTGGGTCCCTCCTTCATGGAATTCTAACTAAGGTGAGTTTGGCATGGCTCCGCCTTGAGTTAAACTAAGGGAACTATTTTATTGTACAGTTCTCTCGTCCGAATGAGTCTGCCAATAACAAATCCATCAGCAGCCAGACTTCAGCAAACTACATCAGTAATTTCTCGCCAACTCTCGCCAGGCTGTTAACCGCCCCTGAACGTATAACCGCAGGAGGACCCATTGGTAGCCAAACTCATCATAGCTCAGCTGCAGGCCCTGCAGGAGACGTCGGTGCCAATAACAGTGGGAATGCTCACCACTCTATGCCTAATTTTGGTGTGAATCTATCCAAAGTGGTTGGTCACAATAGTGAGATCACAATCACACCGGTAATGAATTCGATGCACCAACAATCAATGCTACAGCAGCAGTTACAGAACCAGCAACTAAAAGAAGTGCTTACTCGGGCCGCAGCAGCTGTGAGCGGAAACAATATCAAGGATGAGCATTTTCACAAACTTGTAAGAGTCATTTATATATTATACTTGTAATTCTTCCATTGACTACCTTTCACCACATAAATTTGTTTGCCTTTTGCTTTTCTCTATCGCTCTTTGTATTTTCTTGTGTTTCTTTTCTTTCTTTCTTTTTGTTGTCTGCATTTAGTCATCTTTTGCTGCCACTGGTAATGATGACGATGCCGAGGATAGCGTCGATAGGCTAGTGATCGATGAGGGTGTCGATTCAATGGCTGGAGGAGATGATCATCAGCGAATTGCACCCCATGCCATCG
Source organism: Portevinia maculata (assembly GCA_949715645.1). Lineage (NCBI taxonomy): Eukaryota > Metazoa > Arthropoda > Insecta > Diptera > Syrphidae > Portevinia > Portevinia maculata. Next base: position 192,024,711 of record OX454527.1, on the reverse strand, counting down.
GCCAAGAGTTCAATGAGAACGAAGTTCCTGTTTGCCAAGGATGCAAGAAGCATGAAGCGCAATTTGTCTGCGCCGGTTGTGGTAATCAATGGTATTGCAGTCGGGAGTGTCAGGTGAGTTTAATATTGTTTTTATTTTGTTTTTTAATGTCGCTAACATTCGGAAAAATGTGGGTGAGCATTCAATTGCCAATATTCTCTTGAGACGTACTTTCCCTTTGCTTTGCTTTGGAAAACCGATTAATGATGTCAACGGAATTAAAGTCACTTGAAGTCCAGTCTTCCTGTATATGTCAAAAAAGCTCCCTTTTTTACTTTCTCTGAAGACTATGCTTATGTGCCATTGTATATTCAGTTATTTCAAATACGTTGCGAGGGGGTGGGGTTCCGAATTCCACATAGGACCCACACAGAACGTTAATTCACTGCCTTACATTTGCGAAAGTCGGACGGGCAAACAATCAAAAGAGTATAAACAGCCACTACACGCTTCTCAATTTCGCCGTTCAGAATCGGTGGTAAACTCTAGGTATCTTTCATTTGTGCCGAATAACTCTTAACTTCGCACACACGGACGTCTGTCAGAATGGTAGTTATGCACCATGGTCCATGGTTCAGCTCGCCCAACACTGCTGTAATTTTACCTCAATTTTTCACTCATAAGAGTTCAGCACTCGGCGCTGTGTAGCAGAACTCTCAAGATTATTTTTTTTTTACAGCTTTCACTTTGTCCTCTGGTATAGAAGATTTTGCTCTTATTTATTTTGGCAAACTGGAATAGGTGAGCAAAGGATGATTGTTTGTTTGCTGATACTTGATTTTGTCCTCCTGGGCTTAAATTTTGCTTGTTCTTCAATCGCCTTGAAAGTTTCTATTACGCCACATTCGGAGCGGCCAATGGTCTCGATATCATCCACATACCCCAGAGCGGAACGGATCTGTTGAAAAAAAATGGCTCGTCCTTATACCTGAACGAGGTCAGGTCGCGATTAAAATTGAGGACTGCAAAGACAGTGGCTCGGCTAACCGTCGTTTTAAGACCACTCTCCCCTGGGTTTCCAGACATAGAAACTCCAGCTGGTGGACGAATATGACGAATGGCGTCATATGCAGTAAGATTTCACCTGCATATACACGAACACGCAGCCAAACTCCGCATTCAACTCGAGCCCACTGCAGAAGCTGACAAAACACAAGAGAAAGCTAAACCTAGACATCGCGCATGAGGCAAAGCCCAGCAACATGTCTGACTGACTAATTCAATCACCGGGGATAGTTGCGTCCTATGACGTAGTCGCCCACTAAGAACAGTTTTTTTTTTAAGCTCAACCCCCACAGGGTAAAAGGGGTATCAATTTGTGTTTAAAAGCTTTATTTTTCTTTTTTTTTTGTACCCGCACTAAAGGGATTTTTAGTAACCTTATCATGTAATAGCTAGAGAGCGCGGGCGTTAAGGAAATTAGGATTAGAAGAAAAGGAGAGATGCTTATGCACGTTGGTTTCGAATGTTTGTGGGTTATAATGTGAAGGAAAAATAGAGCGTTTAAGAGTATTCCACATTCGTGTTGTACGGCTGAGGAAAGATTCTTGAACTTCATTGTACATCCGAATACAGGCCTAAGGGTCAACTGATGAGCATTCCTTGCATTGCGGTTGAAATGTTCAAGGGTTGGAATGCAGCACTTATGCTGAAAATAACGATAAAATAACGAAAGACAGTTTTTGGATCCTGTTAAGTAGCTCCAAATAAGTTATTGGTGCACCAGACCAAATATGTACTCGAGTTTCGAGCGCATAAACGCCTTACAAATTGATTCCAGATCAGAAGGGGTGAAATATTTCTTATATCGCTTAAGGAAGTTTAGGCATTTCGCAGCGTCCTTGGCGACATCGAATATGTGTTCCTTCCAATGAAGGTTGTCATTAACATACATACCGAGAATGGAAAGTCTTTCAGTTTCAGTGATGCAAGTATCATTCATGGATAATGGCAATGTGTGTGGGCTTTGCTTTAATGACTGAAGACAGCATTGCGTTTTAGAAGCAATAAATTCAAATCTATTGTTTTTACCCCACTGAGTTATGCTGTTAAGATCGAAATTTAATAAGCTTAACATACGTTGCCGTTCCAGTTCCACACCCGAAGAAGAGGAGCGCGAATATGAGAAGCTGATGGTACTGCCATCAGCGAAGGACTGGATTGGATTAGAAGTAACAGTTTGCGAATTCTTCACAGTAAATCAAATAAAACGCCTTCGTATCTAAAAGATATAATATACTTTATTTAATAGAGTTATAAGCAGATACTTTACACAAGTTTTTCTGAACGACGCAGCAATAACTAAAGAACAAAAGCAGAAGAGATTGAAAAACCTTATTTGCGGAAAGAGATTTTGTAAGAAGGGCTGCTAGCGTCTTACCATTTTCACAATACTTGCAGCTTACCATACATTTGGCGACGTTGTCCTTAATGAAATGGTACTTCGTATCTATATGTTTCAAACGGATGTTAAACTTTTCGCTGGATATCATCTTTAAGAAGCTTTGATTGTCTTCTAATATTAGAACGGGATCCTTTATCTCTTCTTCGACTTCTGCTAACAGACTTTTGAGCCAAACTGCTTCTCTGCTAGCCTCTGCAAGGCCTCTGTGGATGACAGTGCCACATAGCCTTGTTTACGACAGCACCAACGCACTGTTCCACCAATCATTTTAAATATGCACCCGCTATTCGATTTCCTTTGTGTACGATCTTCTGCCCAATTTTCGTCCGCATACCGCTCAAAATTAGTTTAAGCTTAGACGTATCTTTGAGATAGTTCACTACTCATTTTATTTCGTTCCAATCTTTTGAAGTCGGCTGCAATGTCAGGGCGGAAATATAAAGGAGACATCCAATAAATGTCTGATATTTGTCGTTGTCAGATAGCAGACACGGTTCAACAACTGTTTTTCCGTATCCAATGGAACATTTGAAATCTTGCCATCCCTAAGACCCGTGTCCTCAACGACCCTTTTTAAATATGCAGATTGATTGATGGAGAAATGACCACTGGTATCACGATGAACTTCAAGTTCTAAATACTGTTTTACTGCTCACAGGTTCTTCATTTCAAATTTGGACTTATACAATTTCAGCATCCTTTGTAACACTCAAATCTTTGCTTATCGCCAGCAAGTCATCTACATAAACCAAAATAAAAACCCTATCCACCAAAAGAACAAAGCAACTCCTACAACTACCCGGACGGCAGATACATACAGTCAACGGATTATTAACGGGGCACTGTAGAGTCAAAAAAAACGAGTGTGCTTTAGACCACACGACTGAAGTAAAACTTGATTGGGTCTCAATAGGCTTAAAATCTTGCGTTGAATATGTTGTCACATGATGGTCCTGGAGCACCGCTTTCTGACTGATATATATATATATTTCATGCACTGGCTATGAACGGAAGAGAGAAAGAAAATTTGCGCGCGCACTGCTCTCTCTTGCTCCTACAGTGTGATACAGACAATAGGCCTACACTGTGTCTTAGATATACGAAACGTAACTGGCTGTGAGAGAAAGAGAGAGAGAAAATGTGTGCTCGCACCTCTCTTTTGTCCCTACAGTAATATACGAAACGTAACTCTCTCTCTTTTAACTTCACTAAGTTATATCTCCCTGTCAACTTTCGTTGGCATTGCCCGATCACAGTTTTTGTAACACTCTCGTCACGCATTCACCAGCTTACTCCCCAAGTCAAGCGTGCGTTAAGAAGTTTTATTTCAAAAACACATTCTGGCCATGGTACTTGCTGAAGTCAATTTCTGTCGAATGTGCAAAGAAGAAGAAACAGCAGAGCATATTCTATGCCAGTGTGACTGCCTAACAAAATCACGCCTGCGCATCCTAAGTAAACCCTACCTTCAAACAATTTATATATCTGTCAGCTCACCCGAAGACCTAATTAAATTTATCAAGAAATGCGGCCTCATGAGTGAGCTTTAATCCAAAAACGAGGACATCACACTAGGCTCAGTGTGGCCGCTGTGATAATGGTACTAAGTCCCACCTCCTTATCAATCTAATCTAAATCTAACACTTATCTGAAAGCATCTCGGGCGCTAGCTTAATTAAGCATTTTCAAGAGTTTAAGACTAATCGCTAATATTACTTATTAACAAACCGAAGTTTTAACAAACTATCTATTTATTTCAGGTTACCGCGTGGGACGATCACTCGGAAGTTTGTACAGGTTAATTAACTATATAAATTAATATTTAAGTTATCATAAAATATATTTAGTCTTAGGTTTGAAAAAAAACATACAAAGTATATAATATAATTTATATTTCTATAAGTTTTTTTCTTATCTTTATTATTAATGAAATATTCATTCGGGGAAAATAAAAACCCCAAGAGAACATTTTTTTGCAATAATTCTTATTACCTATTATTCGTAGAATTCTAGTAAAAAGTAAGCGTAAATTTTTTCTCACTTTTGGGAAAAAATTAAGCAACACAAAACCAACTGATTGATATAACTGTTAGTTTTCCAGAAGACAAGCAAATTTTACTTCTACTGCTATTCCTCCCATTCGGTATATCCTTTGGCCATTATTATTATTGTTTTTTTTTATATATTTTTGTATTCCTTTTGCCAAACAAAATTCAAATTTAATTCAATTCTACTCTACTCAAGCTCAATTTTCACGCAACAACCAAAACAACAATGACCAATTGATGATTATTATTTTTTTTATATAAAAATTTTCTCTTTTTCCCCACAGCTACCAAACAGATCAGAAATAAATTTAATATGTTGAAATCTAGAGATTTAGAGAGAGAAGATGAGTATTTTATTGTCAGGCGAAGAAAGAGAAATAAGTTCTTACCAGAGTTTTACTAAAAATGTGTCAGAAAAAAAAAACTAATTAGAAATACAAAACTTAAATTGTAAAATGTTGAAAACTATAAAAAGAAAAATAATTAGTAAACTCTTACGCACGTTTTAGAGATGAAGCGTCATTTTTGTCTAAACAAAACAATACTATAATAAGTGTGTTTATGTTTTCCTATTATAATACTACAAATGAATAGTTTATTATTTTTTTAAATATAAATAAATATTCCCTATCTAAGCGAGCGAATTATTTTTCTACCATTAAGCTGTGCTTTTTTGTGAAACAGTTATTTTATAAATAAGTATTTCGTTTTTCTTTTTGTTTTCCATTTTAGACTTTGATATGAGAAATTATAAATAAAATACATAAATAGGCACAATAGGACCAACAACCATTTAACATTTATAATTTGTATGATGATATTTTTTTCGTTTTATTTAATTTTATTCAAAAATAATAAAAACAAGAAATACTATTAAAGTAAACAAGTTAAAATATCAGACGTTTTTATTTCTTCATTTTTTTTTATTATTCTCGGAAATAAATTAATAAGATTTGCAGAAAGGGGTAGTTTACAACTTTAAATACTCACGGGAGGAAGGCTATTTTGTAATGGCACTGTTAATGTTCTTTCACATGGCACTGTTAGATATATTTCAAATGTCAAATTTAAGCAACAACGGTCAAGCTGGGACATGGAAATACCATCAGCCGAATCGATTCACTGCTAACGTTACTTTTATTGGCGCTACAAAGCGTGGTGCGCCTGGGCCTCAAGTAATATCTCTAGCCTGGCTTTTTAAAAATTTCCTTGAGTCGTCGAAAATCTCCTTTTCCTTGATCACGCCATTGAAGATGGGGTCTTCGTTTTTTCTCCCCCTTGATATTCATTCACTGTACATGGCCCAACCATGTTTTACCGTTGAATACGTATTTTTTTTTGCTATTATTCCGTTGTACAAGCACGCACAGCTCTCCATTGTGTCTTCTTCGCTAGAAGTTATTTCGTACGCTTACACAAACAGGTCCATAAGTCGTACAAAGGACTTTTCTCTTGAATTCCATGCTTTTGCAATCTGCACCATATACCAGGGACGGCATCATGAGTGTTCCTTGATTTCTCTCGGCAGGGCGTTACTCCTCCTTCGTTTTATTTCCGCACTGATGTTATTTGCCGAGTTAAAGCAGTGCGCAGATAGACAAATTCTCTGACAACCTCGAAGTTATACCTATTAATAGTCACGCTCTGACAAAGTCTGCGGTGGGAGTCGAATTTTGTTGATGAAAGCATATACTTCGTCTTGTTCACTTTTATAACCAGCCCGATTTTGCCTGCCGCTGTCTTGATGCTAGTAAAATCACCAGTTTATGCTCGCTTGGACCTTCCCATCACGTTTAAGTCGTCAGAGAACCCAAAATATTGGATGGATTTTTTGAAAGAAGTGTCGGATGTACTGGCCTGGGTCTTTTCGAGCACGATATAACTACATGACAGTGCGTCATTTTACCTTAACCCCCTAGTGGTGTTGGCGGTTTCAGGATTTCAGTAGTCTCTTTCAATTTTGACGGGGCAGCGAATGGAGTCACTCCGCTGATGGTGTTTCCAGTGGAATTTATTGTGGAGAAAGGATTCTATGAAGACATTCATTCGTAGGAACAGCGATTAGTCGCCTTTTAAGACAAGCACTGTTTTTTTTTTTACGCTGCAGTTATCTACTTTTTCCAAGTTACTGTCTTTTCCAACTCTTATCAGGCATTCCAATAACAATGAGACCAAACGACTTGTGCAGAGGATGTGTTGACGAAGAAATGCATGAGAATTCTCCACACTACTGAGCACTTTGCCACATTAAAAATAAAATTCTCGAAAGATATTTCTTTCAGGATATATAAGAACTCTGGCAAGTCGGTAAAAGACTTTCACAAGTCCATAAACGCATCAGGATGCCTTATAAAGAGTGTCCCATAATAGATCTCACCATTGTAAGTAGGAATAAAACGCTCTGCCATCCGCGATGGCTTGGTCTTTAAAATATAGGTTCTTATCGAATATCCACTTGGCACACAGAACCAAATATCCGACGGAGTATTTTTTTTTTCAAAAGAACCGAAAGTTTGAGAAAACAGTTGATTTAAATGACTGGGCCTCAGACGTAGTGTTTATCTCTCGCGCTGCAGTGATATTCTTACCCCGTCCCTGCATGTAAGTAGTCGCTTTTTTTTTTCTCCGAGATTTTATTTATATGTACTGGTTTCGGATTTCACGCGTTACCTTTAGATCAGCGCGCAAATACACTAGCACTGCACCAACGTCACCTCTCCGGAGGGCATATGTCGACTTCTAAACGATTTACCTATTACAATACTATCAGCTCTATTCTGCTATTTGCGTGAATCTCGAATTACCTTCACCCATTCGAATTACTTTCAATAAACCTTTCCATTCTGCTATCCGTCGGGTGATCTGCGTTATCACATCTCGATTCGACATTTACTTAAACAGATGCTCATTAAATGTGGAAACTAAACGCAAACTCACTCTCCCTCTTACTCCCAGCCGTATCTTCGCGGTGGTCGCACAGTTCTACCACTACTAGTTATATACTGCTCACTACGGATGACTGGTTCAAAATTTGTTACAATGCCTGGTGTCTCGGGGTCGTTCTCCATTACTGTTTCCGATTCATCACTTCCAGGTGTTTCATACTCATCTGATGACAAGGTTGCATTATTATCGGACAACGGTAGATCTGAATAGTTTTATCCTATCATCAACTTTTATATGATTGCTGTTATTATACAATTCAACAACCTGGACCTGACATATGTTTAATATTTTCCTCTAAGAGTATTTCAATAGCGTTAAAGTTGTTATCTTTTGTTTTAGCGATAAAACGGCCTATTGCGTCCAAATATCTTATTGAAGCTATCCCTTATAACATAGAAACGACTATTTACATGACCAGCAATAGTTCCGTAACTCCATTCTTTTCTATTCTTTTTAAAGATCACCCGCTCACCCAACTCCAACACCGGTAGCGATTTTGCATTCCTATTGTAATAATATTTTTATTTTCCTCTTTTTTCTTTGCGTTTGTTCTGAACAGTCCTCTGATCTATGTCGTTGTCTCTTTGAAGAAGAAAGCTTGAAATTGGCAATCTTGTTTTAACCATTGTGCCGAAGAACAACTGAGCAGGAGCGAGTCCCATGCTAGCCACCGGAGTAGTGTTATATTCAAGTATTCTATACTGATGTATGAGCTCAAAAGGTGCCCGATTGAACTTAAATCTCCCGAATGGAGTCATAAATGTGGAAAGGTCAGCGCTATCGTTGTCTAACTCCATGTGCCAAAAACCACTGGAAAGATCCAAATCAGAAAACACACGCTTATCTGCTAGCCTAGACAGTCTTCGCTTGTTGTTGCTCGGCTTGTTGATGTCTATTTTTTGATTCCCAGTTTTAGTTTTGTTGTCCACTTGTTTTCCTCTAGATCTGCAGAACTGTGGAAAATGCCCTAGTTTTCCGCACGCTCGGCAAGTTGCACCAGGTAGGCACGCACATGCGATGGAGAAAATTCGTCCCCACAGTTATAGCAGCGTCGAGTTGAACAATTGTTATTGTTGTTCGACACTGTGCACTTGAAATTAGGTCTGTTCGCAAACTAATTGCAAACGTAAATTTATATAAACATTCGTGAAAAACTTCACAAACGCGTTCGCGTACTGAGAAAATGGTAAAAAGATGAACGAAACTTTCGTTCATTTTTCTTCACACAGAATTTCAGCTGGTAAAAAAATGAAAACTGTCAAATGATGAAATCTTGAGTTTGTCAGCAAAAAAAAAGCCGTTGTTTTTTTTCAAGCCAAACTTAGACGTTTTCCATTTTTTTACACAAAAGCGTTTGCGTACTTTTCTTTGAAATGAGACGATTCTCTCTCGATTTTACAGATTTGACAGTTGTCATTTTTCTACACCTAAAGTACGCGAACGGACCTATTGACTAGCAATTTTATCGAGCAACAGCTTGTTTACATTCGCTGCTTCAAATGCCTTGCGAACTGCTATTACTTCTTTTAATGAGTCGTCTCTGCCATCCAGTAGCCTAAGCTGCAGCTTTTTGTCGTGAACCCCTATAATAATTCTGTCTTGGCATTTTATCTTGATAGGAGACACCACATTAGATTAAATTAGATTTGGTAGGGGCCTATTGTGATGTCCTCCAATTAAGGCTCGCTCATGATACCGGACTTGATGATGACTCCTAGTAAATCTTTAAGCGGACTGTCAGTTACGTCTTCTGCCTCAAGGTAGAATTTACCTAGAAGGTGTTGACGTAGTCTGATTAGGCAGTTACAGTGATATAGGATGTGTTCTGCTGTTTCTTCGTCCTCGTTGCATAGTCTGCACGTGTTATCTTGAGTAATTCCCATAGTCATGAGGTGTTTTTTTAATTTGGCAGGAATCCTGTGACTATTCGAATCTGATTCCTTGTAAGGTTTAGGAGTTGTTTCGTTCTTTTGTGAGATATGTTTGGCATGAACATTTTGGCTTGTCTGCTACTTTCGGTGTTTTCCCAGTAACGGTTAGCTTTATTGCTCAGCCAATTTTTAATGCAGTATTTTGCAGTACTGATGGGTAGTCCACAGAATGGTCTTGGCATCATAAAGGTTGATGCTGATCCTTTTCTGGCTAGTATATGTGCTATTTCGTCGCCTATGTGTCCGCTATGTCCTGGCTAGCGAAGTGAGTAGTTGCAAGCAGTCCCATACTAGTTTCGACTTTATTTCATAGGCTTTTATGGCTAAAAGTGCAGCTTTGCTGTCAAAGAGAATATAAATGTTCTTATTTGTTATTAGATCTGTTTATGTTTTCTCTGATACAGAGTTCTATTGCGAAGATTTCCGCTTGAAATACAGAATTACACTTGTCCATGCTTGTGTAGGTGAACGTATTTGTGTTAACACCGTATACTCCCACCCCAACTCCTTCATCTGTGTACCATACATGAGAATCGCTGGCAAATTTGGGTTTGTCCTGTTCCCAATTCTGACGGTCTGGGAATGTAACCTTGAGGTTCTGGTTGAAGTTGAATTTGGGAAGACAGTTGTCCGTCATAGTAATTCCAAGTTTTTTTTTTTGCTTAGTTCCATTGCAATGTTTGGATGGATTAGCTTTTTATGTATGAGCATAAAGGCGTTTGTCATGGCTTCTTTCTGTATCTGAAGATTGAGGGGTGAAAGGTTTAGGATAACTTCTAGCGCTGCAGTGGAAGTTGTTCTCATTGCGCTCGTAGTGCATATAAAGGCTATCCTTTGAATTTTATTAAGCCTGTCCTGTGCTGACTTTTGTTTAGTTTTATGCCACCATTCTACTGCTGCATAAGTTATGTTTGGTCTGGTTATGGCTGTGTAGAGCCACATCATAATTTTGGGGTTTATGCCCCAGCTCTTGCCAATCAGACTTCTGCTGGTCCATAAAGAGATCCTGGCTTTGTCTATGGTTTTCGTGAGGTGAGAGTTCCAAATGAGTTTTTCGTCTAGAGTTAGACCTAGGTATTTGACTTCTTTTGAGAATTCTATTGTTTCACCAAGCAGAGTTGCTTTTTATACCCTATTCTAGGGGTATATTAATTTTGACGCATAGTTTGTAACATACCTTAATATTGCCCGTAGACCCCTAAAAGTTACTATATTTATGATCAGCATCGATAGTAATGTCGATCTAGCCATGTCCGTCCGTCCGTCCGTCCGTCGGCAAAAATTAGGCTTTTAAACTGGACCTAGAGAGCTGAAATTTTAACCATATACTCTCTAGGGTCCCGAAATAATCAAGTTTACGAATTTTTGAAATCCGCCCACAGACATGCCCACAAACTCAAAAAAACAAAATTTTGGAAAAAATCGAATTTTGAGCTAGGAAGCTGAAATTTTTTATATATGATCTATGACCCCTAAAACTGCTCGGGATATAAAATTTTCAAAATCCGCCCACTGCCACGCCCACAAAAAAATAAAACAATTTTATTGAAAAACCAAAATTTGAGCTAGGGAGCTGAAATTTTTAATATATACTCTCTAGGGGCGCTTTAAGCTCATGTATAAATATTTTCAAAATCCGCCCAATGACACGCCCACAAATAAATAAAACAATTTTTTTGAAAATCCAAAGTTTGAGCTAGGGAGCTGAAATTTATCTTTAATTTATCTCTAAGAATAGGGTATCCAACAGTTCGCTGTAGCCCGTCCCTATGTTTTTAATTGATCCCGATTCCGCTTTTTTGTGAAAGCAGCTATGGTGCTTTTTTAGGGTTTACATTTAAGTCAACTCCGGAGGAGTTCCGAGATTGTTTCTTCGAATTTGCTTCTGATTAGGATCGCAATATCATCAGGGTATAGACACCACATTAACAGTTAAACTCACAAAACTGAACTTGTTTGCGTAGTTCGGTTTAGAAGTCAGTGAAGCACTATTTTTCTTTCTGATGTATAGTGTTGAATTTAAATGATTCCATTCTTGTGTTCTTCCGTGCAATACAGTATTGGTCGAATACAATCAGTATCCGATCAAGAGTACGCTGAGGCTCAGGCGCTAAAGGTGATGAATTTTCGTTTCCCTGCACCGCGTTGTCTGCCGCTGCTGCCTTCTTATTTCCAATAATTCCTTCTGTTGTACCATCATTCGGAAACAACGTGTTGTAGGTTTCCATTGCAGGAGGACCTATCAACCGCAAGAATGTAGCAACTTTGTTTACTCCTTTTCTTCGTTCTTCCTTGTAGCCATCATATACATTAGAAATGTGCCTTTCCAGCTCGGCTATTTCTTTACCAAATTTGGGCAATCCAATTCAATGGGCATGCGGTCGTAAGAAGCAATTTTGGGAAAAATTCAATTTGTCCCACTTCAGATCCCACTTCTGAAACCATGTAACAATTGTCAAATATGTTTTTAGTTTTATTTCCGTCTAGTGTGTACAAATCGTGGCGCAGTGGCTCAGTGGTTAGGGTGTCGAACTACTAATCGAAAGGTCCCCGGTTTAATATCCGCTGGGGCCAAGTAACATCTAGAGTTTTTTCCACTGCCCCACCAGTTGCGAACGTCTGACAAACATCCAAGAGTATCAATTGTCATGAGAAGCTTCTTAAATTTGCCGTTGGGATTCGGCTTGAAATTGTAGGTCCCTTCCACTTCACACAAGAAAGTGGTTGGAGAAGATACACTTCGCTTCAACTGAATAAGCACAAACATTTTCTAAACTACGTTGTCCATTTTTTCAAAACCTTGTGCCGTAATATATCATTTGATGATGCAAACTGTTTGCGTGTGATGTTGACAAAATAAATGGGAAAGAATATTTCAAAAGTACCGCTATTTTTTTCCTGGTTCCCTTGCAAAGCATTCAATATAGAAAAATGCAGTTTTATTTTGCGTCAACTAAATAGACACAAATATTGAAATTGGAAATAAAAGTTATTGGGATTAAATGAAACAAGTTTTTCTTAAAAAAGTTTTTTATTGATTAATTTTAGTAGTGGGTACTGCCGCCTTTATTCTTAAAAGTTTCGTAAATTCGATCCGGCATGGAATCGTACAGCCTCTTTATGTAGTTTAGCGAAATTTCCCTTCAGGCCAATTTAATGGCTGCAATAAGGGGTTCTCTGTTCTCAAACTGACGGCCAGACTCATAAACTTTCCGTACTAGCCATCCTTAAACGTTTTCTATAAGGTTCAGGTCCGGTGAGTACGGCGGCCATTGAAGCAATTCCACATTCTGCTCCTCTATCCAATTTTTTACTATGCGCGCCGTGTGGATGGGGACGTTGCCCTACTGAAAAGTTCAGTTTATGTGTCCAAAAATGCCTGAAAATTTAGGAAAATGTCTTTTCAAATTTCCTTTATAACTTAATGCAGTAATTTTTGAGGTTTTTAACTCAAGCTCAACAGTGCCATAGTAGCTAACTGCTCCCCATACCATAACACCACCTCCTCGACTATGATGCCGCGTTAAAAATCGTTCTTCTTTCCTCACATCGTGGAAGTAATAATTAAACCCATCAGGGCTGGGTCATCCGAAAAAGCTACGTGACGCCATTCATTTTTAAAACTCATATGGAGTCTAGAGAATTCTAAGCGCATACACTTCGGTTTCTCGTTAAGTGGTGGTTTCTTTTGAATTTTTAACAGTTTTAGATGTTTGGCACTATTGATAACCCTTCGCACTGTTGAAACGCTTGAAGTAACACCGGCTTTCTGCTTTATTTTTGCCGCAGAGTCGCAGGAATTGGAAGCACATATTAAAATTGCTCTTCGATCAACTGCTGTTGTTGCCGTTTTTTGACCTCCTTTCATATTTTTTCCGTGCGAATCTTTGCTTCTTAAATATGAATAAACCACACTAGAACTTCGTCCAATTTTGTCAGCGATAGAACGCCCGGTTAGTCCTTGGTCTTTTAGTAAATCGATTTTGATCTACCTGTTTTTCTTTGAAATACAATTAATCAAATAAAATTCACTTAAAGCACTTCAACGGTTGATCTAATGTGCCAATTTCCGCAGAATACTCATAAACAGTGAAAATAATGGCATTGTGTCTATTCTTTGTATGCTTTGTAAGGGAACCAGGGAAAAAATAGCGGTACTTTTTGAATTATTCTTTCCGATTTATTTTGTCAACACATACGCAAACAGTTTGCAACATCAAATGATATATTACCCCACAAGGTTTTGAAAAAATGGACAACATAGCTTAGAAAATGTGTGTGCTTATTCAGTTGAAGCAGAGTGTAGGTTTTAGGCTATGTATGGGCCGTTAATGCCTAATATTTATTTATTTTTTGTACAAAGGTATATGTTCAACTGAGGTGCTCTTACATGTTGGCTGTCATCTATAATATTATTGATGGTTGTATGTACATAATAAAAGCTTAAGGCCCTAGACATATTATTACATACACAGCTTCACATCAGTGCAGTTGCCCTGCGGGTGGGTTCTTCTGTAATGTTGTGAAGTGGCAACTTAGCTTCACAGATCGGGAATCGACCCACGGACCATACCCTCGTGCATAAACTGAAAGAAGACCCAAATTTATTAAATATTGGCTTTTTTTACAATTTACGACACAACAATGTTTCTCACACAAACATTACAACAAACCCGCAACATTTGATATACGGATCACAATTATATAGAACGAATGCGTTTATGTGAATATTAGACTACCGCACAATATAACCGACATGAAACAGATTCACTTCGAATGCCAACAGAATAGTGAATAGACGGCTGCACTTTAGAGCTTTTCATGATATGGCTAATATCCAAATAGGTTTTTAATTGACCTTAACAATTGAGCAGTTCGTTCTAAATGTGATATATAACGGACAACTTATTTGACAGATCCCTTTTTACCAACCATTTCCTGCAGGCATCTCAGTGCACTAATAGCAAATTATAACCTCTACACGTCTTAATTTTGTTATAACTAACTAGATTTATCATCAATAAAGGCAGGAATAATAACAAAAACAGAAAGGATCATCCTGTGTATAGCAATAAACCCTTGAGCGATTATTCCAGCACTATTTGAATGATCATTTTTCTTGACTTTATTGTCCTTTTTATTTTCACCCGGTTACAAAGGATAAAACAAAATAACTCAGGCAAAATTGTCTTACCTTATCTTCCATAGATTGTACTCCTTTTATGATTTTTGTTCTTATTTCTTTTTCTTTTGTATTTTGTAAGCAAACAAACTAAATAAAACAATAACTACAATCGATGGCCATAATTCTACGTATTTGTAATAAAAGAAATGAAAAAAACATAAGTATTCAATAATTGAAAAAGTACATGTTTCAATTTACATGAATTTATATTTACTCAAATAGATGCCAAAACAAAACAAAAAAACAATTTATATACATACATTTGTTGCTTACAGAAATAATGTTGTGCATGGTATAACTAATTAACATATTATATTAATACATATAAGTGAGAGAAAAACAAACCGATAGATTACCGAAGAAAGTAGGTAAAGCATGCAATAGAAAAACGAAACAGATTTTATAAATTTAATTTGTGAATTGAAAAACAACAAATTTCATTGTAATATTACATAATATGCATACATGCAATTATTTTATGTGCTATATGTTTGAATGTATTCAAAAGAAAATGTATTTTTCAAATATACGCATTTTGAATTAAAAATGAAATAAAAGCATAATGATATCAATAAATATACAGAATATGTATGCAAGTGTTTGTTCTTGCGTTCGGGGTTCTATGACATTGATAAACTTTATATTGAAGTAGACATAAACAGACCCATGCATAAAATAACGACGTATCACTACGTATGCATTACATAGAGCAAGGAGCAATACCGAGGTTATTGAAAAATTTGTTCACGAAGCAATCCACAAGAAATAAGATATCATGAACTTGGATAACTGCTTATTTTCTTCTTTTACAGCTCTTCAAACTATTGACAAAGATACTAACAAAACGTATTTTAGCTTTTTGGACTTCCTCCACATCTTGGTATCCCTCAGATCTCCACTTAGGTGTCATTTGTGGAGTTGATATTTACTCCGAGGTAGGTGAACTCCCTTACCACCTCGAAGTTATTGCTATCACCAGTGACTTTTTGTCCTAGTCGGTAGACAGATGTTTGTTTGTTTGTTGAAAGCAAGTACTTGCTGTTGTTCTCGTTGACATCAAGGCCAACCAATTTTGCCTGTTCTTCAGTCGCCATGAAAGCCTCTAACACGGCACGTTGAGATCGGCCGATGATGTCGATTTCGTCCGCATATCCCAGTAGTTGGAGGGATCTGTTGAAGATAGTTCATTCCGCATTGACACTTGCCCTACGCACTATCTCCTCCAGAACAATATTGCAGAAATCGCATGACAGCGCATCTCCTTATCCGAAACCGGTAAAGGTTTGAAATAATTCGGAAGAACTCTTTCCGTAGTGCATATTGCAATGCTTGCTTTCCAGCGTCACGCAACACAATTGGATCAGTTTTGCCGGGATCCCGCTCCTGGCGATGAATGCGGCCTTAAAGTCGATGAAAAGATGATGAGTCTTAACTTGAAGTTCCCGAAACACTAAAGCCAAAAATCAAATTTGGATCACAGCAGAGTCTTGCAGGCATAGCCTTATCGAGGTATTCGTTCAGGAGTAATTCCGGACGGCAAATCCCATCGAAACTTAGATTGCGTTCGAGGTATCCGTTTCAGAACATAGATTCAGCAATTTTAAATCCGTAGCAATGTAAAAAACTTTGTGATAAATTTAATTAAAACTAATGGATAGTTCGGGTGTTGACCACTTGTCGTGGTTTTCTTTCGAAATACCAAATAACTGAACTAAACAACCAGAAATTATATTTATTTATTTTATTACTTTTAATTTTCAACAGTTTTCCATTTTGCTTAAAATAATCCGCAGAATTTTCTGGTCGGAGAGCTTCGGAAGAAATTTGCCGCGTATCTGTAAAAAAAATTATTTTTTTTAACGTGTAAATGTGCGTTGCATGTAATCGGATAATTGATACAAATGAATCAGAACAGATACCTCGAATGTAAAGGGAAAATAACTTTCCGAACAAGGGCCAATTAGCAGTGGCAGAAGCTGCCAAATCCGATGCAATGGTGGCAATACCAGGCTGCAATTAAACTAACTTAGCTTGTGAAACATTGTTGCAAAGGGCTGAAGGTTCTGTTATGATGTATTTACATTTTTATGAAATTATTGTTCTGATTTCTCTTTCGATTGAGTTACATAATACCAAAAGCAAAATCGATTGACGCAATCGAAAGTCGTCGATTCGAGTGCTGGTCGACAATTACAATAAGATCCAATATTATTAACAACTAAAAAAAATAGAAATTAACACTGTCGTAAATTTCTTTTCCTTGCTCAGAACTAGTTTTTTAATTTTGCTTTTTTTTTGCATTCGAGCCTTACAATCTTCCGAAAGCATCAGCTAACAAAAACATGGCCATGAGTCACATGTATTCGTAGCACGTTGTAACTATTTTGTTGTTTTAACGCACGTCATACATTTTTCGGACAAATCTACAATATGTCAAATGAAACGGGTGGCTTGATACAAAAATCTTACAGATCGTACAAATCATAGCCAATTCTGTTACGATCGGATACCATGCTAGGGCTGAATGTAAAACTCTACTGGGTCCATGAACACAGGGGTATACAGGATTATGAAATCGCTGATCAACTAGCAAGAAAGGGTGTGACCTGTGAACTGTGACCTGTTCGTTCACAATAGCACACATTGAAAATAGTCTATTATCAACAACTGTCGATTGATCTTCGCAATAAGGCTCATTATTATTTTTTAGGACAAGCGGAAAACGCTCGGTAGATGTGCATCAGTGAACTGTTCTAAGTCCTACTTTTTGCAGTCTTTGATTATTTGCTTGAAGGAGAAGTGACGGAAAGGAAAAGTAATAATCTACATATACATTTTTAAGATTGCTGTCATTCTTTGCTGACTATGGAGCCATCTTTTGAATGCGGAATGAGTATCGTAATAGTCCAAAGATCCACTTTGATCTATTATAGACATTTATTTAAAGGAAAAGTACTTCAAAAATGCAAATAACGGTAGCTGCTATCAATAGCGAAGTAATCTGTGAACAACGTACAAAAAATATGAGAACACATTAGCGGTAGCTGATACTGCTGTTTTTATAACCATCCTTTCGCATGTCCCGGATCTGACAGAGAAATTATATCCCTGCGATGTGTCCAAGCTATAAAATCATGTGCATTTGGAGACATTATAGGCACTCACCTGCACCGAACCACCTTACTTTCATACTTTTAAGTCCGAATAAGAATATTTTACCCAAGAGAGAGCACTCGAATCTGCCCCAGTGACTCATAACTCGTTCTCGGCTTCAATGACTGGCGCTCCATGAAAATTAAATCAACACAAAACGAAGACAAGTACATTTGAAATCGCTTTTATTGACAAACATTTCTTGCGATACATGTGTATGTACAAAATTAAATTACTTGGTGCAGTCTCATTAAAACCTACTTTATGCACTGTCTTTTGGAGCCAATTAAAACTAGTGGCGGGGGCTCCGACAGAACCGGGAGTCGTCTTTTATCTTTCAGCTTCTTAACGTGCGGCAAAAATATTAAAGGCGGAGGATTTGACAAGTCTCTGGGCTTGACAGCGCTTTGTTGAGGTAACATACATTGATTTTCTGATGATGAGTCCGCTAAGGACTGACTAGGGGGCTGTCCCTCTACAGGACAATTCTTCATACTAGAGCACTGGGCAAAGCAACTTGGATAGATATTCCCTGGATTACCATCGTCACTTATCACAATGTCGCCGCAATTGTACGAGTCCTGGGGAATGTGAGCCGTAGGAATGAACTCGGAAGCAGCCGAATTTGATTCCGGCTGAGAATTCGTCGAGATTTTCTCTGTATTTGAATTGGATAGCTGCAAAGTGTTGGCGTCAATCATTGCCCAGCTTTTGAGACCAGCTGACTGCGAAGTGGATGATGTTATATTGCTTGTCTTCGGATACGTTGCCATTGTGTAGTTACGGTCTTTGATATTCGACAGATTCTCCAAGTACATGGAGTCCGTTATGCAATGACTACTCAATTGTAGGAACTGCAGGGGATTTCTCAAGTGGACTGGGGTCTTGATCCAGAGTTGTGTGGCGCTTTCAACGATCTTTTCTGCGACCATCTCGTTGCGTTTCTGTCGTATTGCGGGGGTTAAGTTCTTCGGCCTTGATGTCTTGCCATTCTTGCGCTTGAGATTGACGTACATCTTGGTGGCCAATAGTCGAATGGAATCTAGAATCGTCCAAATCACAGGGTTTTGTCCTATTCGATCGGTAAGATCTTTGTTAAAAACTTTTATGTGATTGGACGCAATGCGATTAGTACCAAAAATGGACATCTTTTCGGTGCCAACTCCCCGAAGCCAGGTGTGTTCTACATAGTCGCAGAGGTTAGACAGGCCGGCGGAAAATATACTCTTCTCCCGCATCCACTTTCGCAACGACTCCAGCCCAGGAACCATATATTCCGGCGGTAACAATGGGAGAACCAAAAGCATTCGAAGAGCACTCGCGCCCACTCCTTTTGCCGTCTCTCGCTGCAGACTTAAGTTCTTCATTTTGTTGAGGACCGCATCGGTATACTGGTACCAAGATCCTTTTATAATCGCCTCTGGAAAAGCGTAAGCAAGCTCCGATTGTACAATGTGATCAAAATCCGAAACGATTATGTTGGGAGTGACCTTCAGGTCCTGGCGGATGTAGTCGAATATGGCAGCATACGCGGATTTAGTCCTTGCCGTCACCATTGAATAAATGATTGGAGCGGTCTACAAAAAAAGAATTAAACAGCGCTTTTTTGGATGTCATGGCTCTCACCATATGTCCATGGACAGCATGGAAAGTCAGCAAATAGTAGTCCGGCTGATTGGGACATACAAACTCAAACGACCCGTCCATGTGAATTTCATCGATTCGGGGTACTAAGTCGAACGTTTTTCTGTGCATGAATATCATGCACGTTGCATCGGCGAGTGTGATCGTCTTCTGATAGATGCGCTCTTTCTGCGATCCGCTGTTTACCTGCAGAAAGTCTTTGCCGCCATCTAAGATGCTCACTATGTCCGCGACTTTTGTGGCAGATTCTTTTGGCAGCTGTTTGCGACGAGCCTTTCGCATGGCGCTCTCGGCCGATGTAAACGGATAGAGAAGTGCCGCATCTGCATGGCGGTTTGTTGCCTCATCGCAATAGATCAGATTAAGATCGATCGTTTCATCGGTTGCACGCTGTGTGAGCACTTTTCGAAAAGCATCGACGAGTAGCTGATTTGGAGCAGGTTCATGGTCATGCTCTACGATTACCTTAGTTTTTCCATTCTCATTTGTCAGGCGACCTGGACATTTGGTACTTTTGTGACGGTGGCAGCGATAGTAGCTGGGAATAAAGACAACAGAATTTTTCAGTAATGAATATTAGTGTCGGAAGTGATGGTGTTTCCGAGTATGTAATCGATGGTAGGCGAAGTCACATCTCTACTCTATTTTAAATTGCAAATATAAGTTCATATACCTACTCCAACTTTTGGTTTGCAAAAAAAATAACAGGACAAGTAACTAAATTGAGCTTATAACTATTGGAGTAAGACTTCTGTTGAAAAGAAATCAGTATTGTTTGGAGAAAACTTGAACGAAATGAAAGTTGTACCACACCAGGAAGATTCTTCGATGCATAAGAGGACCAAGAACTAAGTGCAAGGCTTTTCACTCACCTTACGGGACCAGTTTTATACGCCAGCCAGTATTTATGACCATCCACGTACATTATTTGTACACTTTGTCAACAACTTTTGTAAGTAATTCCTTGAAATAAACTTCTCAATCGATATTTCCATTTAGTTTGCTAAAAATTACAACCATAACGCAAAGAAAATTTTATAAAATTTATTTTTGTTATGAGTTTATGACAGAACTTATGAAATGTCAAATTCATGACAGTTTGATTGGGCGCATTCAGTATGCCTTCGCCTAACGTAAGTCTAACTGAATGGCCAAACACACTTATTTCTTACGATATGTCAGGCTTGTTAATACATATCAAACAATTTTCTTCACTGTTTGTTTATATATTGGATGCCGACGAGTTTAGTATTACTCTGAAGATTAAGATTAATTAATGTTTTATAATGGAAGATTTGGAAGATGGAATTTTAAGTAAGTAAGATTTCACTCAAGAAATCGTTTTGCGCTGTGATAAAATGTTTTTTGTTTAATTAAATTCATTTTAGGTTTGTTGTATACATACTTTAAAAGTCTCAATCACTTCAAATTCGTAGTTTTCGTATTTTATTGTGAATTTTATACTTATTTAAAATAAAAAAAAAAAAACTCAGATATAGCACAACCACGACGTAAAACTTTCGCTTGGTTACACACCGTCTCCACGTAGTATAAATTTCCAGCAGAGAGCAGAATCGGCAGAAAAAGAACAAAAGCAGAACGCTGTCAAGTTTTGTTTGCTGGGCACTTCATCGCATACATGGTTCGTTTAAGAGAGAGAGAGAGGGGCAACGATTTTTTTTGGAGCGCATCATTGCACTAACAGCAAAGAACATCCCCTCCCACTTGTTGTTCGCGTGCTATTTTTTTTTACATAATTTTTCTTACGCTAAATTGGTTTTACCGTAAATATTACACAACCCTTATTGTGCCATGAACACAGCGCAAGCATTTGTGAACAGCAAATAGCACCTAGCAATGGCATATTTCATTGCATGCTTTTCGGTGCCACTTGCTTTAGAAAGAATAGAAGAGAGGTAGGAAAGAAGCGTTTTGGTGCCGTTGTATGGTTTTTCTCCACGGGTTTTGTCTCAGTTGCTTAGGGAGATCAGGTTTTACATATATTCGAAGTAATGGATTTGGCCGGGATTGAACGCACGACCTTCCAATCACTAAGCGAATACACTACTACTGCGCCGTTGCCACCCGCAAGAGTATACGAGCACAGCATGCTTTCTCTCGTCAACCATCGAAATATAGATGCGATAATGGTCTCCACATGAGGTAATGGCCAGCATGCATTAGTGTATGCTAACAATTTATAGCACGTGGAAACCGCGTGTTAGCCAGATGCAGCAAGAGATCTTGGCTATGTAACTGGTCAACGGATATTTTTTGTTGTAAGAAAGGTGGAAAGCATCGAAAGCCGAAGTGTGGGACTCCAACCCTAACTAAAACCACCTTTGCCTTCAACCCCTGCGTCCAATGGCACCGCCGTCAGCCATTTCATCGGGTTTCAGCCATAGTGTTTCGTCAGTTCTGGGATTATGTGTATTATGCGCGAATGCGTATGTAGTGTTATGTCATTTTTTTGTACATGCGCGTGTAGTGTGGGTTTGTCTATGCTTTCTTGTGTCAAGCCATCGGGGTATTGAAGGCAATGCATTTGCGGATGAGCTAGCTAGGGCTGGCTCTGAATCCGCCGTTTAACCCTCGGATTAGCGACATGGTCCCCTGGGGAATTTTCAACATTGTTTGGATACTACAACGGCGGTGTATCTCTTTCTTCATATGTTCCAATACAAAAACACGCTGTTATTTTGATATCAACACTACACTACACTAGTGCGGTTGACGAATGCAATAAAAAATCTAAGCCACTGGCCATTTTAGACTACAACAGAAATAAGTTTGGAGTCGATACAATGGACCAAATGCTCGGTAAATATACCTACAAACGGTCCACAAATCGATGGAACTTGTTTCTTTTTAAATATGGTCGACATCGCTGGATTGGCAGCTTACATCATCCACGATGAGTTGAAATCTCAAAAAAAAATCTGATAGACGACGAAGATTCTTCAAAGAATTGGCCATACAATTAGTTTTACCAAATATATGAAAGAGCGAGCTAGTCAGCCTCGAACTATACGCCATGAAAGCATGCGTTTCGCTATGCAACGCTTCCATGTTGTGGTGAGTAAAAATATGAGAACATCCTTACTACAGACAAGAAAAAATTAGTTCTTACGTTGTTTTTCTTTTTTTAGGCTAGACCAGAACCGCCACTAGCCTTACGTATAGCAGCACCTAAACTTCCCAACTGCAATATTTGCAAAATCGAGGATTCGAGGCAACGTAAAACCGGGCAAATGTGTTTTGTTTGTCAGCTGCCGGTGTGCAAGGTACATGCGGAGACCTTGCATATATGCAACATATGCTGTAAGGATGCTGCCGATGCAGACGATCGAGATTTTGAGACAACAGCACAGCAATAATTTAAATAAGCGCTATTCCTTATATTATTTTTTATAAACAGAAGTGTTATTTTTTTTTTGAATTCCTAATAAATTATGTAATTAAATCTTTTTTTTTACTTAATAATATTTTTAAAATATATTTTAAATATCCTCACACACAATAAACATCAATACAAAATCAGTAATTTTTATCTATTAAGTCAGAGAATGTAACGTGTATACTTATATTATCTAGATATGTTTGTATTATATTCTTCCTTCCTTTTTCTTTTTCATCAATATGGGCGACCAGAACGAGAAATCCTTCTAAAAACAATTTGGTTTCAACCTAAACTGTAAAATCAAGCCTGGCTTGGTCAAAAAGAGGTATTTTCGTTGTAGTCGTGAAATTGGCAAGTATCCTTTCACAGGCAATGTAAGATTCGTGGCCGCATCCTCACCGGAGATGTCAGGAAATGCAAAGGACATTCGTTGTGCGCAGGGTTTACTTGCACTTCGTTCACAAATGCAGTCGTTTTGAGAAACGCCACAAGAACATAAGCGTTTCCAGTGAAAGATATCGGCAATTGTTCGATCTCATCAGAATGAGCAGTGACTGGATTTTTTAGAAAGATCCAAGTATCGCAATACAATGGGCGCGTTCAATTTACAAGTCAACTACTATTTTACCTTTTCTCATTGATCAAATAACTCACGTGACCATCGTTTGGCAAGTGATAGACATTTAATTAGTAGTGAACATCCAGTTGACTTGCAAATTGAACGCGCCAAATGAAAAGAAAAATCTCAACTCAGACGGATCAGTCACCCGAATAATCAAATATGTACTACTTTCTGTTGGCGTTAGGTGATTTTCATCTATTCATGATAATAAAACCAAGAAGAGATCAAGCGAAAGATTGTTCTTGTTTAACGTCTTTTTTATAGAAATTGAGTGGCAAACCATCCCACCGTCATTATATCTTTTTATACTCTATTCGAAGGGTTATATAATTTTGACTCAATTTGTAACACACCTTAATATTGATCGTAGGCCGCATAAAAATAAACTACTTGTTAAAAACTATGCCGATCTAGCCACGTTCGTGCGTCCATCCGTCGGCAATTTTTAGGCCTTAAATAGCGAACAAGTTCCTCCAAGATGCTTTCAGGTAAGTGTTGCTTCTACTCTTGGTTCGGTGCAAATTGTATTCATCTGCAAAGATGTCTCTCGAAGTTGTTACTTAAATAATTGCTTCAGTTGAACTAAAACTTCAACCGATTTTATCTCCACTCTCAAATGAAAAGGGTTAAATTTGATTTAGCCAACCAGTCAAAACCAAAAAGTTAGCAGTTGTAAAAGCACCCGTAAAGCAAGGGATGTATGTCTACCCGAATGTTGTTCAGACAATCAAAAGACATCTGCATCAGTGTCTTTTAGTCCTTTCTGGGATTCGAAATTTAAAGCAGATTTGTGGATAAATACGCAGTACGAACAATTTAAGCGGAAAACATTTTATTCTTAACTGGTTGCATATTTTTAACAAAAACAATGTGTGCTGCCCTTTCTACTACCTACGCTTCACTTGGAGTACTTGAGCTGGGCATTGACATGTGATGTTTAGCCACAGCTTCTTGTGCTCGACTTAGTTTTATGTTCCCTGCCTTGGCATGACCTCTCAGCTCACTCTCAGCGGATTTATTGACACTTTTTGTTACAACCTCTTTGATTTTCTGATTTGCTGTAAATTTATTCTTTTTCGGTTGAATTGGAGCATCTAAAGAAAAAACTTGGTGAAAACTATTGACAACACTTGGACGAGTTGCTGAACTTACTTGGTCGTCTTGTAAAAGCTGGTGAAGTCTTTTTATTTTGCTTTTTTAGAACATTTGCAGGTAGCTTAGCTTTTTTGAATTTCCCCTGTGCCATGTTTTTAAAATTATTTGTTTGCTTTGATTTTAAGAATTACGAAAAAGAACGTAGATTGAAGAACCACGTTTGTTTTGTTGAAAGTAAAAAAGTGTTTGACATTGTGACTTGACAGTTGTGAAAGCGTTGCCAGAGGAAATATGTAGTTAGGCTAAGAGCTAAGACTCAGTTATAGGTACATATAGCCATATGTGAAATGTGGAACGGTTTGTATCATTTTTCCGAATTGACTGGGAAGAATAAATTATTGTAAATAATAATAAGGTTGCGAGCTGGCTGTGTTTATAAAGAAGTCTGTTAAAATGTATGTAAATAAATAGGAAGATTGGTCAGATCTATTAAATATTGACAAAACTGTAAAAATATATTTTATATACATAGGGAATAATCTAAAAGTGCAAAAAAATGATGTCTCATTTCAAATTCTTGTCCAGTATAATAACGAAACATCTCGAACTATCCAATGGATAATAAGTGTATTCATGCAACGTTGTAGAACCGTCGTAAACGTCGAAAGTTTATGAAGTGTCCTGCAAATATATTTGGACCGACAGGATGTAAGTAAGTAAGTATTTATTTCTCCACAATGTTATGATAACACATCTTAGCCTAGGAATGCATATTCTATAATATTAAAAGCATAGAAAAAATTATAGTGGCAGTTGATATTTTTAATTAAAAAAAATAATAAAAATAGTGTTAACTGTCACCTCAACAAAAACGGGCTCAACAAAATTTAATTAAAGGTGGGGTGACTAAAAACTATTAAATCAAGAAAGTTGCAGAATATAACAATAAAAAAGTAATAATTTAACATAGATAAAATACCATATAAATAAAAATAAAATATCGTAAAAATACAAATTGCAGCAAGAGAAAGAAGAATAGATTGAACCCGAAAAGAAAAATTAAGATAATTTAAAACTACCACGATATAATAAATTGTTTAAATATTTAGGACTGTACATTTAAGAGAGCTTCTATATCATCTAATTTGAACCTATATAGCCATTTTTTTAGTTGTGTCAAAAACATATTTAGTGAGCGTATTTTTCTAAGGAACTGAGGCAATTTATTAAATAGGCGACAAACAAGCACTGAATAAAAATTACGAAAAGATGTAGTACGAAATGCAGGCACAGAGACTAGATTCAAGGAATTACCACGAAGATTATGATTATTAAGGACTCTATAATTAAGGTTGCCGGATCTTACAAAAAATATTTTTAACACTTTAAAACAATATAAATGACGAATTGGAAGACCTTTCAAATGACAAAACAGTGGAAAACTATGCTGAATGCGATTTTTTAAGCAGATTTTTCTTATGATATATTTTTGCAGAGTAAGAAGGGGTTGGATTTTATTAAAATAGGTTCCACCCCAGCAACTAATACCGTACTGCAATTTTGAATGGAATAACCCATAGTATATTGAAGTCAATAATTTCGTAGAACACACACTTCTCAAATAAAAAAAATATCTCAATATCAGGCGAAAATATTTTCTCAACGCCTCGGTATGGTTATAAAAAGACATTTTGGAATCTAAGATTAATCCCAAATATTTGAACTCATCTACTTTTTCAACAGGAAAATAATTATCACTACATTTAAGGTTGCTACAGAAAGTAGTTGAGGAATGAATACACAGCACAATTATTGAGTCTAAATTTGGGACACTCCGGTGCATGAAAAAAAAATACCGGTATCGAAATTGCTTTGCCCAGCCAAACTAAAAAACATAATTTTTGTTTTAGGACTTATGACCAATTTATGCTCAGCAAACCAAGATCTTAGCAAATCCAGGTCCCAATTAATCTATGCGACTAGATTCAGATAACTATCTGCGCCATACACATAAGCTATGTCATCAGCAAACGCTCGTAGCACTCCCTTAAAATTGAGCCCAAAAAGGGAATTAATGTATATTAGGAATAGGATAGGACCTAGCACCGAGCCTTGAGGCACACCCATATTAATTAATTGTCGTTCATAAGGCGCATTCGAGGAGGCCATATGCCAGAAATTATTTTAAATAATAAATGCCATGAAATTTGTGAGCTAATAAAGCCATAATTTGTACATTCCATTAAATTTGTTGTTTTATTTTTCAAAAAAGTTGTATGCCTCCATAAAATATTTACTATCCCGCAACAATACACACTCATGTAAAGGGTCTTTCATTAAGGACTGGACAACTTATTTTTTAAATAAAATGCAAGCTACTTGAGATATATAAAAAAAATGTATTTGCTTGAATTACTATCAAAACTTTTATAATTGGAATGCGACTTCGTTCATATGTCCACCACGGTAACGTATGCACCGGTCGATACGTTGAACCCAATTTTCGATGACTCAGCTTCAGCTGCACATATCGACCGATACAGATGCTATTTCCTGTTCAATATTGGCTCTGAGCTCCTCTAATGTCGCCGGCTTGTTGGCATAGACCAATGATTTATTGTAGCCCAAAAAAAGGAATGCGAGATGCGTTAAATCACACGATCTCGGCGGCCAATAGAGGGGTCCATTTCTCGAGATAACACGTTCACCGAACTAAGACTTCAATAACTCGATTGTTGCACCCGCTGTATGGCTTGTGGCACCGTCTTATTGCAACCACATATCACTGATGTCCAATTCATGCAATTTCGTTCCAACATGTCTCTGTAGCGAATACCATTTACCGTAACGTTTCGGTCATTTTCGTCGACGAAAAAAACGCGCCATTGGGCCGGCATGAAAACCGCACCATACAGTGACTTTTTGAGGATGAAGTGCTGTTTCATGAAGCATATGAGGGTTCTCACCTGTCCAGTAACGCATATTGAAGATGATTTTGCGATGAAATTCTTCATTTTCTTCGTCGTACGTCGCTTCATAATGTGGCCTGGGAGAGGCCCAATTCTTGAGAACGCCGTGGAATTGATTGATGTGGCTGGTTTGCGACGGATGCCTCTACGGCAGCAATATTCTCGGGCAAAACGTAGTCTCACTGGCACAGCAACATCAAGCAGCGAATATTCTGACTCGATTTTTTTCACTAGACTATGAATTAGCGTTAACGCTCTTTAAGTTGCGACCACCGACTCGGAATTTCGGTAGTAAATTTTAATTATTAGTAAACGTTGTTCCTTCGTGTACATCATTATGATGAAAATGCTGATTTTACTAAAGATTTGACATTGACAGTTTGCTAATCGGTTTAAGGGTGCGTTCACACTGAAAGTTTGAAGTTAACAAGTCGCTAATGAAAGACCCTTTTAAAAGGAAAATTGATTTGGAAAATAAAAATTAGTTTTAATGTGGGGGAATAATAAATAAGACTTGCTTTCGTTAATATACGAAAACACATTTTGATTTCATTGAGAATCAGCTGTTTCACAAAAGAGTAGAAATAACGCCACATATAGTTAAGTATTCCATTTTGATTTCCATTGTTGAGCTTGAAATAAGTTCCCAATAAAATGCCTTATTCTATTTCTCACGACAATCCGTGCATCGGAATACATTTCTTTAACTTCTATGTTTACTTCCCCCTAATTACAGCGACAGCTACAAAAAAGAACACATTTGATTTTTGTATCAGAAAACACCCGATGATTCAGACAGGTTCCTTTGTTTCAATAAGAACGTTACTCTGTACAAAATATTAAATAAAAGGTACAACAATTATTTCTATAGAAATGTTCTTTTCATTTATTTGCCTTAAAAGTGTCTCGCCGATCAGGTGATAATATCCTTTCAGCTAACATTTTTTTCTTTTTGGATTTTGTTTTCTAAATTATTTTGATTTTAATAAGTCGTAGTAATATAGATTTTTCAATTATTTGTTGTTTGTCTTAATTTATTTCTCTTATTTGTTTAACATGATTTTTTTTCGTAGATTTGCATCAATGCTCATTTCATTTATTCTCGTTTTGTATGTTTTTTGTTTATATTTAACTTTTCCCCATAACTTGGTTAATAATTTATTTTTCTAAACTACTTGCTTATTAAATTTAATGAAATTTGTTTTGGTTCATATACATACGTAAATCATTTTCTTTTTAATTACCATATTTAATATTTAGGTGTTTTCTTCAAACAAACAAATACCTACTGTATTTAGTATTTATATTTTATTTTTATCACATGCCATTTTTGTTTGAATTGTTTTTGTGTAATTTATTGAGATATTTTTTTAAAGAATTTCGTGGGTTATTTTTATTTGTTTAAATAAAAATTATATTTATAATTTTATTTCCAAAAATTGTTTCGTTTTTGTATACAAAATTGTTCTTTCCTAGATGGCCTGAATAAATTTATTAATTTAAAATGTTTTCTAAATTTAATTTTTAAATATAATAAATGTTGACTGTGATTTGATAGATGCGTGAATGAGATGAGAAATATTTGTATAAGACGAGACAAAAATTATGGTTCTTGGCAGGTTGTTGTGTGGTTATGTGATATAGGAGTCAAATCCTTTACGAATCGCTGCATTTAAGCAGTAGAAGCAACTCTTATTTGAAAGCATCTCAGCGCACTTAGTGATAACATTTCGTCTTTCCTGAGATATAAAAATAAACTTCACAGGAAAAGGAACTAGAAATGCAGAACAGTCGTTACCCTCATCGTCCTTAATCGAACGAGATAGTAAATCGATATTATTCTAAATTAGACCAGCGAATCTGTGATTTTCGAAAAAGTAGTAGCGGGGAGACCAAATGAACTTAGTCCACCCAACTCCTATTTCCACCGACTTCAACTAGGACAAAACAAGTTGTTTTGATGGAAACTAGTGCTGTCTTCTTTCACTTTCAATAGAGTATAGTTTGCAGCACAAATGGTTCAATAAATAACTTTACCGTCCATGCAAAAGATGCGGACATTTGGAAAGGCACCACTCCATTTGTTAAACCAGTCCGGCTTATAATAAATAGTTAATAACATACAATGAACAATCACCAATATTACGAATTCTACAAAGTATGACTTTTGTCATGGGATAGCACATTTTCAGGCCAAAAATACGACTGCATTCTTTCAGCAGGTAAAGTAAGGTTAGGTTAGGTTAAGTGGCTGGTTTCCCAAAATCGCACCAAGACAATCCGTAATTATCGCTTGAGCACCGTTTTGAGACCATTACTCATGAAACCTATAAATTTAACCAACCTGTTGATCTAAGCAGCGTGCCAGGGATCGTGAAGGATGGAAGGCGCAGTTTCTCAGGTAGGTTTTCTCCACGGGTCGGGCGCTCGTTGAGTAAGTAAGTGTGCTGAGCAAGACATTGAACCTTATATACAATGGGCGATGTTTGGCTTGGCTAACGTATGTTTGTTTAAATAAGTGATGCGTGCATATTGACCTTTGACTAGAACATATGGCAACTAGTTCAGAGTCGTACGCTTTCCATGTACGAGATTCTGAGTTATACATCTGATATATGCAGAACCCTTATGATATAAGAACTCTTAATATGGTTTCAGCTGCGCACAGTGGTAAGTGCGTTGGACTATTGACCTATGGTCGCCGCTTCAAATCATGCCAGGCCCCAGCAACACCTAGCGTTTTTCCACCGACTCTTGCCAAAATATGGCAAACATTTAAGAGCGTTAATTTTCATGAGAAGCTTCTCAAAATTGCCGTCCATTCGTGCCAAAAAAAATAGCTTAGCACAAACAAATGTTTTGAGGAGCTAGGACTTATGCCCTATGGGCCACAAAATTGTTTTATATCGTTTCGCTCTTGGTTGGGGTTTGTGTAGTCAGGGTAGCTTTCTAAATATGAAAAAAGTAGTTATGAGAGAGACATATCGGAAAATTAATACGCTGTATACCCTAGGTGCTACTCAAAAACTTGGGTCTGCCTTTACCGCCATCCAGGAGAAACGATGGATAGGATTAGATATGATGAGTAGAAACAATTTCTACATTTATTGCAGCTGCCATAGTAGATGCCATGTGTTAGGATGCATACTCGTCGTGGGCAATCGATTAAGGAATTAAGTTTAGGACTTTAAGCAGAAAAGTTATTGCTTATTGCGACGCGCATAAAAGCTAAATTCATAACTTTAAGCGCTTATGTACACCCGCTTTAGCCGAAATGGCTGAAGTACCTACTAATTAAGAAGTTTTCTAACCTCCTGAATAAGGCTTCTACAGAGTACGATGAAGAGAAACATCTTCGGCAGGTTAGTTGATAAGCACAGCAGCCAAAAAACGACAACACCTCCCGAGGTGACCATCGGATTTCTTCAGACACGGAGCCGATGTAAGGCACATGCAACAAATCATCAACCAATTTTGATTTGAAGAAAGCATGTCCATATGACCCATCTACAAGAAAGGCAATACTCTGCCCTATCATGGTATCCGCTCGGAAAGGAATTTTTTGCGCAACGCAAACCCATTCGGAGACTCGGTTTACGTTCACAATATCCATTTTCCGAATGCGCATGAACGTATTTATATTTATAGATTTATTTCCGCAACGAATAGTTGTCAGAGACATCTTATCGCGATGAACCGTAGACTGCCGGTGTGCGTTTCGGTTTGTCGGAGGAATGTTCCCAACAGCTGTGCCGAGCAATTTCCATGAAATTAGATTCTGATTCGTTGAAAATCGGATAATATTCTTTTCGAAACGGATTTACCATGATAGTGCCGATAATGTCTTGCAAAAACTATCGAGACATATCTCTGCTTATTGTCGCATACAAGATACAATAAATTACCCTACGAAACCGCTGATACTTCGGTTTGGTTAAAATGTGTTCAAACCTCCTGAGTCGAAGGACCAAATCATGCTCCACCCAACATCTAAAAAAGTGTGCCACTTCGGTAACCGGCTTAGAACAATCTCCACTTGCAAGAAGCTTCGGTACCTCAATTGACTATGCGCTCCATTGTTGCGTATCTGAAAACTTTCACATATACATAACAATCAACAATCTCATCATTCGACTTTTTACAACATCGTCTATAGCTGATTTAATTTGTTTTCAATTTAATTATTGGTTTTTGGTTTTCTTTCTTGATATAATGATGATGATTATTAAATATATATATAGGAACCTATATATATTGTTAATATGTATTACATGCAATGATTTATATTCTTTCTATTGTTTTGAATTTTTTAACGGATAAACTATAAAAAAAATTAAGATTGAATTTGAGAAAAATAGTTTACAAAGTAATTCTAACTCGATCACAAAGAGTTAATAATTAAATACATATTTAATTATTGTTTTTTTTAAATCAACTTAGTTGTATCAACAATATCTTATTTTAGCATTTTACTTGGCTCACAATTAACAACAATTACAGGTAGTATTTTTTTATTAAATAAAAAGAAAAATAGTTTAGTGGCTAGGGTCTGCTCGTTTCGTGAACTAGATTTGTTGGATGCAGGTTCCGACGACGCGACGACGACTTAATGGTGTACATAGATATTGACAACTTATCGCTTATTTTCGCCCGTCTTAGTTGTGGCATTGCTTAGGATCGAAATATGTCATTAAGTCTGCGAAGGAAAGCACATCAATTGACCCTTTCAAATGGTAATTGTTTTTAAAGCTAAAGAGAGTGTCTTTCAAATGCAATCACCGGAAAATGGCAATATTTTGCTTTATTATAGGAAACCATCAAGTAAGCTGTGAGAGGACCGATTATAGTTCAAAAAGCTCACACGGTAACCTGGTCATAACACTCGTACAGAAAATATTCCGCATCAAAGACTGGGAGTCAGGAGATACCTATAATTACCGACTGATCAGATGATGACTTTTTACTGACGTCTCTAATATAATAAGTGGGTAAGTAGTGAAGAGCAAAACTAGGGGGTCCCTCAGACTAGAGGATAAGTGCGGAATTTTATAAACTGAATTGTTGGTAATTCGCAGAAAGAGTGTTCCCTGCCCCGCTTTTAAAGAATTTCGGAATTTAAAAGAAGTGTTTTCACTGAACATGTATTTCGATATTTTATTTTGAAATTATTGATATTTCAAAACGAAATTTCGACCACAACGGAGTATGTTGGTATGCTCCAACAAAAGCAATCTTTGAATACCCGGGCAGTTTCGGGACGGCAAAAATTCCGTTTATCATGTTTTTGCGTAAGGTAGAACACTTGGCTTTAACAATGCGAAGCTGCAGTGACTCAATCAGAGATTAAGTACGCATTAGAGCCGGAAACTACCTCTGACGAGGGTCAAATAATTTCACAACGAACGTAATTAAAGCAATCGTACGATATCGTTTCGATGATGGCTATTTCTATCTCTAACGCACCAAGGAATATTCGAAGGAGAGCTTAACGTTTGAAATATTTGCTGCAATTTGGTTGGGTATGAAGTGCCTTGAGCTACCCTTCGACTCTGAAAATGCCCTTAACGGTACGCGTAGTGGTATTCTTAGCGCGTCACTGCACGGGTGACACCCAGCC
This sequence comes from Portevinia maculata, assembly GCA_949715645.1. NCBI lineage: Eukaryota > Metazoa > Arthropoda > Insecta > Diptera > Syrphidae > Portevinia > Portevinia maculata. The sequence goes on along the minus strand of OX454527.1, from coordinate 191,991,658 downwards.
GAACGACAATACATCAAATTATCACGCCTGCGCAAATCCTGGAAATGTCGAGTCTCATAACCTTTTCATCGACTCAGCATTCATCGTCAGGAGCTCTACGTGGTGTTGACTGAATTCGGTCTCCCGACGAAACTGATGCAGCTGTATCGCGTATCACTCAAAAACACGGTGAATTGCGCAATTTAGAAGTGGCTCTAACGAACTATAGCAAACTTGCACCGGATTTCGGAAAGCAGATGCGCTTTCATGTGAATTTCTTTAATCTCTATCTGGAACAGACAGTGTGCAAGGAATGTGTTGACACGGATTCAGATTTAGATTTTTTTTTTTTATAATTTGCGTGCGCTAAAAGGATTTCTTTTTTCTGTAGTACACAGTACCCTTATAGTGGAAACCACAGCGCAGGCATTTTTGTTTGTCTCTGTAAGTAGCTGCCAGCAAATGATTCATTGACTATTTCTGGGTGCTACTTACCGTATGAAAGAATAGAAGGATAGGAAAGAAGTTTGGTGCGATGGGATGTTTTTCTCAACAGGTGGCGCCTAAATTGCTTTAGGGAGATCTGTTTTTGTTGCGTGTATTCAATTTTATAAAAATCATGGCCCTGGTCGGGATTCGAACGCACGACCTGCCAATCACTTAGTGAATACTCGTACACTACCATCGCACCATTGCCACCTGCTACTGCTACATACTGCGGTTTGTGAACGTATTGACATTATCGACCGTGAAAGAAGCTTTTACTGCAATTGAACAATGAACAGGCGAAATGGTTTAATCTTGAAGTCAAAGAAGACAAATTCGAGTACACACATGCTGTCACCAAACAGACTAGGATCAAACGAGGATTTTATTGAGTTCACCTAGAATAGACCTGAAAAACCCTGCGACGGCCTCAAAATTTCTGCCTCAAAGTGCTGAAAAGGAGAGCAGTTATTGAACTCATTCGAGATACAATTCTTCAACGGATAGTTGATCCTAACGAACGGTGCAAAAAATGCAGATAGAACAATTGCCATTAACAGATTGACTACATTACCTCTGCCGCGTCGAGCGAATAACAATCCAAAAGACATCTTAAACACACTCGGACAAATCTAATGTTTGCTGTGATCTGCAAGCAGAAGACATTATCCGATCCTACTGACCTACGAAAACGATGGAGGTGTAGCAGCAAGAAAAATTAATCGGATGACAATGCATGAGTTTTGGTTGCCCTGTTTGCGGTATATGGACTTTCAGTATAGGAGTTTCTCAGCAGAATCTACTTGCCACGCAATCGATATATTTAGTGAAAAGCGTTATTCCACAAGATGCATCATCCAAGACATTCGCGAAATCATTCTTTACTTTGTTAATAACCACAACTTCAGATATAAAGTATGCTGGTGGCAAACGATTTCCACAGGTATTTAGTATTTGACAAAAGTCAAATGTGCCCCGTCCGTCTAGCGGCAATTTTAAGGCCCTTAAAGTCAAGCTAGAAAGGTGAAATTGGAAATATCTAGGGGCTGCATATGTGCATAAGAGACCTAAGCGCCCAGACTTTTCTTGCATAACATTCCCATCAGCAGGTTTCCGTATTCCACGACGACTTTTGTATCGCGAAGAGAGATCCATTTCCTGTGCGCAACTAGGCGGCAACACAGGGATGAAAAATTATCTCAACATTTACCTTTCATTGCAAGGAGAAACCAACAATGAAAATCCCTACATCCTCGTAGAATTACTTCACTAATCAATGGCCTGAAGCATTTCAATAGATTAGAGTTGCAAAGAATTACTAAATTTAGAAGATTGTAGCTGGCTGTGAACCAACATTATTCATGGTAAGATCAGACGACAGAATGAAATCCAGAAGATGGTTTCCTCGCATGTTGCAAATGTCATACGTTCATATTAAGTAGGGTTTAGGAACAGACCGTTTTTAACACACCAAGTAGCAAAGTAGCTTTACTGCATTTCAGTATCAAAACCAGCTTTTGAAAACACCAAGAGCCAGTGCGTCAAAGTTTCGATACCATGCTGCAGCTCTATCAGGGACGTGCACATATAAGTCATAAGTTTCTTCATTTGTCCGGTAGTACGAAGGAAAATGAAAAGCTGCTTTGAAGGCGAAATTTTATTTTTTCGGTGGCAACACTTCAAACTACCCGTCTTTGCTTCGAATGATTCACCAGCTAAGGGACAACATACTTCAGTGGCTAGAGAAACAAGATGTTATTCGTTTCTGTTTATAAACTCAATTGAACGGGTCACCATGCGATGCTTGATCACTGATAAAAAATCAATTTCTTCTATAATGACTGATTTTATCCCCGCCAAATTACCGATAGCAAGACGACAAACGAAAAATTCGTGTTGCAGAAACCATAAACATTGAATGCAATTGACAACAAAAATAAAAATTAAAGTGAACTTTCGTATAAAAATAAACTTTAAATGTATTTGTTTTCCATCAATTCATAAATAATTAAAATAAAAACGACAAAAACAAAAATAAGACAATGTAGCTAGCTGTATTTTTTTTTGGGCAACTTTTTGTTGCAAAATTATTACTTAACAAATGGCGCAAGCGACTTTACCATTCAAATATTGTAACATTTATTTAACTGTGATTTGAATTATAAAATGTGTATGTGTTTTTCTGTGACACTTAACAATATTATATTAAAAATAGAAATAAAATGTAATGTAATAATAATAACTAAATAATATTTTTTTAAATAATAATAACGTGTTCAGAGCTTCTCTTCGACGCTTTAGTTAACGTTTTCTCATGGGTAAAACGATGGTGAAAAGAATAGCCGAATAACAACAAAGAAATAATGAGGACGAAGGAAACAAACATTCTCCTGCATCTCTGCAATATAATGAACAAGTAATTAGAGTTTGTATATATATCTATATATGCATGGTATATGTATAAAGACTTATTAAGAATGTGTGTGTGGTAATATAATATAATATTAATAATAATTAAGAAAGAAAAACATGTCCTCAGAGTGTTGCTGCTTGTTAGTTTCACTCGATATTTAACTGTTTAACTTTCCTACGACAATTCCAGTTACAATTAAACCTATTATCACAGCAATCGCTAATAGTATTAAAATTTTTCGACGATAACGTGTCCTGTACTCGGCAGCTTTCATTAGTTCCGCTGAGCCAGCCTCTACCTCGACACAGGTATTATCAATACTGTCTTCGATCGTACCTGCAAGCAAATGGAAACAAATTAGTTGGAATGTTCGTCAGACTCGATCGAATTGCCTTACCAATTTGTTCCCCTTGTTGCTCCACTAAACTACCTAATACTCTCATAATTGCATTGACATCCAATACAACAGCCTCTATCTCTTTAATTCTATTCTCCCGATCCACCAGCAGATCCTGCTCGAACTGAAGACCAGCGTTGACCTGTTTCTGACGTTGAAGAAGCTGTTCACGATCCTCGACAGACGAGTTCGCCAATGATTCCTCATCCTGAAGTTGGCCTTGGACCGATTGCAGGAAGACTTGCTTCATGGCAGCCGCTATAGCTTGCTGACTGGCCGAGTATTTCTCCACTACTTGACGAAAGTCGTTGGTCAGCTTTTCCAGCTGGAGCTTTTGCTGTTTGTCAGCACGACTAACCACTGCTGTTAAACGCTGCAGATCTTTGCTTGTCGTTTGAATTCGTATGTTGGTCTGTGCCTGGAGATGGTGAACCTTGTCACGTGTCGCCTGGGTATCCTTCTGAGTTCCGATCACTTTGAAGGCTTTCTCCAGTTGCTTCCAACTGGAATGCACCGAGTTTATATTGAAGGCGATGTTCTCGCTAAGCGACATGAACTCGGTGGGACTGAAGCCAGAGAAATTCACATCCGGTATACTGGTGATGTTAGATGCGCTCGTCGATGATGTTGCTCCATAATCCCTGTGCAGAGCAGGATTGTTAAGATTGCGAGCCATAACTGCTTCTGCTAGTGATGTGGCTTATGGAGATGTTGGTGGGTATGTAGTTTTTGTATCGGGTGGCTTCTATTTTTTTTGTATTTAGTGGCTGGTGATGAGCTTTATTTCTATTTGTTAAAAAAAAAGAATTGTTAGTTGAGAGTTATTTATTAGTTTACTAATTGAAGTTGCTTGTTATCATGTCGATCGGAAAAACATTTTTCCCGGGAACTGTTCCCATTCAGCTATTTGATTTACATTGCTAACAAGGGAGAAAATTCCCACAGAATTTATTTGTGAAAACCCTGTGTATTCGAGAACAAGAAAGCACCGGGAAAAAAACTATCTGAGGATTCTATAAACTAAACGTCAACTAGTTAAGAACTTTAAGTAAATCTTGATCCATTGAAAGGGAAAAATCGCACTTAAATACTTTTCATTAGTGGTGTTAATGACTCGATGTCTCCAAGTAATGTGTAGGTTTTTTAATAGAATACAAGAAATACATTTTACTCAATCTGACCGGATTTTAATTTATAGGGTTCGCCAAACTTAAGTTCAACGACTGAAACCCAACTCAGCTCATACACTGGCTACACTTTTTTTCTAAACTGCAAAACGTATGCATAATTGGTCACATTCTTGCCACTACTCATCTTTGTCATGTTTCGAAGGAATTACCGAAATGGTTCATTCAGATATGGAACTCAATTTTTCCCATTCGATGTTGATTCTAATAACAAAGTACCATGAAGAACGAGCATTAAGAGAATGAAAATCCACCCCAAACTATTAAACAATCTAATTTTTTATAGTCTTAGCAGTAATTAGAATTAAAGGGATTATAACTATCGCACTATATTGCTACAATACTGCTCTACCGGTGGGGTTTGCAGGTTTGGCCTTAATAAAGTTCGGCAGGCCTCTTGTTTTCGGATGACTTCAATCACTGAGGCCATTTCAAATGCTGGTGTTGGTGCATTTCCTGTAGTTTTTAGGCCCTCCTCTTTTTTACGATTTCGACACTTGCATTATTCCCTTGCTTTTGCGAATATACGTTTAAAGTCACATTTTAGTTCTACGGAAATCAGGCGTTTCCAAAAGACTGACTTCGAGCCATATGTTCTCCTCTTAGCTGTGAAATTTCAAATAGATGATCCTCAGTGAATTCAAATCCAAAAAAAGGACCACATTACCTTTTTCCCTGACAAAAGTTCCATGGGTATACCTACTGCTACATGTAAACTTATGTTTAAGTTATTCGCAATCGAGAGAACAAACCTTAGGTGGACAAGTAGTAATACATGTCTAGCGACTAAGCATATCTGGCCAAAGCGGGACCTGCGACGCTCTTAGTGTTTAATCTCACTAAAACGACTAGCTCTACTTTAGATGTCATTACAGGGCATTGTCTAATAGGTTCAAACGACTTCTGTAGAAGCTGCATGGACGAAGACGAGGAAGAGACTACACTTCACCTTCTTTGTACATGTCCTGCACTCTCCCTTAAAAAAACTCTATCTAGAAGCATTCTTGCTTAATGATCTTAGTGACTTGGCTAAAACAGACGTTAGAAGTCTATCGCGCTTCATGCGAAGCTCTAAATGTTTTAGCGGGTAAAGGGAACAATTTCCAAGGTCCACGTCAAGGAATGGTGCCATACTGTCAGACTCAACATCAATCCCACAAAACAAAGATAGTACCATTCACAAGGAAAAGACAACTTCAAAGACTTAAGGACATTAGCCTATTAGGCACGACACTGATACCAGTTAAAGAAGTAAAGTATCTAGGACTTAATCTAGATAGTAAACTCCTCTGGCGAAAACATACAGAGGAGATATCTATATGATATGTAGGAGCCTAGCGGGCAATTGTGAGACCAATGATCACATATGGAGCGGTAGCATGGGCGAAACGAACCAGTCTAGCCACAACAAGAGAGACACTCAGCAAAGTGCAAAGACTGGCGAGCGAGTTACAGATCATGGTGATAAACGCGGCAGACAAAACAATCCTAAGGATGGCAAAGGAGGGAATTGGAAGAGGGAAATGCATGGGTTCGAAAGAACACGGCGACTTACTCAAAAAACTCCTACTTCTTGCCATACCTAGGGACGATAGCATCAGGAAATTCAACTTCAAAAAGAACAATAAGGAGAACTGGAGCAATGAATCCACAACTTATGAACTGAGCAACCACACAACAAAGTGGTACACGGACGGCTCGAGGACCGAGGAGGGAACTGGTGCAGGCGTGTTTGGGAAATGAACTAAGCACTACGAATCCATGGGCAAATGTACGAGCATCTTCCAGACAGAAACATGTGCCATAGACAAGTGCATTCGAATCAACCTCGAGAAAAACTACATGAATTGCAACATAGCAATAATGTCTGACAGTCAAGCAGCCATAAAGGCTCTTGACGCCTACGTCAATAAGTAAAAACTCGTGTGGGAATGCCTAAACGAACAGAATAGACTGGGCAAGAACAACAGAATTTCTATCTGCTGGGTACCTGTCCATGTTGGCATTACAGGCAATGAGTCAACTGACTCTCTGGCAAGAAAAGCGGCAGAGGAACCCTTCATAGGACCTGGGCCGTCCTGCGGGATAGGAGAACACACTCTACACACACACATACAAACCATGGACCCACAGCTCATTCTCAGATTCATCAAGGAAACTGGACGCTGTGCTCTAAGGAGTGTGACCTGTCAAGGATAAATCAGAGCAATACCTCGATACGCTTCACAAAAAAGTATTTAGAGAGGGCTCTGAAAGAGGGCACGAACCTCTCCGAGACACAGGAAGGGGACACAATAGACCAATAGGACGCAGTGTAATATTCCCTAACAAAATATTATTATTAGGTCCACTTGGCACCAAAATGGACCTTACATTGGTCTTAGTGTGTTGGCTATAGCTGACAACCACCTTAACCTAGCCTACTGTTTGATACTCTGTCCAACTTCCAATCCCTCAAAGTGGGCGTAACAAAAAATATTGTTTTTGAACTACTGAGCGAGGGATTCGAGGTTCGAATCCCACCCAGGAACACCTTAAACTTTATCCACTGCCCCACCTCTTGCGCAAGTATGACAAACATCCAAGAGTATAAATTCTTAAAATGTAGACCCTTACATTCGTGTTTGTTATAAATATAGCTTTGTACACACAAAATGGTTTTAGAAGCTGGGTTTAAGTTCCTTAAAAATAAAATAAATATTAGGCATTAACGACCCAAACAGGGCCTTAAGCCTAGCATCTCCAACAATTTGCTTTTGCGAAGTGGAAGGGACCTACAATTTTAAAGCAGAATCCGAGCGCAAATTTGAGAAACAAGGTGTTACTTGGCCAAGGCGGTATTTGAATATGAGACCTTTAGCCACTGCGCCCAAAACGTTCAATTTCTTGCTCACAAAAATTGAGAAAAAAATTACCTAGCTGTGTTCTCTGCCCTTATTCGCTTTTTACGACAAGCGCTGATTTTTGGGGGCTTTGCATTGATATTCTCAGCCCCCTGGGGAAGTCTTTCCATATGCGAATTTAATGATAAACGTGAAAGCTGAACGTTTGTTAAAAGTGCAGTCATAAAATATTAGCGCGATGATTCAGATTTATGCGCTGAATAGCTTACTCATACTATCGAAACAAGAACAACGAAACGACTCATCGCAGTCGGTAAAATAATCTGTACTAAAACTTCTACGTTCTATTACACTCGTAGATTCCTTCATTGAAAAGTGATAAAAACGACCTCTGCCCGTTTTGATAAGCATCACGAAAACAAAAAACTTAATAAGTCAATTCACAATCTGAACAGCAAAGGCGCGCCATTTTAATATCAATTTTTTCGTAAAATGCCATATATTTGTGAGACTTCTCTACACCAATGCTCCACCAAGGTTAGCAAAACAAACAAATAAAAAGAGCAACCACACAACAATAACATTTAAATTACATTTCTACAAACAAAACTGATTACTTTGAGGTGACTGTCTACTTTCACGAATACATGCTTTGCTATTGTTTACCATCACGTAACACACATTTCACAATATGTAGCTTTATTTAAAAAGCGAGAGATTCTGTTTAAACTATTTCAAACAGAGTCATCGACTCCCAGTGACTGACTAGCTTTTGAACTCAGATTCATTTGTTGGATGATTAGAAAATCTGTGATATAATTTTTTATTGCTTATCAATCAAAAGTTGTTCATCTATTCCCCCCCCCCCCCCCCCCCCCACCGATTAGTAATTGGCTGCTCTTTGTGTAGGTTTGACTCAGCCATCAGTCATCACAATTAAATGATGTTGTAATTATAATGTACATATGTATGTATATTGTGTTGCGTCAGCTCAGAGAACATACATAGATTTATTAAATAAAAATATTGAAGCGTGTTTAGCGATAATGTGTTTTGAACTAAAAGCCGCTCCGGTTAGAGCGCAAACAAACTCAACTCGAAGACCGAACAAACAAAACAAAGGGAAAAAGAAAAAGAGTGAATAAATATGTAAATAACTTAGTTAAACAATGGACTGGCATTAGACAGAGACTATCGCACTACACCAAAAGCACTTGGGTTAGAAATCTTATTTGGGTTTTTCTTTATCAAAACAACAAATGAATCATCACAATTTCGAATGAACTCGTGGACAGAATTCAGCCACCACTAGAAATTGTGATTGTAATTATTGTCTAGATGAAATAACATTCAATAAAGATGTGTCCTCAACTGCCAATGACATTCGTCCGCGAAACCGAATTCAAATTAAATGGCATGTTTATGCATGTTTGTAGATCTCTTTGCCAAATTGCTCCGCTCGACTGACTGATAATGGAAAAATTTAGGTATTTGTTTTCGCGATAAATATTGCGTTTGTTTCTTTCAAAGTTTGTTTTTGTTGTTCGCTAATAAATGTAGTAGTACAATCTTTATTAGTATTTTTGAAACTTGATAACAATAATAATATTCTTCCTGCTTCATAACAAAAATACATAAACTTAAATAAATATTATGTGGGGCGAACTCCACAGGCAGATCAGTTGTATTGAAGAGTAGAGGGTTATGATCCCTTTAGTCCGGATCATAACCTCGTCTTTAAAGAAGAAGAAATTCGGTGTTTTTACAGTCAGCTTTATTGGCCAGAACAATATTCCACCCGAAAAAAATTTCAATTTCAATTTTCGCCTGTTAGGAGTTCCGGGCGAAAAATGTTTGATGTTCGAAAAATGCATTTTCTGTTCAAATGTTCACTTATTTTTTAGAAGTGAACAAGCAGCAGCATGTAGGTTATTTATTTTCCTTAGGGTAAAAAGCTGGATATTATTTTATTTTTTCTATTTCAGGAACAAAACCATTAGCAAAAACAAGGTTCGCCACAATCGATCAGACTCCGCCGTCCACTTCACAACCGAAAAACAACTTTTGACTCTTACAATGGTTCGAGCAACTACGGAGGATTGAATTGATCTTTCTAGTGCCTTCGAATAATTCGTTCTTGGGAACATACTTTCTTCTTGTAAAGGGTGTTTAAATTTGAAGTATCATTTTTAATTGGCCGCCACTTTGTTTTACAGGTATTAGATTACACCGTAGTTTTTTCAGGTATGAAGTAAATACATTCCCGTTAGCTAAAATGGATCGGTACACTATTGAGCAACGTTTTTTTATTCTTAAAACTTATTTTAAATATGGTGAAAGTTTTACAGAAGTTGAAAGAAAGTTTCGTCCAAAATACGGTAGAGAAAATGCTTCGTCAAACCGTGCATTAAACTTATCGTTCATAAATTTGAAGAAGAAACTGGTTCGGTTCAAGATCAGAGAAGTAAAGCCTATAATCGTAGTGGTCGTTCGAGTGGAAATGTTGCAGCTGTTAGCAGAAGTGTTGCTAAAGAGCCAAGGACATCAATCGCTGTGAACGATGACCTAACCTCAAATTTAACCTCAAAGCAAGAACTTTGTTTAACATTGTGCACAAAGATCTGGATGTAAAAGCTTACAAAATACAGTTAACACAAGAATTAAAGACAACTGACCACGCAGTGCGTCCGCAATTCGTTAATTGGGCCATAGAGAAGCGACAACAAAATGAAAATTTATTCAAGCAAATTATCTTCACCGATGAGGCTCATTTTGAAATTGGCGGTTATGTCAATAAAGAAAACTGTCGCATTTGGGCTGAAGAAAATCCTACAGGTTTGTTTGAAAGGCCAATGAAACCAAAAAAAGTTACTGTATGGTGTGGATTTTGTTGTGGTGGTGTAATTGGTCCATTTGTCTTCGAAGATGAAAATGGAAATGCAGTTACTGTGGATATAGCTCGATATCAAGTGATGATTAGCAACTTTTTGTGGAGTCAATTGGAACATACTGATGTGCAGAATATGTGGTTTAAACAGTATGGTGCAACATGCCACGCAGCAACGAACTCAATCGATCTTTTGAAAGAGAAGTCTAACAATCGCATAATTTCCCGAAGAACAGACGTGAATTGGCCACCACGCGATCATGCGATTTAACACCACTGGATTTTTTCTTATGGGGTTTCTTGAAGAGTAAAGTCTATGCCGATAATCCTCAAACTGTACAATACCTCAAAGACAACATCATCGAGAAAATATCACTTATAGAACCATCATTTTGCGAAAAAGTAATTCAAAATTTTGGTAAAAGGTTGACAATCTGCCGAGTTAGCAGGGGCACTTGGACGACATTTTTTTTTTATTAACCGGAACAAATGTACATTAATTTCCAATAAAAATAAATACAGATTTAACACAATTTATGTCTTTCATTCAAAATTAAAATGATACCTCAAATTTGAACACCCTTTATTAAGAGCCGTAGTGCTATGATATGCATTACAAAATAATCTTTAACTTAATTCATTATTGATATTTCGAAGGCAATGCAACAGTCAACACCTGTACGTGCTATGGTACACAGGCCTTTGGAGTAATTCCCTTTGAAGAATTTGAGGCGGTTCAGAGAACTTTCTTCAAACGCATTTTTAGATTGCCGAATTCCACACCGACTTATGCAATACACGTAGAGTCTGGTCTACCACCAATCTACATAAGGAATCTAAAAGCAAATTCTGACTATTGTTTTAGAGTGATGAGTAGAAGTGTCGCAAATCTCCACAGAGTAATAATGGCAAGATTACTACGAACCAATGCTTCACCCTTCAGAGAATGGAATCAGCTAGCCTTATCCCACGACCTCTCACTGTCGTTAACAGAAAGCAATGTTAATGAGTGGCCTGATATATTTGCGACAATTATCTCGAAAATAGATGACCAGATCTTCAACGAACACTTAACCAGGGCATCATCGTCAACTTCCAGAACTATCTACCGAAATCTTAATCATCGAATACTTACTGAAGACAGCTACTTTAATGTAAAGAATTCAGCATACAAAATAAGCATGGTATTCAAAGCGAGAATCGAAATCCTTAACCTAAATTTCATCCCTCATAGAGTCGATCTTCAACAAATTTGTTATCTGTGCAACAGAAGAGAGTTAGACGATATTTACCATTTTATTGCAGTTTGCCCGATCCTACAAGAGATTCGACGACTGTATTTTCAAGAAAGTTTTTTGTCCGCTAATTCTCTTTACGAAATATTAAATGGTGCTGGTTTTATGCCTATTATTGCTTTTATGTTCCAAATCATATAAAATTGTTATCTTTTTGTGTTCCAAATCACTCCAAAATTGTAACCCCTTTATGTTGCAAATCATTAAAATTGTTAAAACTCGCTTTACTCATCAATTTTTAATTTTTTTTATTTTTTTTGTATTTTTTGTAACATTAATATTCAGTTTTTACTTTCTTACTTTCATCTCCTTTTTCTTGTTACTTTATTACTTTTGTTTTATAATGTCACTTCCGACAGACGGCAGCATAGCCATGTCCGTATTCTCAAGTAAAGTATAACTTGTACACTTTTTGTTATTAGTGAAAAAATAAAGAATAAGAATAATAATAATAGTAATCGAAGGCATTTGTCAATAACGGCCCATAAAACCTAGCTTCTCCTTGCTTGTTCGAATTGGGAGGGACCTAAAATTTTAAGCCGAATCCGAAATTGAGTCTAGTTTAAGGATACCATTCAATGGATCGGGAAAGAGCTCTTCATATTTAGCAAAAACAAAAACCAGTTTTTTGTCGATCAGCGTCGAGTGTGGACGTGATTTACTAAATTTGTCGTGGGGTGCGCGCCTTTAACCAAAAAACTCAGTATACCAATTTGATTTACAAATTCATATTTAGTTAAAACAAAACAAACCGACATCCTTACTTTATTAATTATACCTTGTTCAATTTGCAAACTAAGAATTGAAAGAAATGACAGTTCTAGGATCGCTTGCGGAGATTGTAATTGTGTTTTTCATTGTACGTGTGCAAACATTAACCCAAATGATATCGAATTTATGAAAACAAATGATCTGAAATATAGATGTGATAAATGTTCTGCTTTGCGCCGAAAATCGCAAGTAATAAAGCAAGTGAACCCATCGCAAAAAACAACAACAACACTAGCTGGTAAACAGCTGAAACCTCAGTCCCCTGGAATGCAGCAACAACAACAGCAGCCACTTGTGATGCACCCACAGTCTCTATCAATGCATCAACCACAACAACAACAACAGCAGTCTCTTGAAAAGCACCCACAATCTCAGCCAACATCAACACCGAGTGACCAGCTATCAACATCACCATCAAAACCTGTTTATGACCGTCTGCCAGAAAGCCCGCTCTGTAGCGCTATTACAATGAAATTACTGTATGAAGAGATTCTCTATCTAAAAAAAAATTATAGTGATTTCCTAAGCACAGTCCAGCAATTAAAGGAAGAAAATGTCTCACTCTCATCAAAGGTTAACGATCTTGAAGGTAAATTAAACTGTTGGGAACAAAAGCAAGTTGAGGACGTCATTGAAATTGTTGGTGTACCTGATGTAAATGACGACAATGCAGAAGAAAGTGCCAAAAAAATCTTTCATATAGCTTTGAATGTTTCCGTGTCTTCAGAGGACATAAGAAAATGTTACATTAAAAGTTCCAATAGGAAGAATAGCAAAAAAAAACTCCAACATTATTTGCGTCCAACTGTCATCCCTTGGAATTAAAAATAAAATCATGAAAAGCAAGAAAACTGGCAGAAAAAATCTCAATACAACTTTATTTGGTGATACGGATAGGACCTGTACTAATATATATATATTAACGACTACTTTACAAAATTTACTCGCTCACTATTTATATTAACTAAAAAATGTAAAACAGAGACAAAATTTAAATATTTGTGGTTTAATAATTCGCAAATATTGTTAAGAAAAGTTGAAAAGGATAAGGTTGTTTGTATTAGATCATTCAACGATCTTGCCTCTATTTAAAACTAATTTAATTGTTCTCAATCATGAACGAAAGCTTTAATCTTTTAAACAACAACCTTATCTCAGATACCATTGGTAGTTTTAGTGATAGCATTTTTCATAACATTAATAGCCAACCACTCTTTGTTATACATCAAAATATAAGAAATCTTCGGCAAAATTTCGATTTATTGGTCAGCAATCTTGAAGCTTTAGAGTACATATTTACCGGTAATTATTTTTGTTTCAGAAATTTGGATCTATTCTCATGAAATTAATGATTTCAATATTCCTGGATATATTTTTTATGCACAAACCAACGATTCTTATTGTGCGGGAGGAGTGGGAGTCTTTATTCGGAGTTTGTATGATGATTGTGATGTGGAGGGTTTTAGTTTGGCGAGTGCTGATGTCATTAAAATATCTTGTACCTTTTATAATGAACTATTTACTTTTTTATGTGTGTACAGATTTAATTCACAGCATATTAATGTGTTTCTTGAGGAGTTTTCTTATTATTTGGGTAGAGTGAAAGCTGTTAATCTTGTCATTTTAGGTGATTTGTTGAGCCCATGTTCTTCTTTAGATTTATACCTTACACTTATGGCCGAGCAAGGTTTAACTTCATACGTAAATGATATAACAAGTCCAATTGGAAATACATGCCTTGGTCATGTTTTTTTGCCGTTTCGAAAAAAATCCTTCTAATCAATGTACTGGAATCAATGTTGACCTACAAATTACTCACCACTGTATGACTGGTATTCTATTTAATACTCTGAAAAATTAACTTTGCCCAACTGAATCTAGATTTGCGTTATATCAATTGGGAGGAGGTTTATGCTGAAGAAAATGCAAGTAAAGCCTATGATCTATTTTTTGCAAATTTTAAAAAAACTGTATTACAGCTGCTAGTAACATCAATGTGAAAAGGAAAAAAGTAGAAAGGCTTAAACCTTGGATGAGTCGCCCTCTTCTTAAACAAATAAAACTGAAAAACAAACTGGGGAAGAAATGCAAGAGACATCCGCAAAACTGTAGTTTAAAAAAGCGTTTTATGCATCTGTGTAAAAAGATAAGGAAAGATATCCGGACTTGTACGGACTGTTATTATCATAACCAAATGAGAATGGCACAAGGGAACCTGAAAAAGAGTGGAAACTAATCAATAGAATTGTAAACCGCAATGTTATTAGCCACAATAACTGTATTACAATAACTGATGGTAATGTCACAATATCCGATCCGATTGCAGTTGCAAACGAATTTAATGATTTCTTTGCCTCTATTGGGCAAGTGTCCTCCCCAAACGAAGCCTTCTCCAATTGTAGTTGTTGGGCCGGGTTCGAATGGGGCATGAGAGATTCTACTTTTAACAGAAATAGTTTCTACTTTGAAACTATCTCGGTCCTTGAAATATTAAAAATTATAAACTCGTTGAATAATTCTAACTCTTGCGGTATCGACGGTATTTCAAACCTTATTCTTAAAAGATTTGCTCTCAATATAGTTGATGTTTTGGCACATCTTTTAAATCTTCTCATGACAATTGATACTCTTGGATGTTTGCCAGTTGTTCGATAGAGGTTGGGCAGTGGAAAAACTTTAGATGTTACTTGGCCCCGGCTGGATTCGAACCACAGGCCTTTGAATAATATCCAACATACTAGAGGCTGTGCCACTGCGCCAAATATTCCTATCCCTCATAAAGTGGGCGTGGCAAGTCTAAGTATGGGTGAATTGTTAAGAACGCTCTATATATTTTGTTTTACAACATTAAAATGATTATATCGAAAACACTAAGTTTTTGTAAATAAAAACGCCTCTTAAAAGTGGGCGTGTGAGAAAATTTTATAAAACGGAATTGTTCACAACGACTTTATCTACTTACTTTGCGAAGAATAGCACTTTCATTTACAATGACTTCTTCTATTTCTCATTTTTATAAATGATCTCCTGTCTGTTACTTCTAATCCAATCCACCTGAGGGTACTGTCATCAGCAATCCTCAGCTTCTAATATTCGTTTCTTGGTTCACACCCCTCATCTTCGGTTGTGGAACTAGAACGGCAGGCAACGTATGTTAAGCTCATTAAATTCCGATCCTAAGAGCATAACTCAGTGGGGTACAACCAATAGAGTGAAATTTAATGCTTCCAAAACACAATGCTGTCTCCTGTCATTAAAGCAAAACCCACACACACTGCCATTATCAATGAATGGCACTTGCATCGCTAAAACCGAAAGATTTTCCATTCTCGATATGTGTGTTAATGACAACCTTCGTTGGAATGACCACATATTCGAAGTCGCCAAGAACGCCGCGAAATGTCTAGGCTTCCTTAAGCGATGTAAGAAATATTGCACCCCTTCTGATCTGGCTTTCTTCAATTTATAAGGCGTTAACCGCCCGAAACTCGAGTACAACGCCCATATCTGGTCCGGTGCACCAATAACGTATTTGAAGCTAACCTGGATCCAAAAACGCGCGATAAAACTGATTGACGACCGAGATATACCGAGATCGATTGACTCTCTAGTCATCGTCGTAATGTCTTCTGCCTTTCGTTATTTTATCGTTATTTCCACCATAAGTGCTCACACGAAATAGCCAGTTGCATTCCTCCCCTTCAACATTTCAACCGCAATACCCGCCATGCAAGGAAAGTTCATCAGTTCACCCTCAAGCCTGTGTTCGGACGTACAGTGAAGTTTAAAGAATCTTTCCTCAGCCGTACAACACGAAAGTGGAATACTCTCCCATGCATTTTTTTTTTCATTTACATTATGACCTACAAACATTCAAAACTAACGTGCATCGGCATCTCTCCTTGTCTTCTCACCCTAATTTCATTAACGCCCGTGCTGTGTAGCTATTACATTATAAGGGTCCTAACAAATCCCTTTAGTGTGTATATTATAAAAAAGGTTTTTCTTAAATAACGCCCACTATGTCAGAGGGCAGATTTTAAAAATTCTTTAAATTGATTATTTCAGCCCCCTAGAGAAAATATGGTTAACATTTTGCTTTCTAGCTAGAGTTTAAAGGCCTTATTATTGCCGACGGTCGGACATGGCTAGATCGACATTACTATCGATGCTGGTCAGGAATATAGTAACTTTTAAGGGTCTACGAGTAATGTTTAGGTATGTTACAAACTATGAGCCAAACAACGGATCGAAAATGGAATCTGGAGTTTTAGCTGGTGTCTTTAGACTCAACACCAAATTCTCGATACCTACACCTATGGGAATGTGACCCACAGTATTCCAGGAAGAAGTCCATGCCCTTGAGATGTGCGCTGTTTTAAACTCCAATAAGGGAATTAAAGGCGCTAATACACATCTTTTCAGATAGTCAAGCAGCGCTACAGGCACTATCGCAATGTACTCTTTGACTGTTAAGAGCTGCTACAATGCCTTGCAAAAACTAGCCAAATACAACAAAGTCAAACTTAGATGGGTTCCTGGCCGCCTTGGTATAGCGGGCAATGAATCTGCAGACGAACTTGCCAGAGCTGGATCCGAGTCTGTGTTCTTTGGCCCAGAACCTTGTTGAAGACACAATTGGGCTGCTGCTTTAGGGCTAATCAAGGAATGGGAACAATTTCGTCTTAAACATTGAGAAAGTTTCACAAGCTTTTGGATTGTTTAATCCAAATAATTAATTAGGCCCTACTCCTAGAAGGAAATCTTTACGCTGAATAAGGAAAACATTAGAAAGCTGGTGGGCTTTCTCACTGGCCACTGCGGCTTGAGATATCATTTCAACAAAATGAACCTAAGTCCGGCGTCAGAGGACGAGGAAACCTCTGAGCACATTCTCTGTGAATGTCCAGCTCTCCATTGGTTGAGACAACGCATATTTCACATTTAATTTTTTTAATTTTCTTTGCAAAAGCGTTCATCTTATTTTGAAGATTTAGCAGTTTTCATTTTTCTTCACATAAAAGTACCCGAACCTATTATATGGGTTTAATGAACCTGAGCTGCATAGAAAAGTGAAAGATTTGGTGTTCCATTAAGCTGTTCAGATCAGTTAACCTCCTAGTTTTGCACATAGCTTTGAGGCAGGGAAAGTGAGTGAAAAGTAGTTTCAAATTTGGAAATTTAAATTGTACTGATCCGAATAAGGTTTTTACGGAGGAAAATTCGGGAAAACCGATAGTATGTTGTCTAGCAACGCTGTAAGAGAAGACTCTTACGCTATCACCGCACAGGACAGTTGACTATTTATTGATCTTCGTACAACACTACAGGTGGGTACGTGAAATATTAAAAAAATGGGTTTGATCCTGGACTTTGGTCGCGTCTGGCAAGGACTTCGCTGCGTTCAAAACGTTTTGGGCTGATATTTTCATGCTCAAGAGGGCATGTGCTATGTATGTTGAAAATTGCATTCGGTTACGTCAAATATTAATAAATGGGTTTGATCCTGAACTTTGGTCGCGTCTGGCACGGACTTCGCTGCGTGCAAAACGTCTTGGACTGATATTTTCATGCCCAAGAGGGCATGTGCTATGTATGTTGAAAATTGCATTCGGTTACGTCAAATATTAAAAAATGGGTTTGCTCCTGGACTTTGGTCTCGTCTAGCAAGGACTTCGCTGCGTGCAAAACGTCTCGGACCAATATTTTCACGTTTAAGCTGATCTACTCTGTTGCTATAACCAAGTGGTTACACTCATTATTACTATTGTGGAAAATGGCGATATTCAACGCGCTGTCACACGCATTGGCTGCCACGATTTGCTGCCAGACTAATATTTTCGACATACTCTCTACTCAGACTACACAGTATGCAAATATCTTTCGGTTACCTCTCAGACCGAAAAGTTATTTCGGGCTCTTGGTCTATATGTATGGGCATTTTTTATGAACAATGATCAGAATTATGTAGCAATGATTTAGATGGCGTTGCGAGATAAAATGATCAACAGCACCGATATTTGTTTGTTTATTACCTACTCATCGTGTTTTCTCTGCGGTTGCACCTTTTTTCGCGAATCGAACATCGAACATCGCCTGCCAGGCAACTAGCACCTGCCCTTACCAGAGCAACAAAGTTGCGGGAGCGGGTTAAGCCTTGCGGAAAAAAATGTGCAGTCCTTTTAAAGTCCGAACCGATTAAGCACAAATCAGGCAATCTTTGGTATTGGCGTGAGAGTTTTTGGCGTATTTGGTCAAAATCGGTGCATCTTGCAATTTCGTTTGTTACAAAAAAAAAATGTATTTTTTATTGGGTGCAGCAACGCACGCACCCTGTACCCACTATAGACAATAATTTTGTAATCTAGTCAAACATATTGGCAAATACAATTCTTGGGGACGGCGAAACCGGCCGGGTGCAGCTAGTTTATACTAAAATTTAAGAGAAAACATTTAACTAGTTTAAATTGTGATCAAATCAACATCAAGCCAAAAATTAATGATACAGTACTCACTCAAAACCGGAAGTACACCAGAAAATAATGGGAATTACCTTTTTGTAAATTCACAGCTGAGAGGAGAACATAAGACTTTGAGCTGTATTTTTCTGTTCTATCTTGATCTGACATTTTTCAGAAACGTGTGCTTTTCTGATCCAGTTATCGTTCATTGAACACAGTTATAAACGCCGTTCACGAACTTATTTGAATACGTAAATTTATACAAGTGTTCATGTGAAACTATACAACTCCGTTCGCGTACTAAGAAAATGGTATGGTTAGGTTAGGTTAGGTTAGGTTGAGGTGGTTGTCATCTCAGCCAGTATAAGTGGATCTAGGGAGTTTCTCCCTCTACCCGTTAAACCATTTAGAGATTCTAATAAAGCGCGAAAGACTTCCAACGTCTGTGTTAAGATCATTAACCAAGAAGGCTCATAGATAGATATTTATTTTATGGGAGAGTGCAAGACGTGTTCAAAGAAGGTGAAGTGTAGTCTCCTCCTCCTCCTCGTCCAAGCCTTGATGCTTGATGAATTCTTGCCTATTGGACAGAGCCCTGTAATGACACCTATAGTAGAGCTAATGTGCAGTCGGTTTAGTGAGATAAGATACTTAGAGCGTCCCTGCTTTGGCTAGATGTGCTTAGTCGCTAGACATGTAGTACTACTTGCCCACCCAAGGTTTGTTCTCTTGATTGCGAATAGCTTAAACATAACTTTACATGTAGCGATAGGTATACCTAGATAACCTTTATTAGGTTAGAAAGCGGTAATGTGGTTCCTTTTCTGGCGAAGTCATTGGACCTACATTTCCCTGAAATGTCGCTATGACTCAACACTCAACAGAGGTGAATGCTGAACTGCGCCGCCATCTCCCTAAGAGATGATAGACTGAGTCCATTGACATAATCGCGGCTTGACTATCCGAGAAGATACAGATGTCGCTTTTTTTATACATTTCTCTTCAGCCACAACTAGACTCCTTTTATCAAAAGAAAACGGTGAAGAGATTAACGAAGTAAATGGTAAAAAAATGAAAACTGCTCTATGAGTTTTCATAGTTCCGTATATAAATACATCAAGCAACAAGTATGTTGGTAATTCTGTTTTTGTTTTAATAACTTAATTCTTTGTTTTTACACAAACCATTACTGGTTTTAAATTTATTTTCGGATTAAATGATATGAATAAACTAGAAAAATTAAATAGCACTCTGAAAATAGTAAACTGATCTCAAACACGTGTTAACTTTCAATGCTGAAATTATTCGGACGGTAGTCATCACGTAGACCAACTCCACAGGCGGACCAGTAGGTATGTATGGAGGATGAGGGTTATGATCCCTTTATTTCAGACCATAATCTCCATCGTTCAAAGATCCGAGGAAGCATTCAAGTTCAAGAACTAATATAAAAGAAAATGGAGAGCGACCGGCTAAGTTATGAGGCTCATGTTGAAAGGAGAGATCCTACGAAACCCCGTCAAAAAGGTAATATCAATCAATCGCGAAAGAAAGGCTGAATCACACAAATGCAACAACACCAACATTTGATTGGCCTCTGTGCCCAAGTGATTCGAAATCGGGAGACCTGCCGATACTTTAGGAAGTCAATCCAGTAAACCATACAGAGGGACAGTGAAGTCGGAGGGTTATGATCCCTTTAGTAGCATAACTTCGTGTTTAAACAAAGAAAAAACTCACACATCACAGCCTAATCTCGTCGGACTACTAATCGAAAGGTCCCCAGTTCAATGCCCGCCGGGACCAAATACCATCTAGAGTTTTTTCCCACTGCCCCACCTCTTGCGAACGTCTGACAAACATCCAAGAGTATCAATTGTCATGAGAAGCTTCTTAAATTTGCCGTTTGGATTCGGCTTAAAATTGTAGGTCCCTTCCGCTTCGCACAAAAAAGTGGTCGGAGAAGCTAGGTTTTAGGCCCTGTATGGGCCGCCAATGCCTAATATTTTTATTTTTTAATCTCGTCGTTCAAGAGAAAGAAAAAGAAGTCCTCATGTAGACTACAGCGGTGTTTTCTACCTAATGAGGCGGTACAAAATCAACGTAAAGTTTATACTGGCAATTCAACTACGTACTTGATGGGCTCCCCACCAGTGAAATTGTCTCTGCGTAAGCTTTCCATTTCCTACGTTCTCGGGCACGCTGCTACTAATTATTCTGAGGTTCGGTCTTTATTGTCGTCTCCAGATTCATCTGGGACTCGACGATGTCCTGGGCCGGAGCATTATTATTCCCTCGATCGATGTGTTGATATGGTTACAAATTTCGGATACAAAATAAATAGTTCGCTTCCGGCCGTCGACTGTACAAATTACGTTGTCGGGAGAATCAATGCGGGCTTGCGAAAACTTTAGTTGTCTTCTACCTTGACCCCAGTAGACACAAAACTTTGGCTTGTCAAGACCTTATTTGTACCCATTTTTGATAACAATACTAAAGTTTATTGCAAGCTTGAACACAAGTTACTTGTCGCGTTTAATGATGCCATTAGGCATGTATATGTACTGCGTCGACACGATCACATATCGCACTACCACAAACTGGTGCTTGTGTGTACGTTTCAACAATTTATAAGCCTGGGGTGTTGCCAGTTCATACATAGTCTTATTAATAATAGATCTACTGTATTTCCCTTCGAAAATCTTCAATCTGCCCAATCTACCAGATCACTAAACCCTAACTATGCCCACGTTTAACTATTTGAACTCTGCGCGCCTCTTCTTCATCCATGTTACCAGACTCTGGAGCTCCCTCCCATGCACGACAAAGCAAATAGTTTGAGCCAATAAATTTAAAAATGCCGTGCTTATGCATTTATAACTAGAGCAGCCAATATTCTCCTATTCAACAATCTTATCTTCTCGTACTACCTTGATCTCATCATCCCGTTTCTTCTACTTTCTATATTTCTTCATTTTTCCATTCTTAAATCGCTTAAGTTTTGTATAAATGGTATTTAAGTTTATAGTTATGTTTAATTTCTCCGAAATATGTACTGTAGATGACGACGTCTTATTTGTACGAGCCTTTTGTTCTAATAAATTGAATTGAAATAAATTGTGGCCAAGCCAATTGTACGTGTTTTTTTTTATTCTAAATCCTCTAACTTCTCTGTACATGTACAAGCCCGGCTTTCTCTCGTAAAAGAAAACTCAAACTGAGAGTCTTCTTACTCAATGATCTAAACAATTTGGGTAGAACTGATGTTGGAAGTCTACTACGCTTCATCAGAAGTTCTAAATGTTTTAACGAGCAGGGCGATATGTTCCGCTATACCCGCGTGGAATCACGTATCACAAAAGACCTCTGGTCAAAGACCAACCATTTGCGTTTGTTATTTAATCGGCACGATGAGACGGTATCTGTTGAAAATACGGTCCTCCGTGCTGAGATCAATAGCAAAATAGCCAATTAAATTACATATTTCACAGCAACACGCGACGCAGCTGGATCAGTTTTACCGGGATCTCGAATTCGGTCAAATTTAATCTCTTGTCGATCTGCCAGATCGGAAGCCTAACTGGTTTTACATAACGGATTGAGACGTTTACACAGTACTTTGGATAGAATCTTATGATAAGCGCTTTTCTTTGTTAGTTTTGATCCGAGCACTGAACAGAGCGTTAGCAAGAGCATGCTCTGAACCGATCGTGCTCAAAGCGTTCTGATTTGTTACACACTTGAGCGCTCAGCGCTTGCCACGTCGAATCAATCGGTTCTCGCTCGATCACCGCAATTAAACGACGTAGGGCGTGGTTAGTACTTAGATGGGAACGTCTGACCAACATTCAAAAGTTATGCTTATTTTGAGATTCGAATGAATAGTCAAGTCGTTCGAATGTCTATTTTCGTTCGAATTATACCGGTTTTCCTCAAATAAATTTTCTATTCGATCGAATCTCAAAATAAAAATTCTTCTAATTCGACAAACTATAGTTCGCATTCTAATGTCAAAATCAGCATGAGTATCAAATTGTCATGAGAACCTTCTCAAATTTGCCGTTCGGATTCGGCGTAAAACTGTAGGTTCCCCCCACTTCGCATGAAAATGGTTGGAGAAGCTAGGTTCTAGGCTCTGTTAAGGCTTTTAAATAAAAATTATTATTATTATTATTTTTCAGGGAACAAAACTCACTCCGGAATATTTCCCATTATTCAAAAATAGGTATCGGCATGCATTTCAAAAAAAGGGAACAAATTCCCTCCGGAATAAATTGGTATCGTAGACGAAAATTCCCCCCGGAATATCACGAAATTCCCTCCGGAATATTTCCTTCGCAAGTATGCTGGTGGAAATTCAAAAATCTAAGCATTTTGTATGTGGATAAGTAGTCGGTTGCTTTTAAGTTTGTATTTTAAATCAAAAAAAGTGAAATAAGAGTTGCATTGGTTTGTTGTGGCTCAAATAAAAAAAAAACTTTAGCTTTAAGAAAAGAAGAAGAATTTTGTCTTTATGTTTATTTCAATAATTTTATATAAAAATAAACATAAATAGGTCTAACTCAACTAATCAAAGACAATTGGAGATGATGGTACATTTTTGTGATGGAAGCCGCGACGATAATAATTTAATGTCTAATGAAGCTTCATTAAAATATTTGTTAACTCAAGCATTAGCTTCTTCAATTGCCAATGACCTCACTACGAATAGGAGCAAAGAATAAATTTTAGAAGCCTCCAAGAAAGGAATTGAGCAGCGTAGGACCTCCAATGTCACTTCACTAAATCGAACGCGAGTATAATAAAATAATTAATAACATAAACACAATTTTCTATTAAAAAACATACATTACCAAAATCTTCTCAAATTTGAGCTTAAATTATAATTGAATTAATGGCGATTGACAACTGTCAACGCCTTCGAACATAACTTCGAAAATTCCCGGGGAAATAAATTCCGATGGAGATTCACGATACTAGGAATAATTTCCAAGGAACAAAAATTGTTCGGGGGGAATTTTTTTCCCGGAATTGCCGATAGCCCTGAAATTAAAACATAGATAAATGTACATTTTAATGTTTTTTGAACAGCGCTAGCTACCAAGGCTTTCGGCTGGAATGATACTTCTAATACTACTTCTACGCCAGAAAAACAACCCCGACCGTTTGTTTGATTTCTTTTTCTTTTATTTTCCCTCCTCTCAGTCTGTCCTTGGCTGTGTTATTTTGTTTACTCAGACTGCTCAGTCAATTTATTCTGAGTTGATAGAACGCGCTCTGATCAATACTGTTTGAACGCTCTGATGTGTCAGAGTTAAAAAAGAAACATAAACTTTTTTTTGACTACTCGGGCACTGCTCTGAACAAAAAAATAAAACCGACTAATGCGTTATTAAGCGGGGATATGTCTGCAGACAAATTTTTGCAAGACATCGGATACCCTTTCTTGTTGATGGGGTATATAGAGTCAAGTCATCGGGCAGGGCCATGCCACCCCTACTTGGTTGACGATTTGGTACACGAACCCCTAATAAAACCTCACCACAGTTTAAGGAGTTCGGCTAATAGGCCACCCGAGCCAGCACCCTGTTTTTTTATCTTTTCAATGGCTGAATCAACTTTTTTTATACTGGCAGGCGGGTCTGTTTTTATTGACTGTTGAGAGTTTCTCTACATCATGCTGCAGAAAATGCTTCTGAAATACATCTACTATTTCCTGCGCTTTGTTGTGTTTCTGCGTTCCGTCCTAAAAGCCAGTAGGCAGTTACTTCGCTTACTAATATAGAATTTTCCCAGATATATAGAGGTATCCTAAACATGGGAGTTGACAAAACTACATGTAAATAGATAAAATGTATGCTAGAGGATAAAACAATAAAAACCTCATTAGGCAACAATAAACTCAGTGTGACAGCTACGAAAGGATGCCCCCAGGGAGGAGTACTCTCACCCCTGCTATGGTCCATCGTAGTAAATGAACTACTGATCATTCTCAGTAATTATGGTTTCTATGTCCAAGGATATGCAGACGTCATAGCTATCCTAATCAGATGTAAATTCGAAGACACAATCTCGGATCGCCTCCAGAGGGCTCTGAACCTGGTTGCTGAATGCTGCAGAAATGTTGCACTTAAAGTCAATCCCAAGAAAAGCACCATAGTTGCATTCTCCAAGAGAAGAAGGCGAGGAAGACTCAGAAATGCTACACTCTTCAGTGAAACAATAGAGTTCTCAACGGAAGTTAAATATCTAGGAATCACACTAGACGAAAAACTAACATAGAACTCTCACCTTACCAAAACTATTGATAAGGCCATGACCTCAATATGGACAAGCAAAAGCATACTTCGTCAAAATATGGAACTTAACCCCAAAATCACACTATGTATGTATATGGTAATTACAAGATCTATTATTACGTTTGCTGGCAGAAAGAAACGCAGAGGTCAGCACAGGCTAAGCTCAATAAAATTCAGCGACTAGCCTGTCTGTGCAACTGGTGCTATGAAAACTGCACCAACAGCTACACTTGAAATTATACTAAACATCCCTCCACTTCACCTAGAACTCATGAAAAAAGCGATGGTAAATGCCTATACGCTCATCACAGAAGATGAATCAAATTCCAACATAGCTCACTCTGCAATATTACGGGAACTCAGAGAACACGAATTACTTGGAATACACAACAGACAAATGTCTAACAAGATATAACTTCCGACACAACTTCAAGGTTACATTCCCACACTGTCTAAACGAGTAACAGAATAAACCTAAAGATTCACATGTATGGTATATAGACGGATCGAAAACAAATGAAGGAGTTGGAGCAGGAGTATATAGTCCTCGCAGTAAAACATGCCTATACGCTAGTATGGACACAAGCAGAACCGTATTTAAGGCGGAAATCCACGCGATAGAGCAATGCATTCGAGAGAATCTAACCAGAATTTTCAAAAACAAAAACAACCACATTCTCTCCGATAGCAGGGCGGCCCTATTCGCAATCAACGCCCTTGAAATAACATCAAAACTGGTCTGGGATTGTCTCCAACTCCTACAACTACTGGGCACCACAAACAAAGTTCAATTGATTTGGGTGCCTGGACACAGTGGATACGAAGGCAATGAAAATGCAGACGAACTAGCCAAAACAGGATCCGCATCCCCATTTCTGATGCGAAGACCATTCTGCGGGCTACCAATAAACACTATAAAAAGTTGTGTTAAAACCTATCTTGAGGAAAAGAAGCTTCATTTCTGGAGGGAAACCGAAGAAAACAGGCAAGCTAATAACTTTATGCCAAAGAGTTCGCACAAAAAAACGAAACAACTACTACAACTAAGTAGAAGTCAGATTCGACTAGTCACAGGCTTTCTCAGCCGTGTCAAAAAACACCTGATAACTATGGGCACAAGACAATACCTACAGATTGTGCAACGAGGACGTAGAAACAGCAGAACATATATTATGTGAATGCAACTGTTTAATCAAAACGCGTCAACGTTTCCCAGGTAAATTCTACCTTGAAGCAGCAGACATAGTTGCCAGCTCTCCCAAAGAATTATCCGCCTTTCTAAAAAAAACTGTGGCATCATGGACGAGCTGTAAATGGAGGATATCACAACACAATAGGCCCCCAAGCGGCATGAGTGATCTGTATACAGTATACCACCTCCCTCCAAAAATCTTATCTAATCTACTTGGTTTGCTTATATGAACCAAATTTGTTTCTATCGCCGGACTTTTCAATTTGATTGACTTGGGAGACTCTCTTTGCCTTCTTCCTTTAACGCAGAATCTTCTTGCGACCTTTGATTCCCTAGTTATGCGCTGGAGGGTTTTCAGATTTGCACCTTCGGTCACTATTTTCGGACGAATAAACTCACCGGTAAACCAACGCTCTTTATCTTTGGTGGCTAACAACCTACGCTGGTCTGACTTCACCGCGATACCGGTAAGTGACACAGTGGAGTTTAGAATAACGTCACTCAAAATAAATAAATTTTGTTTCAATCTTTTTTTCTATTTCTCAGCATCATTTGCTCAGCATGAGGCTACTCTAATCGGTCTAAGTCACATATCCAACGTGGAATTTCTGGCCGTTTATATACTTATCTCGATTGACAAATGGGATGTAGATTTGGCTGCAACAAGAAAACGGCCACAGTTCAACTTTGTCTCTCCAAAAATTAACAACATGTTCTCCTGCATCACATAGAAACTGATCGCTCTAACGTCATCAGACCGACGGGTAGCCACGACGCAAATCAATGATTTCAAGCAATTTTTGGTTTTCTTCTTCCCTTAATGGAGGTGAGGCTATTATCAGGATTAAAGGGATCATAACCCTCCGACTTAACTGCATCCCTACTGGTCTGCCAGTGGGGTAAGCCGGTTAACCGCCAAAAATAACGACAGGTCTCCCAATTTTGAATAACTTCGTCACTGAGGACAATCAAATGTTGGTGTTGCCGCATTTGTGTGATCCAGGAGTTGTTAGGTCTGCCTTTCTTTCTTTCGCAATTGTATGGACAAGTTGATTGATATTGCCTTTTGGACAGGCTTTGTAGGATCTCTCCTTTGAACATGATAGTAGCCGATCGCGCTCCACTTTCTTCGAATTAGGTTCTTTGACGTGAAAGCTATTTCTAGCAATTTTCAAAAAACGCCATCAATGATCTTAATTAAATTTTATAGAGAAACTTACTGAAGGTTTCTCCTTAATATTCATAGAGTAATCTCAGATTTTATAAAGTAAAAGAAATTGAATCCAGGGGGGGGGGGGTGGATTCATCGGTTCAGTCTCTTAATATTAATTAATAATAGGTTTCTCGGAAACGGCTCTACTGCTTTGAATAAAATTTACAAAATAGTTGGTGACAAAAAGCAAATCTAGCAATGTCTCTTCACTTGCATAACTCTTTTTTCTGATTAAAACAAGCAGAAAATGCACATTAACACTATCAGCAAATTTAATTTAAAATAAAATTACGTGTTCATTGAGTTTAAATATTTTGATTATCACTTAGATCGAAAACACGACAGACATTGCGACATTGTAATGCGAAACTAAAAAAAAATCGAGAGAAGCTTGGTCGTCCAGGTACTGGTCAGATCATTGAAGAAGGGTAAACTGAGGCGACTGATTTAAACGAACCGCATACAACTGAGCTTAGTCTTCTCAGGGGAAGGAGAGCAGTGCGGGTGACTATTGGAATTAACACCCAGATCACTTTTGAATCCTCAAAAAAAAAAGCAGCGTCAAGTTACTAATACAATGGAACCTCAGGCTGCCGGCTATTGTTTGGCAAGAGAGCAAAGTGGGGTTACTGAAGCAACTGAACCTACTCGAATCCATGGAAGGAGACCAAAGTTAGGCGGTCGAACCTCGAACTATTCTAGATGAAAGTCATTGAAGCAATAGACGCCGGACTATTAGAAGAGATGGGGAAACATTGGAAATTGGTGCACCACCAAGGTGCTAGGAATTTACAAATACTCTTCATCGATGTCTCAGCAGCTTCTGCGAAATTGGTATCTGCAAAAGTTCAGCCGCATTCATGCTTTGTGACTGTAAATTGAAAATACTTTTGGTTCTGCTCTTCTAGATTCTTTATTCCATCACCATACGACATCAACTTGATTTGAATTTTTGTTCAGAAACATAAACAATGCAGGTCTTTGTAAGTCTGACGATTACGAACTCGACCAATATGTATTCCCATTTTGGTGGGGTGCCTTTATGGTGCCGATATGGCAGTCGACAGTAAAGAGACGAGACAAGTTGTTCCTGTTGTGTTGATCTAAATTTATTTAGATGATGTGCAAAACTGATTGCCGTTAACCTTGTTTGCTTTCTGGAGTGCGTTGAGTTTGACCACTTGAAAACTTGTGCAACCTAGGTACCTAATGAAATCTCCATCCCAAAAATCAAAACTAAGAGAACACCTAAGCATAGTTCCAGTGCAATGCAAGGTACTTGGAATGTGTAAATAACAAGTGCAAACCATTCAGTCATTGTTTGCAATTACCAACAGTCTTCCATCCTTATTTCCAGCACAAAACCACTACATCTCTTATTGCAATGCATTCAATTGAGTATTGCATCCTCAAACATGCGATACAATTGTGGGGCTTCTCTCTACCATGTTCGCGGGAAGGGGAGTGGCGCAAACCCAGTCAGGTTGGTAACAATAAATCAGCAAACATATCTGTTTCCATGTGCATTTCTCGCAAACAACAGGAGGAAAAAACGATTCTACTCGTTTGAAACAACGCAGTCTCGGTAAAAAAAAAACAACACATAAATCGGAACAATTTCTGTTTCTGTTTCTTCTCGTACCACAATTTTTTGTATTTCAGCGAAATGTTTTCATAAAAACGATTCTCTTTCGTGGATCCACAATGTAGATTCTTTACGAAAACACTTACGTTTTGGTTTTTTGATGTTTTCTTTACTTTGGCAGTAGTCTGCCTTTATTCACGAGATTTGTTCGTTTTCACGGACACCCACACACACACGCACACGGCTTTGGGCAAAGAAAAAACCACGAACAAAAAGTTCAAAAAAATTCTTTTTCCACTGTAATTTGGATTGCGAGGCGAAAAATAACTTTTTCCTGAGAGTTTGTATAAAATAAAAGTGGTAGACGTCAGCGTTATGTGGTTTTTTGAGGCGATAAAACCTTAATGCATTTCGAATTTAACAATAAACTGAACAAATTGGAACTTTTGCAACACAAAAACGTACGAAAAACTATGGGGAGTTGAAAACGGTCGCCTTTATGTGCGAAAATGAACAAAAATCTGTATGTGACGAGTTGTGCTGTCTCTGTCGTCAATAAAAAAAAGTCTAAACATCAAATTATCAGAGGGGCTTTTTCGAAGATGTGGGCTGAGCTTTTTTTCAATAAGTAGCTCTTTGTTTTAAACTGTTTGGTTGTTTGTATTTAAGACTCTTTAAAGACTTACCTGTGATGTAAGCGATGAAATTGACGATGGTGGAGATATATGTTTGCCAATTATGATCCCGACAAGCCCTACGTGACAAAAACTATGAACAAAAAAATTACCGACTATACACCGGCGACTGAATGCGACATGCGAGCAATGGATAAATGAGCTTTTTCAAATGGATGAAGTCCAGCTGGCCGAAAACTGAGAGAACAGCTGGGAGTTCATCAGCTGTGTAGGGTCTTGTTGGTTCGTTCTATCGTGGTGCGAGAGTTGGTTGGAAAGAGAGAAAAGTTAGCTGTCATTTGGATGTTCGAAATTATGTCAGATGATTAAGGAGTGGGTTCTCTTAACAAAGAAATGGTAAAAATGTGAGAAGAATATAAGGGTGGGTTGTCAGTATAAGTGCAATCGGCAGTTATTTTTCAAGTAAATTATTGAGTTTTATTGGCGCTTAGTTATAGCAGTACGTAAAAAGTGAAACAGTTAATACACTGAAACGAATACATCATAGGAATGATTTGTATCATTTCTGTGAATTGACTGAGAAGTTGGAAAGAAAAAGTTACTCTACGGAAAAAAAATAAGAAAATTCGTTTTCCAGCCAATATTAGCCGTGTTTCTTTGCACGCGGATATAGGGATAATTTGAAATTTGCATGTAAAATACAACAACAACTTATCGTAAATACGCTAACCTTAGAGGGGATAGCTATCGCCGCTAAGTCCTTTAGCGGGGATAAACAGTGCTTCCAAAACCCATTTTCTTCGTTTCTGATGAATCCTTCCGATGAATTTTTCAGGAAATGTCAAAGTTTGACAATTAAGGGTAATTGAATTTAACAAATCTGTTAATGTGAAATTGTTTTTCATAATTTTAGAATATGCTTGGCATCAATTTCAATTGGCGGAAGTAAATATTTTTGAATTTCAGGATTTTCAATGCAAATTTCTTAACTACAACTTACAGCTGTGTCACGGTGCATATCATAGGTGCATGTGTGCTGCCAAGTTTTTTTTGATGAATTCTTAAGCGGCGATAGTCGTTTTCTGATGCCATCCCTATATCCGCGTGCAAAGAATTTTTTGTGTCATATTAGTTTAACAACATTTTAAGACCATTTATTGGACCGATCTATTTATGTTTTATGTTTTCGTTTTACGTATGGCTCTACAGGGGCCTTATTCGTGGAAAAAAGAGATAACTAAATTCAACGAATTAAAACTATGTGATCTGAATTTAAAGCAATTATTCCATGGAGTTTGAAAGTCTATGTATTTCTTGTGCTTATGCAAATAATGAAACGTACGTTCATCCCTTTTTCTTTTGCGGATCCTTAATGTTGCAACGGTTCAAGAACTGCTTAAATTTAACTAACCAAGAACTACCTATAGGGAGTAATCTTCACGAAAAAATACCAAATACATAAGATGCGTTCACGATTCGGCTCAACAGGACTACGATAGTAAAATTGCGAAATTTAATTTTTTTTTTGTTGATCATAAACGCATTTTTTCTAATCTGAAGCGACACAGAAGCAAATCTAGATCAATTTTATATATAAATATATATTTTTTTTTCTGTCTATTTGCTTAATGGGCATAGGTGAAATGTCGGAAACAATATTTCATTCACCTATCTTCCTTTCGGCACTTTCTGATTGTGTCCGAACGAAAAAGTGCATTTATCTACCTCTGTTCATACACAGACAAGAGACGCACCAACAGCTTGATATCGTACAAATTGCGATGTCTTCAAATGGAAAGCGGTTCGTCGGGATGTAAGTAGAGCAAGATGGACATTTTAAACTTTGCGCTTTAAAAAAAGGAGCTCCTCTTCTCTGGAGCATCATTCTCCATGCGCTCGATGTGGCCGAGACAATATAGTATGGACGTATTTTAGCTTTTTCAACCCAATCGGTACAGCTCATCGTTTTGTAAACATTGACTTCAAGGCCTGGAATCAGTTACCATAAATTCCGATATAGTCCGGAGCTGCCGCATGCGGTGCTTGCATGCCAATACACTGATGGTTACAAGTTAGCCGATGCTCTAGGAAGAACAGGATGCGATTTAGATAGCAGTGAGGCATTGGTTATCAAACCAACTCTGGGTGTAGTAAAGGGCATTACTATAGAGCAATAGCCCTCCGAGATCTTTGAGGGCTCCGTAAGTGGAACACACATAAAGAACCGGAGATTTTGTTCATTTTGCTGAGGCAAACATTTTTAGGATTC
Organism: Portevinia maculata; assembly: GCA_949715645.1. Classification (NCBI taxonomy): domain Eukaryota; kingdom Metazoa; phylum Arthropoda; class Insecta; order Diptera; family Syrphidae; genus Portevinia; species Portevinia maculata. The sequence goes on along the minus strand of OX454527.1, from coordinate 191,959,746 downwards.
GCATCCTAGCTCAACCACTTTGTACGCTTACATGTGAGGAAGCTGTGTTGTCGCATGCTTTTTAGTGTATGTGAGGCAGAGAAAGCGAAGAAGTTTTCTTTTGTTTGATGTGGCAGAAACAGATACATTCCTCCTCCGATGAGAATACCGTTTCACTTAATAAAAAAAATCTCAACTGAGGAAACGAAGGGGGTCCTACGCTGTATTTCGTTTCGAAAATCATTCGAAATTGCATTTCTACACGAACGGTTTCGAACGAATAAAAATGCTACCAAATTCCTGTTTGAAACTTTCGGAATGGAATGATACTCATATGAGAACAACTGTCAAAAACATGTTTAAACAAAGTGAAATTAACGGTTATTTACAATAGTTTCAACAAATTCTTCAAAAAAAGCCGCGTAAGAACTATTACAAGAATTATTCGATTCCAAATGATATCTTTCGAATCGAAATACAGAGACTGATAACATTTTTGCCAAATGTACTTATTTGGTATACTAAGAACTATAGGTTCATTTTTACGAAAAAAAATAGAAAAATGAATAGTAAATAATAAAAAACAAAATAAAATTGGTTAGACTATATCTATGTACTTATTTTTTGTATACTGCAAAGTTTTTCAGGTAAATCCCACAATTGGATTGAAATCATAAATCATAAGGTTTATCGCGCAAATTTAACCCTTGTCAAAACTCTGTGCTATATCAAACTTATCAATAAATCATTTGCTATGAACGTATAAGAGATTTTTTTTTAGTTCTTGAGAAAAGTAAAAGAAAAAAATAAGTTATGGCGCTAATGGATACTTTTAAACACGTTTTATATATGCAAACACTCAAACCCGCTTATCTGAAACCCACTTGATTAAAAACCCTATTTATTCTCCGCTTTATTTAAACTACGCTTTATTAGAACTCGCTTAAGCGGAAAACTTTTCCCAATGCTGTGGTGCATGCTGGTCGACTCTCTGTTACCGTGTTTTCTGTTGGATCATGAAAAGCGTCTGTCTGCCCCGGCCCTAGACGTGATTGACGAATGGTGCCCTAGGAATGGGCTCTCGGTCAATCCTCTCAAAACTGAGAACGTTTTCTTTACGAGAAGGTGGAAGCTGATCGGGTTGACTCAGCCAGTGCTAAAAGGCGTCACAATCCAACTCTCAAATGAAGGAAAATATCTGGGAGCCACCCTGAATAGCAAACTTCTTTGGTCCAAGCAAAGACTGCTAAGGCGCTTGTCAGTTTTCTGGCTGTGCAAGGGCATGTTAGGCAAGACATGGGGCTTATCACCGAAAATGGATTTATACGGCTTTGATAAGACCATTTCTAGCATACGCATCGGTTGTTTGGTGGAATAAGCTTTCACATAAATACGTTACTGCTGCTTTCGCCAAACTCCAATGGAAGTTATGTTTCGGCAGCACGGCCCCAGCCCGTCTGGCTCCGGCCTAGATGCATTATTGAACCTCCCGCTTCTTGATGTTGACATCATCAAAACTATCTCACGTTTAAGAAGAGGTGGCTTTTGGTATAACTCGCACTGGAGTTTTGGTGAACTTGCGCGACGGTTGTCCTTCGACTCCTGTCTGTCCTGCCGTCCGATGCAATGACACCGGAAATTCGGCTGAAGCGTAATTACCAAATCAACTTTCCTCGTGTTCAGGACTGGCTCTGGCCAGACTGTGAGCCTAGAAAGGAATGCAGTCGAATCTTCACGGATGGCTCCAAAACCCATCAAGGATCTGGAGCTGGTGTTTCATGGAGAGCGACAACATAAGACTTATCTTCTCGTTAGGCAAACATGCGCCAGTCTTCCAAACAGAGACTTATGCTATCCTAATGGCCATGGACTATGTTGCGAGGAACAGCTGGAGGGGCGAAGTATCTGCGTCTGTAGCGCCAGTCAGGCTGCGCTTAAGGTTTTGCTCAACCCCTTAACCACCTCCAAAATAATTCGTCAATGCAAGATCTCCCTAAATTCGGTGGGAAGTTGGGTTCACTTAGACTTGTCTGGGTCCCGGGTCATAACGGAATCACGGGAATTGAGATCTCCGATGAGCTTGCTAAACAGGGCTTCTAAGGGCCTGAACCGGCGATATGTCTGTCGGTAAGGGCTTCCATAGACGGTTGGGTTTCATATGAATACAATCGCAGATGGCATTACTCTCAAGGGTGCATACAGACTAAACAATTTCTCCCCGACGTCTGTAAAAAATCTGCGGCAATGTTGTTGTCTCTCAACAGAAAAGACTGCAGACAGACTACTGCCGTTCTTAAGGGATATTACGCTTTTTCCAAGCATCTTAAAGTGCTAGACCTAAGCGATACCACCAACTGCGAAGCTTGTGGAGAAAGCGATGACACTGCGGAACATTTCCTCTGTAATTGTCCTGCTTTTGCTCGTATCAGGTGGCAGGTATTTGGTGCCGATGTGGTGAGTGCTGTGAACCTAAGCTCCTTATCATTGAAGCGCCTACTCGTCTTTCTTAGGAAAACGAGTAAAATTACACAGTAAAAGTGGTGTTTCGTCCTGTTAGTTGGATGTGGATGGACCAGTATTGAGTCTGAGTGCTCCAGTGTAGAAAGTCTCGCACCCCGACAAAAAAAAACAGGAGATCATTTATAAACATGAGAAAGAGGGTCAAAGATCAAACAGAGCCTTGGGGAACAACAGCATTTGTTTGATGAGTTGTAGACTTGAAACCATCCAAAACAACTTAAATTTAACGGTCCGAAAGTAAATTTCTAATCCAAAGTATCATCGATTACAAATGCACGCATTTTCGACAGAGAACTTGGTGCCAACCTCTGTCAAACGATTGTTCCATTTTTCGGTTAGATAAGTCATCAAATCACCAGTGGACCTGTTGCTGCGAAAACCATACTGCCGGTCATTAAGAAGTTTTTGGGAAGAAAGATATTTCATGAGCTGACGATTAATCAGTGTTTAGATGACCTCGGAAAGAAGTGATGTTAGTGCAATTGGTCGGTAGGAGAAGGGAGAAGAAGATTCGCCTTTTTAGGGACTGGCTGGACAAATGATGCTTTTCATCTTCTCGGAAAGAGCCCTGAAGAAAAGGATAGATAGAAAAGCTTACGCAATGGTTTTGCTAGCGAGGGACAGGGAGCACACCTTTGCGAAACGAAATTGGAAATGCAATCTGGCCAAGCGTTTTTGTGAACGTCAAGATCATAAACTGTTGTATGTATTCAGCAAGCCAATCATTTAAAGCGCCTTTTGGAAGTAGTCAAACATTTTGTTGGTAGTACTCACTACTAATTCTATCAATAAAGACTTAATTTCGATAGGAAACAGGAACAAAAAACCGTCGATTTTATGACCCAAAGTGCCGTAAAACTAGTAAAAAACTAATAAAACTAACTTTGTTTACCTAGGATCAATATTCTTCCGGAACTTTTTCCCCATATTACCCTCAATAAGTTCCATAATAAGGTTTTTCAAACTATGGAAAAAATGTACCGTGCAGAGACGGGCTAAAGATACACTCCATCAATGCGTTTCCATTCACTGCTCCAAGCTACATGTTCTCTTGCAAAATTCATTCGATGCTCCTTGTGTACTTGCCTCAAAACTGCTTTCCTTTTAAGTTTTCTTCTCAGTATAGTACCACTTTTTCGTATTATCCTTCGGACCGTTGCTATGCTGGCTGATATTCCGCTGTTAGCCCTTATTTTAGTCACTGGTAGAGTAGAATTTGAGGCGAGCCGTAGAATAACCCGCTTTTCTTGCAATGTTGTTGCCTATGCCGTGCGTCCTTTTTGATTTTTCCCATAGTGTTGTGGATCCGCAAGATAACTATTTACAACAGTCTTACTTCTATTTAGCCTCCTTGCAATTTCTCGGCCTGAGAGTCCTAAGTCCTTGAAAGCATCTATTTTTCCTCTTTCTGTCGCTGTCAAAGTCTTTCCGGAACACAATTTTTTTTTAACTATATAAAAACAGTTCTTTTCAACGCTTTTTTAAATATTCCTAACAAATATGTGAACTCCAGAAACGAAATATTCGCAATGGCTAGTATCGCATCGTTTAATACGCTTTGCAAGTAGTTCATTGTTTGATCTTGGGAAATTCCAGCGGTTGTTTCTTATTTACCCTTTGATTTTATGACTTACTGTTGGGAAACCTATTCACAGGTAGTAAAAGTTTCCGCGTATACGATTTCCAACAGGTATAAAGACTGAAAATCGATTGCAAAATGAATGGCCTCTTCCTTATGATCGCCAGTGTATAACACCGCAATTGTGCGGCCGGTGGCGCTCCCGAATGGTTCGCAATGTTGGATAGCGTGCAAAATGAGGGCAAATTAACAGCAGCTGAAACGAAGATTCTTCGCATGACATCAGGAGTAACAGAGCTTGAGAGAGGGTGGCGACGGTGTGGAGGTTATTGTGTTGGCTTGTGACCCATGTAGTGCAGTTTCAATCCACATAGGGAATGTGTGAAATCTCATAGGGTGAAGTCGGGATATATTTCACCCATTTTTGATTTTATTTTTTTTACTCAAAAATTAAACAAATTTTAGTTTGAAACAAAAATATTTAACTTCTTTATTAAATTTAAAAACATAAAATGGGAACACACATTACACATTCAAGGATTAAAATGTACCTACTTCATTAAAAAAAAAATGGCTGAAAAAGGTCATACAAAATAAATGCAGGGTGATTTGGCATCCACTGTGTGATATGGCAATTCAGTGTTTCTTGGCATTTTTCTGGCCAAAGTTGTTGCATGCATGTATTCAAGAAACGTGTAGGGTAGAGCGAGGAGGATTTGACAAAAAGGAGGCATTGTCATTTTCAAATATAATGCCACACTTAACGCGAAGGAGAGAAAAATTCCGAATTTGCGGTGCCTGCTATGTTATGAGTTGCACAAATGAAAACATCACTTGTACCTCCGCCTTACAGCCCAACGCACGTGTTTTTGTTTTTGGTCGACTATTATTTGTAATTTTGTATATTTTCTTTGTTGGGAAACTACGTGTAAATACCAATTTTTGTTTTTTTAAACTTTAGTGATTGTGACTATTAAAACATACATTTTAATTATAACAACAGTGTTTATTGAAAATACTGCAAAATGTTGGTAAGTTGAAATATAGAGTTAAAGTGCGATCAAAGGAGGATTTAACAACTTAGAATACGGAGGATTTGACAATTTGTCAAACAAGCATTGAACGATATAAGCCGCAAAATTCCCAAACTTAAAAAAAAAATAATACACGGGTCGAACGGTTGGAAAGTCTAGAATCTATACTGATACCCCGGAAAAAACGCGTTTGGAAGAATTAGCATTAAAAAAAAGCTAAAAAGAATAACACGCCCAAGATTCCACAAATACGAAAGCCTAATGTGGTAAAACGTGTTCTTCAGGAGTCTTCTAGCGATTAGTGCGAAAAGTTTAGCGTCAGAGATTCGGACACTTCATTACGATGGCAAAGCAGCGACGACGAGGAACTGGAAGGAAAAACATCGTCGCTCGCCCCGGATATTACATATGTTCTCACACAATTTGGAAATAAAAAGGAGTTCTATTACGTTGGACTGGTATTAGATGCAGAGAATACCCCTTTACCGTACGCAATCAAATATTTCAGGAGACAAAATAAATCAAATGTTTTTTATGAGCCTTTAGTGGAAGACGTTAAGCTTGCACTTTCAACGGACTTAGTAGCAAAACTTCCAAGACCTGTGCAAATGCCTGGAACCTCCAGATCCAAGGAGAAACTTAAATTTAACGTAGATTTTGCTAATCTTGATATTCGCTAAATTAATATTTATTTTTGAAGTTTAATTTATAATAACTTATTACAACTTAATTTATGAACTATTCTGTATATTTTGTTAATTTGTTCAAAATAAAACTATCTTTGTGTTACGTTTTTAAATGAAAGTTCGTAGACTGGCAAATTCTCCTACCTATTGTCCAAACCTCCTAAGGCACTTTTACTATATTTCTTTTTCGCTCCACATCATGAGAACCCTTTAGATTACACAATTGGAATATACACCACTTTAAAGTCAAATATATAAGGAAAGTTTTATACCCCGACATTTTTAACGGTGCGCTAAATTTTGATTCAAAATGACGTATCATCATTTTTGTGTCAAACCCTCCTCGCCTTACCCTATATGAGTCGTGCGACCAGAAATGGCATCCATTCATCTGGTTTTTTGGTGTTTTATGTAAAGGTATTCTTGCTCTCATTAAAGACAAATGTTTTCGCCGAAATCCTTGGGCCATTCTGAATCATCATGGATGGACATTTTATCATCCTCCCACGTGCTGTGTTCAGATTCCTTCTTTTGTACTTTCTTAAGCTTTTTTTCTCATTTTCTTCAACGCTTTCATTGTCCAAATCCGGTGCCACATCTCCCAACTGATGTTGTAATTGTGTTTTACGAAAGACATAAATAAACTCGTACAGCCAGTAATAACGGTAAATAGAAACAAGCACGCACGATTCGCTTTATCGTTTTTTTGTAACTACGGAAACAGGCCACCTAATATTTTTCTACAGTCTTTCACTGACACATACAAAAAATGTTTGCTCAAATTTACTTACTTTTTTTCTGATTGTTAGTACATACAGTTTCACCTGGCATTATGATGGCGGCTGCATCCGTCGGGGGCTCACAAACAACTAAATGGTATTTTGATATCTTTGCTTTTAAAAAAAGTTGTTAAGAAAAATTGGAAGGGTGCCGTATCTCCCTTGGTGCCATATCACCCAACTTTACCCTACGAAAACCATTTATGGAAAGAAACGAATGACATCTTGCTTTCTCCAACCGCTACACCAAAAGAGGAGTTTTGCCTGGTAATACAATGGACCAGTCTGGATACGTTTTAAGGTCAAACCTGCGAACCCCACAGGCGGACCAGAAGGGATGAAGTAAAGTGGGAGAGCTATGATGTCTTTAGTAGATAGGTACAGATCGTAATCTCGTCGTTAAGGAATACCTACAAATGTCTCCTTCTCCTGTTATCATATTTTCCTTCCTTTAATTGTCTTGCTCGTAATTTCTCTCGTTGTGCATATCTAAAATACATGATTCATCTTTTCCCGAAAAATAAACTTCCTACTTCTAAACATCCTACTGCCATATTGAAATTTGTATCGCATACCTATGTATATATGTATTGGTGCGCACCTTTGAACAGAGAATACAAAAATTAAAGTGCAAACATCTGTAGTGTTTGCTTTTATAAGAACATGTTTCATTATTTTACCTGGACACGATGAAACGGAACATCCTGCACTTGCAGTGGTTGGTCCTTAAACGCTAACAATCTGCGCTGCTACACATATGTAGATACTGTGGCAGACAATAAGTTGACCCAAAATCAGTGCGCCAAGAAAAAGATGGAAATAACATACCCACATCCTTCGTGAAGCTTTTATGAAACACATTCACATAATGCTGCTGCTGCCTAGTAAATGCGCATATAATAACACAGTCGCATCACTAACCTTGACATCACAGTACGTCATCTGCTTCCTCCGTCCTTCTCTTTAGATTCGGAATCACGCTTACTTTATGCATTGCATAGTGACCTGGTTACGCTCATCCGTAGTGGTTTAGCCACATCTTTGTATATGCTGCCACATGCTCTATGCTTAATCAACCCACAAAAACCAACTTCTGCCGTCACATATTACTTGGCCATTTTGGTGGTACAGGGCATATATGTATACATTGATGCCCCATCAAGTGGTAAGCTTTAAAGTGCCCAATGAACTCACAGTCATAAGTCAGTCGGTCTCGAATCTTTTCATGTTTTTCCGTCGCGAAAAGCACTCAAACTCAACTCAACGCCTGGCAAGCAGATTTTATTGTTGTTGCATGACTGGTGGGCGCTAACCCAACAACAAAGACAATCCAGCAAAAGTATTTCTTGGGTTTTGTGTACTCGTGTTAACACTGTGGGGTCGATTGAATAGATTGGGCAGAGCAGAGAGGTGCATTTATAGTTTAACAGAGTTTTAATTAAATTTTGAAACAGAAATAATTCCATTTCACTACAATCTCAGGTTGGATTGTTTGAACTTATCCATGATGCCACAAATTGTTATAAAAGCGAGTGAACCCTTTGTGTGAGCTTTATCTACTGCTTCGAGTTAACGTCAGTTTAAGCTGTCGACCAGGGTTTTGCAGTGTAATGGTCATATCTCAAATGATTTAATGACCTAATGACACAACGGCTATGATGATTTTGATAGATAAATTTGACCAAATTGCAAATAGTGTTATAACAGTGATGTTTTTATTTATATTGCAGCGCTAATTGCGGAAGTGTGTTTTATGTTCCTTTTATGTGCTCCTTTTCAAGCTGCTTCCAGTTGTCCAGACCAAGCACTCTGGCATCCACGGTAGCCTGGTCGAACGGAGGTTCGGTCTTCCTTGCCTTCTCGAAAATTTGAACTTGGAGTCGAAGATCCTCTTGCCTGGAGCATTATTGTCCTTTCGCTCGATGTGGCCGACCCAATTAAGTCGACGTGATTTAGCTTTTTAGGCTACATCCACATCTTGGTACAACTCATAGAGTTCGCGTTGTATATTCTCCTCCGCCATCCTCGCGCACAGGACCAAAAATTAATGTTTGCCGTGTGAGTTGACTTACTTTTAACTCGCGCGATTGCAGCTCTGTAGTGCGCCTGTAGCACCTTTGTGCTTATCCAGTCCAACCAAAATTAAAATAAACCGAAACACCAAACCTAAATGAAAGAATGGCTTGACAGTTCATAGTTTGCTCTACCCTCGCGTTGACACAAGACGCCTTACAGCAACGTAACGAAACATTACGTTCTGGTCTTATGAATATCATATTGAAGCTATTTGGTCCTTCGTGCGGGGAGGGTTAATTGAGATCTCCCCCTACAACCGCGAACGCTTTAAACTGTACCTAAATGTGGATGTAGTACGAAATGCTAAAACGACTACATTGACTTGGACACATCGAGCGAATGGACAATAACGCTCTTCGAATCCCAGCACCCAGGTTCCAGACGAAAAGGGAGGCTGCAATGTCTCAAGCAGATATTCTCCACGAGTCGGGAGACGTGGACATTTTTTTTTTTGAAATTTAAGCAGAACCCAGCATTGTGATAGGTTTCACTGATTTCCTATGGTCCAACTTGACCCGACGCTCTTAAGCATAAATTTGACGTTACTTTGCAAATCTTTTCAGCACTGCGACAATTAGGTATTTCATAGTAGCAACAAGGAAATTGATTCAAATAACAGCTATTTAATAACAAAAATAATGGCGCAGGTTTATTGTCAACCTCGGTTTAGGAATTTAACTCCACACTTGTTAAAGTCAACTATAAACTAACAACCGTGCATACATTTTGCTTATTTTTGACACTTGTAACCTGCCGCTTATTTCGGTGGCCTAGGAGTATATATTCCAAGTCTCAGCTTCCTAGCTCAAATTTGGGAGTATATTTTTTTAAATTTTAGCGTTCTAGCTCGAATTTAGATTTGTTCAATTATTCTGTTTTTTGAGATTGTGGATTGCCGGATTTTAAAAATTCGAATACATGCTGATCACAAATCGTCGCCTAAGAATTGTTATGTTCCATACGGCACTTTTGTCGTTTTTGAGTTAGGAACGGATTCTATGGTAATTTTGTATGCTCTTTTTAAATCTGTGATTCGATTTGCTCTTAGTCTTTCCAATCCCGAGATATCGAACATCGAATTTGTCCCATATCCACCAAAATCAACAGTTTGTAGAATTGTTTTGTGCCAAAACCATTTTTTGGAGAATTGTTTTGTTCCACGTGCATATCAGTGCGACAAGAGATACAGAAAATATTAACAAAGTTGAGAATTGGTTTGTCCTACGTGCACTCGTGTTAAAGAAAAGCTATGTATGTGGAACACTGATCGCAAACTAAATTTTAGTATTGGTTTGTTCCACCTCCATCACAGTTGTGTAGATAATATTCGATATTATGAAGATATGAATTCGGTGCGGTGATAAATAGTGCTGCAAACGCAAAACCTAGTTGCAGACGTACGAGCAGTCAGATAAGTACAGAAAAAATCAGAAAAGTACAAGATTTGGTGTTCCATGAGTAAACAACTTGCCGCAAAGTGTTCTGCATTCTGTCAATTTGTGTTCAATGAAGCTGTGCAGGTCAGTTTAGCACAAGTTTTCCTGTACCTAGTTTTGAGGTAGGGCAAGTGAGTGAAATGTGTGAAATTTGAAAATTCAAATTGTACTGATGCCAATTGATTTATTTGTTTGGCATGAGATATCGTATTTCTTAGTTTAATGTAACAAATATTCACATATAAATATAAAAAAAATCGAAAGAATAACATGGAACGAGTTGAAATTGTGATCAAATCGACATCAGGCCAAACATTGACGGTACAATGACTCAAAACCCGAAATTCACTAGAAAACAAAGAGGATTATCTATTTGAAATTTCGCAGCTGAGAGGAGAACATTATGACTCGAAGCTGTACTTTTCTGATCTGATTTGATCTGACATTTTTCACTTACTGGTTTAATGCTAAACACTTTGAATAATTTTCTTATTTTATTGTATTTTTTGAATAAAAACTTTGTTAACAAAAAAGATGAAATCGATTGTTCTTTTCAAGTTTTAGCATCCAACTCCATGCTTTCTTGCCTTTCAGATATTTTGGATGAGAATTAGTTTGTGCCATATCCATTCTTTTCTGTTCCACGTGTATGAAAAAAAAAAATAGTTTCAAAATGTAGGAGGTGGGACACAAGTTAAAAAAGGAGACTTTTACGTTAATTAACTTGGCTTGTTAACGGTTTGGCAAAACACTTTGAAAATTGGTAGGTGAACTCTTTGTAAGACTAACTTCAAATTAAAAAAATAAAAAAAAAAAATCGTATCACATAGTTTCGGAGTACCAAGTACGCAAACCTTTAAATGCGTTTTTCTCAAAAAAGTGCCATTGGCATATGGAACAAAACAATTCTCAGGCGACGAAATATAGTTCAATTGTTGGGGTCTACGAGCAATATTAAGCTAAGTTACAAACAACGAGTCAAAGGTATTATACCGACCTATAGAATAGGGTTAAAAGAGTGTAAGAGATTAAGGTTCTTATGATGATCAAACTCCACGAAAAATATTTAAAAAAAAAAACAGGTTTCGGGGACTTTACTTTATAACGAGGTGATACCGATAAAAAGGCCTTTATGTAAATTAGACTTTGTCATGTGCTAGTATTATTTCAAAGTGTACTTCCACTAGATATGAGTATTGTTTATTTAACAGGATTTTTCAATGGGGACATAACAATTTAGTTTTTTAATACATAGACAACTTTAATCTTTTCTTATGATCTGTCAATATCGAAAAGTCAGTCAAGGTATTCATTTTTATCATGGTGAAGTTCAAATTATTAAAAATTACTACAGAAATTCTGAGTCGGTGGTCGCAACTTTCGGTTGTAATTATCGTCCCACCAGACAGGCTGTGCATGTGATAGAGTGGATAAATTCAAGAGTGAGACAACGTACCGGTCGAAGTACCAAAAATATCGCAGCCGTAAGTGCTTCAGTTCAAAATGAGCCAAATCAGTTGATTCCACGAGCCGTTCAGATTTGGCAATCTCTCAATGCAAATTATGACGAGTTTTGAGTAACGATATTGGCCTCCACCCTTACAAGACCAAATTAACTTGAGAACTGAAGCCTCTTGATCTTTCGAAGCCCTAAAAACTTCTCCGATTGGTCTCTGCAAAAGTTTGAAGAAAATCCTGAATTTCATCGAAAATTTATCTTCACCGATGAAGCCCATTTTTAACTAAATGGCTTGGCTTTGGATTGATTCGACATCAACAAATCCACATGTGCTTCAAGTGACTCCATTGCATCAACAAAAAGATACCGTGTAGTGTGGATTTCATGCGGGAGGTAGGATTGGACCGAAAATACGGTCGCTATCGTTCCATTTTGGAAGACTATTTGTGGCCAGAATTGAATGGACTTGGCATAAGTGATATGTGGTTCCAAAACTGGTCAAACATTTGATCTACTGAAGGTGAAGTTCGCTAATTGTGTAATCTCGAGAAATTGTCCGGTGGAATGGCCACTTCGCTCCTGCAATTTAACGCCGCTGGATTTCTTTTTATGGCGCTGGATTTCTTTTTTATGGCGTTATGTTACGTCGTTGGCTTATACCAACAAGCCAACAACGTTAGAGGAGCTAACGAACTATATCGAAAGTGAAATTGCCAACGTACCGGCCGATATGTATGGAAGAGTGGTTGCTCGCGGTGGTCACATGAACAAGATCAAATTCGATACTTAAATTTATCATGTGTACTACACCTGGAATAGATTTCAAATATTTAAATTTTTTTGCGATTCATTTAAAAAAAATGTATTGTCCTGTTATTAAAAAACTCAATACTTTAATAATATTAAAAACTAACTCCGCATAAAAAAAAATCATAAAAACTCCAATTTCGAAATCTACCTACCTTACATTTTGTTTGCCAATTCTACACACCTCGATTATTTTCTTGTGGTAACGCTGGTACCTAAATACATTATATCCATATCACAATAAATTTCACATCTCCATTTGGCCCCACTGTATCCAGTCAACATTATCGCTGTAGTCTGTATGGACATGGCGTGGCAAAGGCAATGTGCAAGTCTTTCCGATTTTACGTCAACAATCTTCTGTTAGCCTAGCAGACTTTTTTGTTTGTAAATTTTCGTTTAGTCAGCCAGTCACCGTTTGCCTTTCGAATTGAGCGTATTAATTTATGTTGTCGCATCGTCAATTCCACACAATTCCACTGTAGTTTCGCGTAAATTTAAATCAACCCCGGTACGTGAACTAGCTGCTAAAGGATATTCCCAGAAAGAATTTATCAATAGTTTTGCGCAATTAATCCCAATTTATTACCGAAGAGGTGATCCCTATAAACATAAAGGGATCCGCGTGCAAGATCGTATTGCGACAATTCATATTTTATAAGTATCGTTGCGCATCTACGAGTATATGCGCCTTTTTCCTTCATCGAAATTTCAAACGCGAGGGGCACACATAGAGCCGTCAGGCCGGTTTTATTTTGTTGATATTTGTTGTTGTTTTATTGGTTTTATTTTTGCGTACCTACCTTTTACCTTTTCTGTTCTTGTTTTTGGTGGTTCGTTTGGCGTTGTGTGCTTCTTTTCCTTTGTATTTCAAATATTTGTCTACGCGGGCAGTCTTGCATCCTCGATATTTTTGTGTAGTGGGTCAGGTTTTTAATACATACATACCGTATTTGTTGTAGTCTTTTGTATTTATTTTCCTTTGCATATTGCGAGAGCACTTTTTCTCCTTGTATCTTTAAGATGCATCTTTGAATTTCCGGTTTTCTTCTGTTTCTCTAGAAAAGGAGGCTATCGTGCAAAAACAGAACGGTAATCTGCGATTTAGTTAGTAAATGATAATTGACTGGAATTAAATAAGCAAATGCGATTTGACAGATACTATTATCTGTGCTAAGCAACTACTAGAAATGTCATACTCGTAAGCGTAATAAATTTAACGTCGAAAATTGTATAGGTATGTAGGTATTCCACGATGAAAATGCCGGTCTAGAATCTATTCTTTTGAAACGGTTGCCGCGTGTGCTCTTATGCCGGTTTTTTTTTGAACATGTGTAAATTTTTGATTGCTGAAATTCTGCGAAATAGTTTTATTTTAATTTTGTAATTCATTTTAGAAAGTGTGCACGGAAGTGTTATTTATTTGTATTGGAAGAGTGATTTTATGTTAATTACTTGCAATCGAGCTGAATCTGCAATTAACATTCTACGATATAAGGATTACCTTTGAGTTCTCTTCTAGAGTATTTGGAGGTGAGTTGTTGTTTTTTAATACATAATGCATAATATATGATTTAGGTGTGTATGTGTAATACTTTGGTGGAGGTGAAGGAATGCATTTTCAAAAGTTGCAGGTAAACCTGGATAGGTAGGTCCTCTAGGTATACTCACCGTTCTATATCAAGACGAAGCAACATAAAGACACTGCGATGTTCGTTGAACGTTTAGTAGAAATGTACCTACAATGAGTTTTCTTTTGTATGAACTATACCTAGTGGTTGGTCCAATTTAAGCGAAAAGTTCGGGGCGGGTTTAAATTATGAACACTAAGGAACATTTTTTTTCTGGCTTAAAATGGGCTAAAAAAGATAAATATAATATTTTTTCTTGAGGAAATGAAATTTTTTTTTTATTTTTTTTCGCATGTTTTTCATTTGTTTATAGTTGAGAACAGTGTTGCCAGTTTAATTGAAAATCACCTAGCGCTTTAAACGAAGTTAAATGGTTGAATAAGTGTATACCAAAAACTGTCAGGCAGGTGCCTGTAAGAAAGTATGGTGTATTTAAAGTATGGAGTGGGTGGCTCGCTTCGCTCGCTAACAGGATTTTAACCCTTTCTTTCTTCATCTTACAATAAATCAATTTAAATAAAAAAAATGAATTTGCTTAGTGTTCATAATGGAAACCTGAGCCAAAAGTTCAAATATATGGGAACCAAAGGTACATACCTAATTACTTTACTAATCTTTTATTTGCTGCATATTCCAGTACTTGCCGATTTTTCGTTAGCTACAGTTACAGCCATTCAACGACATAATCAAGTTTGTTTTTATTTATCATTTCAAACAATAGCAGAACACACAGACTGACCCTTACCCTTTGGTACGAACACAGCAAAAGAGAACGTAAAAAAAAAACAAATCTAACTCACCGAATTAATTTTGGCATTAGGTGTGTTGTTTTACACAAGCGTAGGTAGGTAGGTATAGGCTTAGATAAAAAAATGAAAAAAAAACGATCGACTGTGACTTGACAGCACTACTGGCTGCCATTTGACTTTTCCACTGTTTTCTCCAGGCAAACCAAGGAAGGCATTTTTCTTTTTAAGCTCTGAGCAGAGCACTGAGCAAAACGATCGAATGTGACTTGACAACACTACTGGCTGTTATTTGACATTTCGACTATTTTCTCCAGTCAAACTAAAGAAGGCATTTTTCTTTTTAAGCTCTGAGCCTGAGTACGTTGAGTATGCTCTGGACAGATTAAGCTAGCTCGGAGCGTTCCGATTTATTGATGAAACACACTTGAGCACTTCACTGTCGTATGATTAGCAATCCTTTTTTTTTTAAAATAAAAAACATTTTATTAAATTGTATTACATAAAACGCCAACTACCCGGTCATTTTATTCATAGTTCACGGAGCAAAAAAAGAAACACAAATAGAGTGCTCAGAGCGCTCTGAGCTAAAAAAAAACAGTACATAATATATTGAACCTGCAAATTAAATAATACTCTGATTAAAAGTCCAATTATACGACCTTGTAGGGCGAGAAAATTACAACTTAAAAGTGTAAAGCTGACCTATAAGACAAGTGGTTTGGAAATGGCAGCGGCTAAATTTGTTTTATTGGTAAAATAACGGTATGTGTCAGTTCAGTAGGTTGTAGGTAGATGTCAAAGTTTTGACATTCGATAACAAAATCTATCGGAATACGTAGAAAACGCTGTTTGGAAGCACTGATCTTTATCTGCTTAAGGACTTAGCGGCGATAGTTATCCCCGCTAAAGTTAGCGTATATAGGCTTAGTTGTTGTTGCATTAAACATGCGAATGTGAAAAAGCGTATAGGTACATATCGCCTGAGAAAAAACACTTATAATAGGCACTAAGTATATTCTTTTGTTGTTTCAGATGAAGATGTTATGTAAAAATTTGTCTGCGGAAACTTTTCTTAAATTTTTAAAGTCTTTAATTTTTACTACAAAAGTGCTAGCATTTTTAGCTACAAACTGCACAAATGAACGCGTTTACATAACGCTTTTGCTACGTGATTTCAGCTAGGGATGATGGGAGGTTGCATTTAATGACGCGGCTGTACCCAGCTGACAAAAGAGTTGACATCCTGTCAGCGAGCGAGGCGAGCCACCCACCCATATTTTAAATACAACAGACTCATTTGCAGATGGCAATCTGACAGGTTGTTGAACACCTATGGGAAATCAAAAAAAAAAGTTAGATCCATTTTTATTACAAGCAGTTTTGTAAATTTATGGCGATCTCCGAAATGAATAATAAAACACCGGTGTAGGTCCCGAAGAGACGTGAAAGACGTCTTTCCAGCAAAGCGGGCCACTTATATTCTTCCCTCCTGCAACCCCCTACTTGGGTTCACTGGTGGATTTGGAGTACGTGCGAGGTTGGATATATCAATGCCACCTATCAAATGCACCCACCAATTTACCCAATTTGTCGGTTTTATTAAATAAATTTGTATGGAAAAGCCTTAAATTCGCAAATATTAGTTTCCTAAAGTAAAAATTGATGCAGAACATATTCTAAAATTATAATAAACAATCCACATCAACAGATTTGTCAAATTCCATTCCCTTAATGTAGGTTAAGTTCAGACGATTTTTTTTTATATTTATGTTTTTATGACCTTGAAGGCAAACAATAAAAAATATGTTTTGCTTAATGTTCATATTGGAAACCCGCCCACCTTCGTTCAAATAATCATGGACAGTGTATGTATGAGAGAGTCAAAGTTAGAGCAAGGTGTCCCGTGGGAGTCACAGAGCAATTTCCAATCAATTTAGTGTGCACCAGGAAATTGTTCTTATTTATAGCCATACGTAATATGAAACGTACAAATTTTGGTTTTGTTTTTTTTTGCAAAAAAGCGCCTCTGGCTAACAGCCTCCAGTTGCGCACTCCAAGTTCGTTGAGATTCCCTTCCACTTTCGCGCGCCACCTAAGGCGAGGTTGTCCCTCCGGGTTGGAATCGAAGACTCTGCGGGCCGGAGCGTTGGTGTCCATTCGCTCTACATGTCCTAGCCATCTCAGTCGACTGATTCACACTTTTTTGACCAGGTCGATGTCGCTGTACAGCTCGTAGAGTTCGCTGTTAAATTTCCTCAGCCAAGGCCTGTCAACGCAAACGGTTCGAAACGACCAAGAAGATCTTCATCCGCTTTTGCTAATGTCCACGCTTCTGCACCGTAGAACAGGGCTGGGATGAGGGTCTATATAGAGTCTCCTAAGTTTTTCTTGACAAGGCCTTACTAATCAATTGCCGTCTTAGGCCAACGAAACAGCGGTTGGAAAGTGTAATTCTTCGTTTGATTTCAGCTGTGGTGTCATCATCAGAGTTAATAGCGGAGCCGAGGTAGACAAAGTCCCTAACTACCTCAAAGTTATAGCTGTCTATCGTGACGTGTTGTCTGATTCGTCGATGTTGTGTGTTCCTTCTTGTTGACAGCATATATTTTTGTTTGCCCTCATTCACTACTAAACCCATTTTTGCCGCTTCTGTGCCAATTATTTATCAATGTCGTCAGCATATGCAAGTAGTGTGTTGGCTTCCGAGTTTCGCACAATTTTCTCAAGTATGATGTTGAAGAAGTCACATGACAGCGCATCACCTTGTCTAAATCCTTTTTTGACATCAAAGGTCTCGGCGAGATTGTTTCCGACCTTTATGGAGCAGCGGGCGTTCTCCATCGTCATTCTGCACAATCTGACAAGTTTGGCTCGTCTCTATAGATGCTGTCATATGCGGCCTTAAAATCGATAAAAGATGGTGGGTATCGATTTGGACTTCTTGGGTTTTCTCCAGGATCTGCCGTAGTGTGAATCTGAATATCTGATCGGTAGTGGACTTACCGGGCCTAAAACCGCACTGCTCGTTAACGAATGGCTTCAGGCGTTCACACAGTACAGCAAACATGATCTTATAGGCAGTATTCAGGAGGCTGATGCCTCTATAATTGGTGCAGTTTAGAGGGTCTCCTTTCTTGTGGATCGGGCAAACGATGCTGAGGTTCCATTCATCAGGCATACTTTCTTCTGACCAAATCTTGGAAACGATTTGGTGTATGCTCTCCATCAGGTCATCTCCCGCTGCCTTAAACAACTTGGCATTTAAACGGTCTGGTCCAGCAGCTTTGTTTGACTTAAGCTTGGATATCGCTATCCTCACTTCGTTTTGGTCAGGTGGACGGAAGTCTTGGCTTTCATCGTCCAGGCTGAATGGTTCATCTTCTTTTGCTCGTAGAGCTGACGAGCTGCTCTCATCCTTCTATGCAGTGCCGCTTCGTAGGTGCTTTGTTTTGCTGCATGTGCTTGCCGGCACTCCTCGTTAAACCAGGGATTTCGTGGTAGTGGCCTGTTAAAACCGCTTCTTGGCATCGATGCCACTGGTATTCGGCACTTGGGCTTGCAGCATAGGACTTCTCGGGAGGTAACGAAAAAGCACGCTGCTAAATAAGGAAAAGGTGGAAAGCGCAGACAAAAGTCTTAATTTTTTTATTCATTAAATTAATAATCATGGTGAGAATGAAACGAACTTTATTTTAAGAAAGAGAGTAATGAAGATCGCAATAAATACATACCTGGCTTACGTTACCACTTGCAAGAGAGTTTCCACTTCTGCTCTAGAAAGCAACCAATTTTTCAATGCTCCAAAAAATCTATGACTGCTGCCAACCAAACAGAGAAATTGCTGTTACAAAGCGCCCGTAGTATTCTTTTTTAGCTCTAGGAACGGCAATATCAATTCTCGATCTAAGAGAGTATAAATGCCTTTTGCTGTCATTCATATACCCACTACGTCGATAGAATAATTTTAAAACCTTATATATTCAGAGATGTCGAAGGGGCAAAATATAAGCTGAGGCAAACATGGCATGCGAAGGCTCCCATCTAGCTTTAAATCGAATTACCCTAACAAACTTTCTTTAGCGCAATGAAATTACTCTTGTACGCACTTACCCCAGCATGTTATCCCATATTCAAGGCGAAAGTTTACAAGAGCATAGTAAGCTGTCTTAAGCACCGTTGAAGGAACTAATTTTCTTAAAAAGTATATTCTGTTTAGGGCCACTTATACATATCTTTTAATATATGTAATATGAATCTTCCAATTGAGGTTACAATCCAGAGTAACTCCGAGATACTTGAATTCGGACACTGATTCTATGTTGACGCAGCCATCGGTAGAATTATTATGGCAGCCCTTCCCGTGGTAGCTAATGCCGTTTATGGGTAATGGGCCAGTGAGGGAGAAAGACATGACTTTTGACTTAGTGCTAAGAACCATCTTATGATGAAGGAACCAGTCCCTTAGCATTCACATATCGAGTCTTATTTGATTTCTTATCTCTTCAACACTTAACCAGTATAAGATAGTCCCAAATTGTCAGCGAAAGGTTGTGGCTTTTGATTGAATTTATATAAATGATGAACAGTAGCGGGCTAACAATCGAACCCTGAGAGACGCCAACAACAGCAAGGATTCGCTGAGGAAATCATTTATAGGAACATGTAGGAAAGATCGAAGCCATTAGAGTATATTGCTATATAGCTTTTTCAGAAGTATTTCAAGATCCACTAAATCAAAAACTTTGGTCAAATCAACGAACAGACCCGCAGTTTTCCTGCTATACAATTTGAAGGATAACAGGGGTCACCTTTCTTAAAAATTTAGAACAACTATTGCAACTTTCAAGCATTTAAGAAATGCACCAGTTTGGAAGCTTAAATTGATGACGTTAGTAAGTGGCCTTAGAACTAGGTGACTGATGTTTTTAAGAGTCGAGCCATTTATCCCATCGGTTCCACAAGATGATTTTGGTTTCAGGCAAGCAATTGGTCCCGCAACTTCAATTTCAGTTATGTTGCTAAGGACAAAAGAAAAGGGCGTTTGAGTTTCTTGAAATGACGAAGAGTCACATACGTTTGAGGCAGGTCTAGACATCACTGCAGCATTCCTAAAAAAACAAGTTAAACGCGTCTGCCATTTCCTTTGGATTGGATGTATAGGAATCATAAGTTTGTTGGGAGCACATTGTTTATTTTTTCCCCTAATAACTCATAACTAATCTCCATTGTTGCCTAGCATTAGACTTGCATTCTGAAAATTTTGTCAGAACGTAGGCTTCTTTTTGTGAATTTATGGAGCAAATGTAATTCTTTTCGCATTTTTTGGTAGATTGCTTTAGTTAGGTCAGTATTAATCCGCGATTTGTTTGCCGAGTAGAGTTAATTTGTGTCTCTAATTTTGGAACAAATAGAGTAAGTTACTCAGGGTTTGATCCTTATTAGCTTAGATTTGGGATAATTTGTTTTGGAGTTTTTTATGTAATTGCTTCAGTATATCAATTAAGTAATTGCATGCGGTAGATGGACAATCAACACACACGAGACCAAGTTTCATAAGCGAGCTGTGCCTTCAATGCGTTATAATCTATTTTTGTTGAGGTTTCAGGACTAATCCTTTGGGGTCGACTACAATTTTCTTTCAGTATCTCGCGAATGCAAACACCTGTAACAAAGTGATCCGTTACGTCCCACTCCAGAACGTACGGAAGGCATTTTGTAAGATCCTGGCTGAATTCCAAAACGTCAAAAAAATTCGCATTGTGAATGCACACTGCTTTTGCAATTTTTGACGTTTTGGAGCGACTTTGACGCGAACTATCGTAAAATGTTTCAAACACCAATGATGTCTACAACAATTAGTAACAACCATACTTTTTAACAGCTTAATAAACAATATTGGTTCGTACAATGCGAAGACGTTTAAGCATATTCCTTATGAAGGAAGCAGTTTACTCGCAGAATGTCTTTGCTTTCTTTAATTAAACAATAATTTAATGTACTCATTCGTACATTTTTTATTACTGCACATCAAAGTAAAATTGGCAAATTATTACAAAATATATTATTTTACTTACGACTCCGGCGATGAATCCATTTTATTTACCGGTTTGAACTGAAATGTCAAATGTCATTTGCATCATAATCATTCACGATGCTCTGTTTGCTTTTGTTTGCGCAGTTGATGCGTTCACAAGCGTTTTAGAAAAGTATGCATTGCATCCGTTTGCGTTTTGGAACACTTGATTAAACAGTAATGCAGAAGTACTGCGTTTTGGAATTCAGCCCCTTTGCTCTCACAAAGATGTAATACAGGATTTTGTACATTGCGTCACTCACGTGGGAACATTAACAAGGGACTCGAAACCAAGAGACGATAGTACGATAAGATATTCATCGCAACATTAGTCATGTGCAATTGATTGCTCTTGAAACGAATAATTACTGATTATCATCATCATCAGTTTTCGGTATTAAGTAATCATGACACAGCAGTTAGTTTCCCAGCCATTATTCAGGCTCGAATCAGAACACTGGGTATCGTTGGAAAGCAACAAGTCATTAAGTACCTTTCCCTAAATGATAGGCAAAACGTAAGTTGGAAAGAGTTTTATTAATATTCTTCAAAATTTGAGTTATTAAGCCGAATGTAAAAAAACGATTCGTTTTAGGTTATGTAGCTTGTAAAATGATTCACTGCCAAACTAAACGAAAGAAAATGTTAATTTACTTGTCAAATTTTAACGAGGAATTCTGTATACACTTATGCCAGAAGAATAAATATTTCATAAACTGTTTGCACGAGCGAAATCCACCTTTGGTTAATCTTCAGTAATCAATCACTTCACTTTGAGTTTGAATCTGAAATACGTAGTATTCCAGTCGTTACGTATAGGTATAGTATTGAAATCGGAATACTCGTATCAGGAGTCGATATCGATTTACAGTGTGTCGTGCCTAATAATCAACACGAACATTGGAATCAAACGCAAAAAAATGATATAAGACGTGATGAAGGAGACAGGAGCAAGATACAGGAAAATAGTATAAGGCTACTACTTCACGGTCAACGAACACGTTCAACACATTGATCACTTTATAGCTTTGGGACATGAGCGATGAGACAGTCAACCCGCTGGCTTTCAACCGATTAATTTCTATTGATAATAGTGTAATAGTTGAAGAGGTGTAGGCATGGAGTTATGAGAGGAAATATCATGAAAGTGATAAGTAGAACACAAAATCCACCTTTAAGGCAGTGATGATAGCAGAGGATCACTTAAAAATAAACAAACACATGGTGCATTGCGATGTTGAGTAGTAGTGTAGTGGGGTTTGTTCGTACGAGTATACCGGTTTCTTCTGAAAATGAGTATAGTATTCCCCGCTTAATTTAAGATTTCTTAACTGATTTTTCTCGCTTAATTGAACCAAATAAAAGGGACGCACCAACTTATTTCATCCGAGATGCAATTATACGCGTTTTCGTTTATCGGACAAAATGGTGATGAAGTAAAGGCGGCTTGTCAGCCACAGAAAGCCAAACCGAATCCAGTATGTTAGTGATGGAGTAGACATCATTGTTGACCCATCACTGTGACTTAACATACTTAAAATCTGTTTCTGTTTTTGTTGTTTATGATAAGCCGTCTTAAGTGGGGAATATTGTACCCATTTGATACCGAGAATTAATGCAAGTAACGACTACTAATTTATTTATTTATTTATTTATTTACCATCTATCGAGTACATATCTCTTAAAGACTCTTAAATTTACAATATTACTATATTTCATAAATACATATCTAGGTATAATAATAAAAAACGGAAGGTACAAATTAAAATGAAATTACAAGAAAAACATAAAAAAATAAAATAAAATAAAGAATATGCGTTAATGCTACAACGAATCTAATACAAGTTCTTTAAAAACATCCCTGCTAAGGAACAAGCCGATGTTTTGAGAAAGAAAATAAAACTCAGAACTGAAACTAGAAACAGGATCGAATCTTCCGTAGCTAGTGTACGAAGAGGAACGAGAAAGAGTGCTTGTTTCATCCTTAACGACCTTGAGGAAGCATATAGACAGAAAAGAGAGAGCAGTTTAGGGCAATCAATCCGATTACAGAAGGTATCCCTAACGAGCATTATTATATAATACTTCCTTCTAATTTCAAGGGATTTAAGATTAATCAGAAGACATCTGTGAGCATACGGTGGCAAAATATCGTCAGCCCAATTGAGTTTTCTGAGCGCAAATCCGCAAGTGCATTTTAAAATTAATTTTTGCATCAAAGATAACACCGAGGTCCCTTTGGCTGTTCACCAACTCAAGCGGTGAGCCAGCAATACAGTATTCAAAATTAATTGGTCCAGTCGATCTTGTAAATTTTATACTTTTACATTTAGCTACATTTAAATACAAACAGTTTTTCTCACACCACGATGAGACTTCATCGACATCAAACTGCAATTCCTGACAATCCAATTTGGACTTAATAGATCTAGATAATTTTATGTCATCAGCATAAAGCAAACAATTAGAATATCGAATTCTCGACGGAAGATCATTAACAAACAGTATGAATAGGAGAGGTCCCATATGACTGCCTTGTGGAACACCTGAGTGGTTAAGGATTACTTTAGATACCACAGTTCCAATTCTCACATTCTGCCTGCAGTTCGTCAAGCAGTTTTTCAGCCAGAGGAAAATATTGGAATGAAAACCTAAGTCCTTCAACTTACTCAGCAAAATATTATGCGGAACTCTATCAAATGCCTTTGAAAAATCTGTATAAATTGCGTCAACCTGGTTTGCAAATAAGGTGAGATTGGTTACCGTCGATCTGCCACTAACAAAACCATGCTGATCCATTGAGATGCTTGTTCTCACTTCTTCATATATGTATACAATTTTTCACAATGGCTTCAAAAACTTTTGGTATTAATTTCAGTTTTGAAATGGGTCTGTAATTAATAACCTCTTGTTTAGAGCCTGATTTGTGAGTTCGACTTACAATCGATAATTTCCGCTCTTCCAAAAAGTCACCTGTAGAAAGTGACAAGTTGAAAATCTCGGTAAGTGGAGCAGCGAGACTTTCAGAACACATTTTAAGAAACATAGGACATACGTTGTTCGGAGCCAACTTAAAAGTGGATTATAAAGAAGAAAGCTGGAGCAATACTTGATTTACTGTCAAATTTAGGCTACCCATATTGGTAATAGTATCACAAAGAGTCTTATGTGTTGACGGAGAGGAGTTCTGGACTTAATTTGACTGAAAATAAGAAGCAAACATATCGCAAATACTTTTTTCATTACTAAACGATTGTCTTAGATAATACATGTTGGCCGGTAAACCGAACGATTTGCGCTTTGAATTTAGAAACACCCAAAATGCCATAGAGTCACTTTTAATGTTGGTCTCAATTGAGTGCATATATTTAGTGTACACAAACTTTTTTACAGTTTCGTATTCACGTCTTATTTGCGTGTAAATAACGCGATGGCTACAATCCTTTCGATACCTTTTCGATTTTAGACAACTTATTTTTTAAGTTGCACAATCTTTTAGTAAACCATATTGGCTTATTACTATATTTAACTGCTTTTAGTGGAACAAACCGAATATATGCTTCCTCAATTACACCCATAAAGGAGTCGTAACACCTCTTTAAGTCAGCAAAATTAAGAACTTCTTCCCAGTTGACTGTATTAAAAAATAAATTTAAACCAACATAATCAGCTTTGCTAAAATCCCGAATTGAGTTAATTTCTATTTTAGTAAAGTTCAATTTATCAAAATTCAAAATATTTAAATCAACTTCTAGAGCATTATGGTGAATACTATTTCTCAAAATAGGAACATCCGCCATATTTAGATTAGCTTCTAATTCAGAATCTATTAACACTAAATCTAAGATTCGAGTTAACCTTCCTACGGTCCTCAGATTTACTGACGCGAACGGACTTCGGGTCAAATTTGACCATGTACTATATTTTCAGGGTTCATTCAAGTTTTTTTCTTATTTTTATTTGCTGTAACGCTTTTTATTAGGTTTTATGTATATCTAAATTAATAAAACAATATTATTTAATACAGTTGAAACTTGATTATCCGGGATTCGATTAACCGGGACGCTCTATTAACCGTGATGAAAATATTTAACATAAAAAAGTCTTATATCCGTAAAAAACTCTATTATCCCTAAAAAAAAACAAAAACATTTTCTTTATCTCTTTATTTAATAAGACAATTTTTTATTTAAACTCTATTATCCGTAATAAACTCTACTATCCGTAACAAGAGAACAAGACCGAACAAGTTTTTTTCACATCTAAAAACCAACGGAATTTTGTATCTGTTGCATTGCATTTAAAAGACACGCAAGAAGGAGTAGCGGGATAATACATTCTTCGGGTTGCGTTTTATTTTGTTTCTTATGTTTGTATGGATTTTGTTCAGTTTTGGTTGGAAAATCTGAAGTTACGCGTCGTGATAATGGCTTCTTCTTTGTTAAGTGAAAATAAAAGACCGCGTAAAGTTTTGTCAATTAAGGAAAAAGTTGATTTGATTAATGAACATTGTAAAAATAGTGTGCCTGTGAAAATGTTGGCTAAAAGATATAAAATCGGCACCCAAACAGTGTATGATATTCTAAAAAATAAAGACAAGATTTTCAAATTTTTCGCAGACAGCTTCACTATAA
This sequence comes from Portevinia maculata, assembly GCA_949715645.1. Lineage (NCBI taxonomy): Eukaryota > Metazoa > Arthropoda > Insecta > Diptera > Syrphidae > Portevinia > Portevinia maculata. Next base: position 191,934,304 of record OX454527.1, on the reverse strand, counting down.
AAGGATTGGAGAGGCGCAAAACTCTCAAAAAAGCTGAAAATCCCAAAGTGGACGCAGCAACGTATAAATGGTTTCGACAGGAACGATTTCGAGGAGTTCCAATTTCTGGGCAAATGATAATGGAGAAAGCAAAATTTTTTCATGAAAATCTTAACATAGCCTCTGACTGTGTATACTCTGAAGGATGGCTGGGAAAATTCAAAAACCGCCACGGAATTCATGGATTGAAAGCGATAGGGGAAAAAGAATCTGCTGACTACGAAGCTGCTACGCTTTTTGTAGAAGAATTGTCTGATCTCATTCAAACAGAGAATTTAAGCAATGAGCAAATTTACAATGCTGATGAAACCAGCCTTTTTGGAAATGTTTGCCCCAAAACACTTTGGCAAGCAACGACGAGCGTTCAGTTGAAGGATACAAGGAATCGAAGGAACGACTCACTGTACTGGTTTGTTCTAATGCTTCAGGAACTCATAAATGCAAGTTGATGGTTATTGGCAAAAGCGCTCGTCCAAGAGCTTTAAAAAATGCTGGAGAGCTTCCAGTTATCTACAAAGCCAACAAGCGGGCTTGGGTAACCCAAAAATTGTTCCTTGATTGGTATAATAAAAACTTTGTCCCGGAAGTTAAAGAGCACCGGGAAAAAAACCATCTTGACAGGAACTCCAAAATTGTATTGCTCTTGGATAATTGTCCAGCCCACCCAGACGTTAATGATTTTAAAGCCGCAAATATACTAGTGGGGTACTTTCCACCAAACTGCACTTCTCTGATCCAGCCAATGGACCAAGGCGTGATTCGAAGCCTAAAGTGCCATTATCGCAAAGAGATTATTCGAAAGCTAGTAAGCTCAGAAAACAGGATCAACTTTTTTAAGTCATTTAACATCAAGAATGCTTTATGGGGTGTTTCTAAGTCTTGGAATTTCGTTACCACCGAGGTTTTGAAAAATGTTTGGCACAATTTACTCTGTCCCGAAAATGAGGAAGAAGGTAAGTTTTATCGAAATCAAAAAGTTTTGCATAGTTTTTACATCATCGACATTTCTAAACTTCCTCAGAACAAGATGCCATTGACGAGGTTTCAACAATTATGGAAGTCGCAGAGGATTTTGATGTCAATGCAATAAGAAATTGGGTGGACTCAGATGCGAATGCTTCACCATTTGCTGTTTGATCAGAGAACGAAATTATGGAGATGATAAATAACCCTCTTGACAACGAGCCGGAAGTCCTTACTGATGAATCCGATGATGTAGAAATTTCAAAAATTCCAATTGTTGATGCGATTAAGGCAAGTTCTACACTTTTGAGCTTTTTAGAAGAGTCGAATTGTCCTGGAATAGCACAACAGGATATAATGCAAGTTCACCGCATTAACGTTAATTTACTCAAAGAAAAACAACGAGTAAAATCACAACGGCAAACAACAATACAACAATTTTTTTAACTTTTTTAAAAAAGTTTTTCTTGAAGTTCCTAATAATCAATCTTGTGATTTTGTAATGTATGTACAAACAAAAATATGTACTGAATGAATTATTAAGTTTTATGAATTAATTTTATGTTTGTTTTGGTTTTTTTTTTTAAATAAAAATAAAAAATAAAAAATTAAAATATCAATTTCTGTTTTATTTTATTTGAGAAAAAAAAAGTTCTATTATCCGGGATTTTCGATTATCCGTGATGGGCTCGGTCCCGACCATCCCGGTTAATCGAGTTTCAACTGTAATTGATTTATTGCATTGAATTGAATTTATTGCAACTTCATATATTTTTTTATAAATATTTTAAATATTTTTTAAAAATGATTATTCAGTTACAATAGAAAAAGGAGAAGTTAGTTCTTACAATTTGAACACAAAGTGATTATTTTAGAATATTGTTTACATATATATTTACAACAAATGTCGCAAACTAATCCAGTTTTGTTATCAGTTTTAGGGCATAGATGGCATCGACTTCTTTTAGTTGTATTCTTTTTTGATGTGTTTCCTAATTGAGCTGATGAAGATGGTTGTGAACTGAGTTGATGATCACTTCGAATTTTGCTTGCAATTTGTAGTGAAAAATGTGCTCGAGGTAGTGTTTGTCGCTTTTTTATATAGGGTGTAACAAGCTGCATTCCGAGGTTTTCCAAGTATAACCTGCGCTTTGTAAGGCAGCCTTCTTTCCAATTTAGGTTGGCGGATTTGAATAAAACGAATGCGTTGTAGGCTGAAATGTCGTTCATATTACTGAACACTACTTGAGGCCACCGTTTTGTCATTCTTTTGCAAGTGTAGCCACTTACAGCTTTATCCAGTGTATCAACGCCACCTTTACATTTATTGTAGTCCAGTATTATCTCTGGCTTTTTATCCGGAGGGTTCAATTCACAACTTTATTTTTTTGGGATATAAGAAACTAGAGTTGTTTCCTCGGTTAAAGCGAAGATTGAAGACTAAACTGGTCTTCTTTTTATGTTCACTAATTCAGGTGGTAATTCGGGTTTGTTTTTCCGTATTGTTCCTACTAGGGTAATCCGTTTCTCCAATAATTTTTGTGCCAATTGGTAAGAGGTGAAAAAGTTATCGGTTGTGAGGTTATGTCCTTTTAGCCCTGCAATCAAATCAAGAACAACACGCATACCTTGATTTTTTTCTGGATATCTTCCGATTTCCTTGCCAGTGTAAGGTTGAATATTCCAAGCATAGCTTGTTGCAGAATCACAGAGCACCCAAAACTTGATTCCATACTTTGCAGGCTTTCATAGCATGTACCTACTGCCGGAATGGACATCTTCCTCTGAAAGCTACTAATTGTTCATCAATGGTCACGTTTTCGGATGGATTGTAAAGCTTCGGTAATATTTCAACCCATTGATTCCGCAAATCACGTATAGGAGCAAATTTGTCCAACAACCTTCGTTCGCTTTGAGTTTCCCTGTTGTCGAACCTTATAACCCTCGATATTTTTTTGAATGTTTTCAAAGGGTGCAGGGAAATAAGTCCACGGGAACTAAGTCCACTGAGGGACTTAGTTCCCATTAAGTGGGAAATAAAACCACTTTCGCGAAGTGGACTTAGTTCCCATGTAAGGTGGGAAATAAATTCCCAAAACTCTGAGTGGTTTTAGTTCCCTTTTAATGTGAAGTAAATTCTCACTGTCGACTAAGAACAAAATAAAATTAAAGAGTCAAGTAGGTACTTTGCAATTTTTATTAACAAAATAGAAATTAACTTCTAACTGAGACAGAGTAATATAGGTACCGTGACCTCGCACCTACTCCAAATCAAACAGTGACCCCAAGCAGGGGGGTTGTAGGGGGGCAGCATGCCCCCCCCCCCATATGCATTGCAGTGTTTATGAGATTGGTTACGAAATCGCAAGTAGATTCCATAAATAGTGTAATGCATATGGGGGGGCATGCTACCCCCCTGCAACCCCCCTGCTTGGGGTCACTGTTTGATTTGGAGTAGGTGCGAGGTACGGTTTTGAAACTTTGGCTTTATGTCACCATGATAAGCTTAAGACTTTGCTTAAAGAGTGTGATAACTAACTGCACTTTACAGTTTTTTGTTTAATTCTAAATGTTGTCTTCTTATATTTGAATGTGGACTAAGTTCCCATAAAAAAATGGACTTAGTTCCCATTTATCATGGGAACTAAGTCCACTTCGCGAAAGTGGTTTTATTTCCCACTGAGTGGGAACTAAGTCCCTCAGTGGACTTATTTCCCTGCACCTCTTCAAAGACATAGTTGCAGCAAATATTGGTCTTCCTGTTTCGGAGTTCCAAAGACTTTCAGAGCTTTCGTTATGTGATCGAAAAACACCAGCCAAAATAAGCAATCCAATGAAAGCAAGGAGTTCAATGCTATCAATGTCAAGCTATTCTTCACCATTTATTCGCTTTCATTCAATGTAGGTGTAGGTCAATATAATTCGCATCAAAGGAGGAGGGGAAAAAAACTCAAAGCTGGAGATTTCTTCTTCGGTAATTCGTGAGCAAGAGCAACGCGTCAATCCTGGCACCAAGCTGATAATATTTTCCCTCGAAGCTCTTCCGGCACTACTTACCAAAGGTGTTTTTGAATAATTTATTTGGCCATTCTTTGATGACATCAATGCGGAAGACACAACTGGATTTTCGCTGTCACTAGAATCACTGTCGGAGGAATCGGCAACTTCAACATGATCTTCAAACTCAGAACATGATTCATCTTCATCAGAAAACGCGGTCAAAGAAAATTCGCTCTCGTTATCACTCATTACTTCGAATAAATTATAAAACGAAACACGTGCTAATCACTTTATGTTTACTGTAAGCTCAATAAAGCAAAATAAGTGTAGCAATGCAATCGCCCAGCCGACTATGTGCAATTAGGAAATAAATAAAATTTCAAATAACGTTTGATTCATACGCTGGCTGGGTCAATTTTGGCCCGAGGGCCGTAGATGTATAAAAATTTGTACGAGGCAGAGCTTAAAATATTCATTAAAAATTTTACGCTTATTATATACAGATAAGCAACTTAGAAAAAGTCAAAAATCTCAAGTCGCTAAAAAAATTGGTTCCAGAGGAAACTTAATTTGTTTACCAAAATGGGTCAAAAATGACCCGAAGACCGTAGGAAGGTTAAGGAATTAACAACATAGTTTAGCTGGTTAAGATTAAAGGATAACATATTATCAATAACAATGCATTCAACTTCACTTAAAAGATTAGAAGGCCTTGTTGGAATAGATCCAATTTACGTTTGGGAGGTTAAAATCACCCAAAACAACAATATGCGCATTCGAACCTATTGAACTAACAACAGTTTTGATATTATTTACATGAGTTTCAGAAGTAGTTATATTAGAATTAGGTGGAATATAAGAAACAATAAAATAAATGCAAGTAAAGCAAACTGGCAAAGTAACCTCTACACACAAGTGGAACTTCTCTACTTATAAGATAAGATCTAATTGCAAGTAATACACCACCACCTCTGCAAAATCCAGATTCAGCAAACGATCGATCTTTTCTAAATATATTGAAATTAGCAGCACGACACAGCTGAGAAGAAAGTATACCATCACACAGCCACGTCTTCGTTAAAGCAATCAAATCATATGAACAGGATCACAGGATAGTTGCTTTTTGCACGTCTGAAGCCATCGCAAACGAGGTTCAAACATGTCTACAGCGGTCACTTGCTATGTATATGAATGTTTCAGAAGGGAATGGGTATCGTCTCATTCCGAAAAAGACAGAGTGGCTGTGCGCGCTCCGACCTATTTCAGACAAAATAATAAGAATGAAAAAGTGATTCAAAAGTGCGAAAAGTTTAAATATCTTGGATAAATAAGTAATAGCGAAGCAACCTGTGACGATGATGTCAATGTATTTCCAATTTGGACTTTTTTTTTGTTTTTTAACAAAATTGCCAATAATTGTAAATTAGGTCAAAACGACGCTAAAAGTTGGTGTGAAAAAAACTTTGTATGAAAGACTTGATAAAACATAGGGACGGGCTACAGTCCGCTTGGGCGAACTGTTGGATACCCTATTCTTATTCCTATCCCTCATAAGTGGGCGTGACAAAAGTCTAAGTATGGTTAAATTGTTAAGAACGCTCTACATATTTTGTTATATTACATTTAAAGGATTTTATCAAAAAAACGCTCCCTAGCTCAAACTTGGGTGTTTCAATAAAATTGTTTTATTTAATTGTGGGCGTGTCAGTAGGCGGATTTAAAAAAAAAATAACACATGAGCATAAAGGGCCCCTAGAGAGTATATATTATAAATTTCAGCTCCCTAGCTCAAACTTTGGATTTTCAAAAAAATTGTTTTATTTATTTGTGGGCGTGTCAGTGGGCGGATTTTGAAAATATTTATACATGAGCTTAAAGGGCCCCTAGGGAGTATATATTATAAATTTCAGCTCCCTAGCTCAAACTTTGGATTTTCAAAAAAAATGTTTTATTTATTTGTGGGCGTGTCAGTGGGCGGATTTTGAAAATATTTACACATGAGCTTAAAGGGCCCCTAGAGAGTATATAATAAAAATTTTAGCTCCCTAGCTCAAATTTTGGTTTTTCAATAAAATTGTTTTATTTTTTTGTGGGCGTGGCAGTGGGCGGATTTTGAAAATTTTATATCCCGAGCAGTTTTAGGAGTCATAGATCATATAAAAAAAATTTCAGCCTCCTAGCTCAAAATTCGATTTTTTCCAAAATTTTGTTTTTTTGAGTTTGTGGGCGTGTCTGTGGGCGGATTTCAAAAATTCGTAAACTTGATTATTTCGGGACCCTAGAGAGTATATGGTTAAAATTTCAGCTCTCTAGGTCCAGTTTAAAGGCCTAATTTTTGCCGACGGACGGACGGACGGACGGACGGACATGGCTAGATCGACATTACTATCGATGCTGATCATAAATATAGTAACTTTTAGGGGTCTACGGGCAATATTAAGGTATGTTACAAACTATGCGTCAAAATTAATAAAACCCTAGAATAGGGTATAAAAAGACGATGATTACAGACTACATTTAAATCAGATTTTCGATTAAACTGTTTATTTAGGTACTTGATCCTTTCGGACGCCTAGAAAGTACTTAGTCTAAATTTCAGCTTCAATTCAATGGCCTGAGGGCCCCGAGCCCCGACCCATGGAATCGAAAATGCGTCCATTTTGATCGACGATATTTTTTTTCAATGGATTAAAAATTACTTTTCGGATATCAAATTGTTTTGGACGGTTTCAAGTCTGCAACTCACCAAATAAATTCAGGTGTTCCTCAAGGCTCTGTTCTGTCCCCGACTCTCTTTCTCATTTTTATAAATTATCTCCTGTCTGTTACTTCTAATCCAATCTATTCCTTCGCTGATGACAGCACTCTCAGCTTCTGATATTCGTTTCTTGCGTCACGTTATGCTAAGCTCATTAAATTCCGATCTTATGGGCATAACTCAGTGGGGTACAACCAATAAAGTGGAATTTAATGCTTTAATGCAAAACCCACACACACCGCCATTATCCATGAATGGCACTTGCATCGCTGAGACCAAAAGGCTTTACATTCTCTGTATGTGTGTTAATGACAACCTTCGTTGAAATGACCACAATTTTTAAGGCGTTTATCAGCCCGAAACTCGAGTACAACGCTCATATCTGGTCTGGTGCACAAATAACTTATTTGGAGCTACTTAACAGGTTCCAAAAACGCCCGATGAAACTCATTAACGACCGAGACATCGCGAGATCGATTGACTCTCTTAGTCATCGTCTTCATATCTCCTATCGTTATTTCCACCATAAGTGCTCAAACGAAATGTGAAACAGTGATGGTCAAAGAATCTTTCTTCAGCCGTACAACACGAATGTAGAATACTCTTCCAAGCATTGTTTTTCCTTCACATTATAACCTACAAACATTCAAAACCAACGTGCATCGGCATCTCTCCTTTTCTTCTCACCCTAATTTCCTTAACGCCCGCGCTGTATAGCTATTACATTATAAGGGTCCCAATAAATCCATTTAATGGTTGTATATTATAAAAAACCGACTCCAGTGCCTTGAGTGCAGCTTGACTATCGATATAGATCGCGATATGCCTTCCAGATATTGACCCCATCTGCATAAGCTCTGCCGCTTTAAGAACAACAGCACTTCTGATTGGAAGACACTGCTTCTGTCCGCTAGTCGTTTACACTCTTCCAAGTCTGGATCTACGGAGAAGATGCCAGAATCTTTTCCCTCCCTTGTATTAGAGCCAGCAGAGTAGATCGCCATTCTTCCCTTTCCGGATATGATACATCATACGAAATTTCGAAGTCGACCAAACGGGAAATATCATCCGCCCGTTTAAGATTTCCCGATAGTTACTTAGTTAAAACTGCAACCATTATAGTGGCCCAAGGTTGCGAGGCTCATTGCACTATTGCCAGCAAGTTGATTGGTCAAGCGGAATAAGAAACAAATACGAGTAGTAAGGTGTCAAGTGCCGACGTAGGTAAATGGCTATTTTGGCCGTTCTCTGCACTGTCGCAAATTTTTCAATTATTGTTCTTTTGTTTGTTGCCTTCCACCACACTCGTGAGTCACTTATAAGTATCAGTGTACCTTTTCGGGTTTCCGACCCCAGGTTGTGCTTATTGTTCTTTTACAAATGAAGAGGACGCTATATGCCTTCTTTATTAGTTCCTTTATATTGAGATTCAAATTCAATTGCCTGTCCAGAAATACGCCGAAATACATCACACTAGCCGGAAAGGACCTCCGTCAAGTTTCGGTAGACTGAAATTCGTTATTTTGTATCTTCTACTAAAAAGGACTTGCTCCGTTTTCAAAGGGTTGGTGCTGAGTTCGCAGCTTATCGAATAACTTGGGTATAAAGTTCACAGATTCGCATAAAGTCGTAAATTAAGTAACTGTATTGTGTAAATTCTCTATCTTTCATAGCCCAGTCTGGAGTTCCCCAAGGAAGTCACCTTGGGCCAATTCTATTTATACTAGCTATTAATGATGTTAAGGCATGTATAAATCACAGTAATATCCTGATCTACGCTGATGATATGAAAATATATAAATCTGTCACTAGTCAGCAAGACAGAATCTTTCTCCAATCTGACATTAACAGTTTCGCCAATTGGTGTGATAAAAACGGAATCCTAATAAATGTCAACATATGCCATTCTCTAGAAAGAATATCCCTTCCGCCTTTCAATATTATTTGTCTCAACATATTCTTTGTAATGTTGATAATTTTAAGGATCTTGGCGTTTATTTTGATTCCAAACTGGTTTTTGCTATTATTTTGTTATTAATAAATCTAACTCTATGCTGGGCTTCATAAAATGGTGAGTGAAAGAATTCACTGACCCATACGTTTCTATGTCATTGTATAATTGTTTTGTCGGTCCGATTCTAGAGTATGCCTCACAAGTTTGGACACCGTTCTACAACATTCTTCAAATCGAATAGAGGCCATTCAAGGTAAATTTATTCGATTTGCACTTAGAGGACTTCCATGTTATGATCCATTTAACCTTCCTCCTTAAAGTCCACGTATCAAGCTTCTTCAAATGGTATCCCTTTCTCAACGAAGGCTTAATAGCAATATCATTTTTTTACAGCATCTTATATCCGGTCAAATAGATGCACCTGACTTGCTGTCGTCTATTGGCTTTAATTTTCGTGGTGGTGCCCATAATTTACGTAGTGTTGATTTATTGTTTAGCCCCCATCATAAAACGAATTATGGGAGGCATGAGCCTATTAGTAGAGTAGAATCTATAATCTAAATGATCATTGCATGTTAGTAAAATAAAGCTTAAAAATATTTTGTGTAATAATGCCTTGGTGTCTTAAATTATTTGCATGATTTGTGTCTGTATTAGTGTTTTATAGGTACATAATTATTGCGCGTATGTCCTTACTAACAACTGCACTAAATGATGAGCCCGTGCCGGCAAAATTCTGCACCAAAACAAATGTGTCAACAAATTCCAATAGTAGTTGATTTTCATTGCACAACAAAAAATTCAAAGTTAGTGGTAATTAATTTCGGAAACTAGTTTTGTTCGATTTAATGTATCAGCATTATTGGGTGGGACAAATAAATATAACTCGGTATATCAGGCACAAAAAAACACTTGCAAGTATCAAACTGATGACATTATCTAACAAAACGAATGCCGTAATAAAGAAAAAGCTTTTGAAAGAAATTGGAAAACACAAATTGTGTAATATTCCATACTCTTTTTTTTTAATTTTGCTACCTATTTTGTCTATTGTATCTACTCTCATCTCGGGTTTATTTTTTTATTGCAATTCGTCATTTTTATTACTTTAATCTGGACCAACATGTTACATTTGAATTTCTTCATTTGAGTGATCGTAATATAGTGTCTTGTGGCAGTCATAATACAATCGAATAGGTGAGATGTCTACGGCTGTCATAACAGCTTTATCAAATTGTCATGCATACATAAAACATATACCTATAAATTTATGTAGTACGCCAGGCAGCAACAGTTTTTTCCTTTTTGGATTTTTTGTTTCTTGTGGCAAATAGCACTTTTGTTCGTGTAATTGGTTTTTAAGCAGGCCTGCTTCAGGTGATATAAGAGAACGATACGCCATAACCTTTAAAGTACTATCTTAATTACATAGGCTGAGTAAATATCAATGATGGTAATAAATGCGATCCGATATGAGAAATGGCCATAAACATTAATTTGTGTTGCGATTATATGTTGCACTTTGACGTGAATTTATTAAGTGCTAAATTGGAAGGGGAATTTCTGTAGAAATGTCAATCATATTGGGAATTATATTGCCCCAGGCGGCCCGAAAATAAAACTATATTTGTGAGATCTAAACAGCTTGATAGCTGATCAAACGTAGAAATCGAAATTCCGGAAATTAAATATAGTAATAACCTGTTACGTGAGCATGAGAAATCTTCTGTTTTTGACGAAGATTTCAAGTTTTTTAATGGGCTATTATGAATAATCGAAATGAAAATCAAACACCACAATAGCCAATGCCATTGAATGATCTATTTAACCGTCATTTGATTTATCTCCGAATTGATTATAGATTATTTTGGTATCAAACTCGAACCTTTAAATTAATTGTAAAACGTGGGTATAAAGTGCACAGATTTGCATAAAGTCATAAGCTCAAGTACTTATGTAACTGCATTGTGTGGGTGTATTAAAAGTTTCTATCAATCCTTGATTTTCATTGTACAGCAATACATTCAAAGTTGGTGAAAAGCACTGGCTTTTGATCGTGTACGTTTTTTTTGAAGGAGGCGTGACAAATGATGATGGAATCGAAGTGATTCGGGTGATATAAAAGAACAATATATCAAAACCAATCCGATGCGAAAAATCCCCTTGAAATTGGTTTGTGTTGCTATATCATGTGACACTTGAATTTATAGTACTAGATTGGAGAAGGAATTTCCGTTTAAACGTCAATGATATGAAAAATTGTATTTCCCCAGACGAGTCGGGCAGAAAATAAAAACAAACTTATGAGATCTTAACAACTTGTTAGGAATTATGGTTTTAACGATTGCAATCAAATTGCGGAAGTTAAATGGTTAAGGTAATAGCATCTTACGTGACCATGGCAATTGATTATTTATTTTGTCAAACTATTATATACTCGTATAATCAGAATACTAGAATAGATTTTTTTTGTCGGGCCCCAGGGTTAGTGTGTGGGGCTACTAATCGAAAGGTCCCCGGTTCAATTCCCGCCGGGGCCAAGTAACATCTAGAGTTTTTTTCCCACTGCCCCACCTCTTGCTTCCGTCTGACCAAGAGTGCTTGTCATGAAAAGCTTTTCAAATTTGCCGTTCGGATTCCACTCAAAATTGTAGGTCCCTTTCACTTCGCAAAGAAAGTGGGTGGAGAAGCTAGGTTTTAGGCCCTGTATTGCATTTGTCTGCAAGATTGTTTCATTAGAAGATAACAGGAGGTAGATTGAGTTGGGCTGAGGTTTCTCAAACACTGTTTGACTGAAAAAAAAATGAATTTCTGTGGAAACTAAATTAATATTTGAGTTTTTATGCCATTTGAAGGCAAACCAATCAAAATTTCTGCGGATTAATATCGACTGCAAACGTCGGACCAGAGTTACAGCGCTGTTTCTCGACTTGCCACAACCGTTCATCGGAATCCTTTTTCTGTTGTGCTGGTCGATTTTCCATTTATTATTCTCGAATAACCCTTTTTCTACTTGGACTTCAACCTAGGTCAGCGTGTTCCTACGCACACTACATTTGCGGGTGGCAACAGTGCAGTAGTAGTGTATTCGCTTACTGAATGGAAGGTCGTGCGTTCGAATCCCGGCCACGTCTATTACTTTATATCGAATACATGAAATTGTAATCTCCCTAAGCAACTTAGACACCACCCGTGGATAAAAACCCTACAACTGCACCCAAACACTTCCTATATCTCTATTCTTTGTAAGTAGCACCGAAAAGCATGCAATGAAATACGATATTGCCAGGTGCTGTTTGCTGTTAAGAACACAAATGCTTAAGGCGTGTTCTTAGCACTATAAGGGTACTGTAACAACAGAAAAAAAAACCTTTAGCGTAAGCAAATTATAAAAAAAAACCTACTTCGCCATTTGACAAGCTCAGATCAGCGTGAAATGGGGTTTGATTGTTTATCGATTTTTAACGAACAGACCAACATTTTTCGAAGATCGCTGAAGTCTACTTACTTTTCTTACTTAACTGGCTCCCGACCCGTGAGGAGTCTTTCTGCCTGAGATACTGCACCCTTCCGTGCTCCGCAGTCGAGAGTACAAACCTTAGGTGGACAGGTAGCAATACGTGTCTAGCGACCAAGCATATTTGGCTAAAGGTGGATCTGCGACGCTCTTTGGGTTTGATCTTACTTAACCGACTGCACATTGGCTCCGCTATAGGTGTCATTACAGGACACTGTCTATAGGTCAGCACGCATCAAGGCTTAGCGTCTATTCAAATGACTTCTGTAGAAGCTGCAGTGATGAGGAGGAGGAGAGACTACATCTCATCTCCTCTGTACATGTCCTGCACTCTCCCATAAAAGAAATCTCTATCTAGGAGCCTTCTTCCTTAATAATTTCAATGACAATGACATTAGAAGCTCCAAATGGTTTAGCGAGTAGAGGTCGAAACTGCCGATCCACTTGGTATCACAACGGACCTCATTGGTTCTAAGTGTGTTGGCTATAAGCTAACAGCCATCTTAACCTAACCTGACCTAAACTCCGTCCTCCGCTTCTCTCGAACCTGGGAGCTGGGAGAAAATCCTCTTGGAAGCAGCATTATTGTCCCTTCGCTCAATGTGGCCGAGCCAATATAGAGGACACGATTTAGCTTTTTGGACTACATCCACATCTTGGTACAGCTCATAGAGTTCGCGGTTCCAGTTCTTTCGCCATCTTCGCACACATCCGACAGATTATTTTTCTTTCAAAGGAACCCAATATAAGCTCCATTTCCCTACTTATCGTCCAGCACTCAGCAACTAATTGCTTAGAATATGTTTGATAGAGCATAGGTCATAGGTTAAAAAGGGGTATGCAATTCGCATACAGCACTAGGCACCAGAAGGGCCCATCGCGATCCCTTGATAGAGCATGTATTTGTCCTTCGAGTGAGGAGTTGTGAACCCATTTGTTTTTTTTCAAACCGCAGTGACATCGGATCCTATGGTAATTCTCCTTAGGTCACATTCTTGTAGTTGATATGCGGCTTTAAAGACGATGAAAAGATGGTGAGTCAAGCCTTGAAAATCGTTGGTCTTCTCCAGGATTTGTCCAGCGTTAAAAAAAGGTACGTGCCGATTAGTGTGTTACAGGACGGTTGAAGTATACTGTGTATTCGGTCTCTTTCCTTTTTTGACAAAAAGAGAAGAAATACATACATAGTTAGATTGGAAAAATCTTTGTACTTTCAACCTACTTAGCAAGGAAGTCATTTAGGTCGCTAACTCTTCAGCTTATTTACAAACGATCGTCCTTCATTTATTAAATCACCTAATTGTTTAGGATATGCCGATGGTTGGAAATTATTCACAAAAATAAGTTCACTAAGTGACTGCGAAAATCTTCAATCTGCTTTTCATAATCTTATTCGCTGGTGTTATTTTAAGTCACTTACTCTGAACGTAGACAAATGTAGATAACCTATTAATAGCTACTAAGCTGGCAAGCGTTCTTAAGTTTATATGCAGGCAGTGAATCGGCTTATCCTTAGCAATTAGTTGCTCTAAGTCAAATATTTCGGACTCTTATGTCGTTTTTCGTTGGTGATCCGGAAGAACTCGGCGATCTAGGATGTTAATGTAACAAACAAACACGTCCTATATGAGTTTGAAGTTTATGTGTCGTTGTATTTATGAGACGTCAAACACAGCTACCTCTTCCTCCGAATATTTCTCGACATCATCAAGGAAGTTCTGCACTTGTGGTTTGTATTCCAAATTCCTTCAGAGTTCAAGATAATGAAGAAGATGATAGCAAATTGGTATAAGCCATGAAATATCCATTAATAGATTATTTGTTTGTTTGTTATATCAAACTTGTTAATTATTTTTAGTGAAGGTTAGGTTAGGTTAAGGTGGCTGTTAGCTGAGAGCCAACACACTTAGACCAATGAGGTACGTTGTGATACCACATGGATCGGGAGTTTCAACCACGACTCGCTAAAACCATTTGGAGCTTCTAATGAAGCGCGATAGACTTTTAACATGTTAGCTAAGACACTGTGTTTATTAGGAAAGAAGGATCCTAAATAGAGATTTCTTTTATGGGAGAGTGCAGGACATGTTAAGAGGAGATGAAGTGTTGTCTCCTCCTCCTCCTCCTCATCCCTGCAGCTTCTGCAGAAGTCATTTGAATAGACGCCAAGCCTTGAAGCGCGATAGACTTCTAACATGTTAGCTAAGTCACTAAGTTCATTAAGGAAGAAGGCTCTTAAATAGAGATTTCTCTTATGGGAGAGTGCAGGAGATGTACAGAGGAGATGAAGTGTAGTCTCCTCCTCCTCCTCATCCCTGCAGCTTCTGCAGAAGTCATTTGAATAGACGCCCAGCCTTGATGCTAGCTTGTCTATTAGACAGTGTCCTGTGATGACACCTATGGCAGAGCCAATGTGCAGTCGTTTAAGTGAGATCAAACTCAAAGACCAGATCCAGCTTTGGCTAGATATGCTTTGTCGCTAGACACTTATCATTACCTGTCCACCTGAGGTTTGTACTCTCGACTGCGGATAGCTTAAACATAAGTTTACAAGTAGCGAGAGGCGTACCTAGAAAACCTTTCTCATGTAGAAGAGGTAATGCGGTTCCATTTTTGGCGAGTTCGTCTGCCCTACAATTCCCTGGGATGTCTCTGTGCCCTGGCACCCAAAAGAGGTGAATATTGATCTACTCTGCCATTTTTAGTGAACCTCGTTAACATTTTCAAATACAGGGGCCAGATCGCGTTACGTGGACATTACTTTCTCTATAAATCTGATAGAGAGAGTGGAATTTGATGCTTCCAAAACGCAATGCTGTCTTCTGTCATTAAAGCAAAACCCCAACACCCTTCCATTGTTCATGAATGACACTTGCATCGCTGAATGACACTATATTCGATGTCGCCAAGAATGCTGCGAAATGCCTAGGCTTCCTTAAGCGATGCAAGAAATATTTCACCCCCTCTGATCTAGCTTCGATTTATAAAGCGTTTATCCGCCCGAAACTTGGGTACATAGCTCATATATGGTCTGGTGCATCAATAACGTATTTGGAGCTACTTGACAGAATCCAAAACTGAGCGATAAAACTCATTGACTCTGTTATCGTGCAATGTCTCCTGTCTCTCGTTATTTTATCGTTATTTCAACCATAAGTGCTTAAACGAAAAAGCGAGTTGCATTCCCCCCTTAAAACATTTAAACCGTAATACCCGCTTTACCAGGAATGCGCATCACTTTACCCTAAAGCCTGTTTTCGAACGTACACTGAAATACAAAGAATCTTTCCTAAGCCGTACAACACGAATGTAGAATGCTCTTCACCTCCATGTTTCCTTCACGTTATAATCCACAAACATTCAAAACCAACGCGCATCAGCATCTCTCTCTATCTTCTAATCCCAATGTCATTAACACCCGCGCTATGTAGCTAACATATTATAAGGGTATTAAAGAAATCCCTTTAGTGCCCATACATATAAAAAAAACAATATATAGGCGAAACTACTCGTAGGTCGTTCGAGCTTTTTCATTTCGTTTTAACGTTTATAGTGCCTGAATGTGAGTTCTTCTGGTTTTCATTCTAAATTTCCAATGCAGAAGCAAATTGCACTTCTCTTCAGGAGAAAAACTGTTAGTTTATGAGACATGTCGAAAGTCGTTGCAATAAATTATTTACAAATGGCAATTCATGGTAGGTGTTCCGTGTACGAAGCCGTGAATCTTCGAAAATGGTTGTAGCACGTCGTTACGGAAATGGAATTTACTAAACTGTTGTTTTCCATGAATAAACATTGAATTATATCCAAAAACAGCTGATTATATTAACCAGCTTCACCTAAATTAAAATCGAATATCTACAGCCAATTAAAACCCCAATTTACATGGTAATGTCACTTCTTCCAACATTTAACGATTTCAATAAAAACAAATTATATCATAAATAACTTATTTCGTTTAATCAAAACTCACCGTTATGCTTTCTCAAGTAAATGCCAATTTTGTCGAACATTAATAAATTTGGAAATGTCAAAAAAGAGAAAAAAGTGCAGACAAATTACAACTAATAAAATCAACATGATATAATCTTTATTTTTTGGTTGATCTTGTTTCATGCTTTTACGAATATTTGCGTAGCAATTGCCCCACCCACATAAAAAAGCAAACAAAATCAGTTCGAATTTAAATCAACCCGTTAAACTTCATCAATTTCTTGTTCTTTTGTATTTTGCTTGAAATCAAGTGTTACCTAATGTCATTCGAATAACCGATTACTCAGCTTTAGAATCATCGCTGGAAAAAAAGTAAGTAAGTTGCAGAGCTGATAAAATGTTAGTCACGTTCCATGGTGGTGTGGTTTATTTTTTAAAAAAATGTTATCGCCATATATGACGAATTCCCTTGACATTTCGTTGTTTTATGTCAAAATTAATTCATTTATGTCTGAAACAAAGAAGTCCGTTTCCATTCTTAACCGTGTTGACGCTTAAGTTAGCATTGAATGCGTTTACTGTCTGCCATTAAGTAAATAACCTCTGTTTGCATTGCGTGATAAGTAAATTAAACTGACTTCAACGGTGCTGTCATTTAATTGCATTTGATTACCCATATAATGTGATTAAATTTGACGCTGTTAGTACAGGTATATGTCATGGATGGTTATGGTATACCGGCTGTAGTAATGGTGGCAAAACTGTTATAGGCATGCGAACATTGTGCAGACGACATTTCCGGTAAAACTATAGATGACACTGGGTGCGTTCGAATATTGAGTCAATGATCTTGATTCTTATCGGTTTGAGGGGCGTTTTCGAAATTCCGTTTATGTATTATATACATATTTTGTGTTTGTTGATAGTGGCATTCACGGTGACACTGTCAGGTTTCTACACATTCGATTGTAGACATCCAGGTAAAATACCAGCCAGTAAATAGTACGCTACGGTTCGCTAACTTCGGTATGTTCAAGACCAGCTAAATTGTGTACCTACCTTAGATGCAATAGAAAATTGCAAATACCTATAACCATTTCACGAGCGCGATATATGATTAGTTGATCAATATATATTAAGAAACAGGGCTTAGCCCAGTTTAATTAACCAAATTGCACATTTTTTGACGCCAACCAAAGTACCATTGCCGCGAATTGTAAAAGGTTAACCACAATATACAACATTTAGGCATTCCCCATAACAGTAGGTAAAAAGAAGCGAATTGGATGAAATTACAACAACATTAACATTACTGTGTGAGACAATAATCTGCCAATCGGAACGGAAAAATTGTATATCATGAAGTTACTTAAAAATGCTTGAAGTTACTTGACAATGCTTGAAGTTACTTGAAATGCTTGAAGTTACTTGAAAATGCTTGAAAATACTTGAAGTTACTTGTAGTTACCAACAACAACATTGCTGTGCATGTTATGCATTTGATAATACTTCAACATACTTGAAGTTACTTGGACATGCTTGAAGTAACTTGAAAATGCTTGGAGGTACTTGAAAATGCTTGAAGTTACTTGAAGTTACTTGAAAATGTTTGAAAACACTTGAAGTTACTTGAAAATGCTTGAAGTTACTTGAAGTTACCTGAAAATGCTTGAAGTTTCTTAAGTTACTTGAAAATGCTTTAAAACTTGAAGTTACTTGATAATGCTTGAACATACCTACTTGAAGTTACTTGGACATGCTTGAAGTTACTTGAAAATACTTGAAGTTACTTGAAAATGCTTAAAGTTACTTGAGAATGCCTGAAAAATTTATATCATGTGAAATCAGAGAATGCAATGTCGATAAATTTAATTTTCCCATTAATATGTATAACAGTCGACTTTGTTTTTTTTCAACTTATAAAATAAATTGGTCAAATTTCGACCTTGGGGCGACCCCTAGAAATCAAAAAATCCGGAAGTCGTTAGGATTAGATCGTAGTTTTCAATTTGGAATTCGCGGGCATCTGTCATCTGAATGAAGTGTCGAAGCTTGCGAGTATTCGTTCGGACGCGGGTCGCTCTCATCTGAATGTTCCTTAAAATAAGGATGGCTGGGAATGGGGAATTTATTCGGTGGAAGCAGAGCTGAATATATCCCTACGGTTCCCAGTGTCTTCTAATCGGAGATTGTGGCAGTACTTATTGCCGCAGAGGTACTGGTAGCGGAGACAACACAAACATAATGTGTAGTTCATAAAAACATCCAGATAATTGCTCTACAGCACCAAATTTTCATACCGATGCAACTGTTCAACCAACCCGAGGAAAAAAAGCTACGATGGGTATGTAAGTTCCTCCTCATTCGCTAAACCTTTTCTGTCATTCTAGGTGTGTCTTAATAAAAATTCCGCTTTAAGCTACTATTAAACGGTCAACGCGTTGACTTTTTTTCACATGAGAAACACATGAAGTGACGACGACAGTACTCTTATTCAATGTGGCTATGTCTTCCTTTTACAGTGACCCTCTGCTTTCCATTAAGTAGGTACGTCCAAGTATGATAAAAAAGTATTCAACATGTAATTTCTATTTCTTATCATTGACTCCGGTTACACCGAAGAATCGAATTGAGAATGATTCGAAATGGAACAAAGCAAAGCATGCACATAAAAGGGTATGTACAGGATTTCATTTTTTTAGGCAGCACTTCAACTTGTACAACCACAATTATTCCGTTTGAATGACAACGGATCCGAATTGAGTTCCATATAAATCGAAACAGGACTCACTCAATCCGACCACAAAATGTTGCTATCATTGGATTGAAAATGAGCATGTAAACGCGAATTGAAAGATCGAGATAGACAAGTCAGAGAATGTTTGTGCGCCTCTTTGTTTTCCTTCGCTGTATTCATTTGACTGATATTTTTGTCGCCACTAATAAATACAAGGCTATACAATACACGTATTTAGTAGGACGTGTGAAACTGAATTCTACTTCAATTCAATCTCTCAATTCGGTGAGAGCGAAATACCTGCCTCGAAAACCAATTCAGTTTCAATTCGATATTTCGATTCGTTCATGTAAACGTCATTTAAACGCATGTGATTAGTCAAAGATCGAGAATGCTTAGTAAGAAATCGCAAACCATTCGGCAACTAGTTTGGATTGCTAGTCGCAACAAACCTATTGAACTGAATATGCTGTGATGAGTTAAGAAATATCAGGTTTAATTATTGTGTTAGTTGCGATTTAAGAAATTTATTGGCATTGGTATTGTTTTAAAAGTATTAGTGTTGTGAATGGTTTCATCAATACATTTCATTTCGGTATCTTTTGAAGTATTGGGATTTTGAAGTTTTGGTTTCAGTCATTTCATGTCCAGGACCCAGACACGGACCCGTACTGTTTTTTATTTGATGTATATTGGTTTTGGTATTTTCATTGCGTTTCGGATTCGTTTAAAAAGGACCCGAACCCGGACAGATTGTTTGGTAATGTGTGGTTTCGTTCATTCAATACTTTTTACAGGAACTAATCAGTCACTGTTGACACAGCTCTACTATATTTGTAATCACTTGATCGGCATCAAAAGTAATGTCGATCTAGCAATGTCCGAGCGTCTTTCACCAATTTCGAGGCCCTATAATTGGAGCTAGAGGGCAAATTTGGAACATTTATACCTACACTCAGAGGGCCCGAAATAAGCAAATATAAAGATATTTAGAAATACGCCCACTGACACGAAGTCTATTTAAATTAAGGTCGTGCTCTTCGCAAAAGTATGCAGACAAAGTCTTTCTTAACAATTCGCCCATTTTTTTTTCCACGCCCACTTTTTGGAACGTATTTTTCAAACATGAAAGTTTATTTCAAAAAACGAAAATAATACAGTGGAACTTCCATAAGTCGAACTCTCAAAATGAAAGAAAATAAATTCCAGTTAAAGAAACTTCGATTTATAGAAATCTAAACAAGAATTTTAGATTTATTGTTTTATTTCATTTTATTTTATTATGAAGCTTTTTAAAAAGAAAAAAAGATTTTTAATTAACAGAGAAGCTTTAAAAAGTCAGTAATCATTTGTTGACGTTTTTTTTTCATTGCATTTGGATTAGTAAAAAGTTTCGATCTCGTGAATAACACTAAAAAAATGATCCAACGTGTTGTGCTAATTAAGAAGAGCATCGCGTATTATTTCAAATGCTTCATAGACTTAAGCTTGCTTTCGTTGCACGATTAAACCTCCACCTGGATCGTCATCAGCATCAACTTCATCGTCACTAAGTTCAGACACCACCGACGACAAAATTTCTGCATCAGTCTGTATATGACAAACAATAATTTCACTATCCAGTTAATGTATTCTTGAAGGCTGCATTCTATGTCTTGTATATTTTGTGTTCGCGAATAGCCCTCTTGCATTTCTCTGAACTCTGGTATGGGCACACCAAAATCTTCGTGAATTTCATTAGCTTTTACCTCTGTCAAACTTATATCATCCTCTTCATCCCAAAGTGGATGTTTGCCAAATCCAGCTTTGATAAAACAATTTCGTATTGTCGAGCTCCTTACATCGCAGTTCCACGACATTGAAACATTTTTTATGCAGTCAAGTAAGGTTAGTTGTGAACAAAAATCCCCCTCTTTTAGAGATGCCAGCATTTTGCTTATGATTCTCTTTCTGTAGTAGCACCAGGGCTGGCCCAACCATATGTGCAAGATGTGGAAATACACAATACGCCAAATTCCGGGGCGCATTGCTAGTAGTAAGAAAAATTAATTTTACCTTGAGCGGATACTGCCATTTGGATTTAAAACAAAAAACTTGTTCAAATAAGCTCAAAATAGAAACATCCGTCGCACATTAACTCACATCACTTGCAATATTGCAACTTCAAGGAGATTCTATGTAACTCATAATAGGGCGCTTTCTGTAAATCTTGCACAGGGCGCTTGTTTGGCTGGAGCCGGCACTGAGTAGCACTTAAATTCTGTATCACTCCTTGGCCCATTGGCTGCTGTCATGTTTGGTGGAAAAAAACAAGCTTAATAGACTTTTAATTTGTTGGTGATTTGTTCGCACTGTAATTGTCAACAAACATCAGATCATTTGGATTTCGATTAAAAAACTTCTTGTCCCATTTCTTTAACCATTCTACAAAAAAATCAGTTACCATCCATGATTTTTTGTTACTCGTACCTCGGTATAAATAGGTAGGGATTTTACTCCTTGAAAACATAATGGGTTATTGCTTTTACCGATCAAAAGAATCTTATGTTTTTCTATTCCACTCATATTTGCGGCAATCATACATGTTACCCGTTCCTTACTACGTCTACTACCGTGATATTTCTCACCTTTTAACGCCAAAGTTTTGTTTGGAAGACATTTAAAAAAAGGCCAGTTTTGTCCGCATTCAAGATGTCATTTTCGCTGTAGTCTTCGATCAGTTTTGGTGGAACGTTTCGTTTTCAATGCTCGCAGCCTTCTTAATCAAGAACCTGGCACTTTCTCCAGGAAGTATTTTTTGAACAATGTCATTTCTTCTGAAAAAAGATCCGTGATCATAAATTGTTTCTTTACAGTTTGTTGTAACGCTAACTTACTTGCAGCAAAGTCAGCTTCTCGCAATGCAAAACTTTTAGCCTTCTCATTTATAATTGTTCCTGAAATCGGCAAGTTTACATTCCTGGCTTCAGTAAACTTTTTTGAGACAACCCTGTCAACACCATCATTTTTAAGAAGTTTTTTTCTCATTGCATTTTATGCGTTCCCTGAAGTTTCAGCATTTTTTTATATTTCCTTTGTTCTTCAGTATAAGTGTAGGTAAAGGGTTTTTCAACAGAGACGCTACAAAAGTAGAGCTACAGGGCCAGCAAACGACGCCGAATTTCTTGCCGCTCTTTTGACATTTATCTTCAGTAAGGTTTGCCATTTCGTGATGGAAAGATATAATATAAAGCCAACAACGAGTCGAAATTATTAAAATTTACTACCGAAATTCGGAGTCAGTGGCCTCAACGTTAAGAGCGCTACGTCCAATTTATGGTCGTCATAATCGTCCTATCAGATCAACAATTGAGCGTCTAGTGGAAAAATTTGAATCCACAAGCACAGTACAAAATGTTCCCGTGCCAGTGAGACAAAGAAGTGCCCGTAGTATCGAGAATATTGATGCCGCTGAGGCTTCAGTTGAAGAAAGCCCAAATGTGTCTCTCACACGTCGTTCTCAAGCGTTGGGCATCTCTGTGACGTCGTTGTGGCGAATTTTGCCCCATTTTTGGCCCCAATTGGATGATATGGACTTGGAGGACATTTGGTTCCAACAGGACGGCGCCACAAGCCACACAGCGAATGCCACAATCAATTTATTGGATATCAAGTTTGGAAACCGTGTTATCTCACGAAATGGTCCAGTCGCTTGGCCGCCTCGGTCGTGTGATTTGACGCCGTTAGACTATTTCCTGCGGGGCTACGTCAAGTCTATGGTCTATGCCAACAAGCCAGCGACGATTGATGAACTTTGTACGAATATCGAACGTGAAATTGCAGCAGTGTCGGCCGATTTATGCTTGAAAACCGTCGAAAATTGGGTTCAGCGTCTGGACTTCTGCCGGCGTGCCCGTGGTGGCCATGCAAAAGAAATCGAGTTACCTACATAATGGCATCGAACGTACTTTCACAGGAATAAAGAATTTCATTGATATCCGAAACAGTTTTTGTTTTATTTAAAAAAACTTTTGTAGCGCTCTTATTGAAAAACCCTTTACTTGTAGGTAAACCATATTTTATGGCCACATTCGTCTTTTTAACACCACTCTCAACTGCACTGCTGATCTTCAGTTTTTGTTCAAAAGTAAGTTGCTTTAATTTTCTTCCTGACATTTCGACTCGTGAATTTAACAAAGCTTGTTGCCACGCCCATTTTTAAGAGTGTTTTAACCAAATTTTCAAGTTTGGGTAATTTGTTAAGGGCTGGTGTGAGCAACGAAGGTACAAGTCCTTCCAGCTACCGGGGTACGCAGACGATATCGACATCACCGATCGTTTCCAGCTCCCCGTTAAGGAACAGTGCTACGAACGAAAGGGATCGGAATCATTGCTTAAAATTTTAATATTGGTTCATACCATCCTATTTTTAGTTGACATACTATTGCACGCTTAACGAAAATGGTCAATGCGTTAACTCTCTGACGTCAAAATCCACTTGGTTAAACCCCTTTGCGACATATTCTGTCTTGTCTTGACACCCGGAAGTCCAAACGTTGATCCATTTCGTTGACCATGTAATAGGTAGTTTCTTTATGATTTTTATGAATGGCGGGACTTAAGATAATCCCCACAAGTAATGTCACCCAATAATTTCTACAGAAAAAAAAACAGACAAAGTAAAAGCTAATTCATAACACAATGACTGAAACCCGAATACACTAGAATGCCACTGCACGTCACATGTTTTGCTAATCGCCTTGAAAGAAAAATAAAACTGTCAAAAAACCAACGCCCTACATTCTAAATTTGAATTCATGTCATAAATCAAATACAAAAAAAAATTGTATTCATTGCAAAATCAGAACGTGCACCAGCCCAGAGCACCAGAAACAGCCGCAGATACTTTTAGTTTACTCATCAATCAATTCTGAGCTCTAATTTAATATGCCAGTACCTACGGCTATCTACGAGTACCTTCTGTTATCTTTAGCACAACTTCTATCAGTATTTTCTGTCAGCATTTATCTCTATCTCGATAAGACATAATTGTTTAGTTTAAGTATTTTATTGGTTTGAAAAAGGACTTATTTTATGCCTTCCGGGAAACGCATTTTAATACACTCTGAAGGTGATAAAGTAAAATGAAAAGAAATAGCCTGTCATCTGTCGTTGGCGCTGGTTCTCTCAAACGACAATGACATCATCCCTTCTTTACAACTTATAGCAAAGTGAGTCGATTGATCGGCTTTAAGAAGAAGAAAACTGTCATAGAAAACTACAAGACGAGAATGCCAGATGTAAAAAGAAAGCAAAACAAAGAGCATTAAGTCAGCTTGTCATGAATTTGTTTCTTTGAATTTTTGTACGAGTATCATACATTTGCTTACATACATCCGTACTCGAAGCAATGTTTATAAAAATAAAGATGGACTGTTGAACTTATATACCTCGGTGGAAATCGTCTTCAAAGTTAACATACCTAGCACCTTCAAATTGGCGTGAATCATAGCAAAGTTGCCGTTGGCAGTGCACGTTTTTTATTCGTTTTATAACTCATCACGTTTTGCTGTTCCAAAAAAGCCAGGAAAAATACTCCGTGGTCCGTGATCATTACAGATGGCACCTTTGGTCCCGTGGTAACTTTATATTATTTCTAAGAACTAGATAAAAATTCCTACAATGGCGGTACAAGTACCACATCTAAAACGTAACGATCGT
This sequence comes from Portevinia maculata, assembly GCA_949715645.1. NCBI lineage: Eukaryota > Metazoa > Arthropoda > Insecta > Diptera > Syrphidae > Portevinia > Portevinia maculata. The sequence goes on along the minus strand of OX454527.1, from coordinate 191,909,703 downwards.
TTTTTATTGTAATTTCAACAAAAAAATGTAACTGACATTAGGTCACACTTGGAGTACACAGTTTTTATGAGTAAAGCCGTAACGAAGATCATGTCAAACTACATACTTCCATATTTTGGTGACAAAGAATTTGTTTTTTACTGCGTGTGGTGTATAAATGTCGTTGTTGTTTAGTTCAGTAAAACATGAGCAGCGTATTTACGGCCCATAAGGGCCTAAGACATAGCTTCTCCGACCATTTGTATGCGTAAAGTTTTATTTTCGGCAACAATGGAAGGGCACTGTAATTTTATGTAGAATCCGAACGTCAAATTTGAGAAGCTTCCCATGACGATTAAGTCGTTTGGATGTTTGTCAGACTTTTGTAAGAGTTTGGGAAATGGAAAAAAACCTTTAATATTGTCCAACAAAAGGGAGGCATAAAAGAGTAAGGTACAACACTTTCATTTATCTCTATTTTCGTTTTTTCGAGTAGTTCATTTCGCATTTAACTGTTTCGCAAAACAACAGCTCACATATTGTTCATTTCGGTTTTGATAATTTCTTCTTAGGTTCATTAAGTTTTTTTTACTGTTTCGCTGGAGATGATTTCGTTTTTCGTTTGATTAAAAATACGATCACTTCGCCTACAATAATGTTGTCTTAATTTTTTTCGCTTTGAAAAATGCATACTGTTAGAAAATGTTTGCATATACATATGTAATTATTTTCATTAAATTATTATAATACGAAACTTAAGCATTTTTTTAGCGATTCGAGAGAATAAAATCTGCAATTAGTTTTTAAACACAACTTCTGGCATATGCCGACCACGGCTGGATCTGATGAATGTCATCCGAGAGTAAGTCCTTAGTAACACGAATAATGTTTGCTTCCATTGCGTCGATTGTTGTTGGTTTGTCAGCGTAAACTTGCGACCTTACGCATGCCCAAAGAAAATAGTCAAGAGGCGTCAAATCACAAGATCTTGGAGGCCTATTTACAGGTCAATTACCTTCACGAAAATAAGTTTTTATCGAATGTTTCGCTGTAACGCCGCTTCTATCATCTCATGTGGATCCAAAAATGAGCCTTATCGCTGAATAGAATTTTTCGATAAAACAGCGGATCCCACGCCAGTTGATTTGGTCATTTGGTCAGACAATGGTTATTCGGCTTCAATTTTTACACAGAGCTGGATCTTGAAATCAAGATCTTCGCATAAAGTTTTCCATAAAGTCGACGGACAAAGACCAAACTGTTGTGAACACGTCGAATCGATAAATTTGGATCTTCTTCCACAGTACTGAATAGATGCAATATTATCTTCAGTATGCACTCTTCTTAGGCGTCTCGGTGCCACTGCATATTCAAAAAAAATTTAACACGAAATCGGTCAGCAATATGGCGAAAAGTGGTAGTAGTTGCTCCATTAGGTTAGGTTAGGTTAGGTTTAGGTGGCTGTCGGCAGAAGCCGACACACTTAGACCAATTTAGGTCCATTGTGATACCACGTATAATTATCTACCTCAACTCTGTGGATGGGACTGGCCAACGACACGCGGTTGTTCTCAAACGGTCCCCCATCTACGTACTAACTGCGTCCAACGTCGTTTAATTACGGTAATCTGACGAGAACCGATTAACTAGATGTAGTATGGTCGATTATATCGGGTTTAATATGTAAGTAATAGACAAGGTCATATCTTCTCAAACCACAAATGTAACGAACAGTGTTGTTAAATGCGATATATAGCTTTCTTTCTGACCGTATCACGATATCGAAAAGCTTCACATTTTAGCTAGCATGAGACGGGATTTTAGGGAGTGAAATATTGTGAGCATTCGAAGTGCACCATAAAGTTTTCCTACAGTTGCGTAGATGTGCCTATCCCATGTTAAAGTTCTATTGAAAAACATTCCTAGATTTCCTGCTGTTTTAACATATTCAATAGGACAACTGTTGAAGTTAATGAGTGGAAAGTAGGTAAAATGCATAGGGTTTCTGTAAACAATAATACAATAATTGCACTAAGTCGAGTTCAAAAACAGCCCATTTCTATTTGGCCACAGCGAGATATTCTCTAGGTTGATGATGGAACAAGGGGACAGCTTTTAAACAATTGGACAATTGAATCATCAGCATTCAACCAAGAACCTGGCTTCTCCAACCATTTGCTGTGCAAAGTTGAAGGGGCCTAATTTAGCAGAATCCGAACGACAATATTGAGAAGCTTCTCATGACAAATGATACTCTTGGATATTTGTCAGACGTTAGCAAGAGGTGGGGCAGTGGAGAAAATTCTAGATGTTATTTGGGCCCGGCGGGATTTGAACCGGGGACCTTTCGATTAGTAGGTTAACACACTAACCTCTGAGCCACTGCGCCCACCTTTTCACACTATACAAAACAATAATAATTTGTTGGGGTTGACCCCATGTTTATACCCTATTCTAAGGGTATATTAATTTTGACGCATAGTTTGTAACATACCTTAATATTGCCCGTAGACCCCTAAAAGTTACTATATTTATGATCAGCATCGATAGTAATGTCGATCTAGCCATGTCCGTCCGTGCGTCCGTCCGTCGGCAAAAATTAGGCCTTTAAACTGGGCCTAGAGAGCTGAAATTTTAATCAAAAAAACAAAATTTTGGAAAAAATCGAATTTTGAGCTAGAAAGCTGAATTTTTTTTATATATGATCAATGACTCCTAAAACTGCTCCGGATATAAAATTTTCAAAATCCGCCCACTGACACGCCAAAAAAAAAATAAAACAATTTTATTGAAAAACCAAAATTTGAGCTAGGGAGCTGAAATTTATAATACATACTCTCTAGGGGCCCTTTAAGCTCATGTGTAAATATTTTCAAAATCCGAATACTGAGACGCCCACAATTTAAAAAAACTTTTTTTTGAAAATCCAAAGTTTGAGCTAGGGAGCTGAAATTTATAATATATACTCTCTAGGGGTCCTCTATGCTCATGTGTTAATTTTTTTTAAATCCGCTTACTGACACGCCCACAATTAAATAAAATAATTTTATTGAAAAACCAAGTTTGAGCTAGGGAACGTTTTTTTACAAATGCTTCGTTTTTGTTTGATAAAATCTTTTAAATGTTATATAACAGAATATGTAGAGCGTTCTTAACAATTCAACCATACTTAGACTTTTGTCACGCCCACTTATGAGGGATTGGAATAAGAATAGGGTATCCAACAGTTCGCCCAAGCGGACTGTAGCCCGCCCCTATGTTTTTTAAATAATGTTGAACAGGCCCATATGATATGATTTTTTTTATACATTTTTTTTTTAATAATACACTATCAGCTCTGTGTCGTGGAGTGCTTAAAGCAAGCAACTATCACGAGCAGAAATTGCCGGCACTAAAAGTGCACTCACAGGCTCATTCTTTAGTGCAGGTGTTAGTAAGGATAAATCAATTAAAAATACAATAATTATGTACCTATAAAATACAAACACAGACACAAAATAATGAAAACAATTTAAGACATTAAAGCATTATTACGCAAAATATTTTTTAGCTTAATTTAACTAACATGCAAGTCAATCACATGATCATTCAGATTATAGATTCTACTTATGCGACTAATAGGCTCATGCCTCCCATAATTCGTTCTATGATGGGGGCTAAACAATAATTCAACACTGCGTAAATTATGTGCACCACCACGAAAATTAAAGCCAATAGACGACAGCAAGTCAGGTGCATCTATTTGACCGGACATAAGCTGCTGTAAAAAAATGATATCGCTATTAAGCCTTCGTTGAGAAAGGGGTAACATTTGAAAAAGCTTGATACGTTGACTGTAGGGAAGAAGGTTAAATGGGTCATCCCATGGAAGTCCTCTAAGTGCAAATCGAATAAATTTACGTTGAATGGCCTTGCGTGATCAATCCAGAGCTTTGTAGGTTGTCTAGTATTTGATCGATGGCGGTTGGACCGTAGGTGGCCGATAAGACATCCGCTTGTGGGCATACTTTGACAGCTCTGATTGTGATATATGCTAAACATACTTACTTACTTACTTACTTAGGTGGGGCTACAGTCCAGCAGGTAGACCTGGGCCTCAACCAATACGCCTCTCCAGTTAGCACGATCTTTGGCTAACCGCCTCCAGTTGCGCACTCCAAGTTGGCGAGGTCTTCCTCTACTGCATTGTCCCTCCTAGCCATCTTAGTCGACTGATACGTACTTTTTTGACCAGGTCGATGTCGCTGTACAGCTTGTAGAGTTCGCTTAAATCTCCTCCTCCAAAGCCCGTCAACGCAAACGGGACCGAAAATCACTCGACGAATTTTGCGTTCGAAACGACCAAGAAGATCTCCATCTGCTTTTGGTAAAGTCCACGCTTCTGCGACGTAGAGCAGGGCTGGGATGATGAGGGTCTTATATAGGGTCTCCTTAGTTTTTCTTGACAAGGCCTTACCCTCTTAGGCCAACAGCGGTTGGCAAGTGTAATTCTTCGTTTGATTTCCGCTGTGGTGTCATCATCAGAATTAAAAGCGGAGCCGAGGTAGACAAGTCCCTAAATACCTCATAATTATAGCTGTCTATCGTGACGTTTTGTCCGATTCGTCGATGTTGTTTGTCGCTTCTTGTTGACAGCATATACTTGGTTTTGCCCTCATTCACCACTAAACCCATTTTTGCCGCTGCTGTGCTAATACTTGCAAACGCACCAGTGACAGCTCGCTGTGTTCTGCCAATTATGTCAATGTCGTCAGCATATGCAAGTAGCTGCACAGAGTTTTGGAAATCACCTTGTCTAAGGTCTCGGTGAGTTTGCTTCCGGCCTTTATGGAACAGCGGGCGTTCGCCATCGTCATTCTGCGCAATATGACAAGTTTGGCAGGGATGCCAAAACTAGACATGGCTCTGTATAGCTCGTCTCTATATATGCTGTCATATGCGGCCTTAAAATCGATAAAAAGATGGTGGGTATCGATTTGGACTTCTTGGGTTTTCTCCAGGATTTGCCGTAGTGTGAATATCTGATCGGCCGTGAACTTACCGGGCCTAAAACCGCACTGATGGTACGGACCAATCAGGTCGTTGACGAATGGTTTCAGGCGTTCACACAGTACAGCAGACATGATCTTATAGGCAGTATTCAGGAGACTGATGCCTCTATAATTGGCGCAGTTTAGAGGGTCTCCTTTGTATGAAGAAAACTCTGTAATTCTCTCAAAAATGCTCTATGTATTAACAATCTGTTTTTCCAAAATTCTGCATGTGCAAATTTTGCTTCCTTACAATAAAATATACAAAAACATCCTTAAAAGGAATATGTTTCTGTATATTCAAATTTAAATAGATAGATCGGCCTGCAGGGCCCGGGTATTCGTAGCAGATCGTGAATCAATGATCCGTCCATAGTCTTTTCATTTAAATTTCGAGCGCAGCTCATCATCGTCACCTTCCCGACTGAATTCAATTTGAAATTTTCAAATTATTTTCTGGCCCTTTTTCAGGTGAAATTTTTTGGTGGAAGAATACGATGTATTTTTGAAAATGGCAATGTTTAGAAGGAAGCAGAGGAATATTTATTTAGCTTCACGCAGCCCTTCAATGTTCTTGATAAGATGATGTAGGTCCGCGACCGTTAATGTGACAGCTTGATCAGCAAACTAGTTTTTGTTTAAGCGTTGTTCCCTAAAAACTAAATTTCGTATACGATAGTATCCTTTTTCTTCCCGTGACTTTCGAAACGAACCTTCATCTTCTTCCTTAAAGGCTGCGACGCTCTGATCAGGATTAAAGGTTCTATAACCCTCCCCCTACCACGTCTCTACTGGTCCGACTGTGGGGTTCGGCGTTTCAACTTCTACCAATATTGACAGGCATTCCGATTTCAGATCTTGCGGGTTGGCAATGGTGCGATGGTAGTGCATTCACTAAGTGATTGGCAGGTCGTGCGTGCGAATCCCGACCAGGGCCTTGATTTTTAAAGTTGAACAAACTTCAACAAAACAGATCTCCCTAAAGCAATTCAGGCGCCACCTGTGGAGAAAAAACCCTATCGCACCAAACTTCTTTCCTAACCTTCTATTCCTTCTTGCAGTACGTAGCACCTAAAAACAGGCAATGAATCATTTGCATGCACTCTTGCTGGACATTTTCAAGATCTTAAACGTGTGGCTGGGCACACATGACTGGTAAAATTGCATAAACGTGATCGAAGCCTGATCGAATAAGAAGTTCCAAGATCTGAGGAAGCCTTCACGTCAAATAACCTATCTCGATTAAAACGGTGCGCGACCGACTGAGTTTGTACTGTCCCGTCCAAAGTAGAGATGCTATGAACCCCATCAACATGGCAATATCAATCAATGTTTTTATACAATCGCGAAAGAGAGGCAGGCCTAAAAACTCCTGTATCGCACAAATGCAATAACAGCATTTGATTGGCCTCGGTGACGAAGGATTTGAAATCAGGAGGCTTGGTGATACTTTCTGAGGTTAAATCGGGCAATCCTACAGGCGGACAAGACGGGATGCAGTGAAGTGGGAGGGTTTTGATCCCTTCAGTCCAGATCATAACTTCGAAGTGATTTCTCCCCTAAGCCTTCTCTTACGACGAGCGCTGATTTTTAGGGGCGCTGCAGCGATATTCTTATCCCGTCCTTGCACGGGCAGATTTTCAGAAATAATCATATGAATATTTTTTTGTAAATGATGGGATATTTTCTTAAGCTCCCTAAATCCGAAATTCGACTTCCCCCACGAAGGTGGAATGTCTTCAATGCAAAAACAAATAAGCTTAACCTATATAATGTGAATGCCCCTGCAAAATTGTTTGCAAATTAAACTAAATTTTGTTAATAAAACACGCACAAACAAAAATATCGTCAATCGTTGATTATCGAATGTTTTTGTATTTATTTAGTTTAAATAGCGTTATGTCGTAATTTGCTGGGTGTTAATTTCATATTGGATGGGGAATAGACTAACAGGATGACTGTCCGTGTCCTCGTTAATTAAATTTTCCCTTTTGTTAGTTTTTTGTCTGTTTGTTTAGTCTGTGCCAAAAGCTCTCACACACAAACACACCTACCTTATTCCGGTTGAGTTGAATTTGGGTCAAGTGAATCTGATGTTTTGTATAAAGTTCATTTGATTTATTTATCCTTGGATTTTGTACGCGCTTCCTTTTCGTATTGAAGATGTCTCACTAACATTCCTCACTATGGGGATAAACTAAAACAATAAAGGTGTGTCCTGCGGAAATTGCGCCATAGTTTGCTGGTTTGTATATGTACGAACCTAATTGGATATTAATTAATTGAACCTTGCTGAGGATATTGCTTAAAAAAACACTTAAGGCATAAATTGGAGTTTTTAGGTTAATCATCATCAAGATTGATCTGTTTACAAGGATAAAGATATTTTAGTATTTATTGTTTACAATGTGATATGGGGGTTGGGAAATGTATCACGGAACGTGATTAATCAAATTATATGCCATTAACTAGGTTGGGTTTAGGAACAGGCTAAAGAGATTTTGAAAAAAAAATTCACTTGCTAAGTTCAATTAGTGAAGACTTCTTGGAGTTGGCCTTTTAAAAAGTTGTTGCGAAATCCCCAGAACCTATTCATAGCAAACATTATGTATGTACTTGTACTTCAGTGAAATTGAGACTCTCACTTGTTCCAAAAATGAGCAATGACATGTTTTCACAGTCCAATTAATTGATAGCATAATAAAGCGATAATAGTTTTTTTTTGGTAAAAGCAAATTGTTTTGCCCTCTTCAAAAGTGATGTCAGGAAACAATTTTATGAGAACTGAATTTAAATTATGATGCAAAACACATGTACACAAATCAAATCTTTAAGAGTCTGAGTTTAACTCCATACTTTCAACTCAAACCAGCAGTGTGGAATGACAAGTATTTTTTTTTATTTTATTAAAATGCAAACCAATGAAATTCATAAAGACACACACGCCTTGTATGGTCAGTATGGTATTGCATATCTATAGCTTACTATTTTTTTTTTATGTATTTCCATTAAAATGTGAGAATATTGAGTTACATTTTAGTGGTTTTGAACTTTATTTTCGTGTTATTTTTTCTCTCTTGTTTACGTCACGTCGAATGATCCCCGATTTTTTAAAGAAAAATGTGAAGTGCAGTGAGGTACTTGCTGGGGGAAGTTGTAATTTAATATATAATGTATTAATTGGATTTTTTGTTTGTTGCGATATAATTTTGTTGATGTGGTGATAAAAAAATCGTAATGTTTTGCGAAAAACTCAGTTCTTTGAAAACTGGACAATGTTGAAAAATAAGATTATGATTAGATGCTAAACACAAAATGTTAATGCCTACCTTTGCATTGCAAAACGTATCTATAACAATATAATTACTGAGAGGGTGTTTCCGAATGAATGCTCAATACTGATCCCTTTAATCCTTATCATAGCCTCACCGTCATTAAGGGAGAAGAAGAAGATGACTATGGGAAATGATTTTTGGGCATATTCTTAGAAAAAGTCGTTCTACGTTAAGGGTCGGTCTTCAATATGTATATTATTGACTGAGGCTTTAGAAAAAGCTTTACATTGGCATACCCTTAACCATGTTAAAAATTAAATAAAATAAATAAATTAACCATTTGCATGTACGAAGTGGAAAGCGACCTGCAATTCTAAGCCGAATCCGAATGGCCAATTTAAGAAGCTTCTCATGACAATTGATACTCAGTGATAATCTGATGTTTGTCAGACGTTTGCAAGAGGTGAAGCAGTGGAAAAAACTCTAGATGTTACTTGACAACGGTTCTAGTATCAAGAATGTTTCCGAACGTGAAAAGTGAAATCATGGAAAGAGCACTGGGTAAGATTAGCGTTGGGCTACAAGTTGTGGTCTTAGCGTTAACCCAAGCAAAGCTGAACTGATACATTTTGCCACCAAACCAAAATACCAACCTTCTCACTTCCCTGCTTAAATAACGGAACATCTTTCTTTATCCACCAGCGCAAAATACCTTGGAGTCATGCTTGACCTTAAACTTAACTGGAAGTCCAATATCGAACACCGAGTACGGAAGGCACTTTCCACAAATCCCAGAGCATCCAGAAAATAATTTGGGAAGGGGCTCACCTTTAAAATTTTTCGATCATTTTTTCCCTATTAATTTTTTGTTGTCCTTTTAAGTTAAAAAAATAAGTGAATCCAACTTTTTTTTGTACTCTAAGAAACCTTAACTTGCGTAATCCATAAAATCAAACTTTTTGTGAACAAAATTTAATTAATTTGTTATAATAATGTGCAGAAGCTGCAGGGATGAGGAGGAGGAGGAGACTACGTCTCATCTCCTCTGCACATGTCCTGCACTCTCCCATAAAATAAATCTCTACCTAGGAGCCTTCTTCGTCAACGAACTCAGTGACTTAGCTAATACAAATGTTAGAAGTCTATCGCGCTTCATTAGAAGCTCCAAATGGTTTTAGCGAGTAGGGGTCGAAACTCCCGATCCATGTGGCATCACAACGGACCTCAGTGGTCTAAGTGTGTTGGCTTTCTGCTAACAGCCACTTCAACCTAACCTAACCTATAATAATATTATAGGCAAACAAAATTAATGAACTTTGTTCATTTTTTATATAAACAAGTTTTGAATTTTAAGTTTGAATGTTAAAATAGTTAAACATAATGTTTAATTATTGTTTTTTTGGGAAAATCAAATCCATTCTCCTATTTTTTTTGTTGGCAAATTGTTCAACAACTTCCTCAGGGTCTATATTGATTTCTCTGTGAATATTCATGGATACTTATCTATTTAGACGAGCTTCGGAAATTGTTACGCTCAGCCAAGTCTTTAACCTTCTCAGGACGGAAAATGTTCTCTATGGCTCTGCTGACGTAACAGTACTTCTAGTATCTTCTTTCATCGAGTATCTGAGCTCCCTCTAAATCTCTAAGATTTACGAACAAGTTTCAGTTAATCATGTACATTATGATGAAATCACTTAAATAATAAGATGATTTTGGGGGGGGGTTGGGGGGGGGGGGGGGTTGAGACCCCTGAGCCCTCAATACGCCACTACACTGGGACCGTCTGACATCAGCTTGATGGAACGGTAAATATCAGTCTCAAGAGTATCGCCTTATCATTTGAACAAAGGAAGAAGATAGTTTTTATTCCATTTGTTATGATGGAAACAGGAAACACATTAATACTTCAACTTCGACTTCGACTTTGACAAGAGCGAGAACTTCAGCGTTTAAAGTTAAGTCAACCATATTGAAAAATGCAACTTCGACAGCGAACCAAAAAATGGTTGTAAACAAAAGAGACAATTATGTCAAAATACAAGCAAGGGAGAAAATTCGCTCAAAATATAAGTATTTGCATGTTGATAAAACTGAAAACATCGCCTCAAGGTTGGTGGGACTTGCACTTCAACTTTGAATTTAGGATTTAGGTCTAACGTTGAAGTCGAAGTTGAGGTTGAAGTGCTATTGTGTTCTATCAAATTAAAAAGCATAGGTTCTGAAACATGTGGCGTGGTTGTCAAAGTTGAATTAAAACTTGAAGTGTTGATGTGTATCTACCATTAGGCATTTAATAACTTATAATAGATTTGGAGATGAGAATCATGAGCCATTGACCCGTCCGGCAAAACCGCTTTTCGGTTTTTGGAGTCTTTGACTGCCTTCCTAACTTCTTAGACATTGATGCTACTTCTTCATTCTTAGGAATGGCTCCTGCAAAGTATATCAGAGGAAATTATTCATTGGGATTTACAATACTGTTGCCACCAGTGTGAATTCCGCATGCTTGTACTCTGCGCTCTTCTTTCTCAACTTCTTTGCTGATGTGATAGGAGATAATTTGTCATATTGGCAATAAATGCTTCGCCTTTCTCTTTGTCTAGATAATAATAATAATGATATTTAGTTAGGGTATATTGCACTGCGACCTATTGGTCTATTGTGTCCCCTTGCTTGTGCCTCGGAGAGGTTCATGCCCTCTTTCAGAGCCCTCTCTAGATACTTCTTAGTGAAGCGTGTCGAGGCATTGCTCTGTTTTATCCTTGGCAGGTCACACTCCTTAGAGCACAGCGTCCAGTCAAGTTTCTTTAATGAATCTGAGAATGAGCTGTGGGTCCATGTTTTGTATGTCCTTGTCTGTTATTTGGTGCCTGCCCAAATATTTCATCCTTTTGTGGGCCAGTGCCCCACAGGATTCCAGTATGTGGTCTGAAGTTTCGGCGGTTTCACTGCAGAATCTGCAGAGCCCGTACTCCGATATGCCCATTTTCCTCAGGTGCTCCTTGAGTCTGCAGTGCCCCGTGAGGAGTCCTGTTAGGATTCTTAGGTTATTCTTGTTAAGGCCGATACAAGCTTTGAATCTCTTTTGGTTATAGTTTCCTAGGAGTTTCTTTGCTTGCCTCAGACCTTGGTGGTTGAGAAAGGTTTTGACCCTTGTTTCTTCCTTCAGTCTCCTGAACTCTTCGCGTATAGTGTGTTTTCCTATCCCGCAGAACGGTTCAGGTCCTATAAAGGGTTCCTCTGCCCCTTTTCTTGCCAGAGAGTCCACTGCCTCATTGCCTGTAATGCCAACATGGCCAGGAACCCAGCAGATGGAAATTCTGTTGTTCTTGCCTAGTCTATTCAGTCCGTGTAGGCATTCCCACACGAGCTTTGACTTGATAACGTAGGCGTCAAGAGCCTTTATAGCTGCTTGGCTGTCAGACATTATTGCTATGTTGCAATTTCTGTAGTTTTTCTCGAGGTTGATTCGAACGCACCTATCTATGGCACATATTTCTGCCTGGAAGATGCTGGTACATTTGCCCATGGATTCGTAGTGCTTAGTTCCTGGCCCAAACACTCCTGCACCAGTTCCCTCCTCGGTCCTCGATGAAATGTCGGTAATGCACAGGCACGCCAGTCTTTGCACTTTGCCGATTGTTTCTCTTGTTGTGGCTAGACTGGTTCGTTTCGCCCATGCTACCGCTCCGTATGTGATCATTGGTCTCACGATTGCAGTGTACATCCATCGCAGGATGTTTGGGATGCATCCCCATGCCTTCCCCGCTAGGCTCCTACATATCATGAGAGCGCGGGTGGCCTTCTTGGATATCTCCTCTGTATGTTTTCGCCAGAGGAGTTTACTATCTAGATGGAGTCCTAGATATTTTACTTCTTTGACTGGTATCAGTATCGTGCCTGATAGGCTAATGTCCTTAAGTCTTTGAAGTTGTCTTTTCCTTGTGAATGGTACTATCGTTGTTTTCGCCGGATTGATGTTAAGTCCGACAGTATGGCACCATTCGTTGGTTACTTTAAGCCCCCTTTGTATGATGTCCCCAAGGGTTTCCTCTTGTTGTGTTTACTCTGATGGTTCCAGATGGTGTTTGAGTCTCAGCTGATCTGGTGGTCAGCAGCTCACACATCCAGTTGGATACTGTACTGTTAACTCCTTTCCTATCCAGGGATCGTTTAATCGCCTCATGTGAGGTATTGTCAAATGCTCCCTCTATGTCTAGGAAAGCACACAGTACTATTTCTTTTGCTTCCAAGGCCCATTGAATTATCTCCGTCAGCGGATATAGGGCGGTCTCTGTTGATCTGCCCGCTCTGTTTGCATGCTGACGATGATGTAAGGGGGATCTGTTCAATACATCTTCCCTTAAATAATTGTCCGCAACCTTTTCTGTCATCTTCAGAAGAAATGACGTAAGGCTGATGGGTCTGTACGATTTTGGCTGTGTGGGGTCTTTTTTCCCCGCTTTTGGTATAAACACAATCCTTGCTCGACTCCATTACATTGGTATGTGGCCCAAGGCAATACTGCTCCTTATTATTTTAAGCAGGTGTGGTATTAGTATCCCTTGCCCTTCTTGTAGTAGGGCGGGTATAATGTCGTCCACTCCGGCAGATTTAAAAGGCTGAAAGGAACTTATTGCCCATTTCAGTCGTCCCTCAGAACAGATGGTTTATTCTCCGAGGTCTGATTGAAGTGGTATTGATTCCTGGCTCAGTACTAGGCGAGCTGCCAGGAAAGTGAGTTTCTAGTAGCAATAGTGCCCTTTGATCCTCACATTCCGTGAACTCGCCATCTGGTTTCTTCAGACACATCGGCACTACTCCTCACTTCGCAAGAGCTTTGTTTAGCCTTGTTAAAGTAGGAGTGCTGGTGATTGTCTCACAGAATTTCCTGAAGCTATTTCTTTTAGCTTTTCTGATTTCCTTATTATAAGTAGTAAGGGCCATTTGGTAGCTTTGTCAGTCTCCGCTGCGCTTTGCTTTATTGAAAAGCTTCCGCACCTCGGATCTTAGTTTTGACAAGTTATTGCTCCACCATGGCGTCTGTTTCCTGTCCCGTTCTCTACTTATAGGACAGTTTTCTTCGAACGCAGAGATGATGGCGTTTGTTATGCCTTCCACTGCGCTCTCTAGCTCTAGGGGGTGGCCCGGAGCCTTCCTTAAAACAAGGCGCCCCAGATTGCTCTCTAGAGCAGTTCTATAGGTTTCCCAGTTGGTTTTCCTTGGATTTCTCGTGATACTTGTGCTGTCCAGGTCGAATACTATTATTCGATGGTCAGACAATGACGGCTCACTAGATACTCTCCAGTTGCTAATTAATTTACTTACGCTTGGGTAACCAAGCGTGAGGTCGAGTACTTCCTCCCTGACCCTATTTACAAAAGTGGGGGTATTTCCCACGTTTATAATATCAAGTGACGAACTCATAATAAATTCTAGTAGGTACTCACCCCTGATGTTGGTATCGGTGCTCCCCCATATGATGTTGTGGGCATTTGCATCGCACCCTATAAGGAGCGACATGCGGAGATTGTTACAATGCTCCACCAGTCGCTGCATTTGGGATGATACTACCGGCTCATCCCCTGCACAATACGCCGATGCGATGACAATGGTGCGGTGACATCCTTCAACATCCAGATATTCCTGAATTGGCACCAGATCTCGTCGTATTCTGAAAGTAGAAAAAATTTATATTTATTTTTATTGTTTATTAGAATGCAAGCTCTCGGTTTCTCGGCCCGTGTGTCCATATTACTTTTGCATCCTTGCTCGCCTTTGTCTAGATTGTACCATGTGATTTTCGCAGATACTTTTTGTTTTGCTTATTTTTTTTCCCCGCCTCCATACAAATTTCTGCCAAGAGCAGACGGTGTTGCTGCGCTATTGACCCTCCGAGGACCACTTTGCCGTCTTTAACTAGAAGCTTCATGAAAAGCGCTACCAAAGTGTGATCAATCTGGATTTCATTTCCGACTGCTGTGACCAGGTGCCGGCTTTGTTTGACGAACATGGTATTAAGAACGATAAGACCGTATGACTTGTGTAATTCCTACCGAAATCTAGCCCTTGGAATGAAACTTTACATTCGTATTCAAAAGGACTTTTATTTCCTGGAAATGTATATTTGATTTATACATTTATATTAACAATATTATAATGTTATAATGTTTAATATAACTTACGTTTATTTTTTTTTATTTTCTTTTATTTGTTAAGTTTGAATAAGTTTGTGCAATGTACTACTCGCTCGCTATTTTATCTAATTTCTTCAATCCGAAAGCTGCAGGAATTGCGTTTATGACGTAAGGATTAATATGGCTGCCATCATCCGGTTGTGGATGCATTTTGGTCGGCATTGCCAGATTTGACAACAACTTGCATATCCTTGGGATATCTTCACCCGGAAAGTTTCATATGCCGTATCCTAGTCTTCGCTTGACTTCCCTTAACTGATTTCAAGTATTGGCAGAAAATACAAAACTGTTTTCTCGCCAACCTAACCTGTTCTCCTGGAATTGCTAGCGCCTCCCTAAAGTCGATGGGATTTAATTGTATTACCCTCCATTTATATGAAAATCTTATTTTACGAGTATCATAGACCCTTCAATTTCCCAGACAAAAAAAAATATTATTGTTCTTTTTTTAATAATGTCTACGCCTCAGTACATAGTTAATTTTGTATGAAAAATAATTTTATTATTCCTGTCAAGTGCGCGAACCGTTGGCACAAATACTATACTCGTACACACTCACCTACATATGTATGCACGACGAGTATGTAACTCTCTTGTCAGTTTCAATCTTCCATTATGTCGTACAGCGATATGTTTCAAGTCAGTGGAACACTGGGAACGTGTACCGAGAATAGACGCAAGTATTTATACGAGACGAGTATGCGCACACCTTACGCTTCGCGTCGTAGCATTTGTCACTTCGGTGAAAAAGCCTGAAAAGTCTTGGACTGGAATCAATGAAATTCGCTGAATCTAAGTGATTCATGTGACGGGCGATCTGACAGACAGACGGAGATTAAAAAAAAATTGCAATAACTGACACTGTTGCAGTGCGGTTTATTTGGTATTTACTTTCAGCATTATCCGCACGAGGGAAGGCAAACATTTGACGATTCTTGTTAATGATTAGAAGGATTGAAATGGGGCTTAGATAAGCATTTATGTAAATATCTTGCTCAGTTTAGTCATGGTTTGTTTGTTATTTCATTGAACTCCCAATTAAAATTGTTATGAATCGAAAAATGAATCATCGCGTCAGGAACAGAATGCGTTGAAACAATTAAGTTTTTGTCGTAGGTACTAATATATTTTGACTCGTTTTGTTTTAAATAAGAATACTTATTTATAGATGAAGATATGCCAATAAGTCGAAGGCAATGGTCTAACTCTAAGGTACATTTCAAATAAAAGTGAAAGCAGTTTTGAAGAGATATTAAGACCGCTATAAGTTTGAAGGATCTGAACAGTATTTTTATTTATTTATTTATTTCCATCAATTGATTCAAGATCTGCTGATGACAAAAAAAAAATTTAGCACAGGAAAAAGTACAGGAATGGTACTTCTTGATGTCGAGAAAGCATTCGATTCAGTTTGGCATGATGCTTTATTGCATAAACTTCTTAGACTCAATTTTCCTATGTACTTAATCAAAACAATTCAATCATTTCTGTTTGAAAGAAATTTCAAGGTTTCTATAAATAATTGGTACTCTGAGTAACAAGGTACAAGAAGTAGTTAAAAGGATTAATATAACCACTAAAACTCTTTATCCCCTTACAAATCGGAAGTTCAAACTTAGCAATGAAAACCAGCTGCTGATTTTCAAAGTCGTGTTCCAAGCAATTGTGTTTTATGGTTCACCGACATGGGGTAAATGTGCAGCTAGTCATATTAGCAGACTCCAAGTAGCTCAAAACAAGATTTTGAAAATGATGTTTAAGCTTCCATGGTGTTTTTCAACAGCTGAACTTCACGCTTTTTTTCAATATGGAAATGGTATCATATAGAATTGCCAAACATAATGAACTTTATCTTATATCTTGCTTATCTTCAGATAACCCTCTAATTTCAAACCTAGCTTTATAGTTACAGTACTATTATTTAAAATACGACTTATTATGGGATATTAAATTTAGTTATTTATTTTAAAATTATTTATTTATGTATATACATACATATAATACATTCAATAATTTTTTTAATTTGTTATTCAGTTATTCATTTATCAATTCACTTTGATGTCCATTATAATCATTTTCTGTTTGTTTTTTTATATGTAAAACTTAAAGCTTGGTCTGAAAAGAGTCCTGAACCGCCCACTCTTCTTCTCTTCACTCTACGTTATATATTTTTATTGTTGTTTAATTATTTTTGTTTTTTCTAATGAAGGTAGCTTTTCCTTCAAATCCTTTTTAATTAGTTTTTTTTTCTTTATGTAAATGTTTAATAGATTATCAGTGTTAAGGTAGATTTATACCATAACTCTGTAAATTTTGCAATATAGTCTGTTGCCGCGCCGGGCAACTACTTCAGTTTTTGTGAACAAAGAACAATGAGACACAAGCAAAATTACCTTAGTAATTCAAATGGCATTTATTTGTCTTATCTTTGTTACAAAATTCCTGTGTTTAAAGAAATTATTGAGTTTCTAAATTTTGTTAATCAAATGTTACTTAAAGAGAAATACATACTTTTAGTTTTTCTTACAAAATATACTCGTATGAATGATATCGATTCTACCTTTAACCTCGAATTCAAATTAGGTCCGTCTGCACATTGACAAATTGTGTCCTGTTTGATCTGTCAAGTTTGCGGCTGTTGCGGCAGGGTTGTCAACAATAGTCTAAGAAAATAATGTATAAATATTTTGCTACAATAAATACAATACAATACAGAACAAAAACACAGTTACAAAACATTAAAAATTAATAAATTACAATAGTTATATACAAACTTCTAATAATTTTTTTTTCAAAACATCTATTTATTGAAATATCAATATTATTGCACATTTCATTGAATTACTTTAAGGAACGCGTAATTGGTTTATTCAAACCGTAGTTTGTCCTATGATGAGGAACATAAAAATAAACGTTACTATTATGAAACAATCTTGGCACATGAAAAGGAATTAAAGAAACAAGGTCGATAGATGTAATTCTATGCTCCAAAATATCTTCTACGAACATAACGCATTGAATTTGCATACGACCTTTAAGCGTTTTCATATCAATGAGTGAACATCTCGAATTATAGTCAGGCATAGAACCAATCCAATTTAATTTCCTTAAAGCATAGCTCGTAAAGCGTTTTTGAATTCTTTCTATCCTCATTATTCCATATTTCAAAGGCATTTGACAGAGTTTGGCATCAAGCTCTCTTGTCGAAAATGCGTGCATTTGGAATCGATGATACTCTTCTTCAATGGATTAGAAATTACCTTTCGGACCGTTCAATTCAAGTTGTTTTGAACGGTTTCAAGTCTGCAACTCACCAAATAAATGCTGGTGTCCCCTAAGGCTCTGTTCTGTCCCCGACTCTCTTTCTCATTTTTATAAATGATCTCCTGTCTGTTACTTTTAATCCAATCCATTCCTTTGCACCCTTAGCTTCTCATATTCGTTTCTTGGGTCACGCCCCTCATCTTCGGGTGTGGAACTGGAACGGCAACGTATGTTAAGCTCATTAAATTCCGATCTTAACAGCTTAACCCAGTGGGGTAAAACCAATAGAGTGCAATTTAATGCTTCCAAAACACAATGCTGTCTCCTGTCATTAAAGCAAAACCCACACACATTGCCATTATCTATGAATGGCACTTGCATCGCTGAAACCGAAAGACTTTCCATTGTCGGTATGTGTGTTAATGACAATCTTCGTTGGAATGACCACATATTCGATGTCGCCAAGAACGCCGCGAAATGTCTAGGCTTCCTTAAGCGTTGTAAGAAATATTTCACCCCTTCTGATCTGGCTACAATTTATAAGGCGTTTATTCGCCCGAAACTGGAGTACAACGCTCATATCTGGTCCGGTGCACCAATAACTTATTTGGAGCTACTTGACAGCATCCAAAAACGCGCGATAAAACTCATTGGCGACCGAGACATTGCGAGATCGATTGACTCTCTTAGTCATCGTCGTAATGTCTCCTGCCTTTCGTTATTTTATCGTTATTTCCACCATAAGTGCTCCAACGAAATAGCCAGTTGCATTCCACCCCTAGAACATTTCAACCGCAATACCTGCCATGCCAGGAATGCGCATCAGTTTACCATTAAGCCTGTATTCGGACGTACAGTGAAATACAAGGAATCTTTCTTTAGCCGTACAATACGAATATGGAATGCTCTTCCCCGCTCCATTTTTCCTACACATTATGATTTACAACCATTTACAACCAACGTGCATCGGCATCTCTCCCTATCTTCTAACCCTAATTTCCTTAACGCCCCCGCTGTGTAGCTAATACATTATAAGGGTATCAAAAAATCCATTTAGTGCGTGTCCATTATACAAAAAAAAAAAAAAAAAATTCCAATTTCATAACATGGTGCCTAAACAACACCACCATATTCCAACACTGGAACAACAAGAGACATAAATAATGTGTTTAGCGTATATGCATCCTGGAAATCATGTGAATTTCTGTTTCAAAAAAATGAATTACCCCTAGAGACAATATAGTCAATGTGGGACCTGAAATGCATTTTCGAATCGATATAGATCCCAAGATCTTTAATACAGTCAACTCTAAGGAGTTTAAAATCATTAAAACAATAATCAAATTTAACGATAGACGCAGACCTAGTCACACTTAAAATTTTGCATTTCGAATCATTCATCTCAATATGGTTATAATTACACCATTCCAAGAAATTGTTTATGTCTTCCTGCATGAAAAAACAGTCCTGAGGCAAAGAAACCGGAAAAACATCATCAGCATACATAAAACAACTGCAGTATTTCATAACAGAAGGCAAATCGTTTGTAAAGATGATGAATAGAAGTGGACCTAAATGACTTCCTTGTGGAGACTCGACAAACCCTTCTATTAGATTGTATGTTAAATGTTCAATCTTTACTATTTGTTTCCTTCCAGTTAAATAAGAACTCAGCCACTGAAAAAAAGATTAAATAAAACCTAATCTATCTAATTTCTGTAAAATCAGATCGTGATGTACACGATGGAACGCTTTTACAAAATCTGTGTAAAGAACATCAACTTGTTTCCCCGATTCCATTTGGTTGCAGCAAAAATTTGTAAAAAGACTTAAATTAGTGCAAGTTGATCTACCCTTCAACTTACAGAATTTCAAGCACAATGTCAATATAAGGTTGTATTACGAAAAAGAAGAAATGCGGACCAAGGATAGACGAAATGAGATAATCCATTCGACAGTTATTAGAGGGCTCGGATTTTTATGCGCTAAAAAACCCAAAAATAAAATATGCACATAAAATGAGAAAATATGCGCTTAAAAAGTGAAAATATGCTTTAAAAACTAAGAAAAATAATAAAAAGACGTTGAAAACTTTTAAAAAATTAGTCTTTTATTTAACATTAATATTAAAAATAAATAAACATAAAATATACTTCATTTAACTGAAAAGAAAACTAAAATATTACATTTCAAACTTATTAAAATAAGGCAACTAGTTGTCCAAATTCGTTGAAAAAGCCTTGTTTAAAAACCATAAAGTTTTTTTGGAAATTTTCAAAAAGAAAACTTTGTCTGTTTGGTCGGAAAAAACTCTTTTACATAGAAAATGATCTTTCAACGTTAACAGTTGTAACTGGAGCATTCTTAAATGACATTATTTTACTAATTGAATAGTTCTCCAGGTTCTCTTCTTCGTTATTTTTCAATGTCAATATTCTTGAGATTTTTTTCATTTTCATGTACCCTTCGTTTTAAATACATTTTTAATTTTCTCTTGAGTTACTCCTCCTATTGAACCTTCGACTGAGTTAATTTTTGTAAATGCATCTTCCATCAAGTCTATTTGGGTTTTAAGTGTGTTCCATCCCTGTAGCTTAGTGATACTTTCACTAAGAAATCCATAATTGGAACTTATAAAACTTAAATGATTTTTTTAACAGTGACTGGTTAAGTAGTTCTTTTGTTTTTTTTAATAGAAAGAGCTTCAGATTCATTAAACTCTTTGACTACCTATCCCTTCAAATTGTTCAAAATATTTTGAATAATATTCCACTGCATTCACCAATGTTCCCCATCTAGTAATTATAGGTTGAGGAGGAAGAGGAATTCCGGGATTTGTTTCCTTAAACATTTCTACCCGTGTTGGTGCTTTGAGAAATATTTTTTTTCCATTAGACACTAACGTATCAACGTCATTGAAATTGCTTCTTATTTCCTCTGCAACACGATGCAGTGCGTGAGCCAAACAGGTTACATGGATCATTTTAGGATAAAAAAGCTTTAACCCACGAGCAGCTTTTACCATGTAAGGGGCTGCATCAGTCAAAAATAAAAGTATTTTGTTTTTATCGATGTCTCCAAGTAAATTAATCGAGTCATCAAAAGTGCGGGCGATGGTAGCATTGTTTGTTTTTTCTAATGTTTTTCAATCCAAGTTACAATTCTTTTTGATCAGGTAGAGATAGCAAAAGGCACGGGAATGACATTGGAATAAGATGACAGCTGGAATTGTGTTTGATGTTGCCAAGTTAGTTCTTTCGTGGAGGTTGAAACTTTAAGCTTTAAGGTGCTTAGCTTATGCATGTTTTTCAAAGTAAACTTTTTCATTTTCATGTGTTTTAGATATTACGAAAATATGTACTGAAAATATGCATTTATTTTAAAAAAATGTCCAATGAACCAAAAAATGCATTTATGTGCATTTATAGTAATATTATGCAAAAATATGTTCTAACAATTGAATGCCATTTTAAAAGACTTTTACTGATTCGAAAAACTATCTTAATTATTTGCTTCTACGTTTTTCCAAAAAAAAATATGTATTAACATAGAAATCCTAGCCCTGGTTATTACCGACACTGAGGTAGTAATAAATTCAAATAACAACTGCCATTCAATGATGAGTGTAAAATTCTTAAAATGAACACAACAGTTGACTTAGATACTCGTATTCAAATGGTTTTGCATGTCGTCGTTTAACTTATACGTCAGTCTTAGTTAAACTTAAGTGGGCATTCATATCTCCGTAAAAGAATCCTAACTAATGCCATGAAATTTATTAAAATGTCACTTGAGATGAATAGTTGTTGCAAGGATCTAGTTACCTGCCTACATACTTTTTGAGTGCGTTAAAAATAACTAATGCTCGCTGTGCAGTTGCTTTTCATAAAATGTATGAATCGTTTTTATTTTTATTTTCTTAATTGCGATGGCGACGGCGACGCACGGTTGATATTCAGCACATGAGGAGCCTGTTCGGTGAGAATTTATGTCTATAAAGCGATTAAGTTGCTGCATTTGGATTTGCATGAGACATCATCATTATACATAGCTAATATGTTTTAAAATATTAGATTTTATTTGTAATAAACATTCATTGGCATATAGCAATTCAACGAATCAAGTAGTGAAAGCTGGGACATACGAGTGCGAGTGCTCAAATGATCTTACATATTTGTTTGTTTAAATTAAATATTTGCTGTGCTAGTGTGCTGCACTCTTTATCGTTATAGATGTCGTTTTGATTTTCTAAAACTTTACTTTTTCTTGTAAAATTGTCAAGATGTGCGTCAAACTCATTTGTTACGATGCATAGAAGTAAAATATCTTGGATTAATCCTAGACAAAATGTTTAACTGGATGAGATTAGATTAGATTTTTTGGGGGAGGTGGTATATTGTATCCAGATCACTGCGGCCGCTTGTGGGCCTATTGTGATGTGCTCTAGTTTAGAGCTCGTCCATCACGCCGCAGTTTTTTAGAAATTCTTTAGGAGTGCTGGCAGCTATGTTGACGCGTTTTAATTAAACAGTTGCATTCACATAATATATGTTCTGCTGTTTCTACGTCCTCGTTGCACAATCTGCAGGTATTGTCTTGTGCTATGCCCATAGTCATCAGGTGTTTTTTGACACGGCAGTGCCCTGTGAGGAAGCCTGTGACTAGTCCAATCTGACTTCTACTTAGTTGTAGTAGTTGTTTCGTTTTTTTTGTGGGAACTATTTGGCATAACGTTTTTAGCTTGCCTGTTTCCTTCGGTTTCCCTCCAGAAATGAAGCTTCTTTTCCTCAAGCCAGGTTTTAACACAGCGTCTTGGCATCATGAATACGGATGCGGATTCTGTTCTGGCTAGTTCGTCTGCTTTTTCATTGCCTACGTATCCACTGTGTCCACGCACCCAAATCAATTGAACTTTGTTTCTGGTGCCCAGTATTTGTAAGAGTTGGAGACAATCCCAGACCAGTTTTGATGTTATTTCAAAGGCGTTGATTGCGAGTAGGGCCGCCCTGCTATCGGAGAGAATGTAGATGATTTTGTTTTTGAAAAGTCTGTTTAGATTCTCCTGAATGCATAGCTGTATCGCGTGGATATCCGCCTGAAATACGGTGCTGCTTGTGTCCATACTAGCGTATAGGCCGTATACTTCTGCTCCAACTCCTTCATTTGATTTCGATCCGTCTGTATACCATACATGTGAATCTTTGGCAAATGTAGGTTTATTCTGTTCCCAGTTTAGACAGTATGGGAATGTAACCTTGAAGTTGTGCCGGAAGTTGTATCTTGGTAGACATTTGTCTGTTAGGTGTATTCCAAGTAGTTCGTGTTCTCTGAGTTCTTGTGCAACCAAACGGCGGCTGCATATGTGATAATAGATCTTGTAATTGCCATATACATCCATAGTGTCATTTTGGGGTTAAGTCCCCAATTTTTACCAAGTAGGCTTTTGCTGGTCCGTAATGCGGTCCTGGCCTTATCAATAGTTTTGGTAAGGTGGGAGTTCCATGTAAGTTTTTCATCTAGTGTTATTCCTAAATATTTAACTAACGTTGAGAACTCTATTGTTTAACCGAAGAGTGTAGTCTTCCTCGCCTTCTTCTCTTGGTGAATGCGATTATGGTGCTTTTCTTGGCATAAGTCCAACCTTTGTACACCACTCAGCAACCAGGTTCAGAGCCCTCTGGAGGCGATCCGAGATTGTGTCTTCGAATTTACCTCTGATTAGGATAGCTATGTCGTCTGCATATCCTTGGACATAGAAACCATCATTACTGACAATAATCAGTAGCTCATTTTCTACGATGGACCATAGCAGTGGTGAGACGACTCCTCCCTGGGGGCTTAACCGGAACTCACATAGACGAGAAAATTACGAAAGCTACTAGAGCTTTACGGACCTGTCGGCGCATGTATGGTAGACCCTGGGGAATCTTTCCAAAGATCACCTACTGGATCTGTACAGTGATAGTGATGATAAGACCCATAATAGAGCTGTGTCAATCGTGATTGATTCGATCTTTTTGACCCGATCACAATAAAGTATTGGTGATTGCAATCACAAAGCCCGAAGTCAATCGTTCATCGAGTCAATACTTTTGTTCTGTTCTGACTACTTCATTTCTTTATTATGCCCCTATTGTATAACACAACTCAATACAACTCAACTTTCACACAACCAAACTATTTTTTCGTATTATGCAAGAGCAAGACAACCTTTTTCAGTTGCAATCGTGAAGCGTTGCATATGCATACACACAGACAACCACCGCCATCTTGGTTGTCTGTTGACAGTCAACTTTTCGCTTAAGGTTGTTTTTGGCAATACCGAATTTTGAATTACAACCAAGAGACAACTCAACTGTTTTACACAATAGGGGCATTACTGATTACTGATTTCTTATCTACTGAACCAATAAATGTGTTAATATATCAAAATATTTTTATTTATTTCGGCTTATTTCGTTTTACCAACACATATTTGTTCTACAAAAATATCGCTTCTGTTCAATAATCTCCATTTCCTAATTATTTGTTGCAGTTGCAGTTTGTTATTATTGAGTGTATTCACTCTTACAATCCATTCGAAATTCGAATGTATCTGTCTCTATCGAAACTAAATTGAACGAATGATGATTGGTGTTTTTGATTGTATTGAAATTGAATAGAGCAATACAATACTCCCATGTCCCATCTGTCATTGATTGATTGAATGATTGATTGAAATGACTGAATCATTTTTTCAACCAATACTTGAACGATTCAATCATTAAATTTGAACGATTGACACAGCTCTAACCCATAATGACATACGCTTCTATAGTATGGTGGACTTAAGCAACCTGCCCAACAGCTGCCATAGGGGCAATAGCATGACTAACACCTCTTCACATACACATACACAAAGTGAAGATTCGCAATGCAGCAAGTGTAATACAGTTAAATTACATTAATACAGTTAATTCTTACCGACCACCCGGAACTGATGACCATTCTCGCTGTACTTCCGAAACTTAATATGAACTGTGCGGTCATAGATCGCCTTCACAAAACATGCTTCAATAAACGGTTTTCCACCGAGATTCCCAATAGAGAAGCATGGGTTATTGATAGCCCACCAAATAGCCACAACGGCATAAAGTTGTATGCAGATGGTTCTAAAATGGAATTCTCCTGTTCTCCTCCTTTTTGTCCAGGCAACTAAATAGAAATTGATAAATTTATAAGAAAATATTGGGATATAACAATCTTAACTTAAATGGTTATTGGGACTATAAGTCCCAGTATAATATTTAGTTTAAAAAAATCACTTTGTCGACCTATATTTTTTTCGGAAATAGTATTTCTCCCGTCTTATTATTTTATTTTATCTTTTAAGTAGCTAATATTGTCCACAAAACATACAAAAATAAACTTTGCATGCCAGATATGATGCAAAGCCTTCGTTTAACGTTACATAATTATCGGAAAATAACGAGATACGTTACCTAAATTTTAGGTTTCAAAAGAAGTTGCTGCTGTGGAAAATGAAAAATGGAAGAGGACCAAGGAATTACGGACTGTTTTCCTGTTTTAAAAGACTTCCTGTAGGAAAATTCTATTTAAGATCTAAGGCCAAACTTACAACATTTATCGACATTGAGCATCAATTTCGATAAATACTTTTCGGAGAATCGCGAACAATACGATTGAATTAGAGATTCATAACCATCCATGCCACATCCATATGCACTTTCAATAACCGAGGAAGAACAACTTTGGAATCTTGTGATACAAGCCTAAAACTACAAGGCAAACGTTTGCAATTTTGGAGTAATGCATCACAAGAACATCCCAATATCGGAACTAAAGCTTTGAAGATGCTTTTACCGTTTTTTACGTCGCACTTGTGTGAAACTGGCTTTTCTGTTGTTACAGTAATCAAGTCAAAATACAGATCACAAATTAATTTAGAAAAAGAAATGAGAGCAGCGATTTTAAAATTGCAGCCCCGATTTGATAAGTTATGCTCGGAAAAACAAGCTCATCCTTCTCATTGATTATAATTTTCATGTTTTCTAATAAATAACAATAAATTAGTGTACTACAATCTTTAGAGTTTTGTTTAATTGTTTGGTAAATAAAGTAGTCTGCATTTTTTTAGAGTTACACACAGCTGTCTTCCCTTAGAAGGTCGTCACAAAAAAATTACATTCTAAAGGGTCTTTCATTAAGGACTTGACAATTTCTTTTTTAAATAAAATGAAAATTACTTGAGATAACTCAAAAAAAAAATGTATTGGCTTGAATTACTATCAAAGCATTTATGATTGGAATTCTACTTCGTTCATATGTTCACCACGGGAACGTATGCAGCGGTCGATACGTTAAACCCAATTTTCGATGACTCGACCGATACGACCGCAAGGTATTTCTCGTTCAATATTGGCTCTGAGCTCCTCTAACGTGGCCGGCTTGCTGGCAAAGACCAATGATTTAGTGTAGCATCATTAAAAAAGAGGCGTCAAATCACACGATCTCGGCCAATAGACGGGTCCATTTCTCGAGATAACACGTTGACCGAACTGAGATTTCAATAACTCGATTGTTGCACCCGCTGTGTGGCTTATGGCACCGTCTTGTTGGAACCACATATAACTGATGTACAATTCATGCAATTGCTTTAAGAAATAACGTTCCAACATGTCTCTGTAGCGAATGTCATTTAACGTAACGTGACGATTATTTTCATCTACGAAAAAAAACGGCCCAATGACGTCACCAAACAGTGACTTTTTGCGGATGAAGAGCTATTTCATAAAGCACATGAGGGTTCTCACCTGTCCAGTAACGCATATTTTGCTCATTGACGAAGCCGTTTAACCGAAAATGCGCTTCATCGCTGAAGATGATTTTGCGATGATATTCTTCATTTTCTTCCATCATGTCCAGAGCCCAATTCGAGAACGTACGTCGCTTCATATTGTAGAGTGACTGGGTCTGTTTGGTGAACTTGGATCGGTCTTATGTAATCCAGCCATAGCAGCAGCAGTGGCACGCTTGCGGATGCTCAGCTTCAGCTCGACGGTGGGGTGGGATCTTGCTGCTGGCTACCCTAAGTCTACAAAAATAATTATCGTGCCATAGGTAAAAGAGAAAGAGATATAGATGGGGGTGAAGAGAAATGTGAAAATCCTCGCATACCAGAGGTTAATGTAAGATATTAAGAAAAATGGTTTTTAAATCAGTGTAGGGAAATTAAAATGAAAGAGAGTATGAACAAACCATATCAGCAATGGTGTCTGATAGAAAACTGACACATGGAGGAACCCTCCCCTTGCAGCTGACTGTTGCCATTGCTCCTTGACTAGCTCTCCTCAATATCTTTTGAGCTCGTCCCAAATGCACTTCTCGCACACCCTAATCAATGATACATCTCAACGAAATATATGATTTTAACACATGATTATTTATTTAAGTTTTAAATATTCAAAAATATATAGGGTCTTAAATTCATGAAAAGCGTTTAGACAAGAAACTATTCAATATTAACTTCATTAGGTAGATATATGATCAATGGAGTGTGTATACCAATTCAGGGCGCATTGTATTATAGTAACTAATATGCAAAATAGTTTACTCAATTTATAGAAAGATATAAACAGCAAAAATGTATGTACTAAGTCTTTATATGTTAGTCAATAAAGCCCAGGAAAAGATAATTAAAGTTTTGTACTCACTTTTGTAAAATCGTTGACGATATCGATGCGATGAATTTTGTGCACAAATTTCAGCGGCTCGTAGATTATTTAGGTTAGGTATTACGTATTTAATAAATAAAATCTATTCTTAGGCTTTTTTTTTGTTTGTACTTTTAAATTTTGTTTGCATTCAAGTAGATTTCTAAGAAATTTAGTATAGTTTAAATTTAGTTAATTGATAATTTAGGTAGGAAAATTAAAGTTTTTTGCCGATTTTTGGTCACACAATTTAAACTCATTTACTCATTTAGTAGTTGCACAAATTAAACTGCGATGCTGATGATGAGGTGAAATTTAGATTAGTGATGACGGATGTGGGGGGGTGATGTTAAAGGTGCACATGTACATTGTACAATGTTTAATCAAAACGTTTGATTTCGTTTGACCTGCATGCATGTGAAAATTTGGGTATTTTGTTTTTGTAGAACGTGTTGGACAGCTCTGATGATCCAGGAATATCTACGATTGGTGGTATCAATTAGGTTAGGTTTCTTTTATTTGCGGCGAGGTTTTAGTGGGTTTCCTAGTATGTTCGGGTAGGAGCACTAACTGATACAAGAATCCCGATAACACCCTTGTAAATTGGGGATGTGGAGGCTCTGGTAGACGATACCGTTTGGTGCTCCTCTAATCGTGTCACTACGCCGGTTTCGCGGGACTTATCGCAGTGGAGCACTGGGACAAATTGGGCAAATACCAGAACTCATCCGCTGCGAACTTCGAGTTTGTGTTTCGCCACGTGCAAAATTTTTAAAGTAGAGAACTTAGCTGAGCTTTAGTTTTTCCTACTTGTGTTTTCCTGTTTCTATTAATTTAGCTAACATTTAAATAATGGATTGCCGCTTGTGGCTTCTGATTTTCACCACCTACGCCAAGAACTTCGAGAAACAGAAAAAAGAGCGTGGAAAGTTTGCTCGACTTTTATACTATTTCGAAAAAGGAACATATTTGTCCTCGAAAATGGTCGATCAATTTCGAAAATGGTGGAATCGCTCTACAGGCTATGTTCACGCATAAATCCGGTTTGAGTCTGTTGCCAAGTCACTGGCAGTTATTTTTCAAAAACGTTTTTGTGATGGAAAATGTTTGGGTAATATTTTTGTCAAGTACGCCACAATATCATCAAATGGCTTTAGTTCTTGAGTCGGCTTGATCTTGAAAGGGTGTAGTCCAAGATCCTTACGCAAAATTCGCCATAATGTGGTCTGGGACTTGGAGACGCCCAATTCTCGAGAACGCGTGAAATTGACTGATTTGGCTTTTTTGCGACGGACGCCTCTACGACAGCAATAGTCTCACTGGTACGGCAACATCAAGCAGCGAATATTCTGACTCAAACTATTTCAGTAGACTATGAATTGCGAGCGTTAACGGCCGCCGAAAATTGGCGTTAACGCTCTTAAAGTTGCGACCACCGACTCGGAACTTCGGTAGTAAATTTTAATTATTTGTAAACGTTGTTCCTTGGTGTACTTCGCGATGATAAAAATGTTGGTTTTACTGAATATTTTGACATTGACAGTTTGGTAAACGGGTTAAGGGTGCGTTCACGCTGAAAGTTTGAAGTTGTGAAGTCACTAATAAAAGACCCTTTATAAAAGGAGTATAAAAAAAGATTGGGAACCACTGACCTAAACTGAATCGGTGATTGCTAAAACAACATAAGTGACATTTTTATTTTTTTACAAGAGATACAAAAAACCCTATATTTTTCCTGATGCGCCTGCACCAAATGCCGATTTCGCGCTTGAATTTCTGTGTGTTTTAGGTATCAAATTATGTTGGTTTTGTTCTCAACGCAATGTCTACCCATAAATGGTGTAAAAATGTAATAAAACTGATTTTGAAAAATCTGTTACTTATGTTGTTTTAACAATCACCGATTCAACTATAGAAAATACGTAAAACTCTAACGTGGGACTTTTAAAAGTGGCAATTTTTTTTTAAACTTAAGTTTCGAAATTTTTTTGTGATAAATTGTCCCAGTAAGTGCAACATTCGACAAAAAAGCGTGTTCTAACTCTTGCTCATTTTAGGAAACTTTTTAACCCGCCACTAACTAGTTTTTACTTTACAATGACCCTTGTCACAAAACTGAGAATTGTAAAAGGGAGAATGCAGATTGATGGTACGTTTACACAGAAAGGAAATTCATCATTCGACCTAAATTCAGCATTTCACCCGAATTGTTCGTCATTTCGCATACATTTGTCAGCATTTCGAAATATTTTAAAAGAATGTTCAATTTCGTCTCTGCATTTGGAAGTTTTTCAAATCAAACAAATCATTTAAGTTTTCCCACACGTCAATTAGCGCGCTAAATAAAAAACCAATTTGAAAGAAAACAGCCGCCAAAATATTTAGTTTGACAGTTAATGACATAGATGCATATATATATGTATGTACTTAAGATTAGAAAATTCAATTGAAAAAGTAGCAAGTTGACAGAAACATATTCAAATCAAGTCACTCAATACATATTTAAGTTAAATTTATTGAAAAATTAGGTATTTTTTTGCAACCACTTCTAATTTCAGAAGAAACAAAAACGTGCGCAAATAACGTTTGGCCGTAGCTGTCACATGAAATGTTCTTTGTTCAGTGGGGACGGCGAAGTGAAATTTTGAAATTTTGTCGCGAAATGTTGAATTTCAGGTCTGTGTAAACGTAGGATAAGAAAAAAAACATATCCACTATTAATTACCAACAAAAAAACGGATCTACCAGCCCAAATACACAAACAAACCGTTAAAATGTCTACGCTTTATGTGAAGTTTACGATCATCTAGGAACAGAAAAAGAAAAGAGATTGAAGAATTCATAATGATCAGACCACACGTAAATATTTAAAATAAAGTTTCGGGGGCTTTAACTTTATTACGGGTTGATAACGATAAAGTGCCCTTTATGTGACGATATCGTTGTAACCGACTGAAAATTTGACCCGATATAAGAAATCAGTCTTCTTCTTTTTCTTTCTTATCGGCGAAATTATGATCAGAATTAAAAGGACCATAACCCCGTGCTGCTTTGCTACTGGTCCGCCTGTGGGGTTCGCCGGTTTGCTCCCAAAAAGTATCGGCAAGTCCTCCGATTGACATTACCAACTGAGCCGTTCGCGCTCATTTTCTTGGAAATAAGTTCGTTGATGTGAAAGCTTAATATTGGAACTTCTTATTCGATTATTCGATCAAGCTTTGTGACTCCTACTGTCATGCGAACTATCTGGATCTCGCGATCAACCTTTGTGACTCCTACTATCATGCGAAGCATCTGGATCTCAGCTGCCGTTAATTGCCGTCATACCTACTTTTGATACGTAGTCACACATTGTGAGCGCCGGGTGCATATTTGCGGCTTATAGCCGCCTTTCTTTAAGCAAGTGTATTCATATCCGTACGTTGGCACGACTGGAAATCACCTGTCTCGTTAAAAACAAAACTTAATTACATCCAAATCGTAAAAAGAGGCAGGTCGTGATCAATAGACCATCAAGAACTTTTTTTATGAACTTGGTAGCCCAAAAATATACCTTCATTTTGTTTACCACTTGCACTATAAACTTTGGGAAACCAACGAATGACCGAAGAACAAAATCTCAAAAAAAAAATCGAAAATTAGGAAAAGTCTTGAAACCCAAAATCTCGAAAAAAAATGTTTAAGATTGAAATATGCAAACAAAAATCTCTCAAAGAAATAATTTGTTGTTCCCTTGAATTGAATACTAACTTTTGATGTTGTTTGTATATTAGAAAACTAAACGGCGCCCTAAGCACCTGCATGTGAGGCCGAAGCCCGGTAGATGTATGAGTCGAATAGATGTCCAGAGTTTTGAAACCCTTTTAACCCGCATGGTGGGTGAGTCAAGGCGAAAATGATGCGAGTAAATGGACACCGTATGCAGAATTGGAAGCTTATTTTTGGCTTAATATGTCACCTGCCAAACAACAGTCACTAACCCTTTAAGTAGCAACAAAGTTGCGTGAGCGTGCAGAGCCCTGCGGAAAGACAGTTTATATTTTAAGATCCCGTGAAGCTGGAAACCCAAAGCAAAAATTATGCTACTGAGTGGACCTTATTTTTGAATTTGGCTCTAAGTTTATAGTGTTTATTGAAATATCTATCTAAATATTTTTTTTAAAAGCTTTGGTTGCTTCATTTTTAAGAATATAAAAAAATTAAATATTTATTTTATTAATTTTGCTTTTCGAGATTTCGTAATCGAGATTTCGTAGTCGAGATTTTGTTCTCCGAGATTTCATGGCCGACCCAGAATCACCAAGAATTATGTGCTTAATCTGGTCAGTGAGCTTTTGTATGTCCTCGAAAACAGCCGCATTTCTTTGTTCATTCAATATATACGAGTACCTTCGCCGATGATTTTGCTGAACGATAAACTCGCGAATGACTTGTTCACCCATGAATGGAAGTGCGTTCATAAAATCGCACGTTTACGGCTTAAGTAACAAACAAACCATTTTTTTTTGAGACTACAAATTTACTTCCAAACAGGATTCAATAAACCCCCAAATTAGGACGTCGTCAATTGGATTTTAAAAACAAGTTTCACGCCTGCAAAAAATAAAAACTCGTTACAAATAATTTACAAGAATCTTCAGCCTGAAATCAATGAATGCCCCAAAGAATAAGACTGCTAGAATACACTACCCAGGCATACATCGATGAGGTCACTCTATTTGTTATTCCGATTTTAAGCTTCAATGGAGTTTTTGTATTCATTTATCGATGACTCATCGGCATTGATTTATCGAAGGTTTCTTTTTGACTTATAAAATTCGGCATCCAAACGTCCACGTTATGCGAGTCTTTATCGCAAATACAGTTCATCAAATCCGCGCACTATGGACAATGACCCAAATGTGCAAGAGACCACATAATGAGTTCCAAGTTCAAAGTAAAAGTGGAGTCAACTCAACATAACAGTCTCCGGGCGAAAACAAAAAACTGGTTGGCTATACGTTTTCCTAGTGAATATGTTTTTTTTTATGTCGAGCATAGTGGTCTGACCAAATTTGCAAACTGGATCCCCCATGAACGGAGTAAGGTTTCGCCAGCAATAATGTGAAGTTAATTACTCCTGACGTAGTGAATGAGCTGGCTCCTATAATAGTAAATGCCAACTCAATGTGATATTCTCTTAAGGTTAAGTATAAAAGTTTCCATTGTATATCGACGTTGTGCACGTGATGTGTAAGTTATCCTTATTGTGGCGATCAACTTGTTATTTTTACTTTCTTGTCTGAAACGAATTGGAAATTAAATGGTTTGGTAATCGATCTCTGGCATTTGATGACTGTCGGTAAAATAGAAGCTTAAAGATGAGAGTCTGAGTTGTGATACGAAGATATCAATAGAAAATTATATTTTACCGGAAGGTGTTGCAAAAGAATAAGTATCTTTTCTAGGATATAAGAGCAGACTAAACTTCATTTACTTACTTAGTTTAACTTATCGGGGTCCCGACACTGAAGAGTCTCTGCTTGAAACATTGCAGCCATCCATACTCTGCTATATCGCGAATGCTACTTCCAGTTGTCCAGCGATAACTGGGTCCTTAAAACGAAAGTGGTCAACTGGTATCCGTGGGGTTGGACTTGGAGTCGCAGATCCTCACTGAGGCATTATTGTCCATTTGGTCCTGATGCCCAAGTCAATGTTATAAACATTTTCTGCTTTTTAGACTGCATCCAGATCTTGGTACAGCCGATAGGGGTCGCAGTTGTATCTTTTCTGTTTTGCCAAACCGAAATAGCAACGGTTTTCGAGGGTAAACGATTTCATTCAAGGAGTGAAGGTTTCCGATGTAAGTGAACTTCCGCGTATTTTCCAGCGTCACGTGACACAGCGATTAAAAGATGATGGATGTGGACTTGCGATTCGTTGCATTTTGCAGGATTTGGTCTATTGTCGATCTGGAAGCCACTCTGGTGCCGATTCGAGTTTTGCAGAGCGGCTTCCCGATACGTTCACACATAGTACGTTGGAAAGGATCTTATATGTGACATTTAGCAGGGATATGTCTCGATAGATCTTGCAAGACATAGGAGCTCCTTTTTTTGTAGATGGGCTATATGGGATGTAATTGCCCAGTCAGCCTGCATGGTTTCTCCAACTCATACTTGGTTGATAATTTGGTGCATCCACCCTACCGCAGCATCACCTCCATATTTAAATAGCTCCGCTGGTTACCCGTCAGAACCGGCAACGTTATTGTTCTTCAGCTGTATATGGCAACGCCAACCTCTTCTATACTCTAACTGGGTTGTGTTTTTGCCTTTTGTCTTTCTCTACCCGAATCCAAATCCTAATATGCGCAACACTTTGTGACGGCTGTAATAAAAGTGGCTGAGGTGTCCATGGTATCCCCCGTCTTCTCCCCCGTCTTCTTCTTCCTTAATGGCGGTGAGGCTATGACCAGGATTAAACAGATCATAACTCTCCCACTTAAGTGCATCCCTCCTGGTCTTCCTGTTGGCTCGGCGATCTTCCAACACATTATCGTGGATTTTGTTGACCATTTCGTCTGTTGTGGCTCCATTTGGACGTCATAGGCGCTCAGCGTCCTTTGTGCTCCAACGAATACAACGGATTTCAGTGAACCACTTGTGCACCTGTTTTAAGCCAGTCTCCAGTCTCCCTAAGAGTTTTACCATGCAACAACACAAACAAAAGTTCTTTCAGTGGTTGAATGAACAACAGTAACTTGTGATTGCTACCACGTCAAGTGGGGTCTGAAGCTGCAGCTCTGTTTCACGGCTTGCCACAGCCAATCATCAGAATCCTTTTTTCTTTTGCTCGTTTATACATAGGCTAGGTGGTGGCTGTCAGCCTAAGGCCAACACACTTAGACCAACGTTAGGTCCATTGTGATACCACACGGATCTAAGGGTTTCTTTCACTACTCCTTAAATCATTTTGAGCTTCTTATGAACCGCGATAGACTTCTAGCGTCCGCGTTAGCCAAGCCATTTCGATCATTGAGCAAGAAATCTCCCAGATGGAGATTTCTTTTATGGGAGAGAGTACAAAGACGGTGAAGTGTAGTCTCCTCCTCCTCCTCGTCCATGCAGCTTCTGCAGAAGTCGTTTGAATAAACGCCAAGCCTCGATGCGTGCCTGCCTATCAGACAGTGCCCTGTAATGGCACCTATAGTGGAGCAAATATGCAGTCGGTTTAATGCGATTAGACTCTTAGAGCGTCGCAGGTCCAGATTTGGCCAGATGTGCTTAGTCGCTAGAGACTTATCACTACTTGTCCACCTAAGGTTAGTTCTCTCGATTGCGGATGGCTTGAATAAAAGTTTGCAAGTAGCGATTGGTATACCCAGAAAACCCTTTTTAGGTAAAAGAGGTAGTTTGGTTCCCTTTTTTGCGAGTTCATCTGCAGTTTCCTGGATTATCTCTATGCCCCGCCACCCAATAGAGGTGAATGTTAAAGTGCTTCGCCATCTCCCTTAGAGATGAACGGCAGTCAAGGCCTGCGATGGAATTTAAAGAGACTTAATCCACGGACTTAACCGCCGCTTGACTGTCTGAGAAGATACGGATGTCCTTTGTGGATATCACATTTCTCTTCAGCCACGTCAGAACTTCTTTTATCGCCGCCATAATTCCGGCCTGGAATACGCTACAATGGTTAGGAAGACGAAAAGAGAGACTAAGATTTGGCAATTTCGGAGAAAACGCCACCTCCAACCCCATCACTAGTTTTTGATCCATCGGTGTAGAAGTGGATCGATTTATCTTCCGCAAATACAGCGTCATCGCTTATACATATATGAGGTTAGAAAAATGTTCATCTGTTCCTTAACATTGATAATCAATACTCAATTTCAGTCTGAGCTGAACTTGTGACTTCCATGACGCAGTGTGTAGTGTGCTTGTCTGAGCAGAGGCTGGTCTAGGGTTTGAGTTCTAGTAGAAGAAAGGGTTTTTCGACAATAATGAATGGAAAATAGACCAGCTACCCAACTCCGCAAACGTGAGTTTTGCTATGTATACTCTCTTGTTTTTTTGACAGACGCCGAGTGCACAGACGATAAAATCACTGCGCCTTTGACCGTGAATTTAGGAGTGTGAGCGTGGAAAAAAAGAAAATGCGTTTGAAGAAAAAAAACGAACAACCAAATGATAAACCGACAGGCTTCGCTACACAGAACGAGTTTCATCAGCGCATTTCACCGCCGAGTCGTTTTCAATGCCGCGTTGAAACGAGGGAGTAAAACGCGGCGTTGTATAAACTTACAGATTATTTATAAATTTTGCTATTTCAGGGCGTAGGACGACAAATCATAATAAAAATTCCTTATCCGCGCTAATTTACCGTCCGTGATAGTGAAACTATAGATTACGATATATTTATAAACATTGCTCACCGCTCCCCGTTTGACGTTTTCCAAACGCGTTCTTTATTGCGGAGCCTTAATACAGCCACGAAGCTGACGATGTTTCAGGTGTTGCGAAACATTTTGGATTTGCCCGCCCCTGGTGTCAGAAGTGGGATTTACATATCACATCCTGTAGCTTCGACTTTTCAGCACCATTTAAACAATGTACGGGTACTTCAGGTTTATTTGAAGAGCTTTCGGTAATAAGCGGCTCGGTTAATTTGCTTGCGATGTTGGGCGCAATCTCGAATCTCTGCCAAAAATCTATACAGAGATACAGCGGTTGTGAAAGTGAGGGAACCAGAGTCTTCTTCTTCCTTAATGGCGGAGAGGCTATCGCTAGGATTAAAGGGATCATAACCCTTCTACTTAAGTGCATTCCTCCTGGTCTTCCTGTTGGCTCGACGATCTTCCAACACAATATCGTGGATTTTGTTGACCATTTCGTCCATTGTGACTCTATTTGGACGTCAAAGGCTCAGCGTTCTTTGTGCTCCAACGAACACAACGGATTTCAATGAACCACTTGTGTACCTTCGATGCGATTAAGCAGAGTCACCATAGTATTTTTGAAGCCAGTCTCCAGTCTCCCTAAGAGTTGTACCATGCTAAAAGTATTGCTTTATCAAATCACGAAATCCGCTTTACTTCAATTTTGAGAAAACAACGCAAACAAAAGTTCTTTCAGTGGTTGAATGAACAACAGTAACTTGTGATTGCTACCACGTCAAGTGGGGTCTGGAGCTACAGCTCTGTTTAACGGCTTGCCACAGTTAATCATCAGAGTCCTTTTTTTCTTGTGCTCGTTTATACAAAAGTTAGGTAAGGTTGTGGTGGCTGTCGGCCTAAGGCCAACACACTTAGTTCAATGTTAGGACTATTGTGATACGACATGGATCTAGGGGTTTCTTTCACTACTCCTTAAAACATTTGGAGCTTCTTAAGAAGCGCGATAGACTTCAAACGTCCTCGTTAGCCAAGCCATTTAGATCATTGAGCAAGAAATCTCCCAGATGGAGATTTCTTTTATGGGAGAGAGCAGGACATGTAGAAATAAGCTGAAGTGTAGTCTCCTCCTCCTCCTCTCAGCAAGTTGAGAGTAACCTATCCTGGTTAAAAGCACGACACTTGGAACCAGAACTAGGCTCGGACGAATAATAGGGGTAGGTGGAAAATCTTACATGCGACTCTTTTTCACTTAAGATAAGAAAACAAAAACCACCTCCCTCCGAAACCTTCATACTACAACTAGGTTATTCCTATCTAGTAGTTTTATTTAAAGCGTTAAATACGCGTTTGGCAGGCAGCTTCCCAGTGGAGGCACCTGCTAATACCGCCATAAGCACGCGGTTACATCTTATTGCGCTAATTCAAATGGTTTTAGCCTTTGTAATCGGCGCACTAGGTTAGTATCGTCTCGAATTTGTAGCATGGTGTTATTGCAATGACCGTGAAGGCGTATCTGTTGTTTACGGGCAAAATGTTTTATTTCATCTTCGACGGTAGCCATACTTAGGTCTCTGTGGATATCAGTGTTTCTGATAAACCATGGTGCATTTACTATTTTTCTTAGCACTTTGTTTTGAAAAGTTTGTAAAATTTGAATATTACTGAATTTGGTACAACCCCAAAGTTGTATACCGTATGTCCAAACCGGTTTTAGTACTTGCTTGTATAAAAGCAGCTTGTTCTGCATGCTGAGTTGGGAAAATCTACCAAGCAGCCAGTGCGTTTGTTTACATCGAATGGCGAGCTCTTCGCGTTTCTTCTTGACGTGCTGTTTCCATTTTAATTTCGCATCGAGTGTCATTCCGAAATATTTTGCCTAGTTTACGTACGGAATTCGTACCGAATCAATGAAAATGGGTAAGTTGCCTACATTTCTATAAGTAAAATGCACGTGCGTTGATTAGGCCTCGTTGAGAGCAATACGCCAAGTCTTTGTCCAATCACAAATTTTGTCAATAGAACGTTGTAGTTTATTAGTTACTGATTCAACGGTATTTCTGACCGATAATATAGCTGTCTGGTCTGCAAACGTGGCTACTGTTGTGCCTTCTTCTTGTGGAATATCACTAGTGTTTATTAGAAATAGGATCGGTCCAAGAACGCTTCCTTGGTCCAAGAACGCTTCCTTGGTGAACCGCGATTTCTTTGAATTCAGAGTAATCATTTCCCTGATTTACACGAAAGAGCCTGTCTGATAAGTAACAACTAAGGATATCAGATAACTGTTTCGGAAAGCTTGTCTTAGCTTATGTTTCAAGCCCGTATGCCATACTTTATCAAAGGCCTGATAGACGTCGAGAAAAACACTAGAACATATTTTTTTCTCCTCTACGGCTATGTTATTTGAATTGTTTTTTTTTTCGCTCTAAAAGAAAAAGGAATTTATTATCAATATTGCTATTTAGGGGCGTAGGACGACAAACCGTAATAAAAACTCTTTATAAACGAAAATTAACCGCTTGTGAGTGTGAAACTATAGAATACGATATACACATTGCTCATCACTCCCCGTTTGACGTTTTCCAATGCAGCGTTGCGAACGCCGCACTTTTAAAAACGCGATCTGTGTGGCGAAGCCTTATTTCAGCACACCGGCTTACAAAAGAGTATACATTCAGCACATTCAAAATCGCAGCGTTCTGCGGAATCAATTAGTGTATACGGGCCGTCTGGTTGGGTATTGCTAGGTGTGTACACAGGAAAAAAATTCACTCTTTCGGAATTGGGTGGACCTGTGCATCACGAAAAAAGAGTATGACGATCGTTTGTGGCAAGTCAAGACACAGCGCTGTAACTCCAGCTCTCACTTCACGTAGCAGCAACCACAAGTAACTGTTTTTCATTCAACCATTTAAAGTAAGTTGACGGAATCTAGGCCAATGTGAATTGACGGAAAGCTAAGGCTGCCAAGCACTGCCCGTGTGTTAAAAAGTTTTTTCGATCACTGCATAATGCTGTCTGCTTGGAAGTTTGTATTTCAATTTGTTTGCTTATGCTAAGAAAGCAACAAAGATTTCAGAATAAAAATCCTCCATCAGCTCCGAACGGCGTCATTCATTAAAGTCACTGACTTATCGAACCTACTTCGTAGGTATGTGTTTATGCAATGCAAAGTAGATGCAACACCTATCATTAATCTTTCAGGGCGTTGCTGCAGCATTAAAAGTCTACCTTTTCCAATAGAAGGATTTATAAAAGAATTTGTTTACCCCTATGAGATTAGTCTGTCTAAGTTATACCGGCATAATGACATTGACCTTCTAGTATTCCTTCATCGCGTGGCACCTTATTATTTCGAAGGTGAAGAAATCATTATTTCCCCAGTTCAATGAAGCCCAATAAAAATGCTTTCAGACATTTTGTTCTATAATTACAAGTTCAAAAGGATTGAAACAAAACTAATGGCATTCGTCTGTTGGCACAATCGCTTCTACTTAATTGCAATCACTTCAGTTGAAATCCGATGAAGTTTCAGTCAGCACCAGTTCCAGTGTGCTTACTTATTTAATTGAGACAACAAAACAAAATCATTTGTTCCAATGTTAACCTGCGCGCTTCGCCTCTCTGCAAGTTCTTATCTACGAGAATGTATCTATCTTGATTTTATTGTTTTTTTTTCTTTGGATAAAAAGTTCATTGAACTTCCTCAAAATTAAGCGATTTTTTTGTATATATGCAGATGTATTCAAAATGTATTTTAACACGGTTGATACAGGAGAGATGTTCTCATTGTGCGTGGAGTGTTGTCCCAAAGCCGTGATCTTGAACCCGAAATATTATTAAGACAAAGTGCTTAATATTTCGTTTTTTTGAATTTAAATTTATTACATTGTGACTGGAAAGGGATTGGATTTGGATACTTTAGATGGAATACCTTCCACAATTGTCCAATTTCACAGATGGGAAACCAAATCCCGTTCTTCATGTATTCGTCATCGGGTCAATAACACATCTTCGAAAGCTGAAAATAATTAAAAACACGTTATTCAGATTGCTTATTGTACCTACAAGCTACAATACCTGCCTACCTGTTGGGAAGTGAATAATTGATTAAACAATGTTTGGAAGAAACAAACTGAAAGGTGTTCCCAGTTTGTTTTTCTGTCGTCAGTTCTACACTGCGTGTTAATCTGTCTAAGTTCTTAATTATTTATCTGGTATAACATATATACATATTAGGTGTTTATTTATTAGTGATTCACCATAAATTGCGCTAAGAGAAAAAATAAATAAACCAAGATTCACACAATATTTACAATGTGAATAGTGAAATTGTTAAGTGCGATACCGCGTTGTAGATATTTAAAAGGAGGAGATCCGTGTAAATCTCACGTTTGGCGTTAATTTGAAGTGACTGCTTTTGTTTTAACGTTGTAAATTTGAGTTTTGCTCTTGTCTCTGCGTTACAGGAAAACCACTTATGCACTGCGTTTTTGTATTTACTTAGGCGTCTGTATTGATGCTTTTTCTCTAAAAAAATAAATAAATAAAGGTATTCTTAACAATCCTTTCTACCCCAAATGAACAACGGCTTTCCTATTTATTGGATGCAAGGTCTCACTCAAACAGACTTTGAATGATGTTACCTTTAAAACCCGTAAAGTTGCATGGATACGTTAATTAAGTTACGAGGGCTGTTTGCTAAGTCAGTGACTTTTAAACGAATGGATTTTATTCAAAGATAATTGTACAGGGTTTTTCAATAGCGACATAACAATTTTGTATTTTCATAAAAACGCACCCTTAAACATTTAATTGTTAACGGTCAATGTCAAAACGTCAGTCAAGGTTTACATTTTTATCGTGGTGAAGTTCACAGACGAGCAACGTTTGGAAACTGTCTCACAATAGAATATAATCGAATCTCTGATTCTACAAATGTCTCTAATGCATTCAAGCAAGCAATCATTTTCCCACTTCATAAAAAAGGCGATTACAAAGACCCGAAGAACTACAGAGGAATCACATTTTTAAACACTTCAGCAAACTGTTTGCCGCATTGATATACACTCTGCTTCAACTGAATAAGCACAAACATTTTCTAAGCTACGTTGTCCATTTTTTCAAAACCTTGTGCCGTAATATATCATTTGATGGCGCAAACTGTTTGCGTATGATGTTGACAAAATAAATCGGAAAGAATATTTCAAAAAGTACCGCTATTTTTTTCCTGGTTCCCTTGCAAAGCATTCAATATGGAAAAATACAGTTTTATTTTGCGTCAACTGAATAGACACAAGGTCATTATTTTCACTGCTTATGAGTATTCTGTGGAGATTGACACATTAGATCAACAGTTGAAGTGCTTTAAGTGAATTTTATTTGATTAATTGTATTTCAAATAAAAATAGTGTTGAAAGAACTCAAATCAATTTACTAAAAGACCAACGACTAACCGGGCGGTCTATATCGCTGACAAAATTGGACGAGGTTCTAGTGTGGTCTATTCTTATTTAAGAAGCAAAGATTCGCACGAAAAAAACATGAAAGGAGGTCAAACAACGGCAACAACAGCAGTTGATCGAAGAGCAATTTCAAGATGTGCTTCCAATTCCTGCGACTCTGCGGCAAAAATATAGCAGAAAGCCGGTATTACTGCAAGCGTTTCAACAGTGTAAAGGGTTATCAATAGTGCCAAACATCTAAAACGGTTAAAAATTCAAAAGAAACCACCACTTAACGAGAAACGGAAGTGTATGCGCTTAGAATTCTCTAGACTCCATATGAGTTTTAAAAATGAATGGCGTCACGTTGTTTTTTCGGATGAGAAGAAGTTTAATTTTGATGGCCCTGATGGGTTTAATTATTACTTCCACGATGTGAGGAAGAACGATTTTTAGTGCGGCATCATAGTCGAGAAGGTGGTGTGATGGTATGGGGAGCAGTTAGCTACTATGGCACTGTTGAGCTTGAGTTCCAAACCTCAAAAATGACTGCATTAAGTTATAAAGGAAATTTGAAAAGAAATTTACCTAAATTTTCAGGCATTTTTGGACCCATAAATTGAACTTTTCAGCAGGACAACGCCCCCATCCACACGGCGCGCATAGTATGAAATTGGATAGAGGAGCGGAATGTGGAATTGCTTCAATGGCCGCCCTACTCACCGAACCTGAACCTTATAGAAAACGTTTAGGGATGGTTGGTATGAAAAGTTTATGAGTCTGGCCGTCAGTTTGAGGACAGAGAATCCCTTATTGCAGTCATTAAATTGGCCCGGAGGGAAATTTCGCTGGACTACATAAAGAGGCTGTACGATTCCATGCCGGATCGAATTTACGAAACTATTACGAATAAAAGCGGCAGTACCCACTAATAAAATTAACCAATAAAAAACTATTTTACGACAAATTTGTTTCATTTAATCCCAATAATTTTTATTTCCAATTTCAATATTTGTGTCTATTCAGTTGACGCAAAATAAAACTGCATTTTTGTGTATTGAATGCTTTGCAAGGAAAAAAATAGCGGTACTTTTTGAAATATTCTTTCCGATTTATTTTGTTAACATCATACGCAAAAAGTTTGCATCATCAAATGATATATTACGGCACAAGGTTTTGAAAAAATGGACAACTTAGCTTAGAAAATGTTTGTGCTTATTCAGTTGAAGCCAAGTGTATAAAAGATTATACGAATGGGTTCAAGAAAATAACATTCTTAAAGAATTTCAATCTGGAAAGGTTATTCTACAATCGACCAGATAATCTGACTAACTAATATTGCTGAATCTTACAAGTGCAAGAAAAAAAAGTTATACGCATTCTTTGTAGATTATCGAGCAGCTTTCGATACAATATACTCGTAACATGAAGCACTCTTTTTCAAGCTTTCCAAAATCGATGTATCAAGCAAAATCATTCAAATCCTGCGAGATGAAAATAATATTACGTACGTGTGGGATGGAGATTTAATCTCTGAAGAATTCAAAACGTCAATGGGCTTTAAACAAGGGTGTATTCTAAGTGCCCTACTTTTTATATTATACATTAATGATATAACCGATGATGTCAAAGGTGGAATAAGGTTCTGCGATGTAACAATCCCGGCATTGATGTATGCGGATGATATCGTCTTTCTGTGTGACACTATCCAATGAATGCAGCCAATGATAAACAGACTTAGTGCATATTGTAAATGTTGGAATCTTACTGCTAATCTTCAGAAATCAAAAGTCATGATATTTAAAAATGCAGGAGGTCGTTACTCACGTTTGGAAAAGTGTAAGTTAAAAGGTGAAGAAATTGAAGTTGTATCCACATACAAATATCTAGGTATCCTATTAACGCATTCTTTATGTCTAAAACCGCACTTTGGTGAAAAATGTCGCTAAGTGCAAAACAAACTGTTCCACTCGACTGCAGCCTCGATAATGCTCTACGGAGCTCAGATATGGGGTTACCAAAGCTACGATGAGGTGGAACAATTTCTTCGATACTTCTTAAAGAGGATATTGATTACCAAAAAATACCCCTAACTATATGCTATACATTGACACTGGAACTCCTCTTCTGCGCTTGTACACCCTCAAAATGCACTTCAAATATGTTTTAAAATTATTAGGGATGAATGAATCCAGAATACCAAACGTAGTATTAAAAACCATAACTAGAACAAATGGGTACATTTGCGACGAATGGCAGAAAGTAGCGGCCGAATGCGGAATGAATCTGACAGTTCAGGTGAACGACCAACCTCATCTCTTAAGAGAACAATTTAACACAATTTTGGAGAATCTGGGCAGACATACGTATGATCAATATGTTGAAGGAGTCACTATTTAGGAACTATTACAGCAAGCTTAACCATTTTTTAAATGCAAAAACGTATTTCCTTAACAGTTACTCAGCTGAAAAAATAACTACTGTCTTCAAAATGAGAAGTGAACTTGTCCATTTAAATTTTATGCCAAATCGACCAGATTTACCAACTCTTTGTGACCTCTGCAACATGAAAAAGAGAGAAGATGTCTTGCACTTTCTTGGTGTTTGTCCAATTCTAAAAGAATTTCGACTATCAATGTTTGAAAAACATGTCTTAGAGGAAGATGAAGCAATAAATATTTTAAATGGAGAAAAAGGATGGGATGTCCGATATAACTACTCAGTTACAGCACGTGGTTATAGAAAAAATATTATAAAAGGAGATTTTTAATACAAGAACTTTAATTTATATTTTGTCAAC
This sequence comes from Portevinia maculata, assembly GCA_949715645.1. Lineage (NCBI taxonomy): Eukaryota > Metazoa > Arthropoda > Insecta > Diptera > Syrphidae > Portevinia > Portevinia maculata. The sequence goes on along the minus strand of OX454527.1, from coordinate 191,865,621 downwards.
CTGTTAGACGGCAATAGGTCAAACCCGTTATGACTTAGGCTAAGCTTTAATTGTAACATATTTATAGAAATAAAAGTCAAAATAACTATAAACTAACTGGCGTTAGGTCTTATCGCCCAAACGCATAACGCCCAAATTGAAAATGTCATAAAGCCCAAAACATTGCAATGTAATTTGTTGCTATAAAATTTACACAAATCTGGGCAATGTGACATTGATTTTGGGCGTAATTGCATTATTTTTTCTCAAAATGGCGTTAGGTCTTATGGCCCAAGTTAAAAAAAATCGAAGCAAATAAATGTCATAAAGCCCTAAATCTGGCACAACGCCTAAAACGCCGAGAAATAAAATGTCACAAAGCCCAAATGTATTGACAAATCTCCCGAAAATTTCACTGAAAAATGCAACTATTAAGGAAATGACAAACATTTTATTGATACATATATTCGAAATATTGTTTTACAAAAAAACTTGAATTGTGTCCAATATACATTCTCTGCAACAAGGACAAATGCAGCTTTCTTCATTGTTTGCTACAGCCTGTGCCTGCAGCTTAATGTAGCATTCGTTGCACATCCTTAAATGCCTACACGGTAGCACTAATACATTTGGTGGTATATCCTGGCAAATAACGCACAACGTTGATAAAGGGTTTTGGGCTTCCTCTAATATTTCACCTTCCTCGCTGGATTCTTCTTCAGAATCGTTAGCAGGAGGATCTTCAAAAATGTCGTCACTGGGTTCCATTTCCGTGCATATATAATTTTTTGGAAAAACCAACCTATTTATGTTGGAATAAACGGTTATTTTTCCATTGTCGAGATCCTGAACCGCTTGTTGAATTTGGTCGTTTCTGTCCCTGCTGATTTGCCTTCTTTTTTTTCCACCAAAAGTACCACCACTTTCTGTAAGCATATTAAATTGTCGGCTCTTTTCGAATTCCTCTTTATTTAACGCGAGCACAAATTTGAAAAAGTTCCCATTTGGTTTAATCAACCTTCCCAGAACTCCATTATAGGCTTCGACTGCTTTATATACACTGAAGTGTTCCGGTCCAATCTAAGATTCAGATTAAATTAAAATAACATACAATTATAGATATTTGTATTTAATTGTAAGACCTTTTGAAGCCACTGCTTCTCAAAATATTCAAAAAAGTTGCAAAATTTTCATTTGTGTCGTCGTGTTTTAACTCATTTTTAATTTTGCTATAAACTTCCTTTATAGCGTAAGATGGCAAAAGTGGAAGAGCCAAAATCTTGTGATAATTAATGCAAATTTGTTTGTTGCTGCGAATAGCTCTCATTACCAATTTGCATTTGGTTGTTATTCTCCGCCGAATAGCCTGGCAATAATGAAACCAGCATCCTTTCAAGATGGCCTGTGGAAAACAAAGTTTCAAGGCTTTTCGCAAACCAGTTTCATAATCCAACAAAAAAGATCTTGGCTCGAATTTGAAAATGGATTGATCTATATATTTTAATAAATGCGAATAACATTTTTCGGATTTGTTTGTGGTCAACACAAAAAATACCGGGAATACCTTAAATAAAGTAAAGTAGAAGAGTGGAAATTATTAAATTCATTTTTTTAAAACAGAAAAAAAGGATATTACCTGCTCTTTTAAATATTGAACATAAATTACTAGAAGCTGTGAAAAGCAGCCAACTGGTACAACTTTAAAAGTACCATCAACCATATATTTCCTCTGGCCAGCGGAAATATTTTCGGCTATCCCTTGCATTATTGTGTCTGAGGCAAAAATGCAATATGCAAATTCTGGCTCTGAAATACAAGCCTTGTAAAAAGGACGCGGGCATTCGGTGTGCTTAGACAGTCCATACGTTTTCCATACGTTCTCGTGTTGGAATGTCTCAATTATATCTAAAGGTGTTCCCGGGGATTTTAGAAACACATTAGATGACAGTCTCTCCAGGCTTCGGCGCATTTTGGAATACACCAAACTTTTTGAAGCATTCTGACTACTATAAGCGAAAAAAAAAATCAAATTAGACAAACATACTTGCCTGCAACGAGGAGCCGCGACGCAGCGCGACCGTTTCGCGTTACGCGGCGTGACGCGCCAATTCAAAATCTTCACACTCCATTTCGTTGCACTTACGACCGCACTTCAATGCACTTTACAGGGAAATAATTTACTTCAACTGTTTCCGTTAGCGTAAGCTTGTATCACTTGTGCAAAATACAACAGTAAATTAACTGTTTTTGTAGCAAATGACAAATTTAAGAAAATGTCATAAAGGCAAAAACTTGTTTTTGCATTTTGGGTGATATCAAGCAAACGCAAATGTTCTGATTTTAAAAACGTCACAACGCCCAAAAACTATGTCATTACACCCAAATTTAATAACAGGAAATATTTTGGGCGTTATGTCATTTCTAGATTTGGGCGTTATGACATTATGCAATTACTTTGGGTGATATGTCATTCCATTTGTGCTTAACGACTTTTTATTCATTTAAATTTTGGGTAATGTCGTGGTTTTTGGGCTTTACGACATTTTCAATTTGCGCATTATGCGTTTGGGCGATAAGACCTAACGCCAAACTAACTAATCATGAATGTACACGTACACCATCTCATTGTTCGTTCTTGCTTCCCGACTTCTGCATCCATTTGGCTCATGTTTATCCCGGTTTTGCTCAGATATATATTGAAGGTAGTTATTTTGTAGGTATTTTATTTTTATTTTTCATTTTTTTAACTTGAAGCAAAAAAGGGTTGTTTTTGTTGAATAACCAAGTCTTCTCTTTTTCACGGCCTGTACCTTTTAGTCTGAATAATTCGATTATCCGAATACCCGCTTGCAATCATTGATTCGGATTAGCGAGACATTACTGTATGCATTTTTGGACACCAACGAGCCCACATGTGTTTCAATAGATTCAATTGCATCCACAAAAAGTTATAGTGTGGTATGGATTTCGTGCCTGAGGTGTGATTGGACCGTATTTTTATACCCTATTCTAAGGGCATATTAATTTTGACGCATAGTTTGTAACATACCTTAATATTGCCCGTAGACCCCTAAAAGTTACTATAGCCGTGCTTCTTTGCACGCGGATATAGGGATAATTTGAAATTTGCATGTAAAATACAACAACAACTTATCCTATATACGCTAACTTTAGCGGGGATAGCTATCGCCGCTAAGTCCTTTAGCGGGGATAAACAGTGCTTCCACAACCCATTTTCTTCGTTTCTGATGAATCGTTGCGATGAATTTTTCAGGAAATGTCAAAGTTTGACATCCCGCCGACCAGTAACACATCCCGCCGAATATTTTGTTCGGGATTTTATTATATTTTTTTTTTTAAATTTAGTAAATCTGTCAATGTGAAACTGTTTTTTATAATTTTGGAATATGTTTTGTATTAATTTCAGCTGCCAGAAATTAATATTTTAGAATTTCACGATTTTCAATACAAATTTCTTAACTCAACTTACAGCTGTTTCACTAATAAACGTCATAGGTGCATGTGTGCTGCCAAGTTTTTTTCGAAGAATTCTTAAGCGGCGATGGTCGTTTTCTGATGCCATCCCTATATCCGCGTGCAAAGAAACACGGCTTATATTCATGATCAGCATCGATACTCGATAGTAAGGTCGATCTAGCCATGTCCGTCCGTCCGTCCGTCCGTCTGTCGGCAAAAATTAGGCATTTAAACGGGGCCTAGGAGAGCTGAAATTTTAACCATATACTCTCTAGGGTCCCGAAATAATCAAGTTTACGAATTTTTGAAATCCGCCCACAAACTCAAAAAAACAAAATTTTGGAAAAAATCGAATTTTGAACTAGAAAGCTGAAATTTTTTATATATGATCTATGACTCCTAAAACTGCTCGGGAGATAAAATTTTCAAAATCCGCCCACTGACACGCCCACAATTTAAAATCAACTTTTTTTGAAAATCCAAAGTTTGAGCTAGGGAGCTGAAATTTACAACATACTCGTATACTCTCTAAGAGGCCCTTTATGCTCATGTGTTAATTTTTTTTAAATCCGCTTACTGACACGCCCACAATTAAATAAAACAATTTTATTGAAAAACCAAAGTTTGGGCTAGGGAGCGTTTTTTTACAACAGCTTCCTTTTTTCGATAAAATCCTTTAAATGTTATAAAACAAAATATGTAGAGGGTTCTTAACAATTCAACCATACTTAGACTTTTATCACCCCCACTTATGAGGGATAGGAATAAGAATAGGGTATCCAACAGTTCGCCCAAGCGGACTGTAGCCCGTCCCTATGTTTTTTTTACTTTTACTGACTCGAAGATGCGCAGACGATCAGACGATTTTGAAACGAACAACTGAGGTGTCCATTGGCGACAAATACGTTAGCATAGTTTTCTTTTTCATAATTGAATCCAGGGAACCCTTTATTCTCAGTTCGCCAATTCTCAAGTTAGGTGCGTTCGAGCACGCTCTTTCCATTTCTAAGGTATGGAGTTTATATCTTACATGAATTGCACATGGATTTTCCAATAAAAACAAAATTCAAATTCAAATGCGACAGCTTTAAATGTCGTTCGATTCCACTTGCCTGTCAACAAACGGCAACCGATATTTTTTTTTTAAACTTCTGGCTCGCCAAGGCGGTTTAAAAGGGGGCACTTCGACCTAAAAGATCTTTTGTACTGTATGGGCCAGAAAAAAGTTCAAACTAGTAGAATTTCTACTTTCCGTGTAAAGCGGACAATTTTAACAGTAGAAGAATTCTTTATGTCCTCGGGGCTCATTTGTTCCCTGAAAAAGATCTTCTTTCTAATGCCATTAAGAGCTGGACATTCACATAAAATGTGTTCAGCTGACTCGTCCTCTTCAATACAAAGTCGGCACTCAGGAGAGTCTGCTATTTTCATTTTGTTTAGATGATATCTTAAACCATGGTGACCAGTAAGGTACCCTACTTAGTTTTTGATATCATGCCTACTTAGGTTTAGGCATTTGCTGGCATTTTGATTGAAGGGCCGAATGGCTCGTTTGGCCTGTCTTAGAACTGGGATGCTTTCCTAAAGATAGATACATTTTCTATGTTCTCAGCTTTTTATTTTAGTGCAGCAGAAAGGTTGGGGACCTATGAATGGTGTTTCTGAACCTTTTCTGGCCAGTTAGTCGGCCTTTTCGTTACCTTCTACCCCGACATGTCCCGGAACCCAAAATAATTTGGTCTTGTTTCTTAATCCGAGTGTTTGAAGGGTTTTGAAGCAGTACATGACTGATTTCAAGTCAATGGTATGCGAGCTAAGGGCGTTTATAGCTGCTTGGCTATCCGTGAATATATGGATGATTGCGCCTTTTATGCCAGATCAATAAATGTGGAAAGCTTGTTCTTGAATGGCGTGAAGCTCTGCTTGAAATACTCTGGGACTTATTCCCATGGGTATCGTAAAGCGTTTATTTGGTCCGTATATTCCCGCTCGTACCCCCGTTTCCATTTTAGAACTATCCGTATACCACTTTATGTTGTTGTGTCTGTTTGGTGGGTTATTACTAACCCATGCTTTTCTCTTAGGGATCTCCGTGGAGAGCCGTTTATTAAAGCATAGTGTTTTTAGAATGCGGTCTGTGACCGCGCAGTTCATATTAAGTTCCGGAAGCTTATCGAGAAGTGTCCCAAGTTCCGAATGGTCGTTACGCCTTATCTCATTTAACTGTATTAAACTTACTGCACTGCGGATCGCCACTTTTTGATTGTATATGTGGAGATGTGTTAGTCCTGTTGTTGTCTCTATGGCAGCTGTAGGACAGGTTCGCATGGCTCCGGAGATACCAAGGCACGCAAGCCGTTGTACCTTTTTGAGCTTCTCTATTGCGACCTTTTGTGTGGATTTTGTCCACCATACTATGGAGGCGTATGTTATAATGGGTCTTATCGTCACTGTGTAGATCCAGTGGACGATCTTTGGAGAGATTAACCAGGTTCTGCCATATGTACGACAGGCCCATAAAGCTCTATTAGCTTTAAGGATTTTGTTATTAATGTGGGAGTTCCAGTTGAGTCTCTTGTCTGGGATTACTCCAAGATACTTGACTTCTTTAGAATACTCTACGACCGTGTCGTTAATTGTGATTAGACCTAGGTCTTACTTCCTCCTTTTGGTGAAAGGAACGATGACGGCTTTACTGGGATTTATGGAAACATTTTCCTTGATGCACCAGTCTACGTGACTCCGAATGAGTCTTTGCCCCTGACAATGATGACAATATCATCGGCGTAACCAATTGTGGTTTAGCTGGGAAAATACCGTCTGTCCCTGATGCCTTGAGTGGTTTAAATGAGTTAATTGCCCATTTAACCTTATCCGGAGTAAAAAGTGTTCCGGATAAACTACTAATTTTGCTGAGGTTTCTTGGAATTGAAACCTCCTATATATGGTCATCTGAAATGACCTTCATGTGAGTCCCTGGGAAGTGAGGCTGAAGTAAAGTTTTCAGCGTTTCTTCCCGGTCGCGTGTGATTAAACCATCTGATTTGATTAACAATACCAAGCCGTTTGCTTGATCCTTTGACAGAGCCCTTTGGAAGCGTGCCATCGCTGGAAGTTTTTCAATCTTCTCGCAGTTTACACGCCATGAGGGGCTTTTGGATCTACGCAACTCTAAGTTGTACATGGTCAGCAAGGATTTATATTGTTCCCATGCGCCGGCGCATTTGGCTTTGTTAAAAAGCTTTCTCACTCTCTTTCGAATAGTCTCAAGGTTGTCGTTCCACTATGGTACGCACCTTTTGAAGGAGTCAAGAATAATATCATTTATTTGACATTGCGCGGCATCTGCATCATTTGTTGTTGATGGTGCTGCTGGTAACAAGTCAGAACTGACCGCTTGATTTTCGCGGTAAGTTCTCCAGTTACTCAGTCTGTTATCATAATGCACTGACGCGTGTTCGGCATTGCACCTTATCTCGAATTGTATGTGCAACTGATATGGTAACAATAAAAAATGTGTACCTGAGAGCACCGCGGTGTTCAGTTTTCCATTCTCAAAGAGGTATGGAGTTTGTGCCTAGATCTGTGAACCCTCTGTAAGCTTTGGCATGATTTGCCTGGCTTAGGAAAGTTTGGGTCTGATTCTATTTTGTTTGAATAAGTGTTCCTCTATCTTTCGGTAAAATGTCGTAGCATTTTAATCTCCATTTTGAGAGGAAAGTACGAGCTATATTTCGGTCAAGGGCATTGATCTTGAAGCGAGACCTTCAAAGACAAGTTGAGAAACCGACGCTGAAATATTTTGAAACTATAAGTTTGCTACTAACGTAAATTAAAAATCAAAAACCTTTTCCACTTATCGAAACATTTTTTAATTTTAAATGGCTCCTTATTTGACATTATTAACTACTATTACAATCCTCTGACGCAAGTGTTTTTCCCTTGTTATGCCAGTGGCCACTGCCTCCGCCATAACCAGGCTTTTCATAACTCACTTCAACTTCGTGAGCCGTTTCTTCCGTGTCACCCTTGCCACCATCTTCTTTGTGTTTGCTTGCGAAGAGATTCCACAATTCTTGGTTTTTTTTATCAATAAAGTTCCACAAGTAGCCGGTGCTCTGATGTATCAGTTCCGTGGGTTTAATAAAATTGCTACTGTCGCTATTACTGGAAGCAGGAACCGTTTGTATCACAGTAATGGGCTTCGTGTGCGACATCGACATGTAAGGTTGGGGATGATAATGTTGATCGTAAGATTGGGGATGATAATATTGATAAGGTGGTGGATGTGGTGCATAAACAGGAGCGTTGTAAGGATAGTGTTGAGGATAGTAGGACGGGTAATAAGGAGGATAATGTGGATGATGTGGTGGTTCATGGCCATGGTGTGGTGGCGAAGGGTGATGATGATGAGGCGGCGGATGATGATCGTATGGTGGTGGTTCATGGTGATGATGTGGTGGCGGATGGTGTTGGTGTGGTGGTTCATGGTGATGATGTGGTGGCGGATGGTGTTGGTGTGGTGGTTGATGATGATGCCCATGTGTATATTCAATTAAGATTTGGTGTTCTGGTTCCTTATGATGATTTGATTGACTTGGTTTTATCAAGACTTTCGTTTGTTGGGGAATCTCAGTAACATCAGCTACTTCAAGTTCTGGTGTAGATTTCACATCTTCCTCAGCTTTGGGTGTCTCAGAAATGGGTGTCTCGGTGATGCGCGTCTCAGTGATGGGTGTCTCGGTAATGCGCGTCTCAGTGATTGGTGTCTCAGTGATGGGTGTCTCAGTGATGGATGTCTCAGTGATGGGTTCTTCCGCAAGAACCACAACTGCTAAAATGCAGCCTAACAGAAGAAAAGAACACAGAACTTAGAAAAAAACAAATCAACTGTAATATTAGTAACTTTTACTCACCCAGAATAAAACGACCAACCAGCAGCTTCATTTTGATAGTTCTAATTCCAAATTTCCTTGGCATCGACCTTTTATATCGCTGGAAATAAACAATATAGCCTACGCACACCTGAGGCGTTAAACAAGTTTTCCTCTGCGGCGGGTCAAGCAAAGTCATCACAATGCATTATCCAAATGCATTAATTAATGTTCCGCGCATGTATATGATGGGGGGAAAAAACGCATCTTCGAGAACTTTCTCCCAACATTTTGATAGTTTTACCATTCTTTTGGATTTTGGTGGGATTATTTAAATTTTATTTTATTTCTTCTTAGAAGAAAGTAATCCGCCGTGGGCTGATTGCATTGTGCTGTGCATTCAGCCTGACGACAGGGAGCTTCTGCTCTGGAGTTGATATGGCTGTAATTGTATTATTGTTCGATTCTCTACGGGTCTGTGGATTTTATTGTAAAACAGTGCAGAGCCAGAGGTCTTTCAACCTTGATGGCGGTTGATTAAAGTGCGTGGAATTTATGTATCTTCAGAAAAGTGTGTCTGGTCCGTGAGGCTAATTTGTTTTGAATTTCGACAGAAAATGAGTGGGCAAGTGAGTTACATGATGTTGTTTATGTTAAAAGTTGTTTGACCTAGAGTTTGGGATTTAAGGGAAAAAACAAAGTATAGAGACGAAGTTATTTAACTGGGGTTTTCTTTGAATTGTTTTGAAAACATTAAGGAGAGATTGTTAATTGATTAATGTTCTGGTACGTTAGTCTATGAGAATGATGCCCAGTTAGTATTTGTGTCGTCTTGTCAAGACACGAAAACCTCCTGAAGTTAAACTCTCATATAATTTGTAAATGAAATGCCTCCGATTTTGTTCGATTTTAATTGATTCTTATACTTTGTTTGGTCTTCCCTCACGTTGCTTTGAGAAATTACTCCATCTAGGGTCACACTTGGTTTCTTTATCGTTGCTCGATATCATCACCAATCTCACCAATTTATCAGGAGTCTTTTATAGGATGCTCGCCCTTCGCTGAAATACCATTGACTAATGTCTCTTTCCATTGGTAGCTGGGTTGACGGGGCTAGAGCATCCTGCGCCTGTCACACTTAGGTCAGTGTAGACCCTTTGTGATACCCTGGGGGTTATGGTTCCCATACTTTAGAGCCTATTAAAACCTATGCGAAACCCAACGGGCTTACAATCCATTACGATGGATTCATGAGCTTGTGCAAGTCGTTCACAGACTTGCCAGAAAGTTCTTCTAAATCCGCGAAGAAATGTCTTCCAAGTAGGGATGATCGATGTTCATCGATGTTTTAACAACATCGCTCATCCCTACTTATAAGGACGTTTTTTTTTCTAATACGGCAGAGTGCGGGCAGTGACAAAGGAAATGAATGATATCCTCGTTCACTTTCTCGTCCCGCATCCTCTGCAGAGGGCATCTGTGCTGAGTTTCAATTTGTGTGATAAAGGAAATGGTACAATGAAACGTGCTTATTGCGTACAAATTGAGTGTTGTAACGTAAAACAAAAGAATACTATTTAGTTAAATTTAAAAATAAAAGTGCTGTGAATTAAACTATATTAAGCTATAAATATAGCTGATATATTTTGGATGTCCTGTTTTCTGTTCATGTTATTCCTGTTGTTCATTATGGGTAATGTCTCGAATGTATACCGTTTTGAGGTATGCCTCTCCATCTGAAGGATGGAAGCGTTGTCAAAGTCTGGTTTGTGGTTAGCTTCGATGGTATGGCTGTCGAGTGCTGTTTTATTACCGCTGTTGGAGTTTCAATTTCTTTCCGTGATAGCCCAGCATATTGTGTACGGTGATAATACCAACAAGAGAGGACAAAGATTTTTTCTTCAGTTGAAGGATTCTCTCGGTCTTTTTTTTTGTAGTAAAATGGCTGCATTTTCCTGGTTATAACACAGGAATCGAGGGCACTTCATCTTGCGTTTGCTGCCACCAGTATTTTATCCCCAATCGCCTGTTTAAGGTAATAGGGTAGCGGTTTTTAATGTAGTGTCAGCATGTTTTAATTCAAGAGATAACCCCCTTTTCGCTAGTTCATCGGCTCTTTCATTTCCTGGGACACCACTGTGCCCGGGGACCCAACTGGAATAGGGGGCACTCCATCTTTCGTTTGCTGCCACCAGTATTTTATCCCCAATCGCCTGTTTAAGGTAATAGGGTAGCGGTTTTTAATGTAGTGTCAGCCTGTTTTAATTCAAGAGATAACCCCCTTTTCGCTAGTTCATCGGCTCTTTCATTTCCTGGGACACGACTTTGCCCGGGGACCCAAATGGAATAGGGGGCACTCCATCTTTCGTTTGCTACCACCAGTATTTCATCTCCAATCACCAGTTTTAGGTAACAGGCTGCGGGTTTTTACTGTAGTGTCAGCCTGCCTCAATTCAAGGGATGCCCCCTTTTTCGCTAGTGCATCGGCTCTTTCATTTCCTGGGACGTCACTGTGTCCGGGGACCCAACAGAGTCTTACAATGTGCTACGTGCCGAGAAGTCATAGCTCTTTCGTGACAGCGACTTACAAGCTTCGATTTTATTTTTGTGGCGGAAATCGCTTTTATTGCCGATTGGCTGTCAATGAGAAAGGTAATATCAGCCTGTGATATTGTCATCATTGCAACCTGCTTAATAGCTGTTGTCACCGCCAGAACCTTAGCTTGGAAGACGCTGTGGTATTCGCGGAGTCTGATTGAAGTGAAAATTCCGAGCTGAATAAAAACCCGCGCCGACGCCAATATCCATATTGGAGCAATCCGTAAAGATGGGTATCGTGGATTCGTGGGCTAGCAGTTGACCCTCATGCCATTCTTCCCTGCAGGGAAAAGAGGCAGCCGATGGTCTTTCAAAATCTAGGTGAGGAGTAACGTGCTCTGTGCATACATTACCACGCGTGAATCTGTAGAATCTGCGCAGAGCACTGTTTGGTGCAGAATCTTATACAAAAAGGTCTAGGGGCCTTTAGAATCGCCTCCAACCCCGCTGTGGGCATGGTTCTTATTGCCCAGTAGTACCAACAAAGGGAATTCTTTGAATCCTAGTCATGGTCTTAAGTTCTGTGACCTTTCACAACCCTTGCCACTAAACTAAATTACCTTATGTCGGTATCGGTCTAACTAGGACCCCAGGTAATGCAGAAATATCTGCTACAAGCATATAGGGCTATCATTGCCTTATTTGATCTCGCTTTTATATTGCAGCTCCAGCTCAATTTACTATCTAGAATCTCGCCAAGATCCTTGACGCAATATGAAATTTCCTTTATACTTGCCAGATTAAATTGCGGTATAATCCTTTTATTGGCGAAGAGAACCATTTCTGTCTTCTATGGGTTAACCGCAAGACCGCAGTTTCTGGTCAAGGTATTAACCATAAATAAGGCGTTCTGTATTTGTTTGCTTAGAGTGGATGGGAATTTCCCTGTCGCTAGTAGCGCCTATCGTCTGTGTATGCTACTGCTTTGACTCCACTTAATCTTAGTTCAATTAGAATCTCTTTTAAAACGAGTACCCATAGAAGGCCGGGCTCTTTTGCACGTACGAGCAAGAGGCTAGATGCAACGCCTAGTTGAAGAAGGTGCAACTGCTTGGTTGCATTCTATACGTCTTGGGCGATTGGGGGAAACAAATCTTTCCGCTTCAACCACTGTGTCTTCCAACGTCCTTTGTCTATCCTTTTTATATTTCTTTTCTTCTTGAGCATTCACAATAGTATTCTCGCACTGTTCGATGCAAAAATCCAGTGATGGCTTGAGTCCGTCCTGCCATTCCCGGCCAGATTTATTTCCGAACCAAATGTCCTTAAACTTCCAAATACGAAGGATAAGTATTAAGTATTCCCGATCACTACATTTCGATTGAGCTTTCGTGCCAATAAGGGAAAACTAAAGGACCCAAGGTAGTTAAAGGTTGTCCTTTACAAATTTAATATTATGTTAAATTTTTTAATGAGTTTTAAGGCAAAGAATTGTGAGATAATGTTGGGCGCAGGGCGTTCATTTTCATTTTTTAAGGACCAGTTAGCTTTATGGAATATATCAGGGTGGGAACAACTGTCTCTTAATTTTCCAGACATGAACTGGTGTTAAATATATTTGGATTACCAGTTCATGTAATTAAATATAGACAAATTAGGCGGTTCATATATGGTTCACTTAAGTAAGAAAATACATTTACAGTATTTTCCATATTATGGCTCCAATATATGAACTTTTCGGTTATATGACCTCGCCCAACCACCTTTAGTTCATAGTGACAATTCACTGTATCTACATGATTTTGTCAAGGCCGATGATGGATATGTTGATGACAGTACCTTCCGAGTTGACATCTAGGTATGCCTACGCACTATCTGCTCCAGAAAAAGATTGAAGCATTTACAAAGTACCAAAATATGGTGCAAGTTTGGAATAATTCAGAAGAGCTTCTTCCAACTAGCACACAGCACAGCGAGTTTCACATTGAAGCTCTTGACGATGGAAATCGAATATATACCAAATGTTCACAATACGGCAAATCCTGGAAAAGTCCAACGAATTTCAAGTCGAGACACACCACCTATTCATCGATTTCAAAGCCGCGTATGATAGTATACACCGTCAGGAGCTCTATATGGCGATGGCCGAATTTGGAATCCCGGCAAAACTGATTCAGATGTGTCGCGTGACACTGGAAAACACGCGCTGCAACGTGCAGTTTGGAAGTAGCTCCTCCGAACTATTTCAAACATGCACCGGATTTCGGAAAGGGGACGCGCTATCATGCGATTTCTTCAATCTCGTACTGGAGCAGATAGTGCGCAGGGCAGGTGTCAATACGGAAGGCACTATCTTCGACAGGTCCGTTGAGCTGCTGGGTTATGCGGACGATATTGATATCATAGGTCGATCACAGCGCTTCGTGATAGAAGCTTTCACGGCGATTGAAGAACAGGCCAAATCTGTTGGTCTTGTAGTAAATGAGGACAAGACTGAATACATGCTATCAACAAACAAACATCTGTCCACCGCCTAGGACAAAACGTCACAATTGATAGCAACAATTTCGAGGTAGTTGAGGAGTTCATCTACCTCGGAGTAAACATGAACTCCACGAATGACACCTTAGTGCACGGTTAAAAATGTTGGGGTACTTTTTAATATTTTTAGGGTTACATATATGACAACACCAAAATTTTATTAAAACTTAATACATCGCAAATATTACAATTATGAAATTAATACAAAATATATTAGAATTTAATGTAATCATATTACAAGAATTAATAAGATTATATTAACTTTTAATACAAACTGTATTGCAAATATACAATACTTTTAATACAAAAATATTTAATTTTAATAAAAACTTAATTAATTTATAATGTTATCGTATTATAATTTAATACTTTCTTTGTTAGCATTCACCAATGCTGTATTAATTTCTAATATAATTTTAATTAAATAATATTACAAATGTATTAAAATATAACGTACGATATATTAAAAGTTGATATAAACTGTTCATGATTTTTAATAGTTCTATATTTAAAATTAATACCTGAAGAATTGAAAAGTAATACAAAATGTATTATACTTTAATAGAAAATATATTAATTTTCAATATCCGGTATTACTTTTTAATATCCTCACGTAATATAATTTAATACATTTTTTTTTAGAATCTAATATAAAATTACTGAAATTTAATCCAAGATTATATAAAATTTAATAAAATATTTATTACATTGCAACTGTTTTGTATTTAAATTCAATATTTTTTTTATTCGTTTAGTTTAATATGAATTGAATTAAAAATAAATAAAACTAAATATTAACTTTTGTTCACACATTGATTGAAATTCAATATATGATTAAAGAGTATTCAAGTACTCCATGGAGATCCAGCGAAGAATTACCCTAGGAAACCGCTGCTACTTCGGTTTGGCAAAACAACTGGGTTCAAAACTCCTAACTCGAAGGTAGAAATGTATGTTTACAAAACCCTTATCCTGCCAGTTCTGCTTTATGTCGCCGAGTGCTGGATGATAAATAGGAAGGGGGAGCTGATACTGGGCACCTTCGAAAGAAAAATTCTTCGGCGGATTTTTGGTCCTGTGTGTGAGGAGGGCGAATGGAAGAGAAGATACAACCGCCAACTCTATGAGCTGTACCAAGATGTGGATGAAGTCCAAGAAGCCAAAATACGTCGACTACATTGGATCGGCCACATCGAGCGAATGGACAATAATGCTCCAGCTAGGTTAGGTTAGGTTTAGGTGGCAGTCGGCAGAAGCCGACACCCTTAGACTAATTTAGGAATTATCTACCTCAACTCTGTTAGATGGGACTGGCCAACGACACGCGGTTGTTCTCAAACGGTCCTCCATCTACGTACTAACCGCGCCCAACGTCGTTTAATGCTTCAGCTAAGAGAATCTTCGAATCCCAGTCCCCAGGTTCGAGAAGACAATGACGACCGAACGTCCGTTTCAAAGACCAAGCCATCGCGGATGCCAGAGCGCTTGGTCTGGACAACTGGAAGCAGCGTGCCTGGGATCGTAGAGTATTGAAGGCTGCTGTGTCTCAGGCAGAGACTCTTCACGGGTCGGGAGCCCGTTAAGTAAGTAAAGTAAGCTCTTGACGATGAATGATGCGGGCTCAAAGTCGATGAAAAGATGTTGGCTTAAAAATCGTTGGTCTTTTCCAAGATTTGCATTATTGTAAAAATTTGGTATATTGTCGATTAACGTGTTCAAATCGTAAAAAGAGGCAGGCCTTAAAACTCCTCCAGTATTCGATTGACCTCAGTGATGAAGTAATCCGAAACCAGAAAGCTTGACGATGTTTATCGAGGTTGAACCGGCGAACTCACAGGCGGACCTGTGGGGATGCAGTACAGTGGGAGGGTTATAATACCCTCAATCCTGATCATAACCTCGCTGTAAGGGATGAAGAAGGTTCTTCACGTCAAAGATATATATAACGGATTTCGTAAGAAAATGAACTAGCCCAAGTAATTTTTTTTTGAGATTTGTGTCTTTGGGTCATTAATCAGTTTTAAAAGACACCTCTATGCATCCAGAGATATCCGTTGCTACAAAGCTACGAGCTCCGTTGTTATAGGTTTATTTTTATTTGATATTTCAATCTTTATTTATACATTATCACCTGTTAATAATTTAATTATCCAGAAGCGTACGCCTGCCAATTCTACCGAATTGTCCAACATGCGCCTAACAATTTTTTTTTTTTTTTATGCGTGTAGCTAGGTGAAAATCGTTAAAAGACATCGCTTGCGAGCTTTGCGATAGTGTGGGACTTGAATCATCCACTAAAAACACCCAGGGAAGGCATGATGTTACCATCCTTCCAGCAATCGCACCTAGTCTAAAGACTAATCAGCAATTTTGTTTTAACATTTGCTTATGTACTTATGTACTGTTTTTAGGAACTAACTTTGGTTTGTTACCTTTTTTTCTTAATTCATTATCACTTTGTTCGTGTGATTATGTTGTAAAACATATTTTTCTTTCCTAATTACCTAGTTAGTTCAAATGATTTAACTCTATGTAATCTTCTAACTAAATTGTTGTTATTAAGTAGTTGAACTACTTCTAAATTAGCATGGTTGCGAAGCCTAACTTCATGTCTTCTTGCGACCTTCCGAACCTCGTCCTCTACCATTTCGATTTTTAGATCCCTATGTAGATCAGCATTACGTATGTACGAGTACCACGGCGCATTAACAATATTGCGTAATACTTTGTTTTGAAAGCATTGTATGCTTTGAAGATTTGTCTTTCTTGTGCACCACCATAACTGGAGGCCATATGTCCAAATTGGTTTTAATATTTGCTTGTAGAGAAGCAGTTTGTTGTAGATTGAGAGGCATGAATTCCTCCCTATGAGCCAATACATTTTATTGTATCGTATATTTAGTTCATCTCGTTTTTTTTGACATGTGTTTTCCAACGCAACTTTGCGTCCAAAGTCAAGCCTAAATACTTAGCTGAGTTCAAATGCAGAACTACTTTATTATTTATATGAACCGACTTTAGTTCATTTAATTTTATTTGCCATTTTTTGGTCCATTTGGATATATCATTTACTGTCCTTTGCAGTTTTTCTGTAACTTCCTGTGCGGTTTTTCCTACTGCAAGTACAGCAGTATCGTCTGCAAAAGTGGCAACAGTAGTTTCGTCATTTTGTGGTAGGTCGTTCGTGTATAGGAGGAACAGTACTGATCCCAACACACTACCTTGCGGTACTACAGCTTTGATGTGTTTCAATTCGGAGTACTCATTCTCTTGCTTAATTCTAAATAATCGTTGCATTATATACGACTCTAGTATTTCATGATACTCTTTTGGAAGATATTTTTGTAGCTTACGGATTAATCCTTTGTGCCAGACTTTATCAAAAGCCTGTGTTACATTAAGGAAGATGGCAGAGCATATTTGTTTTTATTCTAAAGCTTTTTCTATTATATCAGTTATTCTGTGGACCTGATCTATTGTTGAGTATGTATTTATTTCTGAATCCAAACTGATGGTTTGGGATCAGCGTCCTTTCTTCTAGAATCGGATGGAGTCGTTTTAGGAGCATGTTTTCGAATAGCTTTGACAGGATTGGCAGCAATGATATCGGCCGATATGACGTATCCTCACTGGGCAATTTTCCCGGCTTAGGTACCATGATAACTTCCGCAACCTTCCACATGCGCGGAACATACCTTAGTCTGAACGCAGCATTTATTATCTGTGCTATTTTTTTCATACCTTTCTTAGGCAGTTTTTCCAGAATATCACCCGTTATTAGATCAAATCCCGGGGCTTTTTTCGGGTTGATCTTTTCTTCTATTTCTTTGGCTATTTCCCTAGAGGTTACTGCTGGAATCGATCTCTCGTCTTCGCACATTTCTTCCGTTTGTTGGGAAATATCATTATGGTCGTATGGCTTGAAAACGTTTTCAAGATGTTCCGCAAATAGATCCGCCTTTTGTTTGTTTGTTTTAGCCCAGTTATCACTGCTGTTTTTCACTGGCGGAATGTATGCCGTTGGTCTTTTAATTTTTTTTGTAGCCTTCCACAGTGAGTATTCTGTACTAGCATCGTTTGCCAGATTTGTAAGGCATCTTTCCACCGATGCATTTTTAAATGCTGCTATCCTTTTTCTGAGCTTATTGTTTAAGCTATTAAGTCTACTTTTATCACTTGGAGCTCTTGACAGTTGCCATCGCTTGCGAGCTCGTCTCTTTTCTGATATAATAGCGCAAATTTCGTTGGGATACACGTTTCTTTTTACTTTGCTATTTAATTCAGGCGTTGCAGCCCACGCAGCCTTTTGTATAGCTAGGGTGAAGGACTGTACTTCACTTTCTAATTGCTCTATTGTATTAATTGTTGTGGCTTGTGGATAGTTCGATGCGTTCATCTATTAAATATCTGAAATATGTCCAGTCAGTTAGTTTGTTTACTAGACGTGGGTTGTGTTCCTTCATTATAATTTTATTGCCAAGTGTTAGCAGCACAGATGAGTGATCTGAGTCAAGATCTGGCCCTTCCTTAACTTGGGTAGTATTTGAGAAAATATTCTTAGTTAAGAAGAAGTCGACAACATCCGGGATTTTGTTCCTATCTGTGGGCCAGTAAGTAGGATTTCCCGTTGAATGGTAGTTAACATTGTTTTTTTTAATATATTCAAGGAGTTCTATTCCTCTTGTATTTGTTAATCTTGATCCCCAAGATATGTTCTTAGCGTTGAAATCTCCGCCTATTATGAATTTATTTCCGAATTTACGGAAGAGGCTTTCAAAATTGTTTTGTTTCAGCCTGTAGCTAGAAGAACAATATGCCGCTGCTACCGTTATCTGGCCGCTACTTGTTTTTATGTTTACGGATTTCGCTTGTATTTCACACGACTGATATTCTTCATCTTCTTCGTGGCTAACATCTTCCTTAATTATAACTGCGGCCCCCTCATCTTGCTGTATTTTGAGGATGTGGGGTTTGGTATGTCTCGTATCCGCGAAGTTCGTATTTTGTTCCAATTTTAAAATGTGTCTCGGAGACTAGACATATGTCAATTTTGTTTATGTCGAGAGTCGCTTGCAATTCGTCTTTACGATTCTCGAGACCATTGGCATTCCATAATAAGATTTGTATGTTTTTAGCCATTATGATCTTTTAGGTACAGTTCTTTTATTACTGTTTTGTTTTTCAAGGAGAGATATTCGTTCCAGAATGTTCTTATTATTCTTTTCCATGTCTCCCATTCTGTTAAGGATTCTTTGCATGATATCCTCCATAGCATTAATGGGAGGCTTGGTGTTTCCGACTGGTTTTACAACGTTTTTCGAAGCAACCTGTGTTTTCATTTTCGCTTAAGGGTAGATTTCCTTTAGCTCCTTTAGATTTCGGTCTCAAGTCTTTTTTGTTTCTTTTTTCTCCGTTTTTGGTTGCGTCTTCTTGAACAGGCTTTTGCATTTTCTTTTGCTTGTTGCCTTTTACCTGCTGTATCTCTTTTGCAACTACACACCCTCTGTAGTTAGCTGGGTGTCTTTCGCTACAATTGGCGCATTTAGGGGCAGCATTTTTTCCCCTTATGCAGTCTTTTGTATGGTGGTCTCCTGCACATCTAACGCATTTCGGGTTTGAGTTGCAGTATTTGTGAGTGTGACCATGCTTTTGGCAGTTCTTACATTGTGGAACTAGCTTTGATTTCCGCAAATGTCTTCATCTTGCTCAAAACTAAGCATGAACATCGGGAGCGGTGCTTTACTCTTGTACTTAAGCATGTTAACAACTTCAAGTATTTTGAAGTTTTTCTTTATTAGGTGTGCATGAGTAGTGTAGTTTCTTTGCAACAACCTTTATTGGTCTTGTTTGTTTATTTTTTTTTTTTTTTTTTTTTTTTTTAACATCATGTACATGTACAAGTAAGACTTAGTCTTTTATAGTACTTAACAATAGAGGATAACATTTCATGGTTAGACCTACACTATACCTAACAATAAGAAAATAAGAAGAAAAAAATAAATAAAAATTATAAAGAAAACACTATTGCAGGAAGGAAGAAAGGGGAAAAGGAGTAGAAGAAAAAGAGTAGAGGAAATTTAAAGAAATTTGAGAGTTGTTGTTTTTTTTTTTTTTTTTTTTTTTTCAAGAAAAACGAGTACCATTGAACTTTTTTCTGGTTTAGCAATTTTGTTAAGTTTCTGTAGGATTCTTCGTTATCCACATTAATTTTAACATCATTGCTATTTAGGAGAGCTGTATTAGCTTTTATTTTATTTTCCTCTAAAATATTCAATAAGCCTTCGTACTTCGTAATACAGAGCACTATAATTGGTGGAGGCTTTATTGTTTTGAGTGGTTTAGTTTCTTTTCCTTTCATCTTTTCTGGGCTTTTCTGGGTCACTTTTGGTGGTGAAAGCTCCGGAGACCTGCTCATTTTTCTTTTTTTGTTCCTTTTTGTTCCCTTAAAGGGTGGTTCTGTCTCTCTTTGCAGTTCTTCTTCATCCGTAGAGTACACTACAGTTTTATGTATCTGCTCATTTTTATTGTTATTATTGACCTGTTCTTTAAGCTGCTGTAGCTCAAGCTTTAGTTTATCAATTTCGCTTGCAAGTTTTTCACTGAGTTGCTTAAAATTGTCTCTTTCTTCACAGGCTTTTTTGTAACAAGCTTCCAACATAGGATTTTCTCTTGTTGGTTGGTATGGTGGTGTTCTTACCAATTTACGACTCTTTATGAAAGGACCATCTTTTAGGAATAAATGGTTCCCCCAGAATCCATGGAACCGGCCTCCGAAAAGGGTGGATTTACCAGTTTACCTGGCGTACCACCTGGGGTAGTTATATCATTTGTTTTGTTCATTGCATATTTTCGTTTTTTTTTAACTTTTTTTCAAAAAGTTTAAAAATTTGGACTTTAGTCGCCTCTTACGACAGGCATGCCTACCTCGGATAAATTCTGACCCCTACCCGAAGGGGGGATTTGGATTTTAGTCGCCTCTTACGACCGGCATGCCTACCTCGGGTAAATTCTAACCCCTATCCCGAAGGGGGAGCCTAACAAAATAACAACTCAGCAAACACTTCTTCATGCGGCTGGACCACCCCACAATGCGGAAGCCAACAACTTAATATCATCCGTTCACTTAACTACAGAGATAATATTCAAGATTTGGCTTTAGCGCGTGTTTCCTCCATGTAGCGTGTCGGCTGTCTATTTAGCATAAACGCGTGTTTGCAAAATTCACTACATCATGCAAGGGGATCTTTTAAAATAAAATCTATCTTTGCTACAAAAATATATTTTTGTTTACATTTCTCCAACATTTTTACCAGTCCTTCCTCTTGCATTATTTGATTTATCTTTTTTTGCTTGACCAAAATAGAACTACAACTTGAGGTCAAAGAGTGCAATAATGAGCTCGAAGCAGCTACAGAGAAATGACTGATGTGTTTCTGCGTTCAATTTTGGTTTCGTTTTCACTTAGACAAAGAAGCACCGGCACTGTGCAATTTATAAATAAATTTCCCCAGAACTATAGATATAATTAACCCTTCTTTGAATCTTTTGTCTATTTCTTAATGGCTATATGGTTGGGGAATTCAATCGCACGAGCGCACCTTGCTTATAGAGTGGTCGTGGTAAATCGGGCATACACCCATTAGTCAGTTGTCAGTTGGCCTACTTAAGTACGTATCTTCG
Organism: Portevinia maculata; assembly: GCA_949715645.1. Taxonomy (NCBI): domain Eukaryota; kingdom Metazoa; phylum Arthropoda; class Insecta; order Diptera; family Syrphidae; genus Portevinia; species Portevinia maculata. Next base: position 191,844,532 of record OX454527.1, on the reverse strand, counting down.
ACAGGGGATAATGAAAACATATTACGGCTAAATGCATTTTCCAGATACAAATTAACGCACAAAATGTCTGTCGTTTGTCTGACAAATCATTGAAAATTTATAGAGTACGTTTTGGTCGACAGCGTTGCTGACAAAGAAGATGCGCCGTGGGTACAAACATGCCTTTGATTTGAACTAATGACTAGAGTGTCTCCTAAAGACTGAGTTTTTTAATGCATAAATTATTGGAAAATGCTTTGATTTGCTGGGCCATGCATTTTGTTGACTTCTATATAATGCGACATTCGCAGGTGTTAATGAATGATTAATGATGCTTGAGAGTAACCTAAATTTTTACTTTCTTTCAGATAATTTGGACAACTGTCGTTTTTATTTAACGGTAAGTGTGGAATAATATTGATAAATATATTTCAATTATTTTCTTTTGGTGAATAATTGGTGTCACTGCAGTTATATGAAAAAATGCAGAACTAGGTCAAAACATTTTGGTATCAAAGATACCTATCTACGGAATTTTGGGAATGGCGAACAATAGAATATCTCATCGAATTATGACGATGCCTAGTGAATAACAATGGAAGATTGAATTGGGTTTCTTAAAAAAATATTCATATGGTTGGTAAACTGATCACGATTAACGTGAAACCTTGACTCACAGTTTGACTCAGAACAATGGAAAGAAGTCCACGATTTGGTTGTTTGATTTACATTAAATAAAAGTGAGGTAATATGATTTGATGATTTTACAAAAGAGAGAATGCGTGTATTCGTAAGATGGGGTAACGTCTGGCGTTAGACACACAATTTTCTTCTACGTTGTCGGTGTAATTCTTAACCTCTCACTGGCGTCGTCGGTCCTACACAAGAGCATTTTTTTAATGAGAGAATGAGAAAATATTCTTCTCTTTCCTTAGCGGCGAGGCTATCATCAGGATTAAAGGGATCACTTGCAATTGACTACATCTGTAGGCCTGTGGGATTAGCCGGTTGCCTCCCGGCTTTGGATCACTTCCCCAATGAGCCCAATTAAATGTGAGGGTTGCTACATTTATGTAATGGAGCTGTTTGATCTGCCTCTTTTCTCCGATTTCGACACTTGCATGATCTTTCTTTCACAATACTGGTGATTTGCAGTACAGTGCGGGACAGCTTTAAGGCGTTAAATGTGTTGCTATGCTCCTCAGGATGTTAAAATCATCTAGATGTGATTTCTCCTCTTAGTCGCCTTTTACGACAAGCGCTTTTTTTGGAAGCTGCAGTGATATTCTTATTCCAATCCCTGAACGGTTCTAACGAAATATTCTTTCCATATGTCAAAACTTTCAAACTTGCATAGATAAGAGGTCTGCATTCATTTGAAAGATTCATAGCTGTACGCACTGTTACACTTTTAATTCGCGAGCAAACTACTTATTAGTTGCGATTTCAACCGAAGGAAAATACGCGAAATATTTGGTGATCATCACCAGGAAATTTAATTAAACTGTCAAACAGAAGAACAACGAGTGTAACATCCAACAAAAATTTGCTGGTTTCCCGGTCGCTCAGCCGGGGTGGGTTCAACGAAAAGCGCTAAGATTACGCTCAGATAACCAGAAAAATCGAACGCTATGGGTAAATAAATTAATGTCAGTAATTGCTATTAATGTCATATCTTCGATTAATTTTCCATTTTGAGTTATTAACATGTTTTTCAATAAGATCATTTTTTGGTCTTCGACTATTTTTTGTGCGACATTCTCAAATTGACCACGGTTACCACGGTTCAAAATCTGAATTTTTCGCCAAGCCTCAACTGAATTCAGCGCCGTCTGGTTTTCAATCTTAACAAACTATACTGAGTTCTCTGTCCACTGACATTATAATACTGAGTGGAGATTTATTTTTTTTGGTCTACAGACAAAACGACGAATGAGTTATTACTGAGTTGCAGAAAAAAACACCACTATAGTGCGCTTGTTTTAATTGCGAAGAGTTCTGGTAACTAAAGAAGGAAAAACGGATTTAACCTTTCTAGTTCTCCAAGGCATGAGACAGGCTATGGCTAAGCATATTTTGATGGAACTATAATCTAAATAGCTTTAAGGCATGAATGAGACGTAGCGAAAATGTCCTACAAAACCGAATCCGTCTCTTACGGGCTACTCAGGGAAAACCTGAGGAAAATAAGTATATCAGACGAAGGTCTCTGAAGTTCTACTGCGAGACCGACGAAACTCCAGATCACATTCTGAAACTCTGTGGGGCACTGAATCACGTCAAATGTTTATAAAACATCAAGTTACTCTCAGATTCTTCAAAGAAACTGGACTGGAGGATGAGCTCCAAGGTGGGTGTCCTTGCCAAACAGATCTGTCCAAGGTATTAGATCGCAGTGTGCAATGCCTTCTATTATAATCAATATTAGTATATCATCTCTCCCGATCTAATATTGTTGAGTGACTTATGTCGTTTTCGACTGGTCAAACAAATCGATAAGTTTTTTTTTTATCTAGATCACTTTTGGCAAATCTCGATTGCGAAGCAAGATTTACACCTACCTGTACTAACACTACGATAAAATATTAGGCATTTGTCACTTTGAAGTTTCTCGATAAACAATTCGACGCGTTTTTTTTTGTTTTTGTGGAGAAAAAAAAGACACTCTGGCAGAACTAATTTTGCTGATTGCTGAAAATCTGTAAAATAAAAATCAAAAAAATAGCAACAGTATGCATTTTGCATTACATTACTGTTTATTTAAAACTATTCAAAAAATTAATAGTCAATTGTCCCACTAATACTATTACAAAAAAAAATCAATCTGGTTTTGTTTTCGATTGGGCTAAAAAAAACTGAGATCTGAGAGCGAAATACGAAAAGCCCAACCGAAAACGACATTAGGCGTGTTTTGTAACTCACGCGTGTATATGCTTATTCACATTTGCATGTTAATTACAACAACAACTAAGCCCATTATACGCTAACTTTATCGGGGATAACTATTGCGACTAAGTCCTTAGACGGATTTAGATCAGTGCTTCCAATCACCAGAACGTTGACATTTCTCACCTACTGAACTGACATATACTTACCAAAACAACATTGAACCGCTGCCATTTTCAACATTTGCCCTATAGGGGTCAACTTGATACTTTTATGTTGCAATTTTCTCGCCCTACACGTGTATAATTCGATTTTTAATCTGATTAGTTTTTTGGAATTTAAGTTTCAGGTTCAACATGGCTACTCTAGTTTGACTGGAGAAAACAGCCGAAATGTCAAGCGACAGCCAGCATAGTGCTGCCAAGTCGAAGTCGAGAATTTGTTTACTCTTGTTAATCTAAGCATATACGCTTGAGTAAAAAAACGCGGCTAGTAACGTAACATTGTAACAATTTTGTAACAATTTTTAGAATAAAAGTGTGTTGTGTAAATATTTAATTTAGAAAACGCGAAAAACAAACTACTTATTTAACGTTTAATCGGCGGGATAAACGAAAAGAAAATTTGCGGCCGCCACCGCCCGAAGGAAAAATATCGAATATGGGCTGTCACACAGCCACAGACCATTAAAATATTACACAACGAGTAACAGGTCGCTGCTACTTCCCGGTAGCTGAGTGGGACGGGGTGGGTTCAACGAAAACGATCGCTGATAATATGAAGATAAAAAAAATGTTCGCTCCAATGAATGGAACCAGGAAAATGTAACGAAATAAAGTGGGCGCCACACAATTTTATGGGAAATTGTGAAACCTTGGTACAAAACCACTGAAAATTTAAATAAAATGTAATTTCGAAAAGAATGAAAAGAACGAAAGTTTACACAACGTTATAATGCTCCGTTGGAGCACGGTCTTTATTACGGGGTTTGAAATCCCCTGAAAATGTCGTGGTTGGTACAACGGGTCGATATGGACCGTTGGAATAACCCGCTATCGCTTGTCCCGAAAGGAAAAAAATATGAATATTACTGGGTCGCGTGTCCCGTCTATTCTCGGGATTCTCGAAACAAAATCCTAACAGACTATCACTCGCAAAAATAATCAAACGAAAAAAAAATCACTATACTTATCTTAAAAATCCTCAATTTTTTTGTTGCCTGCTCTGTCCTCAAGCTTCCTTATTTCCTTCCTATTCGGCCTTCCGCCTGTCCTCCAAATTCATGTCTCCTTCTTTTCCTTTATTTTTCTTTATTAATTCACTCTACTTTTTTTTTTGTCTTTTCCTCTATTTTCTTTTGTCTATCTCCAACAAAATAGCCTTTACAAACTTCTCACAACTAGCTAAACCGCTGGTCAACCAAGAAGTGATTTTCCAGATTTTTCTATTGTCCAAAGTCGGTCAGTGTTGGACTCATTCTCTCTCACACACACACATTGACAGTGCAATCCCACTGATGGCGTGCAATGGATGTCCACTTGTGTTGGTGGCTATCCGCCATCCCACTGTCCACACCCATACAGTAAGGGGAACCAACAAGCGGCACCTTTCAGCCCATCCAAAGCTATCTTGCAATGGTGTGCGCATGCCTGCCGTTACCCTTTCGCTCTAACTTTCCATTCTCTCACCAAGCTTCGAATTCAGCGCGACTGGAAAGCCAGCTTGCGATAAATTCTCTGACCGACCTGGGACAACATTCCAATCCAGTCTGATTGGTGTTTTCCCGTCCATACAAAAGATCGCTAAGGTTATTTTGCTGAACGCCGTTCCAATGTAGCTAAAACTCACTACGTAAAATTAAAAGTTGAAAATGATTAAAGAAATGAAGGAAACGTTGAAAAAAGGAAGATAAACATCGGAACGATTACCAATGTCTCGCCCATTTGCGAGTTGAACCTAAGCTTTGAGGTCAGACAAGGAAACAATGTTATCTACCGCGTCAACTACCTGAGTCTGGTGGAATTCTGTGCAGATTTGGGGCATGGGGATCTGACGATAGCGTGTCCTACCTTACAAAATGTTATCATTTAGGTTGGGCTCTCGGCCTTTCTGGTTCAAATGTTTGTTGGGCTGGTGTCATCTGAACTTGGTATCTGTCATCTGAATTTGATATCTGTCATCTCACATCTGTCAGTGGGGTGCCAATGTGCTCGTGGTAAGCTGTCCACGGTTATTTGGTGTTGGAGGGTGTTTTACTAGGCCGTCCGCCTACACTCCTCTGCTGCTCCTCCGGTGCTCCCACGACGGAGTAGAAGAAGAGAGCGTCATCTTTCCCCCATCGAACATTACTCCCTACCTTTGCGGTGGTAGTTCGTGCAACTGACTCATGGGAGTTATTTGACTTGGGCCGTCCGCCCACCCCTCAGTTGCTTTTTGGGTTGCCCTTCTGGCAACTTGCCCGTCCGGCAAAGTCTGGTGTGCTGTGGTGTTCGACTGTCAAAGGCCGTCCGCCTTTCCACACGCACGTCATCGTACGGCCCGGTGGAATGGTTGGGCTTCGTACATGGTCGCTGTCATTCTTATCCTCACTCTCCTGACCGTCCGTCAGGCTGAGGTATATTTATGCTCGTCCGCGCATTCCTTCTGGGCCTCACTCTCCTGACCGCCCGTCAGGCTGAGGTAACTGGAACCTCCAAGCCCGTCACCCTGTGGTGGTTGCTCATCCATGAGTCGCCGAAAGTGATCCAATGGCTGATGGTGCCATGGGTGCCCCTATCACTTTCCGAGACCGTGAACTCGCAGCCGAATAAAAGAGGGACCAGGAAAGGAAAAGAATAGGGACTAAGAGCAGGCCTTGTTGTGGTAAAATTTACCGCAACAAGTGTGTGACAATAATTACGGATGTTCTTCCCAAATAGCTTATTCTCAAAAATTCTTCTTCACCCAGATATCTTGATAGACGCATCACTAGCATTCTTGTCGTTCTAATTTATTGCAAGCGTAAATCAATATTAATTTCATTCAAACGACAAATGGTCAACAAAGTAGAATTTGAAGTTTCTCTAATCGCATATTGAAATTACTCTCACGCAGAGGTATGTAGAACCCGCAAAGACCATCCAGTAGGTGTCTGCCATAACCAGTTGGAAGTTGGTGGTAAAAAAAACACGCACACACAAGACAAACAGTAGTGCAACCATCGTTTGACCTACTCCCATAGGTCAGTCAATCCGTTTCTTGAACTAAATGGCAATTAACAGCGTTGTGTGACATTCTCATTCTAGTTACCAAAAGTGGCATTAATATGTCGGCCTCGCTTGACATGATTCCCACTCCATCGCTTAAATACAGTTATACTAACGGATATGCATTCGAATCATACTTATGGTAATTCATTACAACAATCACCATCACTATGTGGTAACCGCTACCGAAATTGCAATCGAAGCTGCAATTGTGGGGAAAATTGGGAAATTCATAATTCATGAATAAATTGTTTACACACGAAGCGTATCGAGTCTAAATTTCCACCCTGGGCCGAACTACTGCTTCAGTGAACGAGTGAGTGACTTCCATATATTATTGAATAGGTAACCAAATAAACACTTTGCGATGATGTGTTACGAAGCGTCATGTATCGAATTTTGAATTGTACTAGAATAATTCTAGTTTCAATTGGATGAAGAAGTGCCCTTTTCTTCTGATATTTTTCAGTTTATTTTATGTAAGTTGTTTTATTTTGCTTATTAATGCTTATGTATATTAATAAGAGAGTGAGCTGTAGAACAACGTCTAATTTTTTGTTGCCAGTCAATTACAGTTGTGTTTGTATTCATGTCGGCGAAATCTCGGATATCTCCAGGGTAGGACCTTTTGATAAACTCTGCGAGAATGTGGTGAATTGTTTGCCGTTCGGCACCGCAATCGCAAGCGGAGGAGTCCTTGGTTTCCCAGCGGAACAAAGAGTCTTCGCACCTTCCACGGTTGTTTGAATTATGCTGAGAATTTTTCTGTTATATTCCAAAGATTTCGAGCGAGGCCAGAGTCGAAGGCCCAATATGAGGGATTTGTGGGCGTTATTTTGCAATTTTGCATCAATGGTGTCCGTCCTGCTGTCCAAGAAGAGCTCGGATTGAATGCATTGTGATCGTGAGCATTCAGTCTTTGTTGGCTTGAGAGCGTTTGTATGTTTTAATGATCGGGAAGTTCGGCTATTGCCGTCATCTTATTGTGCTCTTTAGAAGTGTGTTCTGCCGAGCGCCGTCGTATGAAGCGTTGTTGCATTAGATGCCCAGGTTGATCCAGTAAGTTTCTGGATGACGGAAATAGGAAAGGTGTTGTTTATATGTAAGGAAACTATCCAGCGTCTCGCAAAAGTGTGGAATTGTTAAACTGGATGTTGAGCCTGTAGTCTACAAGTTTGTTAGTTAAGTGAAATCAGCAAACTTCCGTCTTGCAGATGCAGATGTGTGCTAGGTCAAAAGTTAGGGTTTTTTTTTTGATTCTGTTTCCGGTATATCGCTGATGTAAAGGTTAAAAAGCACAGGGTCTGGGACAGAGCACTGGACTTCTGTGTACGTCGTATGTGATAGTATACCTACTCGGCTCAGTTTCTACCCGCATGAAATCCATCTTGTTCGATTGGAACAAGTTCATTGATGGTAGGGCTGATTTCTGCTAGAGTGGGTGTAGTTAAGACTTTTGGACAACCATTTTTTGCGGCTCTCGTCTAATGCTCTTCGGGGTCGCCAGATGCCTCCACGTCATTATAAAGTTTTTCGCTGTCATCGCACCAGCCAGGGATATTCTCCTTGTAGCTATGACTATTCCAATCAACCGGTCATACTTTTGGAGAGTTGGCGGAATGAACCTCAAGCATGATTCGAGTTCTTTAGCAAAGCTTTTACAGTTTGCCTTCACTAAGTTCCATCGTGGTTGTTGGGTAAAGGTTACTAGAGGGATTAAAATTCATATTTTAACCAGTATTGGTCGGTGCTGACTACGTGGAATATCTGGCATGACAGTTCTTGAAGAGGGGAGTGCCCGATGTTCAATTTGGAAGCCAGACAAGCTCTTTACTCTCCTGGCTATGTTACAATCAGTTGAAAATAAAAACATCATCAAACATATAGATACCAACACAATTACATATCACCACCCTGACGACCACCAGGCTGACAGTTTAAAATTGACCGATTAACAAGGCCCTTCGGACTCTCTGTTCGAATATGACAACTAAATATTTAAGGTATAAGAAGAGCGATTACTTATGAAAGCTCTTTAAGACAAACAACATGGACGTAGCCATCATTCAGGAGACGCACACCATATCAGATGCTGCTCAGAAGCATGATCAGTGGATACTCGCGGATTTAAACCACTTACCACCATGCATATGGATGAGCAACGGATGTCCGAAACGGCAGACCTGATGTGAAACTGTCAAGCAAGGACTCTAGCAATAACATTTTGAGTTGTGAAATTATTTTAGATAGCGTTTATAAAGGGTCTTTCATTTGCGACTTGACAACTTCGAACTTCCACTGTGAACTCACCCGTAAACCGATTACCGAACTGTCAATATCAAAATATTCAGTAAAATCAACATTTTCATCAAGGTGAAGTGCACGGAGGAACAACGTTTACAAATAATTAAAATTTGCTACCGAAATTCCGAATCGGTGGTCACAACTTTAAGAGCGTAAACGCCAATTTACGGCCGTAATTCTCGTCCCAGTAGAGAAGCAATTCATAGTGTAGTGAAAAAAATTGAGTCACAATATTCGCTGCTTGATGTTGCCAGCCATGCCAGTGAGACTATATTTTGCCCGAAGTTTGGAGAATATTGCTGCGTCCGTCGCAATCCAGCCAAATCAATGAATTGCACAGCGTTATCAAGAATTGGCCTCTCTCAGACCACATTATGGCGAATTGTGCGTAAGGATCTTGGCCTACACCATTACAAGATCAAGGTGACTCAAGAACTAAAGCCACTTGATCATATGAAGCGTAGTATGTTCTCGAATTGGGATCTGGACATGATGGAAGAAAATGAAGAATTTCATCGCAAAATCATCCTCAGCAATGAAACGCATTTTTGGTTAAACGGCTTCGTCAATAAGCAAAATATGCGTTAGTAGACAGGTGAGAACCCTCATGTTCTTCATGAAACAGCAGTTCATCCTCGAAAAGTCAATGTTTGGTGCGGTTTTCACGCCAGTGGCGTCATTGGGCCGTATTTTTCTTCGATGAAAATGTCCGTCACGTTACGGTAAATGGTATTCGCTGCAGAGACATGTTGGAACGTTATTTCTTTAAGCAATTGCATGAATTTCATATCAGTGATATGTGGTTCCAAAAGACGGTGCCACAAGCCACACAGCGGGTGCAACAATCGAGTTATTGAAGTTTCAGTTCGGTGAACGTTTTATCTCGAGAAACGGACCCGTCTATTGGCAGCCGAGATCGTGTGGTTTAACGTCTCTAGACTTTTTTTTATGGGGCTACATTAAATCATTGGCCAACAAGCCGGCGACGTTAGAAGAGCTCATAGCCAATATTGAACGAGAAATAGCGGCGGTGGAAATGTGTTGCCGAGTCATCGAAAATCGGGTTCAACGTAGTGACCGCTGCATACGTTCCCGTGGTGGACATTTGAACGTAATCGAAATCCATTCATAAATGTTTTAATGTTCCTTAAGGTTGAACACACACCGGATAAGGCAAAACGTTTTTTTTTTGTTTCGTGAAACAAGGGAACATTGTTTCTTATGAGAGCGCACACACCAAAGAAAACGAAACAAAAAACCGGTTTTTGTTTCGAAGTGTTTCGGTGGTGGTTGTCGAAAATACATGCCATTGTATACGAGCAACACACACCGAATGCAACAAAACTGTTTCGACCCAGCGTCGTTGACGATAATTGCCTACTTTCTTATGGGGCAACACACACCAAATGCAACGAAACATAAAAAACAAAAGAAAAACAAGAAAACGTGCTTCGTTGTCGATAGCTGACCTGTTGTTTTCTGCAAAACATTGTGGAGTTTTTCTTACTTTTAGACGCATCGACTTGATCCTCGTTGTGTATAAGTTTTCACTACGTGCAGTGGTACCTGATTTATTTTTCAAATAGTTTATGGCTGGTTTTTTTGATTATTTTTGTTAATGATTACACCAAATTATGAACCTCTACAATAACCATTCCGTCAAAAATATAAGCGTCCCTACTCATTATATGAATATACTCTGGTTTACTCTGTGCGCAAATCTTAACAAATATGGACGTAGAAGAAGAAAAGTTAATTTTTTTAATTGAGGCAAGAAGCCCTATCTATAATATTATAAAGATAAGCAATATGCTAATAAAATTACTATTGATGAGCTGTGGATAGAAATAGCAACTGAAAACTATTTGCGTCCTTTTCCTCAATTGCTTCAAAAATTGTATATAAGCTTGGCACAACTTCATCGTCTGAGTCCGACCACATGTTGAACAACACTAAAAGCAAGTCACTAATTCAATTTTGTTTTATTTCAACACACACCAAATGAAGCAAGAAAACAAAACGTTTTGTTTTGTTACATTCTGTTTCGCTTGGTGTGTGTTGAAATAAAAAATGTTTTCTTGACTATCAAATCAAAAACGTTTTGCTTTATACGGTGTGTTTTCAGCCTAAGTGAAAGACCCTTTATTTGCAAATACACTGTAAGATTGTGCATAGAAATGGTTATTTATTGATTTTATTAATTAGTGCGCCTTCTGCGTTAAATTTTTTTTTGAGCTCTTTCAAAGTCTAGCTCCGGGTTCTTTTTTCTGATAGAAATTGGGCAAAACATTCTTGTTTTCAGTGGCGTGGCGTGGAAAATGTTAAATGGTAATTCGGAAAAAATATGCACCTGCAAACGCTTTCTGAAATTATATTGTGTACTGCAAATCGCATAGAAGTAAAGCAATTCAAGCCAATTTTTTATACTTCAAGTCATTTAAGCTTAAATTTACAATGAACCTAAAGTATAATAAAAGTGCCTTCGAAAGAAACCTTTTTGGCAGATGCAAATGCTGTACCTTAAAGAAAATTGATAGTAAGTAATAAAACAAAGGAACTTCATAAATCACGGTTTGTTAAATAAATAAATACATAAATAAAAATTTAAATTTAATAGCTTCACGCATAATATTTACAAAAATGTATAGATTTTATATCTATAATATATAAAAATATTTAAAAAATAGTTTTTGTACAAAGTTAAAAAGAGAAAATATTAATGATTAATATTTTTTAAAATCAAAAACAGTAGAATTTGGAAAAAAATGTGAAAAGTTTTGTTAAATATTTTTTTTTATTTGTACTCTAAGTCTATTCTTCTACTTTTTTTCACGTATTCTGCAAGAACTCTTTCATAAAAATTAGGCCAACTTTTTATTTTTAAAAGGAGTCGCTTTTCTATGGATAAAAGTGCTAAATCAGAAAGCCTGTCTTCTCCTTGAGAATTTCTCAAATATGTATGAACTCTTTTCAGAGTGGAAAAAGATCTCTCCACGGAAGCAACAGTCAGTGGTAGTGTTAAAAATAGTCCACTTAATTTTAAGATTTGGGGAAATGTTTCACACAATATTTCACTTCTTAAATGTTTATAGAGGGATAAAACGTCAAGTGGTTGAAGTGAAGACGTAGTATAGAGAACTTTCAGCTCATTTTTTAAACCTGCAAAATTGAAAATTCCAGCGAAAAAGTTAATCACCGAAGATATTTTATCATCTGGGCTTGACCGAGCAAAAGGACTGTATTTTGATTTATTGAGTAAATCCAAAAAAATTAAATCCGTGAAAGGTTTATATCGTGTCTTAATTTGAGATATAATATTGTCCTTTATTTCTACAAAAAGGCGCTTATAGTGACTCTTTAAATCAAAATCAAGTAATCGGCGTTTCCGTGGAGGTTCAGCACAATCATTTATACTTTCAAAAATTTGTTAAGAAACTCAGTAGAAAGCCAAGAGTCAAAACACTCGATTTCTCGCTTAGCAACTTCAACATCTGTTTGTTTATTTTGTATTAAATTAAAAAATACATCGGTTTTAGCAAATATTTCGGAAACCGCGTGCATTAAAAAACAAAAATCTTTCCCTTCTAACTTAAGCAATAAACTTTCGGCCATTGAAAGTGCGTCAGTGTCCCATTCTTTTGGATGGTCTAATATTTGCTTAAAAGTTTCAATAATATCTAATCTACAGTTAAAAATAACGTTAACTATTCGGGAATGGTAATGCCAGCGAGTTTCTGATACTCCCGGCATGCGTATGTTTGCTATTTGTTTTAAAATATTTCAACGTTTAGTTGATTTATTAAAGAAGCGTACTATTGTGTTTATAGGTGGCAATGGTGCGATGGTAGTGTATTCACTAAAGTGATTGGCAGGTCGTGCGTTCGAATCCCGACCAGAGCCATGATTTTTATAAATTGAATACACACAACAAAAACTGATCTCCCTAAAGCAGTTTAGGCGCCACCTGTTGAGAAAAAAAAATCCCATCGCACCAAACTTCTTTCCTATCCTTCTATTCTTCCAGTAAGTAGCACCCAAAAATAGGCAATGAATTGCTGGGAGCTACTTGCGCAACAAACTAAATGCCTGTGCTGTGGTTTTACCATTATAAGAGTACTGTGTCACTACAGAAAAAAGAAATCCCTTTAGCGCACGCAAATTATAAAAAAAAAAAAAAAAATATTGTCAAAAAAAACTTTCAATTCAGGTATATTTTCCAGTGATTGAGATAACACCAAATTTAAAACATGTGCGTCAAGGAATACAATAAGCCATTGGACAAGTATCCAGGACTTTTTTTTTAACACCACCTACTTCCCCTGACATAACCGCGGCCCCATCGTAAGATTGCCCAACTAATTTCTCCTTGCAACCGTATACATCAAGTATATTGAAAATATGTTTTGAGAGCTCATCGGCATTTTGACTCTCACTCACGTCAAAAAACCCAAGAAACCTTTCCTCTACTCCTTCCTCCGATAAGTAACGCAAAACGGCACTAAGTTGCTCCATATGGCTCATGTCTGGTGTTTCATCAATCATGATGGACACAAATCGCGTTTCACTTATTTCTACTTTAATTTAATTTGATTACTGCGGCTATACTTTGTATTAAATCGTTTTGGATGTCATTTGATGACCCGAAAAAACCGGATTACGTGCACTTGAACACTGTTCCAAATGAGAGTCCATTAACTGGTCATACTTAGATAAGTATAAAAGTGTTTCGACATAGTTGCCACGATTATTAGAATCTGACTTTTCATTATAACCCCGAAATGTTTGTTCCTGTTTGCCTAAAAGAACTACCGTATCTATAAAACGTTCCATTAGTTTACGTATTCTATCAACTTTTTTGTTGTGAGCTACAAAGGAATTACCTATCGAGGTTTCAATACGATCAGTACCGAATTCGTGCAAAGATAAACAGCTACGAGAACGAATGTGTTTTTCCGTCTTGACATGTTTATTTGCCGAATTAATTAAATTGTTTATGTCAGCGTAGCCCGTGCGACTCCAAACACTAGGAGAATTAGAAAAAAGGAGGCAAGGAAAAGAAAACATTTTATTGAGCTTACAACTACCAGTCAACCAAGTATATTTTTGATATATGGATGCGTTGAAATGCGAAACAAAACCATCCTTGCGCTTATAATCTTTTTTCATAGAAGGAGTAGAGCGTCCTATCTCTATAACTTTTTTTTTAAGAAAACTCAACTTACAAATATAATTTTCTTCTTCCAAAAGCAAATCTACTAAACATCAATTTACTGTTTATAATGCCATTTTCTCCTTTGCTGAATCTAACTGAAAACAAAACAATTTAAACTTTTCACACTTCTCACACCTTTCACTGTTTTCGATCACTTTAAATAATTATTTATTGCACAACAATAATTCCACTCAATATTACTTTAAGTTACATATCGCAGTCTGCTTCACAACTGAATTTTTCAAACAGAACTCACCTCAGCTACATACAAAACTCGCCCAATAAGTCGCTGAAAAGCGGGTTATATTTTCGCATAGGGAAGCGTGTATCAAACAGAGAGGAGTCAAACGCGGTGAACGATAAGGGAAAACAAGGAAAGAAAGCCAATTTGTTCTAACCAGCCACATATTTCATAACGCGAAAATTTCCGGGTTACTATGCTTTGTTTTACTATCGCTTTGCGTATGTGTTTCTTATGGGGTATGGAGAGGAGTATCTGATGTTGGAGAATATAGGCATGCAATGGTGTGAGTATTTGTGTGCGTAAAGCAGTAGAACGATATGAGAGCAGGTGAATAGCAGGTGGTGGGTTGGTAGAATTTGTTGCTTGCAAGTAAAGGTGTAGGAAACATACAAATCTTATGTTTATATACACACATTAAGATGCATGTTTTTTTTTTTTATAATTTGCTTACGCTAAAGGGATTTTTTTTTTCTGTTACAGTACCCTTATAATGCTAAGAACACAGTGTAAGCTACTTGGTATTAGAAAGAATAGAGAGATAGGAAAGAAGTGTTTGGGTGCAGTTGTAGGGTTTTTCTCCACGGGTGGTGTCTAAGTTACTTAGGGAGATTACGATTTCATGTATTCGGTATAAAGTAATGGACTTGGCCGGGATTCGAACGCACGATCTTCCATTCCGTAAGCGAATACACTACTACTGCACCATTGCCACCCGCAATTGGATTGAAACATTGTTGAAAGGTAGAATTTTAAAAGGTAACCCTGCGTGAATCGAGTTATATGGGCGCCTCGCCACTGCTTGTTTTATTAAAATTTATTGTACAAATATATTACATTTCTACTTTTTACGAATTCTTTGGAAAAAGCATTTTAATGAAAAAATATTATCAGATGAACAAATACACAATCACTGAAAATGCCAAACAATTAAATCGATTTTTTAAGCCGTAATGCCAAACTCACAAAATTCATGGATGTATTTCTCGCTAGCTTCCGCGGTAATTCAGCCCCTGTGTTGTATTTCAATGGGCCTTACTAATAATAAAAGTGATGAAGTGAAGCTTTAATTTGTTTATTTTTTAATTTATTTCATCTAGCAGGTGGAACACCTTACAGATACTAAGTTTTTGATAGGATTTGAATATTTTAAGTTAAAATTAATGGTAAAAAATGAGAAATGGTGCACCATGGTAGGTACTTAATGCACCAGTCGTGTGTGTATAATGCACCAATAGAAACACATAGAAAAAGATTTGCCTGGTGGAGTACGAATTGCTAATACCGTGGTCAATGTCTTGCTATATGCCGATGATCTTGTTCTACTCTCTGAATCTCCTGAAAATCTCCAATTGATGATAAATCGTCTAGCCAGCTACTGCAAAAAATGGGGACTAACCATCAACACCGAAAAATCTAAAATTATGGTCTTTTCCCGTTCATCACGAGTGCAAAATGGAAATAGATGGTTTTATAATGGAAGCCGATTAGAGATTGTGAAGGAACTCAAATATTTAGGAGTGAAACTGAACCCAACCCTAGAATTTGGTAAACATCTAACGGATAAAGCCAAGTCTTCCCAAAGCTTAGTGAATCTATCATGGAAAAATGTTTTTGAAAATAAGCGGATTCTCCTCTCAACGAAATACAGAATATTTGATTCAGTTGTTAAATCAACTCTTTGTTACGCCTCTCAAGTTTGGGGATCAGACGAGTACGAAGTAATCGAGAAATTCCACAGGAACTTCTTGAAAAAATTATTCAACTTACCAATGAAATCGCCGAACTACACAATCTATTTGGAAACGGGTCTTCCAATGCTTTTTACAAGCACTCTCAAATCGGAAGCGGATTACATCATTAAAATAGGTTCGTATCCAGACTCCCGAATAACCAAAAAAATGCTATCTTATGAATTAAGAAACAAGGACTGGTGGGCGTCAAGATGGTTAAGAATTGGAAACGCGTGTGGAGAAACTATTTCATTCGATCTAAACAACCTGGACAACTTAAAGAACCAACTTTATCGAATAATAAATAAAAATGAAGATGCTATTCGTGTGCGATTTATAGAGAAAGCTCGTGAATCAGATAGCAGAGTATTGTATTCTCACCTGAACTTCAATCTAAAGGATAAGAACTATTTCAATGACTCACTCAACTATAGTGAAATATCTCTTATTTTCAAAACAAGGTGTGAGTTCATTGGTTTAAATGGCAGCCCATATAATGGAAGCTTCAACCAGTTTTGTAATATTTGCAACTTAAAAGCGAAAGAAGACTGCTTTCACATTATTAGTGTTTGTCCAATCTACAAACCACAGAGACTAGCTTACTTCGGAAAAAAATTCCTTACCATGCAGGAGACAATACAAATTCTGAACGAGTGTGATTGGAAAAAGTTATTTTATTATATTAAATCCATCTACAAATACAGGTCGCTATTAATAACAGAGTATTATGATTGATTAAGTTTATTAAAAAAATAACTATATTGTTAAAGTTACAAATGTAGGTACATGTATAAGCATTTTGCTAACCAAGCTGACGGCTAAGCCATAGCTTTAAAATTCATTCTAACTTGTAACTTATGTAATAAGAAAATATTAAATAAATGAATTTCTTACTTACTTACTTACTTACTTACTTACTTAATGCACCAAAAGGTTACTTAGTACAGGAAGGTATTACGTGCTGCTTTCATTTCCTCTTTTGAATGGATTTCTTTATCCGCTACGCAATTGGGTTCCGTAGCATTTTTAACAAAAACATAAAAGCTTAAGTTTACTTTATGCGTATGAGCAGAGCCCGAGTTGTCAAAAAAAACAACCTGCAATATTTTTGTGGTGCATTATGCACCAGCACCACAGCGCAATTTAAGTTAAATTTCGAAATATTCCGCAGACAACGTACCTACATTATAAATTCTTTTTCTCAAACCAGACCTTAATAAAGGTCCAAATAACCGTTTTATTAAAGTTAACTAAAGAAATAAGCCACTTCCACTTAAATAAGAAAAAAATACACTCCCCACATTATAATCTACAAACATTTAAAACCAACGTGCATCGGCATTTCTCCCTATCTTCTAACCCTAATATTCTTAACGCCCGCGCTGTGTAGCTATTACATTATAAGGGTATCCAAAAATCACTTTAGAGACCTACATTATACAAAAAAAAAATTATAAGAAAAAACCTGTTGCAGTATATGTCCATGGGTATGTGGTTGAGTATTATCTCCATAGCTGCAAGGAGTTTGGTCCTTAATGATCCCGTTATCCCAATGCATGCTGTCCTTCGAATTTTGGTGAGGCTTGAGCGATAGCATTTCTTCTCGGTAGCCTTCCACCATACAGCTGCACCATATGTTAAAATCGGCCTCACCACCGCGAATTCTCACGTATTCCCAAACGTGCTTCAACAAGCAACAGGCTAATTGAGGCTCGACCGCTGATTGGTTGAAAAGGTTTTCCACGTTTGCCATCTTGATTTGCGCAACAAATTCGTGTCGATAGTTTTACCACCTTGTTGTAAAAGATTTCCAATAAACATTTTGACAGTTCAATTACCACGTTATAAACTTTTGAAGTTTTTGGCATTTAAGGAGGTTTTAAACAAAAGGACTAAACTAAGAATTTCTGGAGAAAGATTAATCCAACCTAAATTAAGTTTTGGTGGCAAGCAACGTTTTCCGTTGATTTTTCTAACTATAGAATTTTCATTGAGCTCTGAGGTAGGTAAGATTATGTTAAGTTAACGTGGCTATAAGCTATTAGCCAACACACTTAGACCAATGAGGTCCGTTGTGATGACACGCGGATCGGGGGAGTTTCGACCTCTACTCGCTAAACCATTTGGAGCTTCTAATGAAGCGCGATAGACTTCTAACATCTGTGTTAGCTAAGTCAGTGAGTTCATTAGGGAAGAAGGCTCCTAGATAGAGATTTCTTTTATGGGAGAGTGCAGGACATTTACAGAGGAGATGAAGTGTAGTCTCCTCCTCCTCCTCGTCCTGCAGCTTCTACAGATATCATTTGAGTAGACGCCAAGCCTTGATGCGTGCTTGCCTATTAGACAGTGCCCTGTTATGACACCACTAGCAGAGTCAATGTGAAGTCGGTTAAGTGAGAGCAAACCCAAAGATCGTCGCAGATCCAGCATTTACCAGATATGCTTGGTCGCTAGACACGTATTGCTACCTGTCCGTTTGTACTCTCGACTGCGGATAGCATAAACATAAGTTTACAAGTAGCGATAGGCATACCTAGAAAATCTTTATCAGGTAGAAGAGGTAATGCGGTTCCTTTTTTTGAGAGTTTATCTACCCTACAATTCCCTGAGATCTCTCTATGCCGCGGCACCCAACAGAGGTGAATATTGAACGTTATGCATCTCCTCAAGAGATGAAGGGTAGTCTATGGCTACGATGGAGTTTGGAGAGACTGAGTCCAGAGACTTTAGCGCGGCTTGACTATCCGAAAAAAAGGATGTCCTTAGTGGATATAACATTTCTCTTCAGCCACGACAAGTCTTCCTTAATCGCCATGATTTCCGCCTGGAACACGCTACAATGATCAGGAAGACGGAAAGAGAGACTTATATTTAGTCTTTCTGAGAAAATACCCCCACCTACCCCATTACTAGTTTTTGATCCGTCGGTGTAGAAGTGGATCGAACATTCCCAGAATGATCTGGTGGGGATAGCGATTTGGAAATTCTTCTCGAACTTTATTTGGGGTATGGTGTATTTGATGTTCTTTGATAGAGCCCAAGTGAGTCCAGAATGATAGAGTGGCCAATATTCGTATTGATCCAGTGTTAGGTAGCTTTTAACCTGACAGCGGAACAGGCAGCTATTTGCCTGCTAAAAATATCAAAGGGCGTCAGATGAAGTAAAACGTCCAGTGCAACGGAGGGAGTCGTTCGGAGTGCTTCACAGATGCACAGACAAGCTGTACGTTGAACCTTGCACAGCTTATCACGGTTTACCGCTTCGAGCTCTGGGGTAATTCTAGAGCAAGCCGCATACGGATTGGATCCGATATGTCGACTTTATAAATCCTGATTCTATTTTCTATTTTCATAGACTTGAAAAAAATACCGACTACTGCAATATAGGAAAAAAACATACCGATTTTTCAAAATATCGATTTACAAAATGTCGACTGTAAACCGTAATCGACATTCTAACGGCCTGGTAACACTGGTGTTTTATTATTGCATATATCATAAATATTATTACTATTTTTAACTTCAAAGTGGAAGTTCTTGTTATATGTATGTATGAACTTCCCAATCGAACAGTAAACATGAATTTCGGTATACCTAGTGGATGTGTAAACACGAAGGCTCGTCAGCGTTGCATTAATTTGAATTGTGGGCGTGTCAGTTGGCGAATTTTCAAAATATTTACACATGAGCATCAAGGGCCTCTGAAGAGTCTATATTATCAAACTTTGGTTTTTTGCCGTCCGACCTGAAAATCTGACGATGACGGTGACGCTCGATATTTCCAACTAGCCCCTACCGAGAGCAAAGATGTTTACACATCAAAAAAATAAAAAAATAAAAATAAGTATGTATAAGTATAAGTATAGATTTATTGCAAAATTAGTGGATTTAAACCACGAGTCGCAGTGTATTCTGCTAACCTATCAATGACTGATCATGATAAGATTGCAAATTTAAATCACGTGTCAATCGAAATTAACATTTTTCACTTCGTCTGTGTGTCGATATCGCTGTGTGAATTATCTCATAGAATATTGTTTATTTTATTGCAAGGATAAGATCTAATGACATTGTCGGTTTTGTTTATGGTGACGCACAAACGCTGGGTCGTGTTAGAATTTGTTTTCAATTAGAACAAAAAAACGCACCGATTAATGTTTTTGTTTATCGTTTCGTTATCTATTTCGGATAACAATTTTACTTGCCTAAATTGAAATACAATTCAATACAGACACGAAAATGTGTTTGTGTAGAAAGTAAAACGCTTTTGAAACATATTATGCTGATTTTATAGCATACTTTTAGGACAATCCGTTGCAATACTAGTATTGATTTTTAAATCGAGTATACTTCCGGGTGAGAACTTGTGGACCCTAGCTGAAGGAATTCCTTTTTTTTGTATTATTTATAGTATTACAAAGTATTAGAATCAACTATATAGGATCACAAAGTATCAAAATCAACTTTTCATTCAAAAAAAGTGTCTCCAGAACTCTTTTAAAAAAAACAGTATTGAACAGTGTTCCGGGATTTGTGGATTCCGGCATTTTTTTTCTCACATAATTTGGGGCTGACAATTTAATTTAATTTTTAAAATTCCGTCGGTTGTATCGTGCCATTGGTATCATCATGCAGGAATCAACCACAAGACCCGACATTGAAGAATCAAATTTGTTCCTTAAAGTTTTCCGGCGATAACCCTAATTAAGTTAATTAAATAGAATTGATTGCGGTTGATTTAAGTTCTGTTTTTGTGATTACAGCCAGACTTAAGTGAACAACTTAGAGTAAATTAAGTATTTTAGGGCAAAATTAGTGAAATAAATCAGTGAAAAGTTTGTTGATACAGTTGAACCTTAAAGAGAGTGAAGAGTTGGTAACGAATTTCAATGGGGGTTATCTGAATAATTACTACGTTTAGAATGCTGAAGAAGTATAGCATAAAACTATCCCTCACCTTCTCCGGTCGCATCTTAATTTTAATCATTTTAGTTGATTTGTGAATTGGAGGCAATTAAGTATCTCCGAGATACTCTTTCCTATAAAAAAAAGTGTTCAAAAGCATGCCAGTGGGTTGGAATTTGTTGGGTCATTGAATTATGTACTAAAAAGCAAGTGCTAGCCGGTCGACGTAGGAGGTGGATTGTACAAAGATTTTGGATTTGTTTGTGTGATGTGGGTAGAAACAAAAAAACTGAAGAAATATCCTTATAGATAGATAGGAGGAAACATTCAAATTTTTACCGTGAAAAAAACTGATAGATTTTGAGAACATTACTTTAATTTGACATTGGGTTATTTTGCCAGGAGATCCTTGAAATCCAAAGAAAGGATATTTTACCGAAATGTCCTTGAGAACCGCGCAGTATTTCCGTGTTTACAAAACATCACACCAAAGATGTATAACTTCTACACACAGTTTTTTAAAAATCAGTTTCATTTTTCTCCCATGAATTTTTTTGTCTTAAATGTGTAATAAACATACCGTTTTATTTTTATTCTCTTATGAACGTAGCAAAAGTAAAACAAAAAATCTGTGATAAGTATGGTGAAAAACCCATAGAGTTTATGATACTTTGGAAAAGCTTGCATCCGGTAAAAAGGAACATATTAATGTGTACATATTTTTCTAAATGCAGTTGACAATTAGAACCATTTTCACATTGGAGCCACCTCCGATGCTGTAGAATAATTTTTTTTTAGATTATACCCAAGAATCATGTCCTTAAGTATTGACATTTTACTTGGAAACACCCTGCATAGTATACTTTTGACTTTGAAAAAATTGCCTTTAAGATATGCAATTATAAGCAGTGGATTACCTACGTTGGCGCAAGTTATCCCGGAAGTAATCACGACCGTGGTTACTGACTCCTTTTCCCTTTTCGAAATGTAGAAGCAGGTTCCCAACAATCCAAATTCAATACACAACACTGCAAAGGACGAAATATTATAGAGCGAACTATTGGTGCATTAAAAAGTAGATTTCGATGTTTGGATTTGTATTTGTCCAAAGTATTACAGTATTCACCTCGAAAAGCGGCACAAATTATAAACGTGTGCTGTGCTCTACACAATAAATGTAGACATTTTCAAGTATCTCTCATCAAAAAATAAGAAATTATTGTTTTAAATTGGTCTCGGTTAATTGTTCTGCTTCTAAAAATGTTAATAATCTTTATTTATAAAAATAATCAAGCAATAAACTTACATTTTATTGACCACCAACCAGACAGACGATCCATTAAATGAAAAACCCGCAACATTTTATATGCGGATTTGAATTGTATAGAACGAATGCGTTCACGTGAATAAGAGAATACCGCGCAGTATTATCGATGTTACCGACATTAACGAGGTGAATCCAGATTCAATTCGAATGAATATTAGAATAGTGTTCAGTGAAAATTGAAGAAAAATCTCCCCCGATGAATAGCGGGGTGAATGTTAAAAGAAATTTCCAATAACATAATACAATTGTTAGTTCTACCTCATAGCTCTGCAGTGGCGAAATATAGCTTCGGAAATGAATTTATAAAAAAGAAACCCGCTTTCTGTAACAGCAGTAAATAAAATGTTATCAGATTTGATTGATTAGATTAGATAATTCTTTATTTACATTTCTCTAAAAAAATACAATGGCTAACAATAAGGTTTACAAGGCACGGCAAAAAAACGCCGTCTGCCGATGTGACAATTAATGATTAACGTATTTGAAAGAGTTATTCTTAATAAATAACTTGGACTTTTAGATTAGTTAAATCGAAAATAATAAGAATGACTTAGTGAAAACGAATAATTTAACTAAACATTTAATCAAAAATTAAAATTAAAAGTACTGCAATTAGCTGAGAAGCAATATTGTATAAAGGCTTTTAGTTAAGCTAAAACAAAAGCCTTTTAATAATATAGGTAAAAATAGCAATTCGATCAGACTTCAGACTCTTTAATGAATTCGTGCCAATCAATGAATATATTGCGGTGTACTAACTATCTCCTCTAAGCATTTATATACATACACTTCGTTTGCATAGCAAAAACAGCTGTTAATGGAACCATCGAACACTTTAAACTTGAAGCAGCATCGACATAACTTCTTGAAAAGAACTTAGACCAAGGGTATAAATTGCCACCTTAGCTGTAGCAGTTATTCTCTAATATATATGTGGATTGATGTTCAGATTATAAGTAAGCAGAAAACCAAGGTATTAACATTCGTTAACTACTTCGATATTATTGTCATTCAGGGTCCATGTACCGTCGCTCCTGCCCACACGATTTCGTTTTCTAAACACCACAATCTTCGATTTTGTTTTGTTAATCTTAAGATATCATTTGTCGCAGTATTCCTTTAGCTTATATATTTGAAGAGTGTTAATGGGCTTTGAGAAAGAATTATCAATCATCAACATAAAGTAGCACTTTAACTTCCACATCACCATAGCTTTATACCACCTGGTATACTCTGTAAGGTATCATCAATATACAACGAAACAAGAACCTTGCTTAGTATGCAACCTTGCGGAACACCAGGACTTGTGAACTTTTTGACCTGTTATTGCCATTCTGCACAGATGCAGAAGTATTTGACAGACATTTTTCGTAAATGCTTACATACTTTGTCTATAAACCTAGTGTTGACAGTTAAAATAGCAGATTTACAGAATCAAAAGTAGCCTTAAAATCTGCAAAAGGAGCATACACCTCTTCTTTGCTTTCATTAGAGTGCTTTGTTAAGATGGTTAAGGTAAATATTTGATTACCCGTCGATAAATTAGCACGAAAACCAGCCTGAAAAATACTTATTTTGTTTTTATTTTCAATCCATCTGATCAAAAGACAATATAACAATGGAAGAGGTTAAAAGACTTTTTTTTACATACACTATCAGTTCTGTGTCGTGGAGTGCTTAAAGCAAGCAACTATCACGAGCAGAAATTTGCCGGCACTAAAAGTGCTCCCACAGGCTCATCATTTAGTGCAGGTGTTAGTAAGGACAAAACAATTAAAAATACAATAATTATGTACCTATAAAATACTAACACAAACACAAATCATGCAAATAAATTAAGACATTAAGGTATTATTGCGCAAAATATTTTTCAGCTGAATTTTACTAACATGCAAGTCAATCACATGATCATTTATATTATTGATTCTACTCATGCGACTAATAGGCTCATGCCTCCCATAATTCGTTCTATGATGGGGGCTAAACAATAAATCAACACTACGTAAATTATGGGCACCACACCGAAAATTAAAGCCAATAGATGACAGCAAGTCAGGTGCATCTATTTGACCGGATATAAGCTGCTGTAAAAAAATTATATTGCTATTAAGCCTTCGTTGAGAAAGGGATAACATTTGAAGAAGCTTAATACGCTGACTTTAAGGAGGAAGGTTAAAAGGATCATCCCATGGAAGTCCTCTAAGTGCAAATCGAATAAATTTACGTTGAATGGCCTCTATTCGATTTGAATGAATGTTGTAGAACGGCGTCCAAACTTGTGAAGCATACTCTAGAATCGGACGAACAAAACAATTGTACAATGACATAGTAACGTATGAGTCATTAAATTCTTTCGCCCACCTTTAGATTTATTAACAATAAAATTGATATGCTTGGCAAAAACCAGTTTGGGATCGAAATAAACCCCAAGATTCTTAAAATTATCAACATTACAAAGAATATGTTGAGACAAAGAATATTGAAAGGTGGAAGGTATATTCTTTCTAGAGAATGTCATATGTCGACATTTAGTAGGGTTCAGGGATAAACCATTTTTATCACACCAATTGGCGAAGCTATTAATGTCAGATTGAAGAAAAATTCTATCTTGCTGACTAGTGATAGATTTAAATATTTTCATATCATCAGCGTAGATCAGGATATTACTGTGATTTATACATGCTTTAACACCATTAATTGCTAGTATAAATAGAATTGGTCCGAGGTGACTACCTTGGGGAACTCCAGACTGAGCTGTAAAAGATACAGATAGCGATCCTCTAAATTTGACTTGATAAACCCTTGATCTAAGGTATGAATTAACCCATTTTATGAAACTTGGTGGGAAACTAAAAGCCCTGAGCTTAAACTCGATTATTTCATGGGACAGCTGGTCGAAAGCTTTAGAGAAGTCAGTGTATATGCAATCCATTTCGTCCTTATTCTCTAAGGCATTAGAACAATCATGCAAGAAACTTAACAGATTAGTGACAGTGGATCTGTTTCTTACAAATCCATGCTGTTCATTACAAATTAAATTGCGACAAAGAAATATTAACTTTTCGCAAACAATTTGTTCAAAAAGCTTAGGGATACACGAAAGCTTTGAAATAGGCCTATAATTAGTGATATCACCACGTTCGCCTTTTTTAAATACAGGTGTGATAAAAGCACTTTTCCATACATAAGGGAATTTACCAGTACTAATGGACAATTCAAACAGATATTTAAGATATGGAGCAATTGCATGACTACATTTTTTTAAGAACGATTGGTGCAATGCCATCAGGACCTGATGAATAATCATTCTTCAGAGAAGAAATAAATTTTAAAATTGATTCCAAGTCAAATGAGAAGCTACTAAAACTTATTTGGGAACAGCTAGTTAGATAACTAAAATATTGCTCATCTATGTGAAGAGGGGTCACCCTAAACGACTTACTGAAATAATCTGCAAACATATTGCTTGCATCTAGCGAATCAACAGTTGTAGAGCTATTGTAAGTAAGTTTCGATGGATAACCATCGGACGTTCGGGTAATACCTCATCCATTTAAATGCGAATGGAAAGATGATGCAGATATACCAGAAATACTGAAGTCGAATGCTTGTAGAACTCTAAAAGTATTCCATCTGGTCCAGATGCCTTATTTGGTTTTATTAATTTGAGACAAGCTGACAACTCCGACAATTCTTTTCTCGATGGGGGATCTGCAACACTGATATCCGGAGGGGCAAAACAAATGTTTTTCTGATCGGGGTCCTCCATTAAAAGTTCTTCAAACAAACTGAGTTTCAACACTAGTTAACGACGGTGCATTATTTGCACACTCGCCTAAGGTGCTGACATTTACCCAAAAAGACATAGTGTCCTGACATGACAACAATCTATTGGCGATGAGTGATTTTTTGCTCAACTATTTTTTGTGGTGGTATTTGAAGCCGTTGGTCTATGCGGATGAGCCAATAACGACATCCAAAGCACCATTCGTGAGATACGACCTCTAAAGCCCGAACAAGTGGTAGAAAATTGGAGCTCCAGGATGCAGTTTCTGAGACGCTCATTTTTATCAAACTTGTGAGTATCTTATTTCAATTTCAAATACAGCTCTTAAAAAAGGCTCTTAGGGGTCTACGATTGATGTAAAGGCATTTTACATGTTAGATATGTATCAAAATTAATAAAGGCAGTCCTTGTACCCATTCAACGCTATAATTGCCTTCAAACACTCTCATGATAAGGTTCAAGGTACCAAAAATCGATAAGACTCTCTCTATTGGATAAGAAACAGACCATATCACTTAAATTCAATCAATTTTGAACTAACACTTTTTTATAAAATATGAAATCAAGTCCATTAAAAAATGAAAACCGGCTGCCAAATTTTTATCTTTTTAGCCAACAATTGTTTCTTTTTCTTCTACTTTACCTCAAACCGAATTCAAGCTTACAAACCAAACAACTTCGATAAGAAACTGGCAAAGTCAAAATAAAAAAAATATTAATAAATATTCGCACACATTCCACTATGGCATTCGAGGTAAAATGAAGTATTATTTACAAAAATAACAATAAAACACTCGCACTTGCCCACATGCACTCCACACATCTCACATTAAGTGCGAACTAAACCCATTTACACTCATAAAATTAATGCCCTGTGACTAATACGAGTACATCTGAGATTCAAACCGACACAAACACACCAAAATATGCTAATGCAATTGTTGTTACATTTTGGTTGCTATACATTTTTATTTTCGGTTAAACAAGAGCAACAATTTGCCACGGAAGCTGATAAGAATAAATTGATTAAATACAAAAGCATTTATTAAATGGACCTCAATCGGTCTATAGGCAACGATCCAGTGTAGATTATTGTAGAAATATCAAATAAACGAAAGGCTTAAATTAATAATATAAAAAATTCTTTTATTGGCTTTTCCCGTGAGCAACAGATGATATTAAACGTTAAAATGTCTAACAAAAAACTATATCTTCGCGATAAGTTAACGTATCTCGACAAACGCTATCCACTGCGGCGTATACTTGACTCTTTTTATTAACTAAATTTTGTTCCCTTATTTGTCTCATTCGTATGGAAAAATTAGTTCCAAAAAATAATTAATAATAACAAATTATGTGTATCAGCAAAGAGCGAGTGTATTTTCAATGTTTCAAGTCAATATGCTTTCTTCTTTCACATTATAACGTATAGTAAAGACGTGGACTACTGTCGAGTATCGGCTTCGAATGGCAGTCAAGGTGCGAATATTGAGACTTTGATTGCACATTCAGGATCGAGCAAGCAACAAGTGCGGCTGTATTTTATTTCTATTTGTTTACTTTTAGTTTTGCAAGATTGTTTCTCGTTAGAGAGTGTTCTTTGAATTTCTGTATCTGTCTTTATTTTTATTTTTTTCATTTTAAAAGTTTTCGGAGAAGAAGAAAAGAGGTGTGATTTAAGTGTGAGAGAGAGATGTGTGAAATAGATGATTGATGTAATAGATAATTGACTGTTTTGATTTTGTGTGTCATCCCTAAAAGTGTTATCGAACAAACGAGAGTGGTAATTCAAAAAAACCGATCAATTTATTGAATGTGAAATACAAAAATTTTCGGAGAAAAGTATTTAAAGTCAGCAGTACAATGGCAAGGTAAATATTGCACCAAAAACTGATTTTAATAAGTTCAATGGTGAAAAACTGTTCCATTTTTTATTGTTTATACTTTTTATTTTTATTTTTTGGTAAACTTGTATACAGTCGACGTCGCTTATAACCGACTTAAAAAAAATTATAAAAAATAAAATAAAAAAGAATTTGCCCGTTTTCTTTTAAACCACTTTAATTAAGTTTCATCGATTTCAGGGTTAAGTTGACTGTCGTATTTTTTTTATTTTTCTTCATTCTTCAAAGTTTTTCTCTGTTCTTTCTCGTTTTCCAATACAGTGGAACATGAATCCCCAAACGCCTGTGCACTGTTTTTCGCACATGATTCCAAATGGCTACCTTTTCTATAACGAAAAATTCTTACGTTTTTCCCACATGATTCCAAATGGCTACCTTTTCTATAACGAAAAATTCTTACGTTTTTACGTGTTTTTAAAAATCGGTCGTTATATACGACGACGTTATATTCAACGGTATAACGGCTTTTAATAAAGAAACCAACCAAATAAGAAAAAGCGGTGGTTATAACCGACTGAGGCTGGACCACTATAGACGACTTCGACTATATAACCGCGCTTCAAATAAAAGCAGTTATAAACATCAAACAGAACAAATCAATAAAATTAATACGTATTGTTTACAATTTACTGTAAAAACTTTGTTTGCTTCAAGCTTTATAAATAGATAGATAGAGAAAGATAAATTCTTAATTTTTTTTTTTCATAGAAAAGTGTAACAGAGTTTTGATTAAGATATGGCAATTATAATACAGGGTGGGCCAAAAGTGACCTCCTAAATCGAGTGACTATTTTCAAAATAAAATTCAGTTAGTTTGGTCCTCTCTAAGGCGCTGTAGTTCATTTTAGTAAATCTTCCAAGTTTGTTTTATAAGTACCTTAAACAGAAAAGAAAAAAAAAATAAAAACAAAAGAGATGATTTTTTTAAATTTTTAGGTCGCTTTTGACCCACCCTGTATTTTTGATATATAGGGTGTCGCAGTTAAGCAGTATAATCCTTTAAAGGAGGGTGATTCATGCAGTTCCGCCGAACAAAAAATTGTATGGCAAGGGGAGGGGGGGTCAATTATCACCCCATTTCAAGTTATAGCCCATCAAAGTGGGTGACCTCTGATTTGTAGGTGTAACCACCTTAAACGCTATATCTTCCAAACTATTATAGGCACAATAGTTATTTTGGTCACTTTCGAAAGACAATTTTGTAGCGCATACAAGTCTTTTTGTACATCTGTGCAGCGACAAAAAAGTTATGGCTCTCAAAGTTATGAAAATGTGTTGTTTAATTTTTTACTTAAAACGCATTTTTATTAAAATGTTTACTTAATATTTTTTTTTTAATTTTTATCCTTGAAAAATTTCCTAAAAATTATGTTAAGCAATTTTTTACGTACGATCAGAAGTTGTAGTAAAAGCCATTGTTTGTCAGAAAACAATAGTCAAAAAGAAGTGTACCTCCTGAGGTACTCTTAAAAGTTCTTAGATATTTTTTTGTGATCCTGAAAAGGACCTTTTTCGAGCAGTTTATGAAATGTTAATAGCAATTGTTTGAAGTGCCTTCCTTCCATTTGAATACACTTTCGGGCGCGTTTAAGCATTGCAGATGGCAGATTAACGACCCGCAAACTTCTACTCATCTCTTCTGAAACGGCACTAATTTTTTCTTGGAGCTCTTCCAGACTTGACATTTCTCTTAAATAAACTTTTTCTTTCTTAGCACCCCAGAAGAAAAAATCCATGGGTGTTAGGTCAAGAGATCTGGATGGCAAAGGGCTGGGGTCAAATCGACCAATCCACCGTTCGTTAAAAGTATGGTTGAGGAACGAAGCTAGGCCCGCTGCTACTGTGACAAGGTGCTCCATCTTGTTGAAAGAACATCGCCCTTCTCTTTAAGGAGCTCCGGCAATCGTTCTCTCAAAAATTCCAGGTAGTAATAGGAATTAACTGTTTTTCGAAGAACATGGCTTGTCAAATAAGGTTTTGCCGAGTGTGCGCCGTCTGGTTCTGACTAGAGCCGGATATTCGCACTAGATCTTTGTTACTGCGGCATTGTGCATTGAATGGAGTGCCCACTTGGCAGCGTGATTGCTGACAGCCCAATGTCCAGTGCTGATTGCCACAATCAATCTCCTGTCGGGTGCTGTCTATTAGATCGTGAGTTATTTTTGCGTTGAAGCAGGGGCATATCTTTGACGCAACTGCTAAGGGTGCTTCATCTGGAATTCGTCCGTGAAAGGTAGTACTAAAATATTTTTCCTTTGACAAGCCCTATGATAGGCCGAAAGTTCATTATTATTAATGTTTTCATACGATAAGTGAGTTTTTCTCCATTGGCGCTTCACTTAGATGTGGTGGTGTAGAATCTTCAGTGGATTAACCACAACACATCCAATTCATGCGGAATTTTTCCCTCGTTATGTAATGATTCAATATTAATCAAACACCCAACATTGAGTGTTACCACTTCAAATGTTTCTTCAGTTCCAAGAACAAATCATTTGAAATGTTTTTTTAGGTTTCAATTACAAAAAGTTTGTTTATTATGAAGGCAGCTATATTAGTCATTATTATTTATGGATTTTTAACTTTTTTGACCGAAGGTTCTCTATGAGGTTAAAGAAAGATGAGTGAACAAGCCAGCTGTAACCG
This sequence comes from Portevinia maculata, assembly GCA_949715645.1. Lineage (NCBI taxonomy): Eukaryota > Metazoa > Arthropoda > Insecta > Diptera > Syrphidae > Portevinia > Portevinia maculata. The sequence continues at coordinate 191,814,363 of OX454527.1, read as the reverse complement.
AAATATTATTGACATGGAACCGTTCATTTGCTTTGTTGCTGTTTACGGATCGTTGTCAGATTGGAATTTCTTTATCGCAGTGAGCGACAAGCAAAAAGTGGCAAATCTCTGAGCGATAAAAACAAAATTGACATATATGAGATTGTATGGTTGCGGCTAAGTAGTCGTTGAGCGATAAGCGAAATTTCCGAGCGACAGAGCGACATCGCTGTGCTTTCAATTCTGTTCTATTATTTTAGTGTAATGCTTAGCGACAAAGTACTTCACTTTTGTTTTTTAAATCACTTTTCCGCAAAAATGATTAAATCTAACTTTAAATTAACAGGGCACTTATTCTAGCTACTTTACTATGACTACTTTACGAATGATTGTGGGTTTTTTCATGATGCTTTTTTAAAGGCGTATCGACTTGATCCTCGTTGTGTGTATCTTTTCACTTCCTTTTTTTAAAATGGTTTATGGCTGGTTTTTCTGATTATTGTTTTACTGATTACTACAACTTTTGTCTTTCGGCCTAAAATTTATTTTACGACTAAGCTTATATATAAATAATATTGCATCATAAAGAAAGTGGAATACAAAACAAACTTGGCGTCTTTATATACTTTTCAGCTAACTGAAAAATATATTAAAATCAATCGTTCTCAACCCTCCCCCACCCTCATACAGCCACCAAAATGTTGTGTGAAATTGTTAAGTGTCCGCTTTGTCTCTCTCCACCGTTGCGGAACTAAAACAGAGAAGTTTAGGAGCATCGGCGACGTACCTGTTATGACTGAGCCGCTTATCTCTCGCGCTTTACCTCTCGCGCTGCAGTGTCGGTGGTAAAATACCGGGATACCAACCATCTTCTGCAACAGCCCTTTTGCATGAATTTAAATAATTGCCCCCGGCGGGATTTAGTCAGACCGGAGTGGTATTGGGGTAATAAGCCCAAAAAAATGATGCTATTGTCGCTGGCCATCAACCTTGCAACGTGCCTTCGAATCACCTACATAAGGAAATTGGCAATCCTGCTCAACTGAGCCCCATCGTGTAGGACCTTGTTGGAATAACATGTTATTTACTGAGACTCATGAGTCCCAAACAACCCGAAACAAGCCCCAAGACATTGCCCCTCGAAGACGCTTATCATTTCATATATTTCAATTCAATTTCAATTTATTTTATTCACATCAGTGGCATTGTAAGACTAACAGTCTTTTAAGTTAATACTATAATACATAATTTACAATTGATTAAATTTATTATTATAATTAAATATATGAATTCAAATTTGAGCTACACCCTAAAACCCAAACTGAAGTTAAAGTACATGATTGTTTAAAAAAAAAAAGCATAGTTACTCGTATTTAGACTTCTTATCTTATCAAATTCAAATGCCGTATTAGTGCCTTTTCAAAACCGCTCCTGCTGTCCAATCGCCTAACGCTGAGGGGAATGTGAGTGTGAGTTCCATGGTCTTACATAATATACAAAAAAATGTTTTTGAGTTAATCTGAATTTAGAATTTGGCAATATAAGAATTTTAATTCTATCTGAGTTAGCAAATTGGAGTCTCTCAAAAAGGTATTAGTGACTTTTTTTGAACCTTAAGTCGAATAGAAACATTATTATTTTATAGTTGAGATAGTTTTGCAATCGCATTTTGAATACACTTTTTGTGTATTCAGAGACATGAACATATCTTCGTAGGCTATAAACAAATCGCACCATGTTATTAAATGCAAGTTCAAACTTTCGCTTACTTGAGCTATCCAGGTCGCAGAAAACGGGTTGCGTGTAAAACAGAATTGGTATCAAAAGTGACTTTATCAGCATCATCTTAATATTAACCGGAAGACATGAACCTGAGAGATAGAGAACCCGAAGTCCACCATAAATCTTCCCTACAGCTTGTGTTATGTGGTCATTCCAAGTAAGCGTTTGATTCAAAATCACCCCTAGATATTTAACAGATCTGCAGTAATCCAAAGTAGCACCATTTTCCTCAATTGTTAGGAAGTACGATGTGTCGACAGCGCTGCGAGATATAACAATTGCTTGGCTCTTTTTTGAGTTTAGCCTAAGTCAGTTTTTTTTTTACCATTGAGATACCGCTATTAAATCCTCATTAATTCGCGCTGTTGCATCTTCGACTAGGCCTAGGAGATAGCTAAGATAAATTTGCACATCGTCCGCATACATTTGGATCTTGCAATGCTTAAGAACTTGTGGTAGATCATTGTTGAACATTGTGAAGAACAATGGTCCAAGGATAGAACCCTGAGGAACTCCTGCATTAGTCGCTAGGAAGTTGAACATATTTCCATTAACAGAGACTGCCTGGGTTCTACAGGTAAGAAAGCTTTCTATCAATTTCAGTGCCGTCCACTCAAAATTAAAATAGTTTTTTAGCTGATAAAATTTTACTAAATTTAATACTGCAGTTGTACAGCTATGGTGTGCTCTAAATCCTGATTGACAAGCAGTGAGTAATTTTTGCATATTCAGATAGTTTACGATTTGCCAGTTAATTAATTTTTCGAATACCTTCGATAGAAATGGAAGGATTGCGATAGCCCGATACTCTTTGATGTTACTATTAGCATTTTTTAAGAGTGGAACTATTTTTGAAATGTTCCACTTTGTAAGGTAGGTTGACTTAGTAAGAACGCTATTATACATACATATAAGTAATATACGGTATTATATATGTGCGATAATAGTTCTTAAAAATTTAGGGTGTATTAGATCCAAGCCAATCGCATCGGATTTGATTGCGGAAACAGCTTTCCATACTTCACCCATATTTATGCTTTTAAAGCTGAAACTGGTACCGTGCCTAAAACTGATTACAGGCAATTCTTCGCTAGGCGCCACAGATATAATGGAAGCACTAGCAAACCATTGATTCAATTCGTTAAGATCAGAATCTATGGGATCGGTTGATTTTTGCTTGCTGATGCCCACGCTCTTCATGTTATTCCATATTTTTTTCGTAGAAAGACCAGTTTTGAATTTTCTTGCAAGGAATTTCGACTTCGACTTTTTTATTTCTAAATTAACCAAATTACGTAGTTTTTTTTAAAATATAGCTGAAAGACAGGTAGTCTAAATCTTTTCCACCTTTTATAAGCAGCTTCTCTTTTTGATGATAGGAATTGTATTTTATCGCATTTTTTTATTATTAATAACATATGTTTTATCGGAACGTGTGATTCAAACAGATTATTTATCGAAAGTGTGAGAAAATGTACTTGTTCATCCACGGATGGCATGTAATAAATACTCTGCAATCGGTTGAGAGTACATCATTTAGCAAAGCATTCTGATCAATCCCTTTGAAATCTGAGCGCTGTATTGAACCACAATGAGCAACTATAAGTAATGATTGGTGATGATTTCAGTCCCCTTGTCAGACCAAAAGCCGCCTTGTCTCCAGCAAGAAAAGCATCTATGTATGTTTTTCAAAATATAGATAGATACATACTGAAGAGAAATAATATGAAATGAGAACACTCTGTATCTTTATTATTCTTTATTAGTTTACATTTTATCAACAACTTTTTTTTTATTTTTAAACGTGCGACGCGTTTCGAAACAATAGTTTCATCTTCCGGCGCTATTTTATTAATTTTATTTTTATTTTTTTCAAAAACATAAAAATAAAAATAAGTTGTGATAAAATTTAAACTAATAAAGAATAATAAAGATACAGAGCGTTCTCATTTTATATTATTTCTGTTCACAGACACGCAACTGGAGACAAAAGCCACAATGAATCATATATTTAGATGCTGGTCGAAACCGTACGATTCTCACCTCCAACGGCTGCCCATTTTGTCCAATCAAAGCCATTTTCTCCCATTTTTTTACGAAGTATCATGTAGGGAATTATTGCTTTACGGCAAACATTTTAAAAGGAAAAAACAATACCGAGAATCTGCCAAGTGAAGTCTGAAATTGTAATTGTTTATATATAAATAATAAATATAATGTTGTCGGCAATGTATGATATCTAGCATTCTATGGAATACCTAAAACAGGCAGGCTATGTTTAATATCATATTTGTTCTAAACATTGCATTTGCATTGTTCAGAATGTCGGCATCTCGTACATTGCTTGTTACATACACACTGTAGCTATCTTTGACTTTTCTCCATTGGTTGTTATTTGTAAATTCTATATTAAGATACATATGGAAAAAAGTTCCAACGTATTTCAAGCAGAGCTCCATCCCATTCAGGAATGCGCCAGCCAAATTAATACATCTGGTATTAAAGGCGCCACCATCCATATATTCACGGATAGTGAAGCAGCTGTAAATGCCCTTAGCTCGTAAACCATTGGATCCAAATCAGTCATGCACTGTTTTAAGCCTCTTCAAACACTCGGCTAAAGGAACAAACTATGGAAGTTTCCGGTCCATGAGGGGTTTGAAAGCAACGAAAATGCCGACGAACTGGCAAGAAAGGGCTCAGAAACACCTTTCAAAAGCCACGAACTCTTCTGATGCTATGAAATGCTGGGAACAAACGAAATGTACCATCTATTGGGAGAGCATACTAGGACTGAGACAGGCCAAACGAGCCATCCAGCCCTTCAAAAATAATGACAACAAATGTCTGAATTTGAGTCGGCATGATATCAAAAACCCAGTAGGTTACCTTGCGAGTCACCACGGGTTACGATACCACCTAATTTTAGGTTAGGTTAGGTTATAGTGGCAGTCGCCGAAGCCGACACACTTAGACCAATAAAAAAGGTCCCTTGTGATACCACACGGATCTATCTTCTTCCTACTCGTTAAACCAGTTGGAGCTTTTGATGAAGCTTGAAAGACTTTTAATGTCTATGTTGATGAGTTCATTGAGATCATTATAAAAGACAGATCCTAAATGGAATTTTCGTCTTTGAGAAAGAGCAGGGCATGTGGAGAGAAGGTGGAGAATAGTCTCCTCCTCCTCCTCCTCGTCCAATCAGCTTCTGCAGAAGTCATTAGTATAGACGCCAAGCCTTGTTGCATGCTTACCTATGAGACAGTGTCCGGTGATTACACCAATTGTAGCAGCAATGTGCAGCCTGTTCAGAGATATCACACACTTAGAGCGTTTCAGATCCAGTTTTGGCCAAATCTGTTTTGTCGCTAGACAAGTGTTGCCACTTGGTTAGTTCTCTCAATGGGCTCCCTCATAAACTTGTTTATTAGGTAGAAGGGGCAGTATGATTCCTGGCGAGTTCATCCGTCCTATAATTCCCTGGAATGTCTCTGTGTCCTGGCACCCAGCAGAGGTGAATGTTGAATTGCTCCGCCATCTCCACGAGAGATGATCGGCAGTCTAAGACTACGATGAAGTTTGTGGAGACAGAATCCAGAGATTTTAGCGCACCTTGGCTATCTGAGAAGATTCGGATGTCCATAGCGGATATCACTACGACAGTCCACCAAACAACCACCCCGTACATAGGTTAGGTTAGGTTTATGTGGCTGTCGGCAGAAGCCGACACACTTAGACCAATTTAGGTCCATTGTGATACCACGTATATTATCTACCTCAACTCTGTAGATAGGACTGGCCAACGACACGCGGTTGTTCTCAAACGGTCCCCCATCTACGTACTAACCGCGCCCAACGTCGTTTAATTACGGTGATCTGACGAGAACCGATTAACTCGACGTGGTATGGTCGTTGGTTCACCCCGTACATAAGTATCGGTCTTATTACCGAGATGTTTAGCCAGTTGGTTATGCGAGGTAGAAGCCCTCATTTATTACCGATGGCTTTATTGCAAGATAAGAGTGATACCGTAGCTTTACGAACTCTTTCTTGTATGTTAGGTGCCCAGTCGAGCTTTATATCCAGAATGAGACCCAAGTATTTAGCTTCGCCAGAAAAGACTAAGCTTGTGCCACTGATTGAGGGGGGATCAATGTGTGGAATTTTATATTTCCTAGTGAATAAAACAAGTTCGGTTTTGTTTGGGGGTAACACCTAACCCACAACGATCTGCCCATGTCGTTAGCTAGTTAAGAGCGTTTTGGAGGAGTTCTTTCAGGGTGTTTAGGTACTTCCCTGAGGCGGCAATTGCAACGTCGTCCGCATAGACAATCACCCTGCAGCCCTCCCTTTCCAGGCACATCAGCAGCTTGTTCACCACTAAGTTAAAGAGGAGGGGTTATTGGACTCCGCCCTGTGCCGTACCTCTACTGACAGATCTACTGGCAGATGTCACACCCAGTTTCGAGTCTATAATCAGCCTTGTGAGTAGTAGACTAATAAGCTACCTTCAGAGGCAGAGCTGACAGTGCATTTGCGATCGCGGATGTATTGACGTTGTTAAAAGCGCCTGTCCAGGATTTCAACCATAGTGTATTGTTTATGGTGAAGGTGAATATTCGATTGAACGTACGTATGTAGGGCTGTTTCAACAGATTTGCCTTTGCAATATGCATGTTGAGCCGTAGACAGGAGTCTTGTATCAAGTAGAGTAAGAAAGTAAGAAATTCATTTATTTAACATGTTCTTATTACATTTTACAAGTAAGAATAAATTTTAAAGCTATGGCTTAGCCGTCAGCTTGGTTAGCAAAATGCTTATACATGTACATTTGTAACTTAAACAATATAGTTATTTTTTTTTTGTTAATAAACTTATTCAATCATACTCTGCTTTTAATAGCGACCTGTATTTGTAGATGGATTTAATATAATAAAATAACTTTTTCCAATCACACTCGTTCAGAATTTGTATTGTCTCCTGCATGGTAAGGAATTTTTTTCTGAAGTAAGCTAGTCTTTGTGGTTTGTAGATTGGACAAACACTAATAATGTCAAAGCAGTCTTCTTTCGCTTTTAAGTTCCAAATATTACAAAACTGGTTGAAGCTTCCTTTATATGGGCTGCCATTTAAACCAATCAACTCATATCTTGCTTTGAAAATAAGAGATATTTCACTATAGTTGAGTGAGTCATTGAAATAGTTCTTATCCTTTAGATTGAAGTTCAAGTGAGAATACAATACTCTGCTATCTGATTCACGAGCTTTCTTTATAAATCGCATACGAATAGCATCTTCATTTTTATTTATTATTCGATAAAGTTTATTCTTTAAGTTGTCCATGTTGTTTAGATCGAATGAAATAGTTTCTCCACACGCGTTTCCAATTTTTAACCATCTTGACGCCCACCAGTCCTTGTTTCTTAATTCATAAAATAGCATTTTTTTGGTTATTCGGGAGTCTGGATACGAACCTAATTTAATGATGTAATCCGCTTGCGATTTGAGAGTGCTTGTAAAAAGCATTGGAAGACCCGTTTCCAAATAGATTGTGTAGTTCGGGGATTTCATTGGTAAGTTGAATAATTTTTTCAAGAAGTTCCTGTGAAATTTCTCGATTACTTCGTACTCGTCTGATCCCCAAACTTGAGAGGCGTAACAAAGAGTTGATTTAACAACTGAATCGAATATTCTGTATTTCGTTGAAAGGAGAATCCGTTTGTTTGCAAAAACATTTTTCCATGATAGATTCACTAAGCTTTGGGAAGACTTGGCTTTATCCGTTAGATGATTACCAAATTCTAAGGTTGGGTTCAGTTTCACTCCTAAATATTTGAGTTCCTTCACAATCTCTAATCGGTTCCCATTGTAAAACCATCTATTTCCACTTTGCACTCGTGGTGAACGGGAAAAGACCATAATTTTAGATTTTTCGGTGTTGATGGTTAGTCCCCATTTTTTGCAGTAGCTGGCTAGACGATTTATCATCAATTGGAGATTTTCAGGAGATTCAGAGAGTATAACAAGATAATCGGCATATAACAAGACATTGACCACGATATTAGCAATTCGTACTCCACCAGGTAAGTCTGTGTTTTAAACCATTCTGAGAAATCCTTTCCATCCCAGACTGCTGCACTTGTTTCGGCATACATTTTTTTAATGGTCTTAAGAAATTTTGTAGAGATACCCAACTGAGACAGTTTATAGAAGAGTGCGCTTCGGCTAACAAGATCAAAAGCTGCCTTGAAATCTACAAAAAAGCTATACATTTTCTTGTTTCTGGCTTGAAAGGCTCTTATAATCGAAGATAATGTGAATATTTGGTCACCGGTTGAAAAGTTTTTTCTGAATCCAGCTTGACGCTCTGTCAGAATATTTTTTTCATCTACCCATTTTTCTAATCGTCCTACAAGTATGCCACAAAATATCTTGGCTGACACATTCATGAATGCGATTCCCCTGTAGTTTTCCAGCGAACCCTTTTTGTGGATGGGGAATATTACAGACTTCTTAAACGATGAAGGGATGTGTGCACTCGAGAACACACTGTTGAAGAGAACTTTCAAATAGTTGATTAAGGTTGGACTAGCATTTTTGTAGAATTCGTACGGAATCCCATCTTCGCCTGGCGCCTTTCCATTTTTGGATTTCATGATAACAGCATTAATTTCGTCAGTTGTTACCTCACCATCTAGGGAATCGTCGAAAATGAGCGGGTCTGCATACGAGAAAAAAAGGTTTGAGTTATCCAGTAGAAGATGTTTAAAATATATGGATAGATCTTCAGCAGATACTCCTGTACCTATTTGATAAACTGTACCATTAATCTCCCTTGCTATTCTACATAAATCCTTCGAAGACTTTGTTTGACTAAGTAAGAGAGCTTGCCGATTATCGAAATCAGTTTCTAGCTAGGCGTAGATTTTTGTAATGAGTATTCACTTGGTTATACCACTTTTTAACATCAGGGTCATTACAAGTTCTCCAGACACGCAAAAGGGCAAATGATTTCTTCCTAGCATTTATGCATTCTCTATCAAACCATTTTTGTTTGAATGGTGACCCTATATTTGAAATATTGTTCGATGCAGCATTTCTTATACAACAAGTTATTTGATTTGCAAGTGTTTCTGTTTCTTCAGGTATCGAATTATTTGCTGAGAGCAAGCTATCTAATAACCGGTGGTAGGTATTTGTTTATTCGGATTTCCATTTAAGTCTAGGTAGCAGGGGCAGGTTTTTGTGATGGGAGGGTGTTTCACCATCAACTTCAACCACGATTGGCATTGTACCTCAAATTTTTTAATTTTCCCAGTCCAGTCGTTGTTTACAGCACAAAAATCAATAACTGAATTGCCTTGCCCTCCGACAAATGTGTAATGCCCTTCTCTATCACCTTCGGTACAGCCGTTTAACACAATAAGATCATACATTTGGAGCAGCTCTAGTGCATCTGTTCCATTTTTATTGCAGATTATGTCTTTAGATACCCTATTGGTACAGCATATACTAGGGTTTGTTACAGTTTGCACTATAGTGGTTTGTGAGTTACTTATTCTCGAATTCCAATCTCCAATCAGCATAACGCTTTTGCTAGCTAAACATGACATTGTATTACACAGCTTCTCAAAGTCGTAAGTCCATTTGTTGCAGTTTATATATGATGGAACGATATATATATTATTATTTTGTGTTACACATTTTACTACGGTAGTTCCTTCAAATTTATCAAAATCGTAAGTTTTTAAATGTGATTTTTTTATCCCGTACAGGCTGCCTCCACTTGCACGTCCCTTTGTATCAATGTTAGTGCGTAGATGGATATCAATCAACCTTTCTAACGTTTTAAGAAGGAATGATGATAGGCTTATGGGACTGAGATCCTTAGGATTTACATGCGAGCATTTACCGGCTTTGGTTTTATACTACTTTTACTTCTATCCATAACAGCGGAATGTATACCTTATCAGGATTATCTCAAGCATAGGCAAGATGATATCCGAGGTGTTTTGAGGCTTTGCTGGTACCACCGAAACAAAATGAAAATAGTAGACTCTTCAGAGTGGCGGCTTATTGAGTTCCGAAGATTTTAAGATGTCCTCTGCTCGTTATCCGCTTTATACGGAACGTAGAAATACTACTAAAATAAACAATTTCTAGCCCAGAGACGGTACAATAGACAATAAACAAACAAAAAAAAAATTCTACATAAAGCCGAGTGCATAGTTTAAACAACAATGAAAATTTGCTCAGTAACTTTTTAAATCCATACACATCAGGCCCGCTAGCCCATCCATGCGTTTTATGTTATCGTTGCATCAGGGATTCATAATTCATAATAAGCAAAGACGTCAGTGTAGATATCAGTAATAGTTTAAATATCTATTATCTTCTTTATATTTTCAACGACAAAAAAAGTGTACTAGGTATACTTTGCTTAAGAATACGGACATGGCTATTCTGCCGTCTGCCGTAAGTTACATTATAAAACAAAAGTAATAAAGTAAAAAAGAAAAAATAAATAAAAGTGAAAAGTGAATATTAATGATAACATTTTTATAATAGAGCAAAGAAAAATGGAGTAAAAATTGATGAGTAAAGCGAGTTTTTAACAATTTTAATGATTTGCAACATAAAGAGGATACAATTTTGGAGTGATTTGAATTACAAAAGAGATAACCATGCTTATTTTGAGATTCGAATGAATAGTGAAGTCGTTCGAATGTTTATTTTCGTTCGAATTATACCGGCTTTCCTCAAATAAATTTTCTATTCGATCGAATATCAAAATACAAATTCTTCTAATTCGACAAACTTTCGTTCGAATTCGAATGTCAAAATCAGCATGAACAATTTTATATGATTTGGAACATAAAAGCAATAATAGGCATAAAAGTGGTTTTTCAAAAGCTATTATGATATGTTAAAGCATGTTTGCAGTAACTATACAGGATAGTCCAACCTGGAGCACCATTTGATATTTCATTGAGACTATTAACTCTCTTCTGTTGCACAGATAATATATTTGCTGAAGATCGACTCTATTAGGGATGAAATTGCTTAATTTGTATGATGAATTTTACATTAAAGTAGCTGTCTTCAGTAAGTATTTCGGTAGATAGTTCTTGAAGTTGTCGATGATGCCCTGGTTAAGTGTTCGTTGAAGATCTGGTCATCTATTTTTGAAATAATTGTCGCAAATAAACATTGCTTTCTGTTAACGACAGTGAGAGGTCGTGGGATAAGGCCAGCTGGTTTCATTCTCTGAAAGGTGATTCATTGGTTCATTGTAATCTAGCCATTATCACTTTGTGGAGATTTGCGACACTTCTACTCATCACTCTAACACAATAGTCGGAATTTGCTTTTAGGTTCCTTATGTAGATTGGTGGTAGTCCAGACTCTTCGTGTAATGCATAAGTCGATGTGGAATTCGGCAATCTAAAAATGGGTTTGAAGAAAGTTCTTTGAACCGCCTCAAATTCTTCAAAGGGTGTTGACTGTTGCATTAAACACTTTAAATTTGGATGAATGCTTCATATTCTGTTAAGCCAAAAATTTTGGCAACAGCGCCAACTTAGCCTGTCCGCTTTTTTCTTTAGCATGCTTTGCTTTGCAAGATTTAGATTATACGTGAATAATACTCCCAAATACTTAAATTCAAGCACTGTATCAATTTGCCCGTTACAAAGTCGCCAAGCTTCTTCAGGAAAAGTCTTCTACATTTTCTGCTCTCAAAACCATCGCCTTGGTTTTTTGTATATTAATGTGAAGATGCCATGTATCACAGTATGCCATCAGTTTATTGATTTGTTGTTGCAGCAAGAATGGATTGTCATCAGCGTAAAGCAAGGCTTTGATAAGAGTTCCCGCAAAGAGTACATCCACAGGAAGAAGAGAAGACACATCATCAATGAAAAGAGCGAACAACAAAGTGCTCAGAATGGATCCCTGCTGAAAACCTGCAGAGGTAACGAACCACTCTGATAACTTGGAGCCGTCCCATACTGCCGCACTGGATGACGAGAGGAACTTGAAATAAAGCATTAGAAATTTTTGAGATACTCCATTAGTCGTCAATTTATAGAACAACGCCTGCTTATTTACTGTATCGAACGCTGCTTTAAAGTCCACGAAACAGACATACAGTTTTTTTTATTTTTTTCGTTGTGGTTCTTAGCAATGCTTATCAATGCCAAAATATGATCTATTGTAGAGAATCTCGAGCGAAATCCAGCTTGGAAAACGTTGAGTCAATTGGTCCTTTCAATCCAGGTGGAAAGCCTTCCATATAAAATCCCAGCAAACATCTTCCTAAGTGAGCTGAGAATAGATATTCCCCTGTAGTTCTCAGGTTGATTAGCATCTAATTTTTTTAAAAATTACAAATATGAGAGCTTTTGGGAAGCTAACAGGCATTCTCATAAAGCAGGTTAAAATAATCCAGCATAGAGTTTTTTTAGATAGTCATTACTATATTTGAAAAATTCAACTGGTAGTCCATCACTTCCAGGGCCTTGTTGTTTTTCATTTGCGAGAGAGTATTTTTCAATTCATTTCAAGATATAGGTGTATCTAGGTAGGTGTGTCTAGGTCACACGTGTTTGGTAATGCGAAGTTGATAGAAATATAGTATAGTTTCAATATAGTTTTTTTTTTTTTTTTTTTAAATTCTGGCTCGCCAAGGCGATTTATAAAAGGGGGGGTACTTCGACCTAAAATATCTTTTGTACCGTATGGGCCAGAAAAATTTTAAACTAGTAAAATTTCCACTTTCCGTGTAAAGCGGACAATTTTACCAGTAGAAGAATTCTTTATGTCCTCGGGGCTCAATTGTTCCCTGAGAAAGATCTTCTTTCTAATTCCATTAAGGGCTGGGCATTCACATAAAATGTGTTCAGCTGACTCGTCCTCTTCAAGACAGAGTCGGCACTCAGGAGAATCTGCTATTCTCATTTTGTGTAGATGATATCTTAAACCGTGGTGACCAGTAAGGTAACCTACTAGGTTTTTGATATCATGCCTGCTTAGGTTTAGACATTTGCTGGCATTATGATTGAAGGGCCGAATGGCTCGTTTGGCCTGCCTTAGACCTGGGATGTTATCCCAATGATAGATACATTTTCTATGTTCCCAGCTTTTAATTGCTGCCGTTGCTGCTGATCTAGGGGTGCAGCAGAAAGGTTCGGGACCTATGAAAGGTGTTTCTGAACCTTTTCTGGTCAGTTCGTCGGCCTTTTCGTTACCTTCTACCCCGACATGACCCGGAACCCACCATAATTTGGTCTTGTTTCTTGCTCCGAGTAATTGTAGGGTATTGAAGCAGTACATGACTGATTTGGAGTCAATGGTATACGAGCTAAGGGCGTTTATAGCTGCTTGACTGTCCGTGAAAATATGGATGGTTGCACCTTTTATGCCAGATAAGATAATGTGGCTGGCGCATTCTTGAATGGCGTGGAGCTCCGCTTGAAATACGCTGGGACTTTTTCCCATGGGTATCGTAAAGCGTTTGTGTGGTCCGTATATTCCCGCTCCTACCCCCGTTTCCATTTTAGAACCATCCGTATACCACTTTATGCCGTTATGGCTGTTTGGTGGTTTATTGCTAACCCATGCTTCTCTTTTGGGTATCTCCGTGGAGAACCGTTTGTTGAAGCATAGTGTTTTTTGAATGCGGTCTGTGACCGCGCAGTTCATGTTAAGTTCTGGCAGTTCATCGAGAAGGGTCTTAAGTTCCGGATGATCATTAAGACTTATCTCGTTTAGCTGTATTAGACTTATTGCACTGCGGATCGCCACTTTTTGGACGTATATGTGTAGGGGTATAATTCCTGTTATTGCCTCTATGGCAGCTGTTCGACAGGTACGCATGGCTCCGGAGATACCAAGGCACGCAAGCCGTTGTACCTTTTTGAGCTTCTCTATTGCGACCTTTTGTGTGGATTTTGTCCACCATACTATGGAGGCGTATGTTATGATGGGTCTTATCATCACTGTGTAGATCCAGTGGACGATCTTTGGAGAGATTCCCCAGGTTCTACCATATGTGCGACGACAGGCCCATAAAGCTCTATTAGCTTTACTGATTTTGTTGTTTATGTGAGAGTTCCAGTTAAGTCTCTTGTCCAGGATTACTCCAAGATACTTGACTTCGTCGGAATACTCTACGACCGTGTCGTTTATTGTGATTAGGCCTAGGTCTAATTTCCTCCTTTTAGTGAAAGGAACGATGACGGCTTTGCTGGGATTTATGGAAAGATTTTCCTTAATGCACCAGTCTATGGCTGTCTTTAGAGCATTTTTCATTTTTGATGTGACTCCTATTGAGTCTTTGCCCCTAACTATGATGACAATATCATCGGCGTACCCAATTGTGGTGTAGCCCAAACTGCTCATCTTGTGTAGCAGGTCATCGATGACCAATGACCACAGAAGGGGTGAGAGTACTCCCCCTTGTGGGCAGCCCCTTACGGCTGTTACTGATACTGAGGTCGTTCCTGACGAGGAAGTTATTTTGCGACTTTCCAGCATCGCTTTAATCCATATAATAGTTGGTTTATCTATATTTCTATGGTACAAAGCATTTGATATGGATTCATATCCAGTGTTGTCGAAAGCACCCTCTATGTCCAGAAAGGCACAAAGTGCGATCTCTTTGCAACGGTAGGCGTTTTTTATCTCTGTAGTTAGTCTTAACAGAGCGCCTTCCGTGGATTTGCCCTTTTGGTACGCATATTGGTGAGGGTGCAGAGGCATGCTTTTTGATATGCATTCTCTAATGTGAATGTCAATAATCCTTTCCATTGTTTTCAAAAAAAAACGATGTCAGGCTTATCGGACGATATGATTTAGGTAATTCTCTCGGCTTGTTTCCCGGTTTAGGTATAAATACTACGTTTACCTCCCTCCAGGTAACTGGTATATACCCCCAGTTGAAGCTGAACCTAAATAAGGCAATCATGGATGGTAGTAAAAATTCTATTCCATTTTGAATGAGGGCTGGAAAAATACCGTCTGTACCTGATGCCTTGAATGGTTTAAATGAGTTAATTGCCCATTTAACCTTATCCGGAGTAAAAAGTGTTCCGGATAAACTATGAATTCTGCTGAGGTTTCTTGGAATTGAGACCTCCGCTGTATGGTCGTCTGTAATGACCATCGTGTGAGAACCTGGGAAGTGAGCCTGAAGCAAAGTTTTTAGCGTTTCTTCCCGGTCGCGTGTGATTGAACCATCTGATTTAATTAACAATCCCATGCCTTTTTCTTGATCCGTTGACAGGGCCCTTTGGAGGCGTGCCACCTCTGGAAGTTTTTCTATCTTCTCACAGTTTACACGCCATGAGGCTCTTTTGGATCTGCGCAACTCTAAGTTGTATATGGTCAGCATGGATTTATATTGTTCCCATGTGCCGGTGCGTTTAGCTTCGTTAAAAAGCTTTCTCACCCTCTTTCGAATAGACTCAAGGTTATCGTTCCACCATGGTACGCACCTTTTAACCACGGTTCTTTTAACCTTGCAACTATTTTTGAATGAGGTAAGAATAATATCATTTATTTGACATTGCGCAGCATCTGCATCAATTGTATTTGATGGTGCTTCTGGCAGCATGTCAGATCTGACCGCAAGATTTTCGCGGTAAGTTCTCCAATTAGTCAGTCTGTTGTCATAACGGACTGACGCGTGTTCGGCATTGCATCTTATCTCGAAACGGATGTGCATATGATCTGATAGAGATGCCTCGCCAGACACGTGCCATCCCTCTATAATATCCTTCATAAAAGGAGATGATATAGTAAGGTCTAAAACTTCTTCTCTTATAGAATTTCTAAATGTAGGACTATTTCCCTTGTTTAGAAAAACGAGGTTATTGCTATATATATATTCTAATAACGACTCACCTCTGTTATTTGTATCTCGGCTGCCCCAGATGGTGTTATGTGCGTTTGCGTCGCAGCCGATTAGTATATGTACTTTCTGGTCCTCACAGTACCGGACAAGTTCCTGTACTGGTAAGGGAGGCACTGCATCCGTGTCTCCAGGAAAGTACGCCGATGCGCATACAAATTTATGCAGCTCTCGGCCTTTGTGGCGCTCTATTAGGACCGCCACCAGGTCCCTAGTTGTGAAACCTGGAATGAGAGAAAATTTTATATCTTCAATATAGTTAGTTGTCTGTTCATTTTCCATACACTTCATTGCTTAAATATGCACATACGAGTAGGTATGAACGGATGTGCTTCCATTTTTGCAGAATAGTTGGTCACAATAGTACAAACAGCTACGAATCGAAATACTTTTACATTTCATTAAAACTGCAATAACAAAACCAAATCTGCTGATCCATACACAATTTATTCTTGTTAAAGCTGGTAATGAAATACTAGTTGTAAGAGTGTCGCACAAAAAAAAAAAAAAACACCACTATTATGTGAATTGTTCTCTCACTATGTCTGGATATTAGCGATAACACTCAATGTTCACACTTTGCGGTTATGTCTCATTTCGAAAACAATCCATTGCAATGATTAGGTATCCAATCAATGTGACTCATTCGGAAGTACATGCTTAAGTGAAAATCCCATTATGCATGAAATTAAGCCTAATAAACGCTACTCACAATACTAAACACAATACTCATCTCGAGAACAAACTACGTTCTCTTAGTCTTTAGTTAAGCCTCTATTGAGAAGAATCAGAGCAAAGTAGTTAATACCTGCTGTTAGTGTGTTTAGTAGATAGTTTATTTGAGTGCAAGTTAAGGATGTAAGCTACGTTTAATCTGAAAACTGAAAGTATGGTAAGACAGGTGTCAGATAGTGCTCGATATTTCGGTGGGGTTTTCTTTTTTCGAAGTTTAACTGTCATTTATGTCAAATAAGTTTCAATTGGCGCTTGTTTGTGAACTTTTGTTAGAAAGGTGAAGTTTATGTTGAGTGCCATTTATGTGGAATATTTTCATCGTAAAGTAAAAGCATTAGGAAATGGCTTCAATTGGGTACGAAAAAACAAGTTCGAAAATTCGAACTAAGGATTTACATAACTGCACGTGTACTTGGTGTAATTGGGTTCGACTTGTCAACTCATTTCATGCGGTTTTGTCTTTTGTTAAGTTTATTTAAAGGTTAGAAGGTCAGAATTGAATATTTTCGGGGGAAAAGTTAATACAATTAGAAAACTATCGAACTGCTTTCAGCTTCACAACTAGAAAATATCTTCATTACAGCCCATTCAAAGCGCATTTTCCCCCTCAATGGAAACGCACATTAACTTTACAAACACAAGTTTGCTGAACTTTATTCGAATTAAATGCATAATTCGAATCGCCTTATGGTTGGTTGGAACCGGCCCTCGATGATGATGCACTTAGACCAGCGGTAGGTTCATTGTGCTGCCGATGTGTAAGGTGTGTGGGTCACCCTCTAACTCAGGGAACCATTTGCTCCTCTGAATGAAGGAGCTAATCTTTGCTGTGCAGGTGTTGTTGAGATCGTTGAGATCATTGAAAATGTATTCACCCAGTGTAGCCTTCCTTATGTTGGCGAGTGCAGAACATGTGCAAAGGAAGTGACTGATAGACTCCTCTTCCTCCTCGTCCCTACAGCTTCTGCAGAAGTCATTGTAGGGAATGCCGAGCCTTTGAGCATTTCTTCCTACAGCACAGTGCCCGGTTAGGGCGTTTACTAATTTGGAGAGGGCTCCTCTCTTATGTCTCAGAAGTCCGATGGACTTGGGTTTATTTAATGTCGGCCAGAGTAGCATTGCCGGTCCATAGGGACATTTCAAGGAACTGTAAGTCTCATATTGGCTATTGTTGGTCTAAAGCCGTTACAAATCTTCATTAAAAGGACGGTTGTTAGATGCGCTATTAAGCTTTAAAAGTTTAACCCAGGTGACCTCGTGGTACACCTAAAAAAAACTTTTTATCGCGAGACTCTTGCATCTCCTTAATCCGGGCGACTTCGTATGCCTTTTCTTTCCTCGCTGGATCTTCTTCTTTTGTCTTCTCCTTGCTTATTAATCCTCCCTTGCCACCATAATTTACCGTTTCTGTTCATGTCACCATTTTCTGATCAACATACCATACCACGGATTCCTTTTCTGGGGTGGCTGCTAGCCGTCAGGTTTGTTAAAACGACCCCGAAAATGGCGTTGACAAGGACACTATAGCCACGTTTTATTATCCCAATGATCTTGGTACGGATCCGATCTGATAATAAAACGATCTGGATCATCAGTGGCAAGTTGTGGCAACAGTTGTTTTTAACACATAACAGACGATACCTGGTATTTCAAGTTTCGATTGGCACTCAGCCATATTGCAAATATAGGGTACAATGTGACGTCACAAGATGATCGCTTGTTGTGTCGGGGGTGTTGCCATTTGAATACAAATCAACATACATTTTGCACTCAATATTTTTTTTTCAGAAACTATGTTCAAATGTTATGTTCAAATATGCAACATATTAACAGTATTGTACTGCTAATATTTCCATTAATTTTTGTGTATTATATTACGAAGCAAAACGTCTCAAAAGTCGCAGTGGTAAATTATTCGAATATGAAAATATGCTAATTGATTTTTTGTGTTATTAATAGTGTTTCATATTTTGGTCTGGCAATATTATTGTGTTCCTATAATTTCCTATAATTTAAATAAGCAACGCCACGAAAAAACAGGTAGTGAGTTTTGTAATTACATTTTGGATCACGATTAATGATCCCGATAAATAGCAAGATCCTGTGTTGTTTTTGTTTTACGTATTAAATTGATCCAGATCCAGATCCGCATGGATAATAAAACACAGCTTATGTCTACATATTTTGTTATTGCTGTTTTTTTTATTATTTTTTTTTAAGGAATCTATCGAGAAAGAAATATGTAGCTTTATAGATATGTGTAACTGTATATAAACAGATTTCGAAAGTTATTAGAAGCGGTATTGTAGCTCCAAACAAACGACAAATCTTTTGCTGGGTAAGAACAGAAGTGGATCATAATCCATTTTACGATGTTATGACTCAATCTTACCAGTGAACGAGTTAAATCAATTATCACCTACAAAATACTTGTTATTAACAACCATTTTTTAAATAGGTACATATAGCAACTCTAATCAGCTTTCTCATATCTACTTGCGTCACTTATCTTAATGACGTCACTACAATATAACAAGTTATTTAATATGAAATTCTGATGTCATATCACATAACATATGAAGTTGTCAAATTGCTGAGTGAAGAAAAAACAGCTTTACAATTTTTTTAAAAAAAAGTATTATTTTTCCAACCGGCGACACTTGAGGAAGATGAAATCAAACAAGTTAAACTGCAAAGTAGCTAACAACATCGTTAACTTTTCGTGCGTTCACATTGCTTTTTTTTAATAATTCATACAACACTTTTTTATCTGCAATTTTGTGGGTGGAAATGAAAGAGAACTGTAAACAGAAGCACACTCATTGTTGTACAATTTAGTTCAAAGTAAAAAAAATACACTAACACTGCATTGGAAGGTGTAGAAAATTGTAACTCATGCTTAGATAGATATTATCACATAAGCAAATGTTTGAAGAAGGAACATTTCTTGGGGATACTCTTATGAGTTTCCTCATCAAAGTTTTGAATTTGATAGAAAACTTGGAGCAAAGAAAATCACTAAAGAGCATATGGTAGGTGTGCGCCTCAGAGGTGGTGCAGAGTTTAGTGTGTTAGACTACTAATCTAAAGGTCTCAGGTTCAAATCCCGCCGGGGCCAAGTAACAGTAAAAGTTTTTTCACTGCCCCACATCTTGCAAACGTCTGATAAACATCAAAGAGTATTAATTAAAGTTATTAAATTTGCGGTTCGGATTGGACTTTAAATTGTGGGTCCCTTCCACTTTCGCACAAGCAAAAATGATTGGAGTAGCTAGGTTTAAGGCTAAAAAGCGGGATCCAGCCGAAAATTTGCAAATTTCAAGGTTCAAGTGAGGTATTGTTCGAGGCGCTTGATTTTCGGATTCGCCAGTTGCAATGAGTTACTGGTTGGGAGCGCACCGCGCGTGCGGTATGGATCAAAATTTAAAGTGCGGCGATTGATTCTTGAGCGTCGCCCATTTTATACTCACTTCAATTTTTCTGGCTGTGGTTTCAAAAGTTAAGCCATGAAGGGGCACCGGTTAACCAAAATCCACCGGTACCATCAACGTCAGCAACCACGCCAGAACAAGTTTGGCCAAGCTCAATCCGAAATTATGTGCAATACGCGTAAATCAAAACGGAAGATTTCGGCCTGCACTGAAATACAAAAATCAAAAGTGCACGCTGTTTTTGGTACCGCAACTGTAGCTGTTTCCCGGTTTCACCAAGACAATGCTTATCCACTAACAGCCAGAGTTCAAATGGAGAAGCTGATGGTAGTTTTTCTCAATAAATTAATCAGCAAGAACGGAGACATATCCTGGGCACGCTTTGCTCTTGCGTGTTCACAAATATAAAGTGAGAGTTCAAAGTGAGTTTTGGGGCACGGATTATACCCATAAATTGTACTTCATTTGAGGACTCTATAATTTCGTCAAAAAATCTTAAACAATTTCGAGTTTGTCTGATTAGCTCCTTTTGATGAAAGCTACTATGGTACCACTTTTAGGGCTTAAATGATAACCTTTTAACTTAACTTTTTTTCAGTGTCACAAGAATCTTAATAATCCAAATCCCAGAGCACTCAGACTCGGTAACGGTCCGTTGTGCTACCAGGTAGGAATCCTCTTTATGGAGTATAGGTTGAAGACAGAAACAAGGTATCATTCATTTCTCTCCATTTATTTGTGGCATATGTTGTTGTTCCCCACGGGGATTGAACCTGCACTGTACGGGTCACAAGCCATCACACTACCCTCTACCAGATACATAGAAACCTTTGTATCTGGTCAGTTGGGTTCTATCTAGTGAGGATTACTTCCTAATGTATGGTTTCCCTTTATTGAGTCTGAAGCTCTACTACACCTACGCTCTCTCTTTTGAGTTTCTAGCAACACGTTATATCTCCACCACACTCTTTCCTGGCTGGCGTGATTTCGCCACGATTATTATTCACTGCAGTAGTGATCACAAGACCGTCCATTTACCAACCTATCTAAATAAATATTTGTTCCCTAAGAGAGATTGAGCGTGAACGCTTACTTTTGATCGGACGATTATGCCTATTGCTAACTTTACTTAACCAGATCCCGATGCCTGAGACACTCTTACTTTTTATCCGCTGCGATCTCGGGCACGCTCCTTTCAGCCGTCCAGATTTGAGAATAATAAATAAAAAATATTAAACATTTATGTCCTATATTGGGCCATGCCATGCACCATATGGGCTTAAAACATAGCTTTGCCAAAGCAAAGCCGAAGGGACATACAATTTTGTAAGCCTAATCCAATCGGCAAATTTAAGAAGTTTATCATGACAATTAACAATCTTGTGGAAACAACTTTTAGGTGTTACTTGGCCCCAGTTTGTTTTGAAACTGAGACACTAAGATTATTAGTCCAACACACTAACCACGGAGCCTGAGTTGTCTTGGTCTTTAAAATGGGGGTTCGGTCTTCCTCGTCTACCTGAACCTGGAGCATTATTTTCCATTCGCTTCATGTGGCGGAGTTGTAGGACCTTCAAGCTAGAAAATCATTAAAATGTTTTTTTTTTTAAATGAAGCGTTCTCGTTCTGGTGTGGCGGACATTTTCCAAATGCTCAAATAACTCGAACTGAACGTTGAAATAAAACAGCTTCCTGTGCAGGCATATTTGTCATATTTAAACATTCCTAACATACGTTTCGACTGGCAGAAAATTGTCCAAGTTCCTGCTTCCCAAGATATTGGAAACTCGCTACCATCCCCACCGATTATCTTGCAATTTAAACTCGAGTAGATGAGTTTGTATCGAGGCTGAAAGTTTAGGTTTTTGCCGTGTGTATTTTCAACCCCACGACGATTGCCTCCATCAAAATTATGCGTTCTCAATTGTCAAGGCAGCAAGAAGGACATCGCTTATTGATACTTAAAACAGTATTGGTGGCAGATTGCCTTCTTGTCTTACTCCACTTAGCATCGCGAATTGCAACGAACAAAATGCCTGCGCTGTGGTTTCCACTATAAGGGTACTGTGTCACAGGAAAAAGAATCCCCTTTAGCGCACGCAAATTATAAAAAAAAGAAGGTCTGCGACAAGCCATGAATAAAGATAACATACATTTTGAAATGCTTTAAGATTTTCCAAAGGCTTTCGACTCCATTTTATGTAGAAAACTTCTTCGACACTTTAACTTTTCATCCTGTGCTTTTATTATAATTTGTTTACGCTAAAGGGGTTTTACCGTAAATGTTACAGGAGCCTTATTGTGCTATGAACACAGCGTAAGTATTTGTGAACAGCAAGTAGCACCTAGCAATTGCATATTTCATTGCATGCTTTTCGGTGCCACTTGCTTTAAGAAATATATAATATAAGAATAGCGAGATAGGAGAGAAGTGTTTTGGTGCAGTAGTATGGTTTTACTCTTTCTAAGTTGCTTAGGGAGATCCAGTTTTACATATATTCGAAATAAAGCAATGGATTTGGCTGGGATTGAACGCACGACCTTCCAATCACTAAACCAATACACTACTACTGCACCGTTGCCACCTGCAAGCTGTAAAGCTTATGTGCTCCTACCTCACAGATAGAATTCAGACAGTTGAATCAAACAACAAACTGTCTGATCTCCTACCAACCCTACGTGGGGTCCCACAAGGTTCAATGCTTGCCCCGCTTTTAGTCTCGCTCTACGTAAACGAATTGCCGTCTATTCCTAAATATTGTTCAATTCAAATGTATGCCGATGACGTGCAAATTTGTTTAAGTTGCCCACTCGGTCTTATTAAGCACGGAGTAAGCTGCATAAACGAAGATCTGGTCTCGGCAGAATGGGTAATTATTAAACCCTGAGAAGTCTATGTGTCTTGTTATTTCCAAAAAAATTGTCAACCTATCGTACTTTCATCCTGTAAACTTGGATAACACTTCTGTAAAATATGTCGAAACCGCAAAAAAACCTCGGCATGTTGTTAAACCTCAGCTTTACCTGGAACAACCATATAAGTAACAGTCGTGGGTAAAACATATGGTATTCTTCGTACTATGTGGGAAACACAATCCTTCAGCCCATTAAGAGTACGTATCCTGTTGGCAAAATTCGCTGGTCGTACCCGCACTGGCCTATGGTTTCGAAATACTGTATATGCCAATTGTGACTCTGTGAGCAAACGAAGACTTAGCGTTGCATTTAATATTCTAATACGCTATATTTTCGGCCTACGCCGATACGACAGAGTGTCTACTTTCTCTATACAGCTTCTTAACATGACTTTTGAAAACTTCCTCAAGTACCGCACACTAACGCTGCTCTCAAATATTTTGCTTAACTATGTCAACCCCAATAACTTCATGAAATCATACGAGAATACGCCTGGAAGTGTGTTCTCTTCTACTCAAGTTGTAGACGAATCGCACTGTACTATTTAAAGCGACCTTAAACTTATGGAAACTGTGGCTATCTCAATCACAGAAAACTGGATGGGCGTGAAAAAGAATATAGGTAACAGAAGTGACTTCACTAACATCGCTTTAATATTAAAGGGCAGACACGTTCCCGCTTGATAAAGAGCTGTACATTTTACCAACTGTTTTTATGATGTGGTCCTCCCACGTAAGAGTTTAATTAAATGTTACTCCCAGATTTTTGACGCTGGAGACATAAATTAAGGGTGAGCCATCAATTATAAGTTGGGGTATGGTTAGGGTATCCATATGCATACGTGATCGTATTATATTTATATTTGTTTCTGCGGGACCACAAAACAATAGAATTCAGATCCTAGTTAAATCGTTCCGTTGCATCTTTCACCAGCAAAAAAGGATAGCTTAAATGCAACTGCACGTCATCTGCATACATTTGGATCTTGCAGTGCTTCAGAACTGATCATTGTTGAACAGTGTGAACAACAGTGAACCCATTATTGACCCTTGTGGGACACCAGCTTTGGTTTCAAGAAAAGCGGATAGTGTTTCGTTAATATACACAGCTTGATTGCGGGCTTGAAGGTAGCTTTCCATAAGTTTAAGTGTCGTTGAGTCAAAGTGGAAGAAGTATTTTAGTTTATGTAACAATATTTCATGGGGTACTGTATCGAAAGATTTCGAGAAATCTAACAGTACCAGTGATGTTACATTGTCCTTGTCCATTTCAACACGAAAGTTTTCAACTAGATTCACAAGTGCAGTAGTACAGCTATAATGCGGTCTAAAACCGGACTGGTGTGGTGAGAGAAGACAGGTCTCGGTAAGGTATACATTTACTTGTTGACTTAGAAGCTTTTCGAAGGCTTTTGAAATAAATGGTAGAATTGGAATTGAACGAAAATTGGACGCCGCATTGCGCATTTGCTGAGCTCTTAGGAATAGGAATAATTTTAGAGGATTTCCAGGATTTGGGATAGGTGGAACAGGTAAGGACACCGGTAAAAAATATACGTAAGTTCTGGCAGTACTTCATGAATTATAAATTTAAGGATTTGCGGGCCATCCAGATAAATAGCCTAATAAGTCGTTAACTACTTAGTGTGATGTTAATAGGGTGATATCGCTACAAAACTACACACACTTCCTTAAAACTGTAACTTTTTTAGAAGTCTCATACGTCTCACTTACTTTAAAAAAGGTTACTTTTAAAAAATCCCTTTCCATTCCTTCACTAATTAGCTTCTTGGTTCTTCGTAACTTCTTTTTCTATTGTTTTCTTTTCGTTGTTTTCGTTTTTGACGTTTCCTGAGTGGAGTTGTTGGACCTCTTTAATTTAATTTTATTTTTAATTTAATTTATACCTAACCTAAGAAATTTATTTTTAAATTATAGCGTAATAAAAAAAAAAGGTGTGAGCCACGCTGCACTCACGGTATAGTTGATGTGTAAACATGTAGGCTCGTCAGTGTTGACTGTGGAAATATCACAGAGGTTGTAGTTTTGATAAACAAGAGATTTGGGTATTGTATTGAAATAAAACCATGATATATATTTAATGTCAACGACAAAATTTATTTAACGTTTGACCGAACAAATAATTGGTTTGTGAAAGCTGAAGTAGGAGACGTACACCGTCGACTCAAGTGTGTCGATGTACCGGGAAAATATAGCATCGATTGTCGTTTAAGTGACATTCTTAAATCGGCCATCGGTTACCGAAGTACAAATCGATATTTTTCCTCTTACCTTCAACTGATGTACAACAAACTACAAGCTATACAACCTCAATTGCGGGTGGCAATGGTGCAGTAGTAGTGTATTCGCTTACGGAATGGAAGGTCGTGCGTTCGAATCCCGGCCAAGTCCATTACTTTATACCGAATACATGAAATCGTAATCTCCCTAAGTAACGTAGACACCACCCATGGAGAAAAACCCTACAACTGCACCCAAACACTTCTTTCCTATCTCTCTATTCTTTCTAATACCGAGTAGCTTACACTGTGTTCTTAGCATTATAAGGGTACTGTAACAACAGAAAAAAAATCCCTTTAGCGTAAGCAAATTATAAAAAAAAAAAAAAAAAAAAAAAAATATTATTCAAAACAAATCTACTTCCACACAACTTTCCGGTGTTTCGTAAGGACATAATAATCTCTAAAATTGAACATACATAATTAATAAAAAAAAAAAAAAAACGACACGCGGTTGTTCTCAAACGGTCAGCCATCTACGTACTAACCGCGCCAAACGTCGTTTAATTGCGGTGATCTGTCGAGCAGCGATTAACTCACGTGGTAATGAAAATCTGACGATGACGGTGACGGAGAAATCTGACGATGATGATCTGTCGAGCAGCGATTAACTCACGTGGTAATGAAAATTAACGGGAAAATCTGATGATGACGAAATCTGACGATGATGGTGACGCTAGATATTTCCAACTAGCCCCTACCGAGAAAAAATATATTTATTCATCAACGAAAGCAAAAATGTTTACACATTAAAAACCTTTAAAACAGTATATTGTTTCAAAAAATATAAAAGGGTGGTTAAACCGGAGGTAAAAAAAACCGTCATCCCTAGTTGGTGATCCATATTCAATACACAGTTCTATGATGATCCGCAAGATATTAATCTGGTCGGCACAGAGGAATTCAGAACGGAAACTACCCGTTCAGCGTCAAGTGTGTCTTACATATTGTCGTTTACCCGAGCACATAACATTTATTTAAAAGTAAGCTTTGCATTAACTCATCTTGGGTGCAGAGAGCACACAAATGCGAGTACCTCTCTAGTTAAGCACTCCAAAAAAAAACTTCCCGTTTTGAGAGCTCTTTTATTCTTCGGAAAAATTGTCTATCTTCCAGAATATCACTTTTAATGGTAGCAAACTCTCAGCTGATACCATAAAGTGTTTATTGTTTTTGAGTGCGCTTTTATTCTGTTGGTCATTAAAAATAATAATAAAAAATTCCTGCTAGCATTGTCAATTTTATTTGCCTGCTCTTCTTTTCAAGACTTTTCTTTTTAAAAGAGATTAAGACAAAGGGGCTAACCGATAAGCATTCATACTGCTTTAAAACAAACATCATGACTGCGGAGCGGACATTCTAATAGTGGTGCGCTTAGCGTTTCACTTTTTCTCCTACTGAGTCATAAAAAATCAATAAAATTTCCAAAAATCTTAATAAACAATCTAATCAGTTACACTTTGCATAGGCTATTTGAATGTCGTTAAACAAACAAATAAATAAACCTAGTTTTATTACATAATTCAGCATAAGTTGCTAACAAAGCAATACATTGCAACTATTAGCTATCAAATAAACCGCAAAACCTAGTTAGAAACATGATTGTAAGCAATCATATCAGTCGTCGTTCTAATTACAGAACTAAATATTTACCTATAAAGCTGCAAGCTATAAACAATAGAAACTCTAATTACAATCAAACCAATGAGATATGGGAATACGCGTACATCGAAGGCAAATCAGTTATGCAATACTGAGGGTGAACCATTTATTTGCAAATAAATTGTTAAGGAATTATTTTTATCAAATTATTTATTTGCCACTTCAAACTGATAACAAATACTCAAACAGATGTGGATAACTTTTATACCCAAAAGAAATGTTGGTATTCAATGACAAAGCTCATATCGATTCGTTGGACATTATATTGAATAGGAATGAACGAAAGTTTAATCATGTAATTAAAGTTATCAGTCATCAAATGGAAACGCTTTTAGCTTAATACCTTTCATTGCCTGTTGAGGCAATTAAACGTGTAGGCTTCAAAGCTGCGTTCGAAACAATCAACAGGCAGGCCTTGATTTATAAATTGACCTAGATTACAATATCAAGAAAGTTCTTAATTCAATACTTCAAATTTTTCTCGCTATATTGGATGATTTCAAACTTTCGGAATTGTTTGATAGGTGTCCCACATGGATGCATCTGAGTCCCATTCTATTCGCGATGTTCATTGATTTCATTTGCGATATTCTTAAAACTGATGCAATCTTTGCGGGTTATCTATCAAAGTCCTTCTATACACTGATGACTTGGTTTTACCTGTTTGAGTGGGTGATCAATATTTTTTTCGGGTCGACGGAGAGGAAGACTACTCAAAGCAACATGGCGACTCAATAACGAGTGGATTGGAGTAGTATGTGAGTTCAAGTACTTTTGCATGTTGCTAGTGTCTTATTTAAACCTTGGCACGCTGCTAGGGAAAAACGCAGTGAAGTTAAGCTGGCGCTTATAATAAATAGTTTGCTTATCAAAATATTGACCTTTCATCCAAATGTAGAGTGTTTAACGCGACAGTCAACACCTGTTTGTGCTATAAAGTCCAGGCCTTTGCGGTAAATCCCTTTCATGGATGATGCTTCTCCTTTCAGAGAATATAACCAGCTAGCGCTATCCAACGATATCTTCTGAGATAAAGTAACGTCAACGAATGGCAGGATATATTTGCAATGATTATTGTTAAAACTGATGACCAAACATTTAACCAGAGAACCATCATCATCGTTCCATATTCATCTACAGAAACCTTTACCATCAAATGCTAATTGTGAAAGGTATTTCAACATTAAATTCTCATCTGAAGTTCTAAGCACCATTTTCAGAGCCAGAACTGAAATCTTTTAGGTGTTACTTGGCCCCAGTTTGTTTTGAAACTGAGACACTAAGATTATTAGTCCAACACACTAACCACGGAGCCTGAGTTGTCTTGGTCTTTAAAATGGGGGTTCGGTCTTCCTCGTCTACCTGAACCTGGAGCATTATTTTCCATTCGCTTCATGTGGCGGAGTTGTAGGACCTTCAAGCTAGAAAATCATTAAAATGTTTTTTTTTTTAAATGAAGCGTTCTCGTTCTGGTGTGGCGGACATTTTCCAAATGCTCAAATAACTCGAACTGAACGTTGAAATAAAACAGCTTCCTGTGCAGGCATATTTGTCATATTTAAACATTCCTAACATACGTTTCGACTGGCAGAAAATTGTCCAAGTTCCTGCTTCCCAAGATATTGGAAACTCGCTACCATCCCCACCGATTATCTTGCAATTTAAACTCGAGTAGATGAGTTTGTATCGAGGCTGAAAGTTTAGGTTTTTGCCGTGTGTATTTTCAACCCCACGACGATTGCCTCCATCAAAATTATGCGTTCTCAATTGTCAAGGCAGCAAGAAGGACATCGCTTATTGATACTTAAAACAGTATTGGTGGCAGATTGCCTTCTTGTCTTACTCCACTTAGCATCGCGAATTGCAACGAACAAAATGCCTGCGCTGTGGTTTCCACTATAAGGGTACTGTGTCACAGGAAAAAGAATCCCCTTTAGCGCACGCAAATTATAAAAAAAAGAAGGTCTGCGACAAGCCATGAATAAAGATAACATACATTTTGAAATGCTTTAAGATTTTCCAAAGGCTTTCGACTCCATTTTATGTAGAAAACTTCTTCGACACTTTAACTTTTCATCCTGTGCTTTTATTATAATTTGTTTACGCTAAAGGGGTTTTACCGTAAATGTTACAGGAGCCTTATTGTGCTATGAACACAGCGTAAGTATTTGTGAACAGCAAGTAGCACCTAGCAATTGCATATTTCATTGCATGCTTTTCGGTGCCACTTGCTTTAAGAAATATATAATATAAGAATAGCGAGATAGGAGAGAAGTGTTTTGGTGCAGTAGTATGGTTTTACTCTTTCTAAGTTGCTTAGGGAGATCCAGTTTTACATATATTCGAAATAAAGCAATGGATTTGGCTGGGATTGAACGCACGACCTTCCAATCACTAAACCAATACACTACTACTGCACCGTTGCCACCTGCAAGCTGTAAAGCTTATGTGCTCCTACCTCACAGATAGAATTCAGACAGTTGAATCAAACAACAAACTGTCTGATCTCCTACCAACCCTACGTGGGGTCCCACAAGGTTCAATGCTTGCCCCGCTTTTAGTCTCGCTCTACGTAAACGAATTGCCGTCTATTCCTAAATATTGTTCAATTCAAATGTATGCCGATGACGTGCAAATTTGTTTAAGTTGCCCACTCGGTCTTATTAAGCACGGAGTAAGCTGCATAAACGAAGATCTGGTCTCGGCAGAATGGGTAATTATTAAACCCTGAGAAGTCTATGTGTCTTGTTATTTCCAAAAAAATTGTCAACCTATCGTACTTTCATCCTGTAAACTTGGATAACACTTCTGTAAAATATGTCGAAACCGCAAAAAAACCTCGGCATGTTGTTAAACCTCAGCTTTACCTGGAACAACCATATAAGTAACAGTCGTGGGTAAAACATATGGTATTCTTCGTACTATGTGGGAAACACAATCCTTCAGCCCATTAAGAGTACGTATCCTGTTGGCAAAATTCGCTGGTCGTACCCGCACTGGCCTATGGTTTCGAAATACTGTATATGCCAATTGTGACTCTGTGAGCAAACGAAGACTTAGCGTTGCATTTAATATTCTAATACGCTATATTTTCGGCCTACGCCGATACGACAGAGTGTCTACTTTCTCTATACAGCTTCTTAACATGACTTTTGAAAACTTCCTCAAGTACCGCACACTAACGCTGCTCTCAAATATTTTGCTTAACTATGTCAACCCCAATAACTTCATGAAATCATACGAGAATACGCCTGGAAGTGTGTTCTCTTCTACTCAAGTTGTAGACGAATCGCACTGTACTATTTAAAGCGACCTTAAACTTATGGAAACTGTGGCTATCTCAATCACAGAAAACTGGATGGGCGTGAAAAAGAATATAGGTAACAGAAGTGACTTCACTAACATCGCTTTAATATTAAAGGGCAGACACGTTCCCGCTTGATAAAGAGCTGTACATTTTACCAACTGTTTTTATGATGTGGTCCTCCCACGTAAGAGTTTAATTAAATGTTACTCCCAGATTTTTGACGCTGGAGACATAAATTAAGGGTGAGCCATCAATTATAAGTTGGGGTATGGTTAGGGTATCCATATGCATACGTGATCGTATTATATTTATATTTGTTTCTGCGGGACCACAAAACAATAGAATTCAGATCCTAGTTAAATCGTTCCGTTGCATCTTTCACCAGCAAAAAAGGATAGCTTAAATGCAACTGCACGTCATCTGCATACATTTGGATCTTGCAGTGCTTCAGAACTGATCATTGTTGAACAGTGTGAACAACAGTGAACCCATTATTGACCCTTGTGGGACACCAGCTTTGGTTTCAAGAAAAGCGGATAGTGTTTCGTTAATATACACAGCTTGATTGCGGGCTTGAAGGTAGCTTTCCATAAGTTTAAGTGTCGTTGAGTCAAAGTGGAAGAAGTATTTTAGTTTATGTAACAATATTTCATGGGGTACTGTATCGAAAGATTTCGAGAAATCTAACAGTACCAGTGATGTTACATTGTCCTTGTCCATTTCAACACGAAAGTTTTCAACTAGATTCACAAGTGCAGTAGTACAGCTATAATGCGGTCTAAAACCGGACTGGTGTGGTGAGAGAAGACAGGTCTCGGTAAGGTATACATTTACTTGTTGACTTAGAAGCTTTTCGAAGGCTTTTGAAATAAATGGTAGAATTGGAATTGAACGAAAATTGGACGCCGCATTGCGCATTTGCTGAGCTCTTAGGAATAGGAATAATTTTAGAGGATTTCCAGGATTTGGGATAGGTGGAACAGGTAAGGACACCGGTAAAAAATATACGTAAGTTCTGGCAGTACTTCATGAATTATAAATTTAAGGATTTGCGGGCCATCCAGATAAATAGCCTAATAAGTCGTTAACTACTTAGTGTGATGTTAATAGGGTGATATCGCTACAAAACTACACACACTTCCTTAAAACTGTAACTTTTTTAGAAGTCTCATACGTCTCACTTACTTTAAAAAAGGTTACTTTTAAAAAATCCCTTTCCATTCCTTCACTAATTAGCTTCTTGGTTCTTCGTAACTTCTTTTTCTATTGTTTTCTTTTCGTTGTTTTCGTTTTTGACGTTTCCTGAGTGGAGTTGTTGGACCTCTTTAATTTAATTTTATTTTTAATTTAATTTATACCTAACCTAAGAAATTTATTTTTAAATTATAGCGTAATAAAAAAAAAAGGTGTGAGCCACGCTGCACTCACGGTATAGTTGATGTGTAAACATGTAGGCTCGTCAGTGTTGACTGTGGAAATATCACAGAGGTTGTAGTTTTGATAAACAAGAGATTTGGGTATTGTATTGAAATAAAACCATGATATATATTTAATGTCAACGACAAAATTTATTTAACGTTTGACCGAACAAATAATTGGTTTGTGAAAGCTGAAGTAGGAGACGTACACCGTCGACTCAAGTGTGTCGATGTACCGGGAAAATATAGCATCGATTGTCGTTTAAGTGACATTCTTAAATCGGCCATCGGTTACCGAAGTACAAATCGATATTTTTCCTCTTACCTTCAACTGATGTACAACAAACTACAAGCTATACAACCTCAATTGCGGGTGGCAATGGTGCAGTAGTAGTGTATTCGCTTACGGAATGGAAGGTCGTGCGTTCGAATCCCGGCCAAGTCCATTACTTTATACCGAATACATGAAATCGTAATCTCCCTAAGTAACGTAGACACCACCCATGGAGAAAAACCCTACAACTGCACCCAAACACTTCTTTCCTATCTCTCTATTCTTTCTAATACCGAGTAGCTTACACTGTGTTCTTAGCATTATAAGGGTACTGTAACAACAGAAAAAAAATCCCTTTAGCGTAAGCAAATTATAAAAAAAAAAAAAAAAAAAAAAAAATATTATTCAAAACAAATCTACTTCCACACAACTTTCCGGTGTTTCGTAAGGACATAATAATCTCTAAAATTGAACATACATAATTAATAAAAAAAAAAAAAAACGACACGCGGTTGTTCTCAAACGGTCAGCCATCTACGTACTAACCGCGCCAAACGTCGTTTAATTGCGGTGATCTGTCGAGCAGCGATTAACTCACGTGGTAATGAAAATCTGACGATGACGGTGACGGGGAAATCTGACGATGATGGTGACGCTAGATATTTCCAACTAGCCCCTACCGAGAAAAAATATATTTATTCATCAACGAAAGCAAAAATGTTTACACATTAAAAACCTTTAAAACAGTATATTGTTTCAAAAAATATAAAAGGGTGGTTAAACCGGAGGTAAAAAAAACCGTCATCCCTAGTTGGTGATCCATATTCAATACACAGTTCTATGATGATCCGCAAGATATTAATCTGGTCGGCACAGAGGAATTCAGAACGGAAACTACCCGTTCAGCGTCAAGTGTGTCTTGCATATTGTCGTTTACCCGATCACATAACATTTATTTAAAAGTAAGCTTTGCATTAACTCATCTTGGGTGCAGAGAGCACACAAATGCGAGTACCTCTCTAGTTAAGCACTCCAAAAAAAACTTCCCGTTTTGAGAGCTCTTTTATTCTTCGGAAAAATTGTCTATCTTCCAGAATATCACTTTTAATGGTAGCAAACTCTCAGCTGATACCATAAAGTGTTTATTGTTTTTGAGTGCGCTTTTATTCTGTTGGTCATTAAAAATAATAATAAAAAATTCCTGCTAGCATTGTCAATTTTATTTGCCTGCTCTTCTTTTCAAGACTTTTCTTTTTAAAAGAGATTAAGACAAAGGGGCTAACCGATAAGCATTCATACTGCTTTAAAACAAACATCATGACTGCGGAGCGGACATTCTAATAGTGGTGCGCTTAGCGTTTCACTTTTTCTCCTACTGAGTCATAAAAAATCAATAAAATTTCCAAAAATCTTAATAAACAATCTAATCAGTTACACTTTGCATAGGCTATTTGAATGTCGTTAAACAAACAAATAAATAAACCTAGTTTTATTACATAATTCAGCATAAGTTGCTAACAAAGCAATACATTGCAACTATTAGCTATCAAATAAACCGCAAAACCTAGTTAAAAACATGATTGTAAGCAATCATATCAGTCGTCGTTCTAATTACAGAACTAAATATTTACCTATAAAGCTGCAAGCTATAAACAATAGAAACTCTAATTACAATCAAACCAATGAGATATGGGAATACGCGTACATCGAAGGCAAATCAGTTATGCAATACTGAGGGTGAACCATTTATTTGCAAATAAATTGTTAAGGAATTATTTTTATCAAATTATTTATTTGCCACTTCAAACTGATAACAAATACTCAAACAGATGTGGATAACTTTTATACCCAAAAGAAATGTTGGTATTCAATGACAAAGCTCATATCGATTCGTTGGACATTATATTGAATAGGAATGAACGAAAGTTTAATCATGTAATTAAAGTTATCAGTCATCAAATGGAAACGCTTTTAGCTTAATACCTTTCATTGCCTGTTGAGGCAATTAAACGTGTAGGCTTCAAAGCTGCGTTCGAAACAATCAACAGGCAGGCCTTGATTTATAAATTGACCTAGATTACAATATCAAGAAAGTTCTTAATTCAATACTTCAAATTTTTCTCGCTATATTGGATGATTTCAAACTTTCGGAATTGTTTGATAGGTGTCCCACATGGATGCATCTGAGTCCCATTCTATTCGCGATGTTCATTGATTTCATTTGCGATATTCTTAAAACTGATGCAATCTTTGCGGGTTATCTATCAAAGTCCTTCTATACACTGATGACTTGGTTTTACCTGTTTGAGTGGGTGATCAATATTTTTTTCGGGTCGACGGAGAGGAAGACTACTCAAAGCAACATGGCGACTCAATAACGAGTGGATTGGAGTAGTATGTGAGTTCAAGTACTTTTGCATGTTGCTAGTGTCTTATTTAAACCTTGGCACGCTGCTAGGGAAAAACGCAGTGAAGTTAAGCTGGATCTTATAATAAATAGTTTGCTTATCAAAATATTGACCTTTCATCCAAATGTAGAGTGTTTAACGCGACAGTCAACACCTGTTTGTGCTATAAAGTCCAGGCCTTTGCGGTAAATCCCTTTCATGGATGATGCTTCTCCTTTCAGAGAATATAACCAGCTAGCGCTATCCAACGATATCTTCTGAGATAAAGTAACGTCAACGAATGGCAGGATATATTTGCAATGATTATTGTTAAAACTGATGACCAAACATTTAACCAGAGAACCATCATCATCGTTCCATATTCATCTACAGAAACCTTTACCATCAAATGCTAATTGTGAAAGGTATTTCAACATTAAATTCTCATCTGAAGTTCTAAGCACCATTTTCAGAGCCAGAACTGAAATCTTATATCTGAATTTCATACCAGCCGAATTTCAACAAATTTGTAATCTATGCAATAGAAAAGAAATGGAGGATAATTACGAGTTCAATGCGGTGTACCGTGTACCCAACTCTACAAGGAACCCGAAGTTACTTCCAAGAAAGTTGTCTGTATTTAAATATTTATATAAGGCATAAAACCTAGCTTTTCCAACCATTTGCGTGTGCGAGGTGGACGTGAGACGGCACCTACAATTTAACGCCGACTTCGAACAGCGAATTCGATAAGCTTCTCATGACAATTGATACTTTTGGATGTTTATCAGAGTTTCGCAAGAGTAGGTGCAGTGGAAAAAAAAACTCCAGGTGTTACTGAACCCGGCGTGATTCGAACCTGCGACTCCTCGACACTCAAGAGAGTCTACTATTTTCATTTTGTTTAGATGATATCTTAAACCATGGTGGCCATTAAGGTAACCTACTAAGTTTTTGATATCATGCCTGGCTTAGGCATTTGCTGGCATTTTGATTGAAAGGCCGAATGGCTCGTTTGGTCTGTCTTAAACCTGGGATGCTTTCCCAAAGATGGATACATTTTCTATCTTCCCAGCTTTTTATTGCTGCCGTTGCTGCTGATCTAGGAGTGCAGCAGAAGGGTTCGGGACCTATGAAGGGTGTTTCCGAACCTTTTCTGGCCAGTTCGTCGGCCTTTTCGTTACCTTCCACTCCGACATGAGCCGGAACCCACCATAGCTTGGTCTTCTTACTTGTTCCGAGTGCTTGTATTGTGTTGAAGCAGTACGTGACGTTTATAGCTGCTTGACTATCCGTGAACATATAGATGGTTGCAATTTTTATACCAGATAAATTTATGTGGCTAGCGCATTCTTGAATGGCGTGGAGCTCTGCTTGAAATACGCTGGGACTTTTTCCCATGGGTATCGTAAAGCGTTTGTTTGGTCCGTATATTCCCGCTCCTACCCCCGCTTCCATTTTAGAACCATCCGTATACCACTTTATGCCGTTGTGGCTGTTAGGTGGGTTATTACTAACCCATCATGCTTCTCTCTTGGGGATCTCCGTGGAGAACCGTTTATTGAAGCATATTGTTTTATGAATGCGGTCTGCGCGCAGTTCATGTTGAGTTCTGGCAGTTAATCGAGAAGGGTCTTAAGTTCCGGATGGTCGTTAAGCCTTATCTCATTTAACTGTATTAAACTTACTGCACTGCGGATCGCCACTTTTTGAATGTATATGTGGAGAGGTGTAATTCCTGTTATTGCCTCTATGGCAGCCGTTGGACAGGTTCGCATGGCTCCGGAGATACTAAGGCACGCAAGCCGTTGTACCTTTTTGAGCTTCTCTATTGCGACCTTTTGTGTGGATTTTGTCCACCATACAATGGAGGCGTATGTTTTAATGGGTCTTATCATCACTGTGTAGATCCAGTGGACAATCTTTGGAGAGATTCTCCAGGTTCTTCCATATGTGCGCCGACAGACCCATAAAGCTCTGTTAGCTTTAGTGATTTTGTTTTGATGTGAGAGTTCCAGTTTAGTCTTTTGTCCAGGATTACTCCAAGATATTTCACTTCGTCGGAATACTCAATGGTCGTGCCATTCAGTGAAATCTGGGCTAAGCTGAGCTTTCTTCTTTTTGTAAAAAGAACTATGATAGCTTTACTGGCGTTTATGGAGAGATTTTCCTTGACGCACCAGTCTATAGCTATCTTAAGGGCGTTTTGCATACGTGAGGTAACTACGTTTGACTCTTTGCCCCTAATAATGATGACCAAGTCATCGGCGTACCCTATTATGTCGTAGCCTAAATTACTAAGTTTTTGAAGTAGGTCATCTATGAGCAAAGACCACAGGAGTGATGATAAAACTCCTCCTTGTGGACAGCCTTTTATAGCTGATACTGATACTGAAGTCTGTCCTGACGAAGCAGTAATTTTCCGACTTTCGAGCATCGCTTTTATCCAGTGGTGGGAAGGTCTACCTTTCGGTGAATTAAAGCATTTGATATTGAATCATAACCGGTGTTATCAAAAGCACCCTCTATGTCAAGAAAGGTGCATAGTGCAATTTCTTTGCAACGGTAGGCGTTGTTTATGTGATTTGTTAGTTTTAACAGGGCGCCTTCCGTTGATTTGCCTTTTTGATATGCATATTGACAGGGGTGTAGAGGCATGCTAATAGTTACGCATTCTCTGATATGAACTTCAATTATTCTTTCCATTGTTTTCAGGAAAAACGATGTCAAGCTTATGGGACGATAGGATTTATGTAGTTCACTAGGTTTGTTACCTGGTTTGGGGATAAATACTCCATTGGCATTGACCTCCCGCCAAGTGCGTGGTATATAGCCGAAGTTGAAACTAAACCTAAATAAGGCAATCATGCTAGGTAGGAAGAATTCCATACCCTTTTGATTGAGGGCTGGAAAAATTCCGTCATTTCCTGGTGCCTTGAATGGTTTAAATGAGTTTATGGCCCATTTTACCTTATCTGGACTAAATAATTTACCAGATAAACTATTTTTTCTGCTGAGGTTAGTTGGATATGAAGCCTCAGTAGTGTGATCAGTTGTGTGATCGACAATTAGGGAACCAGGGAAGTGAACTTGCAACAAGGTAGTGAGAGTTTCTTCTCGGTCGCTTGTGATTGTTCCATCAGGTTTGATGAGCAATCCCATGCAGTTTGAAGGATCTTTTGAAAGTGCGCTCTGGAGCCGCGCCACTGCTGGAAATTTTTCCAGCTTTTCGCAGTTTGCGCGCCATGAGGCCCTTTTAGATCTTCGCAACTCTTGGTTGTATTTGGTTAACAGGGATCGATATTGATCCCATACGCCGATGCGTTTCGATTTGTTGAATTGTTTTCTCACCTTCTTCCGGATAGTTTCCAGGTTTTCATTCCACCATGGTACGCTTCTTTTTACCACGGTGCGCTTTACCTTACAACTACTCCTAAAGGATGAGATAATGATGTCGTTAAGCTGACATTGTGCAGCGTCCGCATCACTCGGTGTTAGTGGTGAATCTGATAGCAGATCAGTTCTGATTGCCAGATTTTCACTATAGGTTCTCCAGTTTGTTAATTTATTATTGTATTTGACCGGCGCGCACTCGGTGTTGCATCGCAGCCTGAACATAATATGTATATGATCAGATAGAGAAACTTCATCAGACACGTGCCAGTCCTCTACAATGTTTTGTATAAAAGGAGACGAGAGAGTAAGGTCTATAACTTCTTCTCGTATACTGTTCCAAAAAGTGGGCTTATCTCCCTTATTTAGAATAACTAGGTATTTACTATATAGATAGTCTAAAAGTAACTCACCTCTTTTGTTTGTGTCTCCTCGATTAGTTGAACGCATTAATCACTGAGCCAGTGCCTACAAATATTCTATAAAAAATAAATAAATATTAGGCATTAACAATACAGGGTCTATAACCTAGCCTCTCCAACCACTTGCTTGTGCGAAGTGGAAGGGACCTAAAATTTTAACCTGAATCCGAACGGCAAATTTGAGAAGCTTCTCATGACGATTGATACTCTTGGATGTCTGTCAAACGTTCGCAAGAGGTGGGGCAATGGAAAAAAAACTCTAGATGTTAATAATTGGTCCCGGTGGGATTTGAGCCGGGGACCTTTCGATTAGTAGTCCGACACACTAACCACTGAGACACTGCGCCGAAATAGTCTATACGAAATATTAACTGGAGCTCCGTTTGTACAAGATTTGCAAGCATGCTTTGACGTATCGCATAGACGGTGAGTGGAGGAGGTGATACAAGGGGAAACTATAGGGTCATACAGCACCATCGACTTAGCCAGAAGAGTAAAGCTCCACCGACTGAGATGGCTGGGCCATGCAAAGCGGATGGGCACCAATGCTCCGGCCCGGAAAATCTTCGAGTCCATCCCGAGGGCCGAAGCAGGAGAGGAAGACCGCGACTTAGGTTACGCAAACAAGTGGAGAGATATCTCAACCAACTTTGCGTAGACAACTAAAGGCACCTAGCTGAAGATCGAGCTTAGGCATTAACATTACGCATTAATGTAGTGCCTTTAATCTAGCTGCTCCAACCATTTCCTTGTGCGAAGTGGAAGGGACCTACAATTTTACGCCACTCCAAATGGCAAATTTCAGAAGCCTCTCATGAAAATTGACACTCTTGCATGTTTGTCACTCTTGTTGACTCTTAAAAGTCAATGAAAAAAAAAACTTCAAATGTTACTGGGCCCCGGCGTGATTCGAACCTGAGACTTCTGGCTCAGTAGTACCACTGAGCTCAGCTCAAAAAAACACCCTTTATTAATATACGCGAAAGCAAAATCAAAGTATGGATTCCATTTGTCATATAAACGTGGACAAGCCAGTTCAAACGCGTACCATAGTCACTCCTTTAGAGGATTGCGTAGTTATGCTTCTGCCTCTCCATCACTAAGTGTGATCGCACCTCAACTTTTGATTTATGCTTGACACACAAGTCAGTCGGTCACAATTAACCTTTTTCTTCGCCTGATCACGGAAATACATTCGTGCCGTTATTACCCACAAGCATAATACCTCAATTTTCCATCGTACACATTTATCTTATTGTTAACTTTCACTGATTGTTATGGCATTACGGCATTCAACAAGAGTACAGCGAAGCTATTTCAATGAAAAGTCAATAAACACTGATTGCAAATTTGTTGCTAGTCGTTATTCTACTTTGAAATAAGCGCAAACATTATTTCGATTTACAATGAATTTATTTGACAGACAAATGAGTATCATCTGTCAGATATGAGAAAGAAAACAAACAAAAAAATGACCAAAATTTAAAATTCCAAAATGTTTAAACTATCCTTCAGTTCATAATATTAGCGTAAGTCTAACATAGAAGGACACATTCTAAATATTCGGTTTATATTTTCTTTAATTGCAGCAAAAACTCGTTTGCTCAACTCGGCGCAATGGAAAAAGGACTTCATGAAAGGGATCGTGTAGGTGTACAGGATTTTGTTTTGCTCGAGAATTACAAAAGCGAAGATGCCTTCATTGACAATCTGCGAAAACGTTTTCGAGAGGATTTAATCTATGTAAGTTTATAACATACACAAAATTATTTAAAATTTGTTAGTAAATCTTAAATTTGTAATCTAAACAATGCGTAACAATTTACCTCATTTTATATATGTATGTAAAAAAAAACGATGAACTCTTTAAGATGGTAAAAGATGTTTACAAGAAAACACATACATAAAACTTCCTTAAAACATTTATGCCTTGCAAAGATCATCGATTACGCTTTAGTTTTTAGTAGACTGCACTCTTGCACTTAAGAACACTTTTTTTATATTTCTGTAATTAATGTTAACAAATTATTTGTTTCAGACATACATAGGACAGGTATTGGTGTCGGTAAATCCGTACAAGCAACTGCCAATCTATTCAGAAAATGAAATCAGCGCATATCAAAAGAGGCATTTCTTTGAAGTACCTCCACACATGTAAGTATTTGTTATTAGTTTTTTTCTTTTAGTTTGGTATATTTTTGGAAGTTGAATAACTCTATTTTTCCTACACATTATAATCTACAAGCAAGTAAGACCAACGTGCATCGGCTTCTCTCCCTATCTTCTAACCCTAATTTCCTCAACGCCCGCGCTGTGTAGCGATTACATTTTAAGTGTATTCAAAATTCCCTTTAGGGCGACTGCATTATAAAAAATAAAAAAAATAAAAACTCTACCTTACATTTTTCTGATGGGGTACATTCCGAGATGGAACACGGCCTTAGATGAGCTATCCTATATAAGATAGTCGACTTCGAGAAAGTTTCTCAATTTGGCCCCAAACAAAAACATCTGTAAACCATGCTTTAACTGTTAATGTTAGAGTTACCAGACATCAGGATTTGTCCTGGCGCATCAGACTGTTAAGGTCTCTGTCAGGCTCAGGCGAGGCCAAGGCTTTTTCATTATTTTTTTGAATTATTTGCATCAACTCAATTTTAACGTTAGAAATATGATCGTCAAAGTCGAATTGTTGCTGAATGCATCCAAATATGTATGCAACTAGATCAGTTAGAATACTTTCATTTATATGCGTTCAGTGAGAAATTGTTAGAAAGAGGCAATAGGTCCGTTCGCGTACCTTTATCTACGTGAAGAAAAATGAGAATGTCAACTGTCGAGAGAGAGAATCTTCAAACTGTCCGATCTGTCGCGTTGGTAAACTAACGTAAGTTTGTTGTTGTCAGGCTTTTTGTTCCAAAATCAGGATTTTCTCTCTTAACTGCCCGATTTTTCGAATTTTTTTTAATGGCAACCCTACTCTGACCGACCCATAGAATCCGTCGAGCCGTAGCTGCGTCGTTTTCAACACTGACAGCTAGATCAAGTACGTGCATTCTAATGGAAGGTGGCCCATACCCAACGGATATTATGAGCATTGACGGATAAAGTAGGTTTACTTTCGGTTTTTCTGCATGTTCGTTGAAGTCTTTACACATTCACACGTTGAAGTTCACACATTCTCGCATTGAAGTTTACGCATTATAAAATTGAGATAAGTCACACTTACTGGTCAAAACATTAGATCCGTTGCCTTACTTACTCATTTTTAATAATTTTTACTCAATGCCATTCCCTTACTCGAAAAATTCATAAACGAGAACAACATAGACCGAGGAAGATATTACGGCTAAACTTAGAATCTTACTATTCTGGCTCGCCAAGGCGATGTAAATTAAACCTTCGACCTAAAAGATCTTACTACTAAAACTTACGTGTAGCTGGAATTGAAAGACTGTCAAATTTTTTACAAAACCAAAAATATGTTGTTAAACTGATTTGAAGCCATCTCGATTGCATCCAAAGTTTAATTGAAAACTAAAACCGGAAGCGACTGACAAAGAATGTATCTCCTGGACGAGCGATGAGATAGCCGAAGTAGCAGATATTGTTACAAAATTGAACACAACAGAAATGTTCAAAAAACGATGAAACAGTTCGTCAAGCAAGTTAATTTCTTGTAAGAGATGTTCAAACATTTTGAATACTCACGCACATATTATTTGCAATTACAGCATTTGTTATGGGCGCAGTAATTTTTAAATGTGAAGTTAGAAGCAAATTATTTGTAAGAGTTGAAATCAGAGATGACAGAGTTGTCAAAGATAAACGAAAAAACAGAAGCTAAAAAAAATCAAAAATATGTATAAATATCCTGCTTCTGCTACATTTAACATCGTTGTCTACATAAACTACCTGAATACGTAGCAGACACAACAATGTCATTTTTATTTTATTTTATTCAAAAATCACATTTCAGCCATCTCTGGACAGCATTAATGAATATATACGTCAGCTGAAGTCACTCCAAGCTGCAATCGCTCCGCGATGCGCGTAGCACTCAGGGGTTAGCCTGCGGCAGTCAGCCCCTCAAGCACAGTTTTCAACCAACTGCTCGACTGTACAGCCGATACCTCTCTTCATGGGGTCTAATAACATGCTCGGGATTCGACTGTTTCAGTCAACCGACTCGGAATTACCTGCAAGAGAATAAAGAAAAGTTTGAGGTTCGATTGAGACAGTTATCTCAAAAAATTCTTTTTTCCGTCGATCGGGAAGCCGTAGCTGTCCCTCCAAGGTTCGATTGCATCAATCACCTCACCATTATCCTAACCCATGGTCGGACTGAAATCTCGACTGCATTAGTCACTCTCAACATATCGCAACCGCTATGTTTATCATAGTCGCGCTGCACTACCCAACCACTACCTCACAGGAGTTTACCATAGGGGACCAAAACTGCGACTGCTACTACGCCACCTCCACCTGTTCCTCGCAATATAATGCATAGACATTAGGATATCATAGATCTGCCCTTAGAAACCCTACTCGTAGGTACCCTAATATTGTCACACTCCAAGAAGGCACCAGCTTCTCTTTAACTTAATGTTTATGAAGTACTTCATACGTTTACGACAAATTTTATATATGTATATATTTTATTTCACAGATTTGCGGTAGCAGAGAACGCATTCAGACCACTCGTCGAAGAGAACAAAGCACAATGTGTGCTTATCTCAGGTATGTATTCTTAAATATTTGTAACCCAATAAAAAAGAAAACAAAAAATATTTTTCAAAATGGGTCACTGCGATTGGTATGGAATAGTACGTTAAGACAGACACGAAATTCGTCAATTCAGCAAAATTCAACGTTTCCATCATTTCGAAATGTTGAATTTCGTCCCTGCATTTGGAAAATTGTCAATCCAGCGCGCTTTAGTTAAAAAATTATAATTTGAAAAAAAAACAGCATTAAAAATATTTATTTACATAAAGACAAAGATGAACCGAAAAATATATAAAACAGAGGGAAGGACTACAGTACGCTTGGGCGAACTGTTGGATGCCTTATTCCTATTCCTATCCCTCGTAAAGGAGGAGTGGCAAAAATCCAAGTATGGGTGAATTGTTAAGAACGTTCTACATATTTGGTTATACAAAATTTAAATACCATTACAATATCAAAAAAAATATTTATTATTTTTTTAAAAAAAAAAGATCCTTAAGACCTGGCAGAAAACTTTGTATAGAGGAAGACTTTATCTACATACTTTGCAAAGAATAGGACTTTCATTTACAATGCTTTCTTCAATAACACCGGTCTACAGCATTTTTGCGCACGGGTTATACATAATTTATTTGTATTGCTTTTATATCTAGAAATAAGAATAAGAACAAAAAATAGTTCTGAATTTGCTTTTATGAGTTAAAAATGGAAAAATTAAAATCAATGAAAACACATAAAAAATTGACATAGAGATGATTTATTAAAAGATACCGAACATCCATTTATGATTTTTGCTTACAAGAGAAGTTTTAAAATAGAGTTAAAATGTTTAAAAATGAACAGTTTTACTTTTCCTGTCATGTTCAGTAGAAGTTTCTCTTATTACCCCCACATATAGTCTCCCATCATGCTTTCAGTATACTGGCCTTGGTAACGTCTCTCAAATTCCATTATATCTTGATCGAAGCGTTCCACTTGTTCTTCCGAATAAGCTCCCATATTATCTTTAAATTTATCCAAATTAGAATGTAACATATGCATCTTTAGAGACATTCTACATCCGATGATGGAAAAATTCGTAATCATGTCAGTGATCAGCTCGTCATAATTTTCAGCTCTACGGTTTCCAAGAAAACCGTGAACTACTACTACTTAAAACTGTTCCAGGCTTTTTTCTCTTCATTGCTAAGTCACTTCAGGAAAATATCACAATTCATAAATTTTTTTATTTTAGGGCCTACAAAGATTCCAGCTTTAATTTTCGCCTCTGAACGCTTTGGAAAAAAAATCTTCAAATATTTGAAAGCTTCGGACTCATGATAAAGAGCCTTAACAAATTATTTAATAAGACCCAATTTAATATGCAATGGCGGCATTAATATAGTTTTAGGATCGACAATTGCGTCCCATTTAATATTGTATTTTCCTACTTCGTACTCAGTACGTACAGGCCAATGTTTTTTGTCGGTAGTGAGCGGCATCATTTCTACTATCCCACAGGCAAAGATAACAGGAGTGTTTAGTATATCCACCTTGCATTCCAGTCAAAAAACACACCATCTTGAAGTCTCCAATAACTTCCCACTTGTTTTCCATATATTTAATTGCAGTTAATAGCATTTTAATACTGTCGTAATTTGTCGTAATTGTAATTTAATTGTCGGAAAAAAGATAAGAAACACGATAATTCTCTGTAACATTCAAACAGCTACTGGCGTACACAACAAGCGTCGCAAGAAACACTACTACATGCCCTCTTACCTCTCTTTCTACACCGATAGCGCGCAAAGACCGACAGTCATTGGGCGCGAAATTCAAAAATGGTCAAATCGCTCTAAGTTCTTAAAAAGCAAATATTTTCGATTTATAATCACATTTTTTTTTATATATGTGCTTATATAAATCAAAATGTATTAAGTTAAACCCTGCGCAAAAATTTGTTTTTTTGTTGACCGGTGTAATAACTTTTTTTTAAGGTGGGCGTGTCAGTTGGCGGATCTAAGAAAATATTTCAACATGAGCATTGAGGATTCCTAGAGAGTATATTCCAAATTTAAGCTTCCTAGTTCATACTTTGATTTTCGAAAAGGTTTCTTTAAATTATGGGCGTGGCAGTCTGCGGATTTTAATAATTCTAACTCTCGAGCATTTTGAAGGCCTAAAGACGATA
Organism: Portevinia maculata; assembly: GCA_949715645.1. Classification (NCBI taxonomy): domain Eukaryota; kingdom Metazoa; phylum Arthropoda; class Insecta; order Diptera; family Syrphidae; genus Portevinia; species Portevinia maculata. The sequence goes on along the minus strand of OX454527.1, from coordinate 191,769,548 downwards.
TATTAAAAATTTCAGCTCTCTAGTTCAAAATCCGAATTTTTCGATAAAATTGTTTTTTTTTTGAGATGTCAATGGGCGGATTTTAAATATTCATGTCGGGCCACTAGAGAAGTATATGGTTAAAATATCAGCTTTCTAGCTCGAGTTTAAAGGCCTAATCTTTGCCGACGGACGGACGGCTAGATCGTTACTACCAAGGTTCACAGAACGATAGAATATGATTCGTTCTCTCATGAAAAGTTCGCAAAGGAATTTGATTTCTGATTTGATATGGAACCTTATTTTTCGGTTCGTTTAAAAATAAAATTCGTTTTCACGATCGATTCAAATCTGTTGCGATCTGTAAAAAATATTTCGTTCGCGAATTTATCACGTGCGAACTATTGGAGATCCGTTCGCGAACTTTTCGAATAAGAAAAAGAAGTCATTTTACATGAAAAATTATATTACATATTTTAATATTGAAAGAACATAAGTGAAAAGTATTTTTATTACATATTAAGATTTTGGAATAAATTTGCATTCAGTTTAACTAACAAAACATTATTTATTGTTTCTTTGGATAATTTATTTCTGGTTTTTGTCAAAAAGACTGGTTGATGCCTTCTGCTGTATGCCTTTTTTAAGCTCTATCATACCGAGTGTATTGACACATATTTTGAAATTGTCTATATTTTGGATATTTATTCCCAAAATGCATTTGTTCATACGCATCGCAACATCTAATTTTAAGCACACCAACTTTTTATGCACTATTTTTGTTATCATTTGTTAAATAAGACAACTTACGTCAGCAATTTTTTCCACTATATTTCTCGAATTCAGATTAGTTTCAAAAAGTTTCTCGTACGGCTTAAAATTTTTTTTAAAAAATTGTTCGTCGTCGAAAATTCGAAAAGGAATATTTTTAATCATAACCAATCCCATACAACATTTAAAAAGATCACTCTTCTTTATGTCAATTAAGACCGATTTACTTTTTTCTCTTCGAACTGACACACTTCCACTTCCACTTCCTGATGGTTGCTCATTAACGCCCGAATCATTAAAATTGACACTATGTACTGTTGTACCCTTAGTGTCTTTTTATATTCCCTGTTACTTTTCCTTTCAATTTTCTCTCACAAAGTAAGCAAGTTGATTCGTCAGCTTTTTCATTATAAGAAACATATTTATTTAACTTAAATGTCTTTATTTTCCCCATTGCAAGTAAAATAATAACTGTTTAAAAAAAAAATTCCCCATTTCATCCAAAATAATAACTTTTGAAAATATAAATCGCTTCACAACCGTACTGAAAGGATACTTGATGGGGAATGATTTGCTTTATGGTTAACGTATCCTTTTTGCGACCGAACCATATTCTACCTGAATTTCTTTTTTCCGATATCTCACGAATGAAAGATACAGAAAAAGGGTACAGTTCGTTCGTGAGAGAACTATACATTTTTAAAGATCGAAAATTTTACTGTTCGCGAACTTTATTTTTTATCGTTCGAGAGAACATCGATAAAGAACGATAAAGATCTTTATTTTATCGTTCGCGAGCGATATTTTACGAACACTGGTTATTACTATCGATGCTGATCACGAATATAGAAGCTTTTAGGGGTCTACGGGCAATATGTATGTACTCGTATGTTCAAACTATGAGTGAAATTAATTTGCCCTTATACTCGTAATAGTGTTTAAAAACGAGAAAGTGGACAGAAACGGACTCAAATCAAGTCACTCAATGTATATTTAAGTTAATTTTGTTAGCAGGAGTAAAGGAATGCGGCCACTCCTGTGAGTGGGTAAAAGCAAGGTATTGGAAGCTGCCACAAGAATGACTAGACAAAGATGGTACTCGTATCACGTAATGGGTCATAGGGAATCCAGGTATACTTACGTAGGTGGCGCGATAGTCCCGCGTGGACCTGGTCCTCAACCAATTAGCCTTTCCAGTTATTGCGGTCTTTGGCAAATTGCCTCCAGTTGTGCACTCCAAGTTTGTTGAGGTCTCTTCTACTTGGGTGTGCCACTTAAGGCGAGGTCTTTCTCTTCTGTTTTTTCCCTCTGAATTTTTAGTTAAAGATTCTGCGAACGAGAGCGTTAGTGTCCATTTGCCCTACATGTCCTAGCCTACATCTCAAGCGCCACATGCGCAGTTTTTTGACAAGATTAATGTCGCTGTACAGCTCGTTTATTTCGTCGTTGAATAGTGCTCTCCAGAACTCGTTACCGAAAACGGAACCAAACAGTATACGAAGAATTTTTCTCTCGAAATGACCAAGGATATAATCATCCCAGCGCTGCCAACTGGGGCATAATTATGCCTTTTGGGCATAATTTTGAAGCCTGGGCAACTTAATCTGAAAATATGCTAAAATGGGCTCAATTTTACACCAATTTTTTTTTACGTTTATTTCATGTCAAACATTCGTAATTCAAACCTAAATACATAATTCAGACATACAAAAAGGGATAATTCCCAAATGTTTCCACAGTTAGAAAAGTGCTCTGTCTCCCACTTTGATCATCTACGGTTGAGCGAATTTTGTCAGCAATAAATTAAAACAAGACAAAAGTAAGAAATTCGTTAAATGTTGAAACCTTAAGCGCTTATAAATACGCGCAAAGGCTTTTTAAAAATCAAGACTGCCACGAAAGTGTTACATGAAAGCCATTTCAATTTTTTTAACCAAACAATGTATGACTAAAGACTATGATGAAGATCAAGATTCTATATAATATTAACTTCTGTCGCTTAGGTTTTTTAAATGAATTTTTTTCTGTGATTTTGTTTATTTTGTTTTATGTTATAATTTATTTGCTACGATTTTATGTTATTTTCACTTAAAATTATATGAAACACTATGAATAATTTTGTTATCTGTGATTTGATGTTGTTTATGTTCAGAGGTTTTCTATTTATTTAAATACTTATAAATAGTCTTTCATTAGCGAGTTGACAACTTCAAACTTTCAGTGTAAACGTACCCTTAAACCCATTACCGAATTGTCAATGTCAAAATATTCAGTAAAATCAACATTTTCATCATAGTGAAGTACAGGTAAGAACAGCGTTTACAAATAATTAAAACTTACTACCGGATTTCCGAGTCGATAGTCGCAACTTTAAGAGCGATAACGTCAATTTTTGGCCGTAATTCTCGTCCCAGTAGACAAGCAATTCATAGTCTAGTCAACAAATTTTAGTCAGAATATTCGCTGATTGATGTTGCCGCACCAGTGAGACTACATTTTGCCCGAGGTTTGGAGAATATTGCTGCCGTAGAGGCGTCCGTCGCAAACCAGGCAAGTCAGTAAATTTCACAGCGTTCTCAAGAATTGGGCCTCTCCCAAACCACATTATGGCGAATTTTGTGTAAGGATCTTGGCCTATACTCTTGCAAGATCAAGCTGACTCAATAACTAAAGCCACTTGATCATATGAAGCGAAGTACGTAATCCAAATGGGCTATTGACATGATGGAAGAAAATGAAGAATTTCATCGCAATATCATTTTCAGCGATAAAGTGCATTTTGGTTAAACGGCTTCGTTAATACGCAAAATATGCGTTACTGGACAGGTGAGGACCCTCATGTGCTTCATGAAACAGCAATTCATCCGCAAAAAGTCACTGTTTGGTGCGGTTTTCATGCCGGTGGCTTCATTAGAGCGTTTTTTGTTCGTCGATGAAAATTACCGTCACGTTACGGTTAATGGTATTTGCTACAGAGACATTGGAACGTTATTTCTTTGAGCGATTGCATGAATTGGACATCAGTGATATGTGGTTCCAACAAGACGGTGCCACAAGCCACACAGCGGGTGCAACGATCGAATTATTGAAGTCTCAGTTCGGTGAACGTTTTATCTCCAGAAACGGACCCGTCTATTGGCCGCCGAGATCGTGTGATCGCCTCTAGACTTTTTTTGTATGGGGCTATATTAAATCAATGGTCTATGCCACGGCCGTATCGGTCGAAAGGTGCGGCCGAGTCATCGAAAATTGGGTTCAAGGCATCGACCGCTGCAGAAGTTCCCGTGGTAGACATATGAATGTCTCAACATAAATGTTTTGAGAGTAATTCAAGCCAATAAATTGTTTCTTGAGATATCTCAAGTAGTTTGCATTTTATTTAAAAACATAGGGGCGGGCTACAGTCCGCTTGGGCGAACTGTTGGATACCCTATTCTTATTCCTATATCTCATAAGTGGGCGTGACAAAAACTTAAAGGATTTTATCGAAAAAACTAAGCTTTTGTAAATAAAAACGCTCCCTAGCTCAAACTTTGGTTTTTCAATAAAATTGTTTTATTTAATTGTGGGCGTGTCAGTAGGCGGATTTAAAAAAAATTTAAATATGAGCATAAAGGGCACCTAGAGAGTATATACTATAAATTTCAGCTCCCTAGCTCAAACTTTGGACTTTTAAAAATAAAAAAAATAAAATTGTGGGCGTGTCAGTAGGCGGATTTTGAAAATATTTACACATGAGCATAAAGGGCCCCTAGAGAGTATATATTAAAAATTTCAGCTCCCTAGCTCAAATTTTGGTTTTTAAAAAAAAATATTTTATTTAATTGTGGGCGTGTCAGTGGGCGGATTTTGAAAATTTTATGTCCCAAGCAGTTTTATGGGCCAAAGATCATATATAAAAAATTTCAGCTTTCTAGCTCAAAATTCAATTTTTCCCAAAATTTGTTTTATTTAATTGTGGGCGTGTCAGTGGGAGGATTTTGAAAATTGTATGTCCCAATCAGTTTTATGGGCCATAGATCATATATAAAAAATTTCAGCTCTCTAGCTCTAAATTCGATTTTTTCCAAAATTTTGTTTTTTTGAGTTTGTGGGCGTGTCTGTGGGCGGATTTCAAAAATTCTTAAACTTGATTATTTCGGGACCCTAGAGAGTATATGGTTAAAATTTCAGCTCTCTAGGTCCAGTTTAAAGGCCTAATTTTTGCCGACGGACGGACGGACGGACGGACGGACATGGCTAGATCGACATTACTATCGATGCTGATCATAAATATAGTAACTTTTAGGGGTCTACGGGCAATATTAAGGTATGTTACAAACTATGCGTCAAAATTAATATACCCCTAGAATAGGGTATAAAAAGAAGTTGTCAAGTCCTTAATGAAAGACCTTTTAAATGCCAACAACGAATGCCTATTCCATTTTCATTTATATTTTGAATTTTTTTAAAAATGGGCATAATTTAATTGAGAAGGGCATAATTTTCATGACATCAGTAGGCAGCTCTGCATCATCCGCTTTTCAAAGAGTACATGCTATATTGCCAGACTGGGATTATCAAGTTTTTATACATTTTTTTCTTAGGTGATAACAAAGGTGTGGGTTTTCCAACTATTTCCAATTATAAATGGAAACCCGATTTAAATTTGAAGATACTAACCACCTAAAAAAAAGCACTGGCTCAGCAAGTAACATCTTGACTTTTGTTTCCGCTGCCCCACCTCTTGCGAACGTCTGACAAACATCCAAGAGTATCAATTGTCATGAGAAGCTTCTCAGATTTGCCGTTCGGATTCGGCTTAAAATTGTAGGTCCCTTCCACTTCGCAAAGAATGTGGTTGGAAAAGCTAGGTTTTAAGGTTTTAGGCCGCCCTGTATGGGCCGTTAATGCCTAATATTTATTTACTTTCCACTTATAGATAATGAATATATAGATATGAGAATATAGATTACAAAACAGCAGACATTTGTTGCTGCTTTGACATGTTGTTGTCTATGAATTGAATATAATGCCGCGTAGCGGCGCCCTGAGCAACTGAATGTGAGGTAGCAGGCTGGCCGGTCTATGAGTCGAAGAGATGTCCAGAGTTCAAAACCATTTAAACTCGCAAAGCGGGCCACCCAAAAAAATATAAACGGACATAACAACCTAGTACTACCGAGATGGCACTCTTATGTGTGTTGAAATTTTGATGGGAGAACCGCTTCGCGAGTTTAAATGGTTTTGAAACTCTGGACACATCTTCTACTAATACACCGAAAGTTCTCCGCCGCCTTCCTTACGACATCCGCCTTTAGAAGCATTTAAATACGTCCGATATCATTGCTACAGACACAAAGGTCAAAGAACAATTGTGGATTGCGTTTCTCTGGCTTTGAAATGACAACTTGGGTGAATGCTTCCGTTTAAAAGTGAGTGTTGATGAATTAATGCATTTCTCTGAATCGAGTATTTCTCTCTTTAACAGCTGGCTACTCAAGCTCCTCTTTTCAATTTGAAAGTTTCGCCAAGGCATGCTTTTGCCAACAATCGTCATCGGCTCAGACTGGCTGTAAGCTACCTTCCTTGACGCGCACAGGTTTATCAAGATCCACTCGAATCGTTCGGCTACATAGCTCAGATTTGATCAGGCCGTGCACCACTGTTACTATGCGGAACTATTGCAGATATCGCCCTACGCACTATCTACTCCAGAACGAGATTAAAGAAATCACGGCAGTTGCATCAGTTGTGCTGAAACCTCTTTTCTTGACTTGAAGTTCGGAGCAAATATAAGGTAAACATTTCGTCTATCATGGACCTACCGGGCGGAAAGCCAACTTGCAACGCGCCGATTAGTGTGTTTGCCGAACGTCTGGAGATTTTAACACCCTACGTTCGATTGGACCTTTATGTTACGTTAAGAAGGTAGTTCTTGCCAGACAAATGAGCGTTAATTTTGAAGGTGGGCATTGGAAGCCGATATTCAAGTCATCAGCATATTTTCTTCCACCCATAATTTGATGATTTAGCGCAAAACATCACCTTGATGCTTGAAACTCAAGGCAAGCCCAGGGTAAAAATTCGGTCATTGATCGATCTACCGGGCGGAAGCCACCCTGGTACGTGCCGAGAAGTGTGTTTTCACACACTTAGTTCAATTTGACCTTATATGCTGTATTAAGAAGGTAAAGGTAGATCATGCCAGGCAAATCAACGCCCGCTTCGTAGGTGGAAGATATAAAGCCGATGGTCCAGTCATCGGACGTGCTTTCTTCCACCTATACTTCGTTGATAAATTAGTTCAAAATATCACCTTCATGCTTGAAAAGCGCCGCTGGTAGATTATCTGAGCTAGCGAGCTTGTTCTTGTTGAGCTTCTTAATGGCTTAACCAACTACGTCTGCACTAGGACGGGAGACTGCTTTTCTGTGCTTCGGTGACTAGATTTGCATCATTATTTTAAAGATCTGGGCTTCCAGTCAGTTGTTAGGCTTTATTATAAAACCTCCGGATGTTGTTTCTATCGCCGGACAATTCAATATCCTTGAGCAAGAGATTGCATAGTATCTCTTATTTCTAACAGGGTCTCCTTCTCCTTCCTACTGAAACGTTTACCTTGCTGTCTAGTTTTCTGACATAGTGTTTGCAGATAAGCACGTTCTGTGGTAATTTGTTGGTGTTGTTTGTTGGTATTTTGCTGATGACCTACACGATTAGTCTCGGTTTCGTGATTAAAACGAGACACAGGCTTCACATATTGCCTGAATTTATGGGTAGTGAAGGCACAGCGGAGAGTCCCCTCTCGGGCGCTGTTTGTAGACTGACTACTCTAGTAGTGGTGAGGCTTCCATCGTTAAATTTCTTGTTTGTCGTTAGACAGTAGAGCTCTTTCTGTGGTAACACTTTGAAATAAATCCCTGATTAAAATTCCCTACATACAAATTAATTTTTTCAACTTTGTTTTTTTTTCTTGCAGGTGAAAGTGGTTCTGGCAAAACAGAAGCCTCGAAAAAGGTTCTACAATACATTGCGGCCGCTTCTGCTCATGAGGCCACTGTTGAAAATGTGAAAAACAAGCTCCTTCAGAGTAATCCTGTCTTGGAAGCGTTTGGCAATGCAAAAACCAACCGCAATGACAACTCGTCCCGTTTTGGCAAGTACATGGATGTACAAGTAGATTTCACTGGAGTTCCAATTGGTGGCAACATTTTGAATTATCTGCTTGAGAAGTCCAGAGTTGTCCATCAGAATAACGGTGAAAGGAATTTTCACATTTTCTATCAGCTCTTGGCTGGTGCCAGTGATGAGTTGTTAAAGGGTCTACAATTGAAAAGGAACTTGGATAGTTATTATTATTTGAGTGATGGGGTAAGAATGATCACGAATATGACAGATAAATTCAATGCCTGTTCTGATACTCGAAACTGTAGCAAAATTTGATAACTTCTTGACTATGCCAGTTTTTAAAAATTAAAGTATTTCAAAACCAACAGTTCGAGCCCAATGGGTCGTTTTGTGTTCATATTCGCGCAATTCGACCAACTTTTGCTGCTGTCACTTTATGCGCTGTCAAAATAAAATGAACCCAAAACGAGTGATAGCTGCCAACGGCACAGCGGAAGCGACTCCATTCTTGCAATTTAATTTTGACGCTCGTCGCCTGTGGCAGTTTATGAATTTGTGTGTAATTAACTTTGACAGCGCGCCGCAACTCCGTTCTGTTCTTGATTGTTTGTTTTCAAAAACTGGCATTATAACGATTTTTAAACGACACTGTCACACAAACGTCAGCGGGAGTCAGAGAAAATGATCGAGTTCAAAGGGGTTCATATGCACATGCGAGTATCAGAATACGGATGATTTTTTATGATTTTAAAATGTATTTCATTGTAAAACAATACTTATAGGAGAAAGGATTAGTAGAACGTATCGATGACAAGGCGAACTTCAAGACTATCTGCGATGCAATGAGCATCATCGATTTCACCGCCGATGAACAAAGGGATATCTTCAATATTGTCGCGAGTATCTTGCACATGGGCAACGTTGGCTTCACCGAAGAAGAAGGTCACGCAAAGATTTTGAAACCCGAATCAGTTGCTGCTATAGCTAAACTTGTTGGTTGTGATGTCGTAGAACTTTCCGCAGCTATGACTCATCGTACAATTGATGCCCAAGGTGATGTTGTCACATCTCCTCTGAGTCGCGAAATGGCCATTAGCGCTCGTGACGCGCTAGCTAAGGCTGTCTATGACCGTCTTTTCACATGGTTGGTGAGTCGATTGAATGTCTTGCTGAAGATAAAGCATGTTGCCGGAGCTCGTAAGAATGTCGTCGGTATTCTGGACATCTATGGGTTTGAGATTTTCCAAAAGAACAGCTTTGAACAGTTCTGCATCAACTTCTGTAACGAAAAACTACAGCAGCTCTTTATCGAACTCACCCTAAAGTCGGAGCAGGATGAGTACAACCGCGAGGGAATCGAATGGGTGCCGATTGAGTACTTTGACAACAAAGTAATCTGCAATATGATCGAGGAGAAGTACAAGGGAATCATCTCAATTTTGGATGAGGAATGCCTGCGTCCCGGCGATCCAACTGATGTTACCTTCTTGGCCAAGTTGACCACCCATTTGAGTAAACATCCTCATTATATCTGCCACCACAAGGCTCCAACTCAAGTTCAAAAGGTCATGGGTAGGGATGAATTCCGTTTGGTGCACTATGCTGGCGATGTAACCTACAACGTTATTGGATTCTTGGACAAGAACAACGACTTGTTGTTCAGGGATTTGAAAGAAACGATGAGCAAATCACAAAATAAAATTATTCGGGACTGCTTCCCCAGTGATGAGTATCTCTCCAAGAAGAGGCCAGAAACTGCCGTAACTCAGTTCAAAACTTCGCTCAACAATCTGATGGACATCCTCATGTGTAAGGAGCCATCATACATTCGCTGTATTAAGCCAAATGATCAGCAATCAGCTCGTATCTTCAGTGATGACTTGGTCCTACATCAGATTAAGTACCTCGGTCTGATGGAAAATTTGCGAGTGCGCAGAGCTGGTTTTGCATACAGAAGAACCTATGAGATGTTTTTGCAACGGTACAAGTGTCTTAGCAAGAAAACCTGGCCAAATTACAAAGGTCCTGCCAAAAATGGCGTGGAGATCCTTGTGAAGGAGATTGGCTACGGTCACGAAGAGTACCGTTTGGGCATGACGAAGATCTTCATTCGTTTCCCCAAGACTCTCTTCAAGACGGAGGATGCCTTCCAAGCGAAGCAGCACGACGTCGCTGCTATTATTCAGTCACACGTAAAGGGACGGCAGCAACGCAAGGCATACCTTAAATTGCGAGAGAACACCATCATCCTTCAGTCATACTGCCGTCGTTATTTAGCCATTGCAGCTACCAAAAATCGCCGACGGGCAGCAGACAAAATCCGCAACTTCATCAAAGGATTCATCACGAGAAATGAACCATCAAACGGACTGAACGATTCTTTTATTGCCGGATCTAAGCGACTATGGTTATTACGATTATCAAAGAATTTACCAAGCGATGTTTTGGACAAAAGTTGGCCTCCATGCCCTAAAATTTGTGAAGAAGCTTCGCAATACCTTCAGCGCCTGCACATGCTTCACTTAGCACGACTCTACCGCCAACAGTTGAGCTTAGACAAGAAAAACCAATTTGAGCTAAAGGTAACCGCAGAAAAGGTGTTCAAAGGCAAAAAGAAGAACTACCCACAATCGATTGGGTCATGGTTTATTGAGGATCGCATCTCAAAGGAACACGCGACACAGATCAACAATTTTGTAGCAACGTCATTCGGCAGTGAGCCACTTAAGTACGCCTCGCCATGCGTTAAATTCGATCGTCATGGCTACAAGCCAAGAGAACGATTCATCCTGCTTAGCAATAAAGCTATCTATGTGCTGGACGGAAAGAACTACAAGCAAAAGCATCGCCTGCCATTGAGCAAAATCGATTTTGTTCTAACAAATCACGACGACAGTCTGATGTTGGTTCGGATTCCACTTGACTTGAAGAAAGACAAGGGTGATTTGATTTTGGAGATCCCTGCGATCATTGAATTCTCCACGTACATCATCACCGCAGTGGGCACGGCGAATATCGTCACTATTCTGAACAGCGATTCGTAAGTTTTTTTTTGTTATGTAAATCATGTAAATCGAGTGTTCCTTTTTTCATTGCGTGGAATTGGGCTTAAATGAGATTTTGCATGATTTTCAGATCACGGGCCTAGAATTATTTATTTTGTAAATTATGCGGCAACTTTATTGCGATAATATAGGCGCATATTTAATTTACTCCGAATTTCATGCAATAATATTTTTCACATGAATTGCAGCATTTGTCAATCATAATCGTCTTCAAACTTGCGTTTCTCCCTGTTTTATTTGTAGGTTAGAGCACAGCAAAGCTAAGGGCAAAACAGGTGTCATTGATATTCAAACAGGCGAACATCCTGGTATTAATCGTGATAAAAACGGGCATCTTGTTGTTGTGAGTACTTTTAAAATCGCGCAAACTCTAGCCACCATCTTGATTCTGAAATTTTTCTTCACTAGATTGCTGGTCAATAAACAACGAACACATGTTTATTACAACATATAACTAACCAAGGAGCAGGAGAGACCTCTGAAGATGGCTTTAAATATTTTTTTTAACTTAACTTTACATACAACGAAGACACATTTTGTAAGTATTAAATATAATTTAAAAAGAAATTTTAAATAAAATAAACCGATCGCACACTATATAAAGAAATAAACTTAAAATCAAAAATTTTATATTTTACTACAAATAATGAAGGAAAAATAAATAAAGTATGAAAACTAATTTACTTTTAATTTGAACTCTTTTGTGTGCCATTTAAGAAGAAAGTGCGGCTAAAATATTTAGTTTTTTGACTGTTCATAAGAATTGTGTTTGCTGTATAAAGAAAAAAATTCCAATTATTTTACACTCGTTATGAATTGTATTGTTAAACTATGGTGCGCAATAATTTTATTTACGATAAAATAAATGCCTTGTAATAATTGTAATGTGTTCTTGAATTATTGTCATTTTGAATTGATTATTACAATTAAATGTTTTCCTTATTATTCGTGTATTTTATTTTGGTCTTATTTATAAAATAAATATGACTTACTATTAATATTAAATATTGATGTTAAATATTATTTTCCCTTTTGTAATAAAATAAAGATGTAAAAAATAATATCTAATGCCTTTCAACATGGTCTTTTATTTAACCTGGATCAGCTTGATACAAAAACCTTCAACCGACAAAAGTTATGATTACTGCTTCAAACATGTATAAAGTGTCTGATTTTAGTCGAAATACATACGTGTTCGGAATCTTAACCCAATTCTAGAGGATTACAATTTTGGGTATGGAAGTGGACGCTATACGTGCTGACGCTATACGCCCATGTGCTTCAAGTTGATGGTACGAAACAGATATCAACTCTATATGGGCTTACGATTGTCAAGCCTTATCCTCTACTCCCTTCGACAAATGTCCCGACATGAATAAATCCTTTCAACCGTAACCGAATGGAAATTCCCTCCCACCAATACCCACACCTAAGTCCTGTCAACCACGTCCATACCTTACATTATATTTTAGAAATTATAGAAACAAAGAGAGTTTATCACCCATGTTCTGCATTTCGATCGAAATCGAATTCAATTCACTTTTCAATTTCACTCGGAATGAAATTTGGTGTTATGCATTTCAATCGTTTTAGATTTTTTCGAATTTACTTTCGAACTGTCAAAATCCTAAACAAACACAAAATGTGTTTGCCTTTAATTCAAGAGGGATGCAATTGTTTTAGCAATTTTCAATGAAAAAAATCCAAAGAGAACGAATAAACTCCGAAGGCGGAGTAAGTGGTCCTGATTTACATTTTGGTGTAAAAAAAATAATTTCATTTGTTTGCAGTTTCAAAAGCGTAGTACTAAGCGAAATAGTATGTATATAAAACAGTCATCAATTTCTTCGGTACATAAACTTGCAGTAATACTTCGCTTCTTGGGTAAGGGAAGTTACCAAAGGTCTGTTGGAAAGGATTTAGACATTAGTTTAGCAAGACCAACTGTTAGTAAAGTAATTGGGGAGATATTGAATGCCCTGGAATCTAAATTATGCCAAAAAGTGATAAAATTAGACATGACTGATGAAGACAAAAAGGAGTCAAAACGCTTTTTTGTGGAAAAGTATGGAATACCTGTGGTTATAGGATGTGTGGACGGAACCCACGTTAAAATGTTCAAGTCCCACCAGGGTCCTAATCTATATTTTAACAGAAAAGGATATTTTAGCATGAATGCTGTCCGCTGAAAAAAATTTGAAAATACAAACAAACCAAAAAGAATTACAATAAAAAAGCAAATTTGACTTACATTTCGCGTACAACGTTCAACACAATAAAAATTTATTCGAAAAACCTCGAAAGTGCACAATTTCACATCACAACAGATAAGTGAATTCATTCCGTTTGAAAACCGGTCACAATGGAATGCAGAACACTGATTTTCATTTTCGAAATTCCAATTCACAATATACATTTCGATCGAAATGCAGAACACACAATTTCCCTTTCACCTTGCAAATTCACAAAAAGTGGAATGCAGAACATGGGTGTATGTTTAAACGCGAAGTTGATCGGATCGTGTTTTTGTTTTCCTGCATTTTCTTTGTTTTGTTAATTTGGTTTCCTGACAAAAATCAGAAGTGTGATGAACTTTAATTTGTATACGATCACGCAGTTAAAAAGCTTACTTTCAAAAATTGGTATGGATACCCGAGCAAGTAAGAACGAATTGATAGCGCGCCTCGAAGGGTGCGAAACCGTTAACGAATTACCGCGAGTATGCGAGATAGTCGACGAAGTGATATATGGGGTTGCGAGTGACGCGCGGGGTGAAGAAAGTATGTGTGAGTTCATAAATGTAAAAATGCTGCATGCCTGCAAATTCCGCTTTCATTAATGTAAAAGTACTGCATTATCGTTGCTGCATATTCGGCAGCTCCTGCGTTCATAAAAGAAAATTAACAGTCAGCATGCGGTCAATTGTGCATGTGTTTTTGTTTTGTTGCCGAGCTGCAGGAAAATGGCGGGAGAGAGGGAGTAAGTAAAATGTTTGCAAATTATTTAATTTCTTACGCAGATATGTAGAAATAACTATTTATTTCGCATTAAAAACATTAAAATGAATAATTTTTATTATATAAGAATGCACAATAGCAAAAAATCTGGTCTGATGAATATACGAAATTGCTGGTATCCTTTCGGCTTTGTGTTCCATCTACACATCTAAGAACATTTCGAAACGGATAATTTCTTATGCTTGCGAATTTGTCCATTATTTGTTGAATTATTGGTTGAATCAGGCCATGTCTCTTTCTTAACTTGAACCGCAATTTGGTTATTTCAATAAAATATTTGAAAGCTGCTCCTTTAGCAAGATTAAACAAATTACTGAATTTCATAAACGAACAGTTATTGGAAAGCTTCCAAATAGTTAGGTATAGTGCTAGCCTCAAACCCGTTTTAGGCCGGCCGAAATAATGAGCCTTATTGCGAAGATCAATCAATTGACTTGGCGCTCTATTGTTCTGAGGGTGCGATATATATATGCATATATAAAAATCCTTCAGGGATATGACCCACCAGGGCATTCTAAATGTGAGAATTAGAATGTTACAATAAAATAAATAATCAAAACTTGGAAGATATTGTGGTATGGTGTTCTTAATGGTTTGTGGGACAATCTTCAGTGCATTGGAACTTGGATCGTCACAGGAAGGGCGGGTAACGGGATTGAACATCAACCGAATCCTTAAGCACTCACTCTCTTTCGTTTTTTTTTTCAGAACTCCTATAGATCATCTGCATGTTAAGTTTTTTGTGTGTTGAATGGATGCAAAATAAAGATATAGATATTTCGCTTCGGAAGTTAAAGCGAGTGTTTGGTTATTGAGTCGACGGAGATTGTAACTCGGTATCTTGTACATACTTGATGGTAAACACCACCTGTTCAGTTTTACTCGGATTAACGCTAAGGCCACATCTGGTAGCCCAGGCGCTAAGTCAGAGCCCTCTCTGTGATGTCACTTATTACTAAGGGGAACGTCCCAGATACAAGAATAACCGCGTCGTCTTGGTACGCGACTGTCTTGATTCCATTTCTGTTGAATTCTGGCAGAATTTTATCATTGACCATGCGCCATAGTAGCATCGAGATTTTCCTCCTTGCGGTGTACCTCTTTTTACAGTCTTGGTTAAAATGGTGTTTGCCACCTTGGCCTAAATAATTCTAGTTTGGGTAAAATCCATCTGCTAACAAAAAATCCTAACGGACCATCAACGTCAGCAGCGATCCAGTTGCTCCATTTCGACGCGAAATTATCAAACAATCAAAAAGGAAGATTGTGGCCTGGGGGAGACTAAGATAACTCAGGCGATGAATATAAATATTGATTTCTTAATGACGAGTAAGATACAAGCCTTTTTTACTATGGGAGGGGGAGGGGTCTATCAGCCTTCGCTTTGGGGTTATAATATACAATAATTGAGTTATGATTGACATCGAAGATTGCCATCGATTAACTAAATAAAATATGACCGTCACGTGCATTAATCAGCTTGACTTTTGTCAATCAAACTTCAAAAAATAACTGTGACATATTTGCGCTAACACGCATGAAAAAGCGATCGACTTAATGATAACCATAGGGGTCTATATTTCCATCATAATATAATACAGCTGCATACCGTTTATTCCTATCAGCTTTGCAAATCGCATACTTACTTATTTATTATTTTTGCTAGCGCTAAAAATTTGAGGTGAACCTGAACCTCAACCAACAAGCCTCTCCAGACTCCAGGTAGTACCATCTTGAGAAAGGTCTCTCCAGTTCCGTACGCCCCTCCGGGTTGGTTGAGGTTAACAATTAACGTAGTTGAACGTAATTAAAACTTCCCGGAGCGCAACAGACAACGCGTGTATACTAAAAACTCTAAAGCTGAAACTCTCGAACTGGACTGCACACTATGAACTGAACTTCTGCACCTTCGTCGTGTGTTTGTCACTTGCATTTTTTATGGTAAAAAGTGCTGGTGCAATGTCTACTGTGGACAGAACATGCATTGCGGGCATGCATAGCATCCGTTCGAATTCTGAGAAATTATTATCGCGATGTTTGGTGTGAATGCACCTAACATTGTCATGAGAAAATGCATCAGCAAAATTTGGCGATTGCGAAATTGTGCTGATGATAGGATAATGTGAAAATTATGTATTTCATATGATGTTGGGTTTGTGTATAGCTGTTGCTATAACTCCCCCCGCGTTTGTCTGAGGCTCCAACGAAGTGTTATTAATATCAAGTTTTACAATGCGTGTATTCTTTTTGTTATAAATTATTACAATGACAGATATTAATATTACTAGAATTATAATGCTTTGTATGCTAAAACTTGTTACATGATTTTGGTACATAATTTTTTCAATTTTCTTTCTATTTTCAATATTATTAATATGTAGATCTTCTACGTTCATATTATAAAATGTTACATTTTTGAAAGTTTGGAAGGATTATATAGTCGTGAATTTTCGAACTGTACGTCGTTAATTTTGACTTTACAATTTTCGAATCTACTTAATTTGTTTCCTTCGATATTTATATTTAGATTGTTACAATTTTGTTTTAAATATGTATTTTTAAAATTCTTTGTTATAATCATGCCTGTAGCTATTTCTTTATTTCCTCGTTCTTACATATTTGCATATTGCAATTAGCTTCCTTCATTTTGATTATGTTACTGATACAATTATCTCTGATTTCAACCAAATTCTTTTTAAGATTTTCTTTTACTTCACTATAATATATATTTTTATTTTGGTCTGTAAGGATTGTTTTTTCTTTTATGTGCAAAGATCTGTTATTTTGTTTTTTAGGTAAAGGTTCAATGAGAATCTCTGAAAAATCCGACTCAGTAAATTCAGGAATTAATAAAATGATTATTATTTGGTTCTTATAAAATGATACTGTTATTTTTATATATTGGTATGTTTGTTGATCTTGGACTAACTCGATTTCTGTTGGGGTTTAAATATTTCTTGATAAGATGCCTAATCTACTTGTCATTATTATTTGTTCAATATCGTTTATATGATCTTTCAGTAAGTTTAAGTCATAATTAAGTTGGTAAATGTACTGGATGTAAGTCATTTCGTCTTCTAAATTACTAAGCTTTCTATCTATAATTTTAGTGAAGTTGGTTAAGTATGTCTGAATTATATTTTGTTGGTTATTAATATGGATTGTAATGTTTCTTATTTGGTCAGAAATGTCATTGTTAATTTCGATTTGTTTATTATTTCCGTAAATAGCGTCTCTCATATTACTGTTTAAGTTGTCTAATTTTGATTGAATTTGTATTTCGTCATCGTTGTCTAATGTACCTGCTAAATATTTGAGTCCTGTACCAAGTAAGTTGATTAGTGCTCTCTTTGTCTTAAAGTGGGGCTTTAAATAGTTGATTTTTGTTTCTAAGATGTTATAGTTATGGTTAATAGTACTAAGCATTGGGCCTATTAATTCTGCTTTCGGTTTAAGTATTTCTATGTTTTGTTGAATACGATTTTTGGTAATTTCGTACTCTGTTATGTTAATGATATGTAGAATTTTACTGTAGCTTTTTATTAATTTCCTGTCACCTAGTTTAACTGGTACGTACCCGTCATTGTTAGTCAGATCTTGTATTTCAATCTTCTGCATGTTGACTCGTAGAAGGCTGATGATTAGCAGTATGAGGATCATTTTTACCTGAAATGAGGTTTGTACTACTCGTATGTTCGTTTTGTAGTTTCTTTACTTGGAATATGGTTTTGTTGTAATTTTGAAATTTCTTTTTCTTCTTTACGTGAGTTTTGTAGTATTTTAGTCCTGATTTTTTGTCTTTCACGTGTTCGTTATCTAGTAATTCTGTTTCTATTTTCCTAAACTTAGAGTGGTTTTTTCCACCTCTGATTTCTTTTATATAATTGATGCCTGACTCTATTCCTACATCTACTCTGTCTTTGTTCAGTGTATTTATTACTTTCTCCTTTTTTTCTAAAATATGTTTGTAGTTTCCATCGTATTCTTCGTCTTTTACTTTACCCTGTATAAAATCTAACGGTTTAAGTTTCGTAGTTGAATTTAGGATCATTTGTTCTTCTATGGGTAAATGCTTTTTCCTATGTTTTAATATTCGTAAGTGTTCATTAATCGAATTATGTAGCCGTTCTTTATCGGCATTACTGTTGTGGTTTGAGTTAGAGGTGAAATGTATTTCAATATTTCTTTCTTCTAAAAATTCTTTCATAAGTCTTGATTTCATCCCTAATTCATTATCGGTTACTATTTTTTCTAAGTTTCCATACACACTAATATATTTTAAAAAGGCTTTCCTAAATTCTGCTTCGCTGCGGTTATCTAATTTAATAAACATGGCGGCCTTACTAAACTTGTCAATTATTGTTGCAAAAATTGTCTTGTTTATAGAGTAGAATATATCTAAGTGGATAATTTGGTTAGGCTTAGTTGGGGTTTCAGATATTTTGAACGGTATTTTTATCGCTTTCCTTTCGTATTTTTCCAAGATACAGATTTCACAATTGTTAATAAATTCTGTTAACTTAAGTTTCATATTTGGGTAGTAGTATTCCCTTTTTATTTCTTCGTATAATTCGTTTATTCCACGATGGTTATTTTCTTCATGTTTTTCTCTTATAATTGTTTCCAATTCCTCGTCGTTTGCTATATCTTTTAATAGCTTAGTACATCTTATAATGTTATAACTTTTGAAGTGATTTAAATATACATTCTGTATTTTTTTTTCAAAAATATCGTCGTCTACCATTATTGCGTTTATAGTATCTGGGTTGAAATGATTTGGATGAGACTTTCATTGTCTGCGATTTTTATTCCAATTATTTTACGCTTTTTATCAAATATAGTTTTATTCTTAATGTATAATGAACCCGAATTTATTTTGTTAAATATTATTTGGTATTTGTAGAGATTAATAGGAGTTACTGTTTGTGTGATAGTACTTATTTTCGCTAAGTTTTCGCACATGTTTACTTCTATTCTACTAAGGAAATCAGCTACTCTATTTTCCTTACCTTTCTTATAGAAAATCTTATAATTGTATTCTCCTAGCTGTAATTTCCAACGAATTAATTTTCCATTAGGTTCTTTCAAATTGTCTAGCCATACTAAAGGTGTATGATCTGTAAATAATTTAATGTTTCTTCCAAATATATAAGGCCTAAATTGTTTAAAACACCAAACTATGCTGAGGAGTTCTTTCTCTATTGTTGAGTAGTTTATCTCGTGTTCATTAAGTGTACGAGATACATATGCAATAGGTTGATTTTCTTGGGACAATACACCACCTATGGTATATTGACTAGCATCAGTAGTAACTTCAAATATTTTACTAAAGTCGGGATAAACTAATATTGGTGCTGTGATTAGTTTTTCCTTGAGAGTTTCAAAACTTTGTATGTACTTTGCATCGTTTATATTAATTTTTGCGTTTTTCTTTAAAAATGCAGTCATAGGTTTTGCTATTTCGGCGAAATTCATAATGAATTTCCTGTAATACCCTGCAATACCTAAAAACCTCTTTATTTCCTTTGGTATCTTGGGAATATTGTAATTTCTTATGATTTCTACTTTCTTTGTATTGGGTTGAATTCCTTCTCCGTTTATCACATGCCCTAAAAATTTGACTTCTTTGCGGAGAAATTCGCATTTGTCTAATTGGACTTTTAACCTAGTTTGTTTAAGTTTATCAAATATTACCTTTAAATTTTGTATGTGTTCCTCAAGTCCGTTGGAGAAGACAATGATATCGTCCATATAAACTAAACATTGTTTTCCGATATTTTCTTTCAGTACCTTGTCCATAAGTCTTTGGAAAGTACTGGGAGCATTTTTTAAACCAAAAGGCATTCTGCGAAATTCATAATGCCCATTGTCTACAGAGAAGGCTGTTTTTTCTATGTCCGGTTTATGCATTTCTATTTAATGGAAACCGCTTTTCAAATCAATGGTTGAAAAATAGTTGCTTTTACCTAATTTATCTAATATTTCCTCAATATTGGGTATAGGATAGCGATCGTCAACAGATTTTTCGTTCAGTTTCCTGTAGTCAATAACCAATCTCCATTTGGTTTTTCCTGATGCGTCCTGTTTCTTGGGAACGACCCATACAGGGCTGTTATATGGGCTGGAGCTTGGTTGAATAATTCCGTTTTCTAGCATTTCCTGGATTTGCTTTTGTATTTCCATTTTATGGATGTAAGGGTACCTATATATTTTGCTTCTGATTGGTATGTTATCAGAAGTAACTATATGGTGTATTATTACATTGGTGAACGTAAGAGGTTCAGTATCGTAATATCTTTATGTTGTTCTAAGATTAGTTTTAATTTTTGTTGTTCTTCTATATTGAGATGATCTAGTCTCATTTGTGGCAAGTTGTTATTGTTTATGTTTTCATAGGCTTCATATGGTTCGAAGTTGTTGAACTCATGTACCTATGTCTTCGATTTCTGTTGTTGCGAAAGGTTTGCAGAAATCTAAGATGTGTGGTTTGTTATTTGTATTAAGTATTTTGGCTCTTGCTTTAAAATTGTCTACACTATAGATGCCTTCAAGGAGTTTGACATGTTCGTTTAAGATTATTTCGTTTATCAATGTATACCGTGAGGTATCTTTGACTGGTATCCGGTAAAAGTATTCACCGGTATATTGTATTTTCAATTATGTGACTGAAGTGTAATTTTAATGTTTTGTCATTGATTTTAATTCTTTTGTCTTTGTAATTTATTTCTGCCTCGTATTTAAATAATACTCGTATATCATTTCCTATCAAACCTTCATAAATGGTGTGGAAGTTATATATAAAAAATTCTAGTTTATCCGCAGATTTTCCAAACTCTTGGAAACAGTCCACGGCTACCTTTTCTGTTACTAATGTGTCTTTATTCCGTGCTTTAAGGGCTACAGGTTTATCTAATTTTATAACTGGGTCATTCTTGAATATCTGTGGGTTCACTAACGAGTTTGAAGCCCCAGTATCTATAAGAAATTTATTATTTTCTATTTTTATGTAGGGGAGTTTGTTTCGGTTTCCTCCCGAAAATTTCCGACATCGATAGTAGTTTAATGGTTAATGTCCATCGGTTGATTGTTTGAATTTGGTTGATGTTGAATGTTTTGAATGGGGTTTGGGCTTTGGTTAAAATTGTTATGGCTTTGGTTATTGGAGTAGGAGTTACCATAATTCTGAGATCCCGATGCATTGGGGTTCGTAAAATTTGGTCTACCAGAATTATTATTCCGATAGTATTGGTTTCTTGACTGTGTGTTTCCATATCTTTGATTATCGAAGGATCTAGAATTTTGATTCGATTGGTATTTATTTTGGAAATGGTTTCGATTCCTGCTATTTGAAGTATTATTGTTGAACCTGCACCGCACGGGTCACAAGCCAACACATTAACCTCTACACCGTCGCCACCCTAAGTATTATTGTTAGTTTGTGTTTGATGCGTTGATGGGTAGTTTTGATATTGGGATTTGTTAATTTCTCCTCTATGTTTATCGTGTTAGCCATTTTTATTGTATGGCTGTAAATATGCGTAACCTGCTTCGTGAAGAATGTTTATGGCTTCTTCAAGGGATTTTGGATCTCTACAATAAAGTATAGATCGCATTGGTTGAGGTGACTTTGCTTTAAATATATGCAAAGCGGAGTTGATGTTTTGGGTAATGTTTGCGTCAGATGTAGTTGCGTCTGTCGCGAAGGCTTGTTTCGTTTTGTTGTTGAGTCGTCTAAGAATTGATTTAATGTTATTATAGAACTCGACACTATTGTTCTTGAATGTTGCAGCTCTTAGTTCGTCAAAGAGTTCCTCTACTGTAAGTCTGTCACCGAAATTATTGATGAGTATTGTCCTCATGTCTGTCCATGTTGTAATGTGGTTGTTAATTTCAATAATTTCCCTAGCTTTACCCTTCAATTTTGATTTAATTTTGTCAGAAAAAATACTCTGACTGAGTGTATCATATTTACATAACTCTGGATGTATTTTATCAATGAGGTCTAAGAAAATCTGTAGTTCTTTATAATCGCCTTGAAAATCTGGCAGATGTGACAAATATTTGCGTGGGTCAATTGTTAAAGACAACATGTTTAGAGGTTCTGATTGACGTAATATGTAATTGGGTTCTATTTCTGAATATACGAGTAACTGATTAATTACTTCACTGAGGACATTTGTTTGATTCCTAACTGTATTTAAACCTTCTTCTAAAGAACTTGGTTCAGACATTAAATCAGATATAATTGAATATAAAAAAAAAATCTTACAGAATATTACAAGGAAGTAAGTAAAATGTACATAGTGTTTAAAGGGAAATAATAGAATTGTTATTTCCTTGGTTGTTGGTGATTCCTTGCAGGTGTCTTCGTTGGTTCTGTGTTTTTCTTCGAGTTAAAGCTGTCGTTGTTGGTTCTTGGTTCTATTCGAGTTAAAGTTGTATTGTTGGTTCTTGGTTTTTCTTTTTTGGTTTCAATTAAACTTTTTGGTTTCAGTTAATTTGAAATATGGTATTATACTTTTCACTGATGTTCTAGTTACACTCTTGGGAATGTTTGAAGTCCTTTTCGTGGACGTTTTATAGTAACACAATTACGAAAATATTTAGTAGTTTTTCATGTTTTCAAAGTAACACTCGCGAAATCGTATCTTTTTCGTAGATATGATATTATATTTCGCGATCCTACCGACTGCGCCAATTAACGTAGTTGAACGTTGTTAAAATAAAAAAAATCTTTATTCTTTATTCCAAAACTACAATTTATTTTACTAAAGTAAGTATTACTAATTAAAACTTCCCGGAGCGCAACAGACAACGCGTTTATACTAAAAACTCTAAAGCTGAAACTCTCGAACTGGACTGCACACTATAAACTGAACTTCTGCACTTTCGTCGTGTGTTTGTCACTTGCATTGTTTATGGTAAAAAGTGCTGATGCAATGTCTACTGTGGACAGAACATGCATTGCGGGCATGCATTGCATCCGTTCGAATTCTGAGAATTTATTATCGCAATGTTTGGTGTGAATGCACCTAACATTGTCATGAGAAAATGCATCAGTAAAATTTGGCGATTGCAAAATTGTGCTGATGATAGGATAATGTGAAAATTATGTATTTCATATGATGTTGGGTTTGTGTATAGCTGTTGCTATAACTGTTAACCTGCACTTACCTCATTGTAATAGGTTTTGGTAAGGGTAATGACGATTTTTGGAGCTGGGTGAAAGTGTCATACATTGATTAAGTTTATCAGTGTCAGTGCCAGTTGCTCGCTTATGTACATACTTACATATACAAGGTGGCGCAAAAGTTGTCATCTGTTTACTTCACAAATGTCAAAGTAAAATTGACATTTGCCGCCATTTGCAAAAATTATAGCATCTTCCGATAGGGTTTTCAGCCCTTGGTGTGCCTTAGGCAATTCTGTGTGCCAATGTTCTAAATGATCCACGATGTTTGACATCTATCCTATGTAGTTTTCAGTCGGATTGGTGAACGCCACTGGGTGATGACTTTTGCGCCACCTGTTATGTGCTATGCAGCCTTTTAAGTTCATCGATATCGGTTTGGAATTTAAAAAGAAGTTTCATTAGTCCTTTTTGTAGCCTGTACATTCGAATTATCGGTTTTCTTGCACATCTTAGTACAACTCAGGCACCTCGAGGAATTTCTCCATTCTTCTCATCGTTCTCGTTACGATACATACAACTTGTGGAATTAATAATTTGTTGGCATTCGTTTAGTTCAGGACCAACAGTACGAGAAGCCCATGAATCTAGCTTTTTACCATTTGTGAGTTATATCTTTATCAGTATCTGGAATAAAATGGAACGTTTGTTTACCGTTTCCGAAGAGTAGAATTCACGCTCTGAGATGGAACAGACAATAGAAATATATTTAGAAATGTTTTCAATTCTCAAAAGAGTTCTTTTAAAAGCGATCAGATTGACTGATTAAACTAAACCTGTAATCAAATATTTCAAACGATATTCATCTTCATAACTGACCTTCAAAACCCTTACCGTTAAAAAAAATATTACCGCCAGCTCTTTAAATGTTTTATCGGAATTATTTAAAATTATCCAACAGTCATTCCACCAATCTCCGTAATCAGTTAAGCACTGACGACGGGTGATGGATTAGATCTACGCACACAAAATGTTGAGTGGTTTGCACTCGGATCTCGAGTTCTGTTCTACAAAAAGACTGTTTTAATCCCAATTATAAATTAATTAGTTATTGAAATCAAAACAGTTATGTTTGGGATTTATTTTGGGAACATATACAAAAATATTTAACATCCTAAAAAGTTGCGAGTCTGTCATCAATTTCCAGGCCTTTAAACTGGGCCTAGAGAGCTGAAATTTTAACCATATACTCCCTAGGGTCCCGAAATAATCAAGTTTACGAATTTTCGAAATCCGCCCACTGACACGCCCACAATTAAATAAAACAATTTTATTGAAAACCCAAAATTTGATCTAGGGAGCTGACACTTATAATATATACTCTCTAGGAGCCCTTTAAGCTCATGTTTTAATGTTTTTCAAATCCGCCTACTGACACGCCCACAATTAAATAAAACAATTTTATTGCAAAACCAAAGTTTGAGCTAGGGAGCGTTTTTTTTACAAAAGCATCGGTTTTTTTTTTGATTAAATCCTTTAAATGTTATATAACAAAATATCTAGAGCGTTCTTAACAATTCAACCATACTTAGACTTTTGTCACGCCCACTTATGAGGGATAGGAATAACAATAGGGTATCCAACAGTTCGCCCAAGCGGACTGTAGCCCGTCCCTATGTTTTTTTTTTGTCTGCAAGTTAATGTTTCCCTTGCGTAAGAAACGAAAGGATTGCAATGTTGTGTATCGGTAACGGTGAGAAACGAGAATATGGTTCATTCGTAAACACACTTTTACTTCGATAACAATTGAAAACAAGGTATGTACCGGTAACCGGTGTGAGGATTTTGAGATGGGAAAAGGTGGTGGAGGAGAATCGATGGCGTGACTGGGGATAATATTTTGGGGCAGTTGGGGTTGGATTATTGAAGCAGCCTTAATAAAGGCTTACGTAATATTTTCAAAAAAAGTTTTTTTTAATTGTGGGCGTGTCAGTAGGCGGTTTTGAAAATATTTACACATGAGCTTAAAGGGTCCCTAGAGAGTATATATTATAAATTTCAGCTCCCTAGCTCAAAGTTTGGTTTTTCAATAAAATTGTTTTATTTATTTGTGGGCGTGTCAGTGGGCGGATTTTGAAAATTTTATATCCCGAGCAGTTTTAGGAGTCATAGATCATATAAAAAAAAATTCAGCTTTCTAGCTCAAAATTCGATTTTTTCCAAAATTTTGTTTTTTTGAGTTTGTGGGCGTGTCTGTGGGCGGATTTCAAAAATTCGTAAACTTGATTATTTCGGGACCCTAGAGAGTATATAGTTAAAATTTCAGCTCTCTAGGCCCAGTTTAAAGGCCTAATTTTCGCCGACGGACGGACGGACGGACGGACATGGCTAGATCGACATTACTATCGATGCTGGGCAATATTAAGGTATGTTACAAACTATGCGTCAAAATTAATATACCCTTAGAATAGGGTATAAAAAAAAGGAAAGTGGGAACAATACGGGTTGGGGGAAAATTTCTTATTTTCCTCCTTTTCAGATTACCCAGCGAGGATAGATAGATCTATCGTCGATTGAGTTAAAAACAATGTGTTCGATTGCGTCCTCTTCATTTTCCATGATCCATATTTATATATATGTATTTGTATATATAAAAATTGAATTGGGAATTGTTGTTTTCCCCTTCAGGGATATGACCCACCAGGGCATTCTAAATGTGAGAATTATAATGTTGCAATAAAATAAATAATTAAAACTTGGAAGATATTGTGGTGTGGTGTTCTTAATGGTTTGTGGGACAATCTTCAGTGCATTGGAACTTGGATCGTCACAGGAAAGGCGGGTAACGGGATTCAGCATAAACCGAATCCTTAAGCACTCACTCTCTTTGGTGTTTTTCAGAACTCGTATAGATCATCTGCATGTTAAGTTTTTTGTGTGTTGAATGGATGCAAAATAAAGATATAGATATTTCGCTTCGGAAGTTAAAGCGTCTGGTTATTGAGTCGACGGAGATTGTAACTCGGTATCTTGTACATACTTGATGGTAAACACCACCTGTTCAGTTTTACTCGGATTAACGCTAAGGCCACATCTGGTAGCCCAGGCGCTAAGTCAGAGCCCTCTCTGTGATGTCACTTATTACTAAGGGGAACGTCCCAGATACAAGAATAACCACGTCGTCTGTGTACGCGACTTTCTTGATTCCATTTCTGTTGAATTCTGGCAGAATTTGATCATTGACCATGAGCCATAGTAGCATCGAGATTTTCCTCCTTGCGGTGTACCTCTTTCTACAGTCTTGGTTAAAATGGTGTTTGCCACCTTGGCCTAAATAATTCTAGTTTGGGTAAAATCCATCTGCTAACAAAAAATCCTAACGGACCATCAACGTCAGCAGCGATCCAGTTGCTCCAATTCGACGCGAAATTATCAAACAATCAAAAAGGAAGGTTGTGGCCTGGGGGAGACTAAGATAACTCAGGCGATGAATATAAATATTGATTTCTTAATGACGGGTAAGATACAAGCCTTTTTTACAATGGGAAGGGGGAGGGGTCAATCAGCCTTCGCTTTACAGTTATAATATACAATAATTGAGTTATGATTGACATCGAAGATTGCCATCAATTAAGAAAACTAAATAAAATATGACAGTCACGTGCAGTAATCAGCTTGACTCGTCAATCAAACTTCAAAAATAACTGTGACATATTTGCGTGACATAACACGCATGAAAAAGCGATCGACTTACTGATAACCATAGGGGTCTATATTTCCATCATAATATAATACAGCTGCATACCATTTATTCATATGAGCTTTGCAAATCACATCCTTACTTATTTATTATTTTTGCTAGCGCTTAAAATTTGAGGTGAACCTGAACCTCAACCTATCTCATTGTAATAGGTTTTGGTAAGGGTAATGACGATTTTTGGAGCTGGGTGAAAGTGTCATACATTGATTAAATTTATCAGTGTCAGTGCCAGTTGCTCGCTTATGTACATACTTACATATATTTGCTATGCAGCCTTTTAGGTTCATCGATATCGGCTTGGAATTTTAAAAGAAGTTTCATTAGTCCTTTTTGTAGCTTGTACATTAGAATTATCGGTTTTCTTGCACATCTTAGTACAACTCAGGCGCCTCGAGGAATTTCTCCATTCTTCTCATCGTTCTCATTACGATACATAAAACTTGTGGAATTAATAGTTTTTTGGCATTCGTTTAGTCCAGGACCAATAGTACGAGAAGCCCATGAATCTAGCTTTTTACCATTTGCGAGTTATATCTTTATCAGTATCTCGAATAAAATTGAACGTTTGTTTACCGTTTCCGAAGAGTAGAATTCACGCTCTGAGATGGAACAGACAATATAAATATATTCAGAAATGTTTTCAATTGTCGAAAGAGTTCTATAAAAAGCCATCAGATTGGGTGACTAAACTAAACCTGCAATCAAATATTTCAAACGATATTCATGTTCATATCTGACCTTCAAAACCCTTACCGTTAAAAAAAATATTGCGACCAGCTCTTTAAATGTTTTATCGGAATTATTTAAAATTATCCAACAGTCATTCCACCAATCTCCGTAATCAGTTAAGCACTGACGACGGGTGATGGATTAGATCTACGCGCCTAATAATCGAACCTAATAAAAAACACAAAATGTTGAGTGGTTTGCACTCGGATCTCGAGTTCTGTTCTACAAAAAGACTGTTTTAATCCCAATTATAAATTAATTAGTTATTGAAATCAAAACAGTCATGTTTGGGATTTATTTTGGGAACATACGAGTGTACAAAAATATTTAACATCCTAAAAAGTTGCGAGTTTGTCATCAATTTCCAACTACTAGAACTTATAACGTTAAAATTACTACGAATCATTTTAAAATACCTAGTGGTTACTTTTTATATTAAAAACGTATTGTTATTTTTTTAGAAAAGTTTTACTAAAAATTTACATTTGTCTAGAAACGCACCAGACCAATTGCATGTGGTGTTCATTTTACCAAATATTTCTGTGCGTCAAAAAGTTTTAAAATATCCGCAAATTATAAATACCTTGACGACATCACAAAAGCACCCGGCTTACTTTTCCAATTGACGCACATGGGTTCCATTATGCATGTAATTTTTATCATTTTTTTATCAGCTATAAATTAAAGCAAATCAATAATCAATGGGTAAACCAAAAGATCATTATCACAACTTTATCAATGGTTTGACGTTCCGCAATCGATATGAAATAAAAAAATAACGATTACTTGAGGTTTTGATAAAATACTAGTAGGTGCTTAGAACCAGGTTAATATTTTTTCGATGATATAATATAAACGAATTGAGAATTGTTTTAGAAGCGCTTGTAAAAATGTCATCGATTTATTTATTTATTTGCTTATTTCAATTTATCGATATAATAATAATAATAATTAGTTAGGGTATATTATACTGCGACCTATTGGTCTATTGTGTTCCTGCTTGTGCCTCGGAGAGGTTCATGCCCTCTTTCAGAGCCCTCTCTAGACACACTTCTTTTATGAAGCGTATCGGGGTATTGCTCTGATTTATCCTTGGTAGGTCACACTCCTTAGAGTACAGCATCCAATCCAGTTTCCTTGATGAATCTGAGAGTGTGCTGTGGGTCCATGGTTTGTATGTCCTTGTCTGTTATTTGGGGCCTGCCCATATATCTTATCCTTTTGTGGGCCAGTGGCGCAATATGTGATCTGGCCAGGTTTTGCTGTTCTTGCTTAGTTTGTTCAGTCCGTGTAGGCATTCCCACACGAGTTTTGACTTGATGACGTAGGCGTCAACAGCTTTTATGGCTGTTTGACTGTCAGACATTTTTGCTATGTTGCAATTCCTGTAGTTTTTCTAGAGGTTGATTCGAACGCACCTGTCTATGGGACATATTTCTGCCTGGAAGATGCTGGTATATTTCCCCATGGATTCGTAGTGCTTAGTTACTGGCCCAAACACTTCTGCGCCAGTTCCCTCGTCGGTCCTCGAGCCGAAATCATCGATATGCTAAACACATTTAGATACAATAGGTCCGTTAGCGTACATACATATATGTAAATGTAAATTTATATACACTTTCGTGCGAAACTACACAAACCCGTTCGCGTACTAAGAAAATTGTTTAAATATGAACGGAAGAAAATGTACTTTCGTTTATTTTCTTTCACACAGAATTTCGGCTGGTAAAAAAATTAAAACTGTCAAATGAAATTATTTGTCAAATCAGAACATTTGGGATACTCGTTTACTTGGCCTTGTGGAACTGACAAATCAAATTCATCTTCACTTAAGAGTTCATTTAGCTTTTCGATCAGAATGTGTACGGAAGCCAGTATGACTTATTTTTGAGGTTTTTTGTTAAGATGTTTATTGCTCAGTTCAAATAATAATTAAGGTTACATTTACAATATTGCGTATACATAATTAATACAAAACTTAAAATTAAGACGAGAAACATGAGACATTTTATATTTTAAAATAAAATAGTGTTAAATGCCTATTATGAAAAATAAATAAAAAAATTAATCAAACTGTCGTTTTGAAAAAACAAAAAAAAACAATGAATGAAATAACCCAATATAAGCTGCGTTTTCCCGTTATCATAAACTAGAATTGGCAGGATTAAGGTTCGATAAAGCGTACATTTAGTCCTTCGAGAGAGCGGGTAATTTTCGGTGGGATATCCACTATATTTACTCCAAGGTAGATGAATTCCTTAGCTACCTCAAAGTTGTTGCTACGAGTATTAATAGTGACGTTTTGTCGTACGAACCGGACAGATGGTTGTTTGTTATTGGTAGCATGCACTTGGTCGTTTCCCCATAAGATAGGTTAGATTAGGTTGGTGGGTTGATGAAGAAGTTTTACTTCCTCATCAAACGCAGGTCAATTTTGATCCATTGTTGTGGCCATAGGGGGTCCACGTGTTTTGTGGTGTCTTCCTTTGCCTCGTTGGTTATGTCTATTTAAACCGTCCCCAGCCATCCGGCTTTTGCTAGAAACCTAAAAAGATTAGAGAGAGTAATTTCGGAAATCCGTCAGGTCATGGAAAAAATAATTTCCTAAAGTTATTTTTCGTGATGGACTGAGGCTTGGGCAGTGACATAGAAAGTGGAGGATATCCTCGTAAATTTCCTCACCACCGCAGAATTTTGTGGTTCTTTAGTCAATATTGTCCAGTAAGCGTTCCCAACAACATTGAAACAGGTTTCTTGTTTCATTGAATGAGTTTGGGGGCTCTGGCCTTGTCATACTCTAACCACATTTTCTTTGATGTTTTACAGGTGAGAAAGGTGTTCCACCTGTTATTGGCGATTTCCATTATTTTCTACCGCACTCGGTTTGACAGACGGGTTCGCCTGTTCAGGGCTCGTGGTAGAACCCTTCCTTGCTAATTTATCGTCAATTTAATTACCCTGTATACCCATGTTTCCAGGGACCCAGCAGAGCCTACATTATGTTGACTGCTAAGAACCTTTAGCTCTTCGCCACACCGTTTTATAAGCTGCGATTTTATTTCGACAGCGGAGATTGCTTTTATTGCAGTCTGACTGTCCATGAAAATTGTGATATCATCACGTGACATCGCCGCCATTGAAGCTGATTCGGCTGCCTCTGCCATTGCTAATTTTTCCGCTTAGAATACACTGCTCTGATTAGGGAGACGAAATGTGTTCATTTTTTTTTTTTTTTTGCCTACGTCCATTTTTGAGGCAACATATCGCTGGTGCAGGTTCTGAGAAGTTCTCCCCTGAGCCCTGTCTAGCATATTCATCGGAGATCTCATTTCCCGTGATCCCGTTATGACCCGGGACCCAGACAAGTCAGCCTTCCGACAGAATTCATAGAGGTCTTGAATTCACGAACAATTTTGGAGGTGTTTAAGGGGTTAAGCAAGGCCTTACGTGCAGCCTGACTGTCGCTACAGACGCTCGCCAGAGCTAGTTCTGAGCACGAGGAAAGTCGCCTTCGTAATTGCGCTTCGTTCCGGTGTCGGACGGCCATAAGATAGGAGCCGAAGGATCGTCTCGCAAGTTCATCAAAACTGAAGTGCGAGTTATATTAAAAGCCACCTTTTCTTAAGCGTAAGATAGCTTTGATTGTGCAACCGATGATGTAAGCATCAAGGGGGGGTTGGTGCAATAATGCATACAGGCCGGAGCCAGCTGAGACATACCTTCCGTTGGAGTTTGGCAAAAGCAGCAGTAGGTAACGTATTTACGTGAAACCAAACAACCGATGCGTATGCTAGAAATGGTCTTTTCATAGCCGTGTAAATCCACAGGACTCTTTTCGGAGATAAGCCCCATGTCTTGCCGAAATGCCCTTGCACTGCCAGAAAACGCCTTGGCAGTCTTCAGCTCAACATGCCTGGACCAACTTATATATTGACTATATAAGTAAAATGGAATGCTCTTTAAAAGTGTACCCCAAACTTTTCTGGGGATTTGTCAATTCTAAGAAAAAAACCGATGGTTATTCATCGAAACTTACTTATAATAGCTCTACAACTGCTGATTCGCTAGATGCAAGCAATATGTTTGCAGATTATTTCAGTAAGTCGTTTACGGTGACCCCTCTTCACGTAGATGAGCAATATTTTAGTTATCTAACTAGCTGTTCCCAAATAAATTTTAGTAGCTTCTCATTTGACTTGGAAACAATTTTAAAATGTATTTCTTCTCTGATAAATGATTATTCATCAGGTCCTGATGGCATTGCACCGATCGTTCTTAAAAAAATGTAGTCATGCAATTGCTCCATATCTTAAATATCTGTTTGAATTGTCCATTAGTACTGGTAAATTCCCTTATGTATGGAAAAGTGCTTTTATCACACCTGTATTTAAAAAAGGCGAACGTGGTGATATCACTAATTATAGTCCTATTTCAAAGCTTTCGTGTATCCCTAAGCTTTTTGAACAAATTGTTTGGGAAAAGTTAATATTTCTTTGTCGCAATTTAATTTGCAATGAACAGCATGGATTTGTAAGAAACAGATCCACTGTCACTAATCTGTTAAGTTTCTTGCATGATTGTTCTAATGCCTTAGAGAATAAGTACGAAATGGATTGCATATACACTGACTTCTCTAAAGCTTTCGACCAGCTGTCCCATGAAATAATCGAGTTTAAGCTCAGGGCTTTTGGTTTCCCACCAAATTTCATAAAATGGGTTAATTCATACCTTAGATCAAGGGTTTATCAAGTCAAATTTAGAGGATCGCTATCTGTATCTTTTACAGCTGAGTCTGGAGTTCCCCAAGGTAGTCACCTCGGACCAATTCTATTTATACTAGCCATTAATGATGTTAAAGCATGTATAAATCACAGTAATATCCTGATCTACGCTGATGATATGAAAATATTTAAATCTATCACTAGTCAGCAAGATAGAATTTTTCTTCAATCTGACATTAATTGCTTCGCCAATTGGTGTGATAAAAACGGTTTATCCCTGAACCCTACTAAATGTCAACATATGACATTCTCTAGAAAGAATATACCTTAAACCTTTCAATATTCCTTGTCTCAACATATTCTTTGTAATGTTGATAATTTTAAGGATCTTGGGGTTTTTTTCGATCCCAAACTGGTTTTTGCCAAGCATATCAATTTTATTGTTAATAAATCTAATTCTATGCTGGGCTTCGTAAAAAGGTGGGCGAAAGAATTTAATGACCCATACGTTACTATGTCATTGTACAATTGTTTTGTCCGTCCGATTCTAGAGTATGCTTCACAAGTTTGGACGCCGTTCTACAACATTCATTCAAATCGAATAGAGGCCATTCAACGTAAATTTATTCGATTTGCACTTAGAGGACTTCGATGGGATGATCCTTTCAACCTTCCTCCTTACAGTCAGCGTATTAAGCTTCTTCAAATGTTACCCCTTTCTTAACGAAGGCTTAATAGCGATATCATTTTTTTACAGCAGCTTATATCCGGTCAAATAGATGCACCTGACTTGCTGTCGTCTATTGACTTTAATTTTCGTGGTGGTGCCCATAATTTGCGCAGTGCTGAATTATTGTTTAGCCCCCATCATAGAACGAATTATGGGAAGCATGAGCCTATTAGTCGCATGAGTAGAATCTATAATCTAAATGATCATGTGATTGACTTGCATGTAGTAAAATTAAGCTAAAAAATATTTTGCGTAATAATGCTTTAATGTCTTAAATTGTTTGCATTATTTTGTGTCTGTGTTAGTATTTTGTAGGTACATAATTATTGTATTTTTAAATGTTTTGTCCTTACTAACACCTGCACTAAATGATGAGCCTGTGAGAGCACTTTTTTTGCCGGCAATTTCTGCTCGTGATAGTTGCTTGCTTTAAGCACTCCACGACACAGAGCTGATAGTGTATGTATAAAAAAAAAAAAAAAAAAAAAAAAAAGAAGTTTGCTATCCAGGTATTTTCATTGAAGAGTTGGATTGTGACGCTTTTAGCACTGGCACCCGATCAGCTTCCTCCTTCTCGTAAAGAGAAAAACTTGTTTTAAGAGGATTGACCGAAAGCCCATTCCTAGTGCACCATTCGTCGATCACGTCTAGGGCCGCCTGCGACCTGGCGCAGATGTTGTTAAATATTCTCTCAACATGTTCTTACTATTTCTTTTTAACTTTTCGGGAATTCAATGCAAGCCTAAATATTTTGCGAATTGGTTTTAAAATTTGTATGGAGTATTTGTTCGTCTTCCGAATATATTTTGGGAAAGCATTTTCTTTCCGGAAGACAAAAGAGTACTTCCAGTGCTCCAATGGAAAACGATATTACATTCGATTAATTATACTATCTGCTGAACAGTTCCTAATTTCCAGTGGAATAGCTATTTCCGCTAATTCTGTGGTGGCTTTTAAAATTATTTGCTGATTTCGAGGTGAATTGACCAAATTTCCTATGGCTTCAATGCTATATCCGGCATTTTGGTTTTTGGTTTTGAAGAGATCCCTGAGGTTGCGGGGCAAAGGTGGTGAATTCATGAGCCAAAGGTGGTGAATTGATAGTCACGCATACTTTTTTTTATTATTTGCTTACGCTAAAGGGGCGTTGTTTTTTCTGTATATGTACAGTACCCTTATAGTTTTGAATCATGCGCACGCATTTTTTGTTGAAAAGTAAGCAACACCTAACAATGAAGTATTGTATTGCATGATTTTAGGCGCTACTTACTTTTCGAAAGAATAGGAGGATAGGAAAGAAGTTTTGGTGCTTTTGTAGTATTGTTTCTCCACCGGTGGCGCCTAAATTACTTAGGGAGTTCTCTATTTATGTGAATTAAAAACCATGGCCCTGGCCGGGATTCGAACGCACGACCTGTCAATCTATTACTGAATACTGTGCGAACGTCTGTAGCCGTTCTGCAACACACTAATCGGCACGTACCAGTGTGGCTTCCGGCCCGGCAAATCGACTATAGACCAAATCTTCACACTAAGGCAAATCCTGGAAAAGACTGTTGAATTTCAAGTCAAGACCCGATATCTTTTGATGAAAGAGACATGAGCTCCAAAAAGGCCAAGTGTTTGACTTCCTCTGAGAAAAAGAAAATTGTCCAGGATGTAGAAGAAGGACAGAAGAAAAAGGAAGTGGCGGCACATTATGGAATTCCATCATCTACTCTCTCAACGATTTTAAAACAGAAATATAGAACTGTCACAAACACATCAGATAAGGCAAGAAAAAGAAGTACGCCAGGTAGAGTTCCCTCAGCAAGAAAAAAGCCTGATTAAGTGGTTTATGGTAGCAACAGATCAGCACTTCAACTTCGACTTTGAAAACCACGCCGCACGTTTTAGAACCAATGTTTTTTTATTGAAATGGAACACATTAGCACCTTAACCTCAACTTCGACTTCAACGTTAAACCTAAATTCTAAATTCAAAGTTGAATTGCAAATCCCATCAACCTTGCCGCGATGTTTTCAGTTTTCTCAACATGCAAATGCATATATTTTGATCGAATTTTCTCCCTTGCTTGTATTTTGAAATAATTTTCTCTTTTGTTTACAACCATTTTTTGTTTCGCTCTTGCAATGTGTTTGACTGGACTTGAAATCATTTTCCAAGTTTTATCGTTCAAATAAGAAAGTGAAAATGCAAAAACAGAAGTTGAAAATCCTCTTGTTTATTGATAACTGCACTGCCGCAGCGACATGTCATCTGTGACCAACGTCAAAATAAAAATGTTGGCAGCGAATACGACTTCCAACAAGCTTCAACCACACCATCAATGCATTATCAACAACGTCAAGGAGGTGTACGGTAAGGAGGTGTGATCACAAGAATGATAGATTGTATGGAAGAAGGGAATGAGACTAGCATAACAGTCCTGCTTGCAATTAAAATGGCTAATAAAGCTTAAAAAAGTACAATTCGTAATTGTTTTAGAACTTGTGGCTTTCTGCAGAGGGAATTGCACGACGCTCAAGATGAAAGAGAGAACGAAATTGATTTTATACAGGTCGAATGGAATTTCCTACCTCAACCAGAAGAAATCTCAGTCTCATTCCAAGAGTCTGTTTAATTTGATGATAATGTTACATCCAGGATAGGATTAGAAAAGATAAAACGTATTTCTATTTAATTAATCTTTATTAATGCGTTTTCAATTTATTTCTTGATTATTATTCTAATAATTCACTTATTTAATTCAACAATTCACTTTCACAATTAATCACATTAAATAAACAATCACTTTTCTCTTATTCATTACTTCCACTGTTTTCTCTATACTTTTCACTACTGTCATCTATCGCACTTCTTTATCGCGGTTCACAACTAGAATGTCTTGAGTGCTCCTGCGACATCTATTTATATCTCCTAGTGACACCTCTCGAAATTTCCAGATTCGTTAAGTTCAGAAGGTTCGAGAACAACATAATTACTTATTCCAAACCT
This sequence comes from Portevinia maculata, assembly GCA_949715645.1. Lineage (NCBI taxonomy): Eukaryota > Metazoa > Arthropoda > Insecta > Diptera > Syrphidae > Portevinia > Portevinia maculata. The sequence continues at coordinate 191,733,539 of OX454527.1, read as the reverse complement.
ATTCAAACTGCTTTTCAAATGCTACCGATTATCGGTAATATGGCGCTCTACTAGATGGCGGTGCGAGTGACAAATGAATGCTGAATGTCACAGTTTGAGCAAACATGCGACAATATCCCCCTCTTAAACTTGTTCGTCCCGAACAAGCACGTCAATATTTTCACCGTGGTAGCGATGGAGACGATCCACATGGACAACTTTCAGCTTGCCTCTTCCTCGCTGGATCCGGTAGACAACATCGTTAATGCGCTTCACTATCTTATAGGGTCCTTCCCAATCCTGCTGTAGTTTAGGTGACATGCCTTTTCGGCGATGAGGGTTGTATAGCTATACCAGATCTCCTTCCCGAAATCCTGTGGTGGATGCTTTGGTATCGTACCTCGTCTTCATGCGGTCGCCGGATATCCGATGAATGTTTCTGTGGATTTCAGTACCCGTTACACACTTCCCAACCACCTCACCTTGCTTCAATTTGACGCTTTTGTGTGTCTTCTGGCTCAACTAGAAAGAATCGGTGGCTCATAGGATCACCTTCCAGCTTTGTCCGAATCAGTGTCTCTGAAGAAGGTGGTAGGACCTCGTCCTCACTAATGACTGTCCTCAGGGATGCGTTCTCGTTCCCGTACACCATCGGAATCTCTACGTGTCGATACTTGATTACTTGCATACCAAAGTCCAATACTACATCACATATATCGGCTACTAAGAAAGCGTGGGAGAATGCTAATCCTGCCAGATTTATTGTTAACATGACCTCTCCATACACTTTCGCTGTCGCTCCTGTTGCTGTTTTCAGACAGTAACTGCTGGTGTTGTGCAACCAAGACTGACGGACGATGTCCCTCCTTATAATGGAAGCGGTGGCACCGGTGTCGATGGCTGTCACGCACTTATTTTGACCGATATAGGCTTCCACTGTTAGACTTTGGTTTCCTCGTTTGGTTTGGGAGACTTGAATTGTGGTCCTGGAGTCGTCGATTACGGAAACCCACTTCTGCCCCGAGAAGCTGCTCCTTACACGTTTCCCGACTGCTGGTTCTGTGAAGCTATATCTGCCAGATGCTTCTTCGTTGCGCCTCCTAGGCCCGCAATGTGGACAACTGCCTTGTTTGGGTGGAGCTCTGCACTGTCTCTGTACGTGCCCTATTTGTTGCAGTTCCAGCAGCGCATTCGACCTCTGTTGTCTCTGTTCCGGTCTACGATGTCCGCTCTTTGACATGAGCATTCAACGGCTGTCATTTCCCTTACGCGGTGGAAAACATGCGATGCCTGATCAGCAGCTTGCATTGTTAAGGCAAATGCTATGGCCTCAGCGAGATTTCTCTTTCCAGCCATTCTTACCTCACCAGCATTAGCATGTGACAAATGTGTCAGACGTTCGATATTTGCTTGCAGCTGTTGAAGTGTTTCTCCCCTCTTCTGGACTCTGCTGCGTAGCTGAACCCTGTACACTTGCTGCGTATGCTCATTACTGAAGCGCATCTCTATAGCCTTCGTAGTCGTAGTTGTGTTGCTTCTCTTCTGAGACGGTTTGGAGTAACTCCGCTGCTGTACCTCTTAGTGCGAGCGTTAGCGCAATTGACTTTTCCTCGTTGTCCCAGCTGTTCGAAATTGCAGCTGCTTCAAACTGTTTCTTATAAATTGGCCATGATGTTTGACCATCGAAAACAGGAGGCTGCATCTCTTTCCTTCTCGGGCAGTCCGCAGAATTTTCTCGAGCCTTCTGCTTCTTCACTTTCTCGAGCTCTTTTGCCAAGTTCTCGAAGATTGTTTCATGCTTGCAAAACGTCTGATGGATTTCGTCGAATTTGGTTTCAACCTTCTCGAACTTTTAGTCCATTTCTTCCAGTTTTCTTTCTAGAACATTTTTAAAATCTTCCACAGCGCTCTTTTGGGCGGCAACTATGGAATTCTTTTGTTCTTCCCATTTGGAATCTAGAGAATTCTTCTGTTCATCAAATTTAGAGTCCATTGATTCCATTTTGGAATCTAGAGAATTCTTCTGTTCATCAAATTTAGAGTCCATTGATTCCAATTTGGAATCTAGAGAATTCTTCTGTTCATCAAATTTAGAGTCCATTGATTCCATTTTGGAATCTACAGAATTCTTCTGTTCATCAAACTTGGCCAGAAGTAATTCCATCATAGTTGTCATATCAATGCCTGTACTTACTTGTTCTTCTGCTACGTCGAACAAAACGGACTTGGGGTTTTCTCCTTCGTTTTCAACAGCTTCCTGCAGTCGAAGCACCAGATCACTTTTTCCTCCAGCTGTGGAGAGATTCCGCTTTTCTAGTTCAGCTTTTAACTGCGGTATACTCAGCTGTAGCAATTTCAATGTGCGGCCCATTATTGTTTTCCTTTTTTTTTAAAAAACTAATTCACTTCACTTTAATTTCACTGAATACGTTTTATCCCACTTCCGACACCAATGTTACATCCAGGCTAGGATTTGAAAAGATAAAACGTAATTCTATTTAATTAATCTTTATTAATTCTCTTTCAATTTAATTCTTGATTATTATTCTAATAATTCACTTATTTAATTCAACAATTCACTTTCACAATTAATCACATTAAATAGACAATCACTTTTCTCTTATACAATACTTCCACTGTTTTCTCTAAACTTTTGACTACTGTCATCTATCGCACTTCTTTATCGCGGTTCACAACTAGAATGTCTTGGGTGCTCCTGCGACATCTATTTATATCTCCTAGTGACACCTCTCGAAATTTCCACATTCGTTAAGTTCAGAAGGTTCGAGAACAACATAATTAGTTATTCCATAGCTATTCAAACTGCTTTTTAAATGCTGCCAATTCTCGGTAATATGGCTCTCTACTAGATGGCGGTGCGAGTGACTAATGGATGCTGAATGTCACAGTTTGAGCAAACATGCGACAATAACTTAGCGGTCACTGGTTTTCCAACCGATGTAGACAAACTTCCATATGGGTGAGAAAACTTAAGAAGGTATGAATTTCCTTATTTGGAACATTACTTCAATGCATGTGCAATATATGTACCAACGGTTAAAAACACTTACTCTTAGCACACATATTTATTTATTTTCTTTTTTTCTGTTACCTCCCTCCATAATTACAAAACTGCTGCAATTCGAAGTTTTTCCTTTGTCCGTTGTCTGATAATTCGAATTTTCGAGAGTTCACTGTATTTCGATATGAAAGCGCATTTTCATTATCTAATGTTGTTATTAAAATATAACTAAATTTATATGCGTTATTTCAAACAATAAGATTTAAAAAAAAAAATCCGTTAAAAAAAATCCCAATTATCAGTGATTTTAGCCATTAGGGAAATATTTCTGACATTTCATATTAAACATCCGTCTATCTTTTTCTTTTTTCTTAACTCACGCCGATAGGCAGCAGAAGTTTTTACATAATTCGACAGGAACCGAAAAATTCAGTGTAAATTTGCTAGTTTTTTTTTAAATATCTCAAAAGCCTTGTGATTGTGATTACTGAAAGTGATTTCGTTAATTTTTTGCAGGCTCGCAGTCATGTCGCTGACTCAAGTTGCTCGTAGCTGTAGCCGAGGCTTTGCTCTGGTAGGAAATGCAATCCATTCTAGCGGTCGGCGTATTGCCACTGCCCAGCCACACATTCGGATGATGCACAGGAGTTTTGCACCAGCAATTTGCACTAAAATCAATCAAGTAATCTTTAAATTTATACTTTCAAAATATCTATATGTACTTATTTGTGGGGGGTCAACAGGAAAATGGTAATATTACACTACATAACCTCAATTCGGTGTAGGAAATTTTCTTTTGTAACATTTTTTTGTGTGAAAATGTTCTATTCCTTTGGTGTCCTGTGAGATTACGAAATACCTAGTGAAGGGCGGAGACTTGCGATTCAAAGTATATACATGTCATTGGTATTCAATTGATGCAAAAAGTGCGTGCTAAGTGAAACTGCATTTGCATTTGATTCTGAGTGGAAAATGTTTTAATGCAGTCGAACAAATTACCTCAATCAATACCCTTAGGAAATTAGTTCCGCATAATCCAATTTGCAGGCTTTGGAACAAGATATAAAAAAACTGAGAGCTGAGCTACTGCGCTTGAAATCGGCTGGCATAATGAATAGAGTTTTGATGGAAAACATTTTCCATGTTTTGGTGCTGGAATAAAATTTAAATTTAGCGACGAATAGTGACGAAAGCAAAGCCCTGTGACCAACAGAAAAACTTATTTGTTCTGTTCCATTCATTACTTGATGCCTTATCAGTGCAGCTTGTCGGTTATTTCTGAATACAGAATTTGTTATCGCCTGGTATTTTGTACAAAATATATTTATCAAGAGCCGCCAGAACCTTGAACAACATATTTTACTTTGGAAATTAAAGACTATTGACGCATCACTACTTTATTATATGAATTGACTTACTTTGAAGTGGTTTGAGAATATTTTAAAACATGTATACAGGCCTTCCTCTACTTTTCTTCCAGGAAAACGCGTTTAGCTAAATAAATAAATTTTATCATCATAAAAATAATCTTAAATAATAAACTCATTGGTCTAAACAGTTCGGGTGAATTCTAAAATGCATCAGATGCAAGTCATAAGTCCCGAAACTCGAACAAATAAATAACGTCAAAGTCGTAAATTTCTTAACGCATCCAAAACATTATTGATGCATATTGAGCGAACTATTCTTCAGGTGGTACGTTCGCTCTGTACCTATATATCTACTGCACACTTAAGACGACAGGTGAACACTTTCTGATAAGTGTCTATTTTCAATCCGCCGAGTTCACTGTTAATTGTCCTCTAAAGTCTGTCAACGTATACGGGACCAAAAAACACCCACGCATCACTTAGTCACTTTTGTTTATTTACTACTAGGTATGATCAGGATTAAGGGGTCATAACCTCCTCCCCCCACATACACTTCACTGCATATCTACCGGCCTATGGAGTAGGCAGGTTCGCCCTCAATAAACATCGACAGTCTTCCTGGTTTCAGATCACTTCATCACTGAGGCCAATCAAATTTCATTTCTTGTTGCCTGTGTTATGATTCAGGAGTTTTTAGAGCAGCATTTCTTAGTCAATAAATCATGAGAAAAGTAATGGTCAATTGCCCGGTATCGCGACATCATTAAAGAGGTAGCCAAGAGCACGTTGGTTTGCAGCCACCCCAGAAAAAGAGCCCGTGGTATGATGATGAGTACGCTCATATGAATATGGCGACAAAACATGCACATCTGCCAATGCTTCAACGCATAACAAAGGCTGCAAGGAAAGCGTACCGTGCCAGGGGAAGTGCGGAGACTTAGATCCTGCGTAGACAAATGAAGGCATACGCAGTCTCCCAAGTTCAAGAAGACAAAGAGTGTCGGGATCGAAACAACATCCGGAGGTTTGTTTGTTTTGTTTGTTTTATAAAAAGGCTAAGCAACTGGTTGCTGACTTAATGACCGGAATGCACTTTCCTCAAACAAAAAAGGAAACCTAGTCACCGAAGCACAGCGTATAGTAGATGTGTTTAAGCAGCGTTTCTAGCAGCTGCAGTACAATAAATAACTAGTTCCACCACCCTTGAAGGGTATAAAAATCCAAAATCCAGCTGTAAAAACCCAAATAACAACAAGGACGCCATTGACGGTTAATTCGCGGAGCTCTTCACATACGAAGGTGTATTTTTTTGTAGAGCGCATACGCCAAATCATCAACCCAGTATGGGTGGAAGAAAGCATGCCCGATGACTGGACTACCAGCCCTATCGGCTGAGGCAAATCCAGTAAAGACCAATCAACTTCAAGTCAAGACCCAAAATTTTTTTATCGACTGCATAGACGCCATATCATATCATTCATCATCCGATTTTGTGGCGTGACGCAGGAAAACACGAGGTGCAATTTTCTGTATGGAAACAACACTTCCAAAGGATTCGAAACCTGCACCGGATTCTGTGACTTTTTCAATATTGTTCTGGAGCAGAAACAGATCCGTTCAACTACTGGGGCACACGGATGCAATCGACATCATCGGCCGATCCCAAGTTGCCGTGGTAGGGGCTTTCATGGCGAGTGGAGAACAGGTGAAATTGGTTGGCCTTAAAGTCAACAAGAACAAAACCAAGTACTTGCTTTCAACAAACAAACAAACATCTGCCCACCTACTAGGAAAAATCGCTTCTGCTGAGTTCAACTACCTCGAGGGTAAGCATCAACTGCACCAATGACTCCTAAGTGGAAATACGACAAAGAATTAGGTACTCTGGGAAACCGTTGCTACCTCGGTTTAGAAATGTCAGAAATGCCAGTTCTGCTTTATGTCGTCGAGTGCGTGGACGATATGCAGGACAATATGGCTTATATTGGTATACTTCGCAAAAAATTTTGTTGCTGGAGAATGGAGGATAAGATACAACCGCTGTACCAAGATGTGGATGTTGTCCGAAAAGCTATAACACGTTGACTACATTGGCGGCAACATCAAGCGAATGGACAATATTTTCCCAGGAAAGAGGATCTTTGACTCCCAGCGACCGGATTCGACACGACAAGGAAGACTGAACCTCGGCTTTAAAAACCAAGCCATCGATCTAGAAGGATAGAAGGCTGCAGTGTCCAAAGCAGGGACTCTCCACGGGTCGATTGCCCGTTAAGAATATTAAGAAAGTGTTTGTTCCATACGCCGAAATAAAGGCATCGTGGATTTACGTCTTTATGTTAAAACTATGAGTTTTGAATGATGAATAAGAAATTTTCACTGATAAGGGTCTTTCAAGAAGACAATGACAATAGTCCTCATCCTCACAGTCCCCAGACCTCAATTCGATTGAGAACCTGTGGTGTGAAGTCAAGAAGTACGTTACGAATAGGAAGCCAACTTATAACAAATTTATTTCGAAAGCTGTACAGGAATTATGGAGATTGATATTCACATTGATGGTAACATCGAAATAACGTCGTTGTTGTTTCTATTTCTAACAGGCTATGCAGCTATGCATATTATTATGTAAGAATTGGTTTAAACACATTTTCTTAATCCCACTATTCTGCTCGCGTTAAATTTTAGCGCACATACAAAAACGTCTACAAAGGTACAATTTTGTAGGAATCGAAGAATTTTACTTCATGGTTATTGTTCCGTTCAGCTGTTCGGAATATTTCGCCGACAAAACGTAACACACGTCGGCAGTCTACGGTTCATTGCGATGAGATAGTTTTTGCATCAGTTTTTGACGGATGCATGTCGATTTCTCTCCCATGGTTTCTGACAATTACTAGTCGCGGAAATATATTTATGTGTGCGGAAAACGGATACTGTCAACGTGAATTGAGCTTTCGACTGGATTTGCTTTGCGGAGAAAATTTCTTTCCGTACGGATATTATGATATTGAATAGTGTACGTAATTTGATTAAAAATTTAAGTTTGCAGAGACAATTTACAATGTGACAACTCCTATTTTTCTTGTTGATTGGCTCATCTGTAACAATTTTAGCGAGTGGGAGCAGTGTATGCTGAATGTGACGACAACATAAATCATCGCGTAGGCGTAGGGTGGATGAAGTGGTGGAAAAACTCAGCCATATTCTGTGACCGAAAAATATCCGCTAAGATGAAAGGAAGGCTCTACAGTTCTGCTTCCGGCGCTCACAAACGGTTCGCAATGTTGTACAAAAGTATGACTGCAAATGAATGGCAGCTAAGATGAAGATGCTTCACATGACAGCAGGACTACCAAAGCTTGATCGAATAAGAAGTTCCAAGATCCAAGATCTAATTGAGTTAGAACTGTCTTGTTCAAAATCTCTTCTATGAACCCCGTCACTACACTTAAGCACAATTGATTGCGCGTATTCATGAGAGGTTGGACATTAATTTATCAAAAGTTGGTTTGTTCAGCCCGTGCAGGAACGCCTGAAAATATCACTGCAGAGCCCCCCAAACAGCGCTTGTCTTAAGAGGCGACTAACGGGAGAAATAACATTTAGGCAATTGTACCTAAGTCCAGCAACACATTTAAGTGCATAAATACCCGTGGGTTGAGTTCACCGGTGTCTTAAAAGGCAGATCAAACAATAACCAATACTGGGAGCTTGTACGTGTCGAAATCGTAAAAAATGAGGCAGAAGAATTCTTGGATCACATAAATGCAACAACAGAAATCTGAAACCGGGAGGCCTGCCAATAATCATTGGAGTCGAACCAGCGAGCTGCGGACCAGTACATATGCAGTAACGGGGGCGGGTTCAGATCCATTTTATCCTGATCATAGCTTCGCCGTAAAGGAAGAAGGAAAACTTGGTATCGCAAAGTGATTTAATAAAGGAAAAATTAATAGACTTTTATCTTATCTTAGTGATGTAATTTTAAACAAATAACTAAGGAGAAATCGCACAGACTTACTTACTTTTACTTAACGGGCCCGCGGCGCATGAAGTTTCTGCTTAAGACACTGCACAATTCCATCCTCAGCGATCGCGGGTACGCTTCTTCTAGTTGTCCAGACCAAGCGCTCTGGCATCCGTAATGGGGTCGTCTTTAAAACAAAGGTTCGGTCTTCCTTGCCTTGTCGAACCTGGGGGCTGGGAGTCAAAGATAGTCTTGGCGGGTGAATTATTGTAATTTGTCTTAATGTGGCCGAGCCAATCAACTTATTTAGCCGTGGACTACACCCACATATCTGTACAGCTCATAGAGTTCACGGTTGTATCTTATCCTCCATTCGCCCTCCTTGCACGGTCCAAATATCAAACGGAATATATTTTTTTGAAGAGAACCCAATAAAAGCTCTCGTTTCCTACTTATTGTCCAGCACTCGACACCATACATCATGACTGATAAGAACAAGGTTCGGTAGAGCATACATTTTGTTTTTGGAGGAGTTTCGAACCCATTTCTTTTGCCACAAGTAGCATTGGTTTCCTAAGGAACTTCTTCGTCGGATCTCCACTAAAAAAAACCCACAAACATCGATTTTTATTTTACAAAGTAGCAAGGTAAAGGACACTTTTGGCAAAAATAAAAAAGGTGGATTTTTTGGCAACGCTGGATGGCACATAGAAAAAGAAATGGTTTCTTGTTTGCCCAAAACACTAGCGTTAGTTATGTTTGCACACAGAGGTTGTCTCAAAGTGACAGGTAAAGTGGGAATGGGATCGTCTTTTTCGTCAAAGGACCTTTCTTAAAACCCGTGTCTGAACGAATTTTTGCGAGAAAAGAAAAATGACTTTCCCTTCAGTGGAAAGGCATTGGATGGTCTCTCATAAGTCTGTAGATAAGAATCATGAGCCATCTGTTTCAATATTTTCCATATTTTTCCAGAACTCAGAGAGAGAGAGAGCATCGCGTCCAGCCCAACTGCATGTGACCTTCTTTGACTGTACCCGGGTACCTACTTCTTTATATGCATAGTTAGAAAAAGGTCTCGGAAAATCGCCAACTTTGTAGTATTCATTCTGAAGAAGTTGGCCCTAAGCGTTGTAAGTGAACTTTGGCGAATGAATTTCCTTTGCATTTCTTCTTCTCTGAGCGACGTTTTTGAAGATTGTTGTTCCCTTGTTCGAAATGTTTCGCCTGCTTCGTACCGCTAACCAAAAAAGATATTTCCTGCAAATTTCGATACCCTCCATACTATTTGCTTGAATTGGAGCGCACTTCCTCTTTGCGAGACCTTTGGAATGTACGAGGGCGGGTCAATAAGTCTGTGACTTTTTGAATTTCTGACCTCTTTACTGAAACGGCAACACTGCTCCTGTCAACAGGCATCTGGCAGTTGACTTCTGTCAAAATTTAAACTTGCTGCGTCAGTTAGTTTGTGTTTGACAGCTATTTTTATCAGACTACTCACTAATTTGAGGAGAAAATGGAAAAAAGGGAATTTCGTGTGCTTATTAAGCATTATTTCTTGCGAAAAAAAACCATTACCGAGACCAAGGCTAAGCTTGAAAAATACTATGGGGACTCTGCACCATCGATTTCAATGGTAAAAAAGTGGTTTACTGAATTTCGTTGTGGCCGTACAAGCACTGAAGATGCCGAACGTCCTGGACGCCCAGTTGAGGTCTCTACACCCGAAACAATCGAAAAAATTCACGATATGGTGTTGGCCGACCGAAGATTGAAAGTGCGAGAGATTGTGGAAGCCTTAGGGATCTCGCATGGCTCAGTGGTTTCAATTTTGAATGATCACTTGGGCATGAGAAAGCTTTCCGCAAGATGGGTGCCGCGTTTGCTCACAATCGACCACAAACGCAATCGTGTAACAACTTCACAGGAAGGTTTGGCGTTGTTTAATCGCAATATGGAGGAGTTTTTGTGCCGTTTTGTAACCGTGGACGAAACATGGATCCATCACAACACACCAGAGACCAAACAACAGTCAAAACAGTGGGTTTCTAAGGGTGAATCGGCGCCAAAGAAGGCCAAGGTGGGTTTGTCAGCCAATAAAGTTATGGCGACTGTTTTTTGGGATGCACGCGGGATAATCCACATTGACTACCTTCAAAAGGGAAGAACAATCAATGGGGAATATTATGCCAACTTATTGGACCGATTCAATGACGATTTGAAAAAAAACCGACCTCATTTGGCCAAGAAAAAAGTTCTTTTCCACCAAGACAATGCAAGGGTGCACACATGTGCAGTTGCCATGGCAAAAAACCATGAATTGGGCTATGAATTGCTCCCTCATCCACCCTATGAAAAAGATTTGACTCCAATGATGAAGTCATCTCGCAAACAAAGGCCTATTTTGAGGACCTCGAGAAATCATTTTTTTTGGAAGGGATAAAAAAATTGGAGAAGCGTTGGACAAAGTTTATAGAGCTCGGGAGACTACGTTGAAAAATAAAAAAAAAAAATTTATCAAAAAATCTGTGTTTTATTCCAAAAGTCACGGACTTATTGACCCGCCCTCGTATTTCTTATTAATCGGACTTTGGTGATGGCAGGCAGATTTCACCGTCGTGTTTTGGGATGATTATTATTGAAGGCCTGCAATACCATTCAACAAGTTGATCGTTTTTTTGGTGTATTCTTTGTCAGCTTAGCTTCCTGACTTAGCAGATTTCCCGCGAAATTCACGCCTGTACTCAGAGCCAGGGTATTTCCAGCAGGTGATGTTCATAGTGAACATAGTGCCGGTATCGCCAAAAGTAAGTAATTTTCTTCCAGTTGAGTACACTAAAACCTAAAGGAACACGCTTAAAAGCTGGTTGCCGTCATCAGACAGAACTTCAAATTTAGTTCGGTAAAAGCTGGTTAAAACTAGTTAAAGCAGGAAGCGGGTTCACTATGGACGCGCCTATGATCGCCAGCTTTTTTTTTAATCTCGCCGCAAAACTGGTAAACGAGAAAGCGAGAAGCTGGTTCTCCATGCGCGTACCCCAAGGTTCAGAATGCTATTTGCAAATCAGTTATGTTAAGAAGCCAAAGGTTAGGGTTAGGTTTATGTGGCTGTCGGCAGAAGCCGACACACTTATACCAATTTAGGTCCATTGTGATACCACGTATATTATCTACGTCAACTCTGTAGATGGGACTGGCCAACGACACGTGGTTGTTTTCAAACGGTCCCCCATCTACGTACTAAACGCGCCCAACGTCGTTTAATTACGGTGATCTGACGAGAACCGATTAACTCGACGTGGTATGGTCGTTGGTTAGCCAAAGGGTACACATGACAACTTGTCTATATTTTAAACCAGATCATCCAAACATTTTATGGGCAATCCTATCAAAACAATATTTGCTTCTTTGTCAAATTTCTTTAACAAAAAATAAAAATATTTTCTCATTTAAGCATAAAATTGAAATAAAGAGAATGTACTCTGACAAATTGACTAAAGAAGACATTCGCGAGCGTGTCCTTAAAGTAGTGGCTGCCTACGACAAAGTCACAGCTGATAAGGTAAATTTTACAAAAACAAACAATACTAATGCGTTTTTTTTTGTATTTTCTTGTCTCAGGACAGCCTTTGGCAATCGCAATCGATACGCTTTTATTCTGCTAAGCCGCCACTTTCATTAAAATTGATCAAAGAGCGCGTATTACTGGTGTTGAACCTGTACGACAAGGTTGATCCTAAAAAGGTAAACATGTTGATTCTTTTAATAATTTTTTTTTCTAAAGACATATCGATTGCGTGCTAATAACTAACAACACAAAACATTAATTACAAAAACCAACAACAAAGTTCTTACATTTTGTGTCTTTTTTTTTTTGTTAAAGCTCAATGTTGACTCACACTTCCTCAATGACCTCGGTCTCGATTCCTTGGATCATGTGGAAGTCATTATGGCAATGGAAGATGAATTCGGTTTCGAAATTCCAGACTCCGATGCTGAGAAGCTGCTTAAGCCTGCCGACATAATCAAATACGTCGCTGACAAGGAGGATGTTTATGAATGATTAAACAATAAAATGTAATTTAATAATAAATAATGAAAATCAAAACTCAATTGAAAAACACAGAAAGAGAACATTGTATTTTGTCAGAAATATGAATCAACTTGAAAAGAAACTAATTTTGTTTATTTGCTTCAACTGCTTTAATTTTTTTTTCCAGTTTGAAATCATATTTTCCTTGGTAAAGAGAAAATAACAAGCGGCGTTGCTTAAGAACGCTTAGAAACGTGCATACGTAGATGAAATTTGTTACTCTAGTATTTCATAAATTTCAGTGGCAATAGATTGTACGATATATTTGGCGTTTTTCGTTTTTAGCCCCGAGCGGGGAACAGAGCGGGGCCCTACCGAACAGAGCTCGCTCCGAGCTGAACGTAACCTGAGCGCTCCGAGCTAATTAAGAAACAGAATTGAACACTGAACGGTCATTAGATAATTTTTTTTTTATTAATTTTCAAAATAGTCAGGTTTGCTTCTGAAATTGGTGTTTGTCAAGAATTGTTCCATTTAAATTATATTTTCTAGTAAATAAACTATGGAAAAAGCACAAATAATGAATGAAGTCAGCCGCGCTCAGCTTTTCGCTCGATGTGCTCGGTCATTTTTAATCGAGCTCATCGAGCGAGCCCTGAGCTAACTCAGAGATAAAAAAGAAATACAAATTTTGTGCTGAGAGCGCTCCGACCTAAAAAAGTAACACAGTTCTTTTTTTGGCAGCTCAGTGGCCCACTCGGAGCTAAAAAAGAAAAACGCCTATTGTTGTTATAGAACGTGTAAACAGTCAAATACTCCACACCAACAAAAATCTTTTTACTCTTCCCTCAATCGCTTAGTTTAACACCATGAAAAAATGACAAAAAAGAGGTTTATCTCAAAAGAAATCAAGGAGGCAGTAACGTGGCACAAAGTATAGACCCTACGCCCTTTTAACTAAAAAAAGTGTCTTAAGCGACAGTGATAAACAGCTAGCCAGATGGAAACAGCACTGCGAGAACATAGCTCGTGAAATCAACATTGCCCATAGAAACGATAGAAGTGTCATCCACGAAAGGGAATCAGAATATCGTTGTCAGTACCATTACTTGGGGAAACCATCTCAGCAATTAAAAACGCAAAAAGAAAAAACAGCCGACTTCGATGACATTGCGCTGAACTTCTGATTTGTAAACATGTAAAGGCTGCTGAAATACCATCCATAGTAGTTGAAAATGCTGACATACGATAGTGTAAAAATTTGCCAAGTTTCAAACTCCTTAAGACTGTACGGTGTTCGATAATTGGAGCGGTATACGAGCGAATAGGTGGAGCCAGTCTGGTCAACTGCTGATTACCATTATTTTAGGACAACTCTGGGTTATTTCCAAAATTATCGGATAAGAACAAGCCGATTTTCGTGGGGCACTCTGAACCAAAACACATTTCGATCACAACAAGGCAAAACTGGAACTGGCTTCATGCAAACGCCCTTCAAATCAATCTTGTCAAGACCAAGTTTTTTTAATCCCTTCTCAACAAAAGCGTGCATAAAATGCAAAGCTAACGCCCCGAGATTCTTTCAATTGGTTCTACTCTTAATTTGTTGTGAATTGTATTCGTTGTATTCTTTTCTTTCTTGGTGAGCTTTAGCTGCCTGTGTATTAGAACGAACAAATGATGTGTTTCTAGGAATTATGGGTGGATTTGGAAACGCCAACAAAAGGCGCATCAATGCAGCATCACTGCACAAATTAAAATTACAGTGCCGATGCGCAACACAACTGATGCTGATGTTTTGAAAAATCGGCAATTTTCTTGATGCTTTTTTTGTTGACATTTGCGCATCAGTTTACCAGAGATGATTAAATGAAAGAGATACCAAGCCCCTACCTCCTTTGCCCCGCGACACCCATTTCAATTATCTCTGGGCATGTTGACCAGTCTATTGGAAAAATTCTCTATCATATCTACGAAGTCTAAACATATATCGAAGGGTACTATTAAAGACAACATTGAGCTTTCTTTTGCATGAGTAATTACAACTGGAAACAAAGAGAGGGAAAGAAGAGTTGCGGATATTGTTTATAATCAGAATCACTTTTCCCATTGACCAAAAAGGGCATTATCCATTGGAATAGTCGATGAGTGTATTCTTTCATGGTGAGGACTTTGCAGCTTTCACCGATTGGTTGCATCTACTACGAAGTCTCGCATAATTATATCTTGTTTGGTCAGATTGATTTGATTATCAATCCTTAACTACTCGATTCTTTGTAGCTGCAGCTTGCTTGCTTGTTTGTTGAACCAAGCTTTATTAGAAAATATAATAGCATTAGAATTCACCATAACCATTAGTGTTGTTTGTTGGAAATGTTAAGTTCCCTACTGAGAAGAATAATTTCGGTTATACCTGGCGCTAAAGTTGACATCTGTTTTTTGAGAGATGTGAAAACTTCGCGATGTTCATTCCAATCAGTCCTTATGTAACTTCATCTTTGGCGGGATGCTGTATGTACTTACTTAACTTCACCGACTCCCGATCGATGGAGATTATCTGCCTGAGACACTGCAGCCTGGCATTTTACGCGATTACCTGCATGCTGCTTTTAGTTGTACAGACAAAGCGCCCTGGCATCTACCATGGCTTGGTCTTTTAAACTGAGGTTCGGTGTTCCTTGTCGTCTCGAACCTAGTGGCTGGTTTCGAGGATCCTTTTCCAATGTAGTCGGCGTGTTTTGGCTTTTTAGACACCGAGGTAGGTGCTTTCCTTCAACTCGTCAAACTTGCTGATGTCAACAGTGAACTTTTGTCCCAGTCGGTTTATTTGTTGAAAGCATTTACTTGGCTATCATTGACTATACGCTGAGGTCGGTCGATGATTTTGATATCTGCTGCGTACCACAGTAGTTGAGTGAAGATAACGCCTTCCGTTTTAACACATGCCCTCGGCACTATCTGCTCTAGAACAAGACTGAGGAATCCAATGTAGGTTTAGAACAGTTCGGAAGAGCTATTTTTATACAGCACATTGCACCGTGTGTTTTTCAGGGATACGCGTACACCTTTGCCCGGATCTCGAAAAAATCCGCCAATAGTCTATAAAGTGATGGTCGGCCATAATAATTTCAGCTGCCGGATGATAAGACTCTCGTCGTCTCTGTCTGATGAATGCTAAAATAACCTTACCGGTTCATCGTCAATTAGGGAAGGCTCAAGACAGCATACAGATTTGGGGGATCATTCATAAAGAACTGGCCCCATCGCATCGATTCTTCTCTTACGCAAGCCAAATCAGCCAATGCGCGCTTTCATAAACAGATAAGCTTGTTGTTATGCCTCAGCGTTGTTGCCTAACCAATGTTATTGCCTCTGAAATAGCATTGTTGGAATTTAGCATCCGAGTTCCACAACCGCTTTTTTTTAATTTACGCGTGCTAAAGGGATTTTAAGCACCCTTATAATGTACATAGTTGCACAGCACGGGCATTAAGGAAAAGATGAAGAAGGAAGGAAGAGAAACCGATGCACGTTGGTTTTAAATATTTATAATGATAATGTTTAGGAAAACCAGCTTGATAGAGTATTCCACATTCGTGTGTACGGCTAAGGAACGATTCTTTGTATTCCACTGTACGTCCGAAAGTAGGCTCATGCGCTTTCCTGGCATGGCGGGTATTGCGCTTGAAATGTACTAGGGGTGGAATGCAGATGGCTGTTTCATTACAGCTCTTTTGGTAAAAATATCGATAAAACAATGATAGGCAGGACACATAACGAAGTTGACTCGAAGACTCGAGGGATTTCCTGATATCTCGATCGCCACAACAGCTTAGTGGGTAATGCAACGAAAGCCTGCTGATCGTGCAAAATGACCGTGAGGTTCCAATCAGAACTGGAGGTGTTTGAAAAGTGGTTTGAACCACGAAGCGTGCGGGTTTTTATTATTTAATATAATTTTCGCAGATTACTGCGTTTACGAATTCGCCAATACTTAAATCTGGGTCTGCATAATCTACCCAACACACCCTTCCCAAACTTGGCAGACTCGATCCTCTCGAGATTGTGTGCTTTATAGCCGTTTTTAAACTCATTTCACCTTGCGTGGACATTTGAATCAATCATTTCTTCATTCCAGACACCCTCGCTGCGATTTGATAGTCAAAATTCAACAAAATGTTCGCCGATTTGCCCAGAACAATTTCAGCTCCTTGGAGTAAATATACTCGAAATACCAAACAAGCCAAATTGATACATAACAACAATAAAATATATTTAACAACCAAAACGCACGTTCTGAGGTGGCCCCAGACACATTGTAGAGAATTAATCCTTAAACTAAATCACAGTAAACTACTTTGCTTAACAGCCTCTATCTCCGCCTTAAGCTTTTTCTTTTCCAATCGCAAGATCTGCGTTTCCAGAAGCAACTTCTTCCGCTGATCTCTTAAATAAGAAATTTGCAGCTTCATCAGTCTTGCATTCGTCCCACAGCTGCGACACTTTATAATCATTCGACGCGTCTTTCCAGCAAAGTACTTTGGTATTTTGTTCCATTTGACTCGCTTTACTAAGACGGAACTCTTTGGACTGTTATTATCCATCTTTGGCTCTTCAATTGGGCATTCTGCTTCAGTCTGACAGTCAGCTTGGGACAGAGGCATATCTGCTGTATATATTTGCCCTTCTGGGCTGGTTAGAATGAGATCATTAAAGTACTCTTTGTCGTCCAAATCATGCGAATGGCTGGAAAGTGACTTTCCTTCGTTGGGAATTTCTTCACCCAACTCCAACTCATCGTAAACGTAGCTTGTGCCGTCCCCGCAAATAAAATCTCTGTACTGCTCCTGCGAAAGTCTGGCATCCGT
Organism: Portevinia maculata; assembly: GCA_949715645.1. Lineage (NCBI taxonomy): Eukaryota > Metazoa > Arthropoda > Insecta > Diptera > Syrphidae > Portevinia > Portevinia maculata. Next base: position 191,716,300 of record OX454527.1, on the reverse strand, counting down.
TTCTGATTTTGATTGTGTCGCCTCCAGCTGATTGTCCTCTTCTTCGTAGTCATGTATGATGCGGTTGCTAAGCAGCTCGTCGTACTCTATTTGGTCCTCCACGCAGTCTGCCGTGTTGAGCAAGTCCATCTCGGGCGACAAAGTACTAAAATCTATCACCGACGGGGCGATAGTGTCAAAAACGTCGATGGAATTTTGAGGAGGCTTGACGTTTTCCTGGTACACCCTTAACACTAGTTTGGCAGGGTAACTTGCCTCGATTTGCAGAATCCTTCGAAGCACGGCTTCCTGTATAGCGTCTTGGCATGCAGTTGCTTTAATCCGCTTCAGAATCGCATCCTGCTCGCCTAAATCACGGGTCCGTCGCAACCCCATTCGCATGTGCATCCCCATGTTGAAGAGATCCTTCTTCAAAATGTTCTTGTTCTCTTTCTGCTTGACATACTCTATTATCATTTTTTTGTCCACATTCAAATGTAACAGCTCTTGAACCTGGAAACAATTAATACATTCATTCAGTGACTGGCATAATTTTCCAGCTCTCACCTCCTCCAGCAAACCCTGCGACGGGCGTCGCTTCTGTGGTAATTCCTCCACCGCCTGCTCGGAGATCTCATGCGTATGATCATTACACACATCAATCACTTCCAGCTTACTCCCACACTTTGTCGCTCGCATCGAGATGAACGCCGGACAATCGATTTGTCGCGTTTGCCTTCTGCCCGCCCGGCTACCCGAAGCTTTCGACTTGAACCGCTGACCACCGAATATGCAAGAGAACCTGATTGTGTAATACTGCAGCTTGTCATCAATCTTTCGTGTGGTTTTAGTGTGGGCACATCTCACAAGTCGACTGTCCCGAATCCAATAATATACCAAAGATTCCTGCGTATGTGCTTGCAGGCGATCGGCAACTTGTTCAAATGTGGAGAACGTATCACCTCGCCGGAAGGCATAGGTGCCTTCGACACGAATTACAGTATTTGTTTGGTTTGAATCGGGTTTAGTTATGTTATTGTTATTCATTATTTTGAAATTGAAAGTTTTATTTGTCAAATTCAAGGCATTTCACTATAAAGTGAACCCGAGCAGGATGTTTTTATATCTTTAATAATAAAAATCGACAAATCTGTCAGATTGGTGGTGATGAATGGAGTAGAGTAGACTATGATACCGTATCGGCAGCACATTTGCAAATAAATCGTCTATCTGCATTTTATTGTGTGATTTCGTCGTATTCCTCGTCAAAATTGATTCGCTGTTTATGACAATACAAATGTTTCTAGGGTTTTCAGGCGGATATCTAAGCCTGTTAAATACCTTTATCGTTCAATGTAAAAAGTAAGGGAAAGGGGTAGAGTAATTGCGTCTGCGGTTCTCCTCGTGCTACAGAACAAACAGAGATTCGTTCCCATCAGACTACTGACCCTAGGCTATGAAATGATAAACTGTGAACAACAAATGTTCATTATAGCGCACCACTCTCAAATGTCAGAATCGAGAGGATACACAATTATATTCTCGGACATATTTCAGTCGTTGTTGAAAGAAGTAACAATCCGTCTTTTGCATTTTTATCCATAATTCTGAACTCTTGTTTGTACTTTACTGTCTTCAAATGTCGGCCTTTTCGGATTTGTGAAATCCTGGAGTTTTTAAGATTACATCTCTTTCGTGATTGTATAAAACGTTGATTGATATTTTGACGATAGTTCATTATGCTACCTTTCTTTTGGCTTCAAAAACGAAAAAATCCGGAACTGGGAGGAATGCCGATACTTTTTGAGGTCGAAACGGTGAGATCCGCAGACTAACAGATGTTAAGTGGAAGGGGTATGCCCCTCTATCTTAGAATATGTCGTATTCGAAATTTCGCTACGATCTACGAATAATCAAAAAGTTTGTAGTAACACACACAAATGTCAAAATCCCTAATAATTAGTATTCAGTGAAACCATTTTCTACGAATTTTAAGACCTGTATTTTTTACACATTAATGGATTATGTAAAAGTATCTTTTTGAGTTGGTAGCGAAATTCCGGGGCTGGGCTGATGATCCGTCGTATTCAAATTCCTTGCAGTTAAAGTTCAGGAACGAATCATTAATCTATTCTCATTTCTGTTACCAGCCTAGTTAAAATTGTAGTAGATTTGAAAAAAAACCCAACCTCAAAAGAAAGATATTTCCCATTCGATACTGACATTTCATATAAATTTTCAATTTTAAATCCTTTCAAACCGAAAATCCACTTTTTTTTGAAATGAATATCGAAAATAAATTAGAATTGATAGACGAGATGATCATCGCACTTGGTAAAAATTTGGAATCGTGCTTAACTCTTCCCCTTAGCTAACAAAATGTTCCCGCAGATCGAGTTAAATTAACTAAAAACGCACAAATGGGTTACATATCCGATATTGGTGAGAAATCTAACAACATTCTTCTCCACATTGAAGCCTCACAAAAGTCAAAAATTGGCCAGGATGATTCCACAGCTGTTCGTTGCAAATACTGCAAGGAAACGCTCCACGCTCTGGCCAAGATAGTCGAAATGCTCGAGCGACTTATGAATCAGAATAACAAAACCCACAAGCCGGCTGCCGACTTTGAGACTTACATCACTTCAACAAAGGTTAAAATAGATTTCCTTGGAAACGCGGTAAGAAAGCTCCTTGCACTGAACGACACCGTCAATCAAATTGGAAACGAGCTGCACATTGACAGCGACTGCTTCGATTTAGACACAACAGACATCACCGGCGATGGAAGCAGTAGCGAATGAGCTCAAACACGCAAATTATGTATACAAATTTTATATTTAATAAATTTAATAAAACAAACTAGCTTAACAAGACTTAAAACAATTGACAGCGACCAGGGCGTCGGTGACAATGTCCACCAAATCATTTAGCCGCGTGGAAGTAGACTCACTAGCGTCCGCAACGCTGTAGAGATCTTGGTTCTCTTGAATATAGACGAAATGCTCCATGTCTTCCGACGTCTTCTTGATCTTTGCCTCTTCCTCCTTGGTGAATGCGTCGGAATCAGGATCGTCGCACAGCACGAGTTTGTCCAACTCTCTCGCGAACAAGTTGATGCTGTCCAACTTGTCCGAGTATTCCCGTGAAGAGATTTGCTGGCCAAGTTCTTCCTTGAATTGGCTCACTTTTTCGGTATATTTACAGAATTCGTTGTAAGTCGACGCAGCTGAGGGCTGGTCTCCGAGCAGTTTGGAAGAATTCAGAGAGGTGGACGATGCATTTTGTTTTTGGACTTTGATGGCGGCGTTCATTCGAGTGTTCTCTTTGATCAGCTGTTTCTTAGGTTTCTGCAAGTTTGCAGGATACTCATCAAACGACTTGAAAAGTTCCAAAAAGTCCAGCGGATCGGGTTTAACTGTTGACGGTTCGATTTTGGATTCGATATTTTTGTATTCCTTTTGAAGTGCTTCATAGTAGTCGGCCAGGGGAATAATCGAAGACTTAACGCAGCATTCTTGGAATTTGTTTTTGTGTAACTCAAAATTTGAGTTGATAATGCGAGAAACTTGGTCGAAATCTATTTCAGAGGGTTCTAGGGCCATTTGCATTGAAAAGTTGAAAATTTGAAAACTGACAATAGGAATGGAGGTAGTGGATATTTTGTGTAAATTGGAGTTGGAGAAGGTAAATTTCGAAGTACAGTTTGGGAAAAATATTTTTTGGTTACGATTTGAGAAATAATATCAGGTTTTCAGAATTAAGGATTAAGGTGGAACGCCAAGATTGAAGGAATTTTTTAAATAATTTGAATATACATTCTATTTATATAATATGTATTATGTTTAAACAAATTTTACCTTTTGAAAGATTTTTTGGCGAATCATAGAGTAACTCGCTGCATCGTCAGTTTCAAATGAAAAAAAAACATCGTCTGAAATAATTGTAGGGTCAAATCGGTGATTTTTTAAAGCGAATTAAAAAAAGGGCCAGAATTAACAAGGAATATCCAAAAACTATTTTTGAATACTAGAAAGTAAACAATGGGATTGTGTACAAAAAATAAAAGTGAACGTGGAAACTAATTAAGTCGAACAATTATCTATACATACAGTTCATACTACTAAACACAAACGAATAAAAACATATAAATAACATGGTCAACATGTTCAATGTTTTTATTAGTTTTTTTTTGCTTTTACATACTTTCTCAGGTTTTTTGTCTATAATTTGACAGTTTTTACTCTTCAAAAAATATACATTTTATTAACAACACAATGACTTTTCCAAACAATTTCTACAAATTACTAAAATTGTATCGATCAATCATTTGTGGACATTTAAGAAAGGGATTCGGCACTTAAGCAATAGATAACTTCGCGAAGTACTCCATTGATGAAAATATTAATTTTATGTATTGTTTATTTGTCCCAGTTGATATGTTAATATGTCACTCTCTTATTTTTTAGCGACGAGTTTATAATCTGGACCAAAGGGATCATAACCCGCCGACTTCACTGCATCCCTACTGGTCCCGATGTGGAGTTCACCAGTTTGACATCAAAATTATTGGCAGGCCCTCTGTTTGGAATCACGCATTTGTGTGATCCAGGAGTTTTTAGACCTGCCTCTCTTTCACGGCTGTATAGAAAAATATATTAATATTGCCTTTCTGACGGGGCTCGTAGGATCTTTTTTTATGAACATGACAGTTCGAACTGAGCCGGTCGCGCCCAATTTTCTTTGAAATAAGTTCTTTTTGTTACTCCTGTTGTCATTCGAAGGTTCTCCATCTCAGCTGCCGGTAATGTGCCGTCAAAATTTTAGTACGCTGTCCAACATTGTGAAACGTTTGAAAGCGAACTTCGCACATTTGCGGTAGACAGCCTTCCTTCTAGCTTAGGCCGCATTTTTCTTTCACACAACATGACATAATTTTCCTGCCACTTCATCTGCCCTACACTTACACGATGATAAATGTCATATTTGCATGTTGCCAATTTATTATATTTATTATTTGCAGTATAAGACCTTAATGTCCAAACCACAAACATACTTTGGCGCCTGCATTGTGGCTGAACTTTATGCGTTTGTCAACGGAAAGCTCCAAAGCGTTAAATTTCAGGCATATAAGTTTGCTATAGTTACTGACTTTTTCAGTCTGGGAAAAAGGGGAACCCAACAAGCATTAAAATAATAAATAAAAATTAATACATAATCTTATCTAACTTTGTCTAAATTAACCTAACCTTATCAGATGACTGATGCCTTTATAGGAAAGCTTATTATTACTCCTGCAAGAACATCCACGAGTTGTTTGAATCCTTTCTTTGAAAAAATCAATGACGAATAATTAGTACCAATCATGTAGGTAAGTAAAAAAATCATTCATCCATACCAACTCCAGCTTAATCAAAGTTTCGCTTCGCAGTGTCCGTCCACCATTTTGTATTGCAACGAAATAGTGGGAATTCTTCGCCGAACTTACACCGAACGGCATGGCGATATGAGAAAATACGGTGACACTTCTACTTCTTCGGTCACCCTGCTCGCAAATTGTGGTTTCGTAATCGGTAAGATTGAAAGAAAAAATTTTCACTTAAATAATTTGCATCTGAAAATCGATTTAAAAGCTTAAAAACCATTTAATTTCTTCTCATTTAGGTGTCACTAACAAGAATTTTCCCATTTTCCCAGAGAATTTTACGAATATTTAGGGAAAAAATGTTCTCTGCTGTACGATCGGCCGTGTCAAAGTCTTCGGACAAAAAAGTTATATCACTACTCCAGCAGATCAACCGTGAATACGCTGCTAAGGCTGCTGCCGCTGCCGGCGGAAGCAATGGCAGAATCGTTGCCGTTATTGGTGCCGTCGTCGATGTCCAATTCGACCAGGATTTGCCCCCAATCCTAAACGCCCTGGAAGTTGACAAGAGGTCTCCCCGTCTGGTATTGGAAGTCGCCCAGCATTTGGGAGAGAATGTTGTCCGTACCATTGCCATGGACGGTACCGAAGGTTTGGTGCGTGGCCATAAAGTCGTCGATACCGGTTCGCCAATCCGTATTCCCGTCGGTGCTGAGACTTTGGGTCGCATCATCAACGTCATCGGAGAGCCCATCGATGAGCGTGGTCCCATCCCAACCGACAAGACTGCCCCCATTCACGCTGAGGCTCCCGCATTCGTCGAGATGAGCGTCGAACAGGAAATCTTGGTCACTGGCATTAAGGTCGTCGACTTGCTCGCTCCCTACGCAAAGGGAGGTAAGATTGGTCTATTTGGTGGTGCCGGTGTCGGCAAGACCGTACTTATCATGGAGTTGATCAACAACGTTGCTAAGGCCCATGGTGGTTACTCGGTGTTCGCCGGAGTGGGAGAACGCACCCGTGAAGGTAACGATCTGTACAATGAAATGATTGAGGGTGGTGTCATCTCACTGAAGGACAAGACCTCCAAGGTAGCCCTTGTCTACGGACAAATGAACGAGCCCCCAGGCGCCCGTGCCCGTGTCGCCTTGACTGGACTCACCGTTGCCGAGTATTTCCGTGACGTCGAAGGACAAGATGTATTGCTGTTTATTGACAACATTTTCCGTTTCACCCAGGCCGGTTCCGAGGTGTCTGCCCTTTTGGGTCGTATCCCCTCGGCTGTCGGTTACCAACCAACCTTGGCCACTGACATGGGTTCCATGCAGGAACGTATTACCACCACCAAGAAGGGTTCCATCACTTCCGTGCAGGCCATTTATGTGCCAGCTGATGATTTAACTGATCCTGCCCCAGCTACAACATTCGCTCACTTGGACGCCACCACTGTGTTGTCCCGTGCCATCGCCGAGTTGGGAATCTACCCAGCTGTGGATCCTTTGGATTCCACTTCCCGTATCATGGACCCCAACATCATCGGCAATGAGCATTACAACGTCGCTCGTGGCGTGCAAAAGATCTTGCAGGATTACAAGTCGCTCCAGGATATCATTGCTATCTTGGGTATGGATGAATTGTCTGAGGAAGACAAACTGACCGTCGCCCGTGCCCGGAAGATCCAACGTTTCCTGTCACAGCCTTTCCAGGTCGCTGAAGTATTCACAGGCCATGCCGGTAAGTTGGTCCCATTGGAGGAGACCATTAAAGGATTCACCCAGATCTTAGCTGGAGAGTATGATCATTTGCCGGAGGTCGCCTTCTACATGGTTGGACCCATTGAGGAAGTTGTCGAGAAGGCTGATCGCTTGGCCAAGGAAGCTGCCGCCTAAGCTGCCACCACACGCGAAGTGCAGTCCTTTTGTATCTTAAGTATATAACAACCAAACAGTTATGTTTTTCTTTTCCTTCCTAATAATTAGGCATTTAATGTGAGCCCGCAGCCAGAAAAAGTGGAAAATAAATGAGAATTTTCGGCGTTAAAGAAGAATTTTGTGTTATTAATTGTTCTATTGAAGTTGTTGCGTAACAACGTCATCTGGTCGGCGGTGGTTCATGTGATTATGCAGAGACGTGTACATAACCTATAATTTGGGAAAAAGGGAGGACGTTATGTAATTGGCAGTGCAGAATTGATGTCGGGATTATGCAAGGGCGGCCCAAATACATTCGACAGAATCTCGGTGGAAGTGGTGTTTAGTTTTTGTGGTTATGTAACATTCATTCGTCAATTTACGGATGGCTTTGTCAGACATGTCGATGGCAAGTGAACAGTGTGAGGTTAGTAACGAGTGGACATCTCTGAAATTTGTTAGTTTCTTCGGAGTGTGAAGGTACAGTTTGTGTTTAACGCGAATTCATGGTTTTAAGGGAGATTACTGATGGAGAAGAACAATGTATTTTTGCATGCGCATGTTTACTGTCGGTAAAGTCCATAGATTATGGAACAATTGAATGGTAGTTTGGTACCTAATCGATTGATATAATTCTACGAGCCAATGGGGAATGCAGGTATCGTATATCTCTTAGAACCTTACATTACTTTTCTAATTGGGTCTGATCCAAATGTGTTTCTTTCACTGCAAAGATAGACACCATGTTCTTTTAGTATAATCTACAAAAATCTGGCTTAAAAAGTAAAGGAAAATTATTTGCAGTCAGGCGGACTTTCGTTTGCTAGTGCCACGCAATGGAATTTTCACGCCCTCACATGTAAAATCAAGTGCCTGAATAATATGCAAGTACCCAAACAGTAATCCTTTATGTATTTTTTACGAAATACGGCGACCAGCCCAGCCAGTTCTGCTTGTGAACAATCTGTTTAAATACGTGAACGCATTCTTGAGAGATGTGCAGTTCGTCTAATTAATGATAATAAGAACTGACATTCAATCTCCAAACATTTGCGTATTGAAGGACTGTCGCAGACCTTTGTCTATTCAATGCTTGAAAGATGGCCTGAGGAATGACAAACACTTTTGGGGGGGAGAATAAATACAACCCCGAGCTTGGATGATTAAAAACGTAGGTATCTGATTTAGCTTTACAAAGTGTCAATTTTCTCATGTTCAATTATTTCCTGAGACATCAAGGGCGTCAAAAGTGTTGAGGGCCATCTCAAACTCTTAAGGCTAACAACTTTCTAAATAGTAAGCAAAGAATTTGCTAATCAAAAGGCTTTGGTTTACTTACTTACTTAGGTTAGTCCGGGATGGACGTGGGCCTTAACCAACAAGAATCTCCATTTAGCCCGATCTTTGGCTAACCAGTTGTTTACTCGAAGTTGGTTGAGGTCTTCCTCTACTGCATTGGAATCGAAGACTCTTCGGGCCGGAGCGTTGGTGTTCATTCGCTCTACATGTCCTAGCCTTCTAAGTCGACTGATACGTACTTTTGTGACCAGGTCAATGTCGCTGTACAGCTCATAGAGTTCGCTGTTAAATCTCCTTCTCCAAATCGCAAACGAGACTCGAAGAATTTTGCAGTCGAGACAACCAAGAAGATTTTCATCGGCCTTTGCTAACGTCCATGCTTCTGCACCATATGTTAAGAAAATTATCATTTGGTTATCCTACTTAGCAGGTGCACTTTTAACCGCGAGGATATATATCAACACTTTTGTCTGTAGAACAAGTTAGCTTTGGAATTGGCTGCGAAGAGACATCTTTGGTTTTCCAGAAGCAACACCTGTCTGCTAACATTTTGGGAGCTGTCAAGGTCATGCTACGAACAGGATTTCGAATTCACCGACCGCAGAAAAATAACTTCCAGTGAAATGCAGACGAGAGAAAGAACAACGAGCTAATATTGCATGGACCCTAAACAACAAAATCATCGGACTGAGCTGTCGCCGGATTCTATATAAAAGAATGAAGCTAATTAGGGTGTGCTCTAACGGTCTCTTCAGAAAACTGTTTTGAATTGTTATCATATGGGGTAAATATGTCTGGCCAAAGTAGCTTTGATGGAAGCTTGTACGGTTGGGAGGGTGTTGCACTTTCGACTATAACCTGGCAATTGCCCAGTGTTGTGACTACGGTTATGTCGGCCCAGACTTAATTTGCCAAACATTAAGTAGCAAGTAGTGAGCAGAAGAAAATAGCAATCACTATATTGCTCTAACCGAAAATATGCCTAATGACTCTCAGCAGTAGTACATAAGCCTCTCAGAAAGAGCACGTACCGTGTATACATTCACTAGATTGAATCAACTGTATCATCGACAGTAAGGGTGATGAAAGAGATGGTAGCGGTTAGACCCTTTATGGGCCAGCGGCAGCGTTCACATCCCCGAAGTAGGTTTCTGGCACCGGAATATCCGGCCTGCTATTTTAGGGTCAAAGCAGATATCATTGAATTAATTGATGTGCCATATCCGCTCTCTCTCTTTTTAAACGTTGGCTATTTCCGAGGTGCCATTTATGGAAATTTAGTTTGTAGGCAAAGCGTTTTCTACTGTAAAGTTATATAATCATCTCTGGGCCAAAGCACTAATCTTGCCTACTAGGTTGGGGGTTTTGCCGACCTGGAACCTCAACGGACTACGACCTAAGAGTATGCACCTGGAACATGCGGACGCTACACTCCAGATGCTACTGAAAAACCTTAGTCGTTCCAAACATGGTACAAGGCAGATTTTCCAAAAGATACGATGGATAGGACAGATATAATAAAAAGAAAATTGAGGCAGGTGCCATAAAAGATAGCATTATTAAAAGGATACGGATTAGTCGTGGGAAATCGTCTTTTATGGCAAAAGTTATTGATTTCAAGCCGATAAGTGCTCGACTGGCTGTGATCCACACCACGGCTACACTACAAAATATAAGCCTAATATGTGCACAGCGACGAGGCTGAAGATCCTTTCAAGGGGGATTTTAATGACATCCATGACGAAGCCTCGAACGAATGGACAATAACGCTCCAGACAAAAGGATCTTCGATTCCAGAGAATAAGAGCGGCTGCTAGAGCGCTCGGTCCGGATAACTTTGAGCAGCGTGCCCGGGATCGCAGAGTATGAAAAGTTGCAGTGTTTTGGGCAGAGACTATCACGGGTCGGGAGCCCGTTAAGGTAGTGTTTCAATCTTCTCTGTGTGGTCTGTTTAACTTTCTATAGTTCTGGGGATATAGAAACTGCGATTGATTCTGGCAAATTGTTTGCTGCTCAGATAGAATTCCATTCCATTTCAGGCAGTAAGGGAAATTAACTGTTTGTGGAAGAACGTGCGGGCCTACTTAAGTGTTTCCTATTAATCCAGCCCAAATATATACGCTAAACGTCCTAAGCAACAGATATTGAAGAAGTTGTTCACAATAATTAAATACTTTCCTTTGTGCATATTGAATGGAGATTGGAGTCTGAACAATGGTGCAAATGATGGTGGTTTGTAACCCCATCTCAAGTGTAGTTCCCGTCTTCTGCCTGTCTGCGCAGTATCCATTGGCAAAATTCCAGTCTTATTTGCGCATCTCCTGTTAGTTAATCGTGTACCGATGTTTAATGGAAAGGGTGCAATCGATTACTCTGTAGAGTTCTGTGAATCCTGGTTCTGGACAGTTCCAACTGTCTGCGGACGCTGACTGAAGGCTGAACTCCCACAGCATGCAAAATCCCACGCTCAACTTCTGCCGCCGCTGCGTCTGAACGTCGTTCCCTTTTATTTGGTGCAGCTGGCACGATATCAACAAAGCGCTGACCTGGTATCAGCGAAACGATTTGGGTATCGTCGTTGGTAGTCAAATCTTGCCAAAAAGCGTTTCCACTACAATATATTTTATTGAGATCAACTTATTAATCGGCTGTTCACTCACAGAGCAAAATGTCGATTGTAAATCAGTTGAATCAAAGTTACGGTACACTTGCAAAGCTGTGATTACTCTTTGTTACGTTTTTTTTCTATTCGACAGTTAACTGTGAACTGCATTGCACATCTGGCTCGCCAAGGCGATTTAATAGGGGGGCACTTCAACGTAAAAGATCTTTTGTACCGTGTGGGCCAGAACAATTTTAAACTAGTAGAATTTCTACTTTACGTGTAAAACGGACAATTTTACCAGAAGAAGAATTCTTTTTGTCCTCGAGGCTAATTTTTTCTTTGAAAAAGATCTTCTTTCTAATTCCATTAAGTGCTGGACATTCACATAAAATGTCTCCAGCTGACTCGTTCTCTTTAATACAAAGTCGGCACTCAGGAGTCTGCTATTTTCATTTTGTTTAGATGATATCTTAAACCATGGTGACCAGTAAGGTACCATACAAAGTTTTTGATATCATGCCTGCTTAGGTTTAGGCAGGGCCGAATGGCTCGTTTGGCCTGTCTTAGACCTGGGATGCTTTCCTAAAGATAGATACATCATAGGTACGTCAGTTTATTAGTCTCACTTAATTTTGTTTGACAATTTTTGTCTGACAAAAAATGTCTTTTCTACGTAAAAAATGGAACAACAAATTTTCATAATTTTGAGTTGTAGGGTTTAAAGTGGTTACACCTCCAAATTGGAGGTCACTTTGAGGGGGCTATAGCTTAAAATGGGGTGGGTCATACAATTTTTTGTTCGGCGGAACTTCCGGGATCTCCCTTTAATATTTCGACCAGATACAATATCGAACTAGTTCAAGAAGAAAATAATATTGCAGAATGGAGAAACATTACTACAAAATTTGTCCTGGATGTAGAACATACAATCAGAATAGAAGCAGTAACACGAGCGGAAAGCTCGAGGTCACACTTTATATGTATATCGGCAATTCAACCATCAACAGATTAACTACTTGAACACTGACCTCAGTACTCCGCAAATTTCAATGGTAAAACGTGTGAGAGGAGAACTACTGAAACTTAATCATCGCGATGACCTTCTTCAACGCTGCAGCCTTTGTAACACTGGAGAGAACAAAGACGTGAGGCATTTTCTTGGATTCTGTTTCATCTTGAAGGAAATAAGGCGTAATCACTATTCAGTCGACTTAATGGGGATTGATGATATCAAACGCGTGCTTAATGATAAGAGATATTGGAGTACACTTGTTTCTTATTGCCAAGACTGCTTTAAGGTATAGAACCAGAATATTAGATGCAGATTTTTAAATATTAATAGAGCCTAATCTTTTTCTTTGTTTGTTTTCAAAATAATTGTTATAATTTGTTGTCAATTCTCGGCAGACATACACTGTATACTATATATCTTTATAATTTTTATTAATGATTGAATAAAGTACCATAAATGAAAATGTAATTGACCGTACTAAGCATTAACACCTAAAACCTAGCTGATATGATGTGCGAAGCTATATTGTTATCGAGATTGGAAGGTTAACTACAATTTTACGGCGAATCTACACGGCAAGAGGAAAAAAAACATATTATGTGTTACTGGGCCAGTCTTGATTTGAACCTGAGACTCCTCGCTTAGTAGACCTTATAGATTCACTTTAAGATTCAGAGATTTACTCCTACCATAGGGATATGGCGTTCCTATTAATGCTTTTATTTTATGAATGTCATAAATTTATTTTCATAGTAAAACACACAACAGATTTCGAGTTTTATATAGAAAAATGTTTATTTCGAACACAAAAATATATCCTAATAATAGTTATAATGTAATGAATAATTTCAAACAATATAATAATCAAAATTTACGCCATTGATTATTACTTGCTTAATTCTAATATAAATGCGATAGATAAAAATATTATTTATTTCTATTTCAAAAGATACAATGATTTTTCTTAAATAGACGACAAAATAAATTGTTCCATTCTTGCTACAATGAAAAAAATTAAATAAATAACTTTATATTTAAAACAACTCATTTCATGCATCAACGCGTTCTCTGTGTACCTGAATTGTTTCAAGAATTTAGTGCAAAAACTACAGAATCACAATTTGTTACAAAAAAATATATAATTTGCTCTTGCGAATGTTTTAAATGTTCTTTTCTTTTTACACAATTTTTCTTTTAACTATTTCTGTACAAATATACTCAATAAATTATTATGTTAGTTTTTTTTTTGTTTTAATAGAATAAATGTATACAATTAAATAATAACAGAAAATAATACCATGACTAGTGGAAAAAGGTGCCTAAACAAGTTGTATAAGCTTTTCTTTGTAAATAAGAACCTTATAGGGGAATTTTGGAGTTTCGAGTATGCGTAGTTGGATTAATTTCGTAGGTTAAAAGTATTTTATTTAATTTTTCGAAAACAGTCTTTTATTTTGTATTTCTTCCAAAACGTGCGGAGTAAATTTGATTTAGATGAGGCTCAAATCATAAAATGGCACACTCTACTGTTTTTCTAGGGAAATAATTAATATTTTTTATACATTTTTACACAATGCGGCTCGGATTTCTACATGCTAACTCGTATAATGTGAGATTTAGTTTAATAGTTTAAGTTTAGTACCCATTTTGTTTGAGGCAAGATATTTGGTGAAGCTGACTTAAAATACATCTTTATGTCTTAGTAGTGGATACGTAGCGGGTATATGGAACAATATCGGATAAATAATTAAATGCGTGTTGGACTTATAACGTTTCGATTAGCCATACTCGGATTGTATGGTTAGAGCGAATTGACCCTTTGGTATTGAGGTTCCATGATACCAGATGCGTGTGTCAACGAGCACTTTATGTGAGAGAAAGGTAAAAGGTGACTTTAAAATGAAAACGAAAGGAATGTCAATGTTTAACTTACCAGCATCGCCGGGTTCTACATAGAACGAAAAGGAATGACAGAGATGATCACATTCTGGTGTGGGGGCAAGAATCCAACTTTTGTTGCCTTGTAATTGTGCCTGCCACATGAGGCGTGGTATGTAGTCCAGCTGAAATATGGATTGTTTATTATTCAGATTAAATATGGCAATAATCAAATAAGGAAAATGGAACGTTGTGGCATTCAAAGAAAGTAGAAAACAAATATTAGGCACAAATGGCCTACACAGGACCTAAAACTTAACTTCTCCAACCATTTGCTTGTGCAAACCTATGGGACCTGCAATTTTAAGCCGAATCCGAACGACAAATTTGAGAAGCTTCTCATGACAATTGATACTCTTGGGCGTTTGTCAGACGTTCGCAAGAGGTGGGGCAGTGGAAAAAAACTTTCAAATGTTACTTGGCCCGGAGGGATTTGAACCCAAGACCCATTTAGATTATTAGTCCAACACACTAACCTCTGCGCCACCAAATAAACTACAAATCAAAAATGCCAGGCTTCATTTGTTATTTCTAACGGCTTTGCATTATATTATGTGGAACTAAAGCTAATAGAGCTTTATGGGCCTGTCGTCGCACATATGGCAGAACCTGGGGAATCTCTCAAAAGGCCGTCCACTAAATCTACACAGTGATGATAAGGCCCATTATAACATACGCCTCCATAGTATGGCGGACAAAATCCACACAAAAGATCGCAATAGAGAAGCTCAAAAAGGTACAACGGCTTGCGTGCCTTGGTATCTCCGGAGCCATGCGAACGTGTCCATAGAGGCAATAACAGGAATTACACCTCTCCACATATACATTCAAAAAGTGGCGATACGCAGTGCAATAAGACTAATACAGTTAAACGAGATCAGTCTAAACGACCATCCGGATCTTAAGACCCTTCTCGATGAACTGTCAGAACTTAACATGAACTGCGCGGTAACAGACCACATTCAAAAAACACTATGCTTCAATAAACGGTTCTCCACGGAGATCCCCAAGAGAAAAGCATGGGTTAGCAATAACTTACCAAACAGCCACAACGGCATAAAGTGGTATACGGATGGTTCCAAAATGGAAACGGGGGTAGGAGCGGGAATATACGGACCAAACAAACGCTTCACGATACCCATGGGAAAAAGTCCCAGCGTATTTTAAGCTGAGCCATTCAAGAATGCGCCAGCCACATCAATTTATCTGGTATAAAAGGTGCAACCATCCATATAGCAGCTATAAACGCCCTTAGCTCGCATACTATCGACTCCAAATCAGTCATGTACTGCTTCAATACCCTACAAACACTCGGATTAAGAAACAAGACCAAATTATGGTGGGTTCCGGGTCATGTCGGGGTAGAAGGAAATGAAAAGGCCGACGAACTGGCCAGAAAAGGTTCAGAAACACCTTTCATAGGTCCCGAACCTTTCTGCTGAATTCCTAGATCACCTGCAACGACAGCAATAAAAAGCTAGGAACATAGAAAATGTAACTATCTTTTGGAAAGCATTCCAGGTCTAAGACAGGCCAAACGAGCCATTCGGCCCTTCAATAAAAATACCAGCAGGTGCCTAAACCTAAGCAGGCATGATATCAAAAACTTAGTAGGGTACCTTACTGGTCACCATGGTCTAAGATATCATCTAAACAAAATGAGAATAGTAGACTCTCCTGAGTGCCGACTCTGTCTTGAAGAGGACGAGTCAGCTGAACACATTTTATGTGAATGTTGTCAAGCCCTCAATGAAATTAGAAAGAAGATCTTTTTCAGTGAACAAATGAGCCCCGAGGACATAAAGAAGTCTTCTACTGGTAAAATTGTCCGCTTTACACGGAAGGTGGAAGTTCTACTAGTTTAAAATTTTTCTGGCCCATACGGCACAAAAGATCTTTTAGGTCGAACCCCCCCTATTAAATCACCTTGACGAGCCAGAAGCTAATAAAAAAAAAATGTGGAAAGGAGGGGAAGCAAGTGAACTAAAAAAAAACTCTGAATTCGGTCGGAAGAGTTAACACACTGAGTCTTGTCTGGGTTCGGGGTTATACTGGTAAATGATATCTCTAGTTTTCTAAGGACCTCAACCGGTGTTGGGCTGGCGGGAATCCCTTGTAAGGTCTTCCGTTAATGAATGTCTCTCCTGTAGACACAATATTCAATGGCATCGCTCTTCTGACAGACCAAACTAGGTGGTAGGATGTCCGCGATACCACTATCGTGGGCCACCCCGATTTCGCAAGGGACACAACCGTGTTTTAGCTGCACCTTCTTCGTTAACGGCTGGGTTATCTCTTTCTAAAGGAATTTAATGGCTGAATGGCTGTAATAAAGCTCAGTTGTCTTCAGTTTTGAACAGGAACAGATCAGATATGAGAAATTCCCTATCGGTGAATATATGTGAAACTTATGATTCGGATGTACAAGTCGAATATCTCATATACATTGCTAGTCATAAGGTTAGAACCAGGCATTTTTGAGAAGTAAAATCGATATTTCTCCCGTTTTTTCGGTTTAAACGGTACAGTATTATAAAGTAATTGTTCTTGATTGAGAATAAAAAACATAGGGACGTGCTACAGTCCGCTGAGGCGAACTGTTGGATACCCTATTCTTATTCCTATCGCTCATAAGTGGGCGTGACAGAAGTCTAAGTATTGTTGAATTGTTAAGAACGCTCTACATATTTTGTTATATAACATTTAAAGGATTTTATCGAAAAAAACCCTCCCTAGCTCAAACTTGGGCGTTTCAATAAAATTGTTTTATTTAATTGTGGGCGTGTCAGTAGGCGGATTTAAAAAAAATTAACACATGAGCATAAAGGGCCCCCTAGAGAGTATATATTATAAATTTCAGCTCCCTAGCTCAAATTTTGGTTTTTCAATAAAATTGTTTTTTTTTTTTTTTTTGGGGTGTCAGTGGGCGGATTTTGAAAATTTTATATCCCGAGCAGTTTTAGGAGTCATAGATCATATATAAAAAATTTCAGCTTTCTAGCTCAAAATTCGATTTTTTCCAAAATTTTGTTTTTTTGAGTTTGTGGGCGGATTTCAAAAATTCGTAAACTTGATTATTTCGGGACCCTAGAGAGTATATGGTTAAAATTTCAGCTCTCTAGGCCCAGTTTAAAGGCCTAATTTTTGCCGACGGACGGACGGCCGGACGGACATGGCTAGATCGACATTACTATCGATGTTGATCATAAATATAGTAACTTTTAGGGGTCTAGGGCAATATTAAGGTATGTTACAAACTATGCGTCAAAATTAATATACCCTTAGAATAGTGTATACAAATGGGAAAGAAACAATGTTTAACAGTGGAGGAAGGGACACGAATAGAAGGTTATTGCTCTGAAGGTCTTTCATGCCGTGCTATAGCCCAAAAAGAGACAGCGCTTGTGTTTCTGAAATTGAACTCCAGACCATAACGCCCCCTTCTCTGCTATGGCGATGGTTCAAAAACCGCTCCTTTCCTCAGGTCATGGAAATAATAAGTATAACAGTCCGGCCCATCTAGGTTTAACTTGTTTTCATCGAAAAAAAAACCTTCCGCCAATCAGTTGTGCTCGTTCCATTTTGGACATCCCAGCTCATGTGATTTTTCGCGAAACACAAGCGTTGTCTCTTCCTTGCGTCATTATGTGGTGTTTTTTTTTTTTAAGTTTAAGGCGCTTTAAGTGTTTAGCTCGGCGAATGGTGCGGTAACAGTGGATAAGCTGGCCTTAACATTAGCTTTCTCTCTAATTTTAGCTGCCGATAAAGCTGAATTTGACGCTATTCTGAGGATACTTCGCGTTTCGCGAAATGTTAAGGCAGAAGAAGTGTTTCCTTTATAATTGTTTGTGTAAGACGAAGGGTTTTTAAATATTTGCTGACACAATGATCACTTCGCTTTATTTTTTTGGGCTATAGCACGGCATGAAAGACCTTCAGATCAATAACCTTCTATTCGTGTCCCTTCCCCCACTGTTAAACATTTTTTCTTTACAATTTTTTTTATTCTCAATCAAGAACAATTACTTTATAATACTGTACCGTTTAAACCGAAAAAACATATTCACTTCATAAAAAAACGTTGATTTGTTCACTGCTTCTAATCTAATGACTCAATTTATTTCCGCATATTCTTTACTCAACTTACAATTTGTCTTCAAAGTTCCGTTAGCTAAATCTCTCCTATACACACATTTCATATTTTGTTGTTAACAAAACAGTCCCTCATTTACCATAGTCGTTTTTTTTCTAATTCATCATATAACGGGAGAAATATCGATTTTACTTCTCAAAAATGCCTGCTTCTAACCTTATGACTAGCAGTGTATGTAACTCATGTATACTGTCATGGTATTAAATTTGCTCGCCTTCGTTAAAGAGACCATAAGGAAAAAAATGGAATTAAATCATGAACATTTTCGTGCGATGACTTTCGACGTGGATTAAATCAGCGGTGTACCAATCATCTCTTTTCGACTTTTGGTGATGAAGCACCATCCCAGGCCATTTTGTTTCGCTGGTTTTTCGAATTCGAATTTTGTGAACGTCGTCCAAAATCAGTTGTTGTGCAAGAAAACTTCGATGCTGTGAAGGAACCGATATTGCTAATTATCATATGAATTATCGTGAAAATAAAGCATGATCGGGCATTAGTTCCACTCGCTTACAATAATACATTTTGCATGAACATTTGGCCAAAAGGATTCCTTCGCGTTTGATACATCATAAGTAGACAATCGCTTTAAAAAAAACGCCCGTGTCGATTATTCCAAAGAAATTTTGAAACAATTCGATCGCGGTGCTTCAATAGACGCGTATGAGACTGTGACAGGCGACAAATCATGGTTCTATGTATGAAACCGAAACCAACCAGTAGTCGAGGGAATGGGTCTTCCAAGACGAGCGAAATCCAGCAAAAGTTGTTCGCACGAAGCACTATGAAACAAATGGTCGCTTGTGTCTACGAAAAAATCGGACATATCTCTACTTCCTAATTCGGAAGACCAAGTGTTAGCTCTACAAAACACTGATACTGCCAGTTCTGCTTTATGGCGCCGAGTGCTGGACGATACTCGGGAAAGGAGAGCTAATTTTGGGTTCTTTTGCAAGAAAAATAATCCGTCAGATATTTGGTCCTGTGTGTGAAGAGGGCGAATGGAGGAGACGATACAACCGCGAACTCTGAGCTGTACCAAGATGTGGATGTAGTCCAAAAAGCCAAAATACGTCGACTGCATTGGCTCGGCCACATCGAGCGAATGGACAATAATGCCCCAGCGAAGAGGACCTTCGACTCCGAGCCACAATGTTCCAAATGGCAAGAAAGACCGAACCTCCGTTTTAAAGGCCAAGCCATCACAGATGCCAGAGCGCTTGGTCTGGACAACTGGAAGCAGCGTGCCCGGGATCGCGGAGGATGGAAGGCTGCAGTGTCTTAGGCAGAGACTCTCCACGGGTCGGGAGCCCATTAAGTAAGTAAAGTTCCATGTTATTCCTTGAAATTGTTTTTGGATATTTGTTATATGGTTCTTTTGTTGCGAGTACTACTAGGGACAGATTCCGTAACAAAAAAAACGACTGAACTTCGTCGTTTCTATAGTCGAAATGATACCGTTTGGTCGTTTTCATTTTACATGATCTAGCCCCTGGTCTGTTAATATGGTGTTGCAACGACGGCCAGGTTGAGGTTGGTAGTGTTTTCACTGTGAAGCGTGAAAAGTCTTATATCGATGTTGTTGTAGACTAGTTTAAAGGCGTTTTAATCTAGGAAGTCTTGGACTTCCGACTATTGTTTATTGCTTCGCTGTTCCCAGTATACCCTTCTTTTTGTTATCCGTTTTGCGTTACCCAGGAAACGCCACGAGTTGATAGCTATTGTCTTCCATTACACTGCACAAGAATAAATAAATAAATCCACGGAAACTAAGAACTTTGGGTTCTTAAGATCTCACTACTTTTCGTGGCAGTTCTAGTATAGGAGAAATTGTCCTTTTTTATTTTTTAGTTTGTATTTGTGGCGTAATTTTATTCCTTTTAACAACGACGGTTTTTTTTTGTTTTGTTTCTTTGTAATAAACCTAAGAGATATGTATAAAAAATAAAATAAATTTAAGGCCCATACAATACAATGCCTTTAACCTAGCTTCTCTAATCATTTGTGTGAGCGAAGCTATATTTTTGCAACGAATGGAAGGAATCTCAATCAATTGTATGCCGACTTGGAACGGCAAATTTGAGAAGCTTCTCATGAAAATCGGCTTGGATTTTGTGTGTTCTGTTTGTGATGTTGACAAATGTTTCATTAATATGATGTATAGACCTCCTCACCTCTATGATTCTGGAAATATAGCGAATATCCTTGAAGGAATCGTTGCTGGGCATCTTAATACTAACTTTCTTTATGAACGGAATAAGAACGTATTAAACTTTCATAGCAATTTAACATCTGTAAATCTTTTTAATGCCAGTGTATCTGTGCCCGATTTTTCTAAAACTTATTCTACCCTTATAGATACCAATATCTATCAATCAACTAAATAAGATAAATTTCTATAGTCAGTTAGATGCTCTTGGCTTTTGTAAGCACGATTATCTCCTTCTATGACCTAAACGTGAGTTGAACAGTAAAAATACAAACTATTTAATATCGAGATTTGTTCACTGAAGTTATAAATGCCAACTGGGAAGCTTTTTACTTTCAACTAACGGTCGATGACCAAATCGATTTTTTTTACTGACAAAGTCAACTATCTTTACAATACATTTATAAAAAAAAGCAGCGGCCCTAAATGGCTACCTTGGGAAGCACCAAAAAGAACTTTACGAATAACCAATTTTAACAAACTGTTTTCTATTTCGTAAGTAACTCGAAATCCACTGAAGTAACGTAGAATGCATTTATTGTCGACTCAACCCACGAAAGCAGATTATGGGCAAATAAAAAAGAGGATATGTGTTGGTTAAAGAACGCTTGATTTCGCAAAGTCCTTTGACTCAGTACCGCATAATACTCCAGCTATGAAATTTCATTTTCATTTCATTTATTTATTTAGCATACTTAAAGTATTAAGCTATTATATAACACATTTACAACGAAATCGTTTAAAAGTTATTTTTTACAAATTCTTTAACATTGCGCTTGTATGCAATAAAATTAGTTTCAAGTTTAAGTTCTTCTGGTAACCTGTTAAATATTTGAAAGCCTTTATATATAATGCTATTTTTTAACATTGCATTTCTATAATACGGTAGTCTTATATTATTAACATTTCTTAATCGATATGGCTGTACCTCACCAACATATCTAATTAGGTCGTTAAAATAACTAGGCAAATCACCTATTCTCATCTTGTAGATAAACAAAAGAACATCTAACACCAATTGTTGTTTCACACTTAACCAATTTAGACGGTTTAGCATATTAGCGACACTTGCATAACGATTACAATTTAAAATTATTCGCATTGCTTTGTTTTGCATTTTTTGCAGTCTATATATGTTACTATTAGTTAATAAAAAAAGCACTGTAGAGCAATATTCGAAATGCGGTTTGATTATAACATTATACACTCTGATAGATGCGTTAAAATCTAATTTACTTTTGATTCTTCGTAAAAAATTTACTTTCTTCGCTACTTTTTTAACTACATAATCAACGTGTTTATCCAGCTTTAAACTGCTATCTATGATAACACCTAGGTACTTTATTTGATCTACTTGCTCTATATTTTCGTTTCCTATTTTTAAATTAATATTGCATTGTGTTTTAAATATTATGGACTTCGTCTTTTGAACATTCGTTTTAAGTTTGTTTGCCTTGAACCAAATGTTAACGCTGTCTAGATCTTCTTGTAGTTGTTCAGTCATCGTGCCGATGTCCTTACCCACGTGATATATTAAGGCATCATCTGCAAACAGAACTATTTTGCAATACCTTAATACTCTCCATATATCGTTTATGTAGATTAAAAACAACAGAGGTCCAATTATCGATCCTTGAGGAACTCCCAACAACGTTGATCCTACTTCCGAAAGTTTACCATTAACTGATGTTCTTTGAGTTCGCTGACTTAGATATGACCTGAACCATTGTAGTTCATTGCCACGTATACCGTAGTGTTTCAATTTTTGAATTAATATTTCTCTGTCAATAGTTTCGAAAGCTCGCTTAAGGTCCAAAAATACAGCTATAATAGTAGATCCGGCTGCTATGTCTTCTTTCCAGTTAATTAGCACATAATTTAAAGCAATTTCGCACGAACGATGACTTCTAAATCCGAATTGATTATCAATGATAATGTTATTAGTGTCTATGAATTTTTGTAGTTGACTTTTGCCTATCTTCTCAATTATTTTTTCATACACCGGTAACGCGTTTACTGGTCGAAAATCTTCACACCTTCTCGAGCCCTGCACTTTCTGTATTGGTGTAACCAACGATTCTTTCCACGAGCTTGGAAAACATCCAGAATCTAATGATTTATTAATAATCTCTGTGAGCACGTTTCCTACTACTCCGAAAGCATCTATAAACATTTTAGGGCACATAAAGTTAAAATCTTTTTTTTGTTTCATTTGACGTAGCACCTCATATATATCATACGGGTTCACTCTACTGAATTTAAAACGGCACGTAAGTTCATCTATTTGATTGACATACTGAACAGTCTCAATTGACCGGTTTATGTCCATAACACTGTCCACGAAAAAAACATTAAACTTATCTGCAATCAGTTTTGAAATTGAAAGATTATTTCCACTTTGAGGGAACTGCGGTGGCCCTCGTTAAAAACTATTTCTCTGAAAGAACTTTAGCTGTTTCTATAAACTCTCAGCCTTCTTATTATCTTCATAAAGTGTACTTCGATTTCTCTGGTAAGTGCCTCCCAGTAAAAATCAAAGTTTTTTTTTTGGCAACAGCTCTATTATACGGAAGTTAAATAGAATATGCGTGTACCCCAACAGATTGGATTTCCAGAGAACCCGTTCGGCTAAACCCAAGAGGATGTTTGTCTCCATCCCCACTGTGGAGGTGGATCTCATTTGCCCTCAATGGTTGACCAATTATGTTAACTATGCAAGATTATCTCTTAAGTCTGTTGTTTTCGCAGATGATATGATCCTGCTTTCGAGAGTGAGCGAGCAGGCGCGGAGTCGTCTATAAAATGACTGCACTACTACAAAGGCGCGAGACTTGGCCGGGGTAATAGATAGTGCCACAAGCATCAATCTGTTGGACTCCCTTCAAAAGGAGCTCGCACGTTCAACAGTCAACGAGAAAAACGGGG
Organism: Portevinia maculata; assembly: GCA_949715645.1. Lineage (NCBI taxonomy): Eukaryota > Metazoa > Arthropoda > Insecta > Diptera > Syrphidae > Portevinia > Portevinia maculata. The sequence goes on along the minus strand of OX454527.1, from coordinate 191,692,905 downwards.
TTATCAATGCAACAAGGGCGCATGGAAAGGAATAAAACGGAAAGCCCCGCCAGCGAAATCTCTGGAGGTACCCAAGTACGGCAACAACAGAAGTCTTGCCTGAAGTCCGAAAGTCCCCAAGAAACAGCGATTAGAAGAGTTCCAAGGCTGCAGCGTACACTACCATTAGCAGCGAAGCGTACTGCAGGAACTACTGAGCAAGCGAAACCTTCAGCAGTCTCGAACATCTTTTAGACAGCAAACGGGAAAACCACCGATAAACGACCATCGGCAACAGATGACGAAACACTTGACATTATCCTCATGCGCGGGATGCGGAAATGCACGGATGTCATTAAAGTGATGAAGGGAATCATCTATCTATCTATCTACCACGGATATTAAAAATGGGATCGGGAGACTCGAGGAATCCATTGATAAAATGAAGTAAATTGGGCACCAGCCCAAGAATGCTAGCTGCCAAAATACATCCCAATCACAACTGGAGGACAATGAAAATGCAGTCATAAGGAAGAGAGGAAAACCTGAAACTGAGCTTCAACCGACGCACTTCTTGAGAAGACAGCTGCAGGCTAGAACTCCTAAGCGTCCAACAAGAAAGTTATGCCCAGGTGCTCAAGAAGAAGCCTGAAAGTCGCTTTTCAACCCAAAAAACACAACAAGCGCGACCCCGACGAAAAGCTACAGCAAGAGAGAAAAAAAGAAGAAAAGACATCGGAAACTTCGACCTGAAGCGTTCTTAAATAAGTCAAAGGAGAGGAGGAAGTACGCCGATTTCCTGAGGTAGATACAAAAAAGGCAAATCCGGATGACACCAAAACTCTAATTAAAAGGGTACGGCAAACGAAATCCGCGAGAGTCGGACACACCAAGAAGTGATGGCCTGCAACTTAATTGAAATTATGTATTCTCTCCTTAAAAAAAAATCCTGCTTGACTCTTGTTCTAAGACAAGACATATGATTAACCGGTTACACGAAAAGCTTATGAAGTATGATAGGTCAGGATAGGTTAAGTGGTATAAGGGCAAAGAAAAAAGAACTTGGAAGATAGCTATCTCAAACTATATAGTATTTGAATTAAACTTTGGACGCCTTAGCAACTTTACTGCATATAGAATGATCAGCTCGCGCAGGAAGGGGCTAAGAATAGCATTGCAGGGCCCGCCAAAAACAGAGTTTCTCGTAAAACACGACTCAGGTGAGATATCACATTTAGACAATTCTACCAATCCATGTGAGCACATTAATGAACACATTTAACACCTTAAAACTGTCGCGCATGTGTGCATGCGCTTTTTTTGATTGACACGACTGTAGTTCACCAACACAAACGCAAAAGAAAGGCAGAATTAAAAAGTTCTGGATCACACAATTGCAGCAGCACCAGCATTGGATTGGCCTCAGCGACAAAGTGATTCAAAATCGGGAGGCCTGCCGTTATTTTCTTAGGTCTAACCGGCGAACCCCACAGGCGGACTAGTAGGGATGCAGTTAAGTGGGAGGGTTATGATTCCTCAAATCCCAATCATAGCTTTGATGTAGAGAAAGAAGATTCTATGTAGAATGAGCAATCAGAGTGGAACGATGCAATCAAAATATCATCGGATGCACTTTCCTTTGCCAAAGCTACCATTCGGCAACACAACCACGTTTTACAGTCAGTGATGAATAACGTTATAGTGCTAGGCCAGGTACGAGAAAATGAGCAAAATATTCTCTTGCAAAAGGAAAAGTCAAGCAGCCAGAAAAAAAGGAACAGGCTGAGCAGGGATACCGTGCAGTTGTTAAGCAAAAGATGCCTTATGATTTATAAAACTTAAAAGGATTACCGTGTAATATTTTTTTTCCGAAAATTCTCATAATCAAAAATGCGTCTACAACAATACTTACATGCATAAATGCACCCTGTTCATAGCCAAGGAATATATAATCCGTATTCGGCATTTCCGCATCCTCTGGCAAGAAGTGTGGCCGTGGATATAGTTTTCTCAACTCCTCCAGCACAACGGGATGACAGTTGCTCCACCCCACATACCACGGATGATGACCATCGACAAACTTTGCCCGTTCATCAGACATCAGGAAAACCTCTTTCAGTGACTTAAAGTCCGATCGAAAGTGCAAGAACTGACAGTCTTCGTCCAAAGCTCCCGGAGTACGTTTGTACAATTCTTTGAGATACGTAAAATTGAGAGTTTTTGCAGCGGGCCAATGAGTAACAGCATTCTTTATGATAATTGGCTGAGACGAATATGCGAACGGTGCAAATTCATCCCGAGTTAGATTCTGTAGTATCAGTGGCCCGTGAACGGAACTGAAAGACAAAAAAATGCAATAGCAATATTACATAAAAATAATATAATAATAAAAGGACCTACCTGCAGAATCCACAGTCGCTGATGGGACGTGTCGCCTCCCATACGAGATAATTATTTGGCAGGAAACATCGCACACCCAAGATGAAATGTATTGTACCAAAGAACACAGGCGTGGCCAGCATTATAAACAAAAGGATACCGATTGCGTACCATGGATTCATGTTGTTCTGTTGCTCTTGTTCCAGCGATTTGCGGTACGCCATCCGCAGGTCAGACTCTGTGACGACACCTGATCGGAGTGCTCCATTATGAAGTTCATCGAGCTTATCGATCAAATCTTCGCCAAGACGTTCTCGGGTTCTAGCAGCCCTGCTTGTCGCTGCCGATGGCCGATTCCACAGCTGGAACAGCATTCACGGAATTTTTTATAATGATAGGCGAGCTATTTGTCTAACTATTGCCGGCGAGATAACTTTGTCAATTAAAGGGTACAAAGTCACACTAAATAAAGGAAAAACAAGTTGTTTACAAGAAATCAAACTTTTACATCATCTCGCGACTGACATTCCATAGTTTTGTTGTATTTTTGACACGTAGTAATTGGGGATGTTTTTTTTTTATTTTCTTGCTCTCCCTGTCTTATTTGAAAGCAAGCTAATTTTGTGCGCAAGGGATATTTATGTGAGCTTTGGGTGGACGTGTATTTTAATCCACGACTGATCGATTTTGTTCCACTTCAGAGTTGATATTATCTAGAGCAAAGTTCTGCCTATTAGGTACTGTTCGCTGGAGCTGATGGCAGAACTACAGAGTTCCTACCGCGTCTCCACGAGCAATATTTCCTAGGTTATCATCTGTCACTTTTTCATAGAAAGAAAGAAGGAATACTATACAACGTGGGCACTGTGGCCATTATAAAGCTTACTATTTCAATAGTGGAAACGACACAGAGTGAAACACTTCATTAAAATACCCGGCCGTAGAAATAGGAACTGAGCATTATATAGAGTGCAATTTTTCATAGAATACAATTAATTGTCTCCACAAGCAATTTGCATAGAATGCTATATTGCATTCTAAGATATACTGCTCGTGGAGACACCATGTTAACGTGTTGGAGATAATTTGTCTATCACCATATTCAGTTTATCTTCCAAGTTGGAAAAACAATGGAATATTCCGAATGAGTCATTTGCATTTCTCGATTCAATGGGATATCGACTTTTTTGTTTCTTTACTCTTTCGGGAATACTTGGAATGCATTCCTTTTTTTTAAGTGGAACAAAAGAAATATTCTCTTGTATGACAGATGCACTTGATCAACAAAAATGTTAGCAACAGCAGGCAATCATATGGGTGAACATTTATTCTTAATATATGAATAAATATATTGAATATTAGTTATTTGGTTTTAATTTAGGAGAAAACATACAAAAGCAAATCAAATTGAAGTGATGGTGGAGTTTATGATAAATAACCATGACCTGGCAGGTGGTATCACTTAAAACAACAAATTAAGCGGGATATCGATGGTTCCTGGACAAGTTGAGAACACGTGGCTGGATGGAAAAAGCATGAATATGTTTGTTAAATTATTTCGCTCAGCACGTACATTTGTGCGCCGCCTCTGTACCCCTGCTGTTCGCTTCTCTTCAATTACAACACCAACGGAAATATCATAATTCATAATTCATCTCGAAAACTTTTATTAAAAATCGCACACAAAAATTAAATTTGAATTCAATTTTTATTGACCCTTTTTTGATTGCGCACACACGAAACACAATTTATTTACTTTCATTTGTAGAGTTTTTCTAATATCAATTTTTTTTTTTCATTCCGTGTAAATTCCAGCACATCCTTTGTAATCCATTCGATTTTGAAATTCGTTTTGCATTTTCAATTCACTCGAAATTGAGCCCAGTGGTGATTATATAGCTTTACTCAAGATATTCTATTTCAGCCATATCTGCACCTTCTATTTAAATATCCCTTTTCACTGTGATTCAGCCCTAAACCATATGTTTAGCTGCTTTCAAAAACGTAACGCGAACACATGAATCCCTCTTTTTTTTTAATCGGAATTTATCCGTAATACTCACGTTTTCCCATTCATAATCCAATCGAGCAAGTGTATAGATTTCCTTTTGCATTTTTCCTCCCCAACAAGTGGAAATCTATTCATTATTTCCTAATTAAATAATAATCAAAATATTAAATGCAATCAAATTAACTTCCATCAATGTTCATACCCAAGTGCAAATATTTTTACGAAAGTGTTTTACTTAGAAATTCACAGAAAATCCCAAATTAACATTACTAAATACTGCCAGGGCTTAAGATATTTAAAAATAATATAACTTTCACTCTTCAAATAAAAAATAAAAATAAAAACACCACCAGTACATGAAGTCTGAAAAAATAAGCATTGAAAGGTGATACAAAAAGTGCTGCTAAAAAATGAGTGAAGATAAAGTTATCCGTGTTGGGTCCAGGAAAAGCGAAGTAAGTTTATTGAAAATTGAAATTCCTTTAAACTGTTCAAACTCAATTGCCATATCTCAACAACGACACCACCCAAAAATATATATTAAAACATCTATTTAACTGCCAATTGCCGTTCGATAAAAGTGCGTGTTTTGTTATATCACCGTTTTTAATTTAGTTGAATATCTCTCTAATTTGAGAACGAGACTTTTGGTTGGCAACTAACCTGACCGCAACTGCGTTATCACACCCCAACTATTTATGGGCTAGATAGTATTTAGATCTATATTAGTATTTTTATTTTTTAGTATTTAGAATATTGTTTTGCTCTATTTATTTGCAGTTGGCGCTAATTCAAACGAAGCATGTCATCGCCCGACTGCAGAGGATCTATACAAACAGGAAGTTCGAAATTCGTAAGTATTCCTTTGAAATTCATTCACTCTAAGACGATAAGCAATCCATTAGCACGTCGCTTGATGGGATCTAGCTATTTGGAAATATTTGCTTTAATAATAAACCTCAAGTGCGATTGTTAGCGGTGGCTATTGCAAAACATGAAAGCAATTTACGAAATTCTGTTGCTGCCACACCACGAGTGGATTCTCATAATTATTTTAGCTGCTCCGCACATTATATTATTTCTCATTGCCTTAAACATTTTCGAAATTATCCACCAAATTCCTGCTCTGGTTGTTAGCACACCGCTGGCCCTGATTTGGGGGTACCTCTGACCTTCACACAGATTTACATTAATGATCTTTAATGTTAGATTTGTATGGCGCATTTTATTACCACTTTCAAAAAATCGTTACGAGTGTACTTCGACTCGAGTACCATCACACTGGCGCGGGCGACGGGACAGACTGAACGGCCGGTGTTAAATTAATTTTGAAATTTAAATGCAGGTCAGTTCGTATTGTTTATTGTTGTCCGCGACTACTTGCGTGAATTTTGTATTCATTCGATTTGGTTTTAATGATGCGACAAGTCTATTTTGATTGCCATAAAGCCGTAGTTAGAAGTATTCCCGATACATTGGCCTAACCAGAAATAGAACCAGTAAATGGATTGGGAAACACTTAGCTATGTTTTGTGTCAATTGATGGGCTATTCCCTCTTTTATGCGTATGATAATTATTTGGTAAATACCTCCAACGGTGGGTTATACAAAAGATCCGGTTATGACATAATCTTGATTTGAAGAAACTTTGAGAAAAACCTTGTTTGGCAAATCAACAATAGAATTCAGCATATTAAATTTGCTAGAAAAATACCAATTTCGCAGCGATAATACCGTTCATATTGCCGACAACTTTATATTCGGTTAATGGACGTGTGCATGCGAAATTTTCAGTAGCCCGATCTGATTTAATTATCGGTTTGTTGATGAAAAATAGGTGAATTGCCAAGGGTACAAAGTACAAACATGAAACATGAAAAAATGAAATTCTGGCGCAAGTTGCTAATAAAAGTAGAAGCGACTATTTCTCGTGTGGAACCTTACTTCCTCAAAAAAAAATGTATTAAGATCGCCGCAATGTCACTCTAACTCATTTGCGATGTTACGGAGATCAGTAGAATGTGTCAGAAACAATTGGTTGGAGTTAGATTAGGTACTAGACACACAAGCTGTTTGCCACTAATATTTATTTTATTTTAATTGCAATGAGGAAGGTGAAACGCCGATGTGTGGGAACCCTTTTTTAAGAGCGGAAGTCTTCCGTTGTTGTACGGACTAAACCCTCGGTATCTTCAGGCATTACAACAATACTTCTTCCCAAACTTCAGGCTTAATAATTCATATTGTGCTAATTTTTCTTTGTATCTGGCACTGTATAGAAAAACACTTTGTTTCAGTATTTCTTGCTTGTGGGCATTGTCGTTGTCAGGGTTTCGCCTATTTTCGATTCTAGCGTTGTGTCTTTCTGCCAGCGGGTACATAGAAAGTAAAGTTGGCATTGTCTTCGTCTGCTGGCCTAGCCATTTTTCTCATTCTATAAAGGTTGCCGTTGAAGCACCTGTGTTCGGTAGTATATGGGCAGTTTACTTCCTCCTACCTGCTTTCAGTCCGCGAATCTTTAATATCAACCATAAATAATTTTCCCTTATTTTTCTGCTTTATCGCTTTTGCCAACGTTGCACGTTCGTCTATTGGGCTTCTGCTGTTGTCGTTTCCTTTACCACCTCTCATATTCTCTTGTGGATGTATTTTTGTTTGCTGTCCCTATGAGCTCCATCGATTACGAAGACAGCTGATTCGGATACTATCGTCATATGAAGACTGTACCGCTGCCTTTAGCGCATCAGCCCAGATCTCGCAGCCAAACAGAAGGTCAGTTCTTAACTAGATTAGAAAGAGTTTCCATTTGCCTGCAGTTGGGCCTCTATTGTTTGCAATCAGATAGCATAACGCTGTAATAACCTTAGTGGCCGGTTCGGAAGTCGACGTTATTTGTTGCCAATACGTGAGCTTAATGTCCAGCAATCGAGTTCGCGATTGTATCTTCTCCCCCGTTCGCCCTCCTCCCACACAGGACAGAACACAGGATATTAGCTTCCCTTTCGAACTTATCGTCCAGCACTCGGTGCCATTAAGCAGCAGGACAGGATTAAGGTTGATAGAGCATGCATTTTGTCCTTCGACTTCGGACTTTTGACCCCCTTTATTTTGACAGACCGAAAGAGCAGCGGTTTCTTAAGGTAATTCTCCGTCGGATCTCCACTTAGGTGTCATTCGTGGAGTTGTTGTTGCTTACTCTATGGTAGATGAACTTCTTACCTACATCGAAGTTATTACTATCAACAGGCACGTTTTTTTTGTGGTGGACAGTTGTTTGTTGAAAGCATGTACTTGGTCTTTTCCTCATTAACTTCAGAAAGAACTATGTCTGACTTATCTGCTGCTAGTCCGTGTTTTTGCTTCCAGATCTGGATGCGATTAAAAGCTTTAATGAGACGCTTCTGGGCGTGTTCGGTGTTCCACGAGGTAACCATTGCAGTGATATCATCCGCGTAGATAGATAGATAAATAGATAGATGCATTTTATTTAGCTTTCAATAAGCCACTTAGTTTAAACATTATTTACAATAAATTAATAAGCTTTTGTAAGGAATGACAATAAATATATAAGGTTTAAGATTTAATTTTTGAAATACAGTTTTTTATCTTTAACTTTCAAATTGTATTTTTAATTTATAGTATATTTAATGAAGTCAATAATGTTTCTTTTAAATACGTTGAAATCTGATTCGTTTTTTAAATAAGGTGGCAAATTGTTAAAGGTTTGGAACCCCATGTAGTACATTGTCCGCTGTCCTCTTGAGGTCCTCGCTCTTTGGATTCGTAGATCGCCTGCGGATCTTAGGCTATAAGGTGAATGATGATTGTTTGTTGTAACACCTTCCAAAAGATAATTCGGGCATAATCCGTTTTTTAATTTGTGAACGAATAGCATAGTATTCATAAATAGTCTTTGGTTTACACTTAGCCAGTTTAGCGAATTCAACATTAAAGTTACTGGGGTATACCTGTCACATTTTAACACTATCCGCATAGCTTTATTTTGGAGGACTTGGAGTCTATTTTTTTGAAACTGAGGACATGTAAATAACAAGCTACCACAATATTCAAAATGTGGTTTATTAATAACGTTATACACCTTCACTGCACTGTTAAACGAAATATTTTGTCTTATTCTTCTTAAGACCCCAATCTTTTTTGATATTTTTTTACATGTATACTCAATGTGATCATTGAACAATAGTTTTTTATCAATCATGATGCCAAGATATTTTACTTTCTCAACAAGTTCGATTTGGACATTGTCAGTTACGATGTTGGGGGGTGTATCGATCGAGTTATTGTTAATAATTAGGCACTTAGTTTTATCAGTATTTAGAATGAGTTTATTCATTTTTAACCACGCACTTATAGCTCTTAAATCACTATTTATATTATTCATACAGCTAAGAAAGTCACTCCCACATACATACAAAAGTCCATCGTCAGCAAACAATACAAGTTTTGAAAACGTTACCACTTTGACCATGTCATTTATATATAACAAAAACAGGTACACACCGAGTATAGTTCCTTGCGGTAGTCCAATATCGACCCAAACCGCGGCTGACACATTTTCATTCACTTTGGTACTTTGGGTTCGCCCAGTAATGAATGATCTAAACCATTTTAATTCATTAGACTTAACGCCCATTTTTGATAGTTTATCAATTAGGATGTACCGATCTAATGCCAGCCATATAGGCATTTTTGGGCATCACATTTCAACACACATGAAAAATTCCGTAGGCCGGGAGCTATGATTGAGCCATGTGCTTCACGATCAGAAATTTCCTCTCTGCGTGGTTCATAAATTTGCTTTCTGTCTCTGACCTTCTTTCAGCGGTTGGTACTATGAAAGAATATTGAATTGTCAAGAATTCGCATCTCATATAAACTCTGTTGTTTTACTACAGTGTCAAGCACTCATAGCTCATAGAACCTGTACGCCGATGGTGTAGCGTGTATTCAGGCACGAAAGCTGTGTGTGAAAGACATCTCAATAAAAACAACATCCTCTCCATATTGAATTTTGTTTTTCCATCAATAACACACGCAAATCATTTCGAATAAATAAAAAAACGACTTTCCAGCCGAAATAAGTGCCTGCTACTTTATCAGCATGATTTGACTGTTATCAACTTTCATTTATTTTTACCCGTATACCTTGTTTCAGTGAACGATATTCAGATAAAAGAGAATTAAATTCTAATTTAACCAAAAAAATCAAATTATAAAAAGAAAATGAAAGCATACTTTGCAAGGCTATGCCGGTAGGTCTTAGCAATTGACTAAGTACCGGCATAATGAATTATTGGCAATTGGGTGCAATTGCACAATTGTAGACGATCTCCAATGTCGTTATGGCCGTTGGGTTCACAATCTTTCCATACTCGTGGTTCAGAAATAAAATGACAAAATCACTTCTTGCCACATCACAAAAACCAAGAGTATCATTGTCTCGTGAATTTAATTGTTACCTTCAATTCGTTTTAACGTTGAAATACAATTTCGCATGACGGTGATTGATGAGTTTTTATTTTTATTTTTTTATAATACCCCATATGGCTGACACTGCGACCTGAAAGATCTATTGCATGTAAAGGGTTTACTATTCCAAGAGACGTACTACTTCTCTTATGAAGGTCAGCACGTAATTTGTATGTGATAACAAACTCAGCGCATTAAAAGTGTCTCTTTTAACGGAGTGAATGTAAGTGATGATAAGTTAATAGCTGAGCAATTTAACTGTTTTTTTGTGAAAAGCATAACTGACATCAATGTCTCTATTCCTTGTGTCCCCTTTAATATTATGCCCTAGTAACGTGAATGTGTCTTTTAAATTCAGATGCGTAAATGCAATCGAATTAAATAATGTGCTGAATTCAATAAGCAAAAAAAAAAAAGATTTTAATTATATCAGTGCAAAATTAATATTAGAATCCTTAAATATCGTCATACCTTTATTTCTAAAATTAGTTAATACGTCCCTAATTAGTGGAATATTTCCCGAAACATGGAAAGAGTCTGTGATAACCCCCTTACAAAAAAAAAAAAAAATCGTCATGTGTGAAGACTATAGTAAAAAAATATAGTATAAAAATAGTAAAAATCCAAGTGGAAGAGTATTTCGAAAAAAATAATCTTTTTCTGGAATCCCAGTCGGGTTTTAGAAAAAAACATGCATGTGAATCGGCCTTGAATAATGTGATAATTAGTTGGAAAGAAGAGCTCGCAAACAAAAACAACGTAATCGCAGTTTTTCTAGATCTGAAAAGAGCATTTGAGACGATCGATAGAAATTTCCTAATCCTGAAATTACAAGAGTATGACATTAGGAATAACGAGTTAAAGTGGTTTCAGTCGTTTCTCAATGGAAGGTCACAGAAAACAAAAGTAAATGGAGTATTATCGAATAGTATTCAAACGTTATTTGGTGTTTCGCAAGGATCAGTGTTGGGTGCACTGCTCTCTGCACGATATAAAGACTGTGACACAATATTCTCTACTTGCCCTACTCGCGGACGATGCACTCATATACAATGTGGCGCAAAAGTAATCCTCCTATCAGAAAATGCTATAAATTTTGCGATTGGCCCCTAATGTCAGTTCTGTTTTGACATTTGTGTAGTAAACACATGCGAAATACACGTTAATAAACAATGTTACGCTACACTGCTCCAGAACGCGGAATATTGGTGACTATTTATTTGAGCAATAATCGGTCGGTGACTACCCGTCCAACGCCTACTGGTGAAACACTGCGACGTTTAGCCGCTCGCCTCGAAGAGACTGGCACAACACGAGATGCTGCCAGGCGTGGCAGACCCCGGAGTAGCCGTTCTGCAGAGAATATTGCTGCTGTAGCCGAAGATGTCATGGAAGCGCCGTCGACATCGACCAGACGACGTGCCACGCAAATGGGTATCAGTCGACGGTCTTTACAGCGAATTTTGGTACAAGATTTGAAGATGTTTCCGTACAAAGTCCAGACGGTGCATCAGCTGTTAGCTGCTGACCGCCAATCGCGTCTAACATACGCTCAAGCCATCCTTAATCACCACCAAGAGGAAGATGATTTTTCGTCAAAAATAATCATGAGTGATGAGGCCCATTTCCATCTTAGCGGGTACGTAAATAAGCAAAATTTACGCTTCTGGGGCACTGAAAATCCGCGTGTAACCCACGAAGAGCCATTACACCCGCTCAAAGTCACTGTATGGTGTGCTGTTTTCGCTGGAGGAGTCATCGGACCTTTTTTCTTCGAAGACGTCGCGGGCCAAACGGTTACTGTGAATGGTGAGCGCTACAGAGCAATGATCAACGAGTTCTTTTTGCCGCAACTTGATGAATTGGGATTGGAAAACATGTGGTTCCAACAGGACGGTGCAACGGCACACACTGCACGTGCCACAACCGATATGCTGAAGGATGCATTTCCCGGGCGCCTAATCTCCCGTTTTGGCGATTTGCACTGGCCAGCAAGATCGCCTGATGTGACCGCTCCAGACTTCTTTTTGTGGGGCTTTTTGAAGTCGTGGGTTTATGTCAACAAGCCTCAGACTCTTGCAGCTCTTAAAGACAATATCCGTCAACACTGTGAGGACCTATCGCCGAAAGTTTTGGCCAAAGTGATGGAAAATGCCGTAAAAAGGGCTCAAATGACAATCAACTGTGGCGGCGGCCATTTACATGACATCATATTCTCGACTTGATGTAAAAAAAATTAAAAGACCAAATAAAAATAATCCACAAGAAGAATCAAAGTTTTTCATTTTTTTTTTAAATTACAGCCAAAAAACATCGGAAGGTTATTTTTGCGCCACCTTGTATATAAGCGGTGAAAACATCGATGACTGCGAACACAAATTACAAGAGGCTCTGCCCTTCAAGCAAAAACACTGACCCTACATTTCCCGTCATTTTTGGATCCGCGATATATGAGGCGTTCCACGCACACATTTGTAAATTGACTGTAACTACATTGGCAATAAGAAGAAGAGCGAGAGTCGAGAGTAGTTATTTGTAATGGCGATTCGTTCATCTGTCACTGACACTGTCTTTGGCTGTAGCTGCAGATATAATTTTCTTTGAAAGGTAAACCAAAATTGAATTTATTATTGCACACAATTATTTGCTTAATTAAACTTTGTTTGAATTTAGATATATCAAAACCGAAAAAAAATTGCAACCGATGAAGGCGAAACTACCAATGGTATGCCGCATTTCGATGATTTAAATGCTACCGGCACAAATTCATGCTGAAAGTAAGTAACATACATATGTATAGATAACATGCACATTTATTTGATTCATTTATTTTACAGGAGAAGGAGAAATGGTTGCAGGTATACAAAATGCAAAAATGTATTGTTTTTAAGAAATAAAATAAACATGAACAAACATTTCTGATTTTTATTTTAGCAATACTCGATTCTCGTTTCTCTTCTTATCTAGCCACGATTTCTGCCTTTTTTTTTGGATCAGTTTTGGATTAGTTTTTTGCTGACCAAAGCGAACTCAATCTGTCACAATACATACACATGTGAGTCCGCGGCTATTACAATTTCCATACTAATTGGACCCGTATGCGGAGCCGTATGCGGTGTAGTCCATATGTCATTGACTCCGTTTGCGGACGTAAAACGGAGTCTCTTGCTTGAAGGGAAGTACCTGGTTAATGTCAAACAAGCTTAAATTAAACATAAATACACTCCGCTTCAACTGAATAAGCACAAAGATTTTCTAAGCTACGTTGTCCATTTTTTCAAAACCTTGTGCCGTAATATATCATTTGATGATGCAAACTGTTTGCGTATGATGTTGACAAAATAAATCGGAAAGAATAATTCAAAAAGTGCCGCTATTTTTTCCCTGGTTGCAAAGCATTCAATATGAAAAAATGCAGTTTTATTTTGCGTCAACTGAATAGACACAATGTCATTATTTTCACTGCCTATGAGTTTTCTGCGGAAATTGACACATTAGATCAACAGTTGAAGTGCTTTAAGTAAATTTAATTTGATTAATTGTATTTCAAAGAAAAACAGGTAGATCAAAATCTTTAGTGTTGAAAGAGCTCAAATCGATTTACTAAAAGACCAAGGACTAACCGGGCGTTCTATCGCTGACAAAATTGAACGAAGTTCTAGTGTGGTCTATTCTTATTTAATAAGCAAAGATTCGCACGGAAAAAAAACATGAAAGGAGGTCAAAAAACGGCAACAACAGCGGTTGATCGAAGAGCAATTTTGAGATGTGCTTCCAATTCCTGCGACTCTGCGGCAAAAATAAAGCAGAAATCCGGTGTTACCGCAAGCGTTTCAACAGTGCGAAGGGTTATCAATAGTGCCAAACATCTAAAACGGTTAAAAATTCAAAAGAAACCACCACTTAACGAGAAACGGAAGTGTATGCGCTTAGAATTCTCTAGACTCCATATGAGTTTTCAAAAATAATGGCGTCACGTAGATTTTTCGGATGAGAAGAAGTTTAATTTTGATGGCCCTGATGTGTTTAATTAATACTTCCACGATGTGAGAAAAGAAGAACGATTTTTAGCGCGGCATCATAGTCGAGAAGGTGGTATTATGGTATGAGGAGCAGTTACCTACTATGGCACTGTTGAGTTTGAGTTAAAAACCTCAAAAATGACTGCATTAAGTTATAAAGGAAATTTGAGTAGGGCAACGCCCCCATCCACACGGCGCCCATAGTAAAAAATTGGATAGAGGAGCAAAATGTGGAATTGCTTCAATGGCCGCCGTGTTCACCTGAACCTTATAGAAAACGTTTGGGAATGGTTAGTACGAAAAGTTTATGAGTCTGGCCGTCAGTTTGAGGACTGAGAATCCCTTATTGCAGCCATTAAATTGGCCTGGAGGGAAATTTTGCTGGACTACATAAAGAGACTGTACGATTCCATGCCGGATCGAATTTACGAAACTGTTACGAATAATGGCGGCAGTACCCACTACTAAAATTAACCAATAAAAAACTATTTTAAGAAAAAACTTGTTTCATTTAATCCCAATAACTTTTATTTCCAATTTCAATATTTGTGTATATTCTGTTGACGCAAAATAAAACTGCATTTTTCCATATTAAATACTTTGCAAGGGAACCAGGAAAAAAATAGCGGTACTTTTTGAAATATTCTTGCCGATTTATTTTGTCAACATCATACACAAACAGTTTGCATCATCAAATGATATATTATGGCACAAGGTTTTGAAAAAATGGACAACGTAGCTTAGAAAATGTTTGTGCTTATTCAGTTGAAGCGAAGTGTAAGCCTAAATGTATAGTATTCAAAAATGATTCTCTAGTTAGCCTAAGTGTTGATAATACAGTAATTGAACAAGTTCAACAATTTAAATACTTGGGTGTTAATTATTAAATTTAACATTAAAACTACATCTTGAGGAAAATCTCCAAAAAGGTATGTTTTTTAGGAGAATACGAAATAAAATATCAGTATTATGTGCAATAAATATATATAATGTGATGATTAAGCCTCACTTTGAATACTGTTCCACAGTGTTATTTTTATGTAGTGATTTTATGTTGTCCAAGTTACAAAGATTGCAAAACAAAGCAATGAGAACAATTTTAAAGTGCAATAGACTTACATCGATAGCGTTAATCCATATTAATATTATAAATGCGAAAATAACTCTGTCTGTCTGTCTGTCTCGCTTTAACGCCAAAACTACTGAACCGATTTAAATGAAATTTGGTACACAGATAGTCTAGAGCCTGAGAATGGACATAGGCTACTTTTTACCGCGGGAAAATGCTTCATCCGCTGTCCAGAAGCGGAGATCTAAGCTGATATCTAAGAAACGTTGTAACTATCGAATGCTTTCTAGCTCCTAGCTTTGGAATGACTCATCAATATAAAGTTCAATTATGTACAAAGATTTTAAGATATAAATCATCTTTGTAGGTTATCCTGAAGTTGAACAATTAACTATAAATTTTATACGATTTAAAAAAGTAAAATGTTGGATTGAAGCGTTCAGTGGAGGAAAATTTGTGTGTGTGTGCGGCACAAATCTGTTTCTCTACCTGTACCTTTTGTGCAATGTGCTTTTTCTTTCTTTTTTTTATGCACCTTTTGCAGTTTGTGTTGTTTTTTTGTGGCGCATGGCCATGGGATTGAGAAAGATAGGGTACGAAATGTAAATGAGATTGAGATGGAGTCACGCTCAGAGTATATCCATATCCAGTTCTTATCACCAAGTATTTTGTTTTAATTTTGAGAAGTGGCAGACTGGCGAAGCAAGGCGAGCTAGTGTTAAATACGTTGTGGCTTAGTATTAAACAAAGAATTATATTGAATGGTTTGTGTTTTTTATTCAAAATTAAATACTAGTTATCTAAGAAAGTACCTAAGATATGTCGCCGAAACACAGCCATACGAACTACGAAATAGAAATGACTTTAGATTGCCAAACTATTGTTTATAAAGGTTGTCAGTTATTAAATACACTACCACATAAAATTAAACTTGAAAACAACCTAATTAGATTTAAAAGAAACATTTTGAATTTAATAAAAAAACTATGCAACACTAAACCCAGATGGCCAAGCTCCCACTTACCCAACTGACTGTAAAAACAAAATGAATAAAGTCTTCACCCGACTCCGACTAGGGCACACTGCTCTTACACACAGCCACCTCCGCACCAAAGATAACCCACTCTATTGCCAACTTTGCAACTCCAACCAAACTATGTCCATTAAACACCTGGTCTACGATTGCAACGCTATCCAGCGCAAACTAAAGGAAATATATCCTAATTCTACTCTATCCGACCTACTAACAGTTCCCTCCGAGACTTTTCAATATAATAAATCTAGAAGAAAGCATTTAACTATTCAAATATGTACCAGACTTAGCCGAAAGCCCTGCAGCTAGTGCTATTAGTTTTAATTGTATTAACTCTGTAATTTATTATAAGTTAATAAAGTTTATAATAATAATAATAATAATAATAATAAAAAAAAACAGATTTCCTTACAATAGTTAACCATTATAATTTCAAATTTATATTATATACTGTGAATTTTTTGTAAACGAATTATGAATAGCAGAATCTGCTAAATAAATAAATAAATAATAAAAAAATAAATACAGACAGAATACTGGCTCACATGGCTCTAGTGGCACGCTCTGTGGCAGAGTTTATAATTAGCGTGCGCTAAAGGGATTTTTTTTTCTGTAATTGATACAGTACCCTTATAATGTTGCCACAGCGCAGGCATTTTTGTTGCTGCAAGACGACGCCGCCGAGATATTTGACCTCACGCGAGTAGTCTTTAATGTTGATAGGTTCAAAATTGACCAGTCTCCTTCTTGCAAAGGGCACTAGAATGGTTTTGCAAGGATTAATGGACAGTCCTGTATTATTACACCATTCTAAAACGTGTAGTAGCATTCGGTATGCTCATAGTTATTAGTATCGACATGTTATCTGCATACCAGCTTCGGGCGTTATAGCCTAGTCTCTGAAGGCTGACTAAAAGGCTGTCAATGACTAGTTGCCGCAGGAGGGGGAATAATGATGAGTTCAATACCGTACATTTCACTCGAGATATTCACTTTAATAAATAAAACAAATTTCTGTTCACACTCAATGATAAGATTGTGTTTAATATTGTAGGAGTTAGTCCAAAGGTTGCAAAGAAAATACGTAAGATCCGAGATAACGGGAATGTCTTATTGCAGCGAGAAACTAAACGGAATTGATTGGGAGAATTCGGGGACGTCAGTCTTTGACCTTTTTTAATGTTAATATAAACTTTGGAGGTTGTGTTTTTCCAGAGGATTTTTTTATCTACGCATCAGATTCGTGTCGCCCCCGGCTAGAGACTGGATAATATTATCACTACAGCGCACACCGATAACAGCACTTGTTGTAAAAGGCGAAAATCAAATCTAGGCAATGTTAACATTCGTCTGCTCAGAGAAGGAGGAGTGCCCAGGAAATTCGTTTGCCAAATTTCATCAAGAATGCTGCCAGGCTGCTTCTTGTGGATGAAATACTACACAGGTGGCAGTAGTATTGTGAAGGACTTCTAAATGAACAATTTACTCGGATATATTTTCCGAGAGCCATTCCTAACAATGAAGAACTACACGACATTACTATCGAACAAGTTAGGAAGGCGGTCAAAGACTCAAAAAAAAAAACGAAACGCAGTTGGGTCAGTGTTCTGGATGAAAATGTGAGACATCGGGTCCAAATGGCGCATGATTCTCATCTCCAAACTGATGAGAGGCGATCCAATGCCTAACCAGTGGAAGAAAAGTTGTCCTCTTTCTTTGTACAAAAGAAAAGGCGATACGCTGGACTGTGACAATTATCGTTCAATGATGTCACACACCATGAAGATCGTTGAGCGGATATTAGATAGCCGAATGCGGAAAATAATACTGCTATCTGGAGACCAGTGCTGGTTTGTTGCACGTAAATCAACCACAGATGCAATCCAAAGTACATATATGGATCATGATGGAAAAACATCGTGATTCATTAAAGGAAAGGCCTTTGATAGGCAACCAAGGGATCTGTTATGGGTGGCGCTTAGACAGCGAGGGGTTCCAGAAACCTACGTACAGATGCTCATGGAAATGTATGAGGGAGTTAAGACAAGAGTATGATGCCCCGTTGGCGTCACCGACGAGTTCTCAATCATAGTCGGTGTACACCAGGGAAGTGTGCAAAGTCCCTTGATATTTATTACAGTCCTTGATTAACTGCTTGAAGGAAAAGTAACGGACCTCAAAGTGCATCAGTTATTCTTCGCTGACCATGAGGCCATCATTAGTGATATGATCAAACGTCCCTGCAACGAGCAATTGATGTATGGGTGGAAGTTTTGGAGGGGAATGGGTATCGTATTAGTCCGAAAAACCCGAATACTTGTACTGCCCGTTCTCTTAGTCGCTCGGACCTATTCCAGACATTTATATGAGTGGAAGAGTGATTCCCAAATGTAAAAAGTTCAAATATCTGGGATCTATGATCAATAGCG
Source organism: Portevinia maculata (assembly GCA_949715645.1). Taxonomy (NCBI): domain Eukaryota; kingdom Metazoa; phylum Arthropoda; class Insecta; order Diptera; family Syrphidae; genus Portevinia; species Portevinia maculata. The sequence goes on along the minus strand of OX454527.1, from coordinate 191,674,493 downwards.
AAGCAAGCTGTGATGACGACACTAAGCATCGCGTAAGCGTGGGGTGGATGTAGTGGCGGGAAAACTCAGCTATCTTCTGTGACCGAAATATGACCCTAAGCTGAAACCAAGGCTCTACACCGCTGTTGTGCGCCCGTCGCTCACATACTTTTCACAATGTTGGTCAGCGTACAAAAAGTATGAGGGCAAATTATCGGCAGCTGATATGAAGATGCTTCGCTTGGCAGCAGGAGTAACAAATTTTGATTGAATAGGAAGTTCTAAGATCCGAGGAATTCTTCACGTCAAAGAACCTATCTCGAACAAAATGGAGAGCGACTATCATGATCAAAGGAGAGATAGCACAAACCCTGTCAAACAGGCAATATCAATCAACGTTTCCATACAATCGCGAAGAAGATGCAGGCCTAAAAACTCCTGGACCACACAACCAGCATTTGATTCGCCTCAGTGACAAAGTGATTTAAAATCAGGAGACCTGGCGTTAATTTCTGAGGTCACCGACGAACCCCATAGACGGACCAGTAAGGCTGCAGTTAAGTGGGAGGGTTATCATCCATTAAATCCTGATCATAGCCTCACCGCCAATAAGGAAGAAGAAGAAGACATTTACTCGTATACATCGTCTTCTTGCTGCAGAAGATACTTCATAGTTCTTTTGGTAATTGTGAGAAACATGAGAATACTCTATTAGTAGGTAGCTTTATCGTAAACATTTTTTAATTGCTTCATATTAATAGAAGTATTTAATTGTCCTGTAGAGTTAGGGGAATATTAGGGGGGCGACGAACTCGTTTCTTTCCCATAATGGCTTGGAGTTTTTCTTAAAATGCAAATAGGTGTCGGTCAGGCATTGCCTATGCCGATGTAAATCCCATGGTCATTGTCAAGACTCTTCAATGTTTGATGGAATGTCGCGTGCATCACAAAACAAGATGACCCAGTTTTACATAAAAGCAATATACCATTGAGCTACAAACAATTAATCATCATTGTCCTTAGATATTAGCCATTAAGCATTTGCTTAATATCTGTTAATATTTCCAATTAACCTCAAAATAATTGTGTCAAGTGTCACGTTTGATTAATTCATTCCTATTCTTTTTGTCATTCACTCTGTTTGAAATTATTAAAATGGCTCACTTTGCTCGTATATCCTTGCAGATACCATGTCAACGCTTGGAGATCGCGTGCTTAATATATCACTGCCAAAAATCGGCGAGAAATCTCTATTTACCCGCGATCTAGAGAATGCCCTATGTAACGGTGGTGTGGACTTTGTTGTCCATTCGCTGAAGGATCTGCCCACAGCATTACCAACGGGAATGGCAATTGGTTGTGTACTTGAACGTGAAGATGCTCGCGATGCTCTTGTACTGAATCAAAAATTCCAGGGAAACACCATCAAAACACTGCCAGAGGGGAGCATAATAGGTGAGAATACGCTAAGTTTGCATAATCAAGATACAATATAAAGTTTTTCTCTTTTCAGGAACCTCCTCCCTTCGTCGGACAGCACAAATTCGCCGAGAATACCCCCACCTTGTGGTATGTGACATTCGTGGAAATCTTAATACACGCTTGGCCAAACTGGATGCTCCTGAGTCGAAATTTGCTGGCATTATACTCGCTCAGGCGGGGCTCCTTCGGATGGGATGGACGAATCGCATCAGTCAGGTATTGGAACCGACTGATCTCCTGTATGCTGTTGGTCAAGGTGCCTTGGCCGTCGAGTGCCGATCGAATGATGAGAAAATTCTAAGAATGCTGCAGTCGCTGGTATGCCTATCAACAACGTGTCGCATCTTAGCTGAGAGAAGTTTCCTTAAGACGCTTGGCGGTGGCTGCAGTGCTCCCGTAGCCGTGTGTTCAACACTCAATGGCAGCCTCAACGATGAAAACTGCAATAGCGGCGCCGGTCTGAATGTTATCGGGGCGGTGTGGAGCTTAGATGGAGTTACTGAAATTCGCAATGAGTTGTCGTGTTCTTTGGAACTAGAACGGGCTAAGTTTGACATCAATTTCAATGGAAATAGTAGTGATGGCTCTCCACCATCGAAACGATTGCGGAAAGATGGTAGTCAAAGCCCGGAAATTAAACCACCAAGTCCGACGGTGATTAACGACGACTTGAATGCTGGACTCCTCGAGAATATCACTGACATACAGCAACTGATTAGTATTCATGGGGAACTATTCAAAAAATGCCCCTTTAGCGCAGTTCATCTCAGAGAGCGTGAAGCCAATGGTAACACCACTTCAACGCCCATCAAAGATGAGTGTCCGCTGAAAATTCCAGTTGGCCAAGACTTTATGGGCCAATGCCCATACGTCGCAACCGATGCTAAAGTAAGCGCCGCACAGGCGGAGGTGTGCCCAATCACTGGCAAGACAGCACCAACAACTACCGACTGCCTTCCGAGTTCAAGTAAGTGCCCCTTTAAGGGAGTCGCTGCCAAACAGACAACAACTACACTCCCAGGGCACGAAAGCTGCCCGTTTCTTCAAAAGACTATTAAAATGTTTGACTATGCTGATGAAGAGAAACCCGAATCGACTCAAGTCCTGCCACTGCTGTTAGATGACACGATTAATCTTTTCTGCGGACTGTTTCGTCACAAATGCTATGACTATGAGCTGTATGCGAAAAGTGAGAAGCTGGGACAGGCTCTTGCCGATGATTTGATTAATAAAGGTGCCTTGAACGTAATGAAGTGTGCGCAGGATGAGATTCACAGTAAAATTGCATAAGAGGGAAATAAGAGTTCACTCATCCATCAAATCGGTTGGTGCTGGGCTTGGTAGTTGTTTATGTCCTTCCTATTCCCTGCGGTTCCTCTCTCAGAAAGTTCATTGTTATGTAAAATATGTTAGAGCCTTTATTCATTCGTCTACCATAGTTGTTATCATTTTTTGGTTAAGTTTTTTGTTAATTATTTTCGCTTTGACAAAGAATGAAATCCAATCAACGTGTCTTGTTTTTTTGTAGAAAATATTTTTTATGTAAGTTAAGAACACACAATCGGTGAGAAAATATGTATTGTGAAGCAATAAAATGCCATCAAAGAAGAAATTCAAAAGCCGTTTTATTTGAAAATTGTGGAAAATTTAAGATGGCAGATAATGCAAGACTTAAACTTATTTCACAGGCTACGAGATCGTGGGGGTCTGGAAGCGACAATTAATAGTTGTACTTGTTATCTGCATTGACCGATAAACAGTTCTGGTAAAAAATCTTCTTCTACCTCAATGGCGGTGAGGCTATGATCAGAATTAAATGGATCATTGTCCTCCCACTACTGGTCCGCCTGTGTGGTTCTCTGGTTCGACCTCAGAAAATAACGGCAGGCCTGCCTATTTTGAATCAGTTCATCACTGAGGCCAATCAAATGCTGGTGTTGCTGTTTCCCTACAGCTTTAGGGGGCATTTTTCGTTCACAGAAGATGGCTGAGTTTTCCCGCCACTTCATCCACCCTATGTTTACGTGATGATTAATGTCAACACAGATTGCTTCGCCATTGATTATACATACCAGAAATTTAAACTTTTTGCATAATCTTTACACTTTGGATTGAAACCGTGGCTAATTAACCTGCGACAAACCCGCACTGGTCCTCAGATAGCCGTATTTTGTTCCGCATTCGGCTATCTTATACCCGCTCAACGATCTTCATGGTGTGTGATTGAACGGTAGTTACCACAGTCCGAGTGTCGCCGTTTCGGAAGGTTGGGCGTTGCAACGCCTCTAATCAGTTTAGAGATGAGAATCATGAACTATTTGGACCCCATGTTTCCCATCTTATTCCAGAACTCAGAGGGTATCTCGTCTCTCGACAGCACGCGTCTGATTGCCGTGCGGGCGAAAGGGATGAAGCTATATTCGAAAAATCCCTCGTCGATCGCTCTCCACGACAGTGCTTTGTTTTAAACATGTGTGTTGTTTGTTTATGTTTACTATTTAGTACTTGTCGATCAACCGAAGGTAAAATACTGATTGTATTAGTGTCGCATCAATAAATTTAAAAAGGAGTGCAAGCCAGGATTGCAGAAAGGATTGAGCTGGCCGAGTTCGTACCGTGCTTGGCTTACTCCTTAAAACTTATAGGTGTTCATTCTGCCACTACTAGGTGGGACATTATGAAAAAAAAACTTTAAAACAAATTAAAAAGGAAGTAGTCAGATGAGATGGTCGGCAAAACATGTCGCTGTGAATGCCCTATTAAATAATTTGCCATAAATAGCGGAAGCCTAAGTAGCCTTAACTGCTGTAAAGGTTTTAAATTTATTCTTAATTTAACTATTTAGGCTAATATTCTCCGCGAAATCAATCGAGTAAATATAGAAATTCAGAAAGAAGATAAAGGGTTTTTCAATAAGAGCGCTACAAAAGTTTTTTTTAAATAAAACAAAAACGGTTTTGGATATCAATGAAATTCTTTATTCCTGTGAAAGTACGGTGCCATTATGTATGGAACTCGATTTCTTTTGCATGGCCACCACGGGCACGCTTGCAGAAGTCCAGACGCTGAACCCAATTTTCGACGGTTTTCAAGCATAAATCGGCCGATACTGCTACAATTTCACGTTCGATATTCGTACGAACTTCATCAATCGTCGCTGGCTTGTTGGCATAGACCATAGACTTGACGTAGCCCCACAGGAAATAGTCTAACGGTGTCAAATCGCACGACCGAGGCGGCCAAGCGACTGGACCATTTCGTGAGATAACACGGTTTCCAAACTTGGTTTCCAATAAATTGATTGTGGCATTCGCTGTGTGGCTTGTGGCGCCGTCCTGTTGGAACGGCATGTCCTCCAAGTCCATACCATCCAATTGGGGCCAAAAATATTCGGTTATCATTGAACGGTAGCGATTCCCATTCACAGTAAGTGCCGGTCTTGATCATCACGGAAGAAGTACGGCCCAATGACGCCGCCGGCCGATAAACCACACCAAATCGTAATTTTGTCGGGATGCAATGATGACTCATGGAGTACGTGTGGATTGCTGCCTGACCAATACCGCATATTGTGTTTATTGACGAAGCCATTCAGCCAGAAATGAGCGTCATCGCTGAAGATGATTTTTCGATGAACGATGCTCTTAACGTTGAGGCCACTGACTCCGAATTTCGATAGTAAATTTTAATAATTTCGACTCGTTGTTGGCTCGTATATCTATTTCATCATGAAATGGCAAACCTTACTGAAGAGAAATGTCAAAAGAGCGGCAAGAAATTCGGCGTCGTTTGCTGTCCCTGTCGCTCTACTTTTGTAGCGTCCCTGTTGAAAAACCCTTTATTATCCTTGCCCGTTCCGTCTGCTCAAAACTTAGCAAAAAATGAGACAAAATCCAATGGAATATTGGATAAAAGAGGCTGGAGAAGTTGCTGAAAAAAAGATGATGGTGTTGACCCTATTTTGCAAAACAAACGAATTCCGAAACGTAAAAAACATTTCGATGAGAAGTGTTAAGACGAATTACAAACACTCCAACCTGTTCAACTATTTTCTAAGGATATAATGGTGGTATTTGATCGAATCATATCAGAAATTAAAAAGAGGTTTGATTGTGCTATTATGCTGAATTTGAATTTTGCATTTCTTAATGGTACTAATATTTTGAAAATGTGAATTGAAGAACTAAAAGTATGGAGCAGATCTGGCTCAAAAATATGAGCGAGATCTAAGCGCCGTTGAATTCGGCCAGGAACTCTACGTTTTTAAAGAGCAAGCTCCGCTTTCTCTTGCAACAGATCTATGCGCATGATTTGCAGGATACTTTTCCTTATATTTGTATTGTCCTACGAATTTACTCTACGCTTCCTACTACAACCGCAAGCTGTGAGCAAAGTTATAGCAAACTAAAACTAATTAAAAATTATTTGCGATCTTCTATTGCAACACTAAGCGAGTGTTGCAATCTTAGCGATAGAAAATCAAATTGCAAACGAGTTAAATTATGACAAGGCCATAGATTTATTTGCTGAACAAAAAGCTCGAAGAGTAAAATTTGAAATTACAATTCGCAAATGCAATAATATATTTGATTTTTATTTTTACTATACATATTTTTATTTTAAATCCAATCCTGTGCTGTGTATAAAATATATATCCCAAACGTTCAGGTCTATATATCTATCTGTAACTAAATAGGCTTAACACAGAAAGAACAGCGATGGATGCATTATTTCCCGAAGGCCTATATAGGCTATGTCCAATTTTTTTGTAGTGTTAACTTCTTTAGCCGCGTTGGGCCCTTTTTTGTAGGGGAAAATCTTATAGGTTCGCGTCACCGCGACATGCTCGTGACTATTTTACAACTTATTTATGCGATTGCGAGGCAACGGCTGGACGGATTTTACCCAGAATCAGAAAATTAGGAGTAGGTATCCGCAGAAATTTGAATTTTTGAAGTGAAAACGCACGCGCGGCGACCGTACGCTGTACACGTTAGACGCTTTTTGGATGGGTGGAATCTCATACGTTTTTGTCATGATCTTGTACAGCCCGTAATATATTTGAATAATAAATAATAAAAAACCATATAAACATGTATATAATTATTGCTCGGAGTGTCATTTACTAGATTGTTGATGATAATTTTAATTCAAATATGTATTATGAAATTTCAAATTTTAATACTAAAAGTTATCCCTTCTATCGGCAGTCCCTATAACTGCCAATTTTTTTTCAGTTCAATTTAATTTAAAAAGGTAAAAATAAATATAAGTGGGCGGGGCGGCATTTTCAGTTTTTGCCCCGCTTAAAAAAAAACTTAAGATCCATGGCTGGCATTTGACCATTCTGAGCGCCTATGTTGAAAACAGCTGTGCGCCTGTTCAAGCTGTTTTGTCGGAGTTTGTGAAAAGCTTGGTTTCTATCAGCAACTAAAGAAGAAATTTCTTCTAACACAAAGGAACTCTGTAGTACGACTAAATAATACCTCCTTCAATGAATCAAAGGAATCATAGCTCTCCCCCTTCGCTGCATCCCTACTGGTCTGCCGGTCGGGTTCACATGTTTGACCTCAATAAATATTGGCAGGTCTCTGCGTTTCGGTGGAGGTGGAGAAGAATAATGATTGCGAACAGTGCAGATGGCGACAGCGACGAAGAAGAATATTCAGTGGTAGTACAAAATGAAGAAACTGAATAACAAATTCAACCTTTAAATGAATTGGTTTTAGTGGAAGTTGATAGTTTCAAGTGTTTTAGTACTGCTTTGTTTGCGCTCGACGGAGATATTGTAAAAGCCGCTTTTCGAATTAAACAATTGTTTCTGAATATTTTTTGTTGAAATGTTTTATTTTTCTACTTAAAAAATTGCTTACAAGATGAGGATAGCATTTTCAATTGTTATTCTTTTTTTCTTTTTTTTTAATTAATTTATTCATTTTCATTTAATTTCTTGTAATTAATCAGTAATTTAATAATAATTGAATTTTAACAATACATAATTATATAAGTAATATTACCTACTTGGTTTTCTGGTTTCTCCTCCTTCCTCCTAGTTCATAAATGCTTTGTAAATGTTTTTGTTTTCTTTCTTTCTTTTTCAATTACATATTTATACCATAATTTTGTGAATTTTTCTTTTATATTTTGTTTATCAATGAGAAGACCTTAAATTTGTGTGGTTCTTTTAATTATGTTTTGTTTCATTTAACTGGCTGAGGTTTATTCTTTTTATTTATTTTTCAGATAGTGACTAGATACGCGAATGAATAGGATGATTTTTTGTTTTGTTGTTTTCTGTTTGATTTGTTTTTACTTTATTCTTAAATATTATGTAGTTTTTTTTTTGAGAATGATTTGAGTAAAGGTAGTAAGTAGGTAGGTGATAAAATTTGTTTTTATTTTCCTTTTACTTTTTTCTTCGTGTGTTCTTTTTTGTTTTTAATTTGATTTAAGTAATACATAATTTAAACTATGGAAATATACAGTATATATATATATATAATATGTTTTTCATCTTTTCTAGTAAAATATTGTTTAATCTACTTGTTATTTCCTTTTTTTGTTTTGGTTTTCAATTGAATACCTATGAACTTATAATTTACTTATAAAAAACTATGAACTCATTTAATGCAATCACTCAATAAGAAAACAAAGTACATATGTATATATAACAAAGTATATAAAATAGGTTCTTCTTACATAATAAGTTGATATTCACAGTAAAAAAAACAAAAAATGAACTGATAAATTATTTTATTTAATTTCTACAATCTTCGTTAAACATTTCTACACCTAAAATTAATTGTTAAAAGCACTTAATTTTTACAAATAGTTAATGTTAAATTATTCCTTTTCGTTTTGTTGCTTGATAGTTTAAAGTTAATTCTTTTTCCGTCGTTCACTATGAAGCATTTTGCATTATTCCAATGTTTGTGTCTTGTTGATAGCTATGAAAAGTTTTTTTTTTTTAAGAAGCATTATAGAGCTTCCATTATAATATCAATCAGATTCGAACACTCTGTTGAGTAAAATAAATTTAATAATTATAAAAATTTGTTTTATCTCACATTTTAATGGACAAAAAAATGTGAGATGTAAAGAATTACGATTGTGGAAGCTCTTGGGTTTTTGTTATTATTTTTCTTATTTTTTATATTTTATTTTACCAGTTTATAACATTTTTTGTGAATATTTGATAAATTTAAATTAATAATAATTTCTTTTTTTTCGATGGAAAATTATTTGAATAATGATTAAGTTTTATATTATGTAACTGCAGTCGTCAATGGAGTTTTGTTTGTTGTCGTTTTTGTTAAGTGTAGTTAATTGCATTTTTCATAATAAAAAATACTTTTATTTATTTAATTTACTTTCTTGTTTTATCTAATAACAATGATATGGCTGCAATTTACAAACAAGATATGTCAATAATAGTATTCGATTTTGTATACTTTTCTGTAGTGAAACAAAAAATTAAAAAAAAGAATCTAAATCTAAATAAATCCAAAGAAAATTAATAAATTCAAAATGATAATTTTGTATTAAATGAGTTAATTTTTGTTTATACATTTTGTACTGCAGCAATAATTTATTATTCATTTGATGTGAGAGTGTATATTTGTATGCTAATTTTTTTTAAATATGTTATAATTTAATTTTGTTTTCATTTTGTTTTTTAGAATGTGACTGCCATGGTGACTAAAAAATAAAATTGTATAGCAAATTATATAAATGATTTTATTGTTAATGAATTATTTGTTTTTGTTGGTTTTATATGGTAAATACATGTATATAAATATTTATTTAATCTTTTAAATTCATGGAAGCATAGCTTTATATATATTATATATTTTGGGTGTCTTGCCAATTAAAAAAGAAAATATTTTCTATTAGTAAATGAATTTGCTGTTTTTTATTTTGTTTAAATATAAATATTTGCTTGAAGTGTTGCTTTTATATCACTAACACAACTTATAAAAAAATACTTGTTTTCTTTTTTTGGGGTTATATATTTATACATTCAAAAAGTGGCAATCCGCAGTGCAATAAGTCAAATACAGTTAAACGAGATAAGTCTTAACGATCATCCGGAACTTAAGACCCTTCTTGGTGAACTGCCAGAACTCAACATGAACTGCGCGGTCACAGACCGCATCCATAAAACACTATGCTTCAATAAGCGGTTCTCCACGGAGATTCCCAAGAGAGAAGCATGGGTTAGTAATAACCCACCTAACAGCCACAACGGCATAAAGTGGTATACGGATGGTTCTAAAATGGAAGCGGGGGTAGGAGCGGGAATTTACGGACCAAACAAACGCTTTACGATACCCATGGGAAAAAGTCCCAGCGTATTTCAAGCAGAGCTCCACGCCATTCAAGAATGCGCTAGCCACATAAATTTATCTGGTATAAAAGGTGCAACCATCCATATATTCACGGATAGTCAAGCAGCTATAAACGCCCTTAGCTCGCATACGATTGACTCCAAATCAGTAATGTACTGCTTCAACACCCTACAGGCACTCGGAACAAGTAACAAGACCAAGCTATGGTGGGTTCCGGGTCATGTCGGGGTGGAAGGTAACGAAAAGGCCGACGAACTGGCCAGAAAAGGTTCGGAAACACCCTTCATAGGTCCCGAACCCTTCTGCTGCACTCCTAGATCAGCAGCAACGGCAGCAATAAAAAGCTGGGAATACAGAAAATGTATCCATCTATGGGAAAGCATCCCAGGTTTAAGACAGACCAAACAAGCCGTTCGGCCTTTCAATAAAAATGCCAGCAAATGCCTAAACCTAAGCAGGCATGATATCAAAAACTTAGTAGGTTACCTTACTGGTCACCATGGTTTAAGATATCACCTACACAAAATGAAAATAGTAGACTCTCCTGAGTGCCGACTCTGTCTTGAAGAGGACGAGTCAGCTGAACACATTTTATGTGAATGTCCGGCCCTAAACGGAATTAGAAAGAAGATCTTTTTCAGGGAACAGATGTGCCCTGAGGACATAAAGAATTCTTCTACTAGTAGAATTGTCCGCTTTACACGGAAAGTGGAAACTCTACTAGTCTAAATTTTTCTGGCCCACACGGCACAAAAGATCTTTTTAGGTCGAAGTGCCCCATATTAAATCGCTTTAGCGAGCCAGAACTTTAAAAAAAAAAAAAAAAAAAAAAAAATATATTTATATCCAAATGTTTCGAATTGTTTTTCTTTTGTTACTATTTATTGGCTTATTTTAATGAACTTTGTGTATATTATATTATCGCAAAACGTATTCACATTATTTTAAGGTGTCGATAGTAATTACATAATGGGCATGAGAAACCGAAACACTCTAATTGTGGTTTTTAAAATAAAATAAACTGAGTTGGGGCTGTGATAATAGGCCAAAGCTATTCATTTTGCGCAACGTATATGGAACGTATACAACAAATGTTCAATACGAGAAAAGGATATCTTAACAAAGAGTGACATCCTGAATAAATATGGGCGAAAGCGGTAATACTTTAACAAGCTTCCTTCCTTTTCTTGTTTCGCACACCACCTGCTACACCCTATTAAAACTGATGGGAAGCGTAGAATATCTACACCATAAATGTAGCATAGAAAATACAACACAACGTTTTTGCCGACAAAGTTCATTCGTATAATAGACAGCAGAACTTTTCAACTTTTTTGAGCACTCAGAATACTATGTCTGAGAGCCTGTAGAAGATTTTAACATTTAAATCTATCTCTACGTTGCAAGTAAAGGGTGTTCCATTAACACTGCCTATTTTGAAACTAGTGCCTTTTTTTTGAGTCGGTCGTACAGCGGTTATTGTTTGCCAACTGTCATCTATGAACATTATGTCTATTATTCATATATTAATTACGCCTTGGCGCGTGTGTTACGTTAAGTCCAAACCCTTTACGTACGCTTTGACCTTTGTTTCAAAATAAAAATTCAAATATTAACGAAGACTCGTATCCTATACCAAGAAAAGCTTGACAGTCGATACCTTTTCCTACCTTCGCTTAGACAAGCGGCGCTTTACAGAAATGTTACGAAACATAACGTTCTGTTTTTACGTGCCACATTTTAAATTTGAAATGCAACGCAGCATTGTGATAGGTTTCATTGATTTCCTATGGTTCAATTGAATGCGTTTGTCAGAGCGAAGCTCCAACGCGTGATTGTGTTTCAATGCATTACGGTTTAGTAATGGAGAATAACACGGACGCACAACGCATAGGAATTGTGAGAATCCACTGGAATGGTGAGATTTTTGCGGAGATGGTTTGAAAATGTCATGTGAATGGATATTTTTCGAAGAAAAGTAAATAGGTACCTTTTATAATGAAGAAATTATTTATTGAGCCAACAACAGCAAATGAGAGGATTGCAGAGGGCGCAAATTGGACGGCACTGAAGATGCAAGTAAATTAAAAAATATAAATTTGTGTACATATTTTTCTACAGGCAGTCCATTAGACTTTGTAGATATAAAATTAAATATTGTAATTGTTTTTGTTTTTTAAGAAATTAAATTGGATCTGAATCACTTTTATTTATCACTCACAGCAAAGTCTCAGGTGCGTTGGAATTACCTCACACGAGACCACACGAAAATGGGTGGGAGGAAGATGTTACAGCAATTCGACAATCAGGCATGCACTGATACCCGTCAATGAAGTAAGGTATCTAGGATAAGAACTAGCTAATCTTTCGAAAACTAACATAGCAGATCTCAAATAAGGCCATCCGTACCTACTATCATGATTATGTAAGAACCAGATGGAAAAAAACATGAGGATGCAGCCCTAGCATTCTGTAATAGATGTGCATGTACATGGAAATTGTAAGACCAATGATACGTACTCGTATAGCGGTAGCATGGTCGAAACGAACCAGTCTGGCCAGGCGAACGAGATTTGCAACAAAGTGCAAAGACTGATGTGCCTGTGCATTACCAGGGCAATGTAACATGACTTGATCCCTCTGCACCTAATGGCTATAGATACACCAGAAAAAACAATCGAAAAAAGTGATTCGGAAAGGAGAAATTTAATGGTTGCAAAAAAACATGACGCAATAATTGGATAACTTCCGCCGTTGACTATACCCAGCATTTTTTAATGCAGCTCAGTAATAAGAAAGACTGGAGATACGAGTTTACCTATAGACTAGCCATAAGCAGGAGTAACAAATAGAATAAAAATTAGAAGTCAAGATACGAGAAAGCCTCCACGCCAAAGAACCTATCTCGAAAAAAAGGAGCGGGCTCTGTTGGTACTGTCATGTTCAAAGCTGAGATCCTACGAACCCTGTCAAAAAGTCAATATCAATCAACGTTTCCATACAAGTCGGACCAGTCGGGATGCAGTTAAGTGGGAGAGTTGTGATCATTTTAATCCTGATTATAGACTCACCGCCATTATAGGAAGAAGAAGAAGACTAGGCATCCACAAAAAAACAGAGATACCGCGAACTAATGAAGGAACTTCAGCAGGAGTGTTTGGACCAAGAAACTAACACATATCTTGCTATACGATATCGTGGCATGGTGGCCTTGTTTACCCCTTGTTTTTAAAAAAAGCGTGCCTTTGGTTTGTACCAAGGCAGCCAATCATGAGTCTTTACCAGCAGCAAAACCCCAATTGGTAACTAAACGGGGCATTGCAAATTATTGGCTTAGAACTTTACTCCTGTGTAACTCTACCTCTTTTAGTCCGCCTGCGGGGTCTTCTTTATCAAACGGTGGTTGCGTTTGTGGATTGTGGCATCTGGAAGTTATTCACCCCACGGATTTGCAGACACACTTTCGGGAGGCACCGTCGTGCCGACGGAGAATTTTCTTAGGAAACCGGTGCTACTTCGGTTTGGCTAAACAAATAGTTTAAAAACTCCTCAGTCGAAGGACAAATTGTATGCTCTATCGAGCATTATCCCTGCCAGTCCTGCTGTATGGTGCCGAGTGCTGGAGGATATGTTAGTAGGACAAATTTAGTAACTTTGAATAGCTAAAAGTGACTTAAAAAAGTAAGGGAACACACCTTTTATTTAGTCTTATGCTGATGCCGACTCGATTATATAAAATTACTAGTACACTTATAAAAGAAAAGAAAAAAATATATAATATGTACTGTCCCTGGCCAAATTATTAGACGCACTGTAGTTTTTTAATATTTTTATGTGTTGCACGAGTTTATGTGCAATATTTTTTATATTTAAACGTACATAAATATAATGTGTTTTTATTTACGAGATTTTGTACATGATTCCATTTTGTATTTATTTTTAACGTGTTGCATTTGCATTACAGTGTTAACCAATTGATACGCGAACGTAAACAAGTACAAACAAAGTACATAAAACCTTACAGTGCGTCTAATAATTTGGCCAGGGACTGTATGTGCCCTTAATAGCGGATTGCTCCGTTTCGTCCAGTTTCATTTACTTCTGCCTACTTCCGAAAACAGCGACCCCATTCGCACTGTACTTCCTTAAATTACACAATCACTTTTTTGTATGGAAAAGCCCTGACAGCTGCTTCCGTTCACATACTTTTAGTATAGGCTATTTAAGAAAGGGAATTCTTCTTTCAAATTTATGACATTAGTTTCAGTTTTTTCATCCATTTATTTAAGTTGGGCCTTATTGCGTTTGCAAGTCAAAGATATTTTCCGATCGCGGTTGGGTGTTTGTCGTATTTTTCGTCGTCACACACACTCTGAAGTAACCAAATGCGAAATGAATCTGAATACACGGCCATTCCCATGATCGTCATGTCCACCAAGACAGGTAAGTTTAAAGTAAGTAGACCAGAAAAAGGTTCATTGAACCGAAAATCTACTTTCAGAAATTATTTTCGGTGTGTTTCGATTTCAAATCATTTTCCTTTTGACCGAAATCTTCATTTGGTATTTGCAGTGAGAGAGTGAAGACGTTCGTTTCAAAAATCAGTCCGCTAAGGACAGTATTTCCGCTGAAAAAGTAGACATATAGTAGATGAAGAACAAAACTTAAACCGTCTTGAAAGAAGAGAAATTATGTTGTGTTTTAGATTTCACGCTTTTCCTCTGTCTGCCAAAATTCTTATCATTCTAATGACGCCTTCTTCTGTGCAACCATCACGTTCATGGGAATGCCGGTAAGTTCAGCCATTGTGAAAATTCGGTATTGTGAATAGGTTTTTAACAATCGCCCGTGGACACATACTAATCCATGCATGCAGATCGTATTCAGGAGAGGTAGTTCGGACAAATTCAGAGTAGGCAAAAAAACAGTTTGTTAATTATATCATCGCCAGAGCGTTAAATAAGTGAAATTATCAAGTGCAATATTTATTAATTGAAAAAAGTCCTGTTATTTGAAAAAGCGTGCAATTTCAAAATGACGAAAGTGTGACAAAATAACCTGAGAGCGTCCCCAACGTCAACCCTTGTCCTATATTTTATTGCACATTTTCAACTCGAAAAGAATAAACGGAATTTTGCATCGCAAATCGCACTTCAAAATTGTCCCTCTTCCTCACCATTGCTAAGTATTTAGCAAAATAAATCATTTCTTCTTGTTGGTACGTAAACTCTACAAAATACTACACAAAACTAAAATTAAATCCTCTAATGGAATTGTTCGAATTTTTAACACCCGCAATTTGTATATTCTATTTTTAAGTTCAAATATATAATTTTCTTTTATTTCTATCGGACTTGTTTTTTTTTTGTTTTTGCCTAAAATTACTTTTTAATTAATTCGTTTGTTTTTTGGAATAATTTATTTTTTAAACGCTTTCAAATTTTTTTAAATAATTTGTATTTTGTCTGCAAAATGTCTAGGTATAAATAATTTTGTTTGTCTTTCATTTTACAATACTTTTTAACTTTATATTGCGTGGATATTTTTATATATCATATTATGTATATGTATATAATAATATAACAAAGCAAATATATAAATGTATACATATATATACATCTATGTAATAATTGTTGTTTACAAAAAAGAAAATCATCTTTCTTTTAATATTAAAAGCTATTTTGTTGTAATAAAATTAATAATCAATATATATATATATTTTAACGTCTTTCTACTTCTTAATTATTGTTAAAGTTGTTTATCATTATTATTAAGGTTTGGTTTTTAGTATATATATATATATATATATTGTGTATATATAATATATTTGTTTTGTTGTAATATATTGTATAAATGTTAGTATTCCATTTTTTGTCTTATTTGGTTTGTTTATTTACATGGCACTAAATGGCTTATATATAGTAATAATATATAGCTTGTTTTTTTGTATTTAAAAAAACAAATTTTTTAATGTTTACTTTTGATTTTTTTTTCGATTTTATTTGATTTTTTTAAATTTTCTGTCGGGAATGAATGACATTTTCTAAATTTATGTTGGTAGTTTGTTTTTCTTTTGTGTGAATTTTGAAAATAAATTTGTTTTTTTTTGTTTAAATAATGATTTATGTATTAGTTTTAATTATTTGTTTTTTTTTCTTTACTTTTTTTTTGTTATTTTAGTAATGTATGTATATAAATTTATATCACATGATTCCAAAAAGGTTTTTGTTGTTTGTTTGTTTCTTATTTATATAAAAATGTTTATTTTTATGTAATGTTTAAATTAAAGCAGGTAAAAAAACAATTAATGTAAAGTGATGTATCAATTTATTTTACAGCAGGGAAAACGACACAGAAAAAAACAAATTGCTTAATGCACATATACAAATTATTATTGCTTTTTCTTTAGCAACAGGTTGTAGGTATGTAACTAATTCCATGTTGCTTACTCTTATATTCTGCCACATTTTTTGTTTTATTTGTTCTCTTCTTTTTTCCGTTCTTTCAAATCCTACGAACAATAAATTAATTTTTAAATAACAAATTATGTTTTTAAAGGCAACCAGTTCATGAACACGTTTAAGCCAAATAGCGTTAAAGTTTAAATAGGTTATGGATTTAAATTTATACATCAAAACACTACGGAATTGAAATAAAAACTTAAATAATAGAGAACTAAAAAATATGTACAAGAAATGGTGGTTCAACGATTTAAGCAAAAACACGTCGAATCGATAATAATGTTTAACGCCCGCGCTGTGTAGCTAATACATTATAAGGGTCCCAACAAATCCCTTTAGTGCGCGCTAATTATAAAAAAAAAAAAAAAATTTGGCTATTAAGTTCTATGGCGCTTCTAAATATTGTATCATGTTGGGGAAATTGAAATTATATGAGAGCTTTCCAGTGAAATTGAATGATTAAGAACCCGACAAAACCTAGATGGAACTACAGTCGTTTTTGCTCCAGAAGACTTAAAAAATGTCTTTGTTATACGTATTGCGGAAAACCGATTGTTACATGTAGGTTAAGTTGAAGTAGCAGTCAGCCGCAGCCGACACACTTAAATCAATAAAAGGTCTATTGCGATACCACGTAGATCTATCTTCTTCCTCCTCGTTGAACCAGTGGGAGCTTTTAATGAAGCTTGAAAGTGTTTTAATGTCAATGTTTATAAGATCATTATAGAAGAAAGCTCTCAGATGGAGTTCTCGTCTTTCAGCGAGAGCAGGGCAGGTGCAGAGAAGTTAGAGAATAGTCTCCTAATCCCCCTCGTCCAAGCAGCTTCTGCTGAAGACACCAAGCCTTGTTCCATGCTTGCCTATGAGACAGTGTCCAGGATGACACCAGTTGTAGCAACAATATTCAGTCTGTTCAGAGAGATCAAACACAACAACGTTTCAGATCCAGCTTCGGCGAAAACTGTTTTGTATTACCACTTGTTCACCTTGGGTTAGCACTCTCGATGGCATCACTCTTAAACATGAATTTCCATGAAGCAATTTGAATGGCTAAGGGACTTTTATTAGGAAGAAGGGCAGTATGATATTAAACCCTATTTTAATATGAGCGGTGATATAACTCTGGTTTACTTTTCAAATGCCTTCCAATTCCCAAAGCCGTGAGGAAAGACATTTTAAACAAGGTGCATGCATTCTACTTTTGGGCTGGAAAGTAGTCTGAGTCAAGGAACGTTGTATTTTGGCCGAAAATTTATAGTGATATTAAACAAAAATGTTTGCTTGTAAGGTCTGTGTAAAATATAGATTTTCAAACTCCAGACTACCTCTAACCTTTCATCCTCCAATAGACCGTCCCTGGCGTAAAGTGGCTGTTGATTTATTTCATTTTAACAACGATGTCGATTTTTGTCGGCTCGGGATATAGAAAGTATCACATCAAGCCCCTAGTATCCGAAGTCGAATGGTCTTACTCAGGGCTTCCGAAAGTTTGCTCCGCGAAGAATATCCGCGAGAAGATCAGAAAAAATAAATACGTTAAGTAGTTTAAGTAAGTAGAGTAGCTAGTTTGTAATTTGTTTTTATATAAAATATAAAATTTAAATAATGATGATGAGTTTTTCAAAAAATTTCTCGATGAAAATAATATGTTAAATTAGTTCGTAAGATAGTTTTTAGGCCGAAAGGCAATAGTTATAAGGTTATAGTTAAGTTTAAAACGTCTGCATAAGGACAAATAGTTAAGAATTAGTATCCTGTTAATTTTAACTTAGATTTCATCAATTTTGTGTAGTATGTAAGTTGATATAAGCTAATAGTTAATAAAATTGAATTTAAAAGTCAATCAGAAAAAATATCCAACGTCATGGAACTTCATCATTTGTTCCCAGCGATCGAATTTGAAATGATCATTTAGTAAGAAACCAATACATACAAACAAAGAATGACAATCGGGTGATTTAAAAATCCTAAGCAACACATATTTATCAGGTGGGTGAAGACAGAAAAGCGGGTGGCTGAAGTCAGAACCTCCCTAATTGGCGACAACTTTGCTTTATGCAATAGGTTGTGTAATAAGCGTTGGCCATTAAAACTAGCTTATCTAGGCGATATTTTTAAAAAAAGTAAATGATTTGAGTCTATCTCATTTTTGGGCTAAATCAATAAGAAGTCGAAAACTATACAGCTTCCCAATTGCTATAAAAAAAATTCCCGAATGGTGTCGAATCACTTTTGTTTGTATTTGTATTTGTATTTATTATCATAATAGCTTGATTTTAAGATTAACATCTTGTTTCCATCAGAAACAAATATCAATCAAGTTTTTAAGCAACTTATAGAAATAAAGTTAGACAAGCATATACAAATATAAAAAATAAAATTGTTTAACTAGCCAAATGCCCTCGTAGCCAGTGCTATGCTAAATTTTAAGTCAATTTGTAATTTGTGTTACACATTTATAAATAATAATAATAATTATAGTCGGATAAAGTAGACTTTAAAATGATATTAGCACGCGATAAAGTAAAAACTAGTTTTTTGATATTAAAAGTCGATATGAAAGCCACTTTATCGTTATCACCTCGAAATTAAAGGTGTGTTTCATAAACCTGAGCTGCACAGAAAAGTACAGAAAAAAAGAACACTGCGTTTAGGGCCCTTCGAACAAAATCCCAAGTGGAACTAACTCCCACTAGAAAAAATGAACTAAGTCCCACCAAATATGCAGTGGAATTTAGTTCATAAGTTTGAGAGATAGTTCAGTTGGGACGTAGTTTATTATTTATTTCTGTGTGTTTGACAGGAGTTTCTTAAAGGCTCGTCGTAAAGTAAAAACTAGTTAGCGGCAGGTTATAAAGTGTCTTTAAAAGTGCAAAAGTTAGAGCATATTTTTAGCTGAGGTTGACCATAATTTTGAGCCAGAGTCTGATGATAACAAAAATTTTTTAATAATAAATTAAGTGCGAAGACGGGACCACTAATTTAAGCCTCGTATTAAATTTGTTATTGGCAATGAGTTTGGAAGTTTTCAATCAACTAGTATAACTAATGGCCTTTTTCCATTGGGCAAAATGAAGCGTCCAGAAGCTTCAGCAATCAAACGAAATCTCTTCTATTGACTTTCTGATTCAGAATTAGTGAATCCTCGCGTGAAACCCTGAGTAGTTTTCGGCAATTTAATGAGACGACAACACTCTGGTTACGCTGTGAAGCGCATTTGTATTCGCCTCCAATCTATGACTAATTGAACTCATCTTTCACGAGTCAATCATCAGCAAGCGAGTTCTTTCATAAATCCGATTTGAAATTCGCAAATGTGTTTACATCGCTTGAATCACTTCGTTTGACTGAGCATTTCAGCCAAATGCTACTCATTATATACCAACTGAAAAGCATTTAAATATTTAAGCTTACCTTAAGTCAAAAACGGGTTAATATTCCTAAAACAAGTTATAAGCATTTAACTCAAGTGCGTAATCTTTCATATGGATCGATCGCTTTTTATACACTGGTGAGATTTAAATATCGTACCTCCAGTATTAGTACATATCGGGTCTATTGTTGCACTTAATTTGCACAGCTGCCGTGAATTTCTAATGCATTATCAAACCGGCGAGCTGTAATTCTATTGAAGTACAAATTTCGAGTGTTATAATCCAATAAAAAGAAGGACGTAAATACATACCAAAAGAAAAGCATAAAGATGTCCTTAGATCTACGTAAGCTGGTAGATATCCCAATCATTAAACCTTCTCTGGTTCGGCAAAGTCTGCAGGAAACTCTCTAAACTTTCTGTTAAATACTCAAATTTATTCAACCGACACCATAGCTTTCAATATTTTGTACTTGTGTACTTGCCAACAAGTAGTTTAAGCAAGTATGTTCAGTCAAAAAAAAAGACTCCCCCTTATCACAGAATCCGTCGGATTCGGAATTTTGCTACGAACTAAAAAAGATATTCTTACAGAATCCATCATAGTGGAAATATTTGCTACAAATTTTGAGATTCTTGGTTTGACTAATTAATTAAGATTTTGACATTTATGTGTTTGTTACCACGAAATTTTGGATCCTTCGTAACGGAATTCCGAATACGACGGATTCTGTGATAGGGGTGACTATCTCAAAAGTGTTGCTATAAAATTATAGCACTGCAACATTTCTAAGGCGTTCTGGTGCAGTATACGTGAACTGGGTACACGTCACAGAGCTCGAAGTATAAAGTTTGCTTGCGAACCTGAGCCTCAGCAGCACATTTTTAAACTGTATTGTCAGCGAAGGATCATACTCTTAGTTGTGCAATTTCAGGACGTAAATGTATTTGAATTGGACACCCAAATTGCATTTACCGAACTGGAAATACCTTTACTCAATATTATTAACAATAAAGCTGCTGGTGATGATGGTATCCCAGTTAAATTTTATAAAAAGGAAATTGAGCAACTCTCCCATTTTTTTATATATTTAAAAAGGTGATCCGAGACGGCCCGAAAACTATGGGGAATTTCTATTCGTAATTCACTTACCAATGCCTGTTATTGCTCTCGCCATCAAAATCCAAATTGTCAAAATGGCTTGATACGTCTGCAGGTGTCCCAAGGGATGCATCCTAATTCCCTTTCCATTTACCTTTTTAATTTATGATATTTGGGACATTTTTCCTGGTGGTGTAATCTTTGCTGGATATCTTATCAAAGTCCTCTCTACGCTGATTACTTGCTTTTGCTGACTGACAATTACTTTACATCTTGGTCAAAGGGGTGAATACGAAAAAAAACGCAAAGCGGTTGGGCCAGATAAAATATCCGCTGGGTTTTAGAAAAATAAGGGCCCAGATCGTTAATGATTTCCATTCCAAAACTTATGACAGGCTATCTTCTCCGTAATCAGTGTATCAGTGTGATAGTAACCGTTCTATCATGCTAATGTCTCATGCCATGAAAATCGTTGAATGGGTATTAGACGGCCGATTGCCGAACGAATTTCGGCCATCTGATAACTAGAGCGGTTTGGTCGTGCGTAAATACCCCACAGATGCGCTCCGAAGTATGTATAAGGATCACAATGGATTTGTAAATATATGGTGGTGGCTGATTTTGAAAAAGCCGTTCATAGACAACCAAGAAATATGTTATGGGTGGCGTTAAGACAACGAGGACTTCTAAAAACTTACGTTGGTTTTTAGAACTCCCTGATGATTATAGACACGTATAAGGGAGCAAAGACTATGGAGATATGCCCGCGGTAGTCACCCAATAATTCCCAATCAAATAAGGTGTACACCAAGTATACGTCCTAAATTCTTTGATGGACTTGCAATTATTTGATAATCTGCTTGAAAGAAAAGTGACTGACTCCAAAGCGCATTAACTATTGTTTGCTTTCTCTCATCCACGTTTCCAATGGAAAAGTGATTCTCAAGTGATAAAGATAAAGGGGAAGCAACCTGTTATGACGACATCAATTATCGCTTAAGAGTAGGGTGGGTGAAGTGGCGAAAGACTCAGCTATATTCTGTGAACGAAAAATGCTTCCAAAGCTGAAATAAGGTCTCTATAAAATTAGTTGTGAATCTCGAGACTCTCATAAAGTTTACAATGTTGAACAAAGTACAGAAACTATGAGGATAAATTTACGACAGCTGAGTTGAAGTAAATCCTCATGACAGCAGAAGTATCAAACGTTGATCTAGGAAGCTTTAATGTAACAAAACAACAAATTCGGTAACGAGCGAGCTGATGAACTGGCAAGGAAAGGGCCTGCGAGAAAGAGTGGAATACAAAACACGAATGAAAGCCAACAACAGGTGGTTTTCACTAACCATATGTGACATATCACGAAAACTGTGGCCAAAATATGATATGGGCCGAATCAACAGACTTTTACGTTACGACAGGACATCGCTGTCAAAGTTGATTGGAACTCTTACTGGCCACAACCTGCTAAGGAACCACACAATGAATCTAAATCTCAAGGATGACGACATCTGTAGAGGCTGCGGTGATGAGGAAACCCATGAGGATACACCTCACTTTCACTGTCACTGTATAAGCCTGTGTCACCTGAGGAACAGAACACTTGGAAGATACTTCTTCCAAGACATTCAAGAACTTTTGGATGTCTCACTCTCGAATTTTTACAAGTTTATAAGGACATCCAAATGGCTGGCCAACCTGGAGTAGGAAGAAAACCAAGGACGAAGGACCAAGGCCAGAACAGCGATGCCAACACTCCCAACAAAGGGTATCACAATGGGACCACATGGACCTAAGTGTGGTGTAACAGATTCGCTCTGTTTCATCAACCCGGAAACCTAACCTAACAAAACAAACAACTCATCGTACGAAACTAGAGGCAACTAATGAAATGATGAAATGGATAATATTGATTGGAGAGACATATCCTTCAAACCGTTGTACGCCAGTATCATTCACGATATTACTAAATAAGACTAATGTGACTGCTGATATTATAAAAGAATGCAACTCGACTACTTTAAGCAAATACAATTATTCAATGCGAGAACAGTGAAGTAATTAAAAATTGCACTTAACCTCTCGGCTACTCTTCACTTTGACCTGTAGGCTTTTTGACTAAAGGAAAATTACAATTCCACGACTTAAGAATATATAGCAAAATTCTCTAAAATGAAACATTTCCACTTTCCCTATCAAGTAAATGTGTTTTTGCTGTAGCCGATGAACTAAATAAAGAATACATCAATAAAGAATGCAACTAAATTAATTAAATAAAACAAATAAATCGATTGAGTTAATTAATATTTAAAAATTAATTATTTATATTTATTAAAAGTATAAAATTTAATATGTAGGTATGTGTGTTGTTTTGTGTAAATAATTTGTTTGATAAAAATACTGTTTGGTTTGAAGAATTACATGAATTAATAAAAGAAACAATAATTATAGTAATAATTTACATAAAAATATTTAATAACTATTACAGTCTCTTGTTGCAAATTATATTGTTTATTTGTATTTATAAACAAGTATTATATTATAAATGAAATATATATATAAAAAAAAAACACGATGATGTCTGATGAAATGAAAACAAAAGTCTACTACTAAACGCATAATGGTTGGTTACTCATTTTATACAGATTATGGCATCGATTGGACTAGGTTGGATTATTTTTGTATACGAAATCCATTAACAAAATAATACCTTAAATGCAGCAATTAAATGCACTTGTTTCGAAATAATTTTTTATTTAATTCGACTGTTATCTTGTGAACAAAGTTTATCTATCATTAAATCCGTGCGGAGGAATACATCCCCAAAATGCAATCATTAAAAACGTAGGAATCGAATTTCTATACAAACTGTGACATTTCTTATGCACAGGTGAGTCGTTGCGGTTCTGAGATTCCTCACGGTGCGGCGGATTTAATTATAGGGTGATAGTTTCGAACCGATAAAAACAACTCTTTGCTTGTTTATTGTGCAAAATTAAAAAAAAATATAAACCACCTTTTTCATTTCACTGTCTGCAAGTGTGGTAGATGGTGATTTTGTGTTTGGATTTGTGAAGGAAAACAAGACACGTCTCTCTCATTGGGCACCATTTATATATAACACACAGGATGGGCTAAAACGATCACTGCAACACAATCTAGACAAACAGCGCTTGTCGTCTATGACGACTGCAGACCCAATCATATTTAAATTAAGTAGGATTAACGCTACGTCAAAACCGAACGAAAAGTCCACTCAATTTCTGTCAAGCGATTTAGATACCCATACTGTACCTAAGCAAACTAAATCGCATTCGGTGCATTCATTCTCCTGTCAAGTTTGCTTTCCGTATGTCCAATTTCAATGAGCCAATCGGGCACATTTAAGATCTTGAAACTCCCCAACAAGTGTGCATGCAAATCCATGAGTTGATACGACTGAAGATCACAGTTGTCGTTAAAGGAATATCAAACAATAATAACAGCAGCATGAACGCGTCGAAATTGTATCCAAAAACTCTTGAATCAGAAAACTGCAATAACATCGGCATTTGATTAACTCAGTAAAAGAGCAATTAGAAACCGAGAGGCTTGCCTATGTTTATTAAGGTTAAATTGGGAAATCGCGCAGGTAGACCAGCTTGGATGCCGTAAAGTGGGAGGGTTATGGTTCCTTTAATCTTGATCATGACTTCATCGTTAAAGAAAGTGAGAATCGAATCAAGCCCCCTTACAGTAAGGTGATGCCGCGCCCGATGCGACAAAGCGGAAACCCTGCTACGCATACTGCAAGGCCTCATTACTCACTGGCCAAGGAATCGGCAAAATGTGCAAAAACGCATTGTGCTTGCGGTCAGGCGTCGGAAGACAGCCCGATCCTGAACTGGAGAATTCGTGGCGGAATACTGACTTAAAAGGCATTGACCGGTACCAATAACAAAATAAGTGTGCAGCTTAAATTTGTAGTCCCTTTCCCTCATATGCACAAGGAAATTCAAATGAACGGGACCACTTATTTAAGTTCCACAATAAATTTGTTATTGTTGTGGCCCATTATTTAGCTTCAGTTTCAACTGAGGCATATACCAAGCACTTGGAGAGACACCATCGGCCAACTGACCATGCAACATGCCCACATAGTTTTCAATAACAGCATCCAACCCTTCATCAGCAAACTGCAGCAGATGCACTCAGATGAGGCTAACTCTGCTAATATGGGGATTTCTCCAACAAGTGTATCAGTACCTAGTCATAGGTACCTGACGAACAACAACTGTTAGACGTATATTTAGGATCCACTAAAATTTTATGAGGATCACTGCTCTACATAAATGGTTTAGCTGTCAAAGCACCACAGCTGAAACATAGCTTTTATTGTTAAATTGAACTTTGTAAAAATGATCATGTTGTGTTAAATCATGGAATGCAATTTTGGAACAATAAAATAAAAAAAAGCCAACTGCCTTGTCATCTAGTTAGCGCATAAATTAACCAGACTAGTCAGGTGTTGGCAGAGGTTAATTTAAAATTTATTTCGCGTCTTGAAAATTATTTTTGATTCAGTTTTTAGGTTTGTTTCAAAACGAAGTCAAACTATCAGCAAACTGTGAGGAACTTGCGCAGCACGATTTTGTCATTGCAACACAACGCAAGGCCAACTGAAATCATCAGACGGCTGTTCCAATGCGCTTTCAACTAGTTATTGAATTGGTTTCTTTTCTGATCGTCAGAACATTCAGAGCATTTTTTGCGAATTGAATCGGAGACATGCGCATAAGCTCGCTTAATTGGTTAGTAAACAATAACTTGTGTTTCTTCGATTGGTGGTGGGTGGAAGGTGTGTATGTTAATTCAAATTACTTTTGAGTTCGAGATTAAAAAGCGTTCCAAGGTAAATACAATCCTGAATCCGTGATCAGTCAAAGTTAGACCATGTACAGTAATGGCTCAACACATGTGCAGCATGGACGCACATTGTTATGAATGCATCAATGCACATGAAACACAACGAAAAACGTTGTTTTTCTTTTAGATACAAATTTGCCACATTCAGTTTAAATCTTGCCGACCTAACCTAATCGAAGAACAACTTAATGTCCAAACACACTGAAATGTTAGGTAAAATGCCATCGCAGTACCAAATAGTGCTGTTCTGCTACAATCGGTGCAGCACTATTGAAAATAGAGACAACTAAGCAGTTCCAGAGTTAGGGGAGGGCAGAAGATGCTACCGCCCTGGGCCTCCACAAAACGACCCAATATTTCAAATTCCGACGAGTAGTGGATTTTACTCCCGACGAATGTCATATCGATCAACTAACTATAGTTGTTAGATATATTGAAGGATCGATGCCAAAAGAAAGATTTCTCACCTTTTTACCAAACTGCGGCCATACCGGCGAGGCCATAGCAAACGATTTACTAAAATTTGTAGGTGACCATCAAATATGCATTTTGGATTGCCGCGGCCAATCATATGGCAATGCTGCAAACATGAGTGGTAAATACAAAGGAATGCAGGCTCTTATTTTGGAGAAAAATCAATTATCGGCGTTTGTACCATGTTCTCATTTCACACTAAGAAATCACAAACCAGTCGGCAGCTTGTTTATGATTCGGTGCTGGAACAAACCTATCGTTGGAAAGCTCATTCTTAGTAAAAATTCTTATTGTTATTATTATCAAATACAAAAAAATTCAACAGCTATTCTAATGCAAATTCTTACACATCGATATTTGATATTATCGTAACAGAAGCCTTGCATTTGCATCATGTAATTGATTCGATCATATGAGCGCGATCCATGAAAGCGCTTGCATGACAATACGACAGATTTTTTTTGGAAGCTCTAGATACAGAGTTTTGTGGACATTGAGCAAACGATTTTATTCTTCGCAATAGTAGCTATAATTTTGTCAACCGTGGCACAGTAAACCTTATCAATCTGATCTGCTCACTACGTGCGGTACTGTGAAATTCAACGAAAAAAAATAATTCGAAAGGTGCAAGTGTTCGTTGTTCAAACTGTTATGTTAATATCGTCGGCAAATCCATTAAGAGCATATTATTAATAAAATTATATAAATACATCTGTCTATGTAAGCGCTTTTCACGCGAACCGTTGCTCATTTTATAAATTGGCACCCTGTAAATTAGCATGCAACACAAGTCCACAGTTTGTTATGGCTTTTGTGGAATCATCTTCCCCACGGAGACAGTTTGGGCTCTTAAATGATCCATTCAACAATTAATTCTAGAGGATCTATGTCAAGTTGATGAAAAACTTTATACAAAGCAACAAGCAAATACACAAAATAACACAGTTCTATAACTATTCGTGCATAGAAAATCGTAACCAAACCATTTTGCTTAATTATTTCATTCTCGAATCCAATTATAAAAATATTGGACTATTTAAAAAACTAAAGGAACTCAAACAGTTTTTTTTTTTTAAATTTTCAATATATACCTACTCTCTAACTGCTTATCATACACTTAAAAAAAATCAAGAACACAATCTCTTCACCTTTCTTTTGGTTTATGCGAATAATATCTATGTATGCATGTTTTGTATATATATAGTGTATATGTATATATAATGAATTCATGTAAAAAGCCTCTTACTTTAGTTTTATGTTTTGTTTTGTTTTTAAATTTAATTTACAGAACCTAATATAAGAAAATAATACAACAAACACTTTACAGTTGGTATATACATACCATAGCTCTCTCTCCCTCTCTCAAAACTTAATGGTCTAATTCTATCCTTAGTTAGAAAACAGAAATAACGTTCTACACACACCGACTGGGCCTGTGTGTTCTTTTTTTTGTAAATTAAAACTAATGAATATGTTGTTCACAATAATTTCGAGTATTTCAGTGTTGCGGGTCAGAGAGTTCCGCGTTATGGTGCGCGGATGTGTGCATTTATACCACTACTACTTGTCGTACTAACTATCACCTTACATTACTCACTGATCGCCTCGAAACCTTCGTTCGTTGCTCTTTGATCGCGAACGACTGCGTCGTGATCGTGGCGCCCAACGGTTATCACCTTCTGATTCGCTATCATCGGAGCTATTGCTGCCATTTGAGGGGCCCGCAGTGTGGTTCGTATTCCGCTCACAGGATGATGAATCGCCTTGAGTGCTGCCACCGCCGCCACCATGATTTCGGTATATCCGTCGAGGGATGTTCAACTGAGCCTGGTCCGCGTGTCGGGCGCCATTTGCTGCAGCCAACAAGCGCAGATTTGGATTCACTTTGGACGTTGTGTCTGGAGGACAAGGCGGTGGCGGTGTAGCCGGTTCGAATTCTTGATCTTCAAAGAATTCCATATTCACATTGCGGTAGTACTCTTCGGTTGGTTCGCCACCCTCGTTAAAGTAGGATGCCTCGTTGTCACGGCAAAATTGCTCGTAGAGCACTGATCCTGATTCGTACTCGTTTTCACTGTAGATGTTCTGGTGATGGGAATCCTGCGGATGGCGGTATTGATGGGAGGGTGGACCCTGCTGGGGATGCTGTGCATGTTGTGCATGTTGTGGATGCTGTGCATGTTGTGGATGCTGTTGATGTAGTGGCAGTTGCGAATGTTGGGGGTGGTGATAGCCACCCGTTTGGCGTTCTTGCATCCAATTTTGTGGGAAATTCGGAATTGGTGGTGGCGGCAGTGATCCCCAAACCGGCGGTTGGTGGGGTGGAGGCATACTCTGCATTCCACGGCGCATGACTTGTGGCGAGAGAGCAGCTGGATTGGTCCGTATCGTCATGTTGTTCATAGTTTTGTAACTGTTGTACGGATGTTCTGGTGGAGGTGGCAGCATATCGCACATATTCATTGGCATACGGATAGGGGCGTTGTATTCACTGGAACTAGGGCTAGCCGAGCATTTACGACAATCATCTGCGAGTGAGCTGAGGCCGACACCCATGGCACCACCTGCACCCCGTTGCAGTGTAACTGTGGCGTAGGGCTCTGGTGGTGCTGATGGGCCCATGTTTATCTTTGGCATGTTCACTGTTGTCAGTTCGGCGTATTCAGATTGCGGCACCACCGGAGGTGCTGGCGGTATTGCATATGTGTGCGTTGGCTTTATTGTCGTGTTATTCTGCATCCAAAGGGTGTGCGATTTATCAGCTAGGGTTGAGGTAAGTACTGGCGCTGGATAGGAAGCTTTGAGATTGCGTTTATTTCGCTTCGCCCAAAAGACGGCAAAAATCGCCCCGCTAATTAGGCAAATACCTAGAATCCCGAGTGCGATACCCGGCATCCAAGACATTGACCATGCACTTAGCGCTGGGTCCGTTCTAAAATGCAGGAGAAAATAGCTAGACCTTCCAAAACCTTTAATTTAGCGTTTGTACTTACTTTGGTGGTCTCGCAATGAACGATGGATCGATATGAAGGGGCGCAGGCGGGCTATACGGCCCTTGCCCGCCGGCGGTCAGTGGAGCCACACGGGCTATATAACGACCACCAGGACTGAGACTGTTAATAACCACGGATTGTGTGCTAGCGTTTAGCGACATCTGTCCCAAAAGCTTGTTTGTTACATTCGACTTTATTTGGATCTAAAATGAGAACTCGTTAAAGACCAAAAGGACTCAATCAAATAGTTGAAGACACACCTTGTACCCCGTCAGTTCTCCATTTATCAGATGAGTTGGCGGCGGTGACCATCTCACATATGCCGCCGTATTGTTGATGACTCCTACTCGTACATCGGTTGGCGGTGCAGATGGTGGTCCGTCTAGTGTTTTACCTTTTCGAAGGTTCGATATCGTTCCACCCAGACCCTTAGGCACGGTGGCAAAGATCTCATAGTTCGTGTAGGGTTTCAATTCCTCCAAGCGGTGGATTTTCTTTTCGAAGGTAGTCGCTGTGGATAAATACTCTTTCGACAGTATACGAACCTCGGCTCCATTAAGGTATATTGGACGGTAGTAGAGCGTGATACCTTTGCTAGGGAACAAATTTGTTTCAGCATACTCCCAGGTTACGTCTAAAGAACTAGACGAAACCGGGATCACCGTCGTAATCAGTATCTTCTGGGTGTTCTCCCAGCGACTGTTGAACGATTCAGGGATTGTGAAGTCTCCCTCGGGATCTGTTGGGGACTTTACATGGATAAAGATTTTCTTTACTACACTACCGGCTTCATTGATTGCTGTACACGCATACCAGCCCTAGAATTGAAAACATAAGAAGTCTTTTCTCACGCCTAAAGATCGAAGACTCACCTCATCCCTTTTCTGAATATTCTTGACGACCAACTCCCCCGTTTTGCTTATTTCAAAATTAGGTAGCTCTGGAGGTGGTGACGAGGACACATCGATGAATGATGTAGTTTCGGTAACTAAACTATTCACATCCACGTCGTCCTCTTTCTCTTCGTCGGATATGACAATGCTGCGTCGGGTGCGATTGCTTAGGATTGTAGTAAACCTTTTCGATCGAAAGCTCATAATTTTCGCCTTAGCTAGGAGCTCTTGACGAGCTTCTTCTTCGAGCATTTGTGAGATCTCATCCTGGAGGTTGGCTACTATACCCTCAGAAAGAATCTTATCCCAAATAGTAATCGTTTTCGGACGGCCTGATGCCTTACATGGAAGATTTACAGTATCGCCCTCGGCGACGTCGACATCCGTTGGCGCGTCAGTTATCCGTGGAGTAGCTGGAAAAAGAGGACAGTTAAATTTTAATTTCTCTAAGCAACTGACTGCTGTTATACCAAAAACACTAAGCTTAATCGACAGCGAGATGTTGCCACCTTCATTGAAACCTTTGCAAGTATACGTTCCTTGATCATCGGCGCGTGCGTCCTCGATCCTCAAGGTGTTATCTAACAAAATTCTAGATCGACCTTCAGGCAGAGATCCTCCGTCTCGATGCCACGATGCAAATGGTTTCGGATCCCCAATCAGCTCACATGGAATATCCACTCTTTCGCTTTCTATTACCTCAGTGTCTGTGGGTCCCCGAACTATTCGCGGTGGAGTGAGTACCTTCAGCGCTGCGGGTGGAGCATTTTTCCTTCCCGCCATATTCTGCGCAGAACATTCATATTTTCCCGCATCCGATACTTGTACCTCTGAGATCATAAGGGAACCTCCTTCAACCATAGACAGCCTAGAAATAAGATCTTAAAAAATCACTCAACAGAGAAATTCATTCGTCAACGAACCTCTTTCCACTCAAGTCTAGTTGCTTCCCATCTTTATACCAAAGAACCGATGGTTCGGGTATACCCCTGGGCGGTGTGCAGTTCATTACAACTGGGCCGCCTACTAACGCTATGGAATCAGAAGGCTCTGATCGAAACTCATCCTTAAGAAGGGCTATTTGAAGAGTGGCATTGTTGCTGGCAGCAATACCCGCTGAACTTTTCGCTTCGCACCAGTAGATCCCGGCATCTTGTTCTCGCTTATTGTGCATTACTCTGGCAGGGGAGACAGATTTGTAATGTTAGAAAATAGAAGACACAACGCAAGCACTTACCTTAGAAAGAAAAGGGAGCCTTCTGGTAGGATAACCCTCCGTTCGGATGGAACCAATGGGGTTCCATTGTGATACCAGGAGATGTCCGGTTGTGGTCGACCTGTTGCCTTACAGTTCAGTGTTAGTGGTTCATCACGTGCCGCTATCGCATCAGCTGGGTGCTCCAATATTCGTGGTCGTTGTTGGCCTGCAAAGAAAAGAGAAGTGTGTGAGTTCATAGTTTTAATTGAAGCTGATTGGGGGATGAAAATGCATAATTTTAGAAAGCTTGCAAAGTGACAACTTATATAAAAAAGAACCAATTTAAATATGTAATACCGGACTGATGAGGTACCACAGGTTTCTTCTTTAGAGACCGTGATGTACTCGTATTTGATTATTAACGACGCCATGGTGAGCCTAACATCGTAATTATAAGGCGGCGAAAAGTCTCATTGTTGTAAATGTACGCATTCCTAATTGTCAGGACTTCTACCTGGAATTGCGG
The DNA here is from genome assembly GCA_949715645.1 of Portevinia maculata. NCBI lineage: Eukaryota > Metazoa > Arthropoda > Insecta > Diptera > Syrphidae > Portevinia > Portevinia maculata. The sequence goes on along the minus strand of OX454527.1, from coordinate 191,642,759 downwards.
AGCCAAAACGATTTGAATATGTTTAGTTCTATTGAAAAGACTCCTGCTCTTACTTCAAAGTCCATGAATGGGAATAATTCATACAATATCCCGTTTGCAGTTATTGGCCCCTATCAGCGCAGTTTTAGGCCCGGCAAGTCTGCATTTGACCAAATATTCGTGGCAGATCCTGGAGAAAATCAAGTAGTACAAATAGAGGCACTCACGAGCTGTCATTGGTACACGTTTGTAAATATTCGAACACATGTCAGTGATGGTAAAATCAAGTTCATACATATTCGATCAACAAGAAGAAACACACAGCATTGACAAGAATCGCAAAGAACGTCACATTGGATAGCAGTGACTTTGAGGTAATTAAGGGAGGCGTTTATATACCTCGGCTACCCTATTAGCTCTGATATTGCCACCTCATCAGAAATCAAGCAAAGAGTTATGCTTGCTAATCGCTGTTTCTGTCGCTTGAGAAGGCAATTGAGCAGTGAGGCTTTTTAAGAAGCACTAATGAGCTACATAAAAAAGAACCTCATCATTCCAGTCCTGCTTAATGACGCAGGAACATGCACGTTAGCTAGAGCGGATGTAGATATAATTTGGTCGTTTTGAACGTAAAAATCTTCGACAGAATGTAGGTCCTGTTTGCGTTATTTAATTTCGTAGGAGGAGATTTAACAGCGAGCTATATGAGCTAACCACCGTGCCACAAGTGCACCGTCAAATGGTGGGCTTTAGCTGCCTGCATAGGAGGACGAGCAAAGGATAAATCATTTATAGGCATATGATCGTTTCACTCATTAGAAGACCTCACATCGTAGTATGCTGTGGTTGGAGTTTGGACCTTAGTTATGGTACATCAAATACAGTATTAGATGGACTGCTCGTTTTTGAATGCTATCGAGTATTTTTAGAGAATGCTAAGAAATCCAACTCAATGTTAATGTAAGACTTATACTAAGTTCTAAGCCCGCCCCTAGAAAATTGAGCAGACAAACATCTCCACCTGTCAATAGCATAATGTTGAGAAACATGTTTCTGTTCGCAAGAAATAGATAGAATGAACGTTAATGACTGAATGACCAACAACAATTTGTGACTGCTATCATGTGAAATGGGAGCTTGAGTTACAGCGCTATTTCACGGCTTGCCACAGCCAAGCATAAGTACCATCCTCACATAAAAGGAGTCTGATGATCGGCTGTGGCAAGCCGTGATGAAACTCCAGCCCCCACTTCACGTGGGAGCAATCACAAGTTGTTATTGTTAATTCAACCATTCACTGTAAATAGAAGGAAGCCAAGCCAATATAAATTGACGGAAACTTGACAGGCTAACAACACTACCACTTGAACGTGACATTTAGTTGCACAATATAGTGGGACTCGCGACACCAAACTCGCCTGCAGCATATGGGGCGTGCTGCGCACGATCTGGAAAGAAGATGCTGGCATGCAACCAGAACTGGAGACAAGTCTGTTTTATTATCTCAGTACGGTGCACAGGCACAGACGTCTTAGGCCACAGAAGACTTTAAAGACGGCGTTCTCCGATGGACATTAAAAACGGTTCCACCTTAATGTTATGGAAATACCAATTCCAGAGTGGTCGAAGAGGTGATGGCCTACCACTTCACACCATTGTTTCCACTCCTCTAAAAAAAACACCACACTGGGCACATCATCGTTATTGTAAGGAAGCTGTCATCTCTCATATTAGATACCAAAACTGGCAATAAGTCGCAATTTAACGTAGGTATTTCATATTTTTGCTGTGAGTTTTTGTTCAAAACTCATTCCTCCTTTTCTTCTTCTTTTTTAACGACGAGGTCGTGATCTGAACTGGGATCATAACCCTCCCACTTCGCTCGCTGCACCCCCGCATATGGGACTCGCCTGTGTAACTTCAAAAAGTATAGGCAGGCCTCCAGGTTTTCAACCACTTCATCACTGTGGGCTAGATGTGCGAAAAATGATTCATTTTACTAAAAAAAACGCTCCCTAGCTCAAACTTTGATTTTTCAATAAAATTATTTGATTTAATTGTGGGCGTGTCAGTAAGCGGATTTAAAAAAATTAACACATTAGCATAAAGGGCCCCTAGAGAGTATATATTATATTTATATTTTATTATTATATTTATATTTTTCAATAAAATTGTTTTATTTAATTGTGGGCGTGTCAGTGGGCGGATTTTGAAAATTTTATCTCCCGAGCAGTTTTAGGAGTCATAGATCATATATAAAAAATTTCAGCTTCCTAGCTCAAAATTCGATTTTTTCCAAAATTTTGTTTTTTTGAGTTTGTGGGCTCTGTGGGCGGATTTCAAAAATTCGTAAACTTGATTATTTCGGGACCCTAGAGAGTATATGGTTAAAATTGCAGCTCTCTAGGCCCAGTTTAAAGGCCTAATTTTTGCCGACGGACGGACGGACGGCATTACGACATTACTATCGATGCTGATCATAAATGAGGCGCTCAGCGCCAAAACGGCCTAACCCTCATTTTCATAAGAAATGAGCTGACAACGCAGATCGAAGCGAAATTTCGAACTCTATATACAAAAAAAATGTTCATAGCTGTATGTGGAACCGTGTTGAAATTATTGTCCAGTCTGTTTTTGCCGTATGCGAAATTCGAAAAATCTGAGAAGCCAAAACGGCCTAAGCTGCTTAGGCCATTTGGAAGTTTAGAACAGAAAAAATGCGTGTGGATTAGGCCAAATATGCATCTGGAGTTTTTGATGTGATAATTTTAGAATTTACGATTTACAAGACCAGGAAAATTAAAAAGTGCACATTAGAGTTGCTCAAAGTACCTCTTATATTTTTTACATCCATAGTATCTGTAAGTGCAATGGTGTGAGTACTTGTGTCAATGAGATTTTAGAAATAAAAACCCAAAATAGGCCCTAATTTTTTCATTGATGAAAACAAACACCTATCGCTTTCATACCTGTGGGGTAAACAAAACGCCTCTAAGTTTAAGAAAACCGCAAATCCCACAATAAACCCATGTATACCTGCGAGATGTTGGGTGATTTGTTATGGAGAAAAAGAGATGCTACAAAGAAGTACGAGTATGTTGGTGGAAGTCCAAGGTTTAATTCAAGGATTTACAAACTACGAGTACCTGCAGAAAATAATCTTGAAGTTCAAGTCTGCAAAAAATATTTTAAGCAGATCTTACAAATTACTGATGGTCTTTTAACACGTGCTCTTAATCATAAAAACCGGAAAGTGTCACAACGACACCAACACGGGACCAAAGAGGAAGACATCCACCTTATAACAAAACTTCTGTAGAATACACAGTGAAAATGTGGTGAAAAATTTTATTGATCAATTTCCCATGTACAGCTCCCACTACTCCAGAAATAAAAACATTCAGAGAACATTTTTGACTCCAACCTTAAACATAACGATTATGTACCAGCTCTATCGTGGATCGGTAGAGGAAGATAAAGTTGTTTCAAAGTTTGTGTTTACAAAAATTTTTTCACAAAACTTTAATCTACATTTCCAAGCTCCAATTTCTGACAGTTGCAAGAAATGTGACTCGTTCAAAGTGAAGATGGAAGCAGCGAATGATCCTTCGGAAAAGGAGAGGCTTTAAACTGAACGAGACTTACACCAAGAAGGCGCTTCAATGATAAGGAGCTTAGGTTTACAGCACTCACCATATCCGCACCAAATACCTGCCACCTGATACGAGCAAAAGCAGGACAATCACAGAGGAAATGTTCCGCAGTGTCGTCGCTTTCTCCACAGGCTTCGCAGTTGGTGGTGTCGCTTAGGCCTAGCACCTTAAGGTGTTTGGCAAAGGCGTAGTGTCCCGTAAGAACGCCAGTAGTCTGTCTGCAGTCTTTTCTGTTGAGAGACAACAAGAATGCCGCGGATTTCCCACAGACGTCGGGGAGCATTTGCTTAGTCTGTCTGCACCCTGGAGAGTCATGCCAACTGCGATTGTGTTCATAGGAAACCCAACCGTCAATGGAAGCCCTGACCGAGGACGCAGGCAGACAGATCGCTGGTTCAGGTCCTGAGAAGTCCCCCTCTGAGCGTTGTCTAGCAAGTTCATCGGAGATCTCATTTCCCGTGATCCCGTTATGACCCGGGACCCAGACAAGTTTAAGTGAATTCAGCCTTCCGACCGAATTCAGAGATATCTTGTATTCACGTACTATTTTGGAGGTAGTTAAGGGTTTGAGTAAGGCCTTAAGCGCAGCCTGACTGTCGCTACAGACGCAGATACTTCGCCCCCTCCACCTGTTCCTCGTAACATAGTCCATGGCCATTAGGATAGCATAAGTCTCTGTTTGGAAGACTGACGCATATTTGCCTAACGGAAAGAAAAGTCTAACGTTATCACTCTCCACGAAGACACCAGCACCAGATCCTTGATCGGTTTTGGAGCCATCCGTGAAGATTCGACTGCATTCCCTTCCAGGTTCAGAGTCCGGCCAGAGCCAGTCCTGGACGCGAGGAAAGTCGACCTCGTAGTTGCGCTTTAGCCGAAGTTCCGGTGTCATCGCATCAGACGGCATATCCATAAGACAGGAGTCGAAGGACAACCGTTGCGCAAGTTCATCAAAACTCCAGTGCGAGTTATACCAAAAGCCACCTGAGCTAACCTTGATTGTACAGCCCATGATGTAAACATCAAGGGGCGGAAGGTTCAATAGTGCATCTAGGCCGGAGCCAGGCGTGCTGGGGAAGGCCCCCGTGCAGCCGAGACATACCTGCCTTTGGAGTTTGGCAAAAGCAGCAGTGACGTATTTACGGAAAGCTTATTCCACCAAACAACCGATGCGTATGCTATAAATGGTCTTATCATAGCCGTATAAATCCATAGGACTCTTTTCGGTGATAAGCCCCATGTCTTGCCGAAAATGCCTTTGCACTGCCAGAAAACAGACAGCGCCTTGGCAGTCTTCAGCTCAACATGCTTGGACCAAAGAAGTTTGCTATCCAGGATGACTCCCAGATACTTTGCTTCATTGGAGAGTTGGATTGTGACGCCTTTTAGCACTGGCTGAGTCAACCCGACCAGCTTCCTCCTTCTCGTAAAGAGAACAACCTCAGTTTTAAGAGGATTGACCGAGAGCCCATTCCTAGTGCACCATTCGTCGATCACGTCAAGGGCCGCCTGCGCCTTGGCGCATACAGTCGCTAGGCATGATCCAACAGAAAGCACGGCAACATCATCCGCGTACGCCTGAGCGTAAATATTAGAACTGTTGAGTGCGTTCAACAGAGAGTCGACCAGCATACACCACAGCAGTGGAGACAGGACGCCGCCTTGCGGGCAGACTCTGTTTACCCCCGCCATAACATAGCGGCCACAATCCGCATCCGCAACCAACGTTCTATTCATTAGCATTGATTTAATCCACAACACCAATGGTTCGTCTACTCCGTTATGTCTGGCGGAGCTGCACATGCTATCAAAAGTCGCATTGTCAAAAGCACCCTCAATATCGATGAAAATGCCCATCGCGTATTCTTTTCTGTCAAGCGCGCCCTCAATTCTACCAACTAGATTTTGGAGCGCAGTCTCGCAGGATTTTCCGCGTTGATAGGCATGTTGCATCTGAGATAGTGGGTGCAATCGCAAAGCAGTTTTGCGCACGTGAAGTTCGACCAGCCTTTCCAAGCTTTTCAGCAAGAAGGAAGTCAGACTGATTGGTCTGAAGCTCTTGGCGAGCGAGTAGTCACTTCTGCCAATTTTTGGTATAAATGCCACTCTAACTGTACGCCAGGGTGTTGGAATGTATGCCAGTGCTAGGACAGCGGTGAAGATTTTCTTCATAGTCGGTAGGAACTGGTTTGTACACTGTTGCAGCATGGCTGGGTATATTCCGTCCGTACCAGGCGACTTGAAGCCGTCAAATGACGCAAATGCGTATTTAATGGCCTCGTCCGTCACCACGACCTTCGCAATATACCAGATACGCCGAGTTGTTTGTCTTGGCTCACTCATAGTCTCGGTAATCGGGTCTGGTTGTGAACCAATTGTAATCTGGTTACCCGGAAAGTGAGACTCCAGCAGATAACTAAGAGTTTCCGCTTTCGTCTCAGTGAAGGTACCATCAAGTTTTCTAAGTGAGTCCAGTTTGGCTGTTTTGCCCTTTTTCAGAACTTTAACCAACCTACTAGTTTCAGCCAGTGTTTCAATCTTTTCGCAGAAATTCCTATAAGAAGCACTTTTCGATACCCGAATTAGCCTCTTATATTCCTTCTGCTTCGATCGGTAGAGGTTCCAGTCTTTCTCCAAATCAGTCTTGAGTGACCTATTTAGAAGCTTTCTAGCTTCTCTACGAATTCTTTGCAGTTCCGAGCTCCACCAGGGAACCGGCGTTGTGCCAGGGGGTTTGCTTACTGGGCACGTCAGTTCAAAACAGCTAGTAATGGCACTATTCAGGTCTTGAACAGCTTCCTCTACCTTTTGTCTCGTCCTGAGTTTGGTTGGAGTTTTGAGAGTTTTCCCTAATACCTCCCTGAAGCGTATCCAGTTGGTTTTTCTCGGATTCCTCCTCTCCTGCAAAGTTATGGCTTCGCATCCGATAAGGAATTTGATATATCTATGGTCTGAGAGGGACACCTCCGAAGAGACCCTCCAGTTAGTAACCGCCTTAAAGTATCTATTTGATAAAGTTAGGTCGATCACTTCCTGTCTTCTCGACGTCACAAAAGTTGGTTGCGAGCCAACATTGTTGATAGTAAGATCAGATGATAGAATGAAATCCAGAGATGAATTCCTCGCATGTTGCATTTGCTGCTGCCCCAAACAGTGTTTTGAGCATTGGCATGACAGCATATAACTAGGCCCATCTTCCTGGTGTCGCAATAGTCAATGAGTTCAGCAATTGCCCTCGGTGGTGGAGGCACTACCGAATCATAGGGGAGATAAGCTGACGCCACGACGAAGGTCTTCCAATCTCCATTCGTTTCGTAGCTAATGGCTGCAGCAACTAAATCTTGGCCACAAAATTGTCCAAGCTTAGTCGTTGAGAGAATGTTCGACACAGGAATAGCTTACTATAAGAGACAGCTTTGGATATACTGGTTGGGTATTCATGACTTAATAACAAACAAGTCATTCATGTATACCTGGAATGAGGGAATAGCTTCACGTGGTCCACAAGAAATAGGTTCTTGCATTATGCATTATATCAAAGCCAGTGTCAACTGTAAGAAGCTGATAATGTATAGTGACCAATGCGGAGGACAAAATCGGAATATTAGAATGAGCACCATTTGCACATACATTGTCAACAATTCAACCTTCCAAGTGGAGCACATTGACCACAAGTTTTTAGTATCTGGTCACTCATTTCTGCCATGCGATCAAGATTTTGGGCTTATTGAAAAGAAAAAGCGCTTCTATAAAGACATTTTTACTCCTGATGATTGGGACCGTGTAATCCTCAACGCAAAAAAAAAGAAACCATTTCAACTTGTTAAGATGACTGCAGGGGATATGAAAAGCATCAGATTAATAGAACAGCTTGTCACCAACAGAAAAATTTCTACAGACAAAAAATCCAAAGTAGAATGGTTAAAAATACAGTGGCTCCGATTCGATAAAGAAAAACCTTTCATTGTTCAATACAAATACTCCAACAACAAAGATGTATTTTTTCAAGAGGTAGATATTTCAAATAGGAAGTCCAGCAAATCCGAGGATGTAGAACTGGAGTCACTATATTCTGGACGAAGATATTCAGGAGGAGAAAGATGCCTAAAGAACTCTATATATTTTGGAAAGTTTACATAAAACCAAAACGACCTATCCCACAGTTTATAGCGAACTCGGTATTTGTACCTGATGCCAAAACGACCTAAGCCACATATTTTTCTTTATTTATCGTTTAAAACAGCCTTTCTGATATTGAATAAAGAGCTTTTAGTAACTGTAACCAAAAAATCTAGTTTATATTTATTTATTATTAATAAAAAAAATATTAAAAATATTTGAAAAATGTGTATTTCTTTAAAGTCATTTATCTCAGTTCGATTTTTAGAAAAGGGTATACAAAGAAATATCTTATCCCTCCCGCTCCGCTCTCCTACTGAATATTGGCTCTTCATCAAGGTCTAGGTGTATTATTTACTTGTACAAATGAACAGTGGTGGCAATTTGAAATAGAAAGAGACGTATTTTATGGGCGTGCGTTGCGTCCGCGAAAGGAGGCGAAGGAGATGTAAGACTAGGAATGAATTAATGTATGGAATTGGGATTTTCCCTAATCTAAACTAATAATTGATGTAAATGAAGCGGTGAAGAATATGGGACAATGGGAGTCATTTGGTTCAATACCTAAGTGCTTTAGTGCTTCAAGGGCCGAACCCATCGAATCCGTTGATCCAAAGGAGCGCAATATGAAATACATGCGTTCTCTGTTAAGGTGGTCCATAACCAACGGATACGTGAGCGTCGACGGACAAAGTAGGTTTGGCCCATAACCAACTGATCCATGAACGTCGACGGATAAAGAAGGTATACTTTCTACTTTTCTGTCCGTCGACATATGCACACATTCAAAAATTGAAGTTCACACAATCTAGAGTTGAAGTTCACGTATTACTAAATTGAGAGGCATATACATTATTCGAAACATTGGGAAATAAGAGAAAAGATTGGAAAACGAGAGAAAATTACTGTACTTTCTGGCATTGCCTTTAGACCTCCTCACGACAACGTCAGTGCCAAATGAACACAAAAAAAAACAAAAAAAAAAACAGACAGCTGAATGAAATGAAGGAAAATAATAGCGAATTTGCATGGCGGGAAATACGTTCTTCGCGAATATTTACTAAAAAGTTTATAGTATATATATACCCCTGGTATAAACTTTTACAATTGAGTATGGATTTGATGTGTTTGTGGTAATCCACTGATGATCAAAAACCACCACATCTGGGTGAAACTCCACAAATATAGTCATACTAGAAATAGTTGACTATATATTAATTTTTGACTATCAGTCATAGCCATACACTAGGCTGAATTAATCATTTCAGTTGTTTAGTCTTCAAATTGAAGGCAACATTTGAAATGGAAAAAATAGTTCACACTCACTCATATACTTTTGGTATAAACTTTTAAAAAGTTTATAACAAAGCCAATTTTAACAAAAAAAAAAGTTTCGGAACTAAAAAGGAGTATCCAAACCACGTTTTGCATTATTAAAAAGTTAACATTATAATATGATTGTGTATAAAAAATAAAACTAAAAAAGTGAGAATCGCGTAGTTGTGGCAAAACATGTTTTTGTTGGGAATATCTCGTTGAAGTTTATATTTAAGCGAATTATAACAAAAACAAATTTCCAGAACTAAAAAGGAGTATCCAAGCACTATTTTGGAATACTAAAAAGTTAAAATATATAAAGATTCTGCACAAAAAATAAAAGTGAAACCAAAACAATCGCGTTGTGGCAAAAAAATATTTTTGTTTGGAAGCAAATAAGTTGAAAAGTTTTCTGAACATACATTTAATACATCTAAATAAAAATTGAACAGCGTTTCTGGTCAACATATGTATAAGTGTTTTTATTGTATGGCATAAGCTGCTGGGGAGGAACACACTTTAACAAAATTCAACCAACATTAACTCTCCAAAAATATACAGTGAGAAAAGCATGCCTAAAAAATCGTCTGCATCACAGTTTTCCGCTATTCAAAAATTTGAACATTCTTCCAATCCGTCATCTTTATTGCTCAAAGCATTCTTTATCAAATCTGACAATCGGAATTTTAGAATTCTAGACAGTTATAATCTTCGAGGCAACCTTCTGAATGTAGTATCTGTACCACCTTTTCGCACCACAGCGTTTAGAAACCTTTTCACTGTATCCTCTTGTCGTTTATTTAATAAACTTCCACTTTTGTTAAGAACTATCAGCTCAGATGTTAAATTTCTAAAGGAATTGAAAACCTGGTTAATGAGCTTAGAATTCAGTGATGTCGAAACTCTCTGTCGGGACTAAATAATTAATTATTTTAATAAAAACCATATATTTCTCAAACTCCAGTAGGTTTCTTAGTCTAAGTAGTATTAGTATCTATCTTATATGCCTATCTCTTTTCTCTTTTAAAATTACATGTAATCTGCTTATTTGCTTATTCAATTTTGTTGTCCTTCTACGAGTACATTTTTTTTTCTCTTTTGTTTTGCTATTATTTTTTTTTTCCAAGGGTCACCCCACCCACAGTTTGCTTAATTTAATTATTTATTTTTCATAATAGGCATTTAACGCTTTTTTATTTTAAAATATAAAATGTCTCATGTTTCTCTTTTTAATTTAAAATTATGTATTAATTTCATGTCTACGCAATATTGTAAATGTAACCGTAATTATTATTTGAACTGAGAAATAAACTGAACTAAACTAAAAACTAACTAAAACTATTGTTTTTTTTTGCTTTAGCATACTTGCTCACGTTTTTTCTCTATAATTTGTTACTTTTTACCCTTCAATAGGTTCTGTTTTCACTTTAATATTCACTTCATTAACAATCACAATGATTATTCCATACGATTTGTACAAATTTCTGCAATTCTATCATTCAATTTGTTTCTGACTGAATTAAAGTAGAGACGCCGCAAAGGAAGGGGAAAAGGTAGAAATGGATTAATGTGTGGGATGGGATGGGCTTTAATTAAGTAAATGAAGTGATGAAGCATGGTACAACAGTGAAGCATTGCTTTATTTTGATGAAGCGCTTCAATTGAATGATTAAGTCTCGGATGCTGGTCTTGTTGCATTTGCGTGATCCAGGAGTTTGTTTGCCCACCTCTCTTTCGCAATTGTATAGGAACGTTGATTGGTAATGCCTTTTTGAAGGAGTTCGTAGGATCTGCTCTTCGAACTTGAAAGTGCCAACTGAGCCGGTAGCGCTCCATTTCTGAATCCTTCCTCGGATCTTTGAACTTCTGATTCGATCAAGCTCCTGCTGCCATTCGAAGCATCTTCATCTCAGCTACCGTTAACTTGACCTCATACTTTTTGTTTGCTGTTCAACATCGTGAACCGTATATGCGCACAACTAGATATGGGTGCAATGGCTCACTGGTTAGTGTGTTGGACTACTAATCCAAAGATCCCCGTTTTAAACCCCGCCGGGGCCAAGTAACATCTAGTTTTTCCACTGCCCCACCTCTTGCGAACGTCTGACAAACATCCAAGAGTATCAATTTTCATATGAGAAGCTTGCCGTTCGGATTCGGCTTGAAATTGTAGGTGCGGTTCCACTTTGCGTAAGCAAATGGTTGGAGAAGCTAGGAAACTAGGTTTCTAGTTTTTTTATATGCGCACAAGTGCGGTGTAGAGGCTCCCTATTAGCTTACTGGCATTTTTGTTAATAAAACATGGCTACGTTTTCCCGCCACTTCCTCCACCCAACGCTTACCCGATTATTGAAGTCGTAATCATGTTTTGCTATATAGATTCCGATTTTTTTAATTTTCGCACTTAGGAATCACTCTTCCATTCATATAAATGTCTGCAATAGGTCGGAGTGGATCCAAGAACGGGGAGAACAGATATTCTGCCATTTTCTAATACGCCCATATATCAAGTGCTCATTGCAGGGACGGTTGATCTTAGCTTATGATGGCTTCATTGTTGGCAAGGCATAACTGATGCACTTTGGCGTCCGTCACTTTTCCTTTAAGCAGATAATCAAGGACTACAATAAACAGTCTTCCCAACGCAGCCAGCGTCTTTCAAGTAGAATTACATACATACATACACTCTTGGATGTTTGTCAGACGTTCGCAACATGTGCCAACAAACACGCGATATTCCCAAGTGGTCCCCTTATCTAAGTGCCAACCACGCCCTACGTCGTTTGATTGTGGTGATCGAACGAGAACCGATTGATTAGACGTGGCAAGGTCGTTGTCCGTTTCAAGCAGAAGTACTTGCAATTAAGGAGGCGTGTAGACTACTCCTCAACATAGTGACACCCAGAAGAAAATAGGCATCTTCGTCGACAGTCAGGCCGCAATTAAGGCTGTCGGTTCAACTAAGACAACGTCCAAGCTTATTGCAGAGAGACACTGAACAGGGATTGTCATCGGTTTGATATCACTCTCGTCTTTGTTCCCGGCTATAGGAACATTGAAGGGAATGAGAAAGCCGACGAACTTGCCAGCCGTGGCTGTGCTCTGTGCGTGTCTCATGCGGAGGAAGTCTTCCCTTCCCTTAGGATCTCACGCAGCCAAGCTTGGCATCACCCATAACACCAACTGCCGTAACTGCGCTGACACAAACAAGATTGAAACAGTGTTCCATATTCTTTGTGAGTGTTCGGCCCTAGCCAAAACCAGACGCAGTGCACTAGGTCATCCCTTTAAGCAGGACCTTTCGGCCATCCAAAGCATCCACTTCAACAAGATCATCAAATTTCTCAACTTCACAGGCTGATTTTGAGCTCCCTTAACATCTTCTCCCCGCTTAATTTCAGGTTCCGTTAGTTGTGGAACCAAAACGGCGCTCAATGCGTTATTTCTGTTTTTCCCTTGTCAGGAAACGGGGAATACAGCCACTTAAACCAACCAACCAACCAACAATAAACAGCAACGAATTAGGGACCTTTCCTTGTGTGAATCGACTTTGGCTGGGACATCCTCAATGACTCCAACGGTGCATTCCCCTCTTATCACTCATACATATCAATAACCAACTGTACGCTTTCTGAAACTCTTCGTTATCTTAGCGCCACCCATAACAGATCCCTTTGTTCGCTAAAAATTACTTTTTGGAAATCAACCAACAACATAATGCAAACCCTTTTAGGAATCACGATGTATTTTTGGAATGCATCTGTGGTTAATTTACCCTGCGACAAGCCCGCACTGGTCTGCAATCGGTCATCTTGACCTGATGTCTCCCATCTTTGTCCAGAACTCAGCGGGTACCGAGTCCAACCAAATCTTTTTACGTTTATAGAGTTTTTGAACGTCTTCCCAAATCTCTCGTACTTCTTAATTGCTCTTGTGAAGGACTTCTAAACTGTTCGTGCTTCACATGACTGTTGCCACCTGTCTAGAATTTGTTCGTTATCCGCAAGAAGATGGCTTTGAGGATTGTTAATGAACTTTGGCGAACGGCTTTTTTGAAGATACTTGCTCAAAAATCATTATAAGAATGTATTCAGCTTAACAACATAGGCAGCCGACCGCGTATACTTTCCAAATCTCATTCTAAGATGCCATGCAAAGTTCAAGGATAGAACAAATCAACCCTCAGTTTTATAATTGAAATTCGCTTCTATGGGTGTTGTAACTATTCGCGCAGTTTCTGAAAACTCCACAACATTTGTAACGTCGCATTAATTAATTTTCACCCCAAAACATACTTTGCAACTTAAAATTCCACGTATCAACACATTTCCCAACGAAATCTTTCAATAAACTCGTGAAAAATAATCTATTACCTGAATACACGAACGGAACGTAGCACCTGAATGTAGCTACATACATTATGTACCTACTCCACCAGCTATTTGTATCCCTGGCTAGAAATGGCAGAAACAATAATTATAACAACAACGCTGCTGCTGCAGCGATTTATTGCCGAACTGTAGTAAAAACCATGCAAAGCTGAAACGAGAAAGAGACAGAGAAGAAGCAATAAAAAATTAAGGTTATCCCCCTCAACATTAAGCAGACAAAGAAAACGTTTCCCCACACTACGCCGGCCGGAGTACCCCTAGCGCTTGTTGTCGGCATGAAAACCCTAGTCACACGAGGATAAATGGTTGAAACAACAAAACTACGCTATCCAATAAATTCGTATGCATATGGCGTGCGACCTGTCCGGGCAAACGAAGTACGAAGCAGGAGCACACAATTTCTGTCGACTTCTTAGTCTGTTTGTGGTGCCACTCTGGATGATGAGAGACGAAACGACGACGAAAAACGATCTGTTGTGAGGGTTAAGTCGCCCCTCATTTTTTGGCCCCGGCCGTCCATATGTTCTGCATGAGGAGACGCAGACGTACCCCCCGCCCTTTGATGTGGCAATAAACTGATGCACTTGCCGCTGCTTACCAGCCAGAACTAGTATGGGGAGATTGAAAGAAGACGTTAGCTCATCCCCCAAAAATATTCCAATCACAGGGCAGAACAACAATAAAAGGGAATTTCCGTTTTTTTTTTGTTTCCAAGGGATGAATGGTGATGATAATTTCACTCCCTTGCCGCCCCCACCTGGATAAGCCATTTTGCTAAAAGCAGACGACGACCCCAAAATATCCACCAGCAGTCGACATCGTCCTGAGCAGACACAATTTCATTCGAAATCATATTCGGTGGGTAGAGCGTCGTTGTTCACTCTGATTCTAGGCACATATTGATTTGGATTAAGGTCCAAGGGGAATTTCCATTATTGGGGGGTGGTTGCGTTTCTACCTCACAGAAGGAGTTACGCACGGTATTTTCCAATTGAACAAAAATGGATTTTCCACTGTTCTGCTGCCCTGGACAGTGCTCATGGCAGGAGGAAGAAGTGGCTGTGTGCGTGCACGTACAATTTTTGAGGTGTGTATGGGAATTAATGTCAATGACATTGGATATTTTCGGGTGTGGGAAAATGCGAACGGAATCGGAATTTGGATTGCTTTGTTTCCCCCCAACCCTGATTGTGGGTACGTGTAAAGGAAATACCAGAGATTCTATGAACAGAAATTGTAAGTAGAAAACTTGGAAACAATGAAATAGGAACTACGCACTCGAACATTGCTTTATGCTTTCAGCGAGATACTTATTTACGTGACGAACAATAGGACAATTAAATTCGAGAAGATGAAATTTACGCTGTCTCAAATCGAGGAGAACTTTCATTATTACCAATTTTACTGATCTCTAGACCTTCAGAACTCTACCGGAGGCCCTTCTGTGATCTAGCAGCAAGGATTTCTGTTCGCACACATATCCTAGTTACTACTCTTTTTCAAATATAATGGTTGTAACAAAGGGCATTGGAAGCCCTGTGCAATATTTCAGCAATTCGTTGAACTAACCAAGCGGATAGGTTTCGAAGGATCAAACATTTTTTGTCAAATACTTTAATTGTTTTTGAATTTGGGCTGACTGAGTCACGTGACTCTTTGTCTTTAGCAATTCTAAGGCAGGGTACGATACTCAGAATTCAGACGGAACCTGAACTATTTGGAGTTCTTAAATCAGTTTTGTGAATCACTTGGGAGCAGGTATGTTTAAGGGCTGTGGATTTGTGGCCGCCAAATGAGGCAGTGGAGTGCAGGTTAGATACCACATTGAAACCTCCTCTCCTGAGAGACCGAAGATTATTAAAAATCTGGATTTGTTCGACCTCTCGATAAAAATATATGGTGTGGTACCCGAAAAGTAGCATTCGTTTCCCAAGCGCATTTACAAAGCATTTTTTTTTAAATTAAAAAAAAATTAATCCAAATACCAGGCAGAAATCCTCTTTTTGGTGTAGAGGTTGAAGAAAACAAGGTGTCGTTCTTTTCTCTCCATGAAAGGGTGGAGTATGTTGTTGTTACCCATGGGGATTGAACCTGAACCGGACGGGTCCCAGGCCAACACACAAACCTCTACACCGCACATTGGGGCAGAATGCCGTAAACTGTGGCATCAAATCAGCCGTTAGAGCTAAGAACCTGAAATTTTGCACGATAGCTTTGGAGACCATTCCCAAAATATTTTCAAACCCGCCCACTCGACACGCCCACTATTTAGAAATGTGCAATATGTATTAACAACTTAAAAAAGATTTATTGAAGATCTACTTTGTGTCCAGTACACTTACCTTGCGTCACTTTAAGGCCCCCTTTTATTGTGAAGAAAAACAAATTAATAAAACGCATTGTAAAGCAAACTTTGATAAACTTAACGACCTTATTGAGAACATAAACTTTGATTTCATCTCCAACGACTCTAACATTGATGTTATAATAGCCACCTTTTATGAACAGATCCAAACGTGTTTTTCTCAGTCTATCCCCCTACTACCGCAGAAGAACTTTACTTCTTCACCTTCGTGGTAAACCAAGGAACTCCGCTCACTTAGGAATATGATGAATAAACTCTGGAAAAAATACCTCTGTTCGAAGTCGAATCATGACTTCTACAACTATATCTCAGCTTATAACAACTTCTCCTACCTAAGCGAGTCCGTATACAATAATTATCTTATCCAAACCCAATCGGATTTAATTTCGAATCCAAAACTCTTTTTTTAAATTTATAAACTCAAAGAGAAAATCTGATGGTTATCCGTCAACACTAAAATATAACAATTCCTCATCATCCGATCCAAACTATATTTCTAACCTTTTTGCTGATTTCTTTGGTCAAGCTTTTTCTCCAAACGATAGAGAGGTTGACACAAACAACTTTAATCATATGCACAACTGTACCCAAACCAACCTTACTTCCATTAACATATCCCTATCCTCGGTAATTAATAAAATCCGCTTGTTGAAGAATGACTTTTCTTCGGGTCCTGATGGGATTCCTGCTGTTGTCCTTAGAAGCTGCGTATCCAATTTAGCTCAACCACTCACTGATCTCTTCCAACTTTCCATTTCTCAAGGTGTGTTCCCAAAAACATGGAAAGACTCGCTCATTATCCAAATTCATAAAAAAGGGTGCAAAGGAGATATCTCTAATTATAGACCCATTGTATAATCTATGATATTTTGGTTCCTCATTGTAAACCACTTGTCTCCCCTAAACAACATGGATTTCTTAGTGGTAGGTCTACAACTACCAATCTAACTGAGTTCGTATCCAACACTATTTGCTCCTTGGAAGATGGAAATGAAGTTGATGCTATCGCTAATGATTTTAGTAAAGCATTTGACAAAGTATCTCATAACATTATTATCTTCAAACTTAAATCCTATGGCTTCCCGCCCTTTCTTATACTCGTATCTTGGATTCAATCATATTTAAATGAGCGTCGTTACACAGTAGTTTTTAGATCTTGCAGCTCCAACCCTATCTGCCCTACATCTGGGGTCCCTCAAGGAAGTCATTTAGGTCCTCTGATTTTTCTATTGACCATTAACGATGTGGATCTCATCCTTAATGGATCCGACCTTCAGATTTACGCTGACGACATGCGTATTTCTAAACATATTAAATGCATGGCCGATTTTCGACTACTTCAAGCTGACCTAAACAATTTCTTTACTTGGTGCCAACACAACTTTCTCGAACTTAATGTGAATAAATGCCAAGCCATTACCTACTCCCGAAAACGCCCTCCCTTACCACAACGTCAATATTTTTTTGAGAATGAACCAGTTGCAATTGTCACTTCCATTCCTGATTTAGGTGTTTTATGCGATAGCGAACTCAATTTTCGATCTCACTTTGATAATATCATTAACAGAGCTAACTCAACTCTAGGTTTCGTTAAACGATGGTCGAAAGAATTCTCCAATCCCTATGTCACTAAGTCTCTGTATGTCACTTTTGTTAGACCTCTTCTTGAGTACGCCTCCGTAGTATGGTCTCGCTACCACCATGTTCATAGTCATCGTATTGAAGCCGTTCAACGAAGATTCATTCGCTTTTCCTTGCGATACCTTTGTTGGAATGACCCATTTAATCTTCCACCTTACGAAAGCCGTCTAAAATTAATAAATTAACAAACTCTTAGTAGACGTCATGATAATGCCGACATACTCTTTGCCCATCAGCTTTTGAATAGAGTCATTGATAGCGAAGGTCTTCTTAATAAATTCAAACCCAATACTAGTAATCGTCATTTGAGAACCATTCCCCTCTTCTGCGTCCCTTTCCATCGTACCGAGTATGGCCAAAATGAACCAATTACTAGAATAATTCGAAAAGTAAACAACTCCAACATTTCTCATCTAAACCTCTCAAAATCTTCTCTCAAACTAGCTCTCCAATCTTAATCTCCCTCTTTCACTTCATATCCTTATCTCTTTCCTCACCTTAGCTTTAAGATTTTATTATTTTATTGTTATTTAGTTTGTAAGATATTGTGTGCTTGTACTAAGCGAATGAATAAATTAAAATTAAAATTAAATTTTGCATTGGTATTTATTATTGAGACTTATAATTCAAAAAATTGCCCATTAAGTACAAAATCAAACCAAAAATTTGTATTGCATCCTTAGAAATTATCGCTATCATCATCATTGTCATCATCATTATCATCAGACTCAAGAAGAGTGTTCGATTTCTGGACACTTGTGGGCTTTAGCAAGTTGACTGCTTCTTTGGGAAGAGACTGGAATTTTCGTCTATGTAATTTTTGCTTAGATGAATTGGATAAATACGTCTTTATTAGTTTTTTCACGACTTGATTTTCTTGAGAAGTTCTCGCGGAAATTTTAAAAATCTTTGTTGCGCGCATTAGGCGCGCCCTCCGAAAGTTGCCCGATCGGCAACAGTGCAGATGATACTCGTATAATTTCTGGCCCACGAAGAAAATATTTATGCAATGTTGGAGGCATATGATACCAGGGATATTTACTGACGAAGCATCTTGCTGTGTCATGTGCGAAATCCCTAAATTTGTATACATAATTGAATTCAATGGCAAAAACTCTCAGAGTTCTGCGGACACACTTTAAATATAGATGCGGAAAATATTACTCATTGGAAGGAAGAGTTCAATAATATCATTTCTGCGGTCGATGAGAAGATCCACGCAGACTGTTGTGAAAAGGTAAAAAGTTCTATTCACCGAGGGATATATGCCCACTTAAACCACAGCCTATGTGAAAATAACTATTTCAACGAAAGATACTCTACGGAATTAATATCAACGATTTTCAAGGCCAGAGGAGAGATACTGAATTTAAATTTTATACCACACCGGGAAGACCTGCCAATAACCTGCTCTTTGTGCAATCTGCGAGAGAGGGAGAACATCTATCACTTTCTGGGCAGATGTCCTATTTTAAAAGAGTTCAGACTACAGATTTATGGGAAGCGAGATTTGGAAGAAGCTGAGGTGAGAAACATCTTAAATGGCTCAGACTGGATCAAATTGTACAGTTACTGTAAAATAGCATTAAAATATAGGAGGGCAATTATAGAAGAATCTTTTTAAACAATTGTAAACATTTTGTCAAACCCGGGCAGACGGCATTAAGCCATGTCTTAAATTTAATAGTCATAAACAAATTGTAAATGAATTCTGGAATAATAAATATTTATCTTATCTTATCTCTTATCTCTTACATAAATATCATATCCACTGGCTACTGCAATCGTAATTGCGTGCATTTTTTTCTACTTGACAAGCTTTTTCCCAACGCGATTTGAATTTTGACTTAAACTCCGATATTTTCTCATTAACATTGTGTTGAGAAGCACCGTGCATTTGACCCGCTTTAGAACTTCACCCCTCAAAAATTCGATTTGACTTTCTAATCCTTTTAACATTGAGCACTTCATTATATTATATAGCTCTTTCCTTGTCACAGAAAGAGTTTTGGAAGGTGTCCGGCCTAAAAAGTAATTAAAATTTAAAAAAAAAATCGATTTTTTTCCAAAGTGGAGTCACCAATAAAAAAATTTACTACACAACAAGTAGCAAAAGGAAGCAAAAAAAGTTTACAAGTTCTAAGACTAATCAAACCACTTATCACAAACAGATATAACACTTAACGTCAGGTCACGGTCAACACATCTAAAACTCTTAAGATTTCGGATAAAAACAAAACTAACACTTTTTGTTCGCACATTTTTTTATCTTTAGCCACAGATTGAAAAAACAAAAATAGATTTTTTTAAATCAAAATAAGACAATAAAAGCACCTGAGCTTACTGATTCCATTGCAATTTTAACTTTTTCAATTCCAACAAACTGTAAGAAATAGCACATAGTTAACTGCAGTCACTCAAAATAAAAAAAATGAGTGTGCTTAAGACCACACGACTGAAGTAAAACTTCTTTCGCTCCAACTAATTTAAATTGTGGGCGTAGTGGGCGAATTTTGAAAATATTTACAGATGAGCATCAAGGGCCCCTGGAGAGTCTATATTATAAATTTCAGCTCTCTAGCTCAAACTTAGTTTTGGGCGAGGTCCTTGGAGCCACAATAATTAAACTCGAAAAAGGATATTTTCCCAAAATGTGTTTAGAAACGCCACGGTATATATGAGTTCAATATTATTTGAATGAGGGGTGTAGGAACAACAAACATTTTGGTAAAATATCCTTTTTTCGACTTTTAAGGACCTTTTTTTGTTGTTTCAAGGACCTCTTAGTCAAATAACATTGAGCAGGGATATACCGTGCGGATTCTAATGACATTTTGGAAAAATATTCTGTTTTTGACTATTAAGGACCTTTTTTGTTGTTGCAAGGACCTCTTAGTCAAATAACATTGAACACAGATATACCGTGTGGACTCTAACGGCATTTTGGAAACATATCCTAAAGTTTATATTTTTAAAACTAAAGGCTCAACTGATATAAGTGTTTCCATTTTGCGTTTGATATTTTGTGTTTTATATATATGTTATTATTATTATTATTATTATTATTATTATTAAACTTTATTAACAACTAATTAATTATATTGCTAATACATTGGGACTTAAGCGCTAGCTACCAGGGCTTTCGGCTAGTTGGATACATTTTTCGATTTATATTTTATCTGCTAGTTCAAGTGAGCAAAGAAGGTTATGTACTTTTTTGACATTATCTACAGAAGGGGTTGAGAGTAGGAGGAATAGGGATGTGGATGGGGATTGACTATGTAGTTTGGCTTTGATGATGGTGCATTCGTAGATCAGGTGTTGGGTGGAAAGTATCTGGTTGCAGTTGCAGAGGTGACATACCGGTCGACTGGATTTGGTGAGAAGATGCTCGTGTGTAAGTTTTGTGTGCCCAAGCCGCAGGCGTATGAAGGGTCTAAGCGAGTTTTTGCTGCATAGGGGTGGATAAATGGGTGGAGCCCCTTTGGGGTTGATGTCTTTGTAGTGGTGGGAGTACATATCCCATTCCTGTTTCCGTTGAATATAACTGGAATTGTGGATGTGCTTGCATATGTCTTTCTTATTAAAAGTAAGGTGGGTTATCAGAGGTTCTCTGACAGCTGCCTTGGCTGCTGTATCGGCGGCCGTATTTCCATTTATCCCGACATGCCCTGGTATCCACAGGAGTTTGATCTTTCCTTGGTTCTTAATTAGCTCGTCCCGGATGGATTTAATAATTGGCGTGTCGTTTTGTAGGTTGGTTACAGCTGTAAGGGTAGAGAGGCTATCGGAGCAAATTAAAATTTTAGTATTTTTTGCAGATGCCGTGGCCTGTAGTATGGCTGTGGCTTCCGCTGAGAAAACGGACGACATTTGTGGTAACAGACCCTTGGACAGAATTTTTTCGTTTTCGTCGACAACGGCAAACGCAGTGCCAGCTTCGGTTTTCGAGCCATCGGTGAAAACAAGGTTCCACTTGTCTGCTCTGTGGTTCTCTGCAATTTCCAAAAAACGCTGTTTGTATACTGCAACGGGTGTAAGGTCTTTTTTCAGAGTTTTTAGAGACGTGTCAACGGAGTTGACGTCAAATAACCATGTGGGGGCTGGTCGGCGGTGTGTACGTTCGAGAGGCAGTGGTAAATCCATGTTTGCCGCATAGCTAAGGCTGTCGTATAGGGTTGAATGTATTTTGGGATTTCTTCTATCCAGTCGGATGTTGTTGGCAATTCCGATGATGGCTTTATTGTGTGTGGGGTTTATTCTCAGCATGACCAGGGATGTAAGGGTTTTAGTCCGGTGTTTAATCGGGGGCAGGCCAGCTTCGACAAGCAAGTTCGTGATTGGAGTAGACCGGAAGGCTCTTAGGCTAGTTCGAATTGCCGCGTGGTAAACTGGTTCAATGATCCTTAACGATGTTGGGGCACACTTTCCGTAGATGCATAAGCCATAGTCGATCTTGGATAGGATAATGGAGCGGGTTATATTGATCAAACTGTTGACATGGCAGAAACTATTTTTGGAACTTAAATATTTGACAATGTTGAGCCTGGTTGATAATTTTCTTTTTAAACTGATACAGTGTTCCTTGAAGGTAAAGCTTTTATCAAAAATAAGACCAAGTATGCTTAGACTATCGACATTGCTTATGGCAATGTTATTAAAGTTAGAAATAATTTGCTTAGGGCAACTAGTTTTTTTACAAATGTGTAACAGTTTGCATTTTTCCATCGATATCTTGGCGCCTGATGTTTTACCCCAATTATTTAGATCGTTAAGTACTAGCGAAAAAGTTCTAGAAACGGCGTCTAAATCTTTACAATGCGTAAATATAATAAGGTCATCCGCATAGAGCGAGTGTCTTATGTTTTTGTATTTTAAAAGGAGTCTGCTTATGTCGTTGAAAGCTATAATGAAAAGCGTCACCGATAGTGGGGACCCTTGGGGTGTGCCGTTATGTAGAGGAAAAACAGAAGACATCGCACCATTGAATTTAACCCGGAACTTTCTACTTGTGAGGAACGATTTAATAACATTAAACATTTTTGGACCGACTTTCCAGCCTGCCAGTTTTTCTAAGATGATGTGTGTTCCAATTCTGTCAAACGCTTTTTCAAAGTCAATTGACAATATTGACACGTGTTTTTTGCTGCCTAATGCATTTGAAATGAAATGGTCAATGTGCAGGAGAGCGTCCATGGTGGAGCGCCCTCGTCTGAAAGCCACTTGGTGGGCGTCAATAAGATTTTTATTTTCTAAGAACCATAGAAGTCTATTGGATATTATTTTTTCGAATATCTTGGAGGCACATGGGAGCAGTGAAATAGGTCGGAACCCACTAGTATCGAAGCCGTTCTGATTAGGTTTCGGAATTGGAAGGACCGTGGCCGTTTTCCAGCTTTGTGGCATGATCCCATCGGAGAAGATACGGTTGTAAAGCTCCAGCAGGCGGGTTTTTAAAATGTCTGGGCTGTTTTTGATCATTAGGTATGTGATTCTATCGAAGCCTGGTGTTTTGCCTTTAGCAGCCTGGAGTAGGTGTTCAAATTCAAATCTGGTTATTGTCCGCTCGGCGGAAAAGGAAGCGTGAGTATGGGGGTACCGTGTGGAGGGGTTAAGTGATGATCCTAGGGATTTTAAGTTAAGGAATTCTGGTGAAAAGTGTTCGTCCTTTGAATAATTGGACCAGGATTTGGCGAAATGTTCGGCGATTTGGGAGGGGTTGGATAAAATTTGTGAGTTATTCATAATTGTAATAGGGGGAGGCACGAAATTTCCTGTGAGGGCCTTGACATCTGCCCAAAGTTTGTGTGATGTGGCATTTGGGTTTATGTTGGAGGTAAACTTCTCGAAACAGGATTTTTTTGCTGCTTTCGCCGCTTTACGGAATATTGCGTTGGCTTTTCGGTAGGCTATTGCATTGTGGGCATTGGGATATTTTTTGAATTTTTTCCAACAGTTTTGCTTGTCCTGTCGCATGTCATGTAATCCTTTATCCCACCAGGGAACCGTTCGAGTTTTTGGGCGTTTCCCGGATGCAGGGATAGATTGGTTCGCACCAAAGTGGATAGCTCTATGGATTGTTGCTGCTTCCTTGTTGATGTTAGTGAATGGCCCCCTTTGTCTAAGAAACTGAATTATATTGGTTTGAAAGGTGGTCCAGTTAGCTCTATCAGTTAGATATTTGGGTGATTGTTTGCCATTCTGCTGTGGAGTGTCTAGAGCTACTGTGGTAACTATTGGGAAGTGATCACTGCCGTGCAAGTTGGGGAGTATTCTCCAAGTTGTGTTGGCTCCAAGTTGGGGGGAGATAAGGGTTAGGTCAACGTGGGTAAGGGAGTTGTGGGTGGAAAAGTGGGTTGGGCATCCGTTGTTCATTATAATGAGGTTGGAGCTAAGGAGAAATTGCTCTACAATCTTTCCTCGGGTGTTGGTGGCTGGTGATCCCCATAAAGGGCTCCAGGCATTGAAATCCCCCGTCAAGATGATTGGGTCGTCGAATGAATTGACAATGTTATTTAAATCATTTGTGGAGATAACTTGGTATGGGGGAATGTATAGGGATATTACAATTATTTTTACTTTCCATAAAATCTCTACCGCAACAATTGAGATAGGCGAGGGGACGTTAATGAGTTTGTGTGGAATTGATTTGTGAACCAGCAGACCAGTACCCTGTTTCCCAGAGTTGTTGATGTTCAAGTTGTGAAAATGGGAATGGTACCGTTTCAGGGGCAGATGGGAGGTGGAACATGGTAGGTGGGTTTCCTGAAGTGAGACGACTAACGGGAATTCCCCATTAAGTAGGATTTGCAGTTCGTGTAGGTTATTGAAGTATCCATTAAGGTTCCACTGGAGAACCCTAAGTACTTTTCCTTTAAAATGCGCCGACTTGTCTACAACATAGCTGGAGCTATGTTGTGAAAAGTCGAATTTGTTAGAATGGTGGGTGTGTTGGAGACGACCCCCCCGTCCGGGGTCGAAGGCGCCTGGAACCGGTTGGGGATCCTGGCGCCCTCGCCCCCGGGCAAGGGGGTCGTTGTTCTGTGAGGAGGGGTTTTTATATGCTGTCATTATCATCTTCCGTAGGAGGGAGATAATATTGGTTGTTGTTAATGAGTGATTGGGTTACTAAAGATATAGGTGAGTGAGCTGTAGTTGTAAATTCAATTGTTTGTTTGGGGTTATATTCTGGTGGATGGTTGGTGGTGCTGTGTTTAGCTTTGTTGGAGCAGTCATTGCGTGTGGAAGAAGGGTTGGGGGTGTAAAGATTGGTGGGGGGATGGGGTAAGTTTGGAGAAAACTGGGGTACATTGGATGTACCTAAAGAGTTAATATTGGTATGGTTTGAAGTTGAAATCTTGTTATTAGGTACACTTGTGCTAACGTCAGGGATTTTAGGAAGCCTAGCTGGCGGTTTGGGTGGGTTTGGGAGGGCAACCTCCTCGGGAGCAGGAACTTTCTCAATTGATGGGTCGTTATTGGCCAAAATTGGTTGGGGGTCGGCAGTCTTAGTAACTGCGGCATATGACATCGTGAGTGGGGTGGTAGGATTTTGAGCACTATAAATCTGTCTGGCTTCTGCCATACTGCATTTCTCTATTGTCTTGATTTTTAAAATTTCTTTGGATTGAAGAAAACGCTTGCAGAGCTTGGAAGAAGATGGGTGCTCTTCAGCACAATTGGCGCATTGGATCCTGGTACATTTGTTAGGAGCGTGTGGGGGGAGGTTGCAGGTATCACATGTCTCATTATTTTTGCATCTTGTTTTAGTGTGCCCCAGTAATTGGCATTTCCGGCACCGCATTGGATTGGGAAAGTACTCCTCAACTTTGAGGTTATACCACCCAACGTTGACCGTGGATGGGGGGCGGAATAGATCGAAGGAGAATAACATCAGACCTGTAGGACGCATAATGCCTTCAACGGATTTTTGGAATTTGTACACCTCGGTTACACCTTGAGATTTCATTTCTTCAATTATTTCCTTTTCAGGCACATTTATAAGACAGGGTGCATATACGCTGCCCTTGGATGAGTTAAGTTGTTCGTGTAGTTTGACCGTGATTGGGCAGAGGTTGGATAGGGATTTTTTTGAGAGAAAGATGTCAGCAATCTTTTGGGATTTGACCAGTATTAATAGATTACCGTCGCGTAGTTGAGTAATGTATTCGTAGCCCGTACTGATATTATCAATTGCCTTATTGAGGAAGAACACGCTGAACGAAGAAAGAGGTTTGTCGGGGTTGGTTGGGGTTATGGTTATGAATTTGGGGTTCTTTACACTTGAGTTATTTGGTAGATTTTTTTCTATTTCACATATGCTGTAGATGTTTTTTTTACGTTTTTTACTATTGGGTTGCAGAAACGGCTCACGATTGAGCTCGCTAAAGCGATTACCCGTAAGAACACGTGGCCCAGCGGCCATGGCGAAATATAGTGGCTTGACACTTGTTTAGTTTTTTTTTTTTTCGATCGAACGGGAAAATAGAAGAAGAGAAACAAAAATCGCGTGCTAACGAAGTAGCGGGATTACACCAACGGAAAGCGAGAACGATTAGAAAACCAGCAATGAACGAACTTATCGGCTCGGAGGTTAGTCGGTGACTGACATATATATATGTTATATCGGAACCCACTTGTGCGCATCTAGATTTTAAATTCAATAAGTAAACATTTTGCCATACTTTCAATGTACACAAAAAGATGCTATGACAAAGAATAATTGTAGTCAACACTTTTTGTCCTAATCAATGTTTATGTTTTAAAGATCCATCGCTTCAATGTTTACAAAATATGAGCAGGAAATGTGACTCAGCACTTTTTGCCTTTAGCAACTGGTGCGAGAATATCCGCAGTCAAAATGCTGCGTTAGCAATTAAGCAATATAAAAGGGGATCGATGTATCTCAAGTTGTTAAGTCTTAAGTCTACCATACCAACAGTCACTTCGTATAGCGGAAGATTTCCCCCCACCAAGGGTAAGGGATCTGAAGCTTTGACTTCAATAAAAAGTTATTAAAATTAAATAAAGTCTTTTATTTGATGTCGCTCTCTGACGAGAGCGCAAATATATTTTTTTATTAACTTAAAACACTTAAACAAAATTGGCGCAGTCGGTAGGATTGCACAAATCGTGTAATCCTTGTAAAAATCTACCGTTCCGTTTAAATAGTGAAGTAAATTTCAAAAATAAGTTTTTTCTGCGAAAAAGATTAAAACAAATCTTTGAGTCTACGACTAAACACGGTGCTGTGAATAAATAAAAATAAATTAATACAAAATTGATTAAGATATTTAAAAAAAAAAAAGTTTTGAAAGTGAATAAACCGTACTCACATTGACGGGTAAAACATTTTTAAATAAATTCAGTGAAAAGATCGAAGATCCAACAAATCTATTCAGTGAATAAAAACGGATTAATTAGTGGTTCACCCCAATGCACATGGTAATACCACAAAACTCATAGAGAGAAATTAATCAACCTCATAGACTAAGTTAAAGAAGAAAAGGGCAGCTTCAGAGCTCCAACAAATAGCATAAAATAAATGTTCAAGAGATTGCAGAAGAAGAAGATAATTAACCCAGAAAGCAGATACACTGACGAAGAGGAATCTAGTTCAACAGAAGAAGAAGACCTACATCTACTAGAAATTCGAAACAGAAGTATACCTGAATATTGTAAGAATAATTTTGAAAATAAAAAAATTAAATTACTAGAAAATAAAATTGATAATTTAAATCTTAGTTTGGGCAATAATATTTTAGACAATAAAAGTAAAAATAAAAATATTGACAACATTTTATTGACAAAATTTGAAGAAAATAATCATAAGTTTAATCAAAGTAAATTAAGTATAGAAAACTATCAGAACACCAAAATGGCTACATCCCAAGTAAATAATACACCCAAAAAAAGCTTAACGCTTAATCCATTAAAATATATTGAGAAACTTAATACGTTTGATGGTCGCACTGAAGATCTTTACACATTCCTCACAAATGTAGATGGAATAATACCAACTCTTAACGAGTATGATAATCAAAGCCAACTGATGTGTATAAATATTTTAAAATCCAAATTTATTGGAAAAGCAAAAAGATGCATTGAGATTCACTCCCACTTACAAAATTGGTTAGAAATCAGACATATGCTAATTAATAATTTCGGAGGATTCAAGAACAGCCTACAATTGTACGAAGATCTAAGACAGATCAGTTTCAGAGGTAACGTTTTAAATTTCTATAACGACATACAAAAAACTTTGTGCGATTTGAACCAAAAATCGGTTCAAGAAAATAAAGTCCATGAAGTGAACAATAATAATCTCACAGCCTTAAATATTTTTAAAGAGAAATTGCCGGTACATATGCGAACAATTCTTTTCGCCCTCAAACCAATGAGTTTGCAGGAAGCCCTACACGAGCTCACAGAAGCAGGATTTGTTGAATCAAACTCTTTTGAAGAAAGACAGCCAAGGCAAAACTTCAGCAATAATGTTAAGAACTTTCAACCTAAAATGTTTGTCCCACAGAATCATCAAAATAATTTTAGACCCCAAAATTTCCAAGCGTTTGGCCAAAATAGAAACAACCCTAACAACAATTTTAGACCAAATAATTTTCGACCACCATTCAATCATTTTCAAAACAGAGCTCCTTTCCAAAATAATTACAATACAGATAGGAACTATAACCAAAACAACTCTAGAACACAGCCTATGGACATAGATCCAAGTAGTAGTCAATTGAGACGTAACCCAACACCGGTTAACAGACAAGTTAATTACAACAGAGGAAATCACTCTAACAATCCTGCGGGATATAATGAAAATAATAGTAGTAATACTGAAAGGAATTTAGAAACAAATAACGAAACTCACGAGAATCAAAATTTTCAGTTACAAGCCTCGGAAATAAATCCGGACTTCCCTATCTCAGAATAGAGAAAAACGGCAAAATTATACGTATGCTCATAGATACTGGAGCAACAAATAGTATCATTAATAAAATAGACGTTCCACCCCAATACATACAAACTAGAAAGCAACCGTTAAAAATTAACACAGTAGGAAACCCTGTCGTAGTGACAGAAGAAGCATTATTTCCCAAAGAAAAATTCGCCTATAAAGTAAAAGAAAACTGTCTTTTCCATATATTGAATTTTAGTCCAAATTACAATGGGATAATCGGTAATAATATTCTATTACCTAATAATAGTAAATTAGATTATGCAACCAAGACATTAACACTGAATGACATAAAAATTCCAATATTTTTTGATTTAATTGACGAACAAGACTACATGATGGAAGTTCATCACTTAAGCGGCTTAACGCCAAATGACACTATCTTCGACGAGTTTGAACAAAAAAATACTGAACACATGAATATTGAAGAAAAAAGAATTCTCTCTAAAACCCTAAAAGAATATCAAGATGTATTCTTTCATAAAGGTGACGACCTAACATTTACATCACACGTCAAACACAAACTTACTGTCTCAGACAATTCCCCAATTTTCACCCGGATATACCGCTATCCCGAGGTACATAAAAATGAAGTCAATAATCAGATCCAAGATCTTTTGGATCAAGGGATAATCAAACACTCGAGTTCACCATATAATGCTCCGATATGGGTCGTACCCAAGAAAATGGACAAGATGGGAAATAAAGAGTGGCGTATAGTTATTGACTATCGCAAATTGAACAAGGTTACCAAAGAGGATAAATTTCCAATTCCTCTAATTGAAGATATACTCGACAAGATGGGTCGAGCCAATTATTTTTCTACTTTGGATTTAACAAAAGGTTTTTACCAAATTGAAATAGATCCACAAGATCGTGAGAAGACAGCCTTCTCCACACTTTCAGGACATTATGAATGGATCAGAATGCCATTTGGTCTCAAGAATGCTCCTGCTACATTTCAACGCATGATGAACGAAGTCCTAAGTGACTACATTGGTAAAATATGCTATGTTTACCTTGACGATATCATCATCTTTTCTTCATCACTACAAGAACATATTCAACATTTGAAACTAATCTTCAAGAGACTTCGACAAGTCAATCTTAAAGTTTCTTTGAATAAATGTGATTTTCTAAAGAAAGAATCCGAATTTCTCGGACATATAATTACACCAGAAGGTATCAAACCCAATCCGTCAAAAATTCAAACAATAAAAGATTTTCAAATTCCCACCTCCATAAAAGAAATACAATCCTTCCTAGGTTTAACTGGATATTATAGAAAATTCATCCAGGATTATGCTAAAATAATCAAACCTATGACGTTATACCTAAAAAAGGATTCAAAAATAGATATAAAGAACGAACAATATGCTGACGCGTTCAACAAACTAAAAGTAGCAATGACAGATATGTTAATTAACAAACACCCAGACTTTAGTAAAGAATTTATATTAACAACCGATGCAAGCAATTTTGCAATAGGTGCAGTATTGTCCCAATCTCACGGACCACTTTCATTTGCATCCAGGACACTTAATAAACACGAGTGCAACTACAGCACTATAGAGAAAGAACTCCTAGCAATCGTTTGGGCAACCAAACAATTTCGTCATTACCTATATGGTAGACGTTTTAAAATTTTAACAGATCATAGGCCGCTAGTTTGGCTACATAATCTGAAAGAGCCTAATTTTAAACTACAACGTTGGAAAATAAAGCTCGAAGAATATGATTTTGATATTGAGTACCTGCAAGGCAAAGAAAATAAAGTTGCCGATGCTCTATCAAGAATCAAGATTTCACCTGAAATTAACGCTTTAGAAGAAGACTTAGCGAGTACACAACACAGTGTCGAATCAGATAGTACAGACCTAATTCCAATAACAGAAAAACCCCTTAACATGTTTAAACGTCAGATAATCATCAAAACAACTAATGAAGATTCTCAGGAAATATCCTTTCCGTATATAGGTAAAAGATTAATAACAATTACGAGAAAAAATTTTACGACCAAAGACTTTGATCTAATAATATCAGAATGTGATATAAATTGCACAAATGCAATATTCATAAATAACGACGATTTACCTTTGAACAAATATGCGAATGACGACGAATTATTTCTTAAATTTCAAACCCATTGGAAACAACACCATAATAAACAGAAATTATATAGAAGCATATCTAACCTAATAAATTTACATCCTCCAGAAACTGAGGAAACAATTAATAAAATCCATATAAAATTTAATCATATTGGTATTGAAAAAACATACCTTGAAGTCATTAGAAAATTTTACGCACCTAGTTTACGTGAAACTATTAATAAAGTATTGAACAATTGCGAAATGTGTAATTTCAAAATAGAAAGGAATCCAATAAAACTACCTTATGAAAAAACGCCCACGCCCTCAGGCCCTCATGAACACTACCATATGGACATTTGGCCCATACCAAGAAATGGTAGCTACCTAACATGTATTGACAAATTTTCAAAATTTATGGCCCTTGAACGTTTAGAAACAAAGAATCAAGCCGATGTGCTAACCGCTATAACTAAGATATTTATTTATCTAGGTAAACCAAAAATCTTAACGACCGACAATGATAAATGTTTTTTATCTTACACAGTTAAACAATATCTCAAAGACAACGAGATAGTAACTCACATTACTACGCCATATCGACACACAGGCAACTCAGATATAGAGCGTTTGCACTCCACTCTCAACGAGAACATAAGATTATTTGAAAAGCAAAAGCCAAGCTTAGTCGATAACGTGACACGAACAATAGCGGTTTACAACAATACGATCCACTTAACTACTAGAGAAAAACCGAGTGACATACATTTCGGACGCATAGACAATAAAACAATATTTAATAGAATCGAAAGCACAAAAAATAAAGTTTTAGCTAGAGTGAATAAAGATAGAAAAGATACCGATATAAATCCTAATTTTACCAAAATTTATAATCCTACATATTTCGATAAATTAAAAACAAAGCATAGGAAAGTAAAAGTGATTGAAATCGATAAAAATAAAATAACTATTAAACCAAACAGAGACTTACAAAAATTACACAAAGACCAGTTTCGAAAGAAAAAGAAAAAATTTAAAAATGATAAAATTAAAATTGGCATCGATACTAGTTCTATGGCAGTTAACACTGGCCTATAGCCAAGAAATACAAATAACTAATTACAACCACGGTAACGGTTTTACCATTATACAACTACAACAGATACAAATAATAGAAAACTATACTAAAATACTTCATATTATAAATTTAACTAAGTACGAAACAAATTTAGAAATACTAGAAGAACATATACAACTTTTACCTGAACCAAACATTGAAATTATTAAATTAATGTAAAATTACAAGAAATAAATCAAAATTGTAATAATCAAAACATTACTGTTAAAGGTAACTACCTAATTAAGTTCGAAAATTGTAAAATTGAAATAAATAATAAAATGTACGAAAGAAAAAATTATAAACACGAACCTTTAATACCAAATGTAATTGAGAATATTAATTATACCAAATCAAAAGATATAACTTTTCAAGAATTACATTACCAAAATATACAAAACTTAAAAGAAATTGAAGAACTGAAATACAAGCACAAACATACTAGTTTAACTATGTACATGATAATTTTAATCATTATACTTGTCATAATCCTTTATACATATTTAAAATGTAAAAATAAGAAGATAATAAACAATGTAAATCTTCCAAAGGTCACTTTCCGACCATTAGAAGACTCTAAAGGGGGAGGTGTTATATCGGAACCCACTTGTGCGCATCTAGATTTTAAATTCAATAAGTAAACATTTTGCCATACTTTCAATGTACACAAAAAGATGCTATGACAAAGAATAATTGTAGTCAACACTTTTTGTCCTAATCAATGTTTATGTTTTAAAGATCCATCGCTTCAATGTTTACAAAATATGAGCAGGAAATGTGACTCAGCACTTTTTGCCTTTAGCAACTGGTGCGAGAATATCCGCAGTCAAAATGCTGCGTTAGCAATTAAGCAATATAAAAGGGGATCGATGTATCTCAAGTTGTTAAGTCTTAAGTCTACCATACCAACAGTCACTTCGTATAGCGGAAGATTTCCCCCCACCAAGGGTAAGGGATCTGAAGCTTTGACTTCAATAAAAAGTTATTAAAATTAAATAAAGTCTTTTATTTGATGTCGCTCTCTGACGAGAGCGCAAATATATTTTTTTATTAACTTAAAACACTTAAACAAAATTTATATATAAGGTGAGTTTTACTGTTTCGCATGAATTTCATATAAAAAATGTAGAATCTCTTATGACATACAGCTGTCGGCTAATATGGAGTACGCACAAGCGGGTATAGTGGAGTAGTACTCCACATTTGCCATCTGTTTTTGTTGTGCTCTTGTAGTAGATATGAATCACAATTTGATTCAGCCTCCGAGCTCGGAAACTAAATTGGATAGTGAAACAAATGTTAGTGAAATGCGGAATAGTGTGGCAGAAGTAAGTAGCCAAAGAACATCCAGTCCGATTTTGAGCCAAACTGAAGCCCATTTTACTACTTGGGAAATTTCTCCTCCTCCGAAATTGATAAGGGTGGCCACCACAAACAGGGGAAGAAAAACTGAAGCCGCAATTTTGACTGTATCACCTTATAAGAATCAGTTACAAAAAAGCATTAATAAAATTCGAAAGCCTGGTAAAATTAAAACCAGTAAGAACCCAATAATAATTAAAGAGTCAGCCTACAATGAAAAATCTGTAAAGATTAAAGAGAAAAAGTCAGCCAAAACTAAGATCCTGCCAAATAAACCATCTACATACTTCTAGACGTGCGTCGTCAGTCTTCATCATCCGATGATAGCCTTGCTAGCCTTGCTCGTTATAAAATTTTATTTGCTGATTCTGAAGATGATATTGGTGAATTTCCGCCTTCCAGAGATATTAAATGTAACTTCTGCGATTTATCTTGGGGTGTTGAGTCAACACTGTTGACTTGACTGAGGACAGTGTCTCCAATGCTATATTGTTTGGGGTCACGAAAAATGCATCCCGAAAAGAAGTGCTATTTTTATTTGCAGTTCATGTGACAACACAAGCAAAAATTGATAGCATATTTATTCATATATATTACATTTTGTTTGTTTCTTGATTTATAGTGAATTTATACAAAATTTGTTAAAAAAGACTGAATTTTTTATGTTTATTGTTTATTTTAATATTTTAATACATTTGTAAATTGAAGTTCGTAAAGCGTTAAACGTTTTCATTATTTTTCATTTAAATTGACTTCGGAAATAAAAGGTAAATTGATTAAATTATTTTTTATACTAATTTAAAATTAATTTAAATGACGAAAAAAATTATAAGTTAGTAATTCATTAATAAAAAGGAAAAATCTTAACAAATAACAATTATTTCTGCTGTTATAAGTCTATTTCTGGTAATGTGGAGCATTACTCCACATTACACGCTCTATAGGCCCACATTACCCACCACTTTTGAAAAAGGTCAGTTTTGCACTATTCTGAAACGTTTGCAAAAATTTAATACATTTGAGGAAAATAAAGCACAAGGGTAACTACAAGGTGGCGCAAAAATAACATTCCGATGTTTTTTGGCTGTAATTTAAAAAAAAAATGAAAAACTTTGATTCTTCTTGTGGATTATTTTTATTTGGTCTTTTAATTTTTTTTACATCAAGTCGAGAATATGATGTCATGTAAATGGCCGCCGCCACAGTTGATTATCATTTCAGCGCTTTTTATGGCATTTTCCATCACTTTGGCCAAAACTTCCGGCGATAGGTCCTCACATTGTTGACGGATATTGTCTTTAAGAGCTGCAAGAGTCTGAGGCTTGTTGACATAAACCCGCGACTTCAAAAAGCCCCACAAAAAGAAGTCTGGAGCGGTCAAATCAGGCGATCTTGCTGGCCAGTGCAAATCGCCAAAACGGGAGATTAGGCGCCCGGGAAATGCATCCTTCAGCATATCG
Organism: Portevinia maculata; assembly: GCA_949715645.1. Lineage (NCBI taxonomy): Eukaryota > Metazoa > Arthropoda > Insecta > Diptera > Syrphidae > Portevinia > Portevinia maculata. Next base: position 191,608,299 of record OX454527.1, on the reverse strand, counting down.
GTTGTGGCACGTGCAGTGTGTGCCGTTGCACCGTCCTGTTGGAACCACATGTTTTCCAATCCCAATTCATCAAGTTGCGGCAAAAAGAACTCGTTGATCATTGCTCTGTAGCGCTCACCATTCACAGTAACCGTTTGGCCCGCGACGTCTTCGAAGAAAAAAGGTCCGATGACTCCTCCAGCGAAAACAGCACACCATACAGTGACTTTGAGCGGGTGTAATGGCTCTTCGTGGGTTACACGCGGATTTTCAGTGCCCCAGAAGCGTAAATTTTGCTTATTTACGTACCCGCTAAGATGGAAATGGGCCTCATCACTCATGATTATTTTTGATGAAAAATCATCTTCCTCTTGGTGGTGATTAAGGATGGCTTGAGCGTATGTTAGACGCGATTGGCGGTCAGCAGCTAACAGCTGATGCACCGTCTGGACTTTGTACGGAAACATCTTCAAATCTTGTACCAAAATTCGCTGTAAAGACCGTCGACTGATACCCATTTGCGTGGCACGTCGTCTGGTCGATGTCGACGGCGCTTCCATGACATTTTCGGCTACAGCAGCAATTTTCTCTGCAGAACGGCTACTCCGGGGTCTGCCACGCCTGGCAGCATCTCGTGTTGTGCCAGTCTCTTCGAGGCGAGCGGCTAAACGTCGCAGTGTTTCACCAGTAGGCGTTGGACGGGTAGTCACCGACCGATTATTGCTCAAATAAATAGTCACCAATATTCCGCGTTCTGGAGCAGTGTAGCGTAACATTGTTTATTAACGTGTATTTCGCATGTGTTTACTACACAAATGTCAAAACAGAACTGACATTAGGGGCCAATCGCAAAATCTATAGCATTTTCTGATAGGAGGATTACTTTTGCGCCACCTTGTATATATACAGAGTGCCTTAGACTTCGCTGGATTCAGTGATAGATTGTGTTTAAGGGCCCACTGTTGTATGATCTCTAGGTCTTCATTCATCATTTCAATGGCATTACTAATCATATCCAGCGGGCAACACAAGTATAATTGAACGTCGTCAGCAAACATATGGGCAGTACAATGTTTAACAAGTTGTGGGAGTTCGTTAACATAAAGTGAAAATAATATGGGCCCTAGAATCGAACCCTGCGGGACTCCAGCGGGAACTCAAAGAAACGAAGACCTTTGGCTTCCCACTGCCACACATTGCTGACGGCCCGTGAGGTATGAATATAAGAGTTTGACTGCTAGAGGCGAAAGTCCGAATTTATAACGCAACTTCTTACAGAGGAGAGGGTGGTCCACCGTTTCGAACGCTTTCGAGAAGTCCAACAACGTCAAGAGCGTAGGACAGTTGGTATCCAGGCCATTGCGGATGCCGTCGATAATAAGTAAAAGTGCAGTTTTACAACTCCTTTTCTCGCGAAATCCGGATTGTGCGGAATTCAAGAGGTTGTTGGCGATTAGGTGCGCTTGTATCTGCTTTAGCGTAGTTTTCTCGAACACTTTAGATAAGAACGGTAAGATTTGCTATTGGTCTATACTCAGTGTTAGTCCGGCTTTGCGACTTAGGTATCGATAATATTTTAGCCTTTTTCCACGAAATGGGGTATTCACAAGTAGTTAATATGTGATTAAAAATGTTTGTTATATATTTGAGGATGAAAGGAAGCAGGAGTTTTAAAAATGTTGGATTAATTTCATCCAGACCTATCGCATTAGATTTAACCGATAGCACGGCTTCAACTACATTTTCATCCGTTAAACGATTAAAGTTGAAACCTCATCGTCGCTAGACTGATTCGTAAATTGTGTGAAATCTTGGTATTGAGTTGACGGCACAGAGACCGAAACAAACTGCGAGTTGAGAACATTGCAGTCTACATCATCGTTTGCACCTGTACGCTGTCTCCCATTGCCTAATTTGCGCAGTTTTTGCCAGAGAACTTTTCCAGGCTGATTTTCAGGGTTAAGAAAATGTTCGTAGTAGCGCCGCTTCGCAGCCCTTACACGAAGAACAACTGTGTTACGAAGGGACCGATAAGTGTCGTAGAGCAAGGGGAGTTTGTATCGTTTCCAACGAGCGTACGCGGTATCACGATTATGGATCAGATCTTTCAAATCTCTATTAAACCAAGGGGGGCTCTGGAAATAGGGGCCCTATGGCGTAACGCAACATGCTGATCAAAGAGTGTTTTTAGATTTTGTTCCAGAAATGATATTTGCCGATTGACTGATGCCATCCAATAAATATCGTCCCACTGAATTTGGATGACGTCAGACCGTAAAATTTGGTAATCAATGTTTCTGAAGTCTCTGTAAGCAATCACATGATTAACTGCGTCTGATTGGATATCGTAGGTTAAGAATATCAGATCATGTTTGGAGAAGCCTGGCGCTGTGAGTTGACTATAGAGCAGGGTTTTTCTACTATCGTTAACAAAAAAAACATCAAGAAGGGTAGCAGGGTCGAATGCAAAGTGTGTAGCAGTCGATACATTAACAGGTGTCAAGTCAATAGTGTTAAATCGGTCAATTAACTGAGCGGAAGCGCGTACGTTAAGTAAGTTACAGTTTAGATCACCGGTAATAATTATATTAGGAGAAGTACAAGAAATCCCTTCCAGTACACTAAAAATAGGCGAGATATCTATATTTTTATTTGGTCTGTAGATCACTCCAACTAGCAAACACAAAACACCACATGCAACATTAACAAACAAATAATCGGATGTGGAATTACTCGTGTCGGTTGGTTTGCAAACAACATGAGCTCGTAGTCCATTGCGCACATAGACAGCTACACCTCCACCTAATCGACCAATTCGATCACCTCTGAAAAGCTCATAACCATCCATACTATAGACCGTATTCGGAAAATCGGGTAAATACCAAGTTTTTCGGATACACAAATAAGGTCAACAGAAGAGTTAATATGGCAAACGTGGATGCCTTTTATCTGAGTACGCAATACGCGAATCATTTGATATAATCTACCATCCATATCACTCTCGCTAGAACTGAGCCCACTGTTATGAGCGTTTATTTTCATATGCAAGGAAAACAGAAAAACCACTAAACATAGGAGAAGCAAAAACACAAACGAAACTGAGACAAGCAAAGTAAACAGTTAAGTTTAAAAAGGAAAATAAATAAACTTTGGCCATTGATGTACAAATGTAAAGGAGAGAATTTTTTAAAATAAAAAGAGAAAAATAGTTACTGTAATTGTTGTAAAATAAATATATAGTAAGTGTTGTTTACGATTAACTGCAATGCTTTGGTTGATCATAATGCCTCATCTGGCATTTCTCGGCAACGGCGTTTAAAGTACAACTGCGCTCTTAGTACAACACTCCACCTGATTGAATTACAGGCATGTCGTACGTCAAGCGTTGCCAGCAATATGATCTTTCTTGAGTAGTGGTTTGCCTCTTGGGCATTTTGGGCGGCCTTCAATATATCCTTAATAATAATAATAAATCGTAGAGTGATGTGCCAATCCGGTTTGCAAAAACTCCAGCCATTTTTGTGCGCTAGCAGTAACTTCATAGTTACGAATGTCATTTGTAAGCCAAGGCTATAATGTGGTTTGTCAAACTCGTTTTTTTTTTTTAATAGGGACGTGCTCCTTAAAAAGATTAACAATATATGTGATCAAAAACCCAACCTGTTCATCTGATGATGCCATGTAAAAAATATTTTTCAAGGCAATACTATCAATGCTATTTTCGGGTGCCAGTTTATCAAGGCTCTTAAAATCACGAAACTCATATGACCGTACTAGTGATGGAAGTAAGTTGAAATGATATGTAAGATGAATGTAGTAGATATTTGAAAGATTTAAGGGAACGGCATTAACAAAAGAATACACCTCTGCATTTTGCGTTCGAAACGACCAAGAAGATCTTCACCCGCCTTTGCTAATATCCACGCTTCTGCGCCTTAGAGCAGGACTGGGATGATGAGGGTCTTATATAGAGTCTCCTTAGTTTTTCTTGACAATGCCTTACTAATCAATTGCCCTCTTAAGCCAAAGAAACAGCGGTTGGCAAGTGTAATTCTTCGTGTCATTATCAGAATTAATAGCGGAGCCGAGGTAGATAAAGTCCCTAACTACCTCAAAATTATAGCTGTCTATCGTGACGTTGTGTCCGATTCGTTGATGTTGTGTGTCCCTTCTTATTGACAGCATATACTTGGTTTTGCCCTCATTCACCACTAAACCCATTTTTGCCACTTCTGTGCTAATACTTGCAAACCCAGCAGTGACAGCTCGCTGTCTTCTGCCAATTATGTCAATGTCGTCAGCGCACGCATGTAAATAGTTGCACAGACTTTTGGAAAATTGTGCCTCTAGTGTTGGCTTGCGAGTTTCGCACAATTTTCTCAAGTATGATGTTGAAGAAGTCACATGACAGCGCATCACCTTGTCTAAATCATTTTTGGACATCAAAGGCCTCGGTGAGATTGTTTCCGACCTTTATGAAGCAGCTCAAGTATGATGTTGAAGAAGTCACATGACAACGCATCACCTTGTCTAAATCCTTTTTTGACATCAAAGGCCTCGGTGAGATTGTTTCCGACCTTTATGAAGCAGCGGGCGTTCTCCATTTGCATTCTGCACAATCTGACAAGTTTGGCAGGGATGCGAAAACTAGACATGCCTCTGTATAGCACGTCTCTGTAGATGGTGTCATATGCGGCCTTAAAATCGATAAAAAGATGGTGGGTATCGATTTGGACTTCTTGGGTTTTCTCCAGGATCTGCCGTAGTGTAAATATCTGATCGGCCGTGGGCTTACCGGGCAGTGGTAGTGACCAATCAGGTCGTTGACCAATGGTTTCAGGCGTTCACACAGTACCGCAGACATGATCTTATAGGCAGTATTCAGGAGACTGATGCCTTTTTAATTGGCGCAGTTTAGAGGGTCTCCTTTCTTGTGGATCGGGCAAACGATGCTGAGGTAGAGCTGTGTCAATCGTGATTGATTCGTTCTTTTTGACCCGATCACAATAAAGTATTGGTGATTGCAATCACAATGCCCGAAGTCAATCGTTCATCGAGTCAATACTTTTGTTCTGTTCTGATTAATTCATTTCTTTATTACTGATTTAACACATATTTGTTCTACAAAAATATCGTTTCTGTGCAATAACCTCCATTTCCTAATTATTCAAAGGCGTTTTGATATTTTTGAGTGTATTCACTCTTACAATCCATTCGAATGTATCTGTCTCTATCGAAACTAAATTGAACGAATGATGATTGGGGTTTTTGATTGTATTGAAATTGAATGGAGCAATACAATACTCCCATGTCCCATCTGTCATTGATTGATTGAATGATTGATTGAAATGACCGAATCATTTTTTCAACCAATACTTGAACGATTCGATCATTAAATTTGAACGATTGACACAGCTCTATGCTGAGGTTCCATTCATCAGGCATACTTTCTTCTGACTAAATCTTGGAAACGAGTTGGTGTATGCTCTCCACCAGGTCATCTCCCGCTGCCTTAAAAAGCTCGGCATTTAAACCGACTGTTCCAGCAGCTTTGTTGGACTTAAGCTTGGATATCGATATCCTCACTTCGTTTGGTCAGGTGGACGGAAGTCTTGGTTTTCATCATCCAGGCTGAATGGTTCGTTCTATCTGACAGCATAATTTGTGTCGTCTTCGCCGCTTAGCAGTCTGCAGAAGTGATTTTTCCATGTCCTCAGCACCGACTGTGACTCTACTACAAGATTTTCTTGTTAGTCTCTACAGGTCTCTGTTCGGGTCTTGTTTCCGTGAAACGTCCGTTTCACCTTTTGGTAAAACTTCCGAACATTGTTCGTGGAGTAGCACCTCTCTATTTCCTCGATCCTCATAATCAAGTAAGTGAAATTCAAAAATTGTTCAACCGCGGTCAAGTTAAATTTGATTTATGTCTTTCGTGGCATTTAAAATCGGTCAATATTTTGAGGGTTTTTTAAGTTGTCAATGCCAAAAAAGGTTCCAGCTGATGGCCCATTTAAATATCACCACGAGCTGATGCATGTCTTTTCAAATGGTCACACATCCCCAACCAAACCAACACATTTTTATTCTCTAAAATATAATAAAATCGCTCAATTTAACTTACATGTTTTTTTTTTGACAATTCCCAGGCCATATTGGTCCTAATGCACTCTTAAGAGTAAAACTATGTCCTAAAGTAAAAGCCCCTAGGTTAAGTTAAAACTCATCATAAATTACTTTTTGTACACGCTTTTTTCGTTACGTCGCAGTTTCTTTTAAATGTACGCTTCTATTCAAATGAACCCTCTTTCATATGCAATTGTAATGCGCCGTGAAACATGTCCACAAAGAAACAACCCTCAATGAAAAGCAACCCTCTTAAGATCACATAATTTATGAAAGCAAAACAAATGTACGATCCACAGCCGTTTGATGCTATAAATTATGTATCTGTTGTGAGACCCATCGTAAAAACAGGGGCATGCCGTGCAGCACAATTAATGTGAGGAGAAACATCCTCTTCAGCCAACTGTGCTTGGTTACTTTAAGACACATTAGATACTTTTACATAAGGTTTTTGGGCAAAGAGGAAGTATTTTGCATATTCGATTTAGTTAGCTAGATGTTCAAAAGTAATCTTTCAAAGAATATCTTTCGAAACAATCTTTTGAAGTATGCTTTTTCAGTAGTCTAATTTAAGTTCGTTTAGTGGTTGACTAACGTCAAATTGAAGTTAGCTGTAAACGCTTCAAAACGGATATTTTCTGTAATAAAATAAAGCATTCAAGGATCATTACTCTTGACCTGCAGTTAGTTCCTTATTTACTTTTAGGACAGGAAATTCACCCTTTCATGTTGATTGGTGACAAATGCAGACAGCTTCTCAATCATTGTTACATTGTACGTACGGATAGTGTCACTATGCACAGCTACTGTGTGGATGTTTTTGTATGCGAAAAACACTCGTTAGCAGACGAAATGCATCTCAAGTAGCCCTCGACGTGATTAAGAACGATAAAGCAAAAAGTGAATAGCAAAGCAAATTGTATACAATCAGCAGGCAGTCGTCTCTTTTTCAAATTATACCAAACAGCCATCAAGATCGTTAAGCAAGATTAATGGAACGTATTTCTACGTCCGCCGTAATTCTTAACACTTACTCTCGCTTTAAAAAGACATTAAATAAAATTTATTTGATGCCAAATAACTCTCCCACGATATAATAGGTGCCTGTGAAGCAGTGCGTATCCGTATCCCTTTGTCAATTTGACATATAAATCGAACATCCAGCTACGGAAAATTAGTACACATAATTTTCAAATAATTATTTCAAATCGATACTCGGAATATTCTGAATAAGCGGCTCTACTATATTATATCTTGTGTTTTGCTAATATAATCTCTAGTGACCGACCGAAGGTCGATTTCTAGCCGAAGGCGAAGCCGAATGTTCGGCTAAACAACAACCTTCGGCCGAAGCCGAAGCCGAAGCTTTAATAACTTAAAGAATTTCCGTTTAATATTGACTAAAAGTGAACAAAATAATGATTTTTTGGAAGTTTTTCTTGCCAAATGGTTCTTAATATTTGTCGTGGTCTGTTTTTTTGGTAAGACACTACCAAGAGACAATGCTTTTTTACATATTATACAAATTGCTTTATCATTGTTTTTAGAAAAATATTCCCACAGAGGCTTTTGTCCCAAAGATGTCATCATGTATCTACCTTCTTTTTTTTTTAGTCGGGGTGTGTGAGACTTTCTGCACTGGAGCACTCAGACTCAATACTGGTCCATTGTACTACCAGGCAGACACACCGCATTTTACTGTGGGAATTTACTCGTTTTTCTAAGAAAACCCAGAAGGCGCTTCAATGATAAGGAGCTTAGGTTTACAGCACTTACCATATCCGCACCAAATACCTGCCACCTGATACGAGCAAAAGCAGGACAATCACAGAGGAAATGTTCCGCAGTGTCGTCGCTTTCTCCACAGGCTTCGCAGTTGGTGGTGTCGCTTAGGCCTAGCACCTTAAGGTGTTTGGCAAAAGCGTAGTGTCCCGTAAGAACGCCAGTAGTCTGTCCGCAGTCTTTTCTGTTGAGAGACAACAAGAATGCCGCGGATTTCCCACAGACGTCGGGGAGCATTTGCTTAGTCTGTCTGCACCTTGGAGAGTCATGCCAACGGCGATTGTGTTCATAGGAAACCCAACCGTCAATGGAAGCCCTGACCGAGGACGCAGGCAGACAGATCGCTGGTTCAGGTCCTGAGAAGTCCCCCTCTGAGCCTTGTGTAGCAAGTTCGTCGGAGATCTCATTTCCCGTGATCCCGTTATGACCCGGGACCCAGACAAGTTTAAGTGAATTCAGCCTTCCGACCGAATTCAGAGATATCTTGCATTCAGGTACTATTTTGGAGGTAGTTAAGAGTTTGAGTAAGGCCTTAAGCGCAGCCTGACTGTCGCTACAGACGCAGATACTTCGCCCTCTCCACCTGTTCCTCGTAACATAGTCCATGGCCATTAGGATAGCATAAGTCTCTGTTTGGAAGACTGACGCATATTTGCCTAACGGAAAGAAAAGTCTAACGTTATCACTCTCCACGAAGACACCAGCACCAGATCCTTGATCGGTTTTGCAGCCATCCGTGAAGATTCGACTGCATTCCCTTCCAGGTTCAGAGTCCGGCCAGAGCCAGTCCTGGACGCGAGGAAAGTCGACCTCGTAGTTGCGCTTTAGCCGAAGTTCCGGTGTCATAGCATCAGACGGCATATCCATAAGACATGAGTCGAAGGACAACCATTGCGCAAGTTCATCAAAACTCCAGTGCGAGTTATACTCGTACCAAAAGCCACCTCTTCTGAGACGTGATTTAGCCTTGATTGTTCAGCCCATGATGTAAACATCAAGGGGCGGAAGGTTCAATAGTGCATCTAGGCCGGAGCCAGGCGTGCTGGGGAAGGCCCCCGTGCAGCCGAGACATACCTGCCTTTGGAGTTTGGCAAAAGCAGCAGTGACGTATTTACGTGAAAGCTTATTCCACCAAACAACCGATGCGTATGCTATAAATGGTCTTATCATAGCCGTATAAATCCATAGGACTCTTTTCGGTGATAAGCCCCATGTCTTGCCGAAAATGCCTTTGCACTGCCAGAAAACAGACAGCGCCTTGGCAATCTTCAGCTCAACATGCTTGGACCAAAGAAGTTTGCTATCCAGGATGACTCCCAGATACTTTGCTTCATTGGAGAGTTGGATTGTGACGCCTTTTAGCACTGGCTGAGTCAACCAGACCAGCTTCCTCCTTCTCGTAAAGAGAACAACCTCAGTTTTAAGAGGATTGACCGAGCGCCCATTCCTAGTGCACCATTCGTCGATCACGTCAAGGGCCGCCTGCGCCTTGGCGCATACAGTCGCGAGGCATGATCCAGCAGAAAGCACGGCAACATCATCCGCGTACGCCTGAGCGTCAATATTAGAACTGTTGAGTGCGTTCAACAGAGAGTCGACAGCTTTTCAGCAAGAAGGAAGTCAGACTGATTGGTCTGAAGCTCTTGGCGAGCGAGTAGTCACTTGTGCCAATTTTTGGTATAAATGCCACTCTAACTGTACGCCAGGGTGTTGGAATGTATGCCAGTGCTAGAACAGCGGTGAAGATTTTCTTCATAGTCGGTAGCAACTGGTTTGTACACTGTTGCAGCATGGCTGGGTATATTCCGTCCGTACCAGGCGACTTGAAGCCGTCAAAAGACGCAAAGGCGTATTTAATGGCCTCGTCCGTCACCACGGCCTTCGCAATATACCAGCTACGCCGAGTTGTTTGTCTTGGCTCACTCATAGTCTCGGTAATCGGGGCTGGTTGTGAACCAATTGTAATCTGGTTACCCGGAAAGTGAGACTCCAGCAGATAACTAAGAGTTTCCGCTTTCGTCTCAGTGAAGGTACCATCAAGTTTTCTAAGTGAGTCCAGTTTGGCTGGTTTGCCCTTTTTCAGAACTTTAACCAACCTACTAGTTTCAGCCAGTGTTTCAATCTTTTCGCAGTAATTCCTATAAGAAGCACTTTTCGATACCCGAATTAGCCTCTTATATTCCTTCTGCTTCGATCGGTGGAGATTCCAGTCTGTCTCCAAATCAGTCTTGAGTGACCTATTTAGATGCTTTCTAGCTTCTCTACGAATTCTTTGCAATTCCGAGCTCCACCAGGGAACCGGTGTTCTGCCAGGGGGTTTGCTTACTGGGCACGTCAGTTCAAAACAGCTAGTAATGGCACTATTCAGGTCTTGAACAGCTTCCTCTACCTTTTGTCTCGTCCTGAGTTTGGTTGGAGTTTTGAGAGTTTTCCCTAATTCCTCCCTGAAGCGTATCCAGTTGGTTTTTCTCGGATTCCTCCTCTCCTGCAAAGTTATGGCTTCGCATCCGATTTGGAATTCGATATATCTATGGTCTGAGAGGGATGTATCTACCTACCTACGAGTAAAAGAAAAATAAAATAAAATTAAAATACAAAAATCGCCAAAACTAAGTCTTCACTCGATTTAAAAGCGGATAAACAGTAACTTGTAGGTAGATACATAATATGCAATACGAATATGTACATACCTGAGTTTTTTATTTTTTAAGTATCTTCTACAAGCACTAGGATAACGAAAACAATAGAAACATCACAATTGTAGCTAGATAATAATGTACGAGTATATAACGAAAAAAAACACAAGACAAGATCGAACAAATACGCGGCGCACGAACTTGTCTTTAGATTTTGTTGTGCACTAATGATGCGACGGCAGCTGTCCGGCTCTTGTGCGTTCATAACGGTTCTACGAAAAACGAAATTGAATTTTTTTCGGCGCCTACCACGACGCACGACATCCATAAACTAAACCTGATATTTTTAGCCGAAGGTGGCCGACGCCGAAGCCAAAGGTTCGGTCGGACACTAAAATTTCCCATGAAGGAACGAGCTATATAGCCTCCTAAAAAATGGCGTTTTTCGTAAGAGACGAATAATGGGCGAAAGCACTTGTAGGCAATTTTAAAATTCTAGTCAATCTGGCAACATATTTAGCGTCTTGAAGAGTCTTATTAGCGTTAATACGAATCCGTGGGTTGCCACTTTTAGGGATCACTGGTGTAAAGGGAATAACGGACAATAATTAATAATGGGAGCATGCACGTGTTTAAATCGTAAAAAGAAGAGAGATGCGTTTTTTGATCAACACCATCATTTGATTGGCCTCAGTAAAAAGGGATTCGGTCGCAACCCTTAGGGTGGCGACGGTGTAGAGGTTAGTGGCTGGGTTGTGACCCGTGCGGTGCAGGTTCAATCCCCATGGGGACCAACAACATACGCAGCCCATTCTCCAGCCTCTACACGAAAAGGAGGATTTCTGGCTGGTAGTACGATGGACCGTTACCGAGTCTGAGTGCTCTGGGATTTGGATTTCCTTTTTTTTTTTTTTTTTTTAAACCCTTAAGGGGCCTGCCGATGTTCATTGAGGTCAAACCAGCAAACCACACAGGCCGACCGGTAGGAAAGCAGTATAATGGGGAGGGGGGTTATTGTGAATGCTGCTTTATGCTTTCTGGTCATAACTTCGTCGATAAGAGAGAAGAAGACCCACCGAAGATCAAGATCGTGTATAAAAGTAAGAGTAGTCGCAAAAAATATTAAACGAGAAAAAAGTGTTTGACAACAAACAAATATCTGTCGACCTAGCCTAAGACGAAACATCACTTTTGTTAACAATAACTTCGACGGAAAAACAATGGATTTTTAGTCGAGGTTCACCATCTTTTCATCGTCTTCACGAGCTCCACGAGGCGATGCCACTGAAAAACGCGCGGTTTAAGGTGCAGTTTGGGAATAAAAATAAATAAAAAAAAAAAAAATTAGCCAGTAACGGCCCTACAGGGCCTAAAGCATAGCTTCTCCAACCGTTTGCTTGTGCGAAGTAGAAGGGACCTACAATTGATACTCTTGGATGTTTGTCTTACGTTCGCAAGAGGTGGGGCAGTGGAAAAAAATTCAAGTTGATACTTGGACCTGGCGGGATTTGAACCTGAGATCTCTAGATTATAGTCCTACACACTAACCTCTGTGCCCACGAATAGCTCTTCCAAACAATTCGAAACCTCCGCCGGATTCCGGCAAGGCGATGCAGTAGCATGTGACCTCTTCATTCTTGTTCTGAAGCATATAGAGCACAGCGCAGCTGTCAACATGGAAGGCACTATCTTCAACAGATCCGCAAAAAAACTGGGGTACACGGACGATTTCGACATCATCGCCCGATTTCAATGTGCCGTGATAGAGGCTTTCAAGGTGATTAAAGAACAGGCGACATTGACCTTGAAGTCAACGAGGACAAACTCGAACACATGCTTACAGCAAAGAACCTAGCTTTTGTCCATGGCCAAAACGTCACTATTGATAGCAGCTACCTCGTAACTTATATACCAACTCTGCGAATGCGACCCTAGTGATACCGGATGGACAACAATCCTACGAAACCACTGCTACTTTGGTTCGGCGAAGCGAATGGAATCGAAACTGCTGACCCGAAGGGCCAAATGCATGCTCTGCTGAACCGTTGTCCTGTCTGAACGATTGCAGGAGAGTTGATACTGGGTTTTCCTGAAGAAAAACTCTTCATCAGATATTTCGTCCTTTGTGGAACAGAAGGTACTACTTCAAACTCTATGAGCTGTACCAATAAGTGGATGTAGTCCAAAAAGTTTAAATGCGTCGACTACACAAGCTCTTATTGCATTCAGCGAATGTACAATAGCACTCCAGTCAAAAAGTTCTTTGAAAACCAGCCCTTAGGTTCGAGACGGCAAGGAAGACCGAACATCCATTTAGACCAAGCCATTGCTGGACCAGAGCGCTTAGTATGGCTAAGTGGATGCAGCATGCATGGGATCACATGTGGTGGAAGGCTGCAGGTGCTCAGGCAAAGACTCTTCACGTGTCGGGCACACATTAAGTAAGTAAGTACAAAACAGTAAAAAATGCAATGAGTAATTCTTTTTCCAATTTCCGAGCCGGAAAACTGCGAAACACAAAAACAAAAGAAACAGTGTCTGCAATCATGGCTATTGTCTCACTGTCGGAATCGAATTCCACGATTCGGTAATTCAATGGCAATTCATTCAAAAGCCTTTCAAAACACCTTTTTTCACCGCTACGAAGCAACGCGTGTGACTGATCGAACTTACATTGAAGAAGTAAGCTAAAACGATGGTTAAAGAGTTGTCATGGAAGGTACGCAGCTTACGATGGAAACTATATAAGACTTACAATGAATGAAGGCAAGCTTATTGCAGACAGAAAGCAGAGGAAATTGTGTACAAAGTGGATGCGACCTTGATTTGGCGGTGCAGGATCATAAGTCCACAATGGACTTATGATTCACAAGGGTGGAATAAAACCGTGTTTGGATGGCCAACTACGCTACGCGGGCAAAAAGTATTTAACCATTTTCTCCGCACGGTTTAGCCCTTTCACGCAACTTAGTTGTTTTGCTAAGGGAAGGTGCTAGTTGTCTGGCGGTCGGCTATGTCAGCTATATTGTTCATTTTTTGTTTTTACTTAATTTTTTTTTTTTTTAAAGTAAGATAAATGATAACGTATGGCCTTATTCCTTTTTAATATTATGAAGATATGGGAGGTTATAAGTTCACAATAGACTTTTGGCCTGTGGACTGATGACCCTGCGCCGATTTTGTTACCTCGAATTTTCCAGCAGTGGAGAAGACAGTTTTTCGAGGTATAAGCTAAATTAAAAAATGAAATTAAGGGCAGTTTAGGTTAGGCTTCCGAGTTGGTGAAGTAGAGCAACCTCTACTTCGCCCCACTTAAGTCCTTGTGGACCCGTTGTGATACCCTGCGTTGGGGGTTAGCCACGTTTTCTAAACCTTGTGGTCAATCTATTCTGTGCAGCCACCCTGATGTGCTCAGAATCCGAAAAAGATCAGATAGTGAGACATCAAAATATTACATGGTTGCCACTATTGATAAAAAAAATTCACTGACTTTCCCTGACCAGTTTTCAAAGTTTTCCCTGACCAAATTTTGCAAATATTGCAAACAAAAATGACTTATTTAAACACTAGTCCCAAATATTTAAAGAACAGAAAAATTGTATACTTCTAAACATTCCTTTTAAAAAATATCAATGAAACAATCAGTTGAGAGCAGGACATACCTCATTTTTTTCAAAAGGGAGAGTTGATAATTTATTTTCTCTTCTTCAACCTGGGCTTGAATGCGAATTTTTGCTTTTTCCTTATGAAGTTTTTTTATTTCTTCCTCCCTTTTTCTTTTTAATACGTTTACTCCATCTTCTTTTTTTTTAATTTAAGTTTTTCTTCTAACTATGAGAGGATCGAACATTAAATATTAATTTTGAATTTATTTCCACTTTCGATACTCCCCCAGCCTCTTTTGCGCCATCTAAGACTCTTCTCTGAGTCTCTGAGCGATTAGTGACTCCTCAAGCAGGTTTTCGACCAAAAGAGTCTTGTTAATTGAGAAGCCACTCTCAACTGAGGTGTTTCCGTGCGATAAAATACAACACATTTTTATAACATGCCAAAGATCTTCAAAATTTTAATTTTTGCCAAAAAGCTGAAAGTAGAACTCATCAACTCTACAAGTACATTCGTTGATTATAAAGCTTTTGTACTCCTCTTCTAGCGCTGTCCTTGCATCTGTACATGCTCCGCGCATGTATCAAACAATCGGTTGACATTATATAAAATTTGAAGCAAATTTTTGAATCCTTTACTGTAGAGACCGTTGTTTTGCAAAATATTTCTAGGATTAAGACTGCTCACGTTTACAATCAAATCGTATTGGAATGGGTTTCGTTCTTCGATTTTTGATATTATGCTTATAATTATTTTGAGGCAATCCAGTTTAAATTTTAAAATATTTTTTTTCAGAAAAATTGTTTTTTTTTGTTTTATTGCGTTGATGATTTTCGTTGGTTTGAAGCCAACGTCAACGTTTTCTATTTCCAGAAGATTGATCGATGGACAAAACTTGAGATCCTATGGAGCATTCGCTGATACACTTTTTTGACAATGCGATGCAATACGTTTTTAACCATTATGGGGAGATCTTCATAAAGGTTTCTCGCCTTGAAATTTTTATAAAAATGGTTCACAATCAGATGTAATTGCATGGAAAAATGCAATTTTCCAGTCTAACAATTTGTCTTGGAAGTATTTTTTACGTTTTCAATTGGCCTTGTTTCTGGTAAATCTGAATTTGTCATAGAAAGAAAGTGCTTCAACTCATCAAAAATGTTCAGGCATCTCTCTAAACAGATTTTGATTTCGAGCCAACGTACACCGCAATATTTCAGGGGAAATGGAGTACAATCAGTTTTGGAGGTAAATAAGCTTCCTCTTGCAGGACTGTCTTTGAAAACGTAATAAAGATGCCTTAAAAAATATGCAGGTCCCATGAAACATTTGTAAGTCCGATTTGCAAGGCTCCATGTATTACATGTAGACCACACACACGCACACCACATACTAGTAGCTGCGTACCATCCGGATCAATTTCATTTTGCTGTTGTTATAATTTCTTTAAAAAAGATAAATTTACGTTAAGATACTTAAAAAAGTTTCTCTTTTTTTCAAAAATCGGGTTCCATTGTCAAAATGTACTTATAGCAAACAATTCCTTTTGACTCATCAAAAAAACCGACAACTAAATCCATTTTTCCTTTCTGAGCTATTTTGTTTAGTGCTTCGTCAAAGCATATAACAAAGTCGTCACATTTGTTTACTTTATCCAAAAGATTGTTATGGAAATATGGGGAGATACCGTAGTTGATAACGTAGGAACTCTTAGTTCTTCCTAATTTAACATTTTCAGCAATTTTGCTGTCTGGGAACATCAATCGAAAACGATAACTAATTTCCACAGACGAGTTCAAGGACGATCTGGTGGAATAATATAGAGACACCACCTTATCTCTGCGACAATGGAATCGGTCTTGTCGAATGTAAAATATTTTGTTTGTGTATTTTGAGCGTTAATATTTTCTGGTGTAGGTATTTTGACATGTTTTTTGACTATTGAGGCGACCAATTAATCAGACGCAGCGAAAAAAGTATCGATTTTTTGTGACGTCAAAGCTTTAGAATTTGACTTATGAGCTAGTCCATTTTTATGCGACACCAAAGCCCCTTAGCCCAGTCATTTTAGGCATTTTAAACCCCAATCTGCGGAAAAATTCCGAGTGAGCTGAATTTTTGTGTACACCTTTATTACGGCGTTGTAATGAAGATGTGAGAAATCGGCATTGATATCGTGCCGGCTAAAAAAAGTTATAAAGGTCAAAAGGTCACGAAAATCTGTTTTTCGCAAATATCTCGCGATCTATTGCTCGGAGGTCAATCATCATAAAAGTTGTTTGTCGTGAAATTATTTACAAAAATTACGCTGAGAAAGCGCTTACTAGCAATGTTTCCGCAGATAAATCTAAAATGACTGGGCTATTTGGCCCATGTTGCTTAACTCAAATTCTGTTTTGCATAATTTGCATCTTGCTTTGCCGTTATTGCCTTAAATTAAAAACTATATATATACAAAATCTTCCTTAGCAAAGGGAACAAATTTCTTTAAACAAAGTCAATCGAAATAGACTATTGTGATTTTTGATGTACGAGTACCTACATATAACTTTGCATGTATTTTTTTCGGAAAGCATGAAGATGTGGTTTTCCATTTAAGCATTATCTCAGACTTTTCGTAGCGCATGGATCGAAAAATAGGATTGATATGCTTTTCATACATTACATACATACATTATCTATATATATAAAAATCAATCCATATTTGAGTTTGTTGCCGCTGTTTGGCCAAACGCGTTAACCGATTCCAATGAATTTTTTTTCCATGAAAGGTGACGTCTGTACAAAGGATGTTTGGTATGTGCGATATCTGTATCTGCATCGGTGTGTGAATTATGGGCATTTGAGTGAGTACACATGCATATGTGCATATGCGTGTAAATTCCGATGCAGATATAGAGACCGCACATATAAAAAAACTATCGTACAGACTTCACCTATTTTGTTATCCGAACGCGCATATGAAAGAGGGAGACCAGACCAACGTTTCAAGCCTATTGTGGTGTTTGTGTGCACTTTCATTCTTGAGATATCGTGTGTTCAATGTTTCATTCAAATAACTCTTATTGAATTTCTTTGCATTTTTTTTTTGTGAATCGGACATCGGAAAGTTGCTTTTCCCACATTGATAACAATCGGTGTGAAAGTGAATGAAAAGTGATTCTATCGAAGTTTTTTACTTTCGCTTTGTTGTTTGATTCGCACAAGTAAGCTCACATAGGCGCCTGCCAGACAAAAAGCACCTACCCTAAGCGGAACAGGTTGAGCTCAAATCAGGCAATCTTCGGTATTGGCCTGAGAGTGTTTTGTGAGGTTTGGTCAAAATCGGTCTTCTTTTTTTAGGGGCAGCAACATAGGTACGCCAGATACCCGCTATAGACAATAATAAGGAAGTCTACTCGAACATATTGGCCAATAGAATTCTCGGGCACGGGCAAAGCCGGGTGGGTGCAGCTAGTTAGATATAAATAGTGGATTAGTGAAATGTTGCGTAGGTATACCTCGAAAGATATCGAGATCTGCGAAATGTGATCCCAAAATAAGAAAAAAGGTGGTTTCGTGAAAAGTAATATTTTTGCTCCAGAGGCTCCAGAGATTGAAATATATTTTTTTTAATATTATAAAAAAAAAATACACACAGAGGGAATTATCCCTGACTGTTTTCGAAATTCCCAGACCAAATGTTCGTTCCCTGTCTTTCCCTGACTTTCGGCAACCATGTAAAGGGTTTTTTAACAGGGACGCTACAATAGTAGAGCGACAGGGACAGCAAACGACGCCGAATTTCTTGCCGCTCTTTTGACATTTCTCTTCAGTAAGGTTTGCCATTTCATGATGGAAAGATATACGAGCCAACAACGAGTCGAAATTATTAAAATTTACTAACGAAATTCGGAGTCAGTGGCCTCAACGTTAAGAGCGCTACGTCCAATTTATGGTCGTCATAATCGTCCTAGCAGATCAACAATTGAGCGTCTAGTGGAAAAATTTGAATCCACAAGCACAGTACAAAATGTTCCCGTGCCAGTGAGACAAAGAAGTGCCCGTAGTGTCGCGAATATTGCTGCCGCTGAGGCTTCAGTTGAAGAAAGCCCAAATGTGTCTCTCACACGTCGTTTTCAAGCGTTGGGCATCTCTGTGACGTCGTTGTGGCGAATTTTGCGAAAAGATCTTGGCCTACATCCTTACAAGATTAAATTGGCGCAAGAGCTGAAGCCGCTTGCCCACCAGAAGCGTCGTATGTTCGTGAATTGGGCTGAGCAACAACTTGAAAATGATTCGGATTTTCATCGACAAATCATCTTCAGCGATGAGGCTCATTTCTGGCTGAATGGCTTCGTCAATAAACACAATATGCGGTATTGGTCAGGCCGCAATCCACACGTACTCCATGAGTCATCATTGCATCCCGACAAAATTACGGTTTGGTGTGGTATATGGGCCGGCTGCGTCATTGGCCCGTACTTCTTCCGTGATGATCAAGACCGGCACGTTACTGTGAATGGGAATGGCTACCATTCAATGGTAACCGAATATTTTTGGCCCCAATTGGATGATATGGACTTGGAGGATATGTGGTTCCAACAGGACGGCGCCACAAGCCACACAGCGAATGCCACAATCAATTTATTGGAAACCAAGTTTGGAAATCGTGTTTTCTCACGAAATGGTCCGGTCGCTTGGCCGCCTCGGTCGTGCGATTTGACGCCGTTAGACTATTTCCTGTGGGGCTACGTCAAGTCTATGGTCTATGCCAACAAGCCAGCGACGATTGATGAACTTCGTACGAATATCGAACGTGAAATTGCAGCAGTATCGGCCGATTTATGCTTGAAAACCGTCGAAAATTGGGTTCAGCGTCTGGACTTCTGCAAGCATGCCCGTTGTGGCCATGCAAAAGAAATCGAGGTCCATACATAATGGCATCGAACGTACTTTCACAGGAATAAAGAATTTCATTGATATCCAAAACCGTTTTTGTTTTATTTAAAAAAAACTTTTGTGGCGCTCTTATTGAAAAACCCTTTATTATGAATTTCTTGGGATTAGTAGTCGTATCTTCCAAGTGTTCTGTTCTTCAGGTTAAAGAAGCTCAGGCAGTGACATACGTAGTGAGGTGTATCCTCGAATAGAGAGTTTGAGAGCATTATTATTAGAAAGTTGCAGTCAGTGAGAGATGTTCTGTCATATCGCAAGAGTTTGTTGGTCCGGCATTTATCATGGTAGGTAGGTAGGTAGAAGTAGCTGCCTGGTACACCAGTACACCATCAGATCACAATTAGCGCACGGGCACCGTTTTGATACAACAACTCAAATGAACAAGGGTGTCAATTTGGGTTTCAGATCCAACCTGTGGAATTGAGGAATTTAATGATGTTGCATAATCTTTTATATTACTTAAATCTGATAGGTCGTCAAAGAAAGTTTTGCCGAGTGTGCGCGTCTGGTTCTAGCTAAAGCTGGGCATTCGCCGAATGAATGGTGAAGGGTTTACTTTTCCACAGGATCTTTGCAACTGCGCCTGTAAGGGTTGAATGGAATGCCCAACTTGGCAGCGTGGTGGCAACAGGCCAATGTCCAGTTCTGATTGCCACAATTCTGGCAATCTCCTGTCAGGTTCTGTTTCCTAGATCGTAAGTTCTTTTTCCGTTGAAGAAGGGCCATATTTTCCTGTATATTTTCCGACTGCTTAGGGCGCTCCGTCTGCTCCATCGCCCGTGAAAGGTTTTTTTTTTTGTCGGGGTGCGAGACCTTCTATACAGCACTCAGACTCAATACTGGTTCATTGTGAAAAAGGTAGTTTTGAGATACTTTTACTTTGAAAAGACTATGGAAGGAGAGACTGTCTCTCCAAGGGTAGTGCCGTGCCTTGCTAGCGCATTATCAACTATGTTACTATGGCCGAGAACCCAGATGACAGTGATGTTGAAGTGGTCGCTTCGTGATTGCGTCTTTCCACTGAGCGACTAATTTCGATGATATGAGGTGTGAGTCGAGAGCTTTTATAGCTGCTTGGCTATCAATAAAGATGACAACTTCTCTCTTGATTATGGGGAAAAAGGTGAATATCATACAAGCCTAACTGATCGATAGAAATTACTCCAGTAATCCTGGAGTCAGAATGATTTGGATATGTTCATTTCCGCTGAGAAGATACCCATGTCGACACCGCATTCCATTTTCTAACCGTTGGTAAAAATCACTACCTGCTGGTTAGTTTTGATCACTCCATTTTTCCAATCCGTCATGGATGAGAAAAGGACTTACGCGGCTTTGTTAGGATTGTATCAGGACGTTGTGTAGTCGGTTGCAGTCGCAGCAAGATCCCCGGTAGCAGGTCAAGTACCTTACTATGACTATAGGGTTTAGATGACCAGAACGTAAATTTGCTGAGCCTTACTGAGCTCCAAGACGTAAATCTGAAGTGAAGGCCAAGAACGAGGAGGTTTGGAAGTACATTAAAGGCATTGGTCGAACACGACGAACAGTCTGGTCGTTCAGTGATATTTAGGTTAGGTAAAAAGCATACTTAATTATGGCAATTTCCTACTGCAAATGTGTTTCATGTGCGTTAATGCATGAATTACTGCGTGCATCCCTGCTACACATCTGTTTCAGCCATAACCCGCAAGACAAAGTGTAAGCTCTACAGGCGAGCTAATATGGCGTTTTATTTGAGAGAGAAATACTCCATCGGATATTTGGTGCTGTGTGTGAGGAGGGCGAATGGAGGAGAAGATACAACTGCGAACTAAATGAGGTGTACCAAGATGAGGATGTAGCTCGGAAAGCTAAAAAAATGTCGCCTTAAACATCGAGCGAATAGACAATAATGCTCAGTCAAAAAGGATCTTCGACGCTCAGCTCCCAGGTTCGGAGACGACAAGGAAGACCGAACCTCTGTTTTGAAAACCAAACCATCACATAGGCCAGAGCGCTTGGTCTAGAAAACTGGAAGCAACATGCCCTGGATCACAGAGTTTGAAAGGCTGCAGTGCTTTAGGGAGAGAACCAGCATGAGTAGGTATAAGTATACGGGTCCGCCTGCGGAGTTCGCCGGTTCGCCCTCAGCGAATAATAGCAAGCCTTCCAGCCTCGGATCATTTCATCAAGGAGGCCAATCAAATGCTGGTGTTGTTGCATTTGTGTAATCCAGGAGTTTTTGGGGCTGTCTTTTTTTTACAATTCCTTGAATGCTCGCATTTCAGATTTTTATTTGAACCGGTTGTCTACAGTCGAGTCAACCCACAGATTTGCATGCATACTTCCGTCACAGTTTCAAGTTATAAGTGTCGCTAGGCTCACAAGAATGGTTAAATTGTCTAGATGTGATGTCTTCTCTTAGTCGCCACTTACGACAAGCGCTGTTTTTTTGGGGCGCTCTTAATATATTTACTACAGTCTGGGGTGGACACGGGCCTCAACCAATACGCCTCTCCAGTTAGCACGATCTTTGACTAATTGCCTCCAGTTGGGCACTCAATTGCCGTCTTAGGCCAAAGAAAAAGCGGTTGGCAAGTGTAATTCTTCGTTTGATTTTAGCTGTGGTGAATAAATAATATCGGAGCCGAGGTAGACACAGTCCCTAACTCCCTCAAAATTATAGCTGTCTATCGTGATGTTCTGCGTCCCTTCTTGTTGACTGCATATATTTTGTTTTGCCCTCATTCATCACTTGCAAACGCACCAGTGACAGCTCGCTGTCTTCTCACAATGATGTCAATGTTGTCAGCATATGCAAGTAGTTGCACGGACTTTTGGAAAATTGTGCCTCTAGTGTTGGGTTGCGAGTTTCGCACAATTTTCTCAAGTATGATGTTGAAGAAGTCACATGACAGCGCATCACCTTGTCTAAATCCTTTTTTGACATTAAAGGTCTCGGTGAGATTGTTTCCGACCTTTATAGAGCAGCGGGCGTTCTCCATCGTCATTCTGCACAATCTGACAAGTTTGGCAGCGATGCCAAAACAAGACATGTCTCTGTAAAGCTCGTCTCTATAGATGCTGTCATATGCGGCCTTAAAATCGATCGAAAAGATGGTGGGTGTCGATTTGGACTTCTTGGGTTTCCTCTGCCGTAGTTTGAATATCTGATCGGCCGTGGACTTACCGGGCCTAAAACCGCACTGGTATCAGGTCGTTGACCAATGGTTTCAGGCGCAGTACAGCTAACATGATCTTATAGGCAGTATTCAGGAGACTGATACCTCTATAATTGGCGCAGTTTAGAGCCTCTCCTTTTTTGTGGATCGGGCAAACGATGCTGAGGTTCCATTCATCGGGCATACTTTCTTCCGACCGAATCTTGGAAACGAGTTGGTGTATGCTCTCCACCAGGTCATCTCCCGCTGCCTTATAAAGCTCGGCATTTAAACCGTCTGGGACAGCAACTTTGTTGGACTTAAGCTTGGATATCGCTATCCTCACTTCGTTTGGTCAGGTGGACGGAAGTCTTGGTTTTCATCATCCAGGCTGAATGGTTCGTTCTACCTGACAGCATAATTTGTGTCGTCTTCGCCGCTTAGCAGTCTGCAGAAATGATTTTTCCATGTCCTCAGTACCGACTGCGACTCTACTACAGGATTTCCTTGTTCGTCTCTACAGGTCTCTGTTCGGGTCTTGTTTCCGTGACACGTCATTTTTACCTTTTGGTAAAACTTCCGAACATTGTTGCTAGAGTAGCACCTCTCTATTTCCTCGATCGCGCGCTTCTCTTGCTTTCTTTTTTCTCCGGAGAAGCCGATGTACTTCCCTCCTCTTTTGCTCGTAAAGCTGACAAGCTGCTCTCATCCTTCTTTTCACTGCCGCTTCGTAGGCGCTTTGTTTTGCAGCATGCGCTTGCCGGCAGGGGTTTCGTGGTGGTGGCCTGGTAAAACCAAGCACATCAGTTGCGGCGCTTCTGACGGCTTCTTGGCTTAATATATTCTTAATATATTTAATTATATTTAATTTAAAATTTTTAATAATTTTTCCTGTTGGTCTGTGAAAAAATAAATCCTTTTCACTTAACATGATTTAATGTTTTATGGCAACTTTACACAATCAATTTATTTGGTTAATTTCTGTGACGCGCACTGTTCAAAGTACGCTTCAACCATTTTTATTTCCTTTGTCAACCCCCGATTTGTTTTATCGATGCCGGGTGTATTTCATTCCCGTGTCTGTGTTTATGTGTTCGTGTGATTGTTTTCATCACCATCCACCCTCTGTCCCTGACACCCACCACCATTCATCCAACCGGCAGCCACGGTGCTTTTATCTTAATGAGAGCACTATATCAGAGGGGGAAGATTTGTAATTTCTTCTTTTTTTGCTGGAAGGGGATAGGATAGGTGTACCCGAACCCATATAATTACTTCATGAGTCGAAATTGATCACTGGCTGCAAAATTGTCTGATTCGAAATGAGTTAATTAAAGCAGATTCGTGTTCGGAAGGAGGTTGCAGTAATTTGCACCCACTTGAGTGGGAAGTAAGACCTTCATCCCACATTAACTACCCACAAAAGTTTTCTTGCTATTTGGCTGAGGGTGAAAATGAAAACTCGGGTTTTGAAACAAATGAGCTTTACCTAATTTTCACCGTTGCTACTCCTTCATTCACTTTTTATGGTGCTTCGTTTGAACATATTTGTTTTGTGGATTTCTCTCAATGTTATGCAGGGGGCCGTGAACTCTATGTCATGCTTAAAGGGTTGCACAAGTCGTGAAACAGACAGCGAGTATTGAACAGAAAACAAGGCACATTATATTCAGATTGTTGAACTTTATAATACCCCAGTTTGATATTACTCCTCCTTGACCTAATGTGCCCAGCACAACAGGCGCACCCTACTCTGTCCATGAAAGGCCAACGCCAACAAAAACAACATCAGATATTGTTGTTCATTCTGAACAACACTCGAACAAGAAGTCCATTAAAGTTATTTGCAGTTTGTTGGAGCATTTCTGACCCAAAAAATCCCAACATCTATAACAGTAAGTGACGCAGAGGAAGGAGGCGCATACCGTCCTCTGGGATGGGGGGGACACTAAAAGTTGACAAAAAATGTTGAACCTAGTCCAAAAATGGAAAATTCGTTTTATATTTTTAATTGACTTGTAAACTGTCCAAGGGTGCTCCCGAAATCTGGCAGCTGCTTGATGTTGGGTCATCTGGAGAAGTTTTCCATGACAGAAGATTCAATTTCAAAACCAAAATGAATCATCATCGCACTCGCACTTGTGATGGTATCTCGCAATGCAGAGTTGGAGTGGAGTAAGTGTTGGGCGAGAAGAAATTACAAAATTAGTGCGGCGATTTATATTTCTGCGGGACAATAGAGAATGTGCGGCGCTAACAAGACAGCAAACGTATTTGACAACATAGTCGCATTGAAAAGATAAATTGTTTGCTTTGATCCCTAGTGCGTCGTTGTATCGTTTCAGCCGTTCCCTCTGGCCTGTAGGTGTGCGTGCATGTCACGGAATTATATATTGTGTACTAAACGAGTTTTCTTGTGTATTTGTTGGGTTCACCCATCACCCTTATTCCAATCGAAAGTGGAAGTCGTGCTGACGTTGTTGGATGGCTGGGTCTACCAAGGAAATTTAAAACACGTGCTCGGAAATTATGTGTGTACGGCTACAGTTGGGGGTAGCTGTATGTGTTTGTGTACAACACGCAGAAATAATGTACGGCAGCGACTCTGTAAAGGATTCTCGTTGTAAATTTTCTGCCTGGTTAAATAGCTGGGGTGTTGGACTCGTACTTACTCGCATAGTGCGTCATTGAATACGTCGTGGTTTATAAAAGCAATTGTGCATAAATGTGGATAACACATTTTGAAGACAGAAAACGAGACGTGTTTATTCCGTTTGTTCTGGATTTTGTGATACTTTTGTCGGGGAGCTTTTGAAAATTATCGGCGAATACATTACCTACAATTAAAATGGAAGAATAAAGGTGTTACCGCACTCTGATGGGTACGAACGAGCGTGTAACAAGGCACAGGGGTCACTTTTGACATTCTCTTCGGATGTATGGAAACTATAAATAGCAATGAGACCAATTTTTCTGTGGCACATAATGCTGGTGAAACTGGCCTGACCTATTTGATCCCGTTTCTGGTTTTTGTTGTTTGAGGTAGAATTCTGAAAGGAACGTGCCCATAGCAAGGCGAAACGCGCTACATAATGATAATAATGTAATGCGAGATTTGGAACGAACCCGTCCCTAGCAATCTGTTACATTTCATTGTGCTTGTAAGAACATCTTCCAGTCCAGTGATGGGCTGAGACTATATCATTGCAGCGCCCAACAAAAAAAAATCGCTCGTCGTAAGAGGATTAATGGGGGAAATCATTATCTTAGTAAGTCCAGCGACACATTTATCTTCTTGAAGCTTTTTCGCAAGTGTGATTGCAAATCTGTCGACTGACATGACTGGCGATCGTCGGTGTCGTACCTATAAACAAAGTCGAAAATGATCAATAACAGAAGCATGTAGGTACTTGTAAAGTCTTAAAAAAAGAGGCCGGACTTAATTGTGGATTTCTCCAATAAAATAATATCACCATTTGATTGA
Organism: Portevinia maculata; assembly: GCA_949715645.1. Classification (NCBI taxonomy): domain Eukaryota; kingdom Metazoa; phylum Arthropoda; class Insecta; order Diptera; family Syrphidae; genus Portevinia; species Portevinia maculata. Next base: position 191,582,608 of record OX454527.1, on the reverse strand, counting down.
CCTCAATAAAGAAGTGACACGAAAACTAGAATTCTGCCGATGGCAATTGCGGTAAGACCAGCGAACCCCACAAGCGGACTAGTATAGGGAAGCACTAAAGTGGGATGGTTCTGATTCCTTTGATTAAAGCAGAAGATGGTTTATAGCAGGAGCGGCGAATTCTCCGATCCTGTTCAATATTTACAGGACTGATCTTGTTTACTTTAACTCAGACGCGCTAAAGCTCATGTTTAAGGTTAGGTGGCATTCATATCAGGTCCTTAAAGCGAGGTCCTCAACATCCTTAGCAGCGTGCCTTTATTAAATTAAGAGATATTTAGGTGGCTGGAACTTGAAAATCAACGGTAAAGGGTCAGTCACCTTGACGTGTATAGGTGCCATCACTGCACTCCACGGTACCATTGCGGAGGCCTTTGTCGCAATGATTCAACGAGCTATGCTGTCGACGACTATTGCTGCCAGAAGGGTCACCCATGGAAGACAGGCTGTTTAAGAGCGTCAACTAAGAAGTGTCCAAGGCATTCCGTTGGGCCCACCTCTTTCATCCTAGCATCAACCTCTGCGCCCCCTTTTCCACACCATTAAAAAAACTATAAATATAAAAATAAAAACTCTAGATGTTAATTGGCCCCGGGGGGATTTGAACCGGGGACCTTTCGATTAGTAGTCCGAGGCACTAACCATTGAACCACTGCGCCCTCTCCTATCCTTATCCAAACCTAATCCAAGGATGAAAGATTGGGAGTTAAACCAACCGCGTACGAGCATCCTCAGGCGCCTTAGCGCGGGCCTGTTGTAAATAGCCATACCCAGGTATTGCAGCGCTGCCTGGACTGACCTTGATTTTTCCGACCTTGCTCGTGGGAACTAAACATACATATTAAAATGTCAAACATAACAAAAAAGGAAAACATAAAAAAGTCTGAAAAATTAATCCATACTAATATTATACATAAATGCGCAAGTAACTCTGTCTGTCCGTCTCTCTTTAACGCCAAAACTACTGAACCGATTTAAATGAAATTTGGTACACAGATAGTCTAGAGCCTGAGAATGGACATAGGCTACTTTTTACCGCGGGAAATGCTTCATCCGCTGTCCAGAAGCGGAGATCTAAGCTGATATCTAAGAAAAGTTGTAACTCTCGAATGCTTTCTAGCTCCTAGCTTTAGAATGACTCATCCAAATGAAATAGGATTTTTTAATATAAAGTTCATTTATGTACAAAGATTTTTAGATATAAATCATCTTTGTAGGTTATCCTGAAGTTGAACAATAAGCATTAAACTATAAATTTTATACAATTGAAAAAACTAAACATTTTAGCTAGATCGTCGGATTTTCCCAGCGTTCAGTGGAGGAAAGTTTGTGTGTGTGTGCGGGACAAATCTGTTTCTCTACCTGCACCTTTTGTGCTGTATGCTTTTTCTTTCTTTTTTTATGCACCTTTTGTAGTATGTGTTGTTTTTTTGTGGCGCATGGGATTGAGAAAGATAGGGTATGAAATATAAATGAGATTGAGAAGGAGTCACACTCAGAGTTTATCCATATAATGAGAAGGGACACTCTCGACGTTTTCTTTATCAGTAAGTATTTTGTTTTAAATTTGAGAAGTGGCAGACTGACGAAGCAAGGCGAGCACGGGACAGCTAGTAAATAAACAAGATGAAGGGAGTGGATCCAAGCAGAATATGGAGCTGGCCGAACTATCGTCATCTCAGTCGTCCACGTTGGGCTTGGTGTATGATGTTTGAGGAGGTGAACTTGCTCCTAGGAAAGCGACAGTCAGGAGGCATATAGAACCTTCACTGAGCAAAAATGAGAAGGCAGAAAAGGCTCTTTTTGAGGCTGGAAGTGTACGAACCGGGGAAGAGAAAAGGCAGTAGGCTGGAACTCTGCTGAATTTAAATGCACGAGGATAGCAGAAGATAAGGCAAAACAAACCGTTAAGGAAAAAAAGGTAGCATGCCGGAACTCTTCCCATTTCAAATACTCCACGGCGAAACCTGAGCCAAGGCCAAGGTAAATTGCAAAGCTCATTTGGCGGAATGCAAACCAAAAAATTGAGCAACTCAAGGGACGCGACCCTGCCATACTCAGCCAATGGGACAAGGCACATAACGAAAGAGCGCAGTCTGCCCTAGCCGACGAAAGCTGGAAGAGGGCGAATTAGCCGCAAAAAAGTAAGCTGACAAGGTGTCGTGCAGTAAAATCGCGATGCCGATTTCTGGGGAACGCAAAGAGGAGTTCCGGAGCCAGAGGAGCAGGTCGGATGACGCCGTTGAAGAACAACGCGCTGGAATTCGATGAGGGTGATTGGGAGAACGGCTGCAAGATTTTAGCTTGTGGGAACAATGAATCTGTGAGCTTTCTCAGATGTTTCATTGAGGGAGTAAGTAAAGACTTCGAAGGGGCTGTACTTAAATGTGTCAAGGCGAAGGCAGAGGACATAGAGAAGTACGTCCTACCTAAGACCTGGGTATGGGTGCCGTGTTCATACACGCACCCTCCTGTCTGTCAGATATTTGGTCCTGGATGCGAGGAGGCCGAATTGAGGAAAGATACAGCCGCGGACTCTATGAGCTGTACCAAGATGTGATGTGGTCCGAAAACCCAAGACGCGTCGACTACATTGGCTCGTCCGCATCGAGTGAATGGACAATAATGTTGTAGCAAAGCGCATCCCACGTCCCAGCCCCCATTTAGCCACGACAAGAAAGACCGAATCTCCGTTTTAAAGACCCAACCGCAGAGGGCTCTCCATTGGGCGGGAGCCCGTTAAGTAGGTTAGGCAATTTCTGGGTTTCGCAACTAGATATGGACTGGGCGGAAACGATTAAAATCTTACTTGAGGTTCAGTTCCCAGGTTCGGCCGCTCGTGAATATACGAAAACTTAAACCCGACTGACCTTTAGAGCCCCCCAGGGAGGTCCGAACCGACCTGAATCTGAAATGCTGGTATTCTGTCGCCGAAAATTTGCATATTCTATTTTACTATTCGAAAATCCAAAAAAGATTGTAATGTGCAAATAAATGATTTCTCGTATTTTGTCATGCATAATATTATTATTCAATTCATGTTACTACAACATATTAGCAATAGTGTGAAATCTAGAGAAAATCTCAATCGTTTTTAAAATTCCGCGGTTTTTTGAAGAATTCTTGCAGAATTTCGTCTTCCGTTAGTCCAATTTCAGGATGGATACTCAAAGAAGCGAGTCCATTCAGGCGCTCCCGTCCTATTGTACTTCTAAGATAGTTTTTTATTCTTCTTAGGGTCGAAAATGATCGTTCTGGAGCTGCTGCTGTAACCTAAAAAATAACGTAACCATTTAAAGTTAAGTATTCGATGGGTTATAGAAACTGATTTCGAAGTAAAAATTCCGATCTGAAGTTACTCACTGATAGTGCATCGAGCGCATTTTGATTGTCTTGATCAAAGATCCGTTGCCTCCACATTCTGATCCCTGAGATAAAATTCCTTTCTGAACAGTCCAATATTTCGTCATAAAATTTGTAAAGATCTGCGCATTTTTCCTCATTAAATTCCTGCTTGGAAGGAAATAGTTGTCCGAAACTGTGGAAGATCGATTTGTGTTTTTCGAGCCGACTTTGGCGATGAAAAATATAAGTATCGAGGAATGGAATGTAGAAGGCAATTCTGTAGTAATCTTCGACATTTTGTGTTTCAACGTTGCAACGGTTTTTCTGTTGACTGCAACGACGAGGCAATTTCATATTAAGAACAGATTTCAGCTACAGTCGTAAATGATACAAAAAATTTAATCAACGTTTTCCCGCTTTTCCTTGATATCATTCGTAGCATCATCAGCTAACTTTGTGACTTCTCCTAGATCTTGATTTTTCGTCTGCAATTCCCGACTCATAGGCAAGACGATAGAATTGATCGATTCCATTATATGACAGAAGATTTGAAATTCGATTGTCAAAATCGCGGTCAAAAGTTGAGAAGTCTTTTGTGAAGTCTCTCGATCTTTCCACTTTTTTATTTCTTCCAAAGCTTCTATAACGGCCGGTTGAAGTTTGAGGTAAGTTGAAACTGCTTCATGAGACTGAGCCCATCTTGTAACAGCGAAAAAATTCAATTTTTCTTTTCTCCGGTCACTCTTTTTCGGCATTTTCAAAATGTCTTCCTTTAAAATGCTTTGTCTCTTCGGCCAATGGAAAAATGCTTCTATTGCTCCGATAGTTCCTAACGCATTTTTTATACCCGAAACTCCGCAAGCAGCATTGATGACCAAACTGAAGCCATGCGCGGCACAATGAACGTAGATTGCAAGAGGAAAATGAGACCTGATATGGGCTTGTACTCCGTTTACTTCGCCACTCATAACTGGTGCATATATATATCTGTGTATCAAAAAATTATCGACACTGTGTCGCGAAGTAGATGTTCCGAATTAAAATTGTTTGCAGTGGTAACCGTGTGTCTACACAAGCGGCACTATCGTAGTTTCATGCAAAATGTATCAAGAGAATGAGAAAATGAGGTTAAGTTAGGTCATGACAGCATAAATTTTATGGCATTTAGTGATTGACTGATTAAAGTAAGTCTTGAAAACTACACCAAGCGGCTTGCGTATACCACTTACACCTACCTACCTACATATCTAGGCAAAAAGAAAGACCTTCTTAAAATTCTTAGAAGGATATTCCATGTAAAAAGATCATAAACAATGTGAACCTTCACCGTCACTCCTAAATAAACATTTAATTTAGATATGCATGTTGGTATCTTTAAACAAAAGAAAGAATGAAGGCCACAATTTGCATGAATAGAAAATGTATTTCGTTTCTTTTCTCCTTAGTTTTTAAGGACTTGCAAACCTTCATAATGAGTTGGGATTGTATAATAGCGTTACCAACACAAGTAAAGGTGCGTTTGCTAACACTTTAAGCGTGTTTCGAGATCTTAAGTACACAAAGTGCATGCACCATTTGCTACGATACTTTATTTATTTATTCTCGGTTAGGTACCTTAATGGTGTATTCTCGCTCACACAATCATTTGGTGTTTCCTGCATACGATTAGGTTCCTAAAACATCCCAAAGAGAGTGCGTATTACAGTGGCTTAGTATCTCAGCATCTCAGCATGATGTCTCTCAAACAAACTCAATATAGGTAATTAGGAAACTCTATTTAAATGGACCACTTTGCATCGACAATTTTCAAGAAAATGAATATATGGTCTCTTTCCAGTAACGAATACCAAATACTAATATTTTATACATTTTTATGTATCCAATGGCCACACAAAGAGGCATCTCAATATGGCGCCAGTTCTTCCTGAAATCCAGACTGTTAAAGTGTTGTTTTGTTGTTCTGACAGAGGAAACAAACAAAAAAAAGACTGAAAAGCACACCTGCAGCGAAGATTTGTATGTAGCACTCGGAATAAGTAGTTTTCTTTTTCATCTCCAACCAACCAATAATAGAAGTAACATTTCCATTCAAATCGGTGTTTCGGCATCTCTGTATCCCACGGGAACACTGCACTTTAGGAACATAACCTGACAAAATCTGTAGGTACCTATACTTATTTTATTTGTATTTTTTTTTGTGTCAAAATTGAGTTAGTTGTTGCTGTAAGAAAGCATTCACCTGTCAAGTGAACAATTCCAATTGAGAAGCCTGAAAGTATTTTAATCTATCCACAGATGGCAATAAACTTTGCTTTAGATTGACGTCTGTTGTTGGGCGGTAGGTAAGTGTTCGACGTCAATACATCTTGTGACACATTTGCAAATAGAAAGACAAATATGTAGGGCTCCAAAAAATAGGAACTCTTAAGAATCATTTGAAATGACTACAGCATATTTCTACGTATACATAACTTTATTGTCATTTCCCTTCCCTTATTTGTATCTAACACTTGCAATTGCCCTTGATAATAAATCGTATTTACGAATGATACACATACGTCAAGTATTTGTCACACTACACACTTGTCAAATGTCACTTAAAGAATGAGACCCTCAAGAATATATTATGCCTTCGAGTGTGCTATGTTATTGATACATACTTTAGTACCTATACATCTATATATATGTATTGCTCAAAATATGAAACACGGGATTGGATGCTTAAAACACACTTCACTTGTTCGCCATTTATTCAAAATTGATTTGGTTTCGTCCGTAATGGCGCAGAGAGACGGAATTAATTTCGATTGATTTCAATGTGAACATATGGCATTTTGGAGAGTGGTATCGAAATGGATTTTGGCTTTATATTTAAATTATGCAGCCAAAGATGATTTGTTCTTGTTCTCAAGTGGAGATGTACACATACACATTTCATTTTGAGGAAAAAAAAAACGCCGCCATTAGAAGCATCTGTATACATAATACATATCAAAATGGCCACGAATTCGCAATTATGTTTATACTTTGGAAGATAATCAGAGATTTCTAGCTAATTACGTCCTGGTTAACTTCAAGTGAACTGGCTCCCTCTTCCCGTCATGTCATTGGCCTTTACCAAATACATAAACGGAAAGACTACAGTCCTCGTGAGCAAACTCTTGGATACCCATATTTCTATCCACCAGTGGGTTAAAAGTTGTGGACATTTTTTTGGGATTTTCTTTGAGCCTATATTCCTTTCCCCCAAAATGGGCGTGGCACATGGTTAAGTCTTTGTCCATTGTGCAAATTTTTTTGGGATTTCCAAACAAATTTTCGAAAAATTTAAAATTTGGCCAAAACGTCAAAAAGTGCGACCGGCAAAAACATTGTTTGAACAGAGTTGTTAAGACGGATATTTTACACACATTCTGTTGTTATTCTTGTTTTCGTTTTGTAGGAGTTAGTTGAAAAAACAACGATTTTGTTTAAAACATCCTACCGGTGCCGTGACATAAGCCAAAGCGTCATAAGGCCAAATCTCGTAATTTGGCCTTAAGTCGCTTTTTGAAAGTGACATAAGGCCAAATTCTAGCATTTGGTATTATGACACCTTGAAAAAGCGTCATATAGCCAAATTTTCAAAACCGTACCTCGCGCATACTCCAAATCAAACAGTGACCCCAAGCAGGGTGGTTGCAGGGAATCTACTTGCGATTTCATAATTAATCCCATAAACAGTGCAATGCATATGGGCGGCCATGCTGCCCTCCTGCAACCCCCCTGGGGCACTGTTTGATTTGGAGTAGGTGCAAGGGCAAATTTTTGAAAACAGCACCAAGCGAAAGTTATGTCACTTTCACAATGCGACATAAGGCCAAATTTCCAGCTTGGGCTTATGTCACGGTACCATCCCATAATTGTCGGTCCACTGTTGCGTTTTTGCATTAGAGTCTTTCTTAGTTAATAACGGGCGCATCCTTTGACATTGTGAACACGTTGGGCAGCCAACGTGCTCACTGGTGATTACAGCAAAAGCCGTCCCGCGGAGCCCAGTGTATCACCGGTGGCGGTGATCACATCGAAAATCTTTCCCCAGCTGCCAGTGCATCGCATGTGATACACCCATAGAATTTATTTAACACGGTGGTTGTTTTCCTTTTTTTTGCGCGTGCATCACCCGTAATCTGACAGAGGAAGAATTCATTCAATGTGGAGTTAGAGTTCAGAGTGGATTCCAGGCAAATAGTTGAAATTTTAGAAATGACTGAAAGTTCGGCAGATTTTAGCGCTTATGAGGACGATGATTACTTCCCGGATTCTGATAGTGATACATCAAGCGATAACACTTCCGATGAAGAACATAGACAAGGAAATCGGAAAGTCAGAACAGCAGAACCTGATATCACCGCAGAGGGACATCAGAAGGAAATTCCGGCAATCTGGAATTCTCCCGCAACTGGAGATACTTTGAAGCATTTCTCAAAAATATTCACGCCGCATCAGATTCAATTTTTCAATTTCAATTTATTTAATTAATATGGTGTGTACAATAAGATAAAATCCTTTGTAGTACTTAGTAATTTAAATATGAAGATAGACCATGTTTCAAAACTTAAAACTATGAACAATAATTTAGACTTAACCTAAGAGTTGGGCGAACATATGGAAGGGTAATAAGGATATGGGTAGTTGGAATAAACGAAAGTAGGTTAACAAGACAAGAATATGGTAACGGACAAGAAGAATAAGTAAGGACACGGTATGGAGGATTATTTTTATGTTGCGCTAGTGAAATGACAAAAGATTGCCCTTTTAAAATGTGTGGCGTTAGTTATAGTTTTCATTTGAGAGGGCAATGAGTTCCATAATCTTACAGCGTGAATGAAAAATAAACGTGATGAGTTTAAGTACTGATAATATGGTAAAACAATATTGAGAGTCCTTGTAGAACGAGCGAAATTGAGCCTGTCAAAAAGATAGGGAGAACACCGATTATTAATAATTTTATGCAAGAAGATACAGTTCCTGGCATTGATGAGCTGTTGTAGAGTACAGCCAAGGAGGCCCCTGGAGTGGTCAGAGATGTGGTCGTATCTACGGAGGCCATGTGTCTACCGCACTGCGTCGTTAAAAGCTACCTGAAACTTTCGCTGAGACAATGAGTCGAGTTTACAATAAACCACCTCAGCATAGGTAATGAGGGGTAAAACTAGGGCAATAATTAGCTTTCTTCGAGTTTCAATGGGAGTAAAACTTGCAGTTTGCCACAGTTTGCGAAGGCAGCCGTAGATACGACCGATGATGACGTTGGTGGGATTATAGCCACTCAAATTGCGATTTATAATAAATCCAAGACTTGTGACCGATTCGACGGATGCAATTTTCTTGTCGGAGAGCCAAAGATCAGGAAGATGGTTGAGTTATGAGTTCCATAACTTTACTCGATATTGGGATGATCTTGGACTTGGATGGATTCAGCCGTAAGCCATTAGCAACCGACCAGTGATGAATTAGTAACAAGTCATCGGTCAGTCGAGACACCAGTTCATTTATTTCATTTACCGGACGAGACAAGTAAATCTGAACATCGTCAGCATAAAGATGAACTGATGAATGTTTACAGATGGACGGCAGATCATTAATAAACATACAGAACAAAATCGGCCCCAAAATTGATCCCTGTGGTACGCCTCGTTTGACGGGCTTTAAAATCGAGCAACTGTTACCAGAAAAAACACGTTGCCGTCTACCGGAAAGAAAACTACGAACCAGTTTAATGCCTCTTTCGCTGAGGCCGAACATGTTTTTGAGTTTCCAGCAGAGGACTTCATGAATAACCATGTCAAAGGCCTTCGAGAAATCAAGCAAACAAAGAAACGTCATATATCCTTTGTCAAACTCACACATTATGTCATCAATAATGCTAACCATTGCCGTAAAGCAACTGTGGTGGTCCCTAAAGCCGGATTGATAAGGACTTAATAGCTGATGACGCGATAAGTGTTTGTTAATCTGTTTAGCTATGAGTTTCTCGAAAGCCTTTGACAAACATGGTAAAATGCTGATGGGTCTAAAGTCTCCAACAGACACTGGATTGGCCTTTTTTGCAATGGGTATAACTCGGGCAACCTTCCAAGACTGGGGAAAGGTGGACGTCGTGATGCAATGGTTAATGACATGAGTCAAGTGGCAGACGATTAGGGGTAGAATTAATTTTATAAAACGAATTGGTACCCCATCATCCCCAGTAGCATTCGACTTGATTTCAGCTACACTTTTAAGGACATCAACTTCCGTAACCACTTCAAAGTCATCCAGTCTTGGAACTGCGACGTCAGGATTTCTATCGAATGGAAAATATTTCGCCTCAGCAACACCACCAAGAAAATGTTCATTTAGCTCGTCTGGATTAAAGTCACATTTTGAATCAGTTTTACTGCCAGGAACACCAATCATACGCAGGTTACTCCACAGTGTTTTTGAGGGTAGCGAAGTATTCAATTTTGCAGCATAGAAATTTCGCTTGGCAGTACGTATGATATCAATTGCGTTATTTCGCGCGACTTTATATGAATCCCAGTTGGAATTTGTTGGCGTTTATTTTTCCATCTACTGTACAGTCTGTTACGAGCTTCGAGTGAGTTGATTACGTCAGTTGTAAACCAAGGGCAGCTTCTGTTACGTATACTCACTGTTTTGATAGGTACACATTGATTGAATAGTTCTGAAATAATTGCTTGAAATTGGTTAAATTTTTGGTCAGGATCTGCACTTAGGCGACATCTATGCCAAGGGTGCAAGTTGAAGTACATTTAAATCAACAGAACAAAATATATACGTAAAAGACAAAGGAACAGCAGAGGGGGGAAAATTAATGTTGTAAGTACAAAAAATAAGGTCATGATCAGAAACACAATCAAGGGATAATTGGTCAAATAGAATAACTAAGGACGGATCAGAAACAATAGCTAGATCAAGAAGACTGGGTGTACAGTTTTTGGCAAAACGTGTAGGATATGTGGTATTGACTATTTGAAATCTCACTGAGAAAACTAAGTCGCGGAACTGGAAGCAGCGGGAATCATTTATAAGCAAATCTGCATTAAAATCACCACAAACAATTACGTGTCATACAACGCAGAAACACTGGAGAGGGATAAAAAGAATGGAGCAACAGAGCAGCTTCTGTTATTGCTGTACACACAGGACACCAAACATTTATTTACTCCATCACATATTGCGACAATTATTATATTCTACACGTAAATCGAGAGACTTACTGAAAATTTTACAGTTAAGTGAGGTTTTGCAATAAATTGTTACAGCTCCACCCCTTGTAATTTATGGCTTATCATTTCTGTACAGGTTGTAGCTGGGTATGTTACAAGTTGTATCACATACATCCTTCTGAAACCAGAATTCACTAACACAGATAACATCAACACAGGAACTTGCAAACAGATATTCCAAATAATCTTTCAAACATTTAGGCTCCGCGCATTTAAATGACAGATCCGAAATCCCTCCCGACATTTAAAAAGAATATTTACGCGAAATCCCTCCCGACATTTAAAAAGAATATTTACCATACTATACGTAGATTTTTCGGTCACACTGTATTGTTCACTAAACGATAAGCTTAAGCCATTCATAATCCAATAGTAAGTATATAATAATAAAAAATAAAAAAAACAGAAGAAAAAAGTGAATTTAAGTTAGTCGCAAAAGGAAAGAAGGGCAACATGAATGGGCAAAGGGGAAAAACAAAGTATTAATACAATAAAATAAAAGCTTAGATAATATAAGAATAATTTGTATACGATACGTTGTTATCAATCAAGTGTCGCAGCAGCAGCAAGTAGATCTTCAGAGCTTTGAATTGCAAAGCTTTTCGCATTGGCATACCTCTTAACGTAAACACAGCCAGATCTTGTATGTACGAGTAACAGAGAAAAGTTGTTTTTTCGCTTCATCACGAGAGCGCTGTTTAAGAGAAAGCGCGATTGCTTGGTTAAGCTTTCATTGATATAGCAGCTCTTATCAGGTTCCAATTCAATTCCGAAGTCGGGAAGCCCGCCTTTTAAACTTGTAGAAAAGTCCCTCTAACTGTGGAAAGCCTTCAACAAAATCAACTAAATGTCGGAAAAAAGTTTAGACGCGGCATGAATAGTTCCATTCCCGATCCTGAAACCAAACTGGTTATTTTCCTCGACCCACTTCAACAGGGCTCTATTGACAACCTTGCCCGCCGACTTTTTATTATTTAGTGGCTCGAAGATGCACAGACGATCATCCTCCGACACGAACAAGTGCGATGCATCTCGGCCATTAGCGACAACTGCATTAGCATGGTTTTCATCATTGAATACGGCGAATCCGTTATTCTCAGATCGCCAATTCTCAAGTTCCGTGCACAGATAGAAGTGGCTCACTAGAGCCCTATTCTCAATATCGTGGTGACGGTGAACAGGATTGTTCGTTTGAAGTGACACTTTCTTGACTTATTCGAGCAGTCAGTACTGTCCGTCTGTTCTCTGTTATCTTTGAGATTCGGACACAAGGAATATCATTGTGATCCTTCCTCCTGAGCAACTTATTTATTTGTGGGAACATATTTGGACTAAATGTTTTGATAGCCCGAATTTTATTGCCCCAATACAGACTTGCAGATTTTTTGTAATTTTCATTTATCAGCTGCTTCAGGATTCGGATTTCTGACTTTAACATCCTTAGCCCCGGGTCGTTGCGGTCAGTAATTTGCCGGTACAGCCGTGTAAGCCTCGAGAGCACTCTTCTTTTCTGTCGGTATAGTGCGCCGATTGTAGGGTTTCTGTTCTTTTCTGTCGAGTCGTGGTCGAGGAATAGTTTGTTCCATCGTTCGTTTGATGGCGTCGTTCATTTGCAATAAATGCCGACCAATGTCGTCATCTGGTGGGGGCGTTTTCTCAGAAAAGCTAAATCTTAACCTCACTTTCCGTCTTCCAAATTATTGTAGCGTGTTCCAGGCGGAAATTTTAGCGATAAAAGAAGCCCTGTCGTGGCTAAAGAGGAATGTGATATCCTCAAAGGATATCCGTATCTTCTCGGATAGTCAGGCAGCGATTAAGTCCCTGGACTCAGTCTCTTCAAATTCCGTCGTAGCCCAAGATTGCCGTCATCTCTTTCGGAGATGGCAGAGCAGTTCAACATTCACCTCTGTTGGGTGCCGGGACATAGAGACATTCCAGGTAACTGTAGGGCAGACGATATCGCCAAAAAAGGAACCACTTTACCTCTTTTACCTGATAAAGGTTCTTTAGGAATACCAATCGCTACATGCAAACGCTTGTTCAAGCTATCAGCAATCGAGAGAACAAACCTTAGGTGGACATGTAGCAATACTTGTCTAGCCACTAAGCGGATCTGGCAAAAGCTGGATCTGCGACGCTCTAAGTGTCTAATATCATTAAACCGACTGCATCTTAGCTCGACTATAGGTGTTATCACAGGACACTGCTTAATAGGCAGGCACGCATTCAGACTTGGCGTGCACTCAAACGACTTCTGCAGAAGCTGCATGGACGAGGAGGAGGAGAAGACTATACTTCACCTTCTCTGCACATGTCCTGCGCTCCCCCACAAAAGAAATCTCCATCTAGGGGACTTCTTGTTTAATGATACAAACGACTTAGCCAACACTGGCGTTAGAAGTCTTTCGCGCTTCATAAGAAGCTCCTATTGGTTCAACGAGCAGTGAGGGAATCCCCAGATCTGTGTGGTACCACAATGGACCTAATATTGGTCTAAGTGTGTCGGCCTTAGCTGACAGCCACGTCAACCTAACCCAACTTAACCTAATGTCGTCATTTGTTATATTACTGTTTGTCGGTGGGTCGATCCCACTCGAACGTATATCCCTCTTTAACAATCTGGAGAAGCGCGACCAATGTGCCCTTCCATAATCGAATGAATATGTATACTGCTTCCTACTCCTCCAGCAGCGTTTGCTCGTTTGGGATCCTTATGGCGGCGGCGAGTCCGTAGTGGTGACTATCGTACTCAAACGCACGCAAACAGTTCCGCGTGTTTTGATCTATGTTGTCAGTTGAAGTCTTGCGTCCGTTTAGGCCAAGTCCAGGAAAGCAACGCTTCTTGGGAAAGAAGCATCCCATTTATCCAAGAAGTAATAATTCCAAATTAAGCTGAAGGCTGCCAAAAAGTGTCTCGGGCTCTGTCATATATTGATTGGGTGGAGGTGCAGCACGTGCGTAAAGCGACACCACATACATTCTCCTCCGGCTATGGAGAGGAATGCATATGATGCATGCTTCAATTATCTGGAACCTACGCACGTCCCCGCTATATAACTCCATGGCGCAGGCCTTTTCAAATTAAGATAAGTCTCTTCTTACTACATGATAGTTTTTGTATCCCAATTTGTGCACCTTAGTTTCGCTAACCGAAAGCACATCCGGGTTTTCGATTTTCAACAAGTTGGCAAGTGTCGTTCTTGTCTCGATCCTATCCAGTGAATTAACATTCACGGCAAAGATCTTTAAGTTTCCCTCATCCAGCGCAGGCATTTGATTTATGACGCACCCGACCCCACAAACAACTCCAAATAGATAAAGTCAATTCGGGTCTTTAATCTTTAAATTTTGTAGTAGCAAAAATAGTAAATTATAGTAAATAAACGAATGAAGACATACATACCTACACCGAAATGTGAAACCAGTCTCTTTGACAGGTTGGTGAAGTTAGATCGTAATTTCAAAGGCATTTGACAGAGCTTGGCATGAGGCTCTCTTGTCGAACATGTGTGCATTTGGAATCGATGATACTCTTCTTCAATAGATTAGCAACAAACATTCCGACTGTCCAATTCAAATTGTGTTGCACGCTTTCAACTCTGAAACTCATCAAATAAATGCTGGTGTTCCCCAAGGCTCCATTTTGTCCCGAACTCTCTTTCTCATTTCTCTACATGATCTCCTGCCTGTTACTTCTTATTTGATTCATTCTTTCGCAGATGACACTACCCTCAGCTTTTCATACTCATTGCCTGATTGACGCCCCTCATCTTGGGGTGTGGAAGTGAAACCCCAAAGTATGTTAAGCTTATTATTACATTTCAATGTTGACAGCATAGTCCAGTAGGTTGGAATTTAATGCTTCCAAACACAATTCTGTGTCTCTCTCATAACTATTTTTTTTCACGTTGTCGGGAAGTTACCTGGACGGCACAACTCCCCAACCTGGAGGGCTAATTCCATCCAACCTACTTCGGGGGTATGAGCGGTGCCGTTGGCCCATTTAGGGCTCATCCGCCACCACCTCTTTTCCAATACCCTGGGTCAGCATTGCAGATCCCTAAAGACCTGGGATTTGAATATGTCGAATGTCATATAGGGATAACATTATATCGAAATAATCGGCTGTTCCCAGCGTGTCGTGTTAGAGGCTAGAATTGGTTGGTCTTGAAGTAAATGAAGACAAGACCAAGTACATGATATCAACAAACGAACAAACATCTGTCCACCGGAGTAAACATCAACTCCACGAATGACATCTCAGTGGAGATCCGGCGGAGAATTACCTTGGGAAACCGCCGCTACTTTGGTTTAGCGAAACGAATGAGTTCAAAACTCCTCACTCGAAGGACAAAATGCATGCGATATCGAACATTAATCCTGTCATTCCTGCTTTATGGCGCCGAGTACTGGACGATAAGTAGATAACGGGAGCTCATAATGGCTTCTTTTGAAAGAAAAATACTCCGTCGGATATTTGGTAATGTGTGCGAGGAGGACGAATGGAGGAGAAGATACAACCGCAAACTCTATTAGCTGTACCATGAAGTGGATGTAGTCCAAAAAGCTAAATCACGTCGACTACGACTCGGCCACATTGAGCGAATGGAAAATAATGCTCCACCCAAGAGGATCTTCGACTCCCAGCACCCTCGTTCGAGAAGGCAAGGAGGACCGAACCTCCGTTTTAAAGACCAAGCCATCGCGGATGGCAGAGCGCTTGGTCTGGACAACTGGAAGTAGCGTGCCCGGGATCGCAGAGGATGGAAAGCGGCGGTGTCTCAGGCAGAGACCCTTCACGGGTCGGGAGCCCGTTAAGAAGAAGAAACACAATCTTGTCTTCTGTTATTAAAACCTGCTAAGAAACTTAACAGTCTGCCATTATCCATTAATGACACTTGCATCGCTGAAACCGAAAGACTTTCCATTATCGGTATGTGTGTTTATGAGAAGCTTCGATAGATATACGAGACTTTGATAATTACCGCTCAATTAAACAGATGTCACACACCATGAAGATCTTTGAGCGAGTATTAGATAGCTAAATGCAGAAAATTATACGTGTATCTGAGACATCGTGGTTCATTAAAGGACTTACATATGGTGTTAATTGATTTTGAAAAGGCCTTTGAAGGACAACCAAGGAATCTGTTATGGGTGGCCCGAAGACAACTAGGAGTTACAGAACCCAACGTACAGATGATCATGAACATGTATAGGGAAGTAACGACAAGAGTAAGTTGTCCCGCTGGCGTCACCGAGGAGTTCGCAATCAAAGTCGGTTTACACCAATGAAGCGTCTTAAGGTCCTTGATATTTATTACAGTTGCGGACTCCAAAGTGTATCAGTTATTCTTTGCTGACGATGGATCAAACGCCCCTGCAACAAACACTTCATGTATGCGCGGAAGTTTTGGAGAGGAGTGGGTATCGTATTAGTCTGAAAAAAAGAATAATTGTGCGGTCCGTTTTCAAGGGAGAGATCCTACAAACCCTGTCAAAAATAAATAATAATCAAATATAAATTAGGCAGGCCTCAAACAACTGGATCATACAAATGGCCTCAGTGACAGTGATTCAAAATTGGGAGCCCTGCCGTTATTATCTGGATTCGAACCGGCGAATCTTACAGGCGGAACCGGTAGGGATGCAGTTTAGCAGGAGGGTTATGATTGCTTAAATTCTGATTGTAGCCTCACCGCTATTAGGGAAGAAGGAGAACTACAAACATCATAAAATACGCATTTTAAGAATGCAGGTTGGTTCATAAGTGAAGCATATTTATATTTGTATCTGCTATTTCGTCCATTTATGACATTTTGACGTACGCCGTATACCTATGGTCTTCCTTTACTATAAATGACTATCATGAGCGTTAAATTTAAAAAAAAAGTCCATTTCACCTTCAACCAATGGGGTCAATTGTATTGTGAAATGGTTTCAGTCAAATCCTTCCTATAGCTCAATCAGTCTCATATAAAACTAATATCCAGATAGTTTCGATACCAACATAAATACACTCTGTATTATTATGCTAATAAACTATCACAAAAGGTACTCCATTGTCCAATATTCGCAGAGGTCAACTTTTAAAAGCCCAAATTGTCACAAAATCAGTGCATCTGTTCCAAATTGTTCAACATAATGTAACCCTGTCTCATAATAATAATACACAGTCACCCAATTTTTAATTCAATAGCACTCCATATTCTCTCGATCTATCCTTCGTTAAATTTACTACACATCATCTAGGTATAAACAAAAGATGAAAATCTCTATTATCTCCCAAAGAGGAAAATTGGTATAATAACCGGAAACGACTATACTGTTCTTTGCGAAATATTGCGCAATATTTCCCATTTAGAAAACTACCATCGAAAGGACCAATGCTCGTTTATAGCCTGCTTACATAAACGAAAAACTGTGAAACAACCTTGATCCCTTTTCATGCTCATTCATTTAATTTTTTTATCCATTCATTTCTTTGTTGTAGTTGATACCACAGGCAGAACAAAAAAAAAGAAATACACTTCGAAACAACCTCTGCATCCGACAACCATTGAATGCGAGAAAAAAATCAAATCCAGACGCGCCTGGCACTTCAAGATTCCCAAAAAAATACGCGTACCACATGTGGATAGAAGTTGATTTTCAATACTTTATTGTCAAGTGGAAGAACCATAAAAAAGATAGGGGCCGTATTTCAAATGTTCAATAACCCCCCCAAAATTTCAAAGAGGAAATACATATACTGAATTAAAATCAAAAACTCACCATAAACAGTTTTCGAGGTGAATACATTCAAGTAAAACACCACAGCGAATAGTCCAACAATTTGTCGTCGTTTATTATCCATCATAATAAATAATTTTTTGTCGTTTCGTTTGTGCTTTTTGTTTTATTTATTGTTTATTTTTTCTTGAAATTTATAATCTCGCTCCTTTTTGTCCTGAATAAATAATCACACACCAGCAGGAACGACGGATGTTGTATACATGTGTTTGTTTTGGTGTGTGGTGTTTGTGTATGCGAGCACGACTGCTACTTTGTTATCCTTCTTCTATTTTCCTCCTTTTGTTCTTTATGTCACTTTTTCGTTGTTCCTTTTCACTCAACTACTCCTCCCTTTTTTTAAGATTTTGTTTTTTTTTTAAAGAAAATTTTCCACATCACAAGGTTGTTGAAAAATGAAACTAGCTACCTTGTGTAAAATTTCCCAAAAAAAATAATAATAATTTATTTATCCCCAATCAGCGACACATCACATTAAATTTATCACTCATAAAAGAACTCTTTTTTTTATTTGTCAAACATCTTCTCCCGAATCGAGAAGTCTTCGTCGTTTCATTATTCCATCATTTCCTCCCGAATAAAATGCTCTAAAAAAATGTTAAAAAAGGCAAATTCCAAAATTAGATTGACAAAACCAAAATGTAATAAAAAAAATCATCGAATTCTTTCCGAATTAAATGTTATTCTTCACATAAAAAAAAAAACAACCATTTTCTAAATGATATTTCCCGAAAAACAAGACACCATACAACACGCACCGAAAAAAAAAATTAAGGAAAATCCATTCGTTGTTCTACTTCTCGGAACTTGAAACGAACCGAACCGAAACCGATAAACGACAGAGAGATGAAAATGTCGAAAAATGGGCAAATGCACATAGATAGAAAATAGAAGATAAAAAAATCCCAACATAATGAAAAAAATTTCCCCATGCTTTTTCTCCCACTAGGTCTCTCAATTCTTACCACATCCTCTTTGAAGGGATATTCTACTTCCACCCTTGGTCGAATAAAAATTCCCAAGAGGAATTTCTTCATCTGGAAAAGCAAATCGACAACATCGCGGTCGCGGCTGTCATTCACAATGGAAAAAATGAATGAAGAGAGAAAATGGAAAACACAAACAAGAATATTTTCATCTGCAACCGAGACAGAAACTTGTGTACAGGAGGGTGGCAAAGTATGCAAACACTATTTATCAAACCAAATAAAAGGATTTACTGGCTAAACACAATGGTGCTGCAGATGCAATACATAAGTAGCTGCAACTATTCGGGCTGTCAAATCTTCGATTGATATTTTTGTTGCAATTGCAGTATTTGACAAAATGTAATATAGCATTCTATGAATATTGCTCATGGAGACTATTCATAAACGGAACATATAGGCCCAAAACCTATCTTCTCGAACTGTTTGCTTGGGCAAGTGGAAGGGACCTACTATTTAAGCCGGTTCCGAACGACAAATTTGAAAGGCTTTTCACAGCAGTTATCGATTTTGAAAGGAAACCCAAATTCCAGAGACTCGACTCGGTAATCGTGTAGAGGTTAGAGAAAAAAAGTGTCAATCGTTTCTCTTCATTAATGGGTGGCGTAACACACTGAACTCTACACCTTCGCAACCCCTCAATTGTCGATACTCTTGGATGAACAAGGTTAGATACTTAACCTTGCATGATAAAGCTAGTTGAGTGCCCAGGAAACAAGGACAGCTCCAATGAACTTTCCGTCTTCTTGTAGTGAACAAAATCATCTCAGTCTTTTTGGGGTCGACTGAAAAAGTCTGCTCAAAGCACCAACTCTCAACCATGTTAAGGGCTGATTCCATGCGCTCAAAAAGAGTTAGTAAGCAAATACCGCTGACAATGGCACATGCATCATTATACCCAATGAAAGGATGTCCTGCCCTGTAAAGTCTTCTCAGCGAGGAGTCGACTAAAAAGTTCCACAAGGTGGTGGAGAGTACAACATCCTGTGCAAAGCATTGAACAGCGCGCACAGCGGCTGAAACTGCTCTGCGCCTAAGCGTCTCCAGGAGCCATTCCACAATGATATGAACGATATACTTTATTTCTATGAATTGAGTGAGAAATTGAACAGGAAAAGCTTTCGGTACAGGACATTTAATAAATGGTCTTTGTAGAAAATGTAAAATTAAATTTGTTTCATCATTTTATAACTCGTTAGTTAGATTTTAAGACCAAGATCGGATTAAACTGTTAAGTGCCTCAAAGCAAGACAATATTTTGTCGGCTGCGTTAAACGTATGGAAAGGAAACTGGGTTTAACAAGACGAATAATTTGATGGACAACATGCGTGCTTTCCTTTTACCCAATCCCGATTTGGCAGTTTATCTTTATGGTGCAAGGGAGAATTGATACTGGGGTCCTTCGAAAAAAACAAAATGATCATTGTCGCATATTTAAACCTGCGTGCGAGGAAGCGTGAAGAAGATACAACTTCGAACTAGAGATTACATAAATCTACGTAACACATCTATGCAATTCGAAAAGCCAAACAAAATTCTTTTTTTTTACATTTGTTCGGGTACATCAAACACGTGGACAATTATGCTGCAGCCAAGGAGATCTTCGATTCCCGGACCTTTGCTCTTAGTTTTGAATCAACAAAACCTTTCTTAGGTTGACGTCACACTGAAGACAATGTAGTTTCGTTGCAATTCCCTAGAGATTATGAGTCGTATACTATAGAACCTATAATTTTTCAATCCATGCCGAGTTGCTTAAGAGCTCGGGCTTTGCGCTAGTCATTCGCGGACATGCTAAGAAGTTCTTGTGCGTATTGTAAAAAACGTCTTCCAGGGATTATATTTCTAATTTAACAGAAGAGGAAAATGGGTTGATAAGTGGATGCCCTTGGACCAGCTGTCACGGCTCACGTAGAATACCAGTTTCGATCCATTAGGTACTAGGAAGCTTTCTAAAAAAAGTAGATGCTGAGAATCCTTAGTCTGTGGGTTTTAAGGGGTGGGTATTCAAATAGTAGGTGACAAAGTAAATTTTTTCAACATCTCTATAACTTTTGTAGTAATCATCGTGCTCAGCTGCCTCACGTGTAGGCGTACTGCGTGTATGCAATGACACGTGACGTACGTGAATATCTGCAGTTTAATCCGATGATCGATTTAGATCCTTTTTATTAACTGCTGGCAAGAGTTCCCTTAGGAACCTGCGTCTATCAAGATTGGTCCAACGTAAATTTGTCACTGATGGATAAATAAGATTCTTTCGGGTGGAGTTTTTTTTATATTTTCTGATCAGTATCTTAAAAGCTTGTCCGCTTTCTCATTACTTAGAACACCTGCATAAGGTCGTCGCATTAGTAAATGATACGTCGGCCAATAATAATGATAGTAATCTCGCCAATGTATTGCCGGCATTGTTTCACTGCCCTTGATTCAACCACAACTGACTTCATTGCCGATTGGCTGTTATACGGTTATGTTTTTGTCGACAAGTTACGTCTCTTCATCTACTTAGCGGCTTGAGTTATGACAGTTATCTCTAGTTGGAAAACAATGCATCCCGCGAATCGTGGGTTTACTGAGATATCTTCTCCTCTTCTGACAGTGACAAATGTTTCTAGGTGATACTAACTGCTGAAAAGAATAGAGCGTTGGGATAGAAGTTTTGGGCAATTCCAAGGCTTTTCTCCACGGGTGGTGTCCAAGTTGCTTAGGAAGATCAAAATGTTCTGGTATTCAATTTAAATCATTGACTTAGTCCGGATTTGAGTGCGAACTTCCAATCAGCTGACGAATACACTGCCACTGCAGCGTAGCCTGGTTCACACTAGTATCTTTTTCTCAATCATGTAGAAGATTAAATGGTGGGATATGTTTTATACCTTTCCCCATGTTTATTAGGTTATGAGGTGGGACTTAGTACCCTTATTACCGCGTTACAGTGGGCTTATTGTGATGTCCACGTTTTGGCCTAAAGCTCACTCATGAGACCGGATTTTTTGATAAATTCGGGTAGATCTTTGGGTGAGCTGATAAATTGTCTCAAGGTAGGGTTTACCTAGGATGTGCAGACGTGTATAGAATATGCTCTGCTATTTGTTCTTCTTTATTGCACATTCGGCAGATATTGTCTTCAGCAAGTTCCATGGCCAGAAGGTGTTTTTTGACTCTACAGTGCCCCGTCAGGAATCCGGTGAGTGTATGTATATGCCCTCTGGGTAGCTGTAGTAGTTGCTTTCTTCTTTTGGTGGATAGAATAGTTTAAGAGATGATCTCTGTCGTGCCAAGGACTTGTGACTTGAAGTGTCATCATTGCAACCTGTTTTAGCAGCAATTATCACTGCCAAGACCTTAGCTGAGAAAACGCTGTTTAGTTAAAAAGTCTGATTGCGTTGATAGTATGAGAACTTTGGAGTAAAACCAGCGCGATTATCCATTCATTAACGACCTTGGTTGACCGGGATTTAATTTTCGTAGGTATCATTCGTCTTTACTGCAAAAAGAAGTAACGAATTGCATTCCAGGATTTAGACAGGAGGTTTTGCCTTTTGTGTCTACATTATTACTGTTGGTATACTTTTTAGAATTTTTGCGTGACTCTCTGTGTTTCCAGCTGGTTAATCGTTAGATTATCAAAATTTGTATAGAAAAAGTTTAGATTAAGGAAGATCTAGGACCACTCAATTTGAACGCCAGTGAAAGTGTAGCATAAGGGGAGGCACAACAATGCACCAGAAGTGACCCGTTTTAGACATCATCCGACAGAAATATGTAAGACAAGCCGGAAGCTCTGGCCCTATCCATTAAGTGACATACTTACATATTAGGCCTTAATGGCCCATACAGGGCCTAGAACCTAGCTTTTCCAACCACTTTCATGCGAAGTGGAGGGGACCCCTTAGTTTTACGCCGAATCCGAACGGCAAATTTGAGAAGCTTCTCTTGACAATTTGATACTCTTGGATGTTTGTCAGACGTTCGCAATTAAGAGACATGAAAACCTTTTAATCGATGATCTAAGTGATCCGACTACCTCTACTATTTCTTAGCACATTGACTGCCACGTCATTCAAATATGAATGACACTCATGTTTCCGTGGGGGCCACGTCATTCATATGTGTATGACGGTAACATTCACTGCATGCCATTGCATTCAAAAATGAATGACACTAGGAACAAACTGAATAGAAATGTAAAAGCCTGACCTCTGGTGATCATTGTAGTACCCTTGGTTCGGGCAAATCTGCGAAAATGTGGTTTTTATTGAAGATTAAAATTGACGATGAAACACCTAAGCATTTTTTTGTTCACCTTTAGCTATTTTTCGAAAATTGGCTTGGCACGCAATGTGTTAGACCAGTTAAGTGCTCACGTAATAGATCTTTTCTTTTTGGTTGGTAATGTCGAGGGTGAAGGTAAGTAGATAATCTCTGTATTCAGGCACCCCGCTACATACATCCTTCTCTTGATCAAAAATCGCACAGCTGTAATAAACATTACAAAGAAGTTTCATCGCAGATGATTTCCTCAAGACCTAAATTGCATTCAAATTCTTTACAAACCCATCAAAGCGATTAATTTGTCTCACCCAAAGATTTGGCGTAACTATTTTTCAAAACAAAAAAAAAAAAGAATCTTCAGCCATACTGTAATACGACCTCATCCATGAACCATGAGAAAACAATCGACCGACAGCGACTAAACAAAACGCAAAGAACGAACCGACACGATGGAAAAAAGATAGGGTCAGCAAAGGCTGCACTAACACATATACGGCACAGCATCTGCCTAAATGCATTTGTGTGGTGCAATTCTAAAACTAGCAACGCGAGGAAAAATAAAATAAAAAATTATAAGCACATGCATGGGCGCGGGCGCGCAACATAAGCACGAAGGTGTCATAATTTATGTTTTCTACCCTTCGAACCAAAGCCGAGAAGCAAGAACCGAAACCGACCGACTGCAATTGCCGCATGTGAGTGTATCTATGTGTATGAGTGTGGGCGTTCATATCATTTTGTTTTAATGGATTCTCTTTTCACACGTATCATTTACTGTTTGCTTTCTCTGCACACATTAATCTTTTATTGAAGAATTTTTAGTAACAGAAAAAAAAATAAAGAAACAGATTTTATGATTTACCCAAATATTTAACAATTTAATAACAATTAACAATAAACTTTTTTTCAACAGCAAACACAAGCACACCCTTTTCACAGACAAAAGTGAAAACTGCACACTTTTTCATGGATTTTCTCTTCCCTTTCTCGTCGTATAATTTAATCGGTCACAAAAATGCATTCAGTTTCCCGAAGAATGATAAAAAAAGGGAAGAAATTATGTTGTTTTCTTTTTAACAAATTTCTGAGTTTTTTTGTTTCTAGAAGCCACGGACAACAAATACAATATAAAAGTCTAAAAGGAAGGGACAAAGTAATTATTATTTAGAACACACCAAAACGAGACCGAACCGTTAAACACGACCATAACGTATGACGAGAGGAAATAAACTGAATGAAAACTGTTGAAAAAGATGAGAATAATCTTGGAATTCAGAAGGGAAAGCAACTAGAAAAAGGGATATTTCCCAAAACGGAAGGGCGAAAGCGAGAAGGGCGCGACATCGCAAGCTTTCTCGTTTTCTCATTCAGTGAGATGCATTATTTTGGAAATGGTGGTGGGGTGGTGGATGAATGCTTTTGCGTTTTGTTCGTCAAGGAAAATATACGATATTGGGGTTGATTTGAGAGAATACGATATCAGTAACGGAAATAGTAAATATGGCGCACCGACATCCGCGATGGCTTGGTATTTAAAGCGGTCTTACAACCAGCAGTCAGTTGCATGGATTTTTACAAAACCTCCGGGTATTGTTTCGATCGCAAGGCTTTTCAATTTCGAGCTGTGAGCCTGCGTTTGCAATTTTCCTTCTACGCAAGATATTCTCCTCCTCCCTTCTAATGGCTCCCGACCCGTGAAGATTCTCTGCCCAAGACTCTGCAGATTTCCATCCTCTGCGATCCCGGGTATGCTGATTCCAGTTGTCCAATTAAAACGATCTAGCATCCGCCGTCGGTTAGTCTTTAAAACGGATGTTCGGGCTTCCTTGTCGTCCTGGGGGCTGGGACCGAAGATTATATTCCCTTGGAGCATTATTTTCCATTCGCTCGATGTGGCAGAGGTAATGTAGTCTACATGTTTCGGTTGGTTGGTTTAAAATAGCAATGGAAAACACTTGGACCGAAATAGGTGATGCCCTACCATTGTGATGCCATTAGGAAGGGACAGGTGGGTTACGCTGTCCGCTCCTAGAACCATCTGCTTTTCTTAATGAAATCGTAGATATCAGCCGTGTTAGCATTGTTGAGACCATAAAGTTCGTTGAAGTGGTATTGACCTTATGTTGGCAAGTGCGGGACACGTGCACAGGAAGTGTAGGACTGTTTCCTCTTCTTCCTCGTCTGTACAATTTCTGCAGAAGTCATTGTAGGGGATGGCTTATCTCTGGGCATGCCCAGCGAACAGTGTCCAGTGATTATGTCTTAAAAGTCAGTTGGATCTTCTCTGGTCCAACTTTGGCCAGAATTGTCTAGCGGTGCTATACTGGCTAAGCTGACTCAATCTAATTGTTGCTTTTTCCAGCGCATCGGCGTAGATGAGGTTCCTAGCAGACGACGTTTGTGTATCAATTATCAATGTTGTCCAAAGTGGCTGCAGGAAATAACCCCCCAAATGAAAAATGAAATAACTTCCCAAAATCGAAAGATGAAATAAGTCCCCAAAATGGTATGAAATAAGTCCCCAAATAAGTATGAAATAATTCCCCAAAATGGATTTCGAGTGTTCAAGGTGTTATGACTCACTATGGCTTTCTGAAAGTGAAATAAGGCCATACGAATTCATTTACCCAAAGTGCAATAAGGCTAAGTACTAAAATAGTATTATTATTATTATTATTTTATAAAAAGGTAAATAAATACAAATTAATAATGTTTTACAGCGCTAGCTACCAGGGCTTTTGGCTGGGTTGATTTGGGCTGCTGGTTAGATGCAGTTGTCTAAATTGACTTCCTTTAAGAGTTCAAAAAATATGAGAATGTTTTGTACAGAGGGTACAGATAGAACCTCAGACAGTTCATGTTTAGATGAGTTTTTTAATAGATTTTTTAATAAATTGTGTACCTTTTGGCATTAATATATAAAGTGTTTGCCAGTTAAAATACGACCGGATTGGCAGAGATGGCATGTTGGAGGATTATCTTTTTCTAAGATGTAGTTGTGAGTCATTCGTGTGTGTCCAAGCCGAAGTCGTATGAAACATTTATTCATTCTGATTGTTGTTTCTGAAGGGTAGGATGTTGGATCGCCGTTTGGATTGAAGCTTCTGTAGAGGTGGGTGTATTGCGACCATTCCTGTTTCCTTTTTTGTTCCCAGTAGGAGTTTATGTGTCTGGTTGCGTCCTTTTTGGTGGGTGGGTAAGGTGTGATGTTAGTTTTTGTTGCCGCACTACGGGCCGCCCTATCTGCGAAGTCGTTTCCTTTGATCCCGGAATGACCTGGGGCCTATTTCACCAAACTACAAATTACAACCACAAATTTGTACTTGTGAATCACAATTACAAATTTGTAATCTGGTTTTCGGTTTCACCAAATGCAAATATATGAACCCACAAATTTGTGATTAGACAAAGAAAAACTGTAAGAATAAACATGTTGATTACAAGTGTAGAAATTCCTATTGCACCGGGTTTTTGTGCAATGTGTAATCCACAAGTGTTTTCTCACAAATTTGTGGAATATCGTCGTGCAATCCCGGAATTAAAATGAATGAGCAAAATAAGATTTTTTTTTGTCTCCTTGATTAGAGAAAAGAAGGAGGTTTTATTTGGGTGAAGTAAACGCGTGGAAAGATATTTTAATTTCATTATCCTCTTAATTGAAAATGGAAAGGATTGAAAATTTCGAGATATTGCGTGGCAAAATTATAAACATGCTACTCTGGTAAGTACATAATATGTAGGTACCTACTTTAATTTTTTATTTTTTTTTTATATTTTAGCTTAAACTTGATAATTCAAAGAAGGCTGGTTCTGAAGGTGG
Organism: Portevinia maculata; assembly: GCA_949715645.1. Taxonomy (NCBI): domain Eukaryota; kingdom Metazoa; phylum Arthropoda; class Insecta; order Diptera; family Syrphidae; genus Portevinia; species Portevinia maculata. Next base: position 191,556,073 of record OX454527.1, on the reverse strand, counting down.
CACTAGCCGCATTTTAACCGATCTCGATAACATCATTTTTAATATTATCGGTAAAGAATCGCCAACAGTTCAAGGCATAGTTGCTGAGTCCTCTTCAGTGTCTACAGAAGAGGTACTGCGACCCCAGTGCGCAAACGTGGGGGATATTGAAGGCGAAATAAGGTAAATGCAAATGCTTGTTTCTCACAATTATTTTTAAAAATATATGTATGTACGTATTTTTTAATTCAATCAGACCTCAAGTATCATCAAAAAAGCCCAAGACAACAAAATGGCCAATCGGATATTCTGCGATTGAAGAAAATGAGGCTTAAATTCGAAATTTATAATTTGCAGTTGAATGCCTTGAAAAAGGAATGCGACTTGGGGACTGCAGAGCTGGATGAGAAGATAAAAGTTTTGGAAGAAAACACTTTAAAATTAAGTGACTACTAAAAATAAAAATAAAATAAATAAACATATATTTCATTTAAAGTTCAAAAGTCTCGTTATTTAATATGATATTTGCTAACGAAAAGTGATTTAAAAAATATTCTAAGGAAGCCCGGCCATCAAAATTTTCAACATTTTGAGTATCTGCGTCGTTTAAATCCTCAGTGGTGGTGAACATTTCGATAATACTATCTATCTGCCGCTTATCGGGAAATGTTGGTTAAGATGATGCAACATTTTATAACAATAACTGCTCTCATGGATTGTAATCGTAAGTGCGTCAGACACGGAAATTTCTCTTTCAAAATTCCAATCGCGTTTTCTATTATTCTCCGACTTGATTTATGTGCACGAATATAACGATCAACTTCAGTAGTGGGGTTTCTCAAAATGGGGGTAATTAACCAATCCTTTAAAGGATATCTTGTATCCCTAAGCAAAAATGAATGAGAAAATGGTCGAAATCCACTTTCAAATTTTGAAAAAAGGACTTCTTCGTAACACCCTCGATTCGTGCACACTTCCCGGCCAATTCACATATGCGTTATAAAAGGTATAGTCCGGCCCACATACCAACATACAATTTATGCAGTGCTGTCCATGTCTGCCCACATATGCAGATTCAAACTCGCCAGTGGCATCTATGTTTGTTAAGGTTCCGTCTATACATCCGTAAACACATGGCATACCTTGTAAGAAAGAAAATTGTTTGCAAAACTTAAGTAATTAAACATTGTTTAACTGCAATATTGTAAGACTTTTCACAAATACTTTCGTGTTTATTTCGCCAACATACAACACTTTCAAACAATAAATTAACATTTGCTGCACAAACGCGAGAAACAGATCTGCAAACGGTCGATTTAGATATCCCATGCATATCTGCTACACCATGGTATTGCCCTCCATTTCCAAGCCTGTGAGAAACTGCTGCCTTGGTGTTAATGCAAAGTTTTTTTCAGTCGTGTCGGCTATTTGCGGCCCAATAATTGCAATTATTTCCTCTGACTTGCATCGAGTCAGGCGAAATTTTTCATTAAAATTAAATAACTCCGAAATTGCATGTTTTTCTTAAAATGAAAACATGATCGTCACTTTCGCTACTATCGCGACTACTATGCCTTCGTTGCAAAGACATTTTTTCGATTACTTTCAATATGAAACAAAATTTGTAGGAGCAATTACACGTCAACTTTCAGTTGTAAAATATTCTCACATACTACACAAAATTTGAAAATAAGTTTCTTTGGTGAAACGTAAACTCTCAAATAAGTCAACTTTACACAAATTTGTAACTTGTAAATTACAACTATAAATAACTTTTGGTGAAACGAAAATGGAAATATTCCCACAAATTTCCCTTTGTAGAATACAACTACAAATTTGTAATACCCACAGTTTGGTGAAACGACATAAATAAACAAAATCACAAATTTTGTTAAAAAAATGCTTGTAAATACAAATTTGTAAGTTGGTGAAATAGGCCACTGGGATCCAGATGATTCGTAGTTTATTTTTTTTTATACCCTATTCTAGGGGTATATTAATTTTGACGCATAGTTTGTAACATACCTTAATATTGCCCGTAGACCCCTAAAAGTTACTATATTTATGATCAGCATCGATAGTAATGTCGATCTAGCCATGTCCGTCCGTCCGTCCGTCCGTCCGTCCGTCCGTCGGCAAAAATTAGGCCTTTAAACTGGACCTAGAGAGCTGAAATTTTAACCATATACTCTCTAGGGTCCCGAAATAATCAAGTTTAAGAATTTTTGAAATCCGCCCACAGACACGCCCACAAACTCAAAAAAACAAAATTTTGGAAAAAATCGAATTTTGAGCTAGAGAGCTGAAATTTTTTATATATGATCTATGGCCCATAAAACTGATTGGGACATACAATTTTCAAAATCCGCCCACTGACACGCCCACAATTAAATAAAACAAATTTTGGGAAAAATTGAATTTTGAGCTAGAAAGCTGAAATTTTTTATATATGATCTATGGCCCATAAAACAGATTGGGACATAAAATTTTCAAAATCCGCCCACTGACACGCCCACAATTAAATAAAATATTTTTTTTGAAAAACCAAAATTTGAGCTAGGGAGCTGAAATTTTAAATATATACTCTCTAGGGGTCCTTTATGCTAATGTGGAAATATTTTCAAAATCCGCCTACTGACACGCCCACAATTATTTTTTTTTTATTTTTGAAAGTCCAAAGTTTGAGCTAGTGAGCTGAAATTTATAGTATATACTCTCTAGGTGCCCTTTATGCTCATACTTAAATTTTTTTTAAATCCGCCTACTGACACGCCCACAATTAAATAAAACAATTTTATTGAAAAACCAAAGTTTGAGCTAGGGAGCGTTTTTATTTACAAAAGCTTAGTTTTTTCGATAAAATCCTTTAAATTTTTGTCACGCCCACTTATGAGATATAGGAATAAGAATAGGGTATCCAACAGTTCGCCCAAGCGGACTGTAGCCCGCCCCTATGTTTTTATATGATGTTGTCTCGGATTTTGCTGATAATTGTTGCCCGATTTTTAGTGTTCCGAATGGCTTTGAGTGTGGAGAGGCTGTCGGTACAGATGATTGTATTTTTACGTGTAGAAGTGTACAAACTTCTGTGGCTTTGAGAATAGCTAAGGCTTCTGTTGAGAGTATAGAGAAGTGGTTGGGTATTTTTTTGCTGCAAAGGGACCACTCAGTAAACTCAGCGAGTTTGCTGAGACTACCGCGTAGCCGGTGCCACTTTCGCCTTTGGAGCCGTCCGTATATAGGATATCCCATGAATTTGTGCAGTATGTGCTCATCATTTCCGGGCTTTACTGGTTAATGAGTCCTTTTTTGTATTGGAGAGTTTGGTGTTTATAGCATCCGCTGGTAGTAGCCAAGGGGGATGGTTTTCAATCGTTGCTGGTCTTACCTCAGTTGTTGGGCCGCTATTTTCAGCATAGTTAAGCGTCAACCAAATTGCTGAGGGGCATTTGGGGACCTTTTTTCCGTCTAAGGATTTTAATGATATCGTCGATGATGGGGGATTTGTGTGAATACCAGATTTTCGGAGCTAGGCGCGAGGTTAGTACAACTATGCGGTCTTCTAAGGATGGAAGTCCGGCTTCCGTTAGTATGTTTTTGATGAGCTTTAATAGAACATCTGAGAGCTGCATGATAGGGTGGTTTAATTGACTGCAATGTACTTTTGCTGCACTTTACATAGATTGCCAAACCGTAATCGATTTTGGATAACATTATTGCCTTAGTTACACTAATGAGAGAGTTTATGTGAACAGAGCTGTTTTTTGAAGAGAGGAATTTAATGACGTTAAGCCTGGTAACTAGTTTATTTCTTAACTCTAGACAACGAGCCTTAAAATTAAATTTATTATCTAATACTAAACCTAAGATAGTTAAATTATTTACATTTGGTATTTGGTGGCCGTTTAAATTTATATTAAAATTATTGCAACTTGTTTTTTTTGCATATGTACAATGTGCATTGTGCAAGTGTTTGCTTTTGTTCGGGGATATAATAGCCCCGGATTTGAGTCCCCAGGCGTTTAGATCCCCGAGAATGTTGTGATATAATTGTTTGGTGTCATTAACGAGGTTGCATTTGGATAAAAATAGTAGGTCGTCGGCATACAAGATATGGTCAATCTTTTTGACTTTTGTTATGATTTCTCTTATGTCGTTGTACGCTATTATAAAAAGCCTCACTGACAACGGCGAGCCTTGGGGATTTCCGTTATATAGGTTGTAAACATTGGAGTAGACGTGGTTGACTTTGATTCTGAACTTCCTATTGGATAAGAAAGTTTTAATGTAGGAGTATAATTTGGGGCCGATTTGCCATTTAAGGACTTTATTGAGCACCACGTGTATTCCAATGCGGTCGAATGCTTTCTCGAAGTCGAGGGATAGGATCGAAACATGGTTTTTGCAAGAGAGAGCCGAGGCAACATATTTGTCAATGTGCAGCAAAGAGTCAATTGTGCTCCGACCGTGTTTAAAAGCAAATTGATTCAAGTTAATGAAGCCGTTTTTTTCAATACACCAAAGGAGCTCACGAAGTCGATTTTTAGCAACTGCCGGAGCATTTCTGAGCATCGGATAACAAATTCGATCGTAGCCTGGTGTTTTCCCTTTTGCAGTTTTTAGACAACCGTCAAGTTCGAGTATACTAATTGGACTTTCGATTATCGTGGATGAAGGGCTTAAGTTGTAGGTTTGCATAGGAGTATGTAAAGCGGACTAATTGGCAGCTAGGAATTCGGATGAGAAATTCGAGTTGCTTGAATAGTTGGACCAGGTTTTCCCAAAGTGTTCGCAGATATTTCGCGGGTCATTGATTGTTTCAAGGTCTATAGTTTTTATGAAATGCTGGGTGTAATTACCGGTGAGTGTTTTTATATCAGCCCACATTTTTTTTGTGGTTGAGTTGGGATTGATATTTGATGTGAATTTTTCGAAGCTTTCCCTTTTAGCTTCTTTTACTTTTATGCGGAATAAAGCGTTGGCTTTGCGATAACTGATAAGGTTTGTGTCACTTGGGAGTTTGCTGAAGGTATTCCATAGGTATTGTTTGTTTTTGCGTAAAGCACCAATTTCAGCACTCCACCACGGGACAAGGGATTTAGGTGGGGAATTTTTCGTTTGGGGGATTGATGTTTATATTTTTTCCTAGTGTTGGTTTACTACTCGTATCTAAGAATTCTGATACCTTGTTTTGAAAAATACCCCATTTTGCACAATCGGCTAGAAATTTTGCCGGTGGTTTTTGATATACCCCGCAAGTGCCGAGATGAATACTGGTAAGAATTGGGAAGTGGTCACTACCGTGGAGGTGTTTGCTTATGGACCATGTTGTTTTGGGGATTAATGGGGAGGATATTATAGTAACGTCTACATGCGTAAACGACTTGTGGGTGGACAAATGTGTTGGGCTGCCATCGTTCAAAATTGAGAGGTTATAGTTTGCTAGTATGTGCTCGATTTCCTTTCCTCTTGAGTTCCCTACGGGCGAGCTCCAGAGTGTGTTCCATGAGTTGAACAGGTGAGTTGATTGGTCTTATTATGTCCTCAATATCTAACGTACTAATTGGTTGAAGGGGGTGGATGTAGAGGGATACAACAGTGATCTTTATTTTCCCTAATTTCTCAACCGCAACTGCGGATATGTTTGAATTCGTTTATAAAAGTCTGTGGAGAAGTGATTTATGAATTAGCAGACCGGTTCCTTGTTTTGCAGAAGTGATTGTGTTGTGCAAATATATTTCGTACTGTTTGGGGGCTATTGGGGTGGAATTGTGTTGGAGATGTGTTTCTTGAAGTGATACGATTGCTGGGTTATGGTATTTTATTAATAATTCCAACTCGTGGTAATTATTAATATATCCATTGAGGTTCCATTGCAGAACCTTAAGCAATGGTTCGATCATTTGTGGAGACTTTTGTGCAATATAAGCTTGGTTATATTGCGAAAAGTCCTGGGTGGGTGGGTGGTGGGTTGTATTTGTGCGACTCTGTTGTCCGAGAGCTGAACCGTCGGTACTCCTACTGGAGTCTAGACGATTCAGCCCAAGGCCAGCAGAGCCGCTGTCTTGGGAGCTGACAAGTTTGTTATTGCATGACGTCATCGTCTTCATTTGTTGTAGGAGTTATAAAGTATTGGTTGGCTTTGATAAGATTTTGGTTGACTGCAGAGATAGGTGAAAAAATAGGGGGCATAGTGTGAATTTGTTGGCTTGGGGGATGTTGGCTATTTGAACTGTTGTGATTTGTATCTGTTTTATTGTTTTTGTGGGTTGTTTTTGAGCTGGGTGAGGAGGGTTGTGCACTTGAGAGATGAGTGTCGTAGGACTGAGTTTCTGGTTTAGTGTGTTAGCGGGTTGATTGAGTGCTGGTTTTTCGTTGGTAATTTGGTTAGAAGCTGGGGGGATTGTGCATATTAGTTGCGTTGGCAGAGAAGATTTAGAGGAGGCGGGTTGGGAGACGGTTGATTTTTTTTTGGGCTACGATTGTTGTTAGCAGTTGTAGATATTTGGGTGCTTGCGGTGCATTTCTCACGAATTGAGAATATGGTAGACTGAATAGAGGTGTGGGGTGCTGTTTGTTATACCCTATTCTAAGGGTATATTAATTTTGAGGCATAGTTTGTAACATGCCTTAATATTGCCCGTAGACCCCTAAAAGTTACTATATTTATGATCAGCATCGATAGTAATGTCGATCTAACCATGTCCGTCCGTCGGCAAAAATTAGGCCTTTAAACTGGACCTAGAGAGCTGAAATTTTAACCATATACTCTCTAGGGTCCCGAAATAATCAAGTTTACGAATTTTTGAAATCCGCCCACAGACACGCCCACAAACTCAAAAAAACAAAATTTTGGAAAAAATCGAATTTTGAGCTAGAAAGCCGAAATTTTTTATATATGATCGATGACTCCTAAAACTGCTCGGGATAAAAAAATTTAAAAATCCGCCCACTGACACGCCCACAAATAAATAAAACAATTTTTTTGAAAATCCAAAGTTTGAGCTAGGGAGCTGAAATTTATAATATATATTCTCTATGGGCCCTTTATGCTAATGTGTAAATATTTTAAAAATCCGCTCACTGACACGCCCACAATTAATTTAATTTTTAAATTCAAAATTTGAGCTAGGGAGCTGAAATTTATAATATATACTCTCTAGGGGCATTTTATTTTCATGTGTTAATTTTTTTTAAATCCGCCTACTGACACGCCCACAATTAAATAAAACAATTTTATTGAAACACCCAAGTTTGAGCTAGGGAGCGTTTTTTTTTGATAAAATCCTTTAATTGTTATATAACAAATTATGTAGAGCGTTCTTAACAAGTCAACCATACTTAGACTTTTGTCACGCCCACTTATGAGGGATAGGAATAAGAATAGGGTATCCAACAGTTCGCCCAAGCGGACTGTAGCCCGTCCCTATGTTTAACTACTACATAAATTAGTTTTGTTTCTGCCATTGCGCATTTGTTGATTGTTTTTATTTTTAAAATCTCTTTTGCTTGAATGAAGAATGAAGCGTTTACAAGTTTTTGAGGAGGAGGGGTGTTCTTCTTTGCAGTTAGCGCAGGAAATTTTAGAACATTTGTCAGGGTTGTGGGGGGAAGGTTGCAGGTTTCGCAAGATGAAACTCCTTTGCACCTTTTGGCAGTATGCTCTAGCAGCTGACAGTTGCGACAGCGCATTGGGTTGGGGAAGTACTCTTCAACTTTAAGGTTATACCATCCGACGTTGACCGTACTTGGGGGGAGGAAGAGGTCGAATGTAAACAGCATGAGACCGGTCGGTCGCTTTTTAGCTTCTTCTGTTTTTTTAAATTTAAATACTTCTCTATCAACGATTCTCTTACCGGATACACAAGGTCTTTATTGGAGAAGGCAAAACAACTAAAAAACAACCGAATTTGCAAATATGTTTGGGTGAGAAACTCGTCGGTGCTTATCAGAAAGAAGGAAGGCGATAAAGCAATTAAAATTGTTAGTTTTGACGATCTTTCTAAAGTAAATACTTAAGTAAATCTTCTTCTTTATTTTTCATAAATGTCAAATTATAATTCAATAAATTCGTCTATAGATCCTCTTAATAATAATATAAGTGATAATAATTTTTACTCTCCCAATTCTAAAACCATGAATTGTCTTTGTATTGAACATTCAAATAATTACTTCTCTGGCTTCTCCATTATACATCAAAATATTCGCAGTTTAAGAAAGAATTTTGATTCCTTTTACTCGCATCTTGCATCTTTGAACCATTTACCAGACTTGATTTTTCTTTCTGAGATATGGATATACAATAATGAGGTTTCTGACTTTTATATACCCAATTTTACATTCGCTGCTACGTGCAATGATTCTTATTCATCTGGTGGCATCGCAGTATTTTAGAGAAGCGACTTGGCGTGCGAAATTTTTAATTCTAATATGATCAGTGCTGACTTGATAAGTGTTAAATGCGATATTTCTGGTTCCCGGTTTTCTATTATTGGAATTTATAGATTACATAATATGTGTTCTAGAAAGGTGTTTATGGAAGAATTTTCCGACTTTCTCAAAAAGCAAACTTGTAAAAACCTTGTTCTTTTGGGAGACTTTAACATAGATATTCTATCACATTCGCGCAATGCTGATGTATTTCTTTCAACGTTGTCTTCTTATGGGCTTGAATCATTACTGACCCAACCTACTCGAGTAGTTTTAAACTCTAGGACTTGCTTAGTATTTTTATACGGTTACACAGGAATAACTGCTCGACTTATAAATCAGCAGTGTATGATCTAAAACTAACTGATCATTGTTTAACAAGTCTTCAACTTAATAGTACTGTCTTCAGATCTAAGCAGTCTGCTGTTAAAGATATTCTAAGAATTGATTTTATTGCTTTAAGTAGAGCATTAACTTTTGAATTTTGGGATGAAATCTACAGTTTAGATGACCCCTCTATTGCGTTTGATTTGTTTTTGAGTACACTGCAGTTTCATATTTCAAATTGCAGCCAAGAAATAAAGAAAAAAAACAACAAATTTATATGTATCAAACCTTGGATGACTTTATCATTACTAAAGAAAATTAGAAAGAAAAATCAACTATGTATTCGTGTAGCCAAACATCCGACCAATATTAGACTGAAAAGGTTATATAAAAAAATATGTGACGAACTAAGAACCCAAATACCTCTCCGTAGGGATACTTACTTCAGTAGTAAGCTGTCTGAAAATATTGGCAACACAAAAAAGGAATGGGAAGTCGTTGACGTGATTTTAAATAGAAAGAAACCTAACGCTGACATAGTCTTAAGCGGAGATAGTAGGTATGCATGTAACTGAACCTCTAGAGATTGCTAACCTTTTTAATGATAATTTTGCCAACGTCTCAGGAAATATTCAGGATTTATCGTTGCTGAATAACTCTTCCGGTCAATTTGACCGCACAATCCGGCAGGAGGTATTTCAAATGCACAGTTTTTTTTTGAAAGTTTCACACCTCTTGAAATTCATAAAATTATATGCGCTCTAAAATCTTCCAACTCGTCTTCTTACGATGGTATATCAAGTAGAATTCTTAAAAATATATCATTACTAATATCAGATGTTCTTTCCTTTATATTTGACCTAAGTATTGAAAAAGGTATCTTCCCAGATTCACGCAACACATCGGTCGTAGTTCCACTTCATAAAAAAGGAGATACAACAGTTTTAAACAACTACCGTCCTATTTCTCTTTTATCTACTTTTTCAAAAAATTTTGAAAAGGGTGTTAAATCTAGAATGCTGTCATTTCTTGGTAAAACAAATTGTTTAAGTGAGTTTTAGTTCGGTTTTAGAAGCGGAAGATCTACCGAAGAAGCCTTATTGAAACTGTGCGGCGAAATCTATAATAGCCTGAACGACTCTAAAACTTCTGCTGCTCTATTTATTGACATTTTTATTTTTTTTTTGTCGGGGTGTGTGAGACTTTCTGCACTGGAGCACTCAGACTCAATACTGGTCCATTGTACTACCAGGCAGACACACCATATTTTACTGTGGGAATTTACTCGTTTTTCTAAGAAAACCCAGAAGGCGCTTCAATGATAAGGAGCTTAGGTTTACAGCACTCACCATATCCGCACCAAATACCTGCCACCTGATACGAGCAAAAGCAGGACAATCACAGAGGAAATGTTCCGCAGTGTCGTCGCTTTCTCCACAGGCTTCGCAGTTGGTGGTGTCGCTTAGGCCTAGCACCTTAAGGTGTTTCGCAAAAGCGTAGTGTCCCGTAAGAACGCCAGTAGTCTGTCTGCAGTCTTTTCTGTTGAGAGACAACAAGATTGCCGCGGATTTCCCACAGACGTCGGGGAGCATTTGCTTAGTCTGTCTGCACCCTGGATAGTCATGCCAATTGCGATTGTGTTCATAGGAAACCCAACCGTCAATGGAAGCCCTGACCGAGGACACAGGCAGATAGATCGCTGGTTCAGGTCCTGAGAAGTCCCCCTCTGAGCCTTGTCAAGTTCATCGGAGATCTCATTTCCCGTGATCCCGTTATGACCCGGGACCCAGACAAGTTTAAGTGAATTCAGCCTTCCGACCGAATTCAGAGATATCTTGCATTCACGTACTATTTTGGAGGTAGTTAAGGGTTTGAGTAAATCCTTAAGCGCAGCCTGACTGTCGCTACAGACGCAGATACTTCGCCCCCTCCACCTGTTCCTCGTAACATAGTCCATGGCCATTAAGATAGCATAAGTCTCTGTTTGGAAGACTGACGCATATTTGCCTAACGGAAAGAAAAGTCTAACGTTATCGCTCTCCACGAAGACACCAGCACCAGATCCTTGATCGGTTTTGGAGCCATCCGTGAAGATTCGACTGCATTCCCTTCCAGGTTCAGAGTCCGGCCAGAGCCAGTCCTGGACGCGAGGAAAGTCGACCTCGTAGTTGCGCTTTAGCCGAAGTTCCGGTGTCATCGCATCAGACGGCATATCCATAAGACAGGAGTCGAAGGACAACCATTGCGCAAGTTCATGAAAACTCCAGTGCGAGTTATACCAAAAGCCACCTCTTCTAAGACGTGAGATAGCCTTGATTGTACAGCCCATGATGTAAACATCAAGGGGCGGATGGTTCAATAGTGCATCTATGCCGGAGCCAGGCGTGCTGGGGAAGGTCCCCGTGCAGCCGAGACATACCTGCCTTTGGAGTTTGGCAAAAGCAGCAGTGACGTATTTACGTGAAAGCTTATTCCACCAAACAACCGATGCGTATGCTATAAATGGTGTTATCATAGCCGTATAAATCCATAGGGCTCTTTTCGGTGATAAGCTCCATGTCTTGCCGAAAATGCCTTTGCACTGCCAGAAAACAGACAGCGCCTTGGCAGTCTTCAGCTCAACATGTTTGGACCAAAGAAGTTTGCTATCCAGGATAACTCCCAGATACTTTGCTTCATTGGAGAGTTGGATTGTGACGCCTTTTAGCACTGGCTGAGTCAACCCGACCAGCTTCCTCCTTCTCGTAAAGAGAACAGCCTCAGTTTTAAGAGGATTGACCGAGAGCCCATTCCTAGTGCACCATTCGTCGATCACGTCAAGGGCCGCCTGCGCCTTGGCGCATACAGTCGCTAGGCATGATCCAACAGAAAGCACGGCAACATCATCCGCGTACGCCTGAGCGTAAATATTAGAACTGTTGAGTGCGTTCAACAGAGAGTCGACCAGCATACACCACAGTAGTGGAGACAGGATGCCGCCTTGCGGGCAGCCTCTGTTTACCCCCGCCATAACATAGCGGCCACAATCCGCATCCGCAACCAACGTTCTATGCATTAGCATTGCTTTAATCCACAACACCAATGGTTCGTCTACGCCGTGTTGTCTGGCGGAGCTGCACATGCTATCAAAAGTCGCATTGTCAAAAGCACCCTTAATATCGATGAAAATGCCCTTCGCGTATTCTTTTCTGTCAAGCGCGCCCTCAATTCTACCAACTAGACTTTGGAGCGCAGTCTCGCAAGATTTTCCGCGTTGATAAGCATGTTGCATCTGAGACAGAGTGTGCAATCGCAAACCAGTTTTGCGCACGTGAAGCTCGACCAGCCTTTCCAAGCTTTTCAACAAGAAGGAAGTCAGACTGATTGGTCTGAAGCTCTTGGCGAGCGAGTAGTCACTTCTGCCAATTTTTGGTATAAATGCCACTCTAACTGTACGCCAGGGTGTTGGAATGTATGCCAGTGCTAGGACAGCGGTGAAGACTTTCTTCATAGTCGGTAGCAACTGGTTTGTACACTGTTGCAGCATGGCTGGGTATATTCCGTCCGTACCAGGCGACTTGAAGCCGTCAAAAGACGCAAAGGCGTATTTAATGGCCTCGTCCGTCACCACGACCTTCGCAATATACCAGCTACGCCGAGTTGTTTGTCTTGGCTCACTCATAGTCTCGGTAATCGGGTCTGGTTGTTTACCAATTGTAATCTGGTTACCCGGAAAGTGAGACTCCAGCAGATAACTAAGAGTTTCCGCTTTCGTCACAGTGAAGGTACCATCAAGTTTTCTAAGTGAGTCCAGTTTGGCTGTTTTGCCCTTTTTCAGAACTTTAACCAACCTACTAGTTTCACCCAGTGTTTCAATCTTTTCGCAGAAATTCCTATAAGAAGCACTTTTCGATACCCGAATTAGCCTCTTATATTCCTTCTGCTTCGATCGGTAGAGATTCCAGTCTTTCTCCAAATCAGTCTTGAGTGACCTATTTAGAAGCTTTCTAGCTTCTCTACGAATTCTTTGCAGTTCCGAGGTCCACCAGGGAACCGGCGTTCTGCCAGGGGGATTGCTTACTGGGCACGTCAGTTCAAAACAGCTAGTAATGGCACTATTCAGGTCTTGAACAGCTTCCTCTACCTTTTGTCTCGTCCTGAGTTTGGTTGGAGTTTTGAGAGTTTTCCCTAATTCCTCCCTGAAGTGTATCCAGTTGGTTTTTCTCGGATTCCTCCTCTCCTGCAAAGTTATGGCTTCGCATCCGATAAGGAATTCGATATATCTATGGTCTGAGAGGGACACCTCCGAAGAGACCCTCCAGTTAGTAACCGCCTTAAAGTATCTATTTGATAAAGTTAGGTCGATCACTTCCTGTCTTCTTGACGTCACAAAAGTTGGTTGCGAGCCAACATTGTTGATAGTAAGATCAGATGATAGAATGAAATCCAGGAGATGAATTCCTCGCATGTTGCATTTGCTGCTGCCCCAAACAGTGTTTTGAGCATTGGCATGACAGCATATAACTAGGCCCATCTTCCTGGTGTCGCAATAGTCAATGAGTTCAGCAATTGCCCTCGGTGGTGGAGGCACTACCGAATCATAGGGGAGATAAGCTGACGCCACGACGAAGGTCTTCCTTCGTGGCCACAAAATTGTCCAAGCTTAGTCGTTGAGAGAAGGTTCGACACAGCAATGCAAGCCCTTGGTCTCTCGGACCGCTCGTCACAGAGTATCGTAGTGCCACGGACACCTCCAAGGCCACAAATGCGTTTTTCCACACCGATGGCTCCTGTATGGATGTTATGTGGGCTTTTGTATTCAACACAGAAAGCTTTTTACTGATGAGTGCAGTAGCAGCCTTGGAGTGTTGAAGGTTAATCTGATAGCCGCCTTTCTCCTTTTCCTCTTTCGCTGGCTCTTAGATGGACGTTGACCAGTGGACGCCGCCTCTGTGGCCCGTTTCACCTCTTCGGTTTCACAGGCCTCGTCGGCAGCATCGCACCTATCGGCTGTCTGTCTATTGGTCTGAAGATTAAGCGTATCAGGTTGAACCTCTCCGCCACTTTCTCCATTTTTCCAGCCCAGTCTACCGAACGTGTCGGAGATAGAGCTGCAGGAATCTTCGGAAGCAAACCTTTTCGCAACTCGAAGGTCAACGCCTGTTCAGGCGGGGGTATAAGTATGTCCGTTGGGGCCTCCAGAATCCGTGCCCCGACCGTGGTCGAAAAGACCACGGGTGGATTTTCGCCCATGCGAGTACCACCTGGAGTAGTTATATCTTTTAGTTGTTCCTGCATACTTGTTTTGGTTTTGGTTCGCGATAGAGCTTTGACGGTGTATAAAACGCCGCTATAACTCTAAAACCTCGGATCACGAACGTATCGTACCGAGGACCCCCTATCCACCACCCGGAGACGCGCCTGGTAGGTAACCAACCCGCAGGATTTATTGACATTACTAAGGCATTTGATACTGTAGATCATAAGCTGTTGCTTAGCAAATTGTTTAACGCAGGGTTCAGGGCATCGATTCATTCGTGGGTTGCGTCTTATCTGCGTAACCGCAAGCAAAGGGTGAAAATAAAATGCGTCCTAAGCTCAGTAATCTTTATAAAAATAGGTGTTCCGCAAGGGTCCGTTCTGGGCCCAATTTTATTCTTGATTTTTGTAAATTCGCTATTTGTTCAATCGTTCAAGGGCAGAATTACAGCTTTCGCCGACGATACTGCGTTATCCTACTCCAACAATAATTATGTTGACTTATTTGTAGATAGGAACTCTGATCTAGAAATACTACGAAGATGGTTTAAGTTGCATAAACTAGTAATCAGTGCCAAAACTAAGTTCATGGTGTTTGATATTATGCGTTCAGTTCTAGAAGATATGATGTTGCGGTATCACTCACCTGGGTGTTTAAGATTTCTTCTTAACAATGTATGTTGCCAACGTCAGTTTGTGCCCTCCTTTGATGTAAATGCCAACTGTTCTAATGACTGCTTTACAATTGAAATGGTTGAAAACTTTAAGTACTTAGGAGTTGTATTGGATGCAAGACTAAATTGGAAGGCCCACACTACGTTTTTTTTTTTTTTTTTTTTTTTTTTTTATAATTTGCTTACGCTAAAGGGATTTTTTTTCTGTTGTTACAGTACCCTTATAATGCTACGAACACAGTGTAAGCTACTTGGTATTAGAAACAATAGAGAGATAGGAAAGAAGTGTTTGGGTGCAGTTGTAGGGTTTTTCTCCACGGGTGGTGTCTAAGTTACTTAGGGAGATTACGATTTCATGTATTCGGTATAAAGTAATGGACTTGGCCGGGATTCGAACGCACGACCTTCCATTCCGTAAGCGAATACACTACTACTGCACCATTGCCACCCGCAGTATTTAAAGCATTATTTTAACAGACTCGTTAGGCATCTTTATCATCTAAGTCTTTATTGCTCTTCTTCTGTTTTAACGCTAGTTTACAATGGCATGTTCAAATCAAAACTTCAATATGGAATTTCGTGTTGGGGCGGTACGCATTTCAATAAAATTGAGCCTCTATTAACAAAGCAGAAGCATGTGATTCGGATCATCTGTCGAGTAAATCGTAGAACTCCAAGTTTCGAGTTATTTAGAAGTCTGTAAATTCTTCCGTTAAGGCATCTCTATTATTTTGAAGTACTTAAAATATTCTTTCGTAAGTAAGGTAAGGTTAGGTAAGGTAAGGCTGTATGGTATCTACAACTTACGCGTTAACACCAGGAATTTCGTTAAAGTACCAAAAATCAATAAAGCTATGTTTTCTCGGTTTTATAATGTTACTGCGTGTCGCCTATTTAATAGGTTACCAATAAATATTAGATGCGAAAGAAACGAGTCCAGATTATTAAATTATACTCGCATCTGGCTGTTTTCATTCAATAGCTGCGAAATAGAAAATTTGTTTACTCCAATGATTTAACACATTGCCCTGATATTATATTATGATTATTATTATGTATTATAAATATTGCTGCTGAATTTTACATTTTGATTCTTAGTTATGTTATACCCCATTGACATATTAATTCAATTTGTTAATTTTTTATAAAGGTGCATTCGCCTCTTGTCCTTCTGACAATAGAATGTTCCTAACTATTTTATGTTAAAACGCTCGTTAATACCAGATGTTAATTTTTATAATGCTAATTATGTAATGCATGAACCGTTTTTTACATGAAATAAAGTTATTATTATTATTATTATTATTCCGTAACACCTTGGAATTTCATTTCGTCTACTATTTCTGTTTCTGGGACATTAATGAGACATGGTGCATATACTGTGCCCTAGGATGAATTAAGGTGTTCATGGAGTTTGACTGAAATGCGGCAAATGTTTGCAAGTGTTTTTTTTGGCCAGAAACAAGTTAGCTACTTGTTGCGATTTTGACAAAATGAGGAGATTGCCATCGCGTAACTGCGTAATGTTCCCATAAGAAGTATACTAACGCCATCAATTGCTTTCTCAAATTCAACTATGAAATAAGTCCCTAAATTTAGGGACTCAAATTGCAATAAGGCCATTGTATATAGACTTTATAGTATTCTCACCATTGTATATGAACTTTATAGTATTCTCACTTCGTGTATACGACGATACGCCACCAAACGCCGTAAAAAAGAACCTTCAGAAAGCTTTTATGCATTTTTGTAGTTATTTCTGTTGTCTTTTCCCATTCTCGTTTATATTTGCAGTGCGTACTCTTTAGTACTCTTTCCTTTGATAATAAAGAGGATTTCCAAAAGTGTGTGTTTTGTCACTTTAATTTTTCTTTACTTCTCAGGATGTGAATATGATGTGACGGTGAGAGGGTCGGGGGATACATATATAATTATGCATTTTGGTAGTTATTTTTGTTGTCTTCCATTCTCGTTAATATTTGCAATGCGTAATCTTTAAATAGCTACTCTTTCTTTCGATAATAAACAAGATTTGAATAAGTGTGTGTTTTGTCACTTTCATTTTTCTTTACTTCTCAGGATGTGAATATGATGTGTGGGTGAGAGGGGTGGGGTATATGGTTGGTGTATCATGTGTTGGTTTTGATGGAAGTTTGGGGTAGGTTATCTCATATTGCAAGCAGCTGTATTTAAAAAAAGAAAAATTTCCGCCGGTTGAGCTTCGTACTTTTGCAAAGCCACAAATTTTAACTTACAAAGTGAAACAAAGTGATTAAGAATTTTTATCCGATTTCAAGACTTTCATTCTGATAAGTATCAAATTATTTATCATTATTATATTATTATTTCATTCTTTGTCATATATTTTATTATATTCATATTTATATATTTTGTTACGTTTTTATAAATTTTAATATATTTATATATATATCTACCTATATCTACTTCGACCTAAAAAGATCTTTTGTACGGTATGGGCCAGAAAAATTTTAAACTAGTAGAATTTCCACTTTCCGTGTAAAGCGGACAATTTTACCAGAAGTAGAATTCTTTATCTCCTCGGGGCTCATATGTTCCCTGAAAAATATCTTCTTTCTAATTCCATTAAGGGATGGACATTCACATAAAATGTGTTCAGCTGACTAGTCCTCCTCAATACAGAGTCGGAACTCAGGAAAGTCTGCTATTCTCATTTTGTGCAGATGATATCTTAAACCGTGGTGACCAGTAAGGTAACCCACTAAGTTTTTGATATCATGCCTGCTTAGGTTTAGGCATTTGCTGGCATTTTGACTGGAGGGCCGAATAGCTCGTTTGGCCTTAGACCTGGAATGTTTTCCCAAAGATAGGTACATTTTCTATGTTCCAAGCTTTATATAGCTGCCGTTGCTGCTGATCTAGGAGGGCAGCAGAAAGGTTCGGGACCTATGAATGGTGTTTCTGGGCGTTTTCTGGCCAGTTCGGCGGCCTTTTCGTTACCTTCTACCCCGACATGACCCGGAACCCACCATAATTTGATCTTGTTTCTTAATCCGAGTGAAGGGTATTGAAGCAGTACATGACTGATATGGAGTCAATGGTATGCGAGCTAAGGGCGTTTATTGCCGCTTGACTATAATGGATGATTGCACCTTTTATGCCAGATGAATAAATCTGGCTAGCGCATTCCTGAATGGCCTGGACCTCTGCTTGAAATACGCTGGGACTTTTTCCCATTTGTATAGTAAAGCGTTTGTTTGGTCCGTATACTCCCGCTCCTATCCCCGTTTCCATTTTATAACCATCCGTATACCACTTTCTGCGGTTGTGGCTATTTGGTGGGTTATTGCTAACCCATGTTTCTCTCTTTGGGATCTCCGTGGAGAACCTTTTGTTGAAGCCTTTGTACCTTTTTGAGTTTCTCTATTGCGATCTTTTGTGTGGATTTTGTCCACCATACTATGGAGGCGTATGTTATAATGGGTCTTATCACCGATCTTTGGAGAGATTCCCAAGGTTCTGCCATAAGTGCGGCGACAGGCCCATAAAGGTCTATTAGCTTTAGTGATTTTGTTGTTAATGTGAGAGTTCCAGTTGAGCCTCTTGTCTACGATTACTCCAAGATACTTGACTTCGACGGAATACTCTACGACCGTATCGTTTATTGTGATCAGATCTAGGTCTTATTTCCTCCTTTAAGTGAAAGGAACGATGACGGCTTTACTGGGATTTATGGAAAGATTTTCCTTGATGCACCAGTCTATGGCTGTCTTTAGAGCATTTTTCATTTTTGATGTGACTCCAATTGAGTCTCTGCCCCTGACTATGATGACAATATCATCTGCGTACCCAATTGTAGTGTAGCCCAAACTGCTCATGGTTTTTCTATGTTTCTATGGCAAAAAGCATTTGAAATGGATTCATATCCAGTGTTATCAAAAGCACCCTCTATGGCAAGAAAGGCACATAGTGCGATCTCTTTACACAGGTATGCGTTTTTTTATCTCTGTTGTTAGTTTTAACAGAGCGCCCTCCGTGGATTTGCCCTTTTGGTACGCATATTGGTGAGGGTGCAGAGGCATGCTTTTTGATATGCATTCTCTAATGTGGATGTCAATAATCCTTTCCATTGTTTTCAGAAAAAACGATGTCAAGCTTATCGGACGATATGATTTAGGTAATTCGCTCGGCTTGTTTCCCGGCTTAGGTGTAAATACTACGTTTACTTCCCTCCAGGTAACTGGTATATACCTAAATAAGGCAATCATAGATGGTAATAAAACTTCTATTCCGTTTTGAATGAGGGCTGGAAAAATACCGTCTGTATATACGCCATACGACGTTCATCAATGACTGATCAACGGCTTTCTTTTATACCTAGCATTTGAAAAAACAAGTTTGAATTCGTTGCAAATAAATGATATTTTACATAAATTCGCCGAAAAAGACCGAGGAATATAACTTTTTTAATTCTAAGTAGATATTCGTACTACTTGTGTGTGTATAAAAAAATATATTATAACCTACCCATTTCGTGATCTATAGCATATACGTTTAATTCGTAGTTTAAAAACATGAATGTGATATTGCTTACACCTACCGTTTTAATAAAAAATAGATTTTTCTAGACTATACATTTTAACTTTCTTTTAAAAAAAATGTCAGCTCACCCAAAAAAAAAATGGAACTCACCCATACATTTTGTCCTGGCTACGGCCGTGGTGGGCAGATTTTAAAAATTCTTAATATTTATTATTTCGGGCACGTAGAGAGTATTATGGTTAAAATTTCAGCTTTCTAGCTTGATTTTGAGATAGTAGATACACGTTACTATCGATGCTGATCACGAATATTTTACAAAAAAAAAACTGTAAAATGAAAAGTGACTTGCCTCAACATTATTGTAGGTGATCGATTCCCTAATAGATAAATATAAAAAATCATAAACTCATAATTCCTTGTTTGATGGAAAATACCAAAATACCGAAATCAGCTTTTATTCAATATCCTGTAGAAAAATGTTTCCTTTCCCCTTACACCATCTGCCTCTCATCATACATTCCATTTACCAAAAAGTATTCGGCTGTTACGCTGTTACACAGAAAAATAAATACTTACACGTCCATGCGAATGAAAATCATATAGCGCGACCAGAGGCAGACAGTTGAAAATGCGAGATATCCATATAGGTACAAGATAACAAAATTCCATACAATGATAGAATTCTTATTTTTGTCAGAAATCCTTACGAAATACCTTATCGAAGAAAAGAGGATCAAATAAACTCTTCGCTCTGTTTCCTAACCAACAGTTTATTTGATTCTCTTTTCTTAATTCAAAGCTCATACAAATATTTTATGCTTAAATTGAGAAGCAATCACTCCATCCTTTTGGTCTCCAAATTCGTGGAGGTTGAGCTTTTTGAAATCTTGTTGATGATTTTACTATAGAGTTTATATACAATGATAAGGCCAAGTGTTAAAATAAAATCTCACACCTACTCCAAATCAAACAGTGACAGAGGCAGGAGGGTGCAGATGGGGCAGCATGGGTCCCATAAACAGTGCAATGCCTATCGGGGGTCATGCTGCCCCCCTGCAACCCCCCTGCCTCTGTCACTGTTTGATTTGGAGTAGGTGTGAGATTTTATTTTAGCACTTGGCCTTATTGCACTTTGAGTCCCCAAATTTAGGGACTTATTTCATAGTTGAATTTGGGGACTTATTCACTATGAAATAATCCCCCAATTTGAAGTATGAAATAAGTCCCCAAAAACCCATGAAATAAGTCCCCAATTTTGAAGGATTATTTCATATGAAATAAATCCCCACCTCCATACAAATATTGGAGAGTTGATTCATTTTTCATTTGGGGGGTTATTTCATTGAGGGGTTATTTCCTGCAGCCGTCCAAAGTTATTCCATATGTACCAGAGGAGCTTGTTTTAGCCAATTCAGCGGCTTCACAAATCCCTTGAACATCGCTTTGACCTGGTTCGCAGCAAAGGGTGATGTTCCTCTGTGTAGCTGTATCGTTAAGAGATACGAGGTAAGCTTTCACTGCCTTGGATTTTATTGTGCTAGACATAAGGGCTTTGATAGCTT
Source organism: Portevinia maculata (assembly GCA_949715645.1). Classification (NCBI taxonomy): domain Eukaryota; kingdom Metazoa; phylum Arthropoda; class Insecta; order Diptera; family Syrphidae; genus Portevinia; species Portevinia maculata. The sequence continues at coordinate 191,535,342 of OX454527.1, read as the reverse complement.
CCTGACTGTCGATATACATGACAATATCACTTTGTAGTATGGTATTTACCATCAACCAGTCAACAACTTGGCGAATGGCTGTGGCTTCGGCTGGGAAGAGGCTGCAAAAGTTTTGGACATTAAGGTTGGATGTCCAGCTTTTCTGAGAAGACTCTGGCACCGAATCCTTGGGTCTTGGAGCAATCCGTGAATAATGACAGCGAATACATTTTAAGGACATCGCGTTGCGTTCACTGTGTTTTGTCCGATATTGAGTGTTTGAAGCCTAGAATGAGGTTCATTTCAATAGGCAGTCGATCCGTGGAAGGCGCAATATAGTGGTGCATCTTATGTATGTTGGCATGACCAGTGTCAAGCTCTTCCCACGGTTGGTGAGAGGGTCGCAGTCGTAGGGCTGAGTTGACCGCCACTTGCTTCCCTACGATGGATATATAGAATGGTTTGAAGTACCGCTCTCGACGTCCACCTGTTTTAGCTTTTTGAACTACATCCGCAGCTTGGTAAAGCTTATAGAGTTAAGTGTTGTACATTCTCATCTATTCGCCCTTTAAAAAGTTGCAATATCCGAGGAAGCCTTCACGCCAAAGAACCTTTCTCAAAGTCAAATAGAGGGCGATAGCGTAGTTAGTAAAGGGCGTTTTTTTATATGTATACAAATTCAATATGGAATAAAACACTTGAAGCTTATGTTAATGTCTATGATATTAGCTTTATTTAATAGATAATTGTATGCCATAAGTGTTTAACCCTCTGCGACTGACGTGCGCTAGATTTCACAATTCAACTGACGTGGTAGTACACCAGACACCATTTGAACAGCTTGTATTTTCAAAATTCTTTTTATATTCTAACTTTTTATTATTATAATTTAAAATTAAGAGTGTCCACTATTATTTTAAATTACTAATATAAAAAACTAAAAATTCACATAAAGTTGAACAGCATTTATTGATATGATATACATTTTTTTTCCAAAACTTACACATATAAAAAAGTTAAAAAAAAAAATCAAACATAAATATTTTCTTTATTTGCTTACACATTTATTAAAGTTTACACTTATGGTAATCAGACTTACAAAAAAAAATATCCATTCATTGGCTCAATGTCAACCTCAAAATCAAAATTTGTTTGGCAGTCTTTATAAACTGGCTTAGAGCATTGAAGATACCTTAACACTGACGTGGTTGACTCGTGGACACTCTCCTTCGTACTACAATGAATGCGCACACCACGACCGTTCGCATTACGCTAACGCACGCTTGAGCATACAACAGAAAGGTACTGAGAGCACGAGAGTCAACAATTGAAAAATAACGACACAACACAAGTTTTAAATTTTCTGGTGTCTGTCATACTACCACGTCAGTCGCAGAGGGTTAAATATGATGTCGGGCGCAATCGTGTCCAATTTCAATTTTCCAATTGTCGACAACTATAATTTTATCGAGCAACTGGGGCGCAATAACACGGCGAATGTTGATTTCCAAATCGTCAAGCGTCTTTGGTTTATCGCAATAGACCAATGATTCCACATACTCCCAAAGAAAGTAATCTAAAGGCGTGAGATCACAGGATCGTGAAGGCTGGTGTCGCGCGCCGTGTGGCATGTTGTGCCATCTTGTTAAAACCAAAGCTTTCTCACGTCAATGCCATTCAACTGAGGAACGAAGAAGTCAGAAATCATGATTTCGCAGCGCTCTCCATTGACAGTAAGGATTCATCGTGTTCCGAATAAGTTGCTCAGATGGACGATTATGTCGATAGTAAAATGGACAAGGTGAAAATGGATAAGTTGTGAACCGTTTTCAAAATAAGTTTGCACAACTTGCACGTGTTGTTTTGGCTTTAATCTATTCATCGTAAAATGGCAAAACATAATAACCACAAATCAACTTTCAACTGTCAAATTGACAATATGTAGAAACAGTGTTGCCAGTTTAAAAACCAAACCTCTAAAAAAACACCCTTTACTATCATGTTTAAAAGAGAGATCTTCCTATCCCCGTCAAAAAGGCAATATCAATCAAGTTTCCTATACAATCGCGAAAGAGAGGCAGACCAAAATTTCCTAGATCACAAAAATGCAACAAGACCAGCATTAGATATGCCTTCCATTAGTGACGAAGTGATCCAAAACCCACATACGTAACAGTAGTGATGTACTGTGGTGGATCTCTTTTGTCTGGATCTGGACCTCGTCGAAAAAGATTTACATACTAGAAATATGTCCATAGTCAAATCCAGCACAAAATACACAGTCGTCAAACTGATATGTATATAGGTCTTCACACATTCTTGTTTTATCCACCAGGTGTCGCATGTTAACGGTTCCATTCATTAATATGACAGAGCTGTCTGCCACACAGTGAAAGAAATTACTTTTTTTAACACAAAACATTAGCGCTAATTATATTAGCACATGAGTGCAGTTGGCCACTGGATATCGATGTACAGTATATCAATAACTAGGTTCAAGATCCGTATGGGCCGTTATGCCTGAAACACAATCACCCTTGGTTTCATCAATGAAATCTCTCACAAAATGCGACTTGTAAAAAAGAACGTAGGTAATGTTTTCCAACGTTGCTTTAAAGCGCCGCGTGTCAACGCGAAGGTATAGGGAAAAGTATGGACTGTGAAACTTTTTCTTGGTTTGGATACAAGTCTTCGGCAATATTTGAATTTTTGGTTTAAGTCAGAGCTCAAATTGGTTTAGGCATAAATGCCTAAAGCTTTTCCTGTAAAATTCAAGTCAAGCCAATTTTGTTTGTTCTTCAATCGCCATGAAATTCTCTACCACGGAACGCTCAGATCAGCTGATGATGTTGATATCTTCCGCGTACCCCAGTAGTTGGACGGGCAATGGCGTAACTATAGGTAGGCTGGGCTGTCAAAATGCCACGGGCCCACGACCCAAGAGGGCCCCGGCCCAAGAGGCCGCGAGCTCAGAAATAACGTAACATTTTTAACAAAATTTTGTAGCTAAGTACTTAAAAAATTTTTAAGTACCTATCAATCAAAGTTTGGCACAACTAAACACAGTTGCACGTTAGCTACCTAATTTGTTATCTAGCTGACGCCATAACTAAGTAACTAACGTCGTTAAATTAGCTGCGCTAAAAATGTAATCGATTTGGTGGTTAGCTATCATAATGACAACTAATTTTAGCTATTAGTTCCAGGTTGTGTAACTAAGCTCGTTAGGTTGCCAAAGTTAGTTGCGGATGACAGCTAAAAGTTGGTTAGCTTTTTAGCTGTCTAGGTAATAACTACATAATAACTAAATCAAAATGTTTTATTTTGCTGTAATGGTGATAATTTATTGGGATTTAATTTGCATATTGCGTTTAAAATAAAAATTCATTGAATGTCCCTTTTATTTTACATCAGGTTATTTTACAAAGAGGTCCTTGGAGCACAATAAAGGTCCTTTAAACCCGAAAAAATTGTATTTTCCCAAAATGTCTTTAGGAACAACACGCTATATCTGTGTTTAATGTTATTTGACTAAGAGGTCCTTGCAACAAACAAAAAAGGTCTTTGAAAATCGAAAAAGGGATATTTTTCCAAAATATCATTTGAATCCACACAGTATATCTGTGTTAAATGTTATTTGACTAAGAGGTCCTTGCAACAACAAAAATGGTCCTCAACCCGGATTATCCCAGAGAAATTTTTCGTTGAATTTTTCAATGAAATTTGGAAGTAAGGACACTTGTCCTATTTGTATTGTAAAAAAAAATTTAAAAAAAATATTTAACTTACCATTTGCTGGGGATAAGGTGTACCTTATATGGTACAGTGGGATAATGCACTATCATAATCTAATATTAAAATATTACGCAGATTTAAATTTATATTGAACATTATGTGTTTTATTAATTACTTTTATACATAAATTACTGTGACATTGTGTGATATGCTTTAAAACAGCGCACATGTAAGGTAACGCCACATTTCTCACAAACAGTAGTAGATTGTAGCAAATTCGACATCTTGTTCGCTTGCCTTGCTCGAGAATCAAGTGGTTTATTTCATCATATCTAATGTCCTGGTTCTCTGTACTTGCTGGCTTCAAATTTCGTGGTCTGGTGCTTTCATCACCATTTTTTTCCTCTAATACCAATCCGATAAAGACCGATATTTTGGTCTGATCTATCTACGCCTCCCATATTTTTATTATAGCCTTTTATAAGTTTTAGCTGGGAAACTGATATTTATATTTCACAGCACGGGAGTATCTCTCACCGAATTTGTTGGATGTACTGGAACACAGTTTGATATCATATTTACAATGTTGTTGTCATTCCATTTGCATACAACCGCATTGAGTTCTAAACAGAGTTCGTAGCTATAGGCACTTCGGCCTTTTCGTTTCAGAATTTTATCCGATACACGCAAGGAACAGGTTTTTAACCGATTATCTGTAATAGTCCCAGTACCTCTTATTTTTAATACGTTTAATTCATGAAATAATTGAAGAGAAGACAAAAAGTTGTCAAAATATCAATGATAGCTTAGATTTAAGCCAGTCCAATAAGCGCATGAGAAAAATCTAGAACAACTTGTGTTCCAAGAGAGAATTCTCTATTCTCGGGCGTTGAAGGTAATTTTGATCCAAGATAGGCATCAAACCAAACAATATATCCGCTTGGAGTTGTTCCAACCCAAAATTTATAGCCCCATCTAATTAGGTTTCCTCTTATAAATTGTTTAGTCGGATGACGTTCAAAATAGGGTATCATACCCTCATCCACACTATAATTTTCTACTACTGGAGCAAACAATAAGAACTTTTGAAGCAGGTGTTGAAACAAATGTCGTACTTTGGAATAACGATCGTTTGGATCTAGTTGAGTATTATCGCAACAGTTTAGTACTCGGAAGATGTGATCGAATCTATTTCAAGTGATGGATTTCAATACAAGTATATTTCGGGAACCTTCTTCATTTTCCCAGTACATTCTTCGTCTTGATACATTATTGTAGCCAAGCCACTCAATATAAGTACTCCAACAAAAGTTTCAAGCTCACTAACCTGTATATCGGGCAGAAGATTATGATGCTGGGCATATAAATTAGAGTACTTCGTTATCATTTCAAATATAGTTTCATCGAAAAAGAGCGAGAACAGGTCCAAAGGAGCCAAAGTTGGATTGAGGTTACACGATTCATAATTGATCAAAGCAAGACAATTTGTGCCACTAGCTGATTACGGGGAAAATTGTCTACACAAACCACATCTTCCTCTCCTGAATCCTCATCTGTTTCATCACCTTCCAGTAATGGTGGTAAAATGGGTATTTCTGAATAAAAATCGCCTTCATCGCTTTTATCTATGCAAAAAAATTATCTCATTGACAGTTAGCCTAAAAAAACCGAAAGGACATGTTTTATCCCACTGTACCATATGCGGTACATCAATATGAATATCCATGTAACAGCAACAAAATATATCTCAATCGTCAAATTAGTTGAATAGGACGATTTGCTTTTGTTTTGATTATATAGATTTCGATTTTAAACTAACTACAAGCCATAAATTAGGAATTACGTACCTTTTCCTCGACATTGTCGTGCTTTTAAAAAAATTAACACTTTTCACTCCTCTTTTAACACCAATGAAAGACAAATAAATCAAACTTGACATAAAAATATCATAGCCTACTTACTACAGCGCGAAATATTGGAAAAAAATATTTAAATAAGTGACCTTCTTTTCAGTTAGGAATTTTTATGTTAAGTGTACCATATACGGTACAGTGGGATAATTCGGGTTAAAACTTGAAAAAAGGATATTTTTGCAAAATATCATTTGAATCCACACGGTATATCTGTGTTCAATGTTATTTGACTAAGAGTTCTTTGGAACAACAAGAAGGTCATTAAAAGTCGAAAAAAGGATATTTTTCCAAAATGTCTTTAGAAACGGCACGGTATTAATGAGTTCAATGTTTTTTGAATAAGGGGTCCTAGAAACAACAAACATTTTGCAAAAATATCCTTTTTTCAAGTTTTAAGGACCTTTGTTGTTGTTGCAAGGACCTCTTAGTCAAATAACATTGAACACAGATATACCGTGTGGATTCAAATGATATTTTGGAATAATATCCCTTTTTCGATTTTCAAGGACCTTTTTTGTTTATTACAAGGACCTCTTAGTCAAATAACATTGAACACAGATATAAGGCGCGATTTTCTTGGAGTTTTTGAAGAACAAAAAAAATTCGGGTTTAAGGACCTTATTTGGTGCTCCAAGGACCTCTTGGTAAATAACCTTATGACAACTAATAGTGGCATTCTTCAATCGGCCATCGGTTACCTCTTACCTTCAACTGATGTACAACAAACTTCATGCTATACAACCTAAATTATTCAAAACTTATCGAAGACAAATCTACTTCCACACTATTTTTCCCCGTGTTTCGTAAGGACATAATAATCTCTAGAATTAAACATAATTAAAACTAGAAAATGTATAATGAAATAAAAGAATCGCTGCTCCTGTTCCTGTAAGCCTTTTCGGATTAAATTGTTTGAAAAAAATTATTAGTTGTAGTTAATCGATAGCTAAAAAGCTAAAACTAAAGCTAATTATTGTTAGTTACACTCTGGCAACTAATTTTTCACAACTAAACACGCTTAGTTATACTTCGCAACTAATAACTAATTTAGGTTCAAAATTTATCGCAACTACAACTAAAATTATGGTTTAGTTATGTACGTTCAAAGAAACTACACAGCTAGTTTAGTTGTAGCTTTTTAGCTATTAGTTAAGTTAACTTTTGTGCAACTCTGCAACTAAAGACCATATGTGCGGGTGGCAATGGTGCAGCAGTAGTGTATTCGCTTACGGAATGGAAGGTCGTGCGTTCGAATCCCGGCCAAGTCCATTACTTTATACCGAATACATGAAATCGTAATCTCCCTAAGTAACTTAGACACCACCCGTGGAGAAAAACCCTACAACTGCACCCAAACACTTCTTTCCTATCTCTCTATTCTTTCTAATACCAAGTAGCTTAAACTGTGTTCTTAGCATTATAAGGGTACTGTAACAACAGAAAAAAAATCCCTTTAGCGTAAGCAAATTATAAAAAAAAAATTTACAAATTCAAAAAGATGCCGATTTTCAGAACGCATCCATTGGTTGCTTCATTTTTTATCGCGGTACATTGGTGACGCGGGCGAGCTAGTGACGGTCGGGGATTTCCCTCATTATGTTAACCAAATAGACTAGGAGCCGATGACACTGAAAGTCCCGTTCGGTTTCTTGAAGTCGAAAAAGCTTTAACGAAAACAATTCTGTTAAATTGCAAATCAGATGAAAGAAATGAAGCTATTTCACTCAAGAAGAATTTAGAGAACTACAAGGTGGCGCAAAAATAACCTTCCGTTGTTTTTTGGCTGTAATTTAATTATTGCTCAAATAAATAGTCACCAATATTCCGCGTTCTGGAACAGTGTAGCGTAACATTGTTTATTAACGTGTATTTCGCATGTGTTTACTACACAAATGTCAAAACAGAACTGACATTAGGGGCCAATCGCAAAATTTATAGCTTTTTCTGATAGGAGGATTACTTTTGCGCCACCTTGTATAATTTTATTATGTTATTGGTTTTCCGCCGATGGCCACCGATCTTTTGAATGCCTTGAAACTTTTGAAAATTTCCCTAGAAGAATGGGAAAGGTATCGACATGAATTTGTAAATTTAAAAATGGAAGAAAATAGTGTAGCAGAAAAATGGTCCATCAACCCTGAATTTTCTAAAACTCGTCAGAGGAAGATAAAACGCCATTTTGACGATCTTTGCAAAGATGAGCGTCTTTAAGATCCAGAAAGTTTGTTTAAAGTGAACGTATTTTATCGAATATTAGACATCATTATTAATCAACTGAAATCGCGTTTCCTTCCAATGAATGAAATTGTTTTCAATTTTAGCGTTTTGCAACCTTCCACTTTGCAAATTTTAAATGACACTGATTTATTAAAAAAAACTCTAGAATACGAGTATATATAAAAAAGAAATATCTGAATCACTTGCCCGGAAAATTCTCAGTTTTCGGTCCACTCTCAGAGACGAAATAATAAAGTCTTCGTGTATTAGAGAACTTGCTGATTTTTAATAATAAAGAATCATTTTATGTCGTGCAGCTTTCCTGAAATACGAGTATGTACTGCATTAATGTTATTTGTTACAATTCCCGTGACTACAGCTAGTGCTGAACGATCATTTTCGAAACTAAAATTAATAAAAACCTTTTTAAGGAACTCTATGACACAAGACAGGCTACGTAACTTGGCTATTCTGTCTATTGAAAATTCTATGGCTCGATCTTCAAACTTTGATGATGTTATAGATACTCGGAGAAAAGAATTTTATTAATAAAAATCTTATTGAACGTAAATTGTTATTTCATTATAACTATTTGTATAAATCTATGCTCTTGAAAATAATATATTATTATTATATTAATAGTTTTGGGTAACTACTTACACAAGTGGTTTATTAAAATTAAATTCTAACGTGACTATTTTTACTGGGACGCCGGAGGGCCCCATCCGAAGAATTTGCCACGGGCCTCAGATGGTATTTTTTACTTTTTAAATTCATTTTTATTAATAATTAGCTTATGTCAACTTAAATACTAGACAAAAATGATTAAATCTAATTTAAAATTAACAGGATACTTATTCTAGAATATTGATCCTTATGCGGACGCTCTAAACTTAACTCTATCTTATAATTATTGACTTTATGCCTAAAAACTATTTTACGAACTAATCTTACATATTATGTTTTCATCGAGAAAATTGCTAAGAAAACTCGGCATCTTTATCAAAGCCTCAGATGGTATAGTTACGCCACTGTGGGCGGGTATATTGAGATAGCGAGAGATTACCAAATTTATCTTCAGCTTCCTTAAATTTCTCAGCAGGTTTTGTTGGATTTAAATTTATATATGTATTACTATCGCAACTTCATTTTCATTAGTCAGATATAATTCTTGGCCTTCATCATCCAGGAAGAATGGGTTGTTCTGCTAACAGCAGAATGTGGATTGTCTTCGTCGTTTAACAGTCTGTAGATGTGTTTTTTTTTATTCAGCTGTCTCAGCCACCGAAATATACCTACCTAGTTTTGCCCAAAGAATATTTATGATACCCGAAGAATATTCTGACACTGCGCGAACTCGACCGAGCGCCCTTAACCGTCGATATGGAATGCGATATAAACTCATCCACCAACATCACTCGATCGAGCTGCATGTGCAGACCTACACTACTACTAACCTACATATGAGTGATAGGGATTTCACCACCCAATACAAATAAGGATTCTAAGATAGTCGGTTAACAGTTCGGCCATCCGACGCTTCACTGTCCTCAGTGAATGATTTATGTGTATATTATTATTATTTTGGCAAGAAAAGATGCATGGTCACAGCCTTATCTCTTCGGCCTGACATGATCACAGTCCTTTAATTTCTCATATCTAGACATGATCACAGTCTTTTATTCACGGCCAGACATGATCACAGTCCTTTAATTTCTCATATCTAGACATGATCACAGTCTTTTACTCACGGCCAGACATGGTCACAGTCTTTTAATTCACGGCCAGACATGATCACAGTCCTTTAATTTCTCATATCTAGACATGATCACAGTCTTTTACTCACGGCCAGACATGGTCACAGTCTTTTAATTCACGGCCAGACATGATCACAGTCTTTTAACTCACGACCAGACATGATCACAGTCTTTTAACTCGCGGCCAGACATGATCACAGTCTTTTAACTCACGACCAGACATGATCACCGTCTTTTAACTCGCGGCCAGACATGATCACAGTCTTTTAACTCACGGCCAGTCCCATAAGCCCGACATGATCACAGTCCTTTAACTATACAACTTAAAGCTCAACAGTCCAGGGAGACCAGAAATCTTCCGACTTCGCCAATTTCCTTTGTATTCTGGTTACCTTCAATAAATATAAGCAAGAATTTACCTCTTCCGATAGCCCTTGTTCTGCAATACCAGAACCTTTAAAATTCAACAACAATGTAAACGCGTTAATGTATATAAATTTAAACAGAATTCATTTTATTATTAACTGAAATTGAACGGTGATAATTATACAAACAAATTAAGCCAATGGTTTCAATTCAAATTTTGTTTTGTCTGTGAATAATCAAATAAAGCGAGAACAGTTAATTTTTCTTCTCGTCGCCTTTTTCAAAAACGTCTAAGTCATCGAGGTTGCAATCGTCCAAGGAACACCACGGTTTCAGCCGGTCTGCTGAATGTACGGACTCATACCGTTTCGACGTAACTTGCATAGATTGTGAATCTCCAATCAAATACCGATCATTGGATAACACACCCTTGACTTCGTATGGTCCCTTGAATCTTGGCAGTAGTTTCCTAGACTGGCCAATAGCTGTATGAGCTGCGCGAATAAGTACGATATCCCCGGTTTGGTACCTTTGAGGCTTCCGATGAGTTTCATTGAATTTGTTGGCCTGCTTTGCTTGCAATGTGTCAATCCTCTTCTTAACCTTTTCCCGCAACTCAGTAAGTGGAGTATTATCATCTTCTTCGTCAGAATCGTCGCCCTGCAACATTATGCTTAGCTCGTTACCTAACACGTTCTTAGGCTTGAAGGCAAATAGAATTTCTTGAGGCGTCTGGTTGGTGATACGATGCTTTAAACAGTTCAGTCCCCATTGAATGGCAGGAATGTGATCATCCCAATCTCTCCCATCAGATCTAATTGTCATTGCAGATATAGAAACTCCAGCCGTACGAAAGTATCTTTCAATTTGCCCATTGGCACGAGGGGTGGAAACTGCGTTTGAAATGTGTTTAATTCCGTTGTCGTTGCAGTAAGTATTGAAAAGTCGTGAGGTATATGCAGTTCCTTTGTCTGAAATTATTCGAGATGGTGAACCGAAAAATTGTGTCAGATCAACTAGAGTCCTAATAACAGCTTTCGACGTCGTATCATTAACAGCTCGTAATATGACAAATTTACTGAAAGCGTCGATGATTCCCAAAACATATTGATTCCCTTTCAAACTTTTAACATACGGTCCGAGATGATCCATATGAACCGTGAAAAATGGGACCGGATGCTTCTCTATGGGATGTATGTGATGCCTGGTTTCGTCTTTCGACCGTTGATTGTACAGGCAATGAATACAGCTATTTAGATATTTTGCGACGATGCCCCGCATTTTTGGAAACCAGTATGTCTTTTTGATGTGCTCAATCGTGCGATCAATACCACAATGTCCAATATCATCATGCGACGTTTTGATGATTCGCCACCGAATCCCACGTGGTACTACAAAACGAGAGCCTTCTGTTGTAATTTTAAAAAGACGTCCAGACTTAAGACAATATTCCTTCTTCAAAGACTTCCGCTTTGTGTCATTTTTATCACACTCAGTTAATGTTTTCTTTATTTCGTTAAGTTGTTGGTCTTTAAATTGCAGAATAGCCACCCAATCGATTTCTTGCATACCTACAATGTTGATATTTAAGCCGACCTCGTCCATTTCGACTGCATTCTCCGTCGGATTGCGACTCAAAGCGTCAGCATGCTGCATTTGACTCGCCGTTCTATATTCCAAGACAAAATCAAATTCTTGAATCTTTAGCCACCAGCGAGCTATACGCGGCACAAGATCCGTCTTATTCTGCGTCATCTTCAAGGAATTGCAGTCAGTAAATATGGTGAACCGTTTACCAAGTAAATAATACCGGAAGCGATTAAGACTCTCTACTACAGCTAAGGCTTCGAGCTCGTAGCTATGATATTTCCTCTCTAACTCGGTGGTCGCTCTACTAAAAAAAGAAACTGCCTGCTTCACGTCCGACGAATTGACTTGCAGAAGAACTCCAGCCAGACCCAAGGAGCAAGCATCGGTGTGAAGCTCATGTGTGAGTGTTGGATCATAAATAACAAGAATTTGTGATTCACACAACTTTGATTTTAAGATGTCAAATGCTTGTTGTTCATCGTTCGCCCAGCTGAACTTTGTATCTTTTCTTAACAGTTTATTCAATGGCGCTGCTATTGTTGCGTAATTTGCGACGAATCTCCGAAAATATCCAGACAGTCCCAAAAATTGCCGTACATGTTTTGCTTCCGTCGGGATTGGGAACGATTTAACAGCTTCCACTTTGTAGCTTCCCGGCCGAATTCCTTCACCGCTAATCTCGTGACCCAAATAAGAAATTTTGGTTGTAAGGAACTTACATTTTGACATATTTAAAGTCAGATTAAATTCTCTCAACACAATCAGCAATTTCTCGAGTACAACGAACAGTACGTCAATGTCTCTTCCAAAGAGAACTATATCGTCCATATAAATTAAGATGTTTTCGGACGACAATCGGCGAATAACTAAGTTCATGAGTTTCATAAATGTCGCTGGGGCATTGGTCAAACCAAATGGAACGCGCTTAAATTGGTAATGACCATGTGGGGTAATAAATGCTGTAAGATGTTTGGATTCGGTAGAAACTGGCAGTTGATAATATCCGCACATCATGTCGAGAACAATGAAAAACTGTCCATGGGTCATTAAATTTATTTGTTCTTCTATATTTGGTGTAGGAAAATGTTCTCGTACCGTGATCTCATTTAAACGTCTATAATCGACACACATTCTGTAACCACCGTCTTTCTTTTTCACTAACAACGCTGGACTAGCGTAAGGAGAGGAGGAATTTTCGATAATGTCATTTGCTAATAGATCATCTATTATTTTTTTAAGCTGAGCTGATTCGTGATACGCCACACGATACGGTTTATACGTTATTATCTTTTTTTCTTTTAAATTTAGTTGCATTTGAATGGCATCTGTTTTTCCTAATTCACTTAAAGTAGCCGCGAAACTTTCCCGATATTTATTTAAAAGTTGCAAAAGTTTTTTAATGTTTTCAACGGAAACCTGTTCATCAATGTTTATATCACCGGGCTTAAAAAGGGGCTTGGACTTAGATTCATTACGCTTTAGTCACAATTGAGAAGCTGAATTTACTTCTTGGACCTCTAGGGAGCCAAACTCTTTTATGAGACGAACCTTTGGTGAGTCTAAAAAGTTCCTACCCAGTATCATTGGAACGTCTTGGGTATCGTTATCCACAATATATATGTCAATAGACATGGTGACATCCCCGACTGCAACCACTTGGTTGGTTTTTGCCATGGAGCAGGCACTTCCTCCTCCGAACCCATTAAGGGTGACATTGCAATATTCCCGCTGGCAGTTGAATGAATTGGCTTCTTTAAGTCGTAATGTGGAACAATCTGCTCCAAGGTCTAAAAATGCCACGACCCTGAAATCACCTACTTTTATCTCCTTCATCAGCCCTCCTTCGTTGCTATTATGTAGCAGGCGCCGTATTTTCCGTGGTGGGCCATTTAATGACTTAAAAGGGCGTCGTTTTGCTGTACGGCAGTTACGTGCAAAATGACCCGGTTCCTTGCAGTTGAAACAAATTTGTGATGTCGAATCGAAGGGACTGGGCTTCATCGAATTGCAGTCACGCGCATAATGCACAGGACGTTTGCATTTATAGCAAATTGGTGTATCTTTCTTTCTTGATGGCACCACATATGGCCTCCTATCGCCAGAGTGTTGATTATTTGCCTTGAGACACTTCTCGGTTGCTTTGTCAAATTTATCGCGACTAGCTGCTTGCGCTCTTATTTTTGAAAGCGAATTCAATAAATCGAGTAACTCTGCTATTGAACAACACTTGGCCATAGTCACGTGATCAATTAATGTTGGGTCTCCCAAACCCGAAATTACAAAATTGATTATAGTTTTTGTGGAGAACTTACCCCGTCTTCCTAATGCGAGCATTTCATAGACGTAGCGTTCATAACTCTCGTCCTGCTTTTTCTTCCGCTCCATTATTTTTACCACTGTTTCGGCTTCATCAGTAAGCGATGGGAAGTCCTCAACTAATTTGTTCTTAAAAAGCGTCCAATTAGTGATCCGACCTCTCTGAGCAATCATCCATAAGGATGCGGCCTCGTCCAAGCGCAACGACGCATAAAACAATGTGGACCTATCGTCCCACTCATAAAGGTGACGAATGTTTTCCACCGTTTCTACCCACTCTGCGGCGGTCAAACCAGAAATGGAAGCTGGATTGAAAGAGGGTATTATTTTTTTAATTTCGTCCACACCAAGCCGTATTGGAAAAACACTCGGCAATGCACTAGCACTTCCCGAAGGCACATCCGCACTTTCACTACGACGGCAAATCGCAATCTCCTGTTCCAATTTTTTATTTTTATTTTTCAACTCCTCTAATTCTTTCCTTAGTTGATTCATTTTGCCTTTTTTTTTTCACAACGAGATACCACGCACTAAGTTCAACAATTACTCTTTTTTTTTTTTTTTTTTTTTGATAACCAAACACCAAACTATGCCCGGTCACCAGCACTATCCAAAGACTAATGATTCTACTTAACGATTTGGACAAAACAAATCCTTTCTCAAAGCCAATTCAAAAAAAGGTGAATACCTATTTTTTTCGACCACCAACAACCAGGCTTATCCTCATTTTACCTTTCGGGAAAACAACACCATTATACACTTCTAGTGCGGATGGCAGAAACAGCACAATTAAACAAAATTCACCCTTATATTCTAACATACATATCCGGCTCGGTACAAAAACAAGAAGCGTCATATTGCTCTTGCAAGTTTCCCCAAAAAAAAAACCAAACCTGGTAAACCCAACCCTTAAAACAACTATCCAGTCCAAAAAAAAAACAGATTAACTGCGCCTTACTAGCAGATTATCTATCAACAAGAAACTTAGCACGATCGGCCGAAATACAAATAACTTCAGTTTGGCTTCCTTTATTCCTTTCGCCTATCTGCCGCCTACAGCAGATTGAACAAACAATGGTGTACACGTGACCATCATGCATATCCTTACCTTATACCTATGTCTGTTGTATTTACTATACCTTTATGTACCGACTGCGGCGAATAAAAGGATATACTCGCTCTTATCTTCTCATAGGGAAATTGTAGGTAATAAATTTTTTTTTTTTCACTGGAACGTCCTAACAAAAACACACGGAAAACACTCTAAACGCTCTATGAATGCGCATTTTTATTTTCTTTTTCTTTTTTCGGTCATCGACTATCACAATTACCATAATTATATTTACACGGTTTGGATTACCAATCCCACTTCTGATATTTTGCCCTAAGAATATTTATGATACCCGAAGAATATTCTGACACTGCGCGAACTCGACCGAGCGCCCTTAACCGTCGATATGGAATGCGATATAAACTCATCCACCAACATCACTCGATCGAGCTGCATGTGCAGACCTACACTACTACTAACCTACATATGAGTGATAGGGATTTCACCACCCAATACAAATAAGGATTCTAAGATAGTCGGTTAACACTAGTATCAAGCAAAAGTATGCCATCAAATGTAAGGCCGAAGCGGGCTGTAAGTGTACACTGCAGACTACTTAACCCAATCTTTAGCGCACGCCAGAGACTAGAAACTATTTGAGGTATTGTCGGTTCTTGTCTTCCGTTCGTTAATAGGCCTCATCGGTATTTTTCTTAAATCAATTTAGTTTTCAATTTAGTCATTCAAGCAATGAAGCTTTTTGAATGTATTGCAATCTGGTTGCTCAATATAATTTGGCCTCAACTGATGGAGAAATGAAGTCAACCTTTGAAGTGTCCGAACCACCCAAGCATTGTAATCCCCAAACTCATACGCACTCTGGCGCACCTCCTCAACTGCGTAACTAAAACTCAGTCAGCATGTTAGAAAAAAAAATGTTTTCAATCAGTCAAAATTGATATTTTTCGGAAATCAGTCAAAGAATACTTTTTTTAGTTATCAATTTCGTGTTTTGTATATAAGTATTTTTAGTTTTTGAAATTTTTCTGGTATGCCACCGAAATTTAGGAAGGTTTCAAAATCCCCAAAAAGGAGCCCTCCCGCATATATGTAAGATTGCAATTGCTGTGTTATATGATTTTATAATTAATCGATGCGTTGCAGTGCTCCAAGGCCGAAAAAACCAATAACATGGAGTCAGATTGGCCCAGGTTTAGGTATGTTGCGGTATCGACCGCAAATAAGGGAAGCCAGGGGCTTAGCTGTGTCGAGAAGAATTATGGTATGTAACTCTGATTTTTTTGTGCTTTAAGGGACATTGTGTCTGAGCAATTGGACTAGGGCGCATGCACTGAGGTGATAGTGGAATGAAGGTAAATTGCTGTTGACTTTCTAGTAGCATTGGTTGGTGCTAGTAGTTTCCATTTCGAAATTCATTCGGTAGTCGAAGACGAATAAAAGAAAAGCACGCGCTTTACAGCTTCTGTGCGCAGAATCTGTGTTGTGCAATATTTCCGGGCTTCGGATGCGTGAGGAGTCTGCATGAGGCGCTGCAGCTTTCCATCTTATGCAATCCTTGGCGGGCTGCTTGTACAAATGTACATTTTCGTGTATAGTTACTTATCGGGCTCCCAACAAATGAAGAATCAATGCCTGAGACACTGCGGCCTTTCATCCTCCGCGATCCCAGGCACGCTGCTTCCAGTTGTCCAGGCTTAGCGCTATGGCAGCCACGGAACAAATATCCGACAAATATCCGACGGATTATTTTGATTTCAAAAGAACCCAATATTGTTTCCCCTTTCCTACTTTGCACTCACCGCCACAAAGCAGGACTGGCAGAATAAAGATTTGATAGAGCAGCATTTTGTCCTTCGGGTGAGAAGTTTTGAACACATTCGTTTTGCCAAACAAAAGTAGCAGCGGCTTCCTAAGTTAATTCTCCGTCGGATCCTCGGTCAAGTTTCATTCGTGGAGTTGATGTTTACTCAAAGGTAGATGAACTTAACTACCTCAAAGTTATTGCTGTCAACAGTGATGTTTTGTCCTAGGAGGTGGATAGATGTTTGTTCGTTTGTTAACAGCATGTACTTGATCTTGTCCTCATTAACTTCAAGACCAACCAATTTCGCCTGTTCTTCAATCGCCGTAAAAGCATATAAGGGTACATTCACTATGAACAACCTCCTCGCTTATGAATTGAATGAGTTTTTAATTCTTGTTGACGCCGCCGGTCCTTTGCCTCTTTGGTTAGCGAAAAACGAGAAGCTGGTTCAACTTGGACGTACCCTAACACGGCACGTCGGGAACGGCCGATGATGTCGGTATCGTTCGCATTAGAGGGAGCCTTCAATAACATCGAGGCTGACGCAATTCTGCGCGGCCTTAGAAGGGCCCGGGTCAATAACAGTCTATGTGAATGGATTGGACAAATGCTAGGCACACGACGAATCAAGTCCTATCCAGGAGACGTTTGTATAGAACGGAAAGTCAGCAGAGGTACCCCACAAGGAGGCGTCCTCTCTCCGCTCATATGGATCCTAGTCATGGACGAACTCTTAAAAATACTAGAGCGGGAAGGCTTTATCGTGAGTGCTTACGCCGACGATGTAGCAATCCTGGTCCCGGGTAAATTCATCCCAGTCCTCAGTGAGCGACTCAGCTATGCACTCCTACTGGTCAGCAAATGGGTTGCGGAAAAAGGACTCGGAGTAAACCCAGACAAGACAGAAATCCTGCTGTTCACAAGGAAAAGGGCAATACCGGCCTTTGAACTACCAAGGATGAATGGAGTGCACCTACAAGTTTCCAAGACGGCAAGATACTTGGGGGTTATACTAGATTCCAAACTCAACTGGAAGGAAAATATAGAAGACCGGGTGAAAAAGGCATACGTGGCACTTTATGCCTGCAGAAGAACATTCGGCAACACATGGGGATTTAAACCACATGTGGTACACTGGCTGTACACAGCGGTGGTAAGACCCATTTTAACATATGGCGCAGCTGTATGGTGGAAGGCTACTGAGAAGAAATGCCATCTCTCAAGCCTTACTAAGATACAAAGGACGGCTTGCATCGGGATAACAGGGTCACTAAGGACCACACCCACTGCAGCCATGGAGGTAATACTTAACCTCACACCCCTGGACATACACTGCAGCAGCATAGCGGTTAAAACGGCCGTTAGACTCAGGGAGTCGGGACTATGGTCTTTCAGGCCCTACGGACACGCATCGGTCGAGGCAAGATGGAGAGCCTCGAAAGAAACAAAATTCACTGACTACCTACCACACACCTTCGCCTTCAAAAAGGGATTCGTTACCAGAATCCCAGAAAGAAGCGAATGGATCAATAGAACAGTCACGGAAGAAGGCGAAATAGCCATCTATACCGACGGATCCAAAATGGATGCGGGTACAGGTGCAGGCATCTTCTGTGAGACTCTGGGCCTGGGTATATCCTTCAGAATCAACGATGAATGCAGCGTCTTCCAGGCAGAGACAGCTGCAATCACTCAAGCCGCTAAGGAGGTGAAGAAGCGTAAACTGGCCGATAAGCAGATCACCATATACTCTGACAGCCAAGCGGCCATAATGGCCATGGAGTCAGCAGTTGTTAAATCAAGGACGGTGTTACAGTGCAGAAAACACCTAGACGAGATATCAACCGTAAACTCGGTGACCCTATGCTGGGTACCGGGGCACAAGGACATCTCGGGCAACGAAGAAGCAGACAAGCTGGCAAGATGCGGATCGGAGATGGATGCATCTCTGGCTCTGAAATCTTTACAAACTCCGCTCAGTACACTGTCACGGAAAATCGACGCTGAATCCATGAGTAGAACAAACCTACGTTGGACCAGCCTTGAAACATGTAGACACACGAGGGAGCTTTGGCCAGCGGTAAACAAAAGGAAATCTAAGGCCATAATCGGGCTGAACCGCAGAGACATACGCACACTGACAGGGGTCCTTACAGGACACTGCGTGGTGGGCCTACACGCGGAGCGGCTGGGCATAACGCACAACGATTACTGCAGGAGCTGTAGAGACGTCGAAGAGACAGAATCTATCCGTCACCTATTATGTGAATGCCCTGCCCTTAGTACTAAGAGATTCAAGATTCTTGGCAGCTACTTTTTTGAGGAGCTGGAGGATCTGAAAGACATTGAGCGGATCACAGAGCTGTTTAACAGCGGCATATTTTTTGTATTTGCAGGTTCAAAATTTTGGAAACCCCAACACCAATGGACACAATGGACCCAAACTGATGGTCTAAGTGAGCCGTGACAACAGTCACAAGGGCATCCATTTACCTACCTATCGTTCGCATACCCCAGTAGCGGGTGGCAATGCTGCGATGGTTGTATAGTCAGTAAGTGATTGGCAGGTCATACGTTCGAATTCCGACCAGGGCCATGATTTTTAAATTGAATACACACAACAAAACAGCGGTTCTATTGAAGATATTGCCTTCCACCTGCCCCGTACACTATTTTCCTCGAAAACAAGATAGAAGAAGTCACACTATAGCACATCTCCTTGCCAAAATCCGGTGCAAGTTTGGAATAATGCGGAAGAGCTTCTCCCAACCTGCAAATTACCCCGGGTATTTTCAAGCGTCACGTGACACAACTGGATCTTCAGTTTTGCCGGAATCTTATATTCTTCCATTGCCATGTAGAGCTCCTGACGATGAATGTTATCATAAACGGCTTTAAAGTCAATGAAAAGATAGTGAGTATCGATTTGAAATTCGTTGGTCTTTTCCAGCGTGAAAATGTAGTCTACTGTGGCTCTGCTGAGCCGGCGGCCACACTGGTACGTTCCGAATAGTGCGTTGCAGAACGGCTTGCATAGAATCTTATATGCGACATAAAGCAAGGATATGCCTCGATAGTTCTCGCAAGATCTAGGATCGCTTTTTGAAGGTGGGGCATATGAACCTAATAGTCCAATTATCTGGCTTGCTTTATTCCAGCCATAGTTGGTGGATGATTTGGTGCATGCGCCCTACTAAAATATCACCTCCGTATTTAAAGAGCTCCGCTGGTAAGCCATCAGACCCGGTCGCCTTATTGTTGGTAGGTTTTCTTATAGCTGAGCCAAACTCTTCTATACTGGGTGGTGAAATCAGTTTTTCATTGATAGGACGTGGGTTCTCTTCTTGCTTTATCACTCTCTCTACTTGATGCCCATTTAGCAGCTGTTGGAAATGCTGCTTAAATGCATTCCATGCGCCTCTTTAACTAGATTTCCGTCGCTGTTTTGAAGAGCTTGCATTCTGGTCTTGTAAGCCAGCGCACAGTTGTTTCGCTTTCTTGTAAAATCTCGCGATGTTGTTTCGATCGCGACATTTCGACTTCCTTGAGCTGGGAGGCTGATAACGCCCGCTGCTTTCTAAACATGATCATAAGCACATACATCATCATACCACGGGATTTTTCTCTGGGGTGGCTGGTAGCCTACGGTGGTTTCGGCTACGTCGTTGATGATGTCACGATTTTGGATCAACAAATTGTTGTGGCGCTTGTGGGTTGTGAATGCACAGACATAAGTCTCTCGCTCATCCGCTGTGTGTCGACTCTGGCTACTCCAGGTGTGCTAAGGCGTCCAACGTCGAATTTCTTCTTATGGGCAGTTCGCAGCTTCTTCTCATTGGACAGTCGAGCTCTTAATTTAGTTGCAACAAGAAAATGGTCGAAGTCACCCTTTTAATACGAAGTCTCCGTACTAATAATGACTGTTTCGATTTCACTTTATATCCATAGCCACGAAATTTCAGTTTCAATCATTCTCGATACGGGAAAATCCCAAGTGAATTTGAAATGTTACGCAAAATTCTCTTGTTGAGAAGGATCCATATTGAATCAATTAATCCATTTACATGAGAGGTTCAGTTCGGGTGCAGTTCGAATTGGATTCGACGTGGCTGTTTCCACGGCACTTCTTTTCGTTTATACGGAAGGAAAACTACTCGGAGTATTTCTATTTTCTCCATGCACGCTTCGTTATTTAATATGGCGACAACCAAATTTTCGAGTACACATCTTATATCAGGTATGATTGAAAGTGAAATTTCAAAATGGCTGCAAATCAGATGGGAAATTTTTGTGGCGTGTGGTATAAAGTGAAATCGAAACCGTCATTACTTTTACAGTGACTTCATATTAAATGGGTACCTACGCATGATGTTAACTGCACGGCGGCCTAAGGTATTAAAAAGAAAAAATGACAGATCGGAAACGATAAGAGGAGGAACACAAAGGAAGTTGAAAATTCACACCGCAATAATTATTAAACTATTTTGGTATATTTCCTCCGCATAATGCTTCTGCCAATCTACCCTTCACGCGTGCGAAAACAGTGTTTTAACCAAAAAAGGACCGTGTCCACGGGCACCATCACAGATTGAATCCAAACAACATTGACTCAATCCGATCATAAAATTGTCTGCAATCGGATTGAAAGATGCAGTTTGACAAATGAGAGAGTGTGTGTGTGTCGGTTTGGTTTTCTTTCTATTTATTAAGTTGATTGGCTTGGAAATTTTGTCGCCACAACAGCAACAGCAAAATCAGCAACACCTTAATTTCAGCGACAACAATAGCATTCCCCTCTGTACGAGAAATACTAAATTCGCTGTCGCTGTACAAATTCTACCAATCCTGTGACGATGTTTTCAGTTTTCCCAACATTCAAATACCTATATTTTGAGCGTTTTTTTTTTGTTGTTGAGAGAATCTGTCTCTCTTGTGCTGTGTGCGGTTGCTGTGGTAATGGGCGCGTTCAATTACAAGTCAACTACTAGTGACTACTATTTTAACTTTTCTCATTGCTCAACTAACTCACGTGACCATCGTTTGGCACGTGATAGAAATTTAATTAGTAGTGAACTTGCAGTTAACTTGCAAATTGAACGCGCCAAATGTCTTTCACACCACAGAGGCTGTCTAATGTCTTCCGCTATAAAGTTGAATCGCAACGGTTCTTTGTGATGGGTTTCATTGATTTCCTATGGTTCAACTGGATGCGTTCGTAAATGCGAAGCTCCAAAGTGTGATTGTGTTTCACGCATAATTTGTTTGGTATATTTAAAATGAAATTCTCTTTTCATCTAATGTGATCTTCTCCCCCCTTTTCTCCCCGCAGAACTCACCAGCCTGTGTTGTAGCTCCAGTCTATGCAGCTGTTGAGGAATTCGCCGAGTGGTCCTCTGCCTTAGTCGATAATGTTTTCCAAATTGCCAAAGAATTACATCGTAAAACGCTGCAGCAGTTGAAACTTCCTGCGAACTCAAACTACCCCATCCAATGTGTATGTCCGACACTATTCGTCAATTACAATAAAGTAACAATCCTGGTGAGATCAAGTCCAATGTTAACACCCTTACATGGCGGACTTACCTCCACCCCAGGCGATGATCAAGTTCGATGGCTAGGCATGCTTATGAATGATCATCACGGAGTTATGCTTCAATGTGGAAGTAAAACATTTTCTTATTGGAAAGACAGGGACAAGTTCTTTGCCTTTATCCCAGATGGGTTGGGAGCGATTGAATTTTCGATGCCGGTCCTGTTAAAATCGAATAACTTGCTAAAACTTCTCGAACACTGTTTGAAAGCGGAACGCGGACTTTGTTACCTATACACTCTGAAAGTTCTCAGCAAAGAGAAAATCGACATGAATCTGCACAATCTTAATAAGGAAATATCAGACCCACCAGATACAGAAGAAGCGATCGATGATGTACCCAGTGTCAGCGAAGTCGAATCCGAAGAACCACCTCCACCGGCAGATACTTCGGCTAAGACCAAACGAGACAGGAAACAAGTTGATGAAGCGGAATCAGCAGAACGAGGATCCTCTGAAGATGTTTTATTGACATTAAGTTCGGATTATATAGCATTACCTGGCAATCGAGGAATCCTAGCAGGGAAAGAGTATTGCAAGGATCCCGACAGAATTCTCCACACTAATATCGCGGCAGCAATGTTCTTACATCATGTGCCCGCCAATCTGTGGACATCGGCTATAATCCGTGACATCATGAAGCTAGGGAAGATTATCTTCTACCATAGTGATGAGTTGCTGCAGAACGAGGACTGGATGGATCGCATCAAACTACCAATCAAGTTCATGAACAAATACTTCTCGTTGAACTTCGAAAAAATGGTTTTCGGAGGGGTGCAATCTGTGGACTCGGACATTCTGAGTATAGAACAGGGATTGATCAGGTTTTTTCAAGGCAATGATACTGGCCTGGTGGTAGGACCGCAAATGGTACTGGTGTGGCAGCAGAAAAATAACTACTTCATGTTCGATCCCAAAGAACGCGACGGTTTGGGCAGGAAGTGGACCAAAATGTTGTCGGCTAGCTTGGGAAGTACGGCTTCGGCTGGAAGCGCCTGCGTTACATGGTACCGAAGTCCAAAGAAATTAGCAGAAGTTTATATGGACAATATTGCGTTGAAGCATCGAAAAGATCCCTATCGCATTATTAAGATTCGAGTTTTTGAAAAGCCATCTAAGGCTAATGACGAAGGAGACTGGATTGGGGTCTCTTCAAATAGATGGATATTGGTTGGAACAAAGTCGCTTTGTGATTATAGCTATGCTGAGGACACCTTACGCATTGGAAAGGCTCTTTGCATAGGGGTGTCGGCCTTGATTCACGCTATTGACACTCCAGAAGAAGACTGGGAAAATGCCACTATTGACAAGGTGCTAAGCGAGGGTATAGAACTGCTTAAACTGTCACTGGGGCCGCATGCTGCGAAACAGACGTTCACTTTAATGAGCATAAAGAGAATCGTGGATATCGCAGGCAGACGCGTGCGTTTGAATATTGTAGACTGCATGATACAGGGAGAAATGTTGGCAGAGGGCAAAGCCAAAGGATCCGTGCCATTGGAGATTGGTAAGTTATATATATATTCCTATTTATTTATTTAATTTTTGTTAAGTCAATAAGAAAATAAAATGGGTTGATGACGATGCAATTCGGTTACAGTCACAGTCGGTTATCCCAGACGAAATAAAGAGTTTTAAGCAAGTTTAGGTTTGGGACTTTGAAAACGATTTAATTGAATATTTTTAGGGGAATTTCTTCAAAAGTTTCCCAAATGTATTTACAATTAATTCGACTAAATTTTTTTTTGAAATCGACGAACATGAGATAGAGTTGCTATATAAATTCAGTGGTTTGATTGAGATTGATGTGTATAGGTTGGCAATGTGGCTCTATAGTTGCGTCGTCAAAACACAAGTCCATTGGTCTATCTTAATCCGTGAGGCTGATTTTTTTAAGTGAAACTTCTTCAGTGGCGGTAGAATAAGAACAAAAAAATATGACACGGAAATTGAGACGCAGGTATAGGGCCTTATATTTTAAGATTTTATGTGTGAACTCTTTATAGGACCAGAAACAAAAACAAGTGTGCAATTTTTTACATCCTTCTATTTGCCATGAATACTTTTCTTATATCTGCGTCACAGCGCGTCCATCCTCTGCGATCACGGACGCGCTGATTGCGGTTGTCCATACCAAGTGCGTTGGTATCTGATATGGCTTGGTCTTTAAAACAGTGGTTCGGTCTTTTTTGCCCAGGTTCGACCTGGGGGCTGGGCTGGAAGATCGGGAGTCGGGATCTTTAATTATGGATGTCCATGTCCATATTCGAGGCTGGCTTCTCTTTCATAATAAGATGATAACTTGATGATTCCTACCGGTATTCAGACGAACAAGTTTGGTCGGTCTGCAGCCCGAAGAATCATTCCAGCTATCAAATGTTTTGTTTAAAGAAGACCAGTCATCAAAAGAAGCTCTTACTAATGACGCTGGGAAGCCCAACACAATTGTAGGTCCTTAGAAGACTTTATCCGAGACTTGGCGAGTAAGTTCGTCTAAGATCTCATTTCCCGTGATTCCAATATAGCCCGGAACCCCCAGACTCATTGTATTCAGTCCGACCGAACTCAAAAAGTGCTTAAGTTGAAGCTTAAGGGTAAAGACGAATTTCGAATTTGCAGCAGCTGGAGTTCTATTGTCAATGCATCAGATCGCATATCTACGAGACAATGATCGTAGAATGATTCCCGCGCAGTATCATCGAAACTCCAGTATGAGTTACACCAGAAGCCATTCCTTCCCAATCGTGGGATGGCCTTCAAGCGGGCCCCGATGATATAAATATCAGGTGGTGGGAGATTCATCAGAATACCTAGAGCATTCCAGACGTACCCGGGAAGTCCCCAACGGAGCCGAGACATACAGGTCAATTGGAGCTTATTCAAACCAACAACTATGGTTGGCAGATGGCCAGGACTCGATGGGGA
Organism: Portevinia maculata; assembly: GCA_949715645.1. Lineage (NCBI taxonomy): Eukaryota > Metazoa > Arthropoda > Insecta > Diptera > Syrphidae > Portevinia > Portevinia maculata. The sequence goes on along the minus strand of OX454527.1, from coordinate 191,510,078 downwards.
TCTTCCAGAGTCCAGCTCAAAAACAATATATCCAACCCTTCGAAATCTTTAATATAATTGCTGATTTGTTTCAATTTATGAAATTTAAATCAATTAAGAAAGCTTCAAGTGCTGACTCCATGAGTCGGCGCAGTAACCATAAAAAAGTTTTATAAAAAAAGGAATTATCTTTTTTAAGGGTTCTTTCAGGGCGCAGTGAGCGACGAGTCCAAGTTCCGAGTTTCATCGAGCGTCATCCCTTAAGCGATTAGTACTGTGAAAATGACCTTGTCAAGTGCTGTTCGTCGTAGTATTTTGCTTGAAAGTCGTTCTAATATTTAAAAATTTATTATACAATCGAAAAAACAATAAATTTGGCTTACAGCATATAAACCAAGAAAGGTCAAATTATATAAAATTTATAATAAAATGACCAATGACCAATTTTAACAATACCTTCAAATGCCAGTTCCATCCTTTGATGTCTAGATAAAGCTCGTACAAGATTAACAAAACAAAGAAAACGCGCTCTGTTACGTAGATTTTAGTTAGCTACAAAGTTTAAGAAGCAAGGATTGCTTTCTATTAATTTTCATTAAAAATGGGGGCCTTGCATTCTGAAGGGTTTTCAATGAGAAGCATTGCCAAGAAAATAGGCCGAAGTGACCACGTTCTGAGAAATGACATAAAAAACAGTGCTTCATACGGTAAAAATTACAAGGGAAGGACAAAAAACGCCTTAACAGCTCAGGACAAAAGAAAAATCATAAGAATAGCATCAAATTTAGCTGTCTCCACAAGCAAAATAAAGGAAAAAGCTGGGATAACTGCAAGCACATCAACTGTTCGGCGAGCTATTTTGAGTGCAAAACATCTAAAATTAAAAAAAAAAAACTAAAAAAAGCCCCTACTAAAAGCCGTAAGAAAAGAACAACGGTTGGAATTGGCACGCCTTCACATGACATGGGACACCAACCTTGGAAGAGCGCTAAATTGGCGAAACGTGTTTTTTTCAAATGAAAAAAAATTGATTTGGATGGCCCTGATGATTACAACTACTACTTCCATGATCTTAGAAAATAAGAAAAGTTTTTGACACGTCACCATCCGAGGCAAGGAGGAGTAATGGTTTGGGGAGCCATTTCGTACAATGGGCGTTCGATTTGATTTTCATTTCCAACAAAATGACGGGAGTTTCCTACAAAGCTCTTTTGCAATCAGCCTTCCCCACCATGAAAGAACTGTTCGGACCTCTACAGTGATTATTACAACAAGCTCAAAGCTTTCATCTGTACTACCAAAATATTGGAGGTCTTCGAACTAAACTCAATCAGTTCCTACTTTTTTCCTCCTCGCTACAATATGACGTCATGGCTTTCACCGAAACTTGGCTGTCTAGCAAACATCATAATGCCGAAATTTTTAATAACCAGCAATACTCGGTATTCCGAAAAGATCGATGTGCTGATTTGACTGGTTCCGAGAGAGGCGGCGGAGTGTTATTGCTGTTCGTGCTTCTTTGAATGCTGTAGAAGTTGATTTACCCCACTTATCCGATCATTTAGATGTTGACCAAATAATAGTCAAGATAAGAATTGACAACACCAAAAACATTTTGTGTATCGTAAGTTATATCCCACCAAAGAGTTCTTTTGAATTATATAAACTTCATGTAGATAACTGTTGTTCTGTATTAAATAACTTGAATGATAATCAGCATATCCTCATTATGGGGGATTTTAATTTGCCGAATTTAAATTGGTTACTTGATTCCGATGACCTAAAAATCGTTCCTTTTAATGTAAATTTTGATTTTGAGAGTGAAGTAAATAGTTGATACTTTTGCACAATTTGACCTTCGGCAAATTAATAATATTAAAAATTCTTTAGACCGTACTCTTGACTTAGTTTTTGTCGATACTGAGTTTAACGTCAACATTAGTAAATGTATCCTTCCATTTGTGCCAGATTCAATCCACCATGTTGCATTAAGCCTAGATTTTCAGTTCTACAAATTTGTTAAGCCAATTTCTGTTTCAAACTTTAAGTACAATTTTCATAGAGCCAATTTTGGTAATATTAAAAATTGTATAAATGGTATTGCGTGGTCTTCAATATTTGATGGCATAGACTTGAAACACTCATACAATACCCTGATCATGATAGTCAATGACATAATCGACGTAAACACACCTAAGGTTAAAGTTAGGAGAAACTCAAAGCCCATATGGTTTAATAAAAGATTAATCCATCTAAATAACCTGAAAAACAAGACTTATAAACAATTGCGCAAATCATCTTCTGATCGAGAATTACTTCTGAAATATATGACTCTTCAAAAAGATTTTAAAGTTCTTAACAAATTTTTATATAAGCAATATGTCCTTTCAGTGGAATCAGACCTGAAAGTCAATAGTAAACGATTTTGGAGTTTCATCAATTGCAAAAAACAATCGACTGGAATTCCTAATAGTATGAAGTATAATGGCGAGTTGTCAACAGACCTCTCAGTTATTTGCAACATGTTTGCTAGCCATTTCAAATCTGTTTATTCAAATAATACGCCTATCTTACGAGCAGGTACGATATCTGACTACTCCACGAATTCTATTAACGTTGGTAGCATATACTTATCTATTTCTGAAGTAGTAGTTGCGCTGTCCGATTTAGTATCCGACATGAGAGGAGACGTTGATGGTATTCCTCCCATTATTTTAAAAAGATGCGCGGATGAACTTTCAGCGCCACTTCATATGCTCTTCAATAGTTCCTTGGAGCAGGGAATTTTTTTAGATGCTTGGAAGAGCTCATTCATAACACCGATTTATAAATCTGGTCCCAAACAAGATGTTACTCACTATCGTCCAATATCGAAAATTCCCACTATCCCGAAATTGTTCGAAAAACTTGTTTGTGGTAAACTTACAGCTCTTCTTAAGTCCACAATTTCTTCGTATCAGCATGGTTTTATTGCTGGAAGATCCACAGAGACTAATCTGACAATTTTAACAAATTTTATAGCAAACAACATGGAAATGGTATGCAGTGCGATGTCATCTACACAGATTTTGCAAAAGCATTTGATCGGGTAAACCACGATATTCTTCTTAATAAATTGCGTAACAATGGTTTTCACTCAAGTCTCTTAGAATGGTTCAATTCTTACTTAAGAGGACGCTCGCAGTTTGTTAGGATTAATGGTATTGTCTCAGATCGCATTGACGCTACTTCGGGAGTCCCTCAAGGCAGCCATCTTGGGCCTTTGTTGTTTCTTTTATTTGTTAATGATATTCCCAATGTCATCCTTAATTCTGAATGCTTAATGTTCGCTGATGACTTGAAAATTTTTCGATCTATTAAATCACCCCAGGACTGTTTATTGTTGCAGGATGAACTCAATAGATTATCAGATTGGTGTACACTTAACTGTTTAAATCTTAATGTTTCAAAGTGCAATAGCCTTACATTCTGCCGGAAACGGGAACAAATTCAGTTTACCTACAGCATAACAAATCTACCTTTGGAAAGCATCGCATCCAAAAAAGACTTAGGCGTATTATTTGACTATAAACTCAACTTCAATAGTCACATAGACTACCTCGTCACAAAATGCAGGTCAATGATGGGATTTATTTTGCGAAACTCTCAAGATTTTTCTGACCCGCATACACTTAAATACCTATATTTTGCATATGTGAGGTCTTCCCTAGATTACTGCTCTGTTATCTGGAATCCATATTATATGGTTCACTCTAGAAGGATAGAGAAGATTCAAAAATGGTTTACTAGAGCTGCGATAAAAAAGCTTAATTGGAATATCGACTTGCCACCATATAATATCAGATGCCAGCTGATTGGAATTTTGCCTTTATGTATTCGGCGGAGGTATTTTTCGATCATGTTTGTGAGAGACCTAATAACTAAACATATAAATTGTCCTTACCTGCTTACACAGATCAGATATCGAAGACCCGTGATACCATTGAGAAATCAAAATATTTTTGTTGAGCCTATGCATAGAGTACAATACGGATATAATGAAACAATAACTAGATGCTTAAGAGAAGCTAATTCAATTGGGAATCTCATTGATCTTCACTCTAATATAAGTAGAAATACGTTCAAAAATCAATTGCTTATACTTTTAACAAACTTTGGTGAGGTTAATTAAGTATGTTAATAATTTGTCGAATTAAGTATGTATGTAATCCATTAGAGGACCAAGTGTACCTCAGTTGATGAAATGAAATAAATAAATAAATAAAGACAATGTGTCAATCCACAACGCTCTTGCCATGAAAAGCGTTCTTGCCGAAGAAAATGTGGAATTGTTGCCGTGGCCACCTTATTCACCAGACCTCAATATAATTGAAAATGTTTGGGGATGACTCACACGTAAAGTTTACGAAGGAGGTAGGCAGTATGAGACCTGTCGCAATAAAAGAGGCCTGGAGGACGATTCCCTTAAATTATTTAGAAAAACAGTATGATTCACTTAAAAATAGGATTTTTGATGGGATTTAAAAAACATGGTGGTTGTACAAAGTACTGAAAATATAAAAAAAAAACAAAAATAAAAATAAAAGAGAACAAAGTAAATTAAAAAGGATATGTTTCATTTTTAAGAGATTTTAACAGGTGCGTCTAATCATGTGAACAAAAAAAATTGCACTTTTTCTTACGGCATAGGCAAGAAAGAGAAGAAATATCCGTTAACTTCCACTCACCTACCATTTGTTTGTGTTTTTTTGTTGAGAACTTAATAACCTTTCTAATAAATGCAATTTTTTGATAATTGTTACACGCACTAACAAAAAAATTAAATTTATGTAAAAAAAATGTGTGCGTCTAATCAAGTGAAGAGCACTGTATTACACTGAGACCTATTGGTCTATTGTGTACCCTGCTTGTACCTCGGAGAGGTTCATGCCCTCTTTCAGAGCCCTCTCTAGATACTTCTTTTGTGAAGCATATCGAGGTATTGCTCTGATTGATCCTTGGCAGGTCATACTCCTTAGAGCACAGCGTCCAGTCCAGTTTCGTTGATGAATCTGAGAATGAGCTGTGGCTCCATGGTTTGTTTGTTCTTGCCTATTATTTGGTGCCGCAGAATCATCAGAGTGCGTCCTCTGATTTACCTCTTGAGTCTTCCTAAGAGTTTCTTTACTTGCCCCTAGTCAATTATCAACTGTCGATTAATCTTCGCAATAAGGCTCCTAGTCTATTCAGTCCGTATAGGCATTCTTACACGAGTTTTGACTTTGGGTTTCCTGATGCTATCGTCGCTAGGTATGGCAAGAAGTGGGAGTTTTTTGAGTAAGTCATCGTGTTCTTTCGAACCGATGCATTTTCCTCTTCCAATTTCCTCTTTTGCCATCCTTGGGATTGTTATGTTAGCCTCGTTCATCACCATGATGTGTAGAGTGGTTAATTCCGAAAACACTTCCATGGCTGCGGCTGGGCAGCTACGCATTGCTCCGGTAAGCGGGTGGCCTTCTTGAATATCTCCTCTGTATGTTTTCGCCAGGGGAGTTTACTATCTAGATGAAGTCCTAGATACTTTACTTCTTTGACTGGTATCAATGTCGTGCCTGATAGGCTAATGTCCCCAAGTCTTTGAAGTTGTCTTTTCCTTGTGAATGGTACTATCGTTGTTTTCGCCGGATTGATGTTGAGTTCGACAGTATGGCACCATTCCTTGGTTACTTTAAGCCCCCTTTGTATGATGTACCCAAGGGTTTCTTCAAACTTACCTCTGGCAATCAATACAATGTCATCGGCGTACGCCTGACAGTTGATGCCAAGGTTAGTTAATTTTTCCAGCAGTTCGTCTACAACTAGGTTCCACATTAAGGTTGATAGTACAACTCCTTAATAAGTTCATTTCACATAATGACACTTTAATATTTTTTTCTGGATATGAAATATTTTTTTTTGTTTTATTAAAAATCTTAAAAATCCTTTTATAAACAGTATTTGTTTTATCAATATTAAAAACCAGCCCAATCTAGTTATGACGGCTGTCACATACGATCTCTATAAAAATATATATTAATCACGAATGAAACCAAATTGTTCGGCTCAATCGCCACAGCCATTCTATCCACCGATCTATTCCGACTTTCGACGTCGAGTGTGCCTTCAAAATTGGCCTTTAGTTTTTCTTGAACAACCTTAGTCTAAGAGCCCGCAGTAAATTTTGGACGTGATAGGCAAACGGATAAATTTTGCGTAAATATATAGCTCTGATGTCCATGATTGCAAATTGGGCCGTCTGGTAGCACGTAATGGCAGCTGAGGGGTGTAACGGCATGTTAAAAATCCGTTATAATGCAAAATAGGAATAATTGGTGCAACCACTTGAATTTGGTGGCAAATAATAGAGTACGAATACCTCAGTACAAACATATGTATCCAAGACGTTTTAGGTGTCGCCAAAACCCTGCCAGACGCGGCGGAAGTGCGTTAAAAATTCCAATTTTGAATAATTAATGCAACCGCACCAATTTCTCCTAAAACGTAGGATATTACAATACGAATACAAATATGAAGGTCCAAGACGTTTTGGATGTCGCCAAAGGCTTGCCAGACGAAGTCGAAATATTAACAAAAAGCCAATTTGGAATAATTGATGAAACCACTTAATTTTTGTTTTAGAATTTAGAGAAAAATGCCATGATAGCAAATATATAAGTCCAAGACGTTTTACTTGTCGCCAAGTCCTTGCCAGACGCATTCAAAGGATCGAGATCCGCTGAAAATACCCTATTTATACAAAAAAACTTGCAACTCAACCTTGAAAAATTGACGCAACCACACAAAATCTTTCCTACATATAGAATGAAACATCACAAACAAAACTGCATAAGTCCAAGACGTTCCACTTGTCGCCAAGTCCTTGCCAGACGCATTCAAAGGATCGATCATCACTTTCTCTATTCCACTTGGTTTTCCAAAACAAAGTCATACTAATTTTGTTACCTCCCGTTAGTTTGAGATAATCTATTTTTAGAAACAACCAGTTGGTCTATTGTGGTAAGATTATAGCTCTAGTTACAAATTGTTTTTTGCGGTAATAAAATGGGTGACTGTGAAGCGCCAAGTGTAATTTGTGTTTTTCATGACGGATCTCGATCCTTTGAAAGCGTCTGGCAAAGACTTGGCGACAAGTAAAACGTCTTGGACTTATATATTTGCAATCAAGGCTTTTTTCTCTAAATTCTAAAACAAAAATTAAGTGGTTGCATCAATTATTCCAAATTGGCTTTTTGTTAATATTTCGACTTCGTCTGGCAAGCCTTTGGCGACATCCTAAAACGTCTTGGATACATATGTTTGTACTGAGGTATTCGTACTCTATTATTTGCCACCAAATTCAAGTGGTTGCACCAATTATTCCTATTTTGCATTATAACGTGCTACCAGACGGCCCAATTTGCAATCATGGACATCAGAGCTATATATTTACGCAAAATTCATCCGGTTGCCTCTCACGTCCAAAATTTACTGCGGGCTCTTGGTCTATTAGCAACTGCAAAGAATATACAAATAGGTACTTCTTGCACTCCAATACCCCCAAAGAGCGGCATTATTTCCATAAAAAAAGAAGAAAGATCAACCAATTTTATTAGCTTTCATAATGACAAGTTGCTCGAAATGTTCATCTGTTAAATTGCGTCTCTGTTGGCGGTTGCTGACAGCAGAAAATGAAAAAAGTCCTTCAACAGGTGCAGATGAGGGTAGTGGGGTATTGTACTTCATAAATATGTTTTTAATTACTGGATATCGTCTCAAACAGCTCCAGCTACAGTCATCATCCTTTAAATAGCGGCTAACCTCTTTTTCTATGTACAGTTTAGAAGCTACGCGTTGCTGCACAGATTCTAAAAGTACAAAATTAAGTAAGTTCTAAAATGTGATTTAAGTTTTTAAAATCAACAAATTACCCTGAGTGCTTTGATCAAAATCGAAAAACGAGTGTTCAGAAACACCTCTTGAAAATTGATTGGCTTCTGGTTCGAAGTCCATTGCATATTTAATAAAGAGTAATTTGAGGTCATCAAGAGATGCATTTAAGGGCTTAATGAATCCCAGTTTTACAGCTGGGCACGATATTGCAGCCACCACTGCATTATGACATTCTGGGCGTAGTTCAAAGAAATTACGAAATCTTCCAACCAAAGCCTTTTCCATTTGTTGAGTGATATCCTTGAGATAATCTAGGTTTCTGGATTCATTGAATTTACGTAGTTTCACTTTAGTTGTCACCAAAGTTGGCAAAAAATAACCATAGAACATATTTTTCTCATCCGCAAGAAAGTTCAATGCGTTCGCAATTGGTTCCATTAAGGAGCAGTACTCGTCCAAATACTTGACTTCTGTAGGATGAAACTTAGGGACATTCAAAGCCAAACACAGGTCGTCAAGGTTCTGCTTATGCTCAAGTAAATGCTTCAGTGCGTCGAACAGAGAGTTCCAACGTGTAGCTTTTGGAGTTTTCAATGAGCAGTTAAGCAGTATTTCCATTATGTAAGTTGTTTCCGGCCTTTTACACCTATCCCAAATGCTAGAGCATCTACACCAAGACAAATATATATATTAAGTACCTTTTCAAGTGCGAGAACATATTTAAATACCTCTGCATTGAGCTCTGATGTATAGCATATATCTTGTCATTGCTCTTTATTATATTTATGAATTCAATCGTCGCCAGGCCACTTAAAGTGTTGCCACCACATCCTTGTTGTTTTGGTAAATTAGGCGGTGAGACGGATACAAATTCAGCATTACCTTGTACAATGTCTGTGGATCAAGATTTTACAATATGCTAATTGCAACAACAAAACCAACTTACCTTTGGTTCCCAATTCCACAAAAGCATCTCTAAGATTTTCACTATTTTCTACAATAGTGCATGCAAGTTTGTCTCCAACAAGACCAAACTCTTTGTTGATACACTCGACAAGGTCTACAATTTTGTCAACCGTGGGTGTTCCAGTAAAACGCCGACAAGCTAAGGCAAGGGATTGCCTGTTAAGACTCGAATCAATCCAATGGCATGCGTATCCAAAAAACATGTTATTTTTACAGGACCAGTTATCTACCGTTGTGCAAACATGCTTTACGTTTCTTAAACGATCCTTTATATCAGTTTTAATACGCTCGTATAACTTTGTGCTTAAAAGTTTGGTCATTAACTTTGGGGTCTTCACTTGATAGGGATTATTATCAAACAATTTGAGAAACGACGAATTTTCAACAATCAAGGACGACGCAAAGGAATCGACAATGAATGTTAACAACTTTTTGTCAAAATTCGATTGGTCAATTCCTTTTGTCTCCAACGCAGAATGAGTGCTATTCAAAAAACAATGCATGAGACTTATTTTCCAACCATGTTCATTGTTCAAAAATGCACAATTACCTGCCGCTAGAAATTGAGCTACCTGCCGTTGAGGAGTCATCACTGAATTCTTCGTTTGGTTCATTCCATTCAGGCTCTTCCTTCACCGTCACTGCCTGTGTCGTATTTTCTAAAATATACTCTTCGTAATGTTTTCGGTGTACATCTTTTAGGTGCTCAACGAAATTGGCGGTGACTTCTAAGGATCCTGTAATTGAATTATTCTTGGGGCAAAACTGACATACAGCGATGACACCTTTTGTAGGTCTTCTGTCGGCGGTGTCCGCAACCTACATCGATAGATATGTCTTTAAATGGCAAAATCCTTTAACAAATAGTCAGATTTATAGTACTTGATTAACGATCTTGAAATATTTGCCATTCAAAATTAGGGGGGTGCCTTCCAAACTGTGACAGGAAATATCCGAAGGACTACTGTTTTATAAACGAAACTTCATTTGGAACTGCGTGGACATTAAAAAAACGATTTACATACCTCATCACTAGAACTGCCTTGTCGTTTCCTTCGGTTCTCAGTCTTGGTCCATTGGTCGACATTTCTAAGGGTTCGTTTGTCACCATGCATTCTGCTTCCATAGGATCACGGAAACCCGTCCTGCAATTTTCAAAAAAAGATACAAAAATAATTTTATTTAAAACAACGACTATCAGTTTGTGCATATTTTAATCGACTGCGACGCAAGCACACATAACACAATTTGGGGCAGCCGGGATACAAATAATAGATGTGAGTCGCTATTAGAATATTTATATAGCAATAACCTCGTCTTTCTAAATAAGGGAAATAAACCCACTTTTAGAAATTACATAAGAGAAGAAGTCCTAGACCTTACTATCTCATCTCCTTTTATGAAAGATATCATAGAGGGCTGTCATGTGTCTGGTGAGGCATCTCTAAAAGATCGAAAATCTAGCGGTCAGATCTGACATGCTGGTGCCAGCAGCACCAAATGATGCAGATGCCGCGCAATGTCAAATTAATGATATCATTCTTGCCTCCTTCAAGTTGCAAGGTAAAGCGAACTGTGGTTAAAAGGTGCGTACTATGGTGGAAGGACAACCTTGAGACTATCCGAAAGAGGTGAGAAAGCTTTTTAACAAACCCAAACGCACCGGGACGCATGGGAACAATATAAATCCCTGCTGACCATGTACAACTTAGAGTTGCGTAGATCGAAAAGGGCCTCCTGGCGTGTAAACTGCGAGAAGATTAAACAACTTCCAGCGGTGGCACGCCTCCAAAGGGCTCTGTCAAAGGATCAAGCAAAAGGCATAGGGTTGTCAATCAAATCAGATGGTTCAACCACACGCGACCGGGAAAAAACGTTGAAAACTTTGCTTCAGGCTCACTTCCCAGGGTTTCACATGATGGACATTTCAAATGACCATATAGCGGAGTTTTGAATTCCAAGAAAACTGAGCAGAATTAATAGTTTATCCGGAACACTTTTTACTCCGGATAAGGTTAAATGGGCAATTAACTTATTTAAACCATTCGAGGCATCAGGGACAGACGGTATTTTTCCAGCCCTCATTCAAAATGGAATGGAAGTTTTATTACCATCCATGATTGCTTCAACTGAGGGTATATACCTATTACCTGGAGGGAGGTAAACGTGGTATTCCTACCTAAACTGGGAAACAAGCCGAGCGAATTACCTAAATCATATCGTCCGATAAGCCTGACATCGTTTTTTTCTGAAAACAATGGAAAGGATTATTGACGTTCATATTAGAGAATGCTTATCAAAAAGCATGCCTCTGCACCCATATCAATATGCGTACCAAAAGAGCAAATCAACGGAGGGCGCTCTGTTAAAACTAACAACAGAGATAAAAAACGCCTGCCGGTGTAAAGAGATTGCACTATGTGCCTTTCTGGATATAGAAGGTGCTTTTGACAACACTGGATATGAATCCATATCAAATGCTTTGTACATACACAATAGACAAACGAACTACAGAATGGATCAAAGCGATGCTGGAAAGTCGCAAAATAACTGCCTCGTCAGGAATGACCTCAGTATCAGTAACAGCTGTAAGGGGCTGCCCACAAGGGGGAGTACTTTCACCCCTCTTGTGGTCCTTGGCCATCGATTACCTGCTACACAAGACGAGCAATTTGGGCTACACTACAATTGGGTATTCCGATGATATCGTCATCATTGTCAGAGGCAAAGACTCAATTGGAGTCACATTAAAAATGAAAAATGCTCTAAAGTGAGCCATATACTGGTGCATCAAGGAAAATCTTTCCATAAATCCCAGTAAAGCCGTCATCGTTCCTTTGATCAAAAGGAGGAAATTAGACCTAGGTCTAATCATAATTAACGACACGGTCGTAAAGTATTCCGAAGAAGTCAAGTATCTTGGAGTAATCCTAGACTCCCACATTAACAACAAAATCACTAAAGCTAATTGAGCTTTATGGGCCTGTCGCTGCACATATGGCAGAACCTGGGGAATCTCTCCAAAGACCGTCCACTGGATCTACACAGTAGTGATAATATCCATTATAACGTACTCATCCAATGGACAACAAAGATCTCAATAGAGAAGCTCAAAAAGGTACAACGGCTTGCGTGCCTATGTATCTCTGGAGCCATGCGAACCTGTCAGCTGCCATAGAGGTAATAACAGAACTAACACCTCTCCACATATACATTCAAAAAGTGGCGATCCGCAGTGCAATAAGTCTAATACAGTTAAACCAGATAAGTGTTAACGATCTTAAGAACCTTCTCGATGAACTGCCAGAACTTAACATGAACTGCGTGGTCACAGACCGTATTCAAAAAACACTATGCTTCAACGAACGGTTCTCCACGGAGATCCCCAAGAGAGAAGCATGGGTTAGTAATAACCCACTAAACAGCCACAATGGCATAAAGTGGTATACGGATGGTTCTAAAATGGAAACGGGGGTAGGAGCGGGAATATACGAACCAAACAAACGCTTTACAATACCCATGGGAAAAATCCCCAGCGTATTTCAAGCAGACCATTCAAGAATGCGCCAGCCACATTTATTCATCTGGCATAAAAGGTGCAATCATCCATATATTCACGGATAGTCAAGCAGCTATAAACGCCCTTAGCTCGCACACCATTGACTCCAAATCAGTCATGTACTGCTTCAATACCCTTTAAACACTCGAATTAAGAAACAAGACCAAATTATGGTGGGTTCCGGGTCATGAAAATAGCAGATTCTCCTGAGTACCGACTCTCTTGAAGAGGGCGAGTCAGCTGAACACATTTTTTATGTGAATCTCCAGCCCTTAATGGAATGAGAAAGAAGATCGTTTTCAGGGAACATATGAGTCCCGAAGACATAAAGAAATTTTCTACTGGTAAAATTATCCGCTTTACACGGAAAGTAGAATATCTACTTTTTCTGGCCCATACGGTACAAAAGATGTTTTAGGTTGAAGTGCCCCCCTTTTAAATCGCCTTGGCGAGCCAGAAGTTAAAAAAAATCAGTTGATAAGCTTTGACGTATAACGTTTAGTATGTACATTTTTCTTTTAACATTTTAAAGTTAAAAGCGTGATCAACTGATGCGCACAGGTACGGTTGGGTTATGCTGAAGTGGCAGTCGAACAAGACCGACATGCTTAACCCAATAAAATGTTCATTGTGATACCACGAAGTTTTCGTTGAACGAGTTACAGCTTTTTATATAGCGTTAGAGACTTTTATTGTCACGGTTGATGAGATCATCAAGATCATTATAGAAAAAAGCTCGCAGATGGACGTTTTCGTCTTTGAATGAGGAGGGCATCTGCAGGGAAATTGAAGAACAGTCTCCGCCTCCTCCTTGTCCATGCAGCTTCCGCAGATATCGTTTAAGTTGACACCAAGCCTTGCAAGAACTATCGAGGCATATCCCTGATTAATGTCGCATATAAGATCCTATCCAACGTACTGTGTGAACGTCTTAAACCGTTTTGCAACACACTTATCGGCACGAACCAGTGTGGCTTCCGGCCAGGATCAACCAAATGTTCACACTGAGGCAAATCCTGGAAAAGACCAACGAATTTCAAGTCGAGATACACCACCTATTCATCGTCTTCAAAGCCGCGTATGATAGTATACATCGTCAGGAGCTCTATATTGCGATGGCCGAATTCGGAATACCGGCGAAACTGATTCAGATGTGTCGCGTGACACGCACTGCAACGTGCAGTTTGGAAGTAGCTCCTCCGAACTATTTCCAACATGCACCGGATTTCGGTAAGGGGACGCACTATCATCCGATTTCTTCAATCTCGTACTGGAGCAGATAGTGCTCAAGGCAGGTGTCAACACAGAAGGTACTATTTTCAACAGGTCCGTTCAGCTGCTGGGTTATGCAGACGATATTGATATAATCGGTCGATCACAGCGCCTAGGACAAAACGTCAGCAACAATTTCGAGGTAGTTAAGGAGTTCGTTTACCTCGAAGTAAACATGAACTCTACGAATGACACCTTAGTGAATATCCAGCGATGAATTACGCTAGGAAACCGCTGCTACTTCGGTTTGGTAAAACAACTGGGTTCAAAACTCCTAACTCGGAGGACGAAATGTATGCCTTACAAAACCCTTATCCTGCCATTTCTCCTTTATGGCGCCCAGTGCTGGGAAGGGAGAGCTGATACTGGGCTCCTTCGAAAGAAAATTTTTTTGGCGGATTTTTGGTCCTGTGTGCGAGGAGGGCGAATGGAGGAGAAGATACAACCGCGAACTCTATGAGCTGTACGAAGATGTGGATGTATTCCAAAAAGTCAAAATACGTCGACTACATTGGCTCGGCCACATCGAGCGAATGGACAATAATGCTCCAGCTAAGAGGATCTTCGAATCCCAGCCCCCAGGTTCGAGAAGACAAGGAAGACCGAGCCTCCGTTTGAAAGACCAAGCCATCGCGGATGCCAGAGCGCTTGGTCTGGACAACTGGAAGCAGCGTGCCCGGGATCGTAGAGGATAGAAGGCTGCAGTGTCTCAGGCAGAGACTCTTCACGGAAAGGCTGAGATTTAGCCTGTCTTAGAAAACACTTCCTCCTACAACGTAATTGGTTCACGGGTAGGTACAGATTTATTTAAATTTTTACGAGAGTGATCGATTAATCTGATCGAAGTCATGGGTGACTACAAGTTTGCCATATTTTATTTTTTTACTTATTTATTTATTTACTTTGATGTTGAAGAGGCTTTATCGCATTCATTTGCTTCTAGCTTCGACCATATCTTATTATACGCCTTTTCCAAAAGGTATTCCTGAAATTGTGAAGGATGTATCGTCTTTAAGTGTTGAACGAAATTGGAAGTGATTTTGATGGATCCTTTTAGTTTGTTATTCTGGGCACAAAACTGACAAGTAACAATGACCCCACCAGCTGACCTCTGATGAACGGTGTTTCTAATCTAAATAGAATGCATTAAAATTGCCGTTTACAAACTGACATAACTGTATACGTACGTGCTTTATAACTTTAAAGTATTTGCCGTTTATTATTAATGGTCTCTCCGCCCAAATCGAATTCGAATCCTGACCTCCACTGCCGACGGAAGCTGAATCGATGCTAAACAAAAAAATTTAGAAACGTCATTTTTAAACGCTGCCTTTAGTAAGCACACGAACCTGATTCTACTTATTTTATTATATGCTGTTGATGTGTCACCATGAGTCTCGTTTATAACATCAGAATTTGAATCCCTAGAAGAAATGATCGAACTAGATTATTTCATGGTTTTCTCATAAAGGAGCCTTATGCTAGGACCGTTCGGGTATTTTGCCTTTAAAAGCTTTCGAAAAAAGTCTAAATTGGCTGCATTTTTGAGTTAGCCCTCTAGGTCGGGGGGTTGTGCCGTCAAGGTAACTTCCATGCCACGTCAAACAAATGTAGTTATGAGAGAGACACCCACCTCGGATATGGATACACCTCTTTAATGATCACAACCCGGAACGAGTGCGACATTTATTGCAGCTGTCAAAAAAGGATGCTCATAGGAAGCTGATTTGTCGTGGGAAATGGTCTAAGATCAAAAGTATCTTCTTCGGGACTGCAATTCTATGAGACTCTTGAGTCTTCTTTCCAGGATCGCCAGTTCTATAAGCTCCTAGTGCTCGGGGACTACAATGCCAAAGTCGGTAAGGAAAATACATATCTTTGGCGGATCAGTCGGCAGGCACGGCTTCTTCGACACGATAGCAGACAATGGCTTCCGACTATCCGACTTTGTAGTAGACCGTAATACAGTGATAAGTAGCATAGATTCCTAGGACTGCGTATCCATAAAGTAACATTGTGCTCTCCAGATGACCGAGCCGCATCCAAATCGACCACTTGCTAATCGACCCGAGCGTGCCTCAGACATCTTTGACATGCACATATTCCAAGGAGCAAACATCGAAACTGACCACTTTCTTGTCGCGGCTAAATTCACAGCTCGACTGTCAAATGAGAAGAAGCTGCGAACTGCATAGAAAAAGGAATTCGCCGTTGGACGCCTTATCACGACTGGAGTAGTCAGAGTCTACAGAGAACGCTTGAGCGAGAGACTTTATGATGTGCATTCACCACCACCAGACGCCAACAATATGTGGAACCGGTATCTCGACATCATCAAAGATGCCCTCCAGAGAAAGTGCCCGTGGTATGATGATGAGTGCGTTCATCGAAAAATGGCGACAAAACGTGCACACCTACCAACGCTGCAAGGCAAAACTAGGGCAGCAAAGAAAGAGTATAGAGCAAGAAGAAGGGAAAAGAAAAAGAGCCTGCGTGGAAAGAAGATGGTATAAGCAGTCTTCAGCTCAAGGAGATCGAAGAGTCTTGGGATTCAAACAACATCCGGAGGTTTTATAAAATGGCCAAGCAACTTGATGCTGGCTTTATGACCCGAACGCAGGCTCTTCAAACAGACAAGGAAACCTAGTCACCGAAGCACAGGGAATGGTAGATGTGTTTAATCAGTATTTCCAGCAACTGTTTAATAGTCATCATGTAGAGAGAGTGATAGAGCAAAAAGAGAACCCACGTCCAGCCAAAGAAGAACCGGTTCCACCACCCAGTATAGAAGAGGTTGGCTTTGCTATAAGAAAACTTGAGAACAGTAAGGCCACTGGCTATGATGGCTTACCTGCTCAGCTGTTCGAATACGGATGTAATGTTTTGGTAGGATGGATGCATCAAATCATAAACCAAGAATTTGTTGAAGAAAACATGCCCGATGAGTGAACTATCAGCTTCATATGCCCCATCTAGGTACTAGAAAGTCGAACCTTTGGCTTGGAAGAGCTATCGAGGCATATCCCTGCTAAGTGCCGCATATAAGATAATATCAAACGTACTGTGCAGGGTTACCGATGGGCGACATCTGTCGCTAAATGGCTGGACAACTGGAAGCAGCGTGACCGGAATCACGGAGGATGGAAGGCTGTAGTGTCTGAGGCAGAGAATCTCGACCGGTCGGAAGTCCGTCCTTTGGTGTTCATTCTACCTTGTGGGCAATAAAATTATTTACTCCTTTGAAAACCCGTTTTCTCATGGCTCATGGTGTGAAATTTTTAGCAGTTGCTGTTATACTGTTATACTGTTCGGTATTTTTTCGGTCTTTGGAGGTTGAATCATGTGTCTACAATCCTTTCAATCGCCTTTATAATATGACGTTCAATAGCCTCCTCGAATGTCGAATAACAGCTGGGTTCCAGGAATCTAAATTGAATTCATTGTTCAACATAAGGCGAATCTTCTTTTCCCTCCTCCTACCGACCAATTGCGCTTACGTCCCTTCTTTCTAAGGTCATGGAAACGCTGATAAACCGTCAGTTAATGAAATATCTTGAGTCGCGAAAACTTCTTAATGACCGGCAGTAAGGTTTTCGTAGCAACAGGTTCACTCGTGATTTGATGAAATATCTAACCGAAAAGTGGAAACAATCTCTTCACCAAGGTGGTGAAAGTAAGATTATTGCGCTTGATATTTCAAAGGCATGTGTGCATTTGGAATCGATGATACTCTTCTTCAATAGATTAGAAATTAGATTTCGGACCGTTCAATTCAAGTTGTTTTGGAAGGTGTCAAGTCTGCTGTCTGCAACTCGCCAAATAAATGCTGGTGTTCCCCAAGGCTCTGTTCTGTCCCCGACTCTCTTTCTCATTTTTATAAATGATCTCCTGTCTGTTACTTCTAATCCAATCCATTCCTTTGCTGATGACAGCACATTACCCTCAGCTTCTCATATTCTCTCATACGGCAACGTATGTTAAGCTCATTAAATTCCTATCTTAACATCATAACTCAGTGGGGTACAACCAATAGAGTGGAATTTAATGCTCCCAAAACACAATGCTGTCTCCTGTCAGTAAAACGAAACCCACATACACTGGGATTATCCATGAATGGCACTAGCATCGCTTAAACCGAAAGAATTTCCATTCTCGGTATGTGTGTTAATGACAACCCTCGTTAGATTGACCTATTACATTATAAGGGTCCCAACAAATCCCTTAAGTGCGTGTACTTATATTTAAAAAAAAAATATCGACCGATTTCATAATATCAAAACATTGGGCAAGTTCAAGCTACAAGGCAACACAAGAACGCGTTGCTGTTTCGCTGTCAAATTTCACAGATATAGTGAGCACTTATGCCTTCTGCACACGGAGTGGTTCATCATGACGCATACATGGAAGACTCCTCTCCGGCTAATAATCCGCAAACGGATTTTTTCTGGAGTATTCCTGTATTAAAAGCCGTGTTTTGGTGAAAGGTGTATATCCAGCTTAGCTACATTTAATAATAATCCAAATCGCACTCTTTTCAAGTAGTTAGTATGAAAAGTCAATATAAAATACGATCTAGTTGTTTTATAAGGCGTTTTTCTTTTTTAGCTCCGAGCGGGGCACTGAGCTGTCAAAAAAAGAACTGTGTTTTTTTTTAACTCGGAGCGCTCTGAGCACAAAATTTGTATTTCTTTTTTATCTCAGAGCTAGCTCAGGGCTCGCTCGATGAGCTCGATTGAAAATGACCGAGCACATCGTGCGAAAAACTGAGCGCGGCTGAATTCATTCATTATTTGTGCTTTTTCCATAGTTTATTTACTAGAAATTATAATTTAAATGGAATAATCCTTGACAAACACCAATTTCAGAAGCAAACCTGACTATTTTGAAAATTAATAAAAACAAATTATCTAATGACAGTACAGTGCTCAATTCTGTTTCTTAATTAGCTCGGAGCGCTCAGGTTACGTTCAGCTCGGAGCGAGCTCTGATCGCTCGGGCCCCGCTCTGTTCCCCGCTCGGGGCTAAAAAAGAAAAACGCCTATTGTAAAATTATGCTGAGCTAGTTATACACTTCAACAAAACACGGCTAATGTATTATTACATATGCATTTATGTTCTGAAATTATTTTGAGCGAGCCATATGCAGGAAACAGTTTAAAAGAGAACAGCGCACTCGAAGTTCAATTAAAATTCATTTATTTTGTAAATTATATGATCACGTAATTAAATTACAATTAGGATAAGAGACATTTACCAATGACAAAAGTTAAAGTGGGTACAAAGTACAATGCGTATACACAACTAAGTAAGAGATGCTGCACGGCGTGATGTAATGGTACACAAATTCCCGTCTTGGTGGATTTGTGCGGCCTTTTATAGGGCTTTCATAACTCTCGTCGCATGTACAGCAACGATGAATGTGCAACGATGCTGATGACGATGATTCGCTGATGGTAATGGTTTGATGATAGTGTGATATGGCGTGGAGTCTACACAATGACTTCCGAACCTAAACTCTGAAGCGGCCCTTACACGGTCAATCGGTTGACATCGTGCATCGCGTATGTGTGGATTGATGCTACCCCTTCCACCGTTCAATCGATTGACGTGAAATTTTTAGTTTTTGTGAGTTTTCGTGGTGTACGGATGTGCGATGAGTGAAACGAACGAATATATTGCATATATTGCTCTTGCACATTGCATGCATAGAGGAAAAAAAATTTCGAGAAAAAAGAGAATTTGGATGAAGGAGAGGTTAAAAACATAGGGACGGGCTACAGTCCGCTTGGGCGAACTGTTGGATACCCTATTCTTATTCCTATCACTCATAAGTGGGCGTGACAAAAGTCTAAGTATGGTTAAATTGTTAAGAACGCTCTACATATTTTGTTATATAACATTTAAAGGATTTTATCAAAAAAAACGCTCCCTAGCTCAAACTTGGGTGTTTCAATAAAATTGTTTTATTTAATTGTGGGCGTGTCAGTAGGCGGATTTAAAAAATAATTAACACATGAGCATAAAGGGCCCCTAGAGAGTATATATTATAAATTTCAGCTCCCTAGCTCAAACTTTGGATTTTCAAAAAAATTGTTTTATTTATTTGTGGGCGTGTCAGTGGGCGGATTTTGAAAATATTTATACATGAGCTTAAAGGGCCCCTAGAGAGTATATATTATAAATTTCAGCTCCCTAGCTCAAACTTTGGATTTTCAAAAAAAATGTTTTATTTATTTGTGGGCGTGTCAGTGGGCGGATTTTGAAAATATTTATACATGAGCTTAAAGGGCCCCTAGAGAGTATATATTAAAAATTTCAGCTCCCTAGCTCAAATTTTGGTTTTTCAATAAAATTTTTTTATTTTTTTGTGGGCGTAGCAGTGGGCGGATTTTGAAAATTTTATATCTCGAGCAGTTTTAGGAGTCATAGATCATATATAAAAAATTTCAGCTTCCTAGCTCAAAATTCGATTTTTTCCAAAATTTTGTTTTTTTGAGTTTGTGGGCGTGTCTGTGGGCGGATTTCAAAAATTCGTAAACTTGATTATTTCGGGACCCTAGAGAGTATATGGTTAAAATTTCAGCTCTCTAGGTCCAGTTTAAAGGCCTAATTTTTGCCGACGGACGGACGGACATGGCTAGATCGACATTACTATCGATGCTGATCATAAATATAGTAACTTTTAGGGGTCTACGGGCAATATTAAGGTATGTTACAAACTATGCGTCAAAATTAATATACCCCTAGAATAGGGTATAAAAAGGGAATCAGTTGATACATGAAACTCTTTTGAATGAATTGAAAATATCTGCACAGGACGATTATACAATTTTTTTGAGAATGGATAAATCCACTTACGAGGAATTGCTTAAAATAACTTCTCCTTTGATTATGAATATACTTTTGCAGTTGAACTTCATATTGTTGCATTTTTTGTTTCGGTCGCTATAATCTTTCCCTTTGACATCCCATAAACTCGCTAATGACCGATACGTTTCAATTAATTCCGATACAAATGCTCGGCCTTCATCGTCCTTCCATTTTCCGCTGGCGCCAGACATGTTTTCGCTTCCGTGACACAAAACCCAATGAAGTAAATACCCTTACACATATCAATCAGCTTGACGTTCATCATGCAAAATCAAACCTGCTTTGATTTTCGTCAATCAGACTTCACCAAATGTGTGTGACTCATACAGATACATTTTCACAAACACATGCTAGTGATTGATGTCATTCGATTGACCGTGTAAGGGCCGCTTTATGCGTGTCAATGACGATGAGACCCTCATGTGTAGTCGACTTTACTACGAACACTGAAGCAAAACGATTCAGATGTTTTCAACATCTGTACTGCACTGGCGAATTATGCGGTCTGTTCCATTTCCTTCGAAGTAACTTCAAGTAAATTTTTGAATTTCAAGGAGTGGGGATACATTTTCTCAGAGATTGAAGAAGTTATGAAAAAGTAAGAGAACGCTTTTGTAGTAAGATGTAGTAACTACATGGCACCAGACACATCAAATGACAAATCTAAACAATTTGTGAAAACGAGATTAATAGAAATAAGGGAACAGACCTATGGTTGATTTCTTTCACTTGTTCGAAGGAGACATTTTCAGTGAACAGCTGATATTCACGTGAACTATTCATCCAACCACTAGAAGGGGCTCTTTGTTGCCTTGCAAATTGAACGCACTTCAATTGATATTAAAAACGACACTCAGTTCAGAGCTTCAAACAGGTGTAGTCAGTTGTTTTACCTTCAGAACTCGTCAATGACATTTCAACGGGAGGTTTTTATTAACTCTATGCGTTTATGGCACACTGCCAAGACACATTCGTAGAATTGAAAACAACCTCCAGAAAATCATTAAAAACTATGGCGCAAATTTGTAGTCAGCCTTTTTCAAGGAATTAATACGACATTACTTTAAAATTGTTTATCTTTTTAGCATTTATTTGTATTTCATCAAGCCTTAAATAGTGACAGTTCGGGTGAATTTCAAAAACATATTATTAATATTTTTAAAATCAATTCTATATAGCACTACCATGGTATTAGTTCGGAATGTAATTTTCTCCGCAAAGCAAATCCAGTAGGAGACTCAATCAACCTATACGTTTTCCGAAAGTATATAAATGTTCCGCGACGAATAGTTGTCGGAGACAATCGTGGTGAAATTGACATGCGCGACTGCCAAAAACTGACGCAAAAATCGCATTTTTTTGTCAATTTTAGAGGGAATTCCCTCAATTTTGTTGAAATTTTTGCGACTCTCAACTGAGCGTCAAAAATAGAAAAAAGCAAACGCAACGGTTAAAAATAAATAAACAGAGGTTTGATGTTTTTGACTTAAGTGCGTGCCATTAAAGGTAATGTGGCGTTAAACTCGACTATAATAACATAACATAACTTTCTTTTTTGAAATGCGCACCATATTGACTACGAACTTCAAAATTTGAAAGGAATTACAATGAATGATTTTATTAATTAATTTGTTCATTCAATGACGCAAATTTTAAGACCTTTTAATGCGACACTTTAATATTTTTAGTGTGATACTAGGTTAAAATAACGCTTTTTGAAATGCGCACCATTTAGGCTACGAACCTTACAGCCTGAGTGGCGCGCATTTCGAAAAGAAGTTGTGTTGCAGCACTCTGTATTATTTTAACGTCACTGTATTATTTTAGCCTAGTAAATTGTTAAAGTGTCGCATTAAAAGTTCCACAAATTTGCGTCAATGTATGCACAAATTATTTAATGAAATCATTTATTGTACCTAATTCCTTTCAAGTTTTGAAGTTCGTAGTCAATATAATGAAAACATTTCTGTTTTTTTCTTTTTTAAATGGTTTTTAATAGGGTCATAAACTTGTTTTATGATCTGTCAATGTCAAAACTACAGTCAAGTAAACCTTTTTTGGTAAAGGCAGAAAGTTGTGCCATACGAAAGTTGCCACACATTCTAATATTATGTATTGGCTTTTCAAACAATCTGAAATCGCCTCTTTTATGTCAGGTGCAAATTTAGACTCTTTTAAACAAAATTAGGACCGTGCGAGTACTTTATTTTGGAAATAGTAGGTCCGTCAGGTTACTGATATGTTAACGTAAATTAAAAAAAATCTCCGATGTGAAACTCACTACGGGTGTTGGCGTAGTAAGAAAGTGGAAACAAAATGAACGACAATTAAATGTACTTTGTTTTTTTCTCCACCAAATAAAGAAGTCCCATGAGTTTGACAGCAAAGAAAAAAAAACGTTCGCATCTTTTCAAGTTAAACTTTGATGTTTTTAATTATCCCCTGCGAAAGCGTTCGTGTACCTTTCTTTTCTTCGAAAGAGAGGATTCTATCAATTTTGGAGATTTCACGGCTTTAATTTTTCTTCACATAAAATAACGCCACTGAACTTATAAGGGGTATTCACGTGATGTAGTGAATTTATGCATCTCGTAAATTTATAAATTTTTGCCGGGCTTTAAGTAAACTCCACTCGGAAATTTGCAATCTTCTTTTTCTTTAACGACGAAGCTATGGTCTGAACTAAAGTGATCGTAAAGCTTCATCTTACCTGCATCCCGGTTGTGGTTCGCCATATCCTATATTCACATAGGGAAAGGCTACATTCCTCTTGTGCGAACTGTTGGATACCCTATTCCTATTTCTATTCCCCAAAAATTTAAGTATACTTATAAGTACATATACTTGTATTGTTAAAGAGGATATGGTCTACATATTTTTTTATACATAACTGTTTTAAAAAGTATTTTATTGAAAAAAACAAATGTTTTCTGTAAAAAAAAAAACGCCCCTAAAAAGTGGGAATGTCAGAAAACTTTGTATGGAGGAATTGTTAAAAAGAAATTTGTCTACAAAGTTTGCTAAGAATAGGAGTTTCATTTCCAATAAATTTAAAAGTGGTCGGATTTTGAAAATTCTTAAACTTGATTTTTTCGGGCCCTTAGAGAGTATTTTTTTCAAAAATGCAGCTTCTAGCTCGAGTTTTAGGGCCTTAAAGTTACCGACGGACTAGTATGTGTAGAAAAATGGCAACTGTGAAATTTAAAAAGTCCAGAAAGAATCCCCTCATTTCAAAAAAAAGTAAGCGAACGCTTTTTTGTAAAAGTATGAATAAAGTTAAAGTTTGGCTTGAAAAGAAGCAACCGTTGTTTTTTCGCTTGTAAATTCATAGGATCTCATCATTTGACAGATTTCATCTTTTAACCAACCGAAGAACGGGTTTGTGTAGTTTCGCACGAAAGTTTATAAAATTGACGTTTGCATATTAGTACTTTTAGGGTTCTACGAGCAATATTAAGGTACGTTACAAACTATGAGTCAGAATTATAATTCCCTTAGAACAGGGTATAAAAACGGGGGCGGGTCGAAATTCTGCTTTCAAAATTTTGCCTTGCAGAATTTTGACTTTTAACACAAAAAATCTGATTTTCAAAATTCTGCTTTTTTTCTGTTCTGTCTTACAAAATTCTGCTTTTCAAAATTCTGTTTTTTAAAATTCTGGCAGGCAATATTTTAAACAAATAAATTCTGCTAATTGTTTTTTTTCCAACTTACGAATTTAAAGAAAACAAATGTTTTTCAACTTTGTCAACAAACTACAATATATTACATAATATACATATATATACAGTAGAATCCGGATATAGCGACGGTCAAGGGACCGGCGAAATTAAGTCGTTCTAACCGGACGACGCACAAAACGCCTACACAATGCTGTACGTATTAATTACTACCGATTAAAAACTAATCAAAAGCAGACTAAAATTAAAGACTTTAAGCTAGATACATAATACATATTTATGTACATGCTACATACATATTTAATTATATTAAAATATTGTTTTTCTTGTAATTTGCATGTTTTAATAGCTATTCTGAGTGAAATTTAAAGAAAAATGTTTCTGATTTAAAGGTTTATTTGACGTTACTTCCTTACAAGATATGTTAATATTTACATATAAAATTTTCAGTTCGTTTTGTGCGTCGTCCGGTTAGAACGACTTAATGTCGCCGGTCCGTTGACCGTCGCTATATCTGGATTCTACTGTATATATACATACGCTATATACCGTCGCTATATCCGGATTCTACTGTATATATATGTACATATATATACATATTCTGCAAATAATAAAAAAAGGTTTGGAAAATGATTAAAAGCGCGCGCTTTTTAACATTTTCCAAACCTTTTTTTATTATTTGCAGAATTTTGAAAAGCTGAATTTTGAAAAAAAGAATTCTGAAATTTGAAAGCAGAGTTTTGTAAAACAGAATTTTGAAAGCAGAATTTTGAAAAAAGAATTTTGATCTCGCCAGAATTTCGACCCCAACCCTATAAAAACAGCTAACGTAGCAACAATTCAAACGTCAAAATCCAAAAGTTTTACACTTCGCGTGGCTCATTTCTGAGCTTGATGCATAAACCACAATCACGCTTTGGCGTGCGCGTTATTTTCGTTACGTCCAAAGGCTTTAAGTGCGCTTTAACCTCGGACTCAAACCAGTACTTCAAATAATGTACTACCGAAGACTCTTATCATATAGGTACAAATAAGCTTGAATGTCCATACTTTTCCCTATCTTTGCGTTAACACACGGCGCTTTACAGCAACGTTACGAAACATTACGTTCTATTTTACGAGTCTCAATTTGTGTGATTGGTTTTTTGATTTCTGGATGTGTTTTCAATGGTTTTTTGATTTCTGGATGTGTTTTCAACGCGAGAAGCTACAGGCAAAAATCATCACAGAAAATTACGACACTGGCATAAAATATTCTGCAAACGAAATCTGACAGTTCAATTACGGGGTGGAACACTTCTTGCATATAAAAAAAATTAAAATAGTTAATTTAACTGCGTATAAAAAATAAAACCATACCTCGCGACATTGGCTGCTGTGGAAATGGGATTCGTGTGTTTCCTTAATCGTCTCAACAGTAGTCGTTTCTTTGGCTTTTCCAAAATATATTCCTCATACTCATAAGGGTGCTTTGTTTTTATGTGTTGAACAAAATTCGAAGTAATCTTCAATGATCCTCTTAGTTTTTTATGATTGGCGCACAACTGACAAGCAGCAATGACACCAGTTGCACGTTTTTGATGCAGGGTGTCGGTTATCTACATAAAAAAAAAACAACAACATAAAAGTCTGCTTTCACAAAAACAATTTTTAACAATATGTATCTATACCGTTTCAATTATTTTGAAATATCTTCCATTGAAAATTGTCGGCAACAAATCGTCCGGTGGCAAATCCGCACGAGTCCTACCATAAAAAAAAACTTTAAAGCCGTACACGCAGGAAAAAAAAACAAAACAAACCTCACATTAGAAAATTCACTCATTAATATTGACGAGTCATTATTCGCATTATCGTCAATTTTTGCAGAACTAATGATAGTCGCCTCAGCCATGTCTTCGTCGAAGTAAAGTTCATCGTCGGTCATTGTTAAACAAACAATTAAATTCACTATTATTCACCACAAGACAAAGTTTTCAACGCTGTCACATTTAATCACGAATGTCTGTCATCAATTTGTTTCCTATTCTATTTATTGCATACCACTGACCGACTCAAATGAGTATTAAAGCCGGTATTTTTCTTTACGCAGCGGATATTGTATGTAGCTTTATTTATCTTTTGAGTTTTTATAAAATTGAGGAATCGCGTTTGATTAGCATTTGTTTCATCAGCATTAACAATCCAAAATTAATGACAGTGCCAACGTCCTGACACAACTTCCCCTCACGATAATTTATATACACATCGTAATCAACAAACACAATCGAAGCAGATACACTATGCTGCAGCATCCGAATCTCTTTAACAACTAACGTAACGACTAACGAAACGACTGATGAGACGCAGACCAGACGACTGCCGACGCGACCACAAAAGAAATAAAAGAGCAAGTGCTTTGCTTATGTATCTGTAGAATGAAAAAAAAATATATAGGTACATTCGTACTTAAATTTAATTTCAATTAACATTGATTTCAATGATTGGGCATTTAAATTGGCAATGCATTAGATAGAGCATGTAACCATTAGTCTACTGTAGGTATATATTTAATTTGCTTATTTATATTATGTTGCCTGTTATTAGGTATATACACTCGTTTTGCTTGATTAAGTACCCATAGATATTTTTTCTTCTTTTCTCTTTCGTTTTGAAATTGAAATTCATCGCATTGTTTTGTTGGATTTGCCCTGGCGTTGTATGCACGTTGTTTAAATGTGTTAGATAGATTATATTGCTTATATGTTCGTCTCGCTTTTACTTTTGGATTCAATGTTGAGGAGAGATGGCATAGCATTTCGCGTCCCTAGAACTACAAACCAGTGTGACCAGAAGATTTGCTGAAATTTGTTTTACTTTTTCATGGTCTATAAATCATTGTTGGTGTAGTTGTTCTAAAAATATCCGAATCTCCTGGATATCCGGATAGTGTCGGATACTCGGATAGTATCTGATCTTTGGAATGTCATATCATCGAATAGTGTCTGTCAGTCAGATAGTATCGGATAATTGGTTAAAGCTGCGGATCAGTATTCAGATTAAACGAGACTTGAGAATTTGTATGGCATGGTAGTTGTTTTGGTTTTGGGGAAAAGGGCAGACGGTGTAGTGTAGGTAAAAACGGAAAGCATGTCTTTATTGGTCGCAGTGCATGGGTAGGTTTGCATGTTTTTTTTTTTTTTTTTTTTAATTACATTATCAGCTCTGTGTCGTGGAGTGCTTAAAGCAAGCAACTATCACGAGCAGAAATTGCCGGCACAAAAAGTGCTCTCACAGGCTCATCATTTAGTGCAGGTGTTAGTCAGGACAAAACAATTAAAAATACAATAATTATGTGCCTACAAAATACTAACACAAACACAAAATAATGCAAGCAATTTAAGACATTAAAGCATTAATACGCAAAATATTTTTTATCTTAATTTTACTAACATGCAAGTCAATCACATGATCATTTAGATTATAGATTCTACTCATGCGACTAATAGGCTCATGCTTCCCATAATTCGTTCTATGATGGGGGCTAAACAATAATTCAACACTGCGTAAATTATGGGCACCACCACGAAAATTAAAGCAAATAGACGACAGCAAGTCAGGTGCATCTATTTGGCCGAATATAAGCTGCTGTAAAAAAATGATATCGCTATTAAGCCTTCGTTTAGAAAGTGGTAACATTTGAAGAAGCTTGATACGTTGACTGTAGGGAGGAAGGTTACATGGATCATCCCATGGAAGTCCTCTAAGTGCAAATCGAATAAATTTACGTTGAATGGCCTCTATTCGATTCGAATGAATGTTGTAGAACGGCGTCCAAACTTGAGAGGCATACTCTAGAATCGGACGGACAAAACAATTGTACAATGACATAGTAACGTATGGGTCATTAAATTCTTTCGCCCACCTTTTTACGAAGCCCAGCATAGAATTAGATTTATTAACAATAAAATTGATATGCTTGGCAAAAACCAGTTTGGGATCGAAATAAACCCCAAGATCCTTAAAATTATCAACATTACAAAGAATATGTTGAGACAAGGAATATTGAAAGGTTTAAGGTATATTCTTTCTAGAGAATGTCATATGTTGACATTTAGTAGGGTTCAGGGATAAACCGTTTTTATCACACCAATTGGCGAAGCAATTAATGTCAGATTGAAGAAAAATTCTATCTTGCTGACTAGTGATAGATTTAAATATTTTCATATCATCAGCGTAGATCAGGATATTACTGTGATTTATACATGCTTTAACATCATTAATGGCTAGTATAAATAGAATTGGTCCGAGGTGACTACCTTGGGGAACTCCAGACTCAGCTGTAAAAGATACAGATAGCGATCCTCTAAATTTGACTTGATAAACCCTTGATCTAAGGTATGAATTAACCCATTTTATGAAACTTCGTGGGAAACCAAAAGCCCTGAGCTTAAACTCGATTATTTCATGGGACAGCTGGTCGAAAGCTTTAGAGAAGTCAGTGTATATGCAATCCATTTCGTCCTTATTCTCTAAGGCATTAGAACAATCATGCAAGAAACTTAACAGATTAGTGACAGTGGATCTGTTTCTTACAAATCCATGCTGTTCATTACAAATTAAATTGCGACAAAGAAATATTAACTTTTCGCAAACAATTTGTTCAAAAAGCTTAGGGATACACGAAAGCTTTGAAATAGGCCTATAATTAGTGATATCACCACGTTCGCCTTTTTTAAATACAGGTGTGATAAAAGCACTTTTCCATACATAAGGGAATTTACCAGTACTAATGGACAATTCAAACAGATATTTAAGATATGGAGCAATTGCATGACTACATTTTTTAAGAACAATCGGTGCAATGCCATCAGGACCTGATGAATAATCATTCTTCAGAGAAGAAATAAATTTTAAAATTGTTTCCAAGTCAAATGGGAAGCTATTAAAACTTATTTGGGAACAGCTAGTTAGATAACTAAAATATTGCTCATCTATGTGAAGAGGGGCCACCCTAAAAGACTTACTGAAATAATCTGCAAACATATTGCTTGCATCTAGCGAATCAGCAGTTGTAGAGCTATTGTAAGTAAGTTTCGATGGATAACCATCGGTTTTTTTCTTAGAATTAACAAATCCCCAAAAAAGTTTGGGGTCCAATTTTAGAGAGCATTCCATTTTACTTATATAGTCAATATATAAGTTGCAGGATAAAGATTTGAACTCATTGAATAATGTGAGATAGAGTTCAAGATCTGAATGGCAGAGACTTTTTAAATAGTTCTTCCAAGCCCTATTACGTCTGTTTCGTATCGATTTGAGCTCTTTAGTATACCAGGGATGGGACGTTTTCATATTCCTAGAGGATTTGACAGGAATCACTTTTTTCATGCAGTTATCCATCAAAGAATAAAAAGCACCGACTGCATCTTCAATATTAGATAACGCAGTAAGATTAAAATTAAGGCTACTCGTATTAATTTCATCAGAAAGCCTTTGAAAAATTGCTTTCCGAAAGTCAAAAGATTGCGAACGGTCATACGAATTACTGTTTTCGTACAGAGTTTTCGTACAGAGTCAGAAGAGAAAACAAGATCGAGAGTTCGATTTTTGAAATTTTTTATACAGCTTGTTTGCTGTAAGTCAAGAGACAAAATGTTGTCTAATAAAGCGAGCTCTTGTTGGGCAGAGTCAAAGGATGGAATAAGATGAGAATCATCCTCAGAAGGTACCCATCCAATATGTGGCAGATTAAAGTCGCCTATAAGTAAAACAGTGCTGTCACAACAAGATATGTCAAAAATATGGTCTAGTGCCATAGAAAGTTCCGAATACAAAGAACATAGACGAGACGATGGAATGTACGCATTAACAACATATAAATGTTTGTTCTTAAGTGTAATTTTTACACAGATAATTTCGACGGTTAGTGGAAATGGAAAGTCAATCTTTCGTGACTCAAGGTTGGAACGAACAGCAATCAGGACACCTCCTCCAAGCGCTTTCAGGTCATTTTGATGACGATCGTTTCTGAATACGGAGAACTCATGATTGAAGAGTTCCGTGTCTAAAATTCCGGCATTAAGCCATGTTTCCGTCAAGGAGAAGATATCATGAGAGAGGGCTTGGGAGTTTAAATATATTTCAGCGGTTTTTGTGCGGAGTCCCCTTACATTTTGATAGTAGAGGGACAGCCTATTGGGTTTTTTAACACGGACGGACAGTCTTTCTTCGATTTTTAGTCGGACGGGGTATAAATTCTTTAACTAACGTATTTTGAGGTCATGCAGTGTTGTTGCACAGTATTTCGAAATATTCTGAAGGGGCAACAATTTTGAATGTCGCAACAAACCCATCAGCCTTGCTGATTTTGGTGCATTTAATTGAGTCATTTTTTGGAATCAAGTTTCTCGAGACCAAGTGATTCAAGACATCGTCTGAAGAAGTGTTTGGTTTTAGCCGAGAAATGAAAATAGATTTTGGCCTGGGAATCGATTCAATAGTTCCTGATTCGGTACCTAAGGAATGATTGATTCCTGTGGGACCAAAATTAAGGGTGGGGGCATCGTTTAAGTTTTTTCGTTGACTCCTGAGATTAAATCGTTTAGCGTTTGGATTTAGCGCAGAGGAAGGCATGTCACGTTTCCTTTTGCCTGCGGGTAGAGTAGATGAAGACGGTGCTAAACTAAAAATGGGCTCAGGGGTAGATTCAACAGTTGCTGAACCTGTTGTGTCAACCAGAGTCAATATATCCATGGCCCGTTGGGTACACAGCTTTACTACGTTAGTCGGCAACTCAAGGTCAGTAGACGTTGAGGCGTCTGCCGAATGATGAGGGTCAGACAATGTTGATACGTTAGAGACAGTTGTATTGAAATTGTCGAGTAAGTCTTTAAACCCCTTAGATAATTTCAGTATGTCAGCCTTGAAGACTGACATCTTGAAAGCAAGGGTGGACAGTGACAATTTTCGACACGGGGAGCAATACCATAAGGCGATCTCCGAAGCTTTAATTTTATCCATAAATGCATTGGTTGAACCAACACATTTAGCATGGAACATCATGCCACAAGGGCCATAACAGGCAAAAAGAGGATTGGAGGAAGTGCTGGCAAGAAACAAGATAGGCAAACTTTCGACTGTTGCAGCAAACTAGTTGGCGATTGTTGTAGCTTGGCAAAAAAGAGTTTTCCTTTTCAAATTTAATTGCATGGTTGAATTGTAATAATGCCATGTTGACGTTTTATTAAGAAATTCGTTCCAAAATTACGAATGCTCGAAAGTCACAGAAATTCTACACAATATGAATTCAACTAATGGGTACTGAGGTTTGGGAAACATTTTTTTAATTGTTTGCGACAGATTTATCTGTTAGTTAATACACATCTATATATATAAAAATCAATCGATATTTGTGTTTGTTGCCGGTGTTTGGCCAAACGCGTTAACCGATTCCAATGAAATTTTGTTTCCATGAAAGGTGACGTCTGTACGAAGGATGTTATGTATTTGCAATGTCCGTATCTACATCGGTGTGTGAATTATGGGCATTTGAGTGAATACACATGCATATGTGCGTATGCGTGTAAATTCAGACACAGATACAGAGACCGCGCATATAAAAAACCATCGTACAGACGTCACCTATTTTGTTATCCGAACGCGCATATGAAAGAGGAAGACCACACGAACGTTTTAAGTCTATTGTGGTGTTTGTGCGCACTTTCATTCTTGAGATATCGTGTGTTCAATGTTTTATTCAAATAACTCTTATTAAATTTTTTTGCATTTTTTTTTGTGAATCGGACATCGGAAAGTTGCTTTTCCCACATTGATAACAATCGGTGTGAAAGTGAATGAAAAGTGATTCTATCGAAGTTTTTTACTTTCGCTTTGTTGTTTGATTCGCACAAGTAAGCTGACATAGGCGCCTGTCAGACAACAAGCAACCCTAAACGGAACAACGAAATTGTGTGAGCGACCTAATCTAAGCCATGCCGAGAAAAACGTGCAGTCCCTTTCACCCGTTGAGCTCAAATCAGGCAATCTTCGGTATTGGCCTGAGAGTGTTTCTGTGAGGTCAAAATCGGTCTTCTTTTTTTAGGCGCAGCAACATACGCCGAATACCCGCTATAGACAATAATAAGGAATCCTACTCTAATATATTGTCCAATAGAATTGTCGGAGACGGGCACAGCCGGGCGGGTGCAGCTAGTAAGATATAAATGATGAAGATGCGTAATGCCTAATGCCCGTTGCTACTGTCATGAATTTAGGATTTGGGTGGTAGTGATGTGAAACAATTGGCAAAGAAAAGAGGTAAGGTCTTTCAGGTACCTAGGGGAAGTGGGGCAGATTGATGCAAAAAAATTCAAAATCAAATATCATATGACATAAAACAATATTTTTAACTCAGCGTAGAGCTTAATATACACTTCGCTTCAACTGAATAAGCACGAACATTTTCTAAGCTACGTTGTCCATTTTTTCAAAACCTTGTGCCGTAATATATCATTTGATGATGCAAACTGTTTGCGTATGATGTTGACAAAATAAATCGTAAAGAATATTTCAAAAAGTACGGCTATTTTTTCCTGGTTCCCTTGCAAAGCATTCAATATGGAAAAATGCCATAGTAGCTAACTGCTTCACGTACCATAACACCACCTTCTGGACTATGATGCAGCGCTAAAAATCGTTCTTCTTTCCTCACATTGTAGAAGTAATAATTAAACGCATCAGGGCCATACAAATTAAACTTCTTCTCATCCGAAAAAGCTACGTGACGCCATTCATATTTAAAACTCATATGGAGTCTAGAGAATTCTAAGCGCATACACTTCCGTTTCTCGTTAAGTGGTGGTTTCTTTTGCATTTTTAACCGTCTTAGATGTTTGGTATTATTGATAACCCTTCGCACTGTTGAAACGCTTGCAGTAACACCGGCTTTCTGCTTTATTTTTGCCGCAGAGTCGCAGGAATTGGAAGCACATCTTAAAATTGCTCTTCGATCAACCACTGTTGTTGCCGTTTTTTGACCTCCTTTCATGTTTTTTCCGTGCGAATCTTTGCTTCTTAAATAAGAATAGACCACACTAGAACTTCGTCCAATTTTGTCAGCGATAGAAGGTTAGTCCTTGGTCTTTTAGTAAATCGATTTGAGCTCTTTCAACACTATTTAGAGGTTTTGATCTAACTGTTTTTCTTTGAAATACAATTAATCAAATAAAATTCACTTAAAGCACTTCAACTGTTGATCTAATGTGTCAATTCCCACAGAATACTCATAAGCAGTGAAAATAATGACCTTGTTCAGTTGACGCAAAATAAAACTGCATTTTTCCATATTGAATGCTTTGCAAGGGAACCATTGGAAAAATAGCGGTACTTTTTGAATTATTCTTTCTGAATTATTTTCTAAACATCATACGCAAACAGTTTGCAAAGCGGAGTGTATAAACGTAGTAATTCTAATTGATAAAACTGTTCAAGTTAGGGATTAAATGCAAAATTACCTATTTTGTGAAAAATGGACTTTGAATCATTCTGCCCCACCAACGGGGCACTTGGATACACCACTTGGGGCACTTTTATACGGATTAAAAATTGGGTGAAATTAGTTTCAATGATAACACTTTCATTACATTATAGAATTATACTTTTATTGTCTTCTTGAGATCTTAATCAGTCTTACATTTTTATCATAAAAAATACTTTTTGCTTAACAAGACTTATAATTTACTTATAGTATTAGAATATCTTCAAAATAGGATACTACTCATCCGTTCAACAAAAAATAGCTCAAATAAAACGGAACAATTATAAAAGACTCTAAGGTTATCAAAACTAGCTAACTTAATATTATTAAAAACAATTTTAATGTTACTCGAACAATGTTAGCACATTTGTATGCACTTAAATCAACTAGAAATATATACATAGATGAGGTTCGAGCAGTGTCTTTCGAATAGTTTGGTTTAATCAAGTGTAAAACAACACCTTGTAGCGTTTGAGATTCTTTTTGTATGTACTTTATTTTAAAAAAAACTTTACTTCATAGGCTTCACAAAAATTAACAGATGTTTGCATTAAAAACTACTTCTAACAGTGAGTGCAGAAAAGTGAATGCTATGCTTCACAGTAGTATCATTGGTTCAAGGATCAATCAAGATCACGTAGATCCACAAGATACTACCGCTTTGCTACCGGTCCAAGGATCAATGAAGATCACGTAGGTCCAAATAGATTTGCACTACCTTTTCCAGCTCACTGCCAGAACACGAATGAATTTGTACTGGGGATGCAATCACTTTTATACTTAATTTGGAGTTCAAAGTCCATCAACGATCATTTAACATATTTGTATATACTTGTAATCTTTCAAAGGATTTGGAGTTCAAAGTCCATCAACGATCATTTAACATATTTGTATATAGTTGTAATCTTTCAAAGGATCGCAACAAAGTGTTGTCCATCATCTTGAATCTAAAATAAAATTATTTGAAAACCATACGTTGATATGAATGAAAATGGAATTACCTCATTTCGGCCCCAATACCTTATGGCCGCCATAACTTGAAGCTCCACAGGAATATGTCCACCCCGATTATCTCCAATGAGATCAGAACGCACAATATCAATCAATTTGCACATATTTTCTTTGGTAAATCTATATTTATTCCAAAATTCTTTATTTCTTATTTCCATGGGGTTGAATCTGGCTTTATATAATTTTCGCCTTCTTGGAATTGAACTTTCATTTATTAAGTCGATCATATCAATGTCGTTAACAAAATTCACGAAGATGAATGGCATTTTTAAATCAATTTTTAGTTTCGTTTTCAAATTTACCCCGAAAAAATGTAAACAAACTGACATTTGAAAAACGAAAAAAAAAATATGCAAGCTTTACGCAACCTCTAAAGGCAAATTTTTGCGTTTAAAGTTACGCAGGCTTAACGCAAAGTGCTTTTTGTTTATAAATAACGTTTTCCTCCGTAAGGACATTTTATAGGGTGCGTAAAGATAAGCAGACTCTACGTTGGGTTTATAAATAAGGCTGGTAATCTTTCAAAGGATCGCGACAAAGTGTCGTCGTCCATTGCTTTTGCTTAATACTGACTATGCACATTGACAGTTATAAAAAGAGGACAAAACAGTGTGTTGGACAAGAAAATACTTATAGTGTCTGTTACAAGAGAAATGACTATGAATCTTATATTATTAATTATATACGTATGCTTATAAACAGGCTGCTACAATCTCTTAAATGAACGCTTGCTTTATCTTCTGCGTCTGGAAAAACAAACACATAGGACCGTACATTTTTTCTGAGAAAAGACACTGGGTAAGCAGTCAAATTGTATTTAGAAATGACTTTGGCCACATAATGAATGATAGATTTCTTTTTATCAAATTTTATAAGAAGGAAATCGCCAATAGTTATATTTTCAGGGTTCAGAATGTCAAATTCTGCTCCTCCTCCTACATCAGATTCGACATCATCGTCGTTATCAGTTAATTTCAAAGATTCGTTTTCACTGGCATCAGAATCTGATATTGACTTCGAATGAGAACAGATACTTTTATACCATATTCTAAGGGTACCTATATTAATTTTGACTCATATTTTGTAACATACCTTAATATTGCGGGTAGACCCCCAAAAGTTACTATATTTATGATCAGCATCGATAGTAATGTCGATCTAGCCATGTCCGTCCGTCTGTCGGCAAAAATTAGGCCTTTAAAATGGACCTAGAGAGCTGAAATTAACCATATAGGTACTCTTTACGGGCAAGAAATAATCAAGTTTAAGAATTTTTAAAATCCGCCCACAGACACGCCCACAAACTCAAAAAACAAATTTATCGAAAAAATCGAATTTTGAGCTAGCAAGCTGAAATTTGTTATATATGATCTTTGACTCCTAAAACTGCTCGGGAGATAAAATTTCCAAAATCCACCCACTGACACGCCCACAATTAAATAAAACTATTTTATTGAAAAGTCAAAGTTTGAGCAAGGAAACTGAAATTTATAATATAGACTCTCTAGGTACTCTTTATACTTATGTTTAAATATTTTTTTAATCTGCCTACTGACACGCCCACAATTAAATAAAACAATTTTTTTGGAAAAATCAAAGTTTGAGCTAGGGAGCGTTTTTTTACAAAAGCTTCGTTTTTTGATTAAATCCTTTACCTACATTTATGTTATATAACAAAATATGTAGAGCGTTATTAACAATTCAACCATACATAGACTTTTGTCACGCCCACTTATAAGGAATAGGAATAAGAATAGGGTATCCAACAGTTCGCCCAAGCGGACTGTTGCCCGTCCCTATGTTTTATATAGTTTTTAGTATGAAGATCTGCGACGTTCTCTGAGTTTGATCTCACTTAACCGACTGCATATTAGCTCTGTCATAGGTGTCATCACAGGGCACTGTCTAATAGGCAGGCACGCATCAAGGCTTGGCGTCTATTCTAACGACGTCTGCAGAAGTTGCAGGGATGAGGAGGAGGAGGAGACTACACTTCATCTCCTCTGCATATGTCCTGCACTCTCTCATAAAAGAAATCTCTATTTGGGTGCCGCCTTCTTCCTTAATGAACTCAGTGACTTGGCTAACTCAGATGTTAGAAGTCTATCACGCTTCATTAGAAGCTCCAAATGGTTTTAGCCGGTAGTGGTAGATACTCCCGATCCTAGTGGCATCACAATGGACCTCTTTGATCTAAGTGTGTTAGCTTTTAGCTAACAGCCACCTCAACCTAACCTACCCAAGTATGAAGATTCTTAATTAATATATTTACATTCAAATAAACCACGTTTTGTGATGGCAGTGTTTTTTTTTTACATAAATATTTGGGCTTTTGATAAGGCATCAATGCATACTGACCACATCTTCTCCAGGAACGGTCCCACGAAATCCACACGAACTCGCTGCCAAGGTTTTTTAGGATTGGGCCATTAACTAAATTCTTGTGGAGGTGTGCATAGTGCAATTATTGTTCATGCTTTGGCTTTTAATTCGATGTCGACGTCTTTTTGTGGCCACCAGCAATGTCTTGAGCAAGCTGTTTATCTGGACCACGCCCCAATGTCGTTTATGAAGCAACTGCAAAGTTCTTTGCTGTAGCGACTCTGGGCAGTCGGTAGGACTGGTTGATACTACTGCAGTGATTTTCAAACTGAAATTTTCGCGACTAAGAGAGCAGCGCAGACAGTCCTTTCGATGAAACTTCCAGCAATGGATTTAATAATCTGCGTGGACAGTCGGGCAGCTCTTCAAGCGATCGACTCCAACCTCATAAGCGCGAAATGCCTCAAAGAGTGCCTGCAGGTACTCGGTACTACTTTTCTGGGTTCCAGTGCACGTTGGCAGGGATACCAGATACCAGATATGCTGGCCAGATGCGGCTCTGATATGAATCCACTCGAGGCTGATGTACAGTACATGTACTACCTGCCGTAGCCACAGCTCAGCACTCCAAGGACGACGGTTACTGCATGGGAGCACGGTTCTTTGACCGTCTGGGCGAACTAGCAGGGTCACCTATAACGGATATTAATCAATTCACAAACAGATCCAAATGGTTCTGTTAGCTACGTGTCAAAAAAAGGTACTCAAACGTAACCTAACTACGGATATCTGTTTCGATTGCTTCAGTTGATTTTGAATGTGTCCTTGAAGGCGAACTTATTTTTTTTAGTTTATAACCTTGACGAGTGCAAAGAGAATATCAATACACCTGGCACTCCGTTCCGTAAAACCCAAAGGACTCTTAGGACTCCGAGTGAAAGGAAAAGTAAAAAAAAACGAGTGTGCTTTAGACCACACGACTGAAGTAAAACTTCTTTAGCTCCATATATGTATATGTACATATAAATACATGTTTATATATGTATATATGTATAATATATACATGTACATATACACATATACATATATTAATTTTCTACAAATATTTAAATTTATTATGGGATCTCATTGATTAATTAATATTTTTGAATAGATTTTTTATTTTTATTCATTATTTTAATTATCGGATACATCAGTAATTACTGTGGTTGATTGTAAGACCGAGACAATAGGCTTATGGTATGAGAAATAAGATACTGTTTGTAACAGGCTAGGATTCGAAAAGATAAAACGCATTTCTCTTTAATTAATCTTTATTTGTTCTCTTTAAATGGGCCTTACCAATAACAAATTTGGTGTTGAACTTAAATTATTGGTCCCGTTCATTTAAATGTCCTTTTGCATATGAGTGAAAGGGACTACAATTTTAAGCTTTACACTAATTTTGTTATTAGTAAGGGCCAATGTCTTTTACTTCTTGATTATTATTCTAATAATTCACTTATTTAATCCAACAATTCACGTTCACAATTAATCACTTTCAATAAACAACCACTTTTCTCTTATTCAATACTTCCACTTTTTCTCTATACTTTTCACTACTACAAAATGTCTTGGGTGCTCCTGCGACAGCTATTTATATCTCCTAGTGACACCTCTCGAAATTTCCATATTCGTTGAGTTCAGAAGGTTCGAGACCAACAGATGTATTAGTTATTCCATAGCTATTGAAACTGCTTTTCAAATGCTGCCAAATCTTGATTATCTTATATGGTAATATGGCTCTTGAATAGAAATGGCGCCGCAAGTTGACTAATTGATGCTGAATGTCACAGTTTGAGCACATATGCAACAATACATATGTTTTCGAATGAAAATTAGAAAGATAACTGCATCGATTGTTGTTCCATGTCTTGTGCATTTCGGTTATTATTCATTTGTAGTTCTAATTTATCTTGTAGATAATTTACCAAGAGTTGTCCATCTTCGAACGCGAAATTAATATTGAAATGAAATTAGTGGCAACGTATGATACAGGCTAAAACGGACCCATACAGGGCCTAGAACCTTCCAACCACTTTCATGGAAGGGGACCTACAGTTTTACGCCGAATCCGAACGGCAAATTTCAGACGTTCGAAAGAGATGTCAACAACACGCGGTCCTCCATCTAAGTACTAACCACGCCCTACGTCGTTTAATTCCGGTGATCGAACGAGAACCGATTTATTCGACGTGGCAAGGTCGTTGGCAAGGCAACGTATGAGTTTTCTTCTACTTCTTCAGAGCCTACTCGACCGTAAATCATAAGTCTTTTATATACAAACTTTATAATATTATTAACTGTGTTATTGGGCGAAATGTAAACAACTACTATTATGTTTGTTTAATTCGAGGGTCATCTGTACGAAAAACGACGAACTAATGAACTGCGATTCATGGACACAATGACTTTACTCACTTCCGGTAAATTTCATCTGTCGGAAACTGTTTTAGATATAGCTTTCTCCTTTGGACCGGTTTGGATAGATGATAAGAGCATAGTATTGCCTTCTATTAAGGAGATTCAAGGGTGCTTACCCATTCCACGAACCTTTCCGCCGACTAAACTTTATGGGTTGTAACAAAAGAGTGCATGATACGAAACGTTACTCTATCTTTCTATCGTCACTAACTTATATTTCCCTCTCAACTTCCGTTTTGCCGGAAGTGTACGTTTGTCTACACTTCCGTGACGCATTCACCGGCTTACTCCCCAAGTCAAGCGTGCGTAAAGAAGTTTCACTTCAAAAAAAAATTTAATATATTTTTTTTTTTTATTTAATTTTATGTCGGTTTCTTTATTTTATTTTATAAATTACAATATTTCACTCTGCTTAACATAAATTACAATGTTTCACTTTATTTTGTATGAAATTACAATGTTTTACTTATTTAGTATGGAATCGCAATGTTTCTAAAATTGAGTGTTGTCGCTCTTACCTGTAAAAACTAAATGGCTACAGAACAGCGGAGGATAATTCAAACGAGGACGCGACAGAAACGAAAAGAAAGATGCGTCAGCAGTTTGTGCAACAAACAATATTGCGCATGAATTGTACGAAATGAATCGTTTTTAGCGGTTTTTTCAAGTTGCAATGAGAGAAGTGGTAGCTGCAAAAACAATGCAACGAAGAAAAAAATAAAGAATGTCATGGGAGCGGAAATGCAGGAATTTGATTATGATAGATTTAGATTAGGTGGGTTCATAACATGGCATAATTTTCATAAAAGTGAAAATTAACTAATTTGATTGGCTTTCATAATCACAAGTTGCTCGAAGTGTTCATCTGTTAAATTACGTCTCTTTTGACGGTTGCTGACAGCAGAGAACGTGAAAAGTCCTTCATTAGGTGCAGTTGAGGGCAGTGGAGTATTGTACTTCATGAATAGGTTTTTAATTATCGGATATTGCCTCAAACAACTCCAGCTACAGTCATCATCCCTTAAATAGCGGGTAGCCTCTTTCTCTATGTGCAACTTAGAAGTCTTGCATTGCTGCGCAGATCCTAAAAGTGCAAAAATAATTAAGTTCTAATATATGATTGAAGCAGAGAAAAAATCAACAAATTACCTTTACTGCTTTTATCAAAATCAAAAAAGGAGTGCTCAGATGAACCACTTGAAAATTGATTAGCCAAGGGTTCAGAATCCTGTGCATATCGAATGAAGAGTAACTTGAAGTACTCAATAGAACCTTCTAAAGGTTTAATGAATCTCATTTTTACCGCTGGACACGATATTGCAGCCACCACTGCATCATAACATTCTGGGCGTAGTTCAAAGAAATTACGAAATCTTCCAACTAAAGCCTTTTCCATTTGTTTTGCCGTATCCTTGAGATAAGTTAGACTTCCGAGTTCATTGAATTTACGTAGTTTCACTTTAGTTGTCACCAAAGTTGGTAAAAAATAACCATAGAACATATTTTTCTCATCCGCAAGAAAGTTCAATGCGTTCGCTATTGGTTCCATTAAGGAACAGTACTCCTCCAAATACTTGACTTCCGTGGGATCAAACTTTGTGACATTCAAAGGCAAACATAGGTCGCCAAGGTTCTGCTTATGCTGAAGCAAATCCTTCAGTGCGTCGAACAGAGAGTTCCAACGTGTACCTTTTGGAGTTTTTAACGAGCAGTTAAGCAGTATTTCTATTATGTAACTTGTTTCTGGTTTTTTTAAACCTATCCCAAATGCTAGAGCATCTACACCAAGACAAATATATATATTAAGTACCCTTTCAAGTGCGAGAATCTATTAAAATACCGCTGAAATGAGCTCTGATGAATTGCATACATCTTCTCATTGGCCTTTATAATATTTATGTATTCAAGCGTCACCAAATCGCTTAAAGTACTCGTATTGTCACCACACTCCTGCTGTCTAGGTATTGTAGAAGCTAAGATTGACACGAATTTAATATCGTTATCTAAGCCTTGGTTAATGTCTGTGGACGAACATATTGCAATAGGTACACAAATGAAAAAAAAAAACAAGTTTAGGTACCTATCATTCCATATTCCATAAAAACATCGCTAAGGTTTTCACCATTCTATACGATAGTGCACACAAGTTTGTCTCCAACAAGACCAAAATCGTTATTGATAGACTCGATAAGGTCGACGATTTTGTCAAACGTGGGTGTTCCAGTAAAACGCCTACAACCAAGGCAAGGGATTGCCTCTTAAGATTCCAATCAATCCAATGACACGCGTATCCAAAAAACATATTATTTTTATAGGACCAATTGTCTACCGTCGGGCAAAAATGCTTGACGTTTCTTAAACGATCGTTAATACCACCTTTAGTACGTTCGTACAATTTTGTGCTTAAAAGTTTGGTCATTAACTTTGGGGTCTTCACTTGCCATGGATTATTATCAAACAGCTTGAGAAACGACGCGTTTTCCACAATCAATGATGACGCAAAGCAGTCTACAATGAACTTTAACAACTTTTCGTCAAAATTTGCTTGGTCATATCCTTTCTTCTCCAACACGGAATGGTAACTATTCAAATACAATGCATGAGACTTATTTTCCAACCATGTTAAAAAAAATACCTAGAAAATGAGCTACTTGACGTTGAGGAGTCATCACTACATTCTTCGTTAGAATCATTCCATTCAGGTTTTTCCTTCACCGTCACTTCCTTCGGTGTATTTTCTAAAACATACTCGTCGTAAAGTTGCCGGTGTACATCTTTTCGGTGCGCAACGAAATTGGAGGTGACTTCTAAGGATCCTGTTATCGAATTATTCTTGGGGCAAAACTGACACACAGCGATGACAACTTGTGTCGGTCTTCCATAGGCGGTATCCGCAACCTACATCGATAGAAATGTATTTAAATAGCAGAATCCTTTAACAGTCAGATTTATAGTACTTGTTTAACGATCTTGAAATATTTGCCATTCAAAATTAGAGGTGTGTCATCCAAACTGGGGCTGGGAACATCCGGAGGACCACTGTTGATAAACCTCATTTCGAAGTGTGTGGACATTAAGGAAAGATGTACATACCTGATCACTGAAAATCCTGTGGTGTTCGTCTTCTAAATGAAGTCCCTACTTTTGGTATTTAGAGCGTACCACGCTGTATAGGATAGGCGATTGCTCGCCGCAACTTTTTTGAAATAAAACAGGCAAACTGCCGAATAGAGTTCTATGACAAAACTTATTTTATTCTTCTAATTCTATTCCTTAAATACTATTTACATGACTGTTATACTTACATTCTATCTTACTTCTACTTACCTAGTATGAATGAATACATTGTTCTTAAATTCTATTGGCTATACAATTTGTGTGGGCTCCTATTACTATTGAGTGACAATCAGTGCAATTGAGTGAAATGTGCTACATACACATTATACTGTGTATGATTCATTCAACAAATGCACTTTACATTCTTCGTCACTTGGATTGGGTTGGGGACAGTGGTGTCAACAAGTAGATACACACTACAATCCCTTGTCGTGACTTTCGCTTCTCAGTCTTAGTACATTGGTGGGCTTTTCTAAAGGTTCGTTTGTCACCGTGCATTCTGCCTCCATACAACGGAAGCCGTCCTGCAATTTTCTAGGAAAGACACAAAAAAGACTTATTTAAAGACTAAGTTTGTGTTAAGATAATGATTTTCAGTTTATAAACCTTTGAACTATAAATTCTCCATACCTACTGATTTAATATACCTTTTTAAAGATTAAGGTTTAATTGACTGATGCGCATGTTGTTTAAATTTGTACGATATGGATCGATTGTTGGTAAAATATGGGCTTGTGCATACGATTGTCCCTTGCTTATAAACGCAAAAGACTGCAAAGGAATGCAAAGGAATGCAAATGAATGCAAAGATTTCAAAGAATTCACTTGAATGCAAATAGATTCGACTGTGGCTTGAAAGACTCTGCAATAAGTTTGAATTTAAGAGTAAAGTTGATTTCAGCTGGCAATTGAAATGTAGATTTGGGAAAATAGCGTTGTATCTTAAGTGCGGGTGGCATTGGTGCGATGGTAGTGTATGAACTAACTGATTGGCAGGTCGTGCCTTCGTTTCCCAGTCAGGGCCATGATTTTTAATTGAATTCTCAAAAATAGAGATCTCCCTAAGCAATTTAGGCGCCACCCGTGGGGGAAAAAAACTACAAAAGCACCAAAACTTCTTTCCTATCCTCTTATTCTAGCACTTAAAATCATGCAATACAATACTTCATTGCTAGGTGCTGCTTACTGTTCAACAAAAAATGCGTGCGCTGTGTTTCAACATTATAAGGGTACTGTACGTACATCTACAGAAAAAACAAAGCCCTTTTAGCGTTAGCAAATTATAAAAAGAAAAAAAAAAAAACAAGGACAAAGACGGGATAAGAATATCTCGCCTTCTACAGCGCCTCCCCAAGCACAGAGCGCTGCCGTACAAGGCGCCTAAGGGAACACATCACATTTAGGCAATTTTAACATTCAGGTAAGCCTAGCCTCTACACTAAAAGGAGGATTTCTGCCTGGTAGTACAGTGGACAGTTACCGAGTCTAAATGCTCTGCGATTTTGATTTCCTTTTATTAAAAAAAAAAAAAAAAAAATCCTAGCGATGCATTTAACATCTTGAAACTCTCCCGCGAGTGTGAATGTAATCTCGTTTTTTGAAACGCTGGAGATCACCAATGTCGCACAAGGACGATCAAACTAAATGCAATAACAGGAGTATGCACGTATCGAAATCGGATATAGGGGCAGGCCTAAAAACTCCTGGATCGCACAACTGCAATAACACCAGCATTTCATTGGCCTTAGTAAAGACGGGAGCTGAAAGCGAGAGGACTGCCGATGTTTATTGACGTCAAACCGGTAAATCCCACATACAGGTAAGTATGCCGTAAAGGTTGTTTAATACTGATCTCAACTTTGCCGCCAAGGACGGAGAAGCGTTGCATCTTAAGAATTGCTGAAAGTCTCTCAGTCGTAGTGTTGAGATTAATCTGGCTTATTCTTTAGAACAAGCAGTCATGTTAGCAGTAGATCTGCTTTTATTAAAGTGGTATTTTTTCTGCAACTCAGTAATAACTCATTCATCATTTTATCCGTAAACCAAAAACAAATCTCCACTTAGTATTATTTTGTCAGTGAACCCGGAACTCAGAATAGTTTGAAAACCAGACGGCGCTAAAATCAGTTAAAGGTTGGGAAAAAATTTGATTTTGTACCGGGTTACCGACGGCCAAGTTAAGAAATGTGGACGCAGTGTCTCAGTGGTTAGTTTGTTGAACTACTAATCGAAAATTCCCTGGCTTAAATCCCGTCGGGGCCAAGTAACATCTAGAGTTTTTTCC
Source organism: Portevinia maculata (assembly GCA_949715645.1). Lineage (NCBI taxonomy): Eukaryota > Metazoa > Arthropoda > Insecta > Diptera > Syrphidae > Portevinia > Portevinia maculata. The sequence continues at coordinate 191,465,130 of OX454527.1, read as the reverse complement.
ACTGCCCCAACTTTTGCAAACGTCTGCCAAACATCCAGGAGTATCAATTGTCATGAGAAGCTTCTCATATTTGCCGTTCGGATTCGGCTTAAAACGGTAGGTCCCTTCCACTTTGCACAAGTAAATGGTTGGAGAAGTTAGGCTTTAAGCACTGTATTTGGGTTAATGATTTATATTTATTTTTTATTTTATTTTTTAATTTAAGAATCTCTAACAAAAAGTCGTTGAAGATAAAAAATTATCTTATTGAAAAACATGTTAATTACTTAAAATAGAATATTAATCTAAGATTATGACAATTCTATTAATTACTGCTAGTACATAATTTATTCGACATTAGGTTATTTTACCAAGAAATGTCTGACATCCCAAAAGGTCATTAAAACCAAAATGTCCTTGGAAACCGTGCCAGTTTTGAAGGTGTTTGCCGCGGCTACAGACCTGGGGTTCTGGTAATGATTTTGAAAAAACTGTTCTTTGATAGACAGAAATGTAGAAGTTAAAATCGAAAATATTTTATGCATTAGACTTTAGGGAACTAACAAATCCAAAATACGGTGTTCACTATTTTTTTTATCATAAGTTCGAATTTATTTAAGATTATTTTCTTCCCTTTCACAAATTGAAAGAAAACTGTGGGCTTAGATCAACTGCCGGCTGATGATAACTTACTGATTTGAACTAGCTTGAAAGTTGTAGGGGAACCCGGGGCATAAGAGGTACCCGGGGCAAAATAATCCGCATTTCTCTGTTTAGCAAATGGGCAATATCGAAAGTAAATCTATCCGCTTTAATTTATCGGTGACTATTGGGGAAAACTTTTTTTTTGAACATAAGTGACACGTGTGCCAAAAGAAGGTTTTTATTTTCAAGTGAAATAAAGTGTGTTTTTAATTTGGATTTACACTATTTGATATTTAAGTAAGTAAATCAAGTTTGTATAAATAATTTGATTATGAATGAAGTTAATTAACTTCTCTTTTTTGGTTAGGTTAAACAATTTTTTTTTATAGAAGTTCTGTAAAATTCATTGTGCACTCTTGTTATTTGATTGTACAATTCTATCAGCATCAATTCGAAATTGTTTCAGATAGTTCACAATTAAAAAATAAAGAGTAGGCATTAACGGCCCATACAGGGCCCGAAGCCTAGCTTATCCAACCATTTGCTTGTGCAAGTGGAAGGGACCCACAATTTAAAGAAGAATCCGAACGGCGATTTCGAGAAGCTTCTCATGACAGTTGATACTCTTGCATGTTTGTCAGACGTATGCAAGAGGTAGGGCAGTGAAAAAACTTATCGATGTTACTTGGCCAAGACTGGATTTGAACCTTTAGATCAGTAGTCCAACACACTAACCTATGAACCAATGCGTCCACAGTTCACAACGATATGAAAAATACAAATCGGGAATCCTGGAGCCAAGAAAATATGCGACACGCATATTTTACGATGTTAAAACAAAAGGCAGCCAACGAGTACTACAAAATTCTTCAAACTACCTTACAAAGATTCATAAAAAAATGCAGATCTATACCATGACCTTTCACTTAATGTAACAAAAGTGGGACATTTTAAACCAGTTTTTTCTGTGGATAAGAAAAGGAATTAGACGAGTACCTTAGGGATATGGAAGGGCACCTGTATGGCGTTCTCCGAGAACTAGCGTATAAGCTGGCCGAAAAATAATAATTTAATTTTGACGCTGAAAAACGCATGACTGGAGAAGTTTGGGCATTTAACTTGCTCAAGCGCAATCCAACGATTTCATTAAAAAAACCAGAAGCAATATCTGCAGCTCGGGCTATGGGGTCTAATCGCATCGCTGTCGGGAACTTTTTTCAACTGCTGGAAGAGTGCATGAAAGTTTTTTTTATCAAATAGGATATTCAACGTTGACGAAACGGGCATCACAACGATCGCGAAGAGTCGGGCATCAAAAGGGAGGAAACAAATAGCATCACATTCTTCATAGACAAGACAGCTTCTTGCAGTCGAAATTTGCATGAGCACTGATTATTCGTACATGGCACCAATTTTTATTTTCCTTCGGAAAAGAATGAAAGCCTAGCTCATGGATGGAACACCCCCTCATTCATGGGGCGAGGGTTATGATCCATCTAGACGAGATCGTTAATTCGTCGTTAAAGAGAGAGAAGAAGAAGAATTTAAAATAGCCTCTTTTTGATGTTCTTATAAGTTTTAGTAAAGATTTGATATATCCCTGTTTCTAATCTTATAATAAAATTCGTTTTGAAACATCGCAACAAAACTGAAATTAACTGGTGTCACTGTTACGTAGGCGTATACGTATTTTTTTTAATTTACTTATTTTGAATATCCTCTAGGCACATTGCACACCTGTTCATAATCGGAAGTACCTTTACGATATTTGGGCTATGAAAATGGCAGTTTGAATCATAAAACTCTGCAAATCTTCAATACCGTGATGGAAAACGTAAACACTCCAAACAAAGAAGGACTCTTTTTATTTCCTATATGATAAACTTAAGATGTTTTTTTCCTTTTAAGGTAGGTAGGAGTGACTACCCGGTGCTATTAGCGCAAAGACGCCCTTTGGATGCGACCACTCAAGTGACCAGTGGTGTCAATTTGTGTTTCAAATGCAGCCTGTGGAATTGAGAAACTCGATGATATTGCAGAATTTAATATTGCTCAATTCTGATAGGTCATCGAAGAATGTTTTGCTGAGTGTGCGATGTCTCACTCTAGCTAGGGCCGGACATTCGCAGAGGATGTGGTGGATGGTCTCTTTTTCCACTGGATCCTTGCAGCTGCCGCAGTGTGGGTTGAATGGGAAACCCAACCTTGCAGCGTGAGTACCGACAGGACAGTGTCCAGTGCTGAGGGCCACAATTCTGGCAATCTCCTGTCATGTTCTATTTGTTTCCTTTTAAAATGTAACTTATTTTTCACGAAACACTTAAGTTTATTTTTTAAACCCTAAATATATGGACTTTGACGCATCTCCCATAAAAAAAAACTTCTGTCTGCGAGCAAATTAAAAAAAATTGTGTTTGCCGGTGAAAACGAAGAAGAAATAACGCAAATGTTGGGTGCGCAACAAATATTTGTACAAATATATGTGAAGTGATTGCAGCGCCCCCTACATGACTTATAACTCCATTAAGCTGGAGTTTTTAAATTTCGCACATATATTTTTCAGGGTTCTCTGCTTTCTGCACAAGTGCTTCTTTGCATCAGTATATATAATTTAAACTTTTGATCTGCTCTCTTATGTATACTAATCTTACGCGTTTCTGCTGGTGGAGTTTTCGTTCAATGCACTGAAGCTGACGAGTTGGCTCGAAATACACGCAAGATTCCTGCTGGCAGAGCTATCAACCCAGAACGGACCACATGTTTTCGACATGTTATTGTTACAGGTGGCCTTCACATTGGACAGATATCCGCAGAGAGGAGAGGTAGAGGGACAGTTCTATCTTTCGCATGCGTCTCCCCTGAATTCGAAATGAAATCAATTGGAATTATTCTTCTTCCAACTAACATATTCCAGCTAAATAAAAGCTGTCGTATTTCGAGAAAAATTGTCTAATATTATTTTTTTCCTGCCGAGCGTGCTAAATAATTATATATATTTTTTTCTGTAGAGCTCTATGCTCTTTTCCCTTGTTGAGTAGAACGCTCTACCGAAAAGCGTCAACACTACAGAAAAATCTCCCTTGACTGTCGCTACCGAGTCTGAGAGATTTTTCTTGAGCTCTACGCGTTTTTCGTCAACAGTGCATACAATGTTTTATTGCGAATATTTCTATACAACGAACAAAATTTGCAGCTGAGAAATTATCTTTTTATATTTTTTCCTATAATACAATTCAAGGGAAATAAGTCTTTTGCGTGATGACATAATAAATCGAATCGCAATTATAGAAGACCGTTTAGCTACACACACAAAGGATGTTGATGCTGCTCTTAAAAAGTTAGAAAGCCGTCAAAACAAAACTGAGCTTAAGATTAAAGAGACAGAGGAAACTCTTCAAATTTTACGATCAACTGAGACACACTTTGATGACGTGCATACACTCGAGGCAGAAGTAAGCGCCTTAGAAAAATGATGTGATGCATTTGAGCGACGGGAAATTGGATCCGATGCCATTATTTTTGGTATACCGCAGTTGCAAGACGAAAACCTGAAGACAACCTTTCATCATATTTGTCACATCATTGAATGCATTCCGCCAGCACTTAAATCTGTTTTTCGCTGCCAGAGACCTTAACTATTCGGACAGACTAACAGAGACAGGGCAGACGCACCGATTATAGTCAAATTTCACTCTCCCCGAGAAAGGAACACCGTTCTGCGAGCAGTTGCTCTCTTTTGCAAAAACGTAAGGCAACTCTGTATCGAAGACGTAGGCATCAAAGCAGAAAATAACAGAAACATTCATATGTACGGCAGCATGACCAGCAAAAATCGCTCACTTTACCACAGGGCTTCTCGTCTTAAGCATAACAAGCAGCTGTTTTCTGTTTTCACACATCTTGGTTCCGTCTATGTAAAGAAGAGTGCAGACGCAAAGAGCATTTTGGTGGTAAACGATAGAATGCTGAATATTATAGCCGCGAGAAGTCAAACTGAACAAGGAGAAGGTCAACAACAATTATGATTATAGCCAACTCATATACTCTTAGTATATTTTTGTTTTGATTACATTATTTCTTTACTTTCCTCTCTTTTTCCTGCTGTAATGTTTTTGCTTGATTTCTTTTTTAATACCTGTCCCCTTGTGTCAATATTATTGCTTTGGATGATAGATCTTGTTGTCGATCTATGTGTGTCGCTTGGTTCTCTTATAAATAATATTACTAATAACAATGGAATTAAATGAAAGCGCAGTGAACTCCACTGGCGGTGGTAGTGATAATATACTGCGATGTATGATAAGGGTTTTTTGTCGCCGTAGGCAAGGTCTTAAGGTATGTCATCTTATGCACAAAGTTTGCTACCAAAAATAGATGAGTTTAGAGAAATATTTGTAAACTCTCAAGTTGACGCGATTTGTGTGTCAGAAACTTGGTTCTCTCGAGATATAAAGGATGCTGTGTATACCTTAAATGGCTATAAACTCTATCGTTCAGATAGGAGCAACCGCACTGGTGGAGGTGTAGCTATTTATGTAAGAGAAGGTCTTAATTGTAAACCGAAATATTGTTCGCCCGATGGATGTCCTATTGAATATCTTTTCGTAGACATAATTTGTGGAGAAAATGCTGTTCGATTAGGAAGCATTTATAGGCCAAACAGGAATGTTGATTTGGCACCCGTGTATTCTTTAATGGAAGAATTCTCAACAACAGCATGTAATGTTATCGTATGCGGCGACTTTAATAGTAATATTTTGGTTGAGAGTGACCTTACCGAAAGCATGATGGCGTTTGACCTACACTCTGTAAATACACACTTCTTTATGACCAAATTTCTGCACCCGCCTTTTCAAAGCATGACATTATATTTCTTACCTTTGATTTTGACAATAATATGCCTACCAATACGACAACTTATAGTTTCCGAAACTTCAAGAATATAGATAGTGCTCTTCAAAATCATTTTCATACCATTCCTTGGTATCTTGTTTACGGTATGACCTCGGCTGATGATCAAACTGATTTTCTTCACAGAAACATTAGTTATCTCTTTGATACATACGTTCCCATAACAACCGGTAGGGTAAGGCCAAAAGCAAGTGGTTGGTTTACCAATGAGATTCGTTTATTAATTTCACAACGAGATCACGCTTACTGCCAATGGAAGCGTTTCCGGATAGAAGAGTACCACCAAGTTTACAAGCAATTAAGAAACAGCGTCGTCCGTGAATAAGAAGTGCCAAAACACGCTTTTATTCCAATCGGCTAAGTAATAATGAAGATGCCCGAAAAATGTGGAATAACCTTCGGGAATTAGGGATAGGTAAACAGAAGCTGAACTGCGCACAAGATATTGACTGCAACGAACTAAATCGTAATTTTTTATCAACTCCAGGCACTGGAATTCCCGCTGGCAATAGAATATCCCGCAGTTCTGTAGTCTTTACGGTATCATCGTTTTCTTTTTCAAGAATAGAATGCACGTGGTGGAAAGCATATTAACAATAAAGTTAAATGCTGTAGGAGTAGATGGACTTCATCCGGTTTTCATAAAATCTTTATTGCCATTACTGCTTCCGTATATCACGCATATTACTCGTATCAATACCATTTTCATGACCGGTGTTTTTCCTTGCCAGTGGAAAGTGGCAAAAATAATACCAATCCCTAAGAACTCGACAGGTGAAGAATTTAGACCCATCTCGATTCTGCCATTTCTATCAAAAATTTGCGAACGCATTATGTATAAGCAGTTAAATGAGTATCTTGTATTTCACAATCTCCTAGTTTCCGTTCAATCTGGCTTTCGGGCCAAACATAGTTGTACCACCGCGCTTTTGAAAGTGGTAGAAGACATACGAGAGGAATTGGATAAAAGCCATGTTACCTTTCTTATACCTCTTGACTTCTCAAAGGCATTCGATACGGTTGATCACTTTATCCTTATTGATAAATTACGTCAGTTTTTCAACATGTCTTCTTGTGCTGTAAAGTTAATCTCATCATATCTTACTGAAAGATATCAGGCTGTGTCTTTGGGGAACGTTCTATCACAAATTCTTCCTTTGGTGCAGGGTGTTCCGCAAGGCTCGATCCTGGGACCCCTTTTATTTTCGCTTTACATCAACGACTTACAAAGCATAATCTTAAATTCAAGGAGGCATTTTTATGCTGACGACATTCAAATTTATAAAAGCTGTCCTCTTGGCCTTATCGAAAACTGTGCCGATGTTTTGAACGAAGACCTTGAAAGGATCTCGAAGTGGTCGTTTAAGAATAATCTGTCACTTAACCCAAAAAAATGTAAATGTCTGGTAATTTCAAAGAAGAAGCTAGAGCTTTCTTATTTTCCCACAGTTAAGCTTGATTGTTCGCCAATAAAATACGTAGATAGCTCAAAAAATCTGGGAATGGTTTTCAATAGAACACTCACATGGAATAGCCACATTAATCTGATTGTGGGCAAGGCATATGGAGTTCTTCGAACTTTATGAATGGGGAAAAGTTTACACCACCCAAAACAAGATTAGTTCTTGCTAAAACTTTAGTTATTCCAATACTCGTGTATGGTTCCGAAATATTTAATAACTGCGATACGGATTCTAAAAGGAAGCTTCAAGTAGCGTTGAATAGTACCATTCGCTATGTATACAGTCTCAGAAGATTCAACCATGTATCACATCTGACAAAAAACCTTTTGGATATATCCTTTCCAAATTATATAAAGTTACGAACCCTACTTTTATTGTTTTCAATCATAAAAACAAGACAACCGATATATCTATACAATAAAATTCGGTTTTCGGCATCCAGTAGATCTGCCTGTTTGATTCTACCACAATTTACTTGCCTAACATCTGAGAGGCAATTTTTTATTTCTGCTATTCGCCTTTGGAACGCACTTCCGCGAAACATTAGAGAACTAGGCGACACACATCGATTCGAGAATGAGTTGAAACTCTTTTCCACAAACCAAAGCAACTAATTTCGCTTAAACCAAACCACCCCCCCCCCCCCCCCAACCCTTTGATCAAGCAAACTCACTTAATTAATTAATTTACTTTCTTTTCATTTTTTTTGTACCTTATTTAAAACTTGAAAGTTTCAAAGATTTATGGGAAAGATTGATAATTTATTATCTAGTTTACTTTGATTGTTAACTTTTTTCTTATTAATTTAAAATCATTCCGTTTTTTCCTTAACTCATCTCATTTTTATACAAATTGTTTACATTTCACAAACTTAAAAGTGTACTCTTACTGTGAATTGAATTGAATTAATAAATAAATATATAAATATGTAAAACTTTTTACCGAGAAAAAATTAAAACCTAATTAGTTAAAAAAGAAGATGGCAGTTACATGAGTTCAGTGAACAAATTGATTCTCTTGAAAAAAAGTTATTGGTAATTAATAAAGTTAAAGAAAGAATACAAAAACTTTAAAATTTATAATTTACTTTAAGGTAAAAAATATCATAATTAACTAATTTAATTTAAATGATTACTTTAATGATAAAAAAAATTCATAATTTCTTTATAACGAAGTGATTTGCTGGTCCCGTGCAGATTTAGCGTTCTTCATTGAAAGTCTATGGAATCGCTCTTCTAGATTTGCTCCTTTCAATTAAAAATGGTTTGGTTCTGAAGTATCACTGGTTCGGTGCCTGCAAGTGTAGGTTAGGTTAGGTTTATGTGGCTGTCGGCAGAAACCGACACACTTAGACCAATTTAGGTCCATTGTGATACCACGTATGTATTATCTACCTCAACTCTGTAGATGGGACTGGCCAACGACACGCGGTTGTTCTCAAACGGTCCCCCATCTACGTACTAACCGCGCCCAACGTCGTTTAATTGCGGTGATCTGACGAGAACCGATTAACTCGACGTGGTATGGTCGTTGGTTGCCTGCAAGTGTAAATCACTTGCACATTTTTAAATACAAAAAAAATGTCAAGGGAAGCAAAAATCGAATCAATTTTATCGCTGGGATATACATAATGTGAATCCATTACAATTGACAATTTACAATTCTATGCTAAGGATGTTTTCGAAAACGTCAATTTGATCGTCACTAAATGACGCAGAGCCTGCAAGCGTGATGCTTAAACACATTTAGTTATCATCGCCAAATGACTTTGTTACTGCAAGCGCATTTAACGTCTTCAAACACAATCAAATTGGAGCAGTATCTACTTTTTTTTCGAGGTGCGAGACTTTCTACATTGCAGCACTCAGACTCAATACTGGTCCATTGTGCTACCATTAATACGCAGCACATTTTAGTGTGAAAATCTACTTAAAGATACAGACGAGGGATGGTATCCCGGTATTATACCACCGCTTTCGCAGCGCGAGAGATAAGCGGCTCATCCGCGGCGAGGACGTCGCCAATGCTCATGAGCTCCTCCGTTTTAGTACCGCAATAGCGGAGAGGGATAAATTCGATACAGAAAAACAATTTGCCGAATTTTGGTGGCTTTTTGAGGGGGGAGGGGTCAACATGCCCTCCCAAGACGGTGCGTTACTCTAGGTAACATCCTCTTAGTTTATAAGTTAGATTAAGTTAGCTAGGGCGTTTCTGGGAGAGGCCGGGCTCGTCAACTTGTGGTAGTGCTTCCGGGAGAAGATTGAGGCTGTAAGGCTTCAGTTAGCTCAGGGTAGCGCGTGTGCACGTTGACGATTGCCAGGCGCTCGGAAAGCAATTGGGATTTTGACCACTTGTTGCGCAAGGCAACGAGTGCTCAGAATCATAATTATAGTTAGAATATGTTAGGTAGTTTAAGTAAGTAGAATAGGTAGTTCGTAGTTTGTTTTATATAAAAAATATAAAATCTTAATAATGATACCGAGTTTTAATTGATTTTCTCGACGAATACATATATGTAAGATTAGTTTGTAAATAGTTTTTAGGCCGAAAGGCAATAATTATAAGATATAGTTAAGTTTAGGGCGTCCGCATAAGGACCAATAAATAAGAATAAGTATCCTGTTAATTTTAAGTTAGATTTAATCATTTTTGTCTAGTACGTAAGTTGATATTCAGTAACAATTAAAAAATGAATTTAAAAGTAATCTACTTAAAGAGAACTCGAATATGGAAACTCTAATGATGTGGAAATAAAACATATCACTGTAGTTTCACAAAAATTAGTCGTTTTCGACATCAGCCATTAATCTTTGTCGTCACCTCGGATATTTCACTGCACATCTGATGACGTTACCGAACAAATGAGTTTTTAAACTGATTATCGAATATAATGCCTACGTATATTTAACTTATTGTTTACGTTTTCGAACACTTTACTTTTGCAGTTTGCTTTTAAGAACATTTTGTAAACTCATTTTTGACGCGGATGACTTTTTCGAAAACGGCAAAATTTGTGATAATGGTAAATAAGGTTATTTTAAGCATATACACCAACGGCTCTTGTAGAGAACGAATTTCACTTTTTATGTGTATAAGGTTACTCCTGGAATCCAGATCTGTATTTCTTCGCGGGATATGTGTTTATCTGGCAGATCAAAAAACCAACGAAATAAAAACAAACATATTTATCTTTACTAATTCCATCGCTGCATTATCATTGTTTGGTCGGAGGCCCCACAATTTCAGGACGGAATTCAGGCAAGGCCACAGATACCCAGATAAACTTTTTACATGCCATATTTGCCATATTTTCTTTACGTTTTGAAGTTACTTACCTTGATTTTGAAATTTCATTGTCACGTTTCTTAACTTTTAATCTTGACCATATCCCTCTTGACTCCTTTTCCAAAACGTGTTCCTGAAAATGTGAATTGTGTTTCCTTTTTAAGTGCAGCACGAGATTGGAATTGATTTTAATGGATCTTTTCAGTTTCGTTTTTTGGACACAAAGCTGACAAACCACTGTGATGCCAAGTGCTTGCCTTTCATAAGCAGTATTTCTTATCTAAATAGAAGGCATTCAAATTGGCCTCAATCAACTAAAAGAATTTTATACTAACATGTTTAATTATTTTAAAGTATTTGCCGTTGACAATTAAAGACTTCCTCGTCGAATTTTCGACATCAAAAGACAAAAGACTTACCTGGTGTAAATTTCCTAGATTTTGGTAGTGGTGGTGTCAGCTTTGCCGCTATTCTGGGTGGTTATTTTCTTTTTTGGTTGCTATGACCTTCCTGTAGGGGCACCCTTCGTAGTTCGCTGGGGGTCCTACGCTCTTGCAGAGTACGCAGTAAGGTTGACCAACCTTAGGATCTGTCCTCTTGCACTGGCCTCGTTCGTGCTCCTCGCTGCATTTCACATAACGGTGACTCATCTGGCAGTTGGCACTGACATGCCCGAATGCTTGGCAGTTCCGGCATTGAGTTGTTGTGTTCGGGTGCAGTTTCTCCCAACTTACTGCTTCGCCCAACAGCTACCTGATTCGGCTTATGGCAATCAGGTCAGGGCCCTTGTCAAATTCCAAGACGAAGGCGTTAAATACCGACGTCTTGTCCCTCCTGGAACGGAATGGCGATACCTTTATGGCTTTGAAACCAAGAGTTCCCAGGTACTCATGATGCCGTCTGGTTGGTGTGAGAAGTGTATTTTCTTCAGTAGAGGAATGCACTTCCTGTCCTCTTTCGATGTAAATGTATGGTGTTTCTTCACCACTAGGTACTGCTTTACGGCCTCGCTATCTTCCTTCGTTTTTGTCTTCCCTATGGTCTTCGTTTTGTTGACATTGACTACGGTGTAGCTTGGCGTCTTTTGCGAGGACTGGCAATGCCGATATATTGCTACCGTTGCTAGATTGTAACATACAATCGGGGGTCCTTCCAGGGATAGTTGGCTCTTCAATTGTCGATTTTCTTGCTGAAGTAGATGGAATCGGTGATGTTGCTGCTGGTGTTGTAGATTCGCTTGTCGGAGTCTTCCTATTTGTTGGGGCTATCTTAGTGAAATCATCGTCCTCACCTTGGCCTTTGTTGGGGTTTGCTAACTTCTGCCTTTTGCTGGGATCGGCTGCTGGCTGAGTCTGCTGACTCCTTTTCTCTTTTGGAGGCTTTGTGTCACTGGCTTGGACTGGTGGAATTTGGCATGTCTCCATGAACTTGTTGTCGCGGAGCCCCTCCTCGGTGAATTGGTAGAGAATTTGGTCAACCTCGTAAGTAAGCCTTATGGCAAAGTCAGTTGAGACCTCCTCTCCATAGTTGTTCCGTAGGATGACGACCTCCTTTCACCTTCTCTTTTTAACCCATGAGTACTGTACTGGGAGATAGGGCGACGTGCTTTGTTGTTGATGGAATTGATTTTCACTTCAATCCGGGTGTTGCTGTACTTTAACATTTTATTACCTATTTAATATGTAGGTACTATATTTTTTTAATCCACAACGGAAAAACCTCTTTTATTTTCACTGGAAACAGGTACCGCAAGTAAACCTTCGCTGAACCATTTGTTTTTGAGCTTTTATTACTCGCAGGTATTTTTGTAAGGCTTATATCACTAATTCTCCGCGCACGACCGTGCTTGTTGAACGACTGATAGAAAACTCTGTATGTCTGTCCTAATGTCCCTGCTACTCTTAATGCCTTTATATTTGATTTAAAATATGATAACAGGTACATTCAGTTACTGTTTCTAAACAGGTGGAACGAAAAAATACAAATTTTATGACCTTATTGGGAAAAGCATCATACAAATTGAATTTATCTGCATAATCCCAATTTTTTTTACATAAACATAACATAGCCTTCTTTCATATTTTTCCCATATCAAATGATTTAAAAAAAATCGTAAAATTAAATCAAGAAACTATCTGTTCGTTAACACGTGGAACGGAATGTACCAATGCTATTAACAATAAATTGTTCACGAACGTTCAAAAACACACACGCACACACATACATCTTCTTAAAAACATTATTCAAAAACATATTGTGGGCCTTCACATTTTTAAATATGTTGTAAATAAGGATTTTCATTTCCTGACAAATTACAACAACTTACGCAGTACTGGGAGGTTAAGAAGTCACACTGCTTTTTATAATCATATACCTCACGACATCACTTGCTGTTGAACGATTTTTCTGGCTTTGCTTTAATTGTCTCAACATTTGCTTTTTTTTTTTTTTTAATACACTATCAGCTCTGTGTCGTCGAGTGCTTAAAGCAAGCAACTATCACGAGCAGAAATTGCCGGCACAAAAAGTGCTCTCACAGGCTCATCATTTAGTGCAGGTGTTAGTAAGGACAAAACAATTAAAAATACAATAATTATGTACCTATAAAATACTAACCCAAACACAAAATAATGCAAGCAATTTAAGACATTAAAGCATTAATACGCAAAATATTTTTTTATCTTAATTTTACTAACATGCAAGTCAATCACATGATCATTTAGATTATAGATTCTACTCATGCGACTAACAGGCTCATGCCTCCCATAATTCGTTCTATGATGGGGGCTAAACAATAATTCAACACTGCGTAAATTATGGGCACCACCACGAAAATTAAAGCAAATAGACGACAGCAAGTCAGGTGCATCTATTTGACCGGATATAAACTGCTGTAAAAACATAGGGACGGGCTACAGTCCGCTTGGGCGAACTGTTGGATACCCTATTCTTATTCCTATCCCTCATAAGTGGGCGTGACAAAAGTCTAAGTATGGTTAAATTGTTAAGAACGCTCTACATATTTTGTTATATAACATTTAAAGGATTTTATCAAAAAAAACGCTCCCTAGCTCAAACTTGGGTGCTTCAATAAAATTGTTTTATTTAATTGTGGGCGTGTCAGTAGGCGGATTTAAAAAAAAAATTAACACATGAGCATAAAGGGCCCCTAGAGAGTATATATTATAAATTTCAGCTCCCTAGCTCAAACTTTGGATTTTCAAAAAAAATTGTTTTATTTATTTGTGGGCGTGTCAGTGGGCGGATTTTGAAAATATTTATACATGAGCTTAAAGGGCCCCTAGAGAGTATATATTATAAATTTCAGCTCCCTAGCTCAAACTTTGGATTTTCAAAAAAATTGTTTTATTTATTTGTGGGCGTGTCAGTGGGCGGATTTTGAAAATATTTATACATGAGCTTAAAGGGCCCCTAGAGAGTATATATTATAAATTTCAGCTCCCTAGCTCAAACTTTGGATTTTCAAAAAAATTGTTTTATTTATTTGTGGGCGTGTCAGTGGGCGGATTTTGAAAATATATATACATGAGCTTAAAGGGCCCCTAGAGAGTATATATTAAAAATTTCAGCTCCCTAGCTCAAATTTTGGTTTTTCAATAAAATTGTTTTATTTTTTTGTGGGCGTGGCAGTGGGCGGATTTTGAAAATTTTATATCCCGAGCAGTTTTAGGAGTCATAGATCATATATAAAAAATTTCAGCTTCCTAGCTCAAAATTCGATTTTTTCCAAAATTTTGTTTTTTTTTGAGTTTGTGGGCGTGTCTGTGGGCGGATTTCAACAATTCGTAAACTTGATTATTTCGGGACCCTAGAGAGTATATGGTTAAAATTTCAGCTCTCTAGGTCCAGTTTAAAGGCCTAATTTTTGCCGACGGACGGACGGACGGACGGACGGACGGACATGGCTAGATCGACATTACTATCTATTCGATTTGAATGAATGTTGTAGAACGGTGTCCAAACTTGAGAGGCATACTCTAGAATCGGACGGACAAAACAATTGTACAATGACATAGAAACGTAAGGGTCATTAAATTCTTTGGCCCACCTTTTTACGAAGCCCAGCATAGAATTAGATTTATTAATAATAGAATTAATATGCTTAGCAAAAACCAGTTTGGGGTCGAAATAAACCCCAAGATCCTTCCAAAAGATAGGACTTCTCATACCCAGAAGGGTGTTTTATTCTAATGTTTTGATCAAAATTCGATGAGATCTTCAAACATCCTTTTACTTTATTATGTCTAGGGCGCAACTGACAGGCAGCAATGACACTTGTTGCAAGTTTTTTATGAACTCCAGCAGTACGGGTGGTCTAGAAACATAGATACGCCAATAAAAAATTAGTTATAGTGTACTTTCAGAAATAGATTTTCAGCAATCTACCCGTTCAATTATTTTGAAATATCTTCCATTAAAAATTATCGGCAACGAAACGTTCATGCGCAAAGCGGATTGAGTTTGAGTGCTAAAATAAAGAAAAAAAATCGTTTTAATTTAATACCGCATCTACAGCAAACAAACACTAACACACGCACCTGGCATTAGAAAATGCCTTCATTAATATAGACGAGTCATTAATTGCATTATCCCAAACTTTTGCAGTTCCATTGAAAGGTGCCTCACTCATGTTTGTATCTTCGTCGATATGAAGTTCATCGTCGGTCATTTTATTATGAATGAGGCAAACAAATTGAATATGTATTTAAATTCACTATTACTCACACGACAACTTGTTCCATGCAGTCACTTAACCACGGATGTGACTCAATTGAAATATTTTATTTACTGTATACCTTCCTCAGACTCAATGGACACTAAACTCTTGTGTTGTTTTTTTTTTAACAGTAATTGTCAATGTAGCTCTAATTACAAATCATTATTGGAATGTGTTTGTTCATAAGGATTCGTCTGCAATCGGCATTTATTTCACCAATATTGAATGCAAAATTAATGATAGTGCAAGCTCTGACTGGACGGAGTCAAATCCTCTCCCGTTGCTATGGATATACTATTTGCACTTAATACACAGGCACGATGAAAGCGAAAACGGTGTTATAGTGTCCGCAACTTTTTCACGACTGGCGATGACGGGACGACGCACGCAGGAGTATTTGCATGAAAAACCTAGCCAAAATTATTTTTCGTTGCCTTTGTCACTTTTTCAGCTTAAAATTAATATTTATTCAATAAAACACACTTTCCAATTGATGTCTATTAATTTTGGAATATATTTTTGAAAACAACCGACTTTTTTTATTTGAATTTTTTTTATTGTTCAAAAACTAATCGCTAGATTTTTATCATTTTGGACAGTCTGGAAGTAGCATTTCTAACGTCTCTTTTGAAAATGACATTCTTGTTTTCGATTGCGTCTTTCTAAGAGAAGTCATTAGAGGATCAGAGCTGAGCAACAATCGATTTAGGACGTCTTGGTTACAATCTCTCCTTGAGAACTATCTAGGAAAAATAAGACGATATAATCTGAAAGTTTTATATATGAATGTTTTTGTTGAATGTAGTTTTGCTTTATTTCGCTCACCTAAAGTATTTGTTCCTGGCTTCTGCTGCTTCTTCCGATAGCTGACCAATTGGAAGAAGGGCAGCAGGACCCGTTCATTAAGATCTTGTGCATGGTCAGAGTCATAGGATGTCATGGATATAACTCGACATAAAGTCTGTCTGTACTCATTGCATAAGAACCAAACATTTCGGAATCAATTTTGTAGCCACTTGCTTCTAAAATTATTTTAAATCGAAAAATCAAGTTAAAATCAATCCCTGTGGTTTCAACGGCTACCTACCTACCATTCCCGTCATTTGTATTGCCGAAACCTGCTCGTGGTAAATCCACAATGAGACCAAGCTTGTTTCTAAATTCTCGTTGAATATTTCTTATTTTACATACCTCTTTCTTATCTTGGGATCTAATTTGCCATTTTTTACTAGAAGTATGTATGCTACATGCAGAAGACTCTCAAAAAGTCTGATTCTTGCATGTAGTACTGATAAACCAAATTTAATGGAGTTTTCATTAATTTCGTTTGTCTGTGTAGTTAATTTGTTTAAGTCTTTTGATGTTGACCCGCACATATAGCATTTCTGTGTTGATGTAGTTTCAGTTATTGCATTTCATATTTTTGGAAAATTTTAGATACGTTTGACTTATAAGTTCGAAGGTTTTCTTTTGAACAAGGAATATCTAACAAAAATTGTTTTAAATAATTTAATATTTGGTTCATATCGACCTCTGCACTTTCTTCCATATTCCATACTAATATTATAAATGCGAAAGCAACTCTGTCTGTCTCTCGCTTTAACGCCAAAACTACTGAACCGATTTAAATGAAATTTGGTACACAGATAGTCTAGAGCCTGAGAATGGATATCTATAGGCTACTTTTTACCGCGGGAAAATGCTTCATCCGCTGTCCAGATGTATGTACAAAGATTTTAAGATATAAATCATCTTTGTAGGTTATCCTGAAGTTGAACAATAAGCATTAAACTATAAATTTTATACAATTTAAAAAAGTAAAATGTTGGATTGAAGCGTTCAGTGGAGGAAAATGTGTGTGTGTGTGCGGCACAAATCGGTTTCTCTACCTGTACCTTTTATGCAATGTGCTTTTTCTTTCTTTTTTGTATGCACCTTTTGCAGTTTGTGTTGTTTTTTTTATGGCGCATGGCCATGGGATTGAGAAAGATAGGGTATGAAATGTAAATGAGATTGAGAGGGAGTCACACTCAGAGTCTATGCATATAATGAGTAGGGACACTCTCGACGTTTTCTTTATCAGTCCTTATCAGCAAGTATTTTGTTTTAAATTTGAGCAGTGGCAGACTGGCGAAGCAAGGCGAGCACGGGACAGCTAGTACTAAATAATTTTTTTTTTGTCACAACACTCGAACCAGAAGATCATAAAAAAATGCTATGTATTAAGAATTGAACTATAAAATATATCCCAGTGTATGTTTTTATTCCAAGAACGAAAAAAAAAATAAAACTTTATAGTAACATTGCAATAACTAATCACACTGAATGGCGTATGAGTATTTTTTTTTTTTATCACACGAAATCGGAAAACTAAAACGTTCATAACATTTCGGGTAGTAGCCAGTAGCAGCCAAATCTTTTTGCATTACAAAGACAAATATTCAATCTAACTTACAAAGTGCAAACTTTCACAGAATAACACGGTATACTATATTAAAATCATTAAAACTTAAAAAAATTGAAAGAAATACGACGTCTATTTGCTGTATTGCGTTTGAACCCGAATTAAAACAAAAACAACAACACAAGATTTCCAAAAATGCATTTAAAATGTCAATACATACCTGCAGTAGAACTCTCCATTAAAACAAATTAAGATTTATAGCACAACAACTTGAAATCACTTACAGAGGAATACTACCGAAATTGCATGCTTGCAAAGAATAAATGCAAAAAATCCAAACCGTCAACTTTGAACTCAGTTTATCACAACATACGATGAAGAAGAAAAAAAAGGCTGCAGCGCGTTGACCCATGTATATTTAGGATCTGCTACTGCTATAGCAAACTTTTACTTCTTGATTGTACTGTTTACAAAATTGAATTTTGGCCAGCTATTCGATGCGAATACTCCTATGTGCTCCATTTTTGTTATTCTTGTTCGTCTCCGGTTGTGTAAAGTATTTTTGTGCGACGACGACTATAGAAATTATAGAGCGCATTCAATAAAAAAAAAGACTTCACTTAATATTCAATTTTTAAATGATAACCCATTTAAATTAGGAGTGCATTAGATAGAAATCGAATGTTTGTGTAGATAGGTACAATATAAATAATATATAGGTAGGTAGTTAGGTATGTTTTAAGTTAGAGACAGTTTCTGGTTTTCATTTTATCTTCATTTCAATACCTATGTAAACTAGCTATAGAGATGGATTTTCTTTTCTCCTTCGCTCAGTTTTGGAATACATCGTGGGTTTGCAGTTGCTGTTGGCGTGGGTTAATTTATAAATAAAAGCATTGAATTTGTGTGCTTGGTATGGTGTTATAGGTATATGTTCGTCTCTTTTTTACTTTTGATTTCTATATTGAGGTAATAATTATAATATTTAGTTAGGGTATATTTCACTGCGACCTATTGGTCTATAATTGTGTCCCCTGCTTGTGCCTCGGAGAGGTTCATGCCCTCTTTCAGAGCTCTCTATAGATACTTCTTTTGTGAAGCGTGTCGAGGTATTGCTCTGATTTATCCTTGGCAGGTCACACTCCTTAGAGCACAGCGTCCAGTCCAGTTTCTTTGATGAATCTGAGAATGAGCTGTGGCTCCATGGTTTGTATGTCCTTGTCTGTTATTTGGTGCCTGCCCATCTCATCCTTTTGTGTGCTAGTGCTGCACAGGATTCCAGTATGTGGTCTGGAGTTTCGGCGGTTTCACTGTAGAATCTGCAGAGCTGTCCTGTGATATACCCATTTTCCTCAGGTGCTCCTTGAGTCGGCAGTGCCCCGTGAGGAGGATTCTTAGGTTGTTTTTGTTAAAGCTGATACAAGCTTTGAATCTCTTTTGGTTATAGTTTCCTAAGAGTTTCGTTGCTTGCCTCAGACCTTGGAGGTTGAGAGAGGTTTTGGCCCTTGTTTCTTCCTCCAGTCTCCTGAACTCTTCGCGTAGAGTGTGTTCTCCTATCCCGCAGAACGGTTCAGGTCCTATGAAGGGTTCCTCTGCCCCTTTTCTTGCTAGAGAGTCCGCTGCCTGATTGCCTGTAATGCCAACATGGCCAGGTACCCAGCAGATGGAAATTCTGTTGTTCTTGCCTAGTCAATTCAGTCCGTGTAGGAATTGCCACACGAGTTTTGACTTGATGACGTAGGCCTTTATGTCAACATTATTGCTATATTGCAATTCTTGTAGTTTTTCTCGAGATTGATTCGAACGTACCTGTCTATCGCACATATTTCTGCTTGGAAGATGTTGGTACATTTGCCCATGGATTCGTAGTGCTTAGTTCCTGGCCCAAACACTCCTGCACGAATTCCATCCTCGGTCCTCGAGCCGTCCGTGTACCACTTTGCTGTGTGGTTGCTCAGTCCATAAGTTGTGGATTCATTGCTCCAGTTCTCCTTATTAAGGTGGCATAGCGTTTAGCGTACGACTTCTAATCAGTGAAGAAGAACCATCGCAAAAACTTATATTTTATACTTTCGAATTTGTGTATACAGCCCTTCCGCAAATTAATTTTCCCGGGTTCCCATTCAGCAATTAAAAATTACATTGCTGACAAGGCAAACAAATTTATTCACATTTAAAATATAAGAAATAATTTAATAACGCAGTCAAAATTTTCCAAGTTTTATTAACAAAATAAAAAAAAATTGATGGGCGCAGTGGTTATTGTATTGAACTACTTATCGAAAGGTCCCGGTTCAAATCCCTAGCAATACCTAAAGTTTATCTTCCACTGCCCCACGTCTAACGAACGTCTGACCAACATTCATGAGTATCAATGAGGAGTAACCACACCAACACACCGATAGGCGGCGGTACTTCGGTTGGATGTCTGTTTTAATACAATTTTACATATTGTTTTCAAGACGTTAAATATTTACGTTCATAATAGCAGGAATACGGAACGTGAATACCGAAAATGTTAAATAAACATAGGGACGGGCTACAGTCCGCTTAGGCGAACTGTTGGATACCCTATTCTTATTCCTATCCCTCATAAGTGGGGCGTGACAAAAGTCTAAGTATGGTTGAATTGTTAAGAACGCTCTACACATATTTAGTTATATAATATTTAAAGGATTTTATCGAAAAAACGAAGTTTTTGTAAAAAACACGCTCCCTAGCTCAAACTTTGGTTTTTCAATAAAATTGTTTTATTTAATTGTGGGCGTATCAGTAGGCGGATTTAAAAAAAATTAACACATGAGCATAAAGGGCCCCTAGATAGTATATATTATAAATTTCAGCTCCCTAGCTCAAACTTTGAATTTTCAAAAAAAAAAAACATAGGGACGGGCTACAGTCCGCTTGGGCGAACTGTTGGATACCCTATTCTTATTCCTATCCCTCATAAGTGGGCGTGACAAAAGTCTAAGTATGGTTGAATTGTTAAGAACGCTCTACATATTTTGTTATATAACATTTAAAGGATTTTATCAAAAAATACGCTCCCTAGCTCAAACTTGGGTGTTTCAATAAAATTGTTTTATTTAATTGTGGACGTGTCAGTAGGCGGATTTTAAAAAAATTAACACATGAGCATAAAGGGCCCCTAGAGAGTATATATTATAAATTTCAGCTCCCTAGCTCAAACTTTGAATTTTCAAAAAAAATTGTGGGCGTGTCAGTGGGCAGGTTTTGAAAATCTTTACACATGAGCATAAAGGGCCCATAGAGAGTATATATTATAAATTTCAGCTCCCTAGCTCAAACTCAGAATTTTCAAAAAAATTGTTTTATTTATTTATGGGCGTGTCAGTGGGCGGATTTTGAAAATTTTTTATCCCCAGCAGTTTTAGGAGTCATAGATTTTTTCCAAAATTTTGTTTTTTTTTGAGTTTGTGGGCGTGTCTGTGAGCGGATTTCAAAAATTCGTAAACTTGATTATTTCGGGACCCTAGAGAGTATATGGTTAAAATTTCAGCTCTCTACGTCCAGTTTAAAGGCCTAATTTTTGCCGACAGACGGACGGACGGACGGACGGTCATGGCTAGATCGACATTTTTTTTTTTTTTTTTTTTTTTTTTTTTTTTATATAAAAAAGGAAATCCAAATCCCAGAGTACTCAGACTCGGTAACGGTCCATTGTACTACTAGGCAGAAATCCTCCTTTTGGTATAGAGGCATGTGAATGGGTGGCGTATGTTGTTGTTCCACATGGGGATTGAACCTGCACCGCACGGGTCACAAGCCAACACACTAACCTCTACACCGTCGCCACCCTAAATATCGACATTACTATCGATGCCGATCATAAATATAGTAACTTTTGGGGGTCTACGGGCAATATTAAGGTATGTTACAAACTATGCGTCAAAATTAATATACCCTTAGAATAGGGTATAAAAAAAAAATTAAGTTGGGGCCGCGTCAGTAGGCAGATTTTGAAAATATTAACACATGAGCATAAAGGGCTGCCTAGAGAGTATATATTATAAATTTCAGCTCCCTAGCTCAAACTTTGGTTTTTCAATCAAATTATTTTATTTAATTGTGTGCGTGCCAGTGGGCGGATTTTGAAAATTTTATATCCCGAGCAGTTTTAGGAGTCGTAGATCATTTATAAAAAATTTCAGCTTTCTAGCTCAAAAATCTATTTTTTCCAAAATTTTGTTTTTTGGAGCTTGTGGGCGTGTCTGTGGGCGGATTTCAAAAATTCGTAAACTTGATTATTTCGGGACCCTAGAGAGTGTATGGTTATGGTTATGGTTTCAGCTCTCTAGGCCCAGTTTAAAGGCCTAAATTTTGCCGACAGACGGACGGACGGACGGACATGGCTAGATCTACATTACTATCGATGCTCATCATAAATATAGTAACTTTTAGGGGTCTACGGGCAATATTAAGGTATGTTACAAACTATGCGTCAAAATTAATATACCCTTAGAATAGCGTATACAAATTAAAGCAATAGTAACACAAGATTTGCAGTGGAAAATAATAAATAAAATAAATATTAGGCATTAACGGCCAATAGAGGGCCTAAAACCTAGCTTCTCCAACCACTTTCTTTGCAAAGTGGAAGGGACCTACAATTTTAAGCCGAATCCGATCGGCAAATTTGAGAAGCCTCTCAATTGATACTCTTGGATGTTTGTCAGACGTTCGCAAGAGGTGGGGCAGTGGAAAAAAAACTCAAGATGTTACTTGGCCCCGGCGGGAATTGAACCGGAGACCTTTCGATTAGTAATCCGACACACTAACCATTGAGCCACTGCGCCCGACGAAGATTTAATTAAAAATGTATATATGCTTTTTCCAGAAAAACCACTTCATATATTCTTTTTCTTTCTTTAATGGCGGTGAAGCTATGATAAGGATTAAAGGGATCATAACCCTCCCACTTAACAGCATCCCTACTGCTCTGCCTGTGGCCAGTGACAGACCTCCCGATTCTTAATCACTTCGTCACTGAGGCCAATCAAATACTGGTGTTGCTGTTTTTGTGTGATCCAAGAGTTTTCAGGCCTGCTTCTTTTTCGCGTTTGTATGGGAACGTTGATTGATAATGACTTTTTGACAGGGTTCGTGTGATCTCTCATTTGAACATGACTGTACCAACTGAGCCTGTCGCGCTCCTTTTTCTTCGAGATATGTTCTTTGACGTGAAGGCTTCCTCGGATGTTGAAATTTCTTATTCGATCAATTCTTATTACTCCTGCTGTCATGCGAAGCATCTTCATCTCAGCTGCCGTTAGTTTGCCTTCATACTTTATGTACGCTGTCCAACATTTCATTTTTTCGATCACAGAAGATGGCTGATTTTTACCGCCACTTCATCCACCCTACACGTACGCGATGTTTAAAGTCTTCATCACAGCTTGCTTCGCTATTGATCATAGATCCCAGATATTTGAACTTTTCGCACTTGGAAATCACTCTTCCATTCCTTTTAATGCCTGGAATAGGTCGCATTGGATCAGAGCAGCACAAGTATTCTGTTTTCTTCGGACTAATACGATCCCCATTCCACTCCAAAACTTCCACCCATACATCCAGTGCCATTGCAGGGACGTTTGAACCTCGCTAATGATGGCTCCATCTTCAGCAAAGAATAACCTAATAAATATCAGAGGCTTTCCTGGTGTACACCGAATTTGATTGGGAACTCCTGGATGATGCCTGCGCCTAAACCTATATATATATAAACCCTTGCCCTATAGCCTGACACTGCGACCTCAAAGATCTATTGTAAAGGGGTGCTTTAACCTAATACACTTACCTACAATTTTAAAGCCGAGTTCGAACGGCAAATTTGAGAAGCTTCCTATGACGACCGGATGTTTTTCAAACATTCGCAAGAGGTGGGCAGTGGAAAAAGCTTTAAGATGTTACCCGGCGAGATTTAAACTTGAAACCTTTAGATTAGTAGTTAAATGGTCGTTTGGATTGCCTTAAACTAGGTACACTTTCCCAGTGGTAAAGACGAAGCTATTGTTCAAAATCTATAACTATCCCTACCGCAGCAGCCCAATTGACTCAAGGTTCTGATCCAAAGAACGCAGATTTGGATCCAACTCTTGCTAGTTATAATAAGAATAGCTAAAAGAAATAGCTTCAGGAAATTCTGTGAGACAATCACCAGCACTCCTACTGCGGCAAGGCTACACAAAGCTCTTGCGAAGTCAGGAGGGGTGCCTATGTCTCTGAGGAAACCAGATGGCGAGTTCACGGAAGATGAGGATCAAAGGGCACTATTGCTACTAGAAACTCACTTCCCTGGCAGCTCGCCTAGTACTGAGCCAGGGATCAGTACCACTTCAATCAGACCTCGGAGGGAAGACTGGGAAACAACATCAACCATCTGTTCTGAGGGACGACTGAAATGGGCAATGAATTCCTTTCAGCCTTTCAAATCTGCCGGAGTGGATGGCATTATACCCGCCCTTCTTCAAGAAGGGCAAAGGGTACTAATACCACACCTGCTAAAAATAACAAGGAGCAGTATTGCCTTGGGCCACATACCAATGCAATGGAGACGAGCAAGGGTTGTGTTTATACCAAAAGCGGGGAAAAAAGACCCCACACAGCCAAAATCGTACAGACCCATCAGCCTTACGTCATTTCTTCTGAAGATGACAGAAAAGGTTATGGACAAATATTTAAGGGAAGATGTTCTGAACACATCCCCTTTACATCATCGTCAGCATGCATACAGAGCGGGCAGATCAACAGAGACCGCCCTATATCAGCTGACGGAGATAATTCGAAGTGCCTTAGAAGCAAAAGAAACAGTACTGTGCGCTTTTCTAGACATAGAGGGAGCACCTCACATGGGGCGATTAAACGATCCCTGGATAGGAAAGGAGTTAACAGTACAGTATCCAAATGGATGTGTGAGCTGCTGAGCACTAGATCAGCAGAGACTCAAACACCATCTGGAACTATCAGAGTAAACACAACAAGAGGATGTCCACAAGGAGGGGTACCTACTATCACCCTTAATGTGGAGCCTAGTTGTAGGCGAACTACTGGAAAAATTAACCAACCTTGGCATCAACTGTCAGGCGTACGCTGATGACATTGTATTGATTGCCAGGGGCAAGTTGGAAGAAACCCTCGGGGACATCATACAAAAGGGGCTTAAAGTAACCAAATGGTGCCATACTGTCGGACTTAACATCAATCCGGCGATAACAACGATAGTACCATTCACAAGGAAAAGACAACTTCAAAGACTTAAGGACATCAGCCTATCAGGCACGACACTGATACCAGTCAAAGAAGTAAAATATCTAGGACTCCATCTAGATAGTAAACTCCTCTGGCGAAAACATACAGAGGAGTTATCCAAGAAGGCCACCCGCGCTCTCATGATATGTAGGAGCCTAGCAGGGAAGGCATGGGGATGCAGCCCAAACATCCTGCGATGGATGTACACTGCAATCGTGAGACCAATGATCACATACGGAGCGGTAGCATGGGCGAAACGAATCAGTCTAGTCACAACGCGAGAGACACTCGGCAAAGTGCAAAGACTGGCGTGCCTGTGCATTACCGGAGCAATGCGTAGCTGCCCAACCGCAGCCATGGAGGTGTTATTGGAACTGACACCTCTACACATCATGGTGATGAACGAGGCAGACAAAACAATCCTTAGGATGGCAAAGGAGGGAATTGGGAGAGGGGAATGCATCGGTTCGAAAGAACACGGTGAATTACTCAAAAAACTCCCACTTCTTGGCATACCTAGAGACGACAGCATCAGGAAATTCAACTTCGAGAAGAATTTCCAGATAAAGCTCAGCAATAAGGAGAACTGGAGCAATGAATCCATAACTTATGGACTAAGCAACCACACAACAAAGTGGTACACGGACGGCTCGAGGACCGATGAGGGAACTGGTGCAGGAGTGTTTGGGCCAGGAACTAGGTAAGCACCACGAATCCATGGGCAAATGTACCAGCATCTTCCAGGCAGAAATCAGCCATAAAGGCTCTTGACGCCTACGTTATCAAGTCAAGACTCGTGTGGGAATGCCTACACGGAATGAATAGACTAGGCATGAATAACAGAATTTCCATCTGCTGGGTACCTGGCCATGTTGGCATTACAGGCAATGTGGCAGCAGACTCTCTGGCAAGAAAAGGGGCAGAGGAACCCTTCATAGGACCTGAACCATTCTGCGGGATAGGAGAACATACTATACGCGAAGAGTTCAGGAGACTGGAGGAAGAAACAAGGGCAAAAGCCTTTCTCAACCTCCAAGGTCTGAGGCAAGCAAAGAAACTCTTTGGAAATTACAACCAAAAGAGATTCAAAGCTTGTATCGGCCTTAACAAAAACAACCTAAGAATCCTAACAGGCCTCCTCACGGGGCACTGCAGACTCAAGGAGCACCTGAGGAAAATGGGCATATCGGAGGACGGGCTCTGCAGATTATGCAGTGAAACCGCCGAAACTCCAGACCACATACTGGAATCCTGTGGGGCACTGGCCCACAAAAGAATGAAACATTTGGGCAGGCACCAAATAACAGACAAGGACATACAAACCATGGACCCACAGCTCATTCTCAGATTCATCAAAGAAACTGGACTGGACGCTGTGCTCTAGGGAGTGTGACCTGCCAAGGATAAACCAGAGCAATACCTCGACATGCTTCACAAAGAAGTATCTAGAGAGGCTCTGAAAGAGGGCACGAACCTCTCCGAGGCACAAGCAAGGGGACACAATAGACCAACAGGTCGCAGTGTAATATACCCTAACAAAAATATTATTATTATTATTATTATCTCCACAGGTGGCACCTTAATAGCTTAAGCGAGATTTGATTTGTTGTGTGAATTCAATTTTACAAAGCATGGCTCTGGTCGGGATTCGAACACACGACCTGCCAATCACTTCGCGAATACACTACCATCGCACCATTGCCACCTGCCGTAGTGCTGCTTGATTATCTGAAACTATTTATTCCCTTTTTTGAATTTAAAGCAGTGGCACACATTCCCATAGGTATCGCGGCTTTGGTGTTGGGTCGAAAAACAGCTGCTCCAACTCCAGATTCTATTTTCGATCCATCGGTGTACCAAACCAGTCTTCTCGGGTCCAGTACCGGAACACCACCAAAAATCATATTTTTCAAAATGTAGAGTTGAGAAATAATTTCTTTCCTAGCTGTTGATACCCATGGATTAATGTTTATTAAAAATTAATTGTTTTGCTTGAAGGATGATCTGGCCTGTGCGTTCTTACCAAAAGACATTTATATGATGTTATTATTGAGTGTGGTGAGAATGATTTCGAAGCCAAATTAGATCATCTTGCGAGCTTTTTGCTCAATAAAGCGTCTTTCAAGATGGAAAAACTAAACGATTTTGGGCTTAAAATTGGATGTTTAAGGTATTTAATTTAATTGAACTTTATTTGTATATGCAGTTCCCACCTTAAATCTCTTGAATTGTATTAAGGTACGAATTTAAGTTGACTGAACGTGGCCGGCCGTTGAAACTTTTCACAGAACTCAGCGTGCAGATCAAAAGAAGAAGAACGCAGAGTTTACGTGACGATAATGAAACGGAGAAACTTGCGTTTGCTACTGAAATAAAGTTACGTGAAACCGGAAAATCGCAAGCTTCAAAAGTAGTAAAACAAATCATCGAGGATCCTGGTAGGGCAAAGAGATATTAAAAAAAACATTGTATGCTAGTTTTAAACGGCCACGTGCGAAATTACCCACCCTTAAAGCTCTTTCTATTTTTGTTGAAGCAAATCTTTCACGTAAACACTATGAAATAGTAAAAACTAGTGAGAAAAAGCTTTTTCCTTGATATGGTATTCTCCAAAAAGCAAAAAAATTCAATCCCCGAGTCTTATACTGTAACAGAAACTTTGGCTGAAATTAACATGCAGGATCTATTAAGCCATACAGCTGGACACTTATTGTTGTGTTTGGTTGACATACTAGAAACCTTAAATGAAAACAAGTACCGGCCTAATAATTCGCAGCAAACGCAATTCAATCAAAAGTTTGAAAACAGTTCTGATTCAGATGCAAATATCTTCCAAAGCTAATTTGTTTGACAAAATCCAACGCCATCCTCGGCACTATATTGCCGTCCAATAAAAATTTGTTTTGTAAAAGAATCTCTTGATATTGTTGCGTATTCGCGGATTTTAGGATGCTCAATGAAGTGATGGCTAGAGAAATCAAAGATTTGAAATAAAACACGAGATGAAACTGTTCGCGAAACTTTATTGATCGACGACTTGATAGATCAAAAGAAAAGACTTGTCAAACATGACATCTGTCGATGCTGATCAAAACGTCAGCTATTGTTCCTATTGTTCCTGGGGTGCGTTCACAAATGCGTAACAATATTAATCAAAGTTTGAATAATTCAATCCAAGATAAGTGAATTGAACAAAACTGTCATAGAAAACGATAGAGCATTCGAAGCAAAACACACGTTAGCTTTTGCAATGGTCGATGGAAAAGTGTGGAATGCGGCAACTAATACAAAATCTACAAAGAAGTGTTATATCTGCGGAGCTACTTCAAACGATTTTAATGATCTTTCTAGAAGAAAAGAAGTTAATAAAGATGCCGTAGAATTTGGATTGTCAATTTTACATGCGAGGAGACGGTTTTTTGAAAGCATTCTTCATCTTGCTCATCTCGGCTTCGAGATACGGTTCATCTGTTCTGTTTCGGATGTGGTTAGTTTGCAGAGAAAATTCATATGTTGTAATCATTCAATTCAATAAAATGTTGTGACAAACATTGAAATAGATGCATACGAATTTGAAGCATTTGCTTTTGATACGGCTACGTTGTATATTGAGATCTATCCGTGGCCAAAATACCCCTATGTGCATTGGTCCATTTAAAACGGTCCAATCTTTCTACCTCAAATTATCTCACAAAACTGTATTCCCGTACCATAGAGTCAGAGATGTTTTAAAACATGTCTAAAGTCCAAACTACATTCGGCAAAAAGTAAAGTGTGTGCACGAAAATGTTTTTTCTCTTTTCACACCATTTGGGATCTGTAGTTTTCTCTCAACTTTTCAAAAAGTAACTTACTTGTCAAGTTTGAAATTGAATTAAGTATTTTCAGGTGACCCACGAGGTCATGTGATTTATACTTTTATTCAAGCTGCAGCTTAAAGGCGCATCTAGCAACCGTCTTCCTAATGACAATTTGTGAAGAGAAAGCTTTAAGTGCTACTGTTCGGTAGGTGGGCTAGCACCTGTTATACCGAGACAGGCAATACGTTGAAGCTTCTGGAGATTGGTTGCCGCTGTCCATTCAAATACTTTTGGCCTCATACGTAATAATAGATCTTACCATCATTGTATAAAACCAGTATATCATCCTGGGACTAAGACCCTAAGTTCGTCCATATAGTCGCCTACTGACCCACTTGGTTCTAGTATCACGTTCCGTGGCGGTCTTGTTATACGAGTTCCAGTTGAGTTTCTTATCTAGGAAGATTTCGAAATACTTTACTTGACTTCATTGGAGTAACTCATGGTTGTGTCTTTTTGCAAATAAGTTCAAGATGTACCAGTCTCCTTTTGGTAAAAATCACTAAAAATCCTTATTTCTCCCGTAATTTTTTTGTGCGAAGTTATATTTTTGGCACGAATTAAAGAAGCTGTTAGTCGCATATAAAGTTTCCACTTTAGCTCAACTGCAAATTAAACCGTAACCTATCTCTTTTTATGTAAGCGTTTTCAGAACTAAATGGAGAACTTGCTTGCGAGTAATACCAATGTAAATATGATTTTAGCGCAACCAAGTTAGCAAAGAAGACTGCTAAGGATAGCAAAAAAAGGAGTTGAAAGAAATTGAGAAATCCAGCACAGATTTAACAAATCGTTCAAGAGTATTCGAATAACTATCTGGTGATAAGCGACAGCGGAACCATTCGTTGGGCCTGAACCATTCTGCGGTATAGGAAACACACCTTTGGTAAGGGCAAGAACCTTTCTTAACCCCCATGGTCGGAGATAAGCTCAGAAACTCCTGAGGAAATTTTACCCAAAGAAATTCAAAGGTATTCCTTAGGAACACCTAAGGAGAATTGGTGTATTAGAGGAAGTTCTCTGCAGATTCTGCAGTGATACCGCTGAAACTCCAGACCACACTCTAGTATCCTATTGGTCATTGACTCACAAAAGGATCAACAGTTTTGAAAAACACCAAACAAGAAATAAGGATGTTGAAACAATGGACCCCCAACACATTCTCAGATTTTTCAAGGAAAGGGGTGGAAGCTGTGCTTTAAGGTGGGTGGCTTTGCCAAGGCTAAGTCAACAAAAGACTCTCGCATATAATTCATAAAAGAATTGTTTATCTTTCGAGAGGGCTCTAGAAGAGGGAATAAAACTCTTCAAAGTATAAGCAGGGAACACAATATACTATATGGTCGCAGTGCACTATACCCTCATTTTTATTTTTATTACTAGCTGACCCATGCTCGCCTTGTTTCGCCAGTCTGCCACTTCTCGAATTTAAAACAAAATATTTGCTGATAAGAACTGATAAAGGAAACGCCGAGAGTGTTCCTTCTCATTATATGGATATACTCTCAGTGTGACTCCCTCTCAATCTCAATTACATTTCATACCCTATCTTTCTCAATCCCATGCGCCACAAAAAAAAAAACAACACAAACTACAAAAGGTACATAAAAAAAGAAAGAAAAAACACACGCACAAAAGGTACAGAGAGAGAAACAGATTTGTGCCGCACACACACACAAATTTTCCTCCACTTAACGCTGGCAAAATCCAACGATCTAACTTCAATCGAACATTTTACTTTTTTGAATTGTATAAAATGTATAGTTTAATGCTTACTGTTCAACTTCAGGATAACCTACAAATATGATTTATATCTTAAAATCTTTGTACATACATAATTGAACTTTATATTAAAAAAATCCTATTTCATTTGGATGAGTCATTCCAAAGCTAGGAGCTCGAAAGCATTCGAGAGTTACAACTTTTCTTAGATCTCTGCTTCTGGACGGCGGATGAAGCATTTTCCCGCCTATGTCCATTCTGTGTACTAAATTTCATTTAAATCGGTTCAGTAGACAGACAGACAGAGAGACAGAGTTCCTTTCGCATTTATAATATTAGTATGGATTAAGTGCGTTACAGATTTGGGACGTTCTTGAGATTCTTTTTCAATTTGACAAATGTAAGGATAAAGACGTTTTTGCACATTGTCCGATAAAGAAGTGGGCTAAGAAAACTTCCCAGTGGAATACCACCATATATGGAACTGCTTGTAGTATCGAAAACTTTGTATTTAGCAACGCGATTTAAAATTACATAATGTCGCAGACTTCAGCACCTACTTGAAAAACAAGAAAACAATATATGTATTTCATACCATTTGCAATTTTCTTTCTAGGACTAAATAAGCTTTTCGATTACACAAAGTATGGTATAATCACGGTTAAGGATATAGCTCTAGCAATCTGGCGAGGCACTGACAACTGTTACTATCTCTTCTATCCATATGAGAAACCATTGGGATTACCTCCGCTATGTTTATGTGGTAAGTTGTACTTCCTTCAGAATAGTAGAGACCGTTGAACCAACTTTGTGCATTCCTTTAGCAAATGAAAACGACTTGCCACCTATGGGAATAGCTAACGCCATGCGATTCAAGACCATTACTGACCTTTTCTCATTTTTAATATCCTGTCTTAACACCAAAGACAGTGATGAGGTAAGTTAGCCCATTAGAATATAAAGTTATTGTAACGGATGTTCTTTTCCTCTCACAGTACTGTTTGAATCCGCTGGATATTAGCCTCTCAGATGCTGCAGATCGTCCTCCACTCCTTGAATATGAAGAATTCGGCGTGAGTGGAGCTATAATGCGACCGTGGAATGATCTCCACGAAGGACATGAAGTGTTCGGAGCGCGAGCGGACAAGCAAACTTTCGCCAACCTCCTTACAGCACTAGGTTTCAACCGCATCAATAGTTCAACAAATTGGACCAAAGAGGACTTGGCCGACATCCTGAAGATTGGTGATAAGATTTTTTGTAAGATTTTCATGGGATTGCCTGAGTGCCAGTCACGGGACTATCAGCTGCAGTGGGATGATATAGTGCCAGTGATCGGAATGAACAAGTTTACATTCACCCGTCAGCCGATAAGTGGAGTTTTTCAGCTGCCACCCGAACTTTTCGACGAAGAAGCCGAGCATGAGCTAGTGGGCCCGGAGGAGTCCGAAAATGAGGAAGGCATTGAGGCCCAGGATGATGATTTGTTTGTTCCCTCTCAAGAAGGTGAGGCCGAAAAAGTTGATTCTCATAAGGACCTTAAGGGTATACTACAAGCATGGGAAAGAAAAAAAAGCGACCATCATGAAGCCGTGATAGAGTCTGACTTTTTCAAAGTTGCAATTTGGAAGCGGGACAATCTCTACTTCGCTTTCGATCCTAAAGCCTCAGGTGAGAATGGCGAACTGACTGACCGTCGAATCGAAAAAGGAAAAGATAATGCAGCGGACGACATCCTTCCATTGAATGAAGAAGAGGTAGATGAACGAACTAACGCAAAACAACCTTCACCGATTTTAATAGAAAAACGTACCTACATGGAATTCGACAATGAAGGCTCGGCCTATACGGCATGGTTTTCGGATTTCGATGAGTTCTATAACCACATCTTGATGAAAATCCCCGAAGATTACAAACATGGCAAGTTCATTCTGCATGAACTGGTCTTAACAAACACCCCCCTTGGTACGGATGATTTGGAAAACCAGCTTAAACCAGGCTTCCGTAACATCACGCCAGGACACTTATTGCTACGCGGCTCGATAACACGAAACAACCCGTCCTTAAAAAATCGCAAGCAGGAGCACAGTGATTGCTTGGTATCATTAGCATTTGCTAAAATTACGCCGTCGAATAAGATAACAACGACGCTGCTGGATGTAGTGCTCAAGTATGGTGACCGTTTGCATACCAAGAGCTTGAAAGCCTTGAAAAGAGCGAATAACGAACAACCTTACGAAACACAAAACATAACGCTGGACGACATTCCAAGGGTGTTCACCATTTACAAGATAAAGTTCACTTGGAAAGTGACCAACACGGTTAAGGGCAATGCATCCATAAACGAGCTGAAGAAGGCAACCGGTAAGTTGGGCACTATTGAGGCTGGTGTAGCTGCGTTGCTTGATTATAAGGGATACCTAATGGCGTTGTGGAGAAGCAAGGATGGATACTTTTTGTACGATCCCTTCGAGACAAATCCAAATGGATGGTTCTCTGAAAGTGGCCTACCGAGTTTGTCGAAATTCCCGAAAACGGACAACATGTTTAGCTACTTAATGTCGAAGTTTGGGTGCCTGGGAGGATCAAACACTTTTACTATGTATTTGGTAAGTTGCCCCCATTTGATTTGGTTTCATTCCAACAGTATACCAGGTGACCTCAGAAGCAGCTTACAGTAGTTAAAAGTAGAACGAGAGAATACTTTCTGACAGGACTGGTCTGCTTTGGACATTAAGATGTCCAGGAAAATACATGCATTTTGCCCAGCAATCGCAATGCGCTCAATTTGTTAAACAGTTTTTTTTTAAGAGAAGAACTGCCTCACGTTGGGCGCCAGTTGATAGATAGAAACATGAACTTATACTTCACAACATGTAAAACTAGGAACACAAAACGTAGGTTCTTGAGAGACATAAATATAGTATAAAATAAAAAAAAATTAACAAAAACAAAAATACAACAAGAGTTAATTAATATAAAAAATTAATTAATTAGAATTAAAAAATTAACAGAAATTATGTTTTTTTCTTTTAAAATTATTTGAAATAAAAAGTAAAATGTAATATTGTCTTAAGTACAACAAATAAACGTAAAAAAAAAACATTTATTTCAATTTCAGATTGGCGTTCAGAGTTCTCCAGTAGAAGACTTGAGTTTGGCATCAAACGAGCCCGAAGACGTCTTGGAAAAAACTCGTATTATTGCGAACATTCCCAAGGATCAACAAGTATTCCAGGTTTACCAAGGCGACATGCGAATCCTCAAGTCACCATTAACCTTTACTAAAGTTCCGCAGCATTGTCTGGCGCTAGCAGCTCTGGTGCATAGTCGGCTGCAATTTGTTGAATTGTGGGACTCTAATATTTCACATCGGGTACATCAAAAACTGTCCGTATTAATTTACATGTTTCAATACATCTTTTTTATAGATTTCTTTCCTGTCAAAATATCTACTTCACAAGTCTCACTGCGACATTGAGACTCCGTCGTCGATTTCATGCGATGATATTCGATGTAGCTTTACAATTGACAATGATATTCTGTGTCACGTAACATTTACCAAAAATATGCAAGGACCTATTCACAGCGTCAAGCGTACCGAGATTGTTGGTGTTAATTTGAAAAACGCCCTCACATTATTCTTCAGGAATTGTCAACAAGTTCTGATAACCATACCTGGCTCTGGTACAGCCTTCGCGTTATGGAAAGACACTGGGTCATTCTATCTTTTCGGGGTGAATCGCGACAAACCCGAAACTTTTGTAATAGCCTCAGAAACATTGTCGAATTTGCATGATACGCTGCTCAAAGGAACGGACTCTGAGGGTGATGCCAACAATTGGTACGAGTTGCGAAGCGTTAATGTGACAACGGTTCCAATTAAGGAAGGCATTTGCAAGCCGCTTGCGATTGCCAAAAAACCCACTGAGGAAGGCCATGAAGATAATTCCGCTATTTCCAAAGAGTCTCACTATTACGATCATCTCTCTGAGAAACCTGAAAGTTCATTGACTAAGCCAAAGTTAAAGGAGTTTGTAGAAATCGCTGAGGGAGTTGAAGTACTCTATTCTAAGAATATCCTTCGATCGCATCGATTTTATGGAACCAGGGATTTCTTTTCAGTAAGGACGCAATTTAATTTTCCATTGACAGTTCATTGTATGAATGTATTTGAATGCCATCTAGAGTCTGCAGGCTGCATGCGTTGAATGTTGCGCTCTATCAAAAGTAAAATCACCCTCGCTCTGGACAAAGAAGACTTTGACACAGATACTTTCAGCTGGAATCAATCTCTACATCAATGCGGTGGCAGGTAAACCAAAAATTAAAACAAGAAATAGGGTTGACACTTACTCGTATTGCTTTAGTGAAAGGCACCACTAACCTCCAAATCTCTGACTTTAATGGGAACATTTTCATATCCAATCATAAACTAGAAGTGTATCCTCTACCACCGAAGTTGCAGGGCGCAACCAAGAATGACTTGCTATTGTCCTTGACTTGGATTTTAAGGAACTACCAAACAGCTTACTTGCACACGGAGAACTTTTGCTTTACGTTGATTTCGGAGAAGAGTCATTATTACCTGTACTATCCTGGAAGCTGTGAATTATTGTGCGAGGATATTCGAAACGAGTGTTCGTGTTTGATAAGATTTTGTACAATATCAGATTTGCTAGATAGATTATTGGCCAATGAAAGTATTTCGCTATGTGAAAACATTTTTATAGGACCTATTGATGTTAGTGTCAAGCAATAAACTTTTTATTGAGGTGCATTGCTTCGCAAGAGCTCGACGCAGGTTTTGTTTATACTTTTTCTTAATGCTCTCACGGGCGTTACAAAATATAACTATGATATTGATCCACAGCGTGCACTGAGCGGTCCAATTAGAAGTTGCACTTTGAACTTTGAAATAGAAACAAAACACATTAGTTGTTGATAATTCTTTCTTGTATTTTTGATTAAATGCAAGTTTTATTTCCGCTGAGCACAATTTTGAAGGTTTGGAGTTTGGACAACTTAAATTTATGTTTTTGTATGCTTGTATTGTTCCGGAAAGACCTCTTTCGCAAGAGAAAGTGTGTTTATGGTGTACACTTTTTTTTCCGTCCACAACCTTTCTTTTAATTGTCCGTAACCGTAGTCATGCATAATAAATTGATTGCGAAAGAAAGACTATGGTAATAAACATATAGGTAGTGAATAACCCAGCTACTTTAGCCAATTGGGTTTTCGCTTTGATATCCTTTCGTGTCTGTATCCACACATCTATCTATTTTTCACAGAAGCAAGCAAACCCAGACATATTTTTTGAAGTAAAACTTCTTTACGCACGCTTGATTTGAAGAGTAAGCTGGTGAATGCGACACGGAAGTGTAGACCAATGTATACTTCCGGCGTAACGGAAGTGTAGACAAACGTAGACTTCCGGCAACACGGAAGTGTAGACACACGCACACTCTTTTGTTACAACCCATACAATTTAGTCGGCGGAAAGGTTCGTAGAATGGGTAAACACCATTGAATCTCCTCAATAGAGGGCAATACTAAGCTCATCATCTATCCAAACCGATCCAAAGGAGAAAGCTATATCTAAAACAGTTGCCGACAGATGGAATTTACCGGAAGTGAGTAAAGTCATTGTGTCCATGAATCGCAGTTCGTTAGTTGGAAAAATAGAGCGTCACCGTCATTGAATAACTACAAATAGAAGTGGACACCGCTCATTTTGAAGCGACATACGAACCTTCATTACGGCGAAAATTTGTATTAAGTTAGTGTATGCATATACCATCTTTTCTAGATTCGTGCATTAGGTAAAATTAATTTCCCAAAATATTCCAATGTTTATTTTTCTTATGAATAAGTAGCGATGACAACAATTGAATCGTTTATTTCAGAAACAACATAAGTCAATGAGCATTAACTTTTCAGGAGCAACAAAGAACTGTTTTATGCGAAAAAATTCCACAACACTACAAGTTGTGAGTATGACAAGTTATAATTTGGCTTAAGATGCACTTAAAAACCGCAAAAATGTGACTGACTTATGTCGTTTCTGAAATAAACGAACTTTTTTCGATAAAAGCTTTTGCTTTTATTTGTTTTTATTATTTATTATAAGCTTTAAGCAAGAAAAAATGTTTACAAAAATATAAATAAAATAATATTGATTTGTATCGATTGGATAAAACTATTGAAACTTTTGTTTTTATTTATTTTATTATTTATTATAAGCTGTAGAGAAAATAGTATTGATCTGGATTGGATTAGAAACTTTTGAAACTGTAGAAACTTTTGTTTATATTATTTTTATT
This sequence comes from Portevinia maculata, assembly GCA_949715645.1. Lineage (NCBI taxonomy): Eukaryota > Metazoa > Arthropoda > Insecta > Diptera > Syrphidae > Portevinia > Portevinia maculata. Next base: position 191,428,531 of record OX454527.1, on the reverse strand, counting down.
ATTTATTATAAGCTTTAAATAAGAAAACATTTTTAAAAAAATATAAAGAAATACTGTTGATCTGTATTAATTGGATTAGAATCTTTTTCACAAGTCGGCCAAGCAAAGATTTCATCATAATATTCTTGAATGTTAATGTCTCCTGGTAGATACGATCTTAGTTTTTTATGTCATTCATCTTCTTAATATTGATTGCCACCTTTCCAGAGAGATACGCAAGGGTTTGCGGCAGAGTGGGAAAAATGAGAAAATTTATTAATAGTAAACGTATACTTATTTTCTCTGGCCACCTGTCTTCCAATAGACTCCATTGAAAGCATGTTTCTTTTATAAAAGCGTAGCCACCAGATTTTGTAGTCGATAATGTCTATCGTTTTTGGTAAAATGACCGTGAATTTTGTTTATACTGAAGAAGATAGTATCAAATCGGCATATTCTTGAACAGTGTAAATTCTATCCCTTTTTTTAATTTTACGTTTTAAGACTGCGAAGTCTCTATCACATTGTATCGTATAGGAAAATACTGTTCGATATTCTTGAAAGATTTTTAAGGATACTAAAGATGACAAAAACCTTATCATTGTGTGATTTTTATTTTGACCATCACTGCCATCGTAAAAATTATGCAACTCCTGGACATCCTTCATTTTACTTACAAAAAATTGATTTAAAAAAGAGCACACTTCATTTGGACCCTTTCCAGCGATCTCTTCATGGTAAACAAAAAAAGTTGCGGTGTTGTCCCGAAGATCGTGTATACAAAATACGCTTACATTAAATTGTTTATTTATTTATTTATTTATTTATTCATCAATGGATTTACAATCTGCTGATAACAAAAGGTGTTACATTATTTATAATTATTTTAGTCTGGATCCTATACATTAAAAGTGGAATAAATTTTGAACATTATTTTTGAAATTATCCGTGCTCATAGAAAGGTCGACTTCACTACAAATAGAGTTATTTAATGATAATGAACGAGTTACGGGATTATTTAGACCATAATTTGTAAGATGAGTGGGAACATAGAACAGATCATTACGAATTCTCAGATTTCTTTCTGGAACATACAAAGCAACTTGCGCAAATAGTTCCTCAGATTTTATGCTGTTATTTAAAATATCTCTTATAAAGAGAACGCATTGAGCCTGTCTGCGGCTTTTAAGGGTTTTTAAATCCAAAAGCGCACATCTTGAAAAGTACGCAGGCATTTCGTCGGACCATCTCAGATTCCTTAACGCAAACCGAGTGAACCTTTTTTGTATCCTTTCTATTCTTATAATAGCGTTTTCGTAAAAAGGTGACAAAACGACACAGCAATATTCTAATATGGGCAACACTAACGACAAAAAAATTGCCTTCAAAGTGTACACATCCTTAAAAACTCCTGAAGTTCGTTTGAGGAAACCTAACATAGAATTTGCTTTTGAAACAATAAAATCAATGTGGGCTGAAAACGTGATTTTGGAATCAAATTGTTTTAAGTAAAACGTTTCCTGTACAGGTCATGGAATTTGAAGATTTTACATGTGGTACGTTATGTGTACAAAGTAAAAATTTTTTGTGGAGAAACAGCATAAGTCAATGACTTATGTTGTTTCTCTTCAAAACACTGAAATAGCACTCTCAGTTTTCGTACTTTGAGGGGTCTGACATATGCAGTTTTTCTCGAAAAGATGAATAGGTAACTATATAAAAATTAGAATTTTGCAAAAAAAAGTAAATTGAAAAAATCTGACTTATGTTGTTTCTGAAATAAACAATTCAATTATAGATACAGTTAAAAAAATCAGCCTAGCCAAGTTTATTTTCTTACGTTCTGGATTCCTTCGGCATTTAATTTTAATGTTTGCTAGTGTCCTTGCGATACACAGTGCTACGCGTTAATTATTTAAAAATAGTGTTCTGTGATTACGTGGAGTGCAAGACCAAAAAAAGCTACGGTGTTTCAAGATTTTTATTGCCAACCGACAATCGCCGTTGATTGATGAAAATAGCCACCACACATATCAATGAACATTGACAATATTTTTGCCTGATGTCTGTTCACAAAGTTTTGTGTGGCGGAACTTAACTAAATTAAACAGATTAATTACATACATACATACATACGTTGTTAGATTATTGGCTAATATTGGTGAAGATTATTGAATCAACAGTTCATACACTACTTCAAGAAGGTATTGATGTCGTTTCAATCGCATGCGATCAAGGAGCTCCAAACAGAAGTGCGTACTATAAATTAAGGGTCACAATTGAGGCCCTTTTTTGCCTCTATGACGCTGTCTATCTAATGAAAAGTGTGCGAACTAATTTATTAGTCGCCAATAATTCAGTTGGCAATGATACTATATCCTGGTCAGTACTTCGAAAATTATTGTATGCTGATAACGGCTTGATTAGATCGATGCATAAGCTCACAGAAGCTCACAGAAGCTCATATCAAGCCCGTCAAAAGATATCTTTGATGATAAAGAAAAAGTAACAGCTTTATCTACAGCAAATTTATTTTTTCAAACTGAATAAGATGTTTGATAATCTGAATAGAAATAACTAGGGCCAGGATTTTTATGCAATCTTTAAACACTTAAAAAATTGATTTCAACGAAATGCAAACGAACCTTAATTTTTTTTGCATATGCCGACATTCCTTTAGAAAAACTTAACAACACATATTTGAAAGATTTTTTCAAAAAGTACACAAAAGAAATTATACCCAACGAATCTACAATAAGAAAAAACTATGTTGAAAAAGTGTTTACTCGTGTTTTCGATGAGATTAAAATGAATCTAAAAGATAATTTTTTGTGGGTTTCCATTTAAGAAACCATTGATATACAGGGTCGATTTATTGCTAACGTAGTTGTTGGTGTCTTACATCAAGATGAGGAAATTAGCAAAAAGAAATACTTAGCCAATGTTATTGAGCTGGACAAAACAAACCATGCTACAATCGCTCGAGCTTTTGACGAATCTGTAAACTTATTTGGAGACAATAGCCGTGTTTCTTTGCACGCGGATATAGGGATGGCATCAGAAAACGACCATCGCCGCTTAAGAATTCATCAAAAAAAAACTTGGCAGCACATATGCACCTATGGCATGCACCGTGACACAGCTGTAAGTTGTAGTTAACAAATTTGTATTGAAAATCCTGAAATTGAAAAATATTTACTTCCGCTAATTGAAATTGTTGCCAAGCCTATTCTAAAATTATGAAAAACAATTTCACATTAACAGATTTGCTAAATTCAATTACCTTTATAATGAAGTTTTAAATGAAGCTTCATCTCTCACATCAGGAAACACAAAAGTTCCCGTAGGCTTGCGCTTAAGGAAACAAACATTAAAATCGTTGGCTTCGTACTTTGATACAATTTTCGCAATATAATTTTTGAAGGGTTGTTTCTTTTCCAAATTCATTATTTTTGCTATAATAAAATCTCCTTCCTTGATATCACTGGCCAGAGGTGCTGCCTTTTTTTGCCTTTTTTATAGGTTTTACAGCTTCTAGGCCCAGCAATTTCTTAGCATTTTTAAGATCAGTTGCTCGTTTTCTTTGTTCTTTTTTTAAAGCTGCTTCGTGCTTAGAGCTCTGTAGTTCTTCCAATCTTCTCTTTTCGGGAGTATCTGTATAAATTCTTGATATAACTCTGTGCTGAAGAGTAGCATGTTTCAAATTATATTTATCTGCTGCTTTTCTAATGGACAATCTCCCCTCCAGTACATCGGATATTGCAGCAGCCACAGCAACTTCAATAATATTGTTCCTTTCCGTTTTTGCTTGTATGTTCGCACCATTTTCCTATACCTACAAGAAAAAAAAACATTAGTGGGGCACATTGATACGCATCAAACTACCCCGTAGGGGCACATTGATGCGCATCAAACTACCCCGTGGTTTTGTGTATCAATGTACCCCAACTGTCTTCACTGAATGAAACAAAAAAAAATCAATGAATCTGAAGTTAAACAATTTATTTTTAGATACAAAACACATTATCAATAACAATATCTTACAATTTAACTTGAAATGAAATGTATGACACGAAATATTCAAGGCGAAAAATCACTCAAAAGAAATATAAAAAAATTTACTTACGCACTTAAAAAACACGTTTGCTTCTGCTGAGACTTTACGGATGACTGAAGAGGAACGACAGTTAGGTGTGTATATGGTTTGATAGACATGTTGTGTTGTTCGCGGGTTTGAGTGGCCTACTGCGATTAGTTTTCAAATAATATTGAATGTATCTATGTGCCCCGTGTATCAATGTACCCCACCTCCCCCTACTTGGATATTCAATATTCAATAAATGAGATTGTTTCATTAATAATTGCTCCACTAACGTCTCTGTTGACGAGGAGAGGTAATTTTTCATGTAGAAATGTTTTTTGAGACCAAATCGCCAAGGTTTCAATTTTAAAAACATCAGAAAAAAATTCATGTCATGTTTACAAAACCTACTTACGAAACTAATGTACATATTATTAATACTATTTATTTTTTGTTAAAAATACCTGAATTTTATGTTTTATGTTAATTTTATTTACTTTTTGCTGTGAGAACTTTGTATGAATAGAAGACAAAATTTTTTTTTATTTCAATGTTTTTTTCTTTAATTTGGAATATTTTTGCAGCATATTTTGGATTTTTTATGGCATATTTTGTCTTTTTAAGAGCATATTTTAGGCGGATATTTTGTGTTTTTTAGAGCATGAAAATCCGGGCCCTAGTAATAACAAATTTTCAAGTAATCTTGATAAATGTGCCATATCAGAAAACCAAATGGGCATCATATCAAAGTTACAGAATTCAGTTAGATGGATATCGTCATGGAAAAGGGGCAAAAAAGGTCCGCTGTATTGTTTTAACGGTCTTTGCCAAACGATAAATGGAACATTGCAATGTGGGGCTATATAAAAGGGGGACAACATCAGAACCTAATAACATCCCACTTAAATATTGATTGTCTAGAGAATACTATATCAGTCGTTAGAAATAACAGAGGATCATATGAAAGAAATCCATCTGCATTCCGCCTACATACAAATTTAAAACAGATGAGTTTCTATAATACAATTGCTCCTAATACAACTTCATATGAAACATCAGATTCATCAGTTCTTTTAAATATGGCCGATGTTGAAAATACGTTTACTGAGACATAATTTGTATTACTTATAAATTGAATATAATCCTAGAGTTCTTCGATCCGGATGGTAGTTATATATTTACAGATGTAGTATATGAAGATGATGCACTAGCATCGAAGATAGTTCCGGTATTGCAAAGTAAGAATGTTTGCGTCACAGTTTTTGTCTTAGTTTGTGTATCCATGAAATATATTTTCTCCCTTTGATTACGTACCTAATATATATATTACATAGATGATGTTGATATTATCTGTCATTGCGGCACCGAATTTAATGAAGATTCCAATGCTTGCGAGTTTGACGATTTTGATGGGCAGGATTTAACAGTTCCAACGATGAAAGATATGGCAACAGATTATTTTTCGGGATATATTTCTCATGCCATTTTAAAGAAAACCCATTCTAGAACACGCAAATTATTTATGTGCACAGAGGGTCAAAATAAGTCCCCCGTACAAAAGCCGAGGATCTTATTGAAGCTCGGCAATATGAGGATACTATTAATGGTGGCTTAGTCATTCCTACTACACATTTTGTAGAGTTAATTGAACGAGTTATAAAGTGTTTTGAGGAAAACTCTTTTATATTTTTGTAGGAACCAATTTGAGCTTCCATGTTCCATTGAAGAGCACAATCAAGAATTGATCAAGCATACCATGAGGGTCTTTTATGTGCGAAAATAAAAGCAATCAACTCCAAGGCAAAATGCACGATAAGAAAACTAAAAAAATTTGATATACTTAATCATATATAACACTGTTATAAGTACTGTGCATACATATTTGTTAATTGTGTTGTTTTATTTTTATGCGTTTCTTAGAATTATATAAATGAATTTGAACTTTATATTTATTATTTTTTTTATTTTTCAAATACCTACCTATCAAAATAAAATTAAAAATTTTACTTTTGTTATATAAAAAATTATAAGCACAATTATCACAAAGCTCAATTTTCATTTATTTGGCCATGTTTAACTTCAAAATAACAATTTGAAATCAGGTAATCGTACATAGGTATGTACTAGGTACATATTGATTTCCAGTAGCAAATAAAAAAAAAACACTCCAATAAAACTCTAACAAAAATTCCAAAAGTAAAAAGGAAATAAAAACAATCGAAGCGTAACGACAGCAACGATAAATATGAAATATCCTACCTTAAACTGGTTAATAACAAAAAATTACTCATCCAGGGATATTTTTGTTGGGATATTAAACATTTTTGTTTTTATCCAATCCATTTCACAAACCCGCAAAAGCGATTACAGCGACGTATGGACCGCGTAGCGGATGTTTGCTTCGGTGCCGTTTCTATTTGTAGTTATTCAATGGTCACCGTCATAGATTTTAGGTCGGACGGCAAAAAACCAAAGTTTGAGCTAGGGAGCTGAAATTTATAATATGGACTCTCCAGGGTCCCATGATGGTCATGTGTAAATATTTTCAAAATTTGTCCACTGACACGCCCACAATTTAAATTAGATTGAGCGAAAGAAGTTTTACTTCAGTCGTGTGGTCTTAAGCACACTCATTTTTTTTTTGTTAAACAATTTTATTTTCCACGGAAACAAGCAAAAACGCTAACATAATATTGTTAAATAATTTTATTTCTCCAGAAGCAAGCAAACAGACACTAGTTCATTGTTAAATAATTTTCTTAATTTAGCAACCATGCAACCATTCATATTTATTTACATTTTTTGATGTGAGTGGCGTAGCGTGGGTATCAGCCGTCCGGGGCGGAAGAAAATTTTGCCGCCCTCTTATTTAGGTATTTTAATTTAAAAAAAAAAACTATAGCAAACAGTAATTCTAAAGATCTTTTCGGCAAGAACAGTCATTATCATTGTGTATTGTACAGGTTACAAATAAAAACGTTATATATACATGTTTAACAATAAAATAATCACATTTATTACAGTATGCGATATTGATATAACAGGTATAGAACATGGATACCTTGACATACACTATCAGCTCTGTGTCGTGGAGTGCTTAAAGCAAGCAACTATCACGAGCAGAAATTGCCGGCACTAAAAGTGCACTCACAGGCTCATCATTTAGTGCAGGTGTTAGTAAGGACAAAACAATTAAAAATACAATAATTATGTACCTATAAAATACTAACACAAACACAAAATAATGCAAGCAATTTAAGGCATTAAAGCATTAATACGCAAAATATTTTTTATCTTAATTTTACTAACATGCAAGTCAATCACATGATCATTTAGATTATAGATTCTACTCATGCGACTAATAGGCTCATGCCTCCCATTATTCGTTCTATGATGGGGGCTAAACAATAATTCAACACTGCGTAAATTATGGGCACCACCACGAAAATTAAAGCCAATAGACGACAGCAAGTCAGGTGCATCTATTTGACCGGATATAAGCTGCTGTAAAAAAATGATATCGCTATTAAGCCTTCGTTGAGAAAGGGGTAACATTTGAAGAAGCTTGATACGTTGACTGTAGGGAATATAAATTGAATATAAAACGCAAATCGACTTCCTCTTTATTTATTGCTTTAATGTTTATGTTTTTGATTGAACAAATTTACTTGTTAGAGTTAAAACAAAACTTTTGTCTTTAACTTAAACTTTATACGTCTAAATTTTTTAAGAGCAAAGTCTTTTATTGCACTATAAATATCTATAGAATCACACACCTTTTGCTCAATAGACAAGATAGCCAGATTGGTAAGCCTTAAAGTATTCATTGTTAACCTTAAATAATTTGTGATCAATTTCAATTTTGAAAAACTCACAGCTGGCATTGTGAGGAATATTCGAAGCATTATTATAATTTGGGCAGAGTATCATCAGGCTTGGATTTTACAATAAATTTTAGTAATTCAAGTGAGTCCGGATTAATTAATTTGTTTTCGTTGCCTGTGGCACTAATGAAAGTTCGCAGTCGAAGTCGTTCCAGCTTGAAGTCCTGCTCGTCAATTTCGGCAGATGCGTAGTCTAGATTACATTTGGTGTCGTTCGAATCTAGTAATATATAGCCGACGTTAGATAAGCAAACTTATCCTCCAAATTCTGTAGTTTCTAAAAACGCTCACGAATTTCTACAATAATTCTTATTTAACGAAGAAAACAGCTTCCGTATCAACTCGTTTTCATAAGACAAGTTAGCATCTGTGGTTCGGTCATCAAAAATGTTAATTTTTGTTCTGCGCCTCCGAGGTTCTATGGAAATGCCAAGTTCTTCACACATATTTTTTGTATAACTTACAGCGCCTTCTGCCCATTCCTCTCGTTTCTCTATCAGTACCATCTGCAAAGCATTTAGTTTCTGAGCGCACAGTCTTATGTCAAGTCCCTTTCTTTGCAAATATTTTTGTGCGTCGTTCACTTCATGTAGCACCGGTTGCCAGAGGCCCAAGAAACAAAGAAAGGAAAATGTCTGCATCGTAACTAGCAAAGTTCCTGCATCTGTTCTTGTATTTAGGCTTTCACCTGTCTCTGTTAGTTTTTTCAAAGTGACGCGAATGCCATTTTTACGGCATAGCCTCTTGCACTCCACCGCGTGTCCTGAAACCTTTTCAAGCATTTGCCTGTAGCTGCTATCAGAACTTTCCAACGATGTGTGGACCCTAAAAAAATTAATAGCAACGTTCTAATGTGCCGAAATAAGTTACTGAATTCTAATCAACTGAGGCAGCGTGTAAATAAACCAGGTTCAACGAATCATTTGAGCAAGGAACGAATTCAACTTTGGGATTTATTTCTTTAATTCTATGCTGAACTCCTGAATGCCATACAACCATAACAGCAACATTATTGTATGATTGACCTCTACATGACCTCGATATAAGCGAAATTCCTTCAGCAGGTTTATCTTTTGTTTCAATGAAATCCACAAAAGATTCCACTACTTGTACTAACAGATAGTCGAATATAATCGAATAATACTTAGCCTTTTTTATTTGTCCGATGATATGTTGGCGAACTTTATTTCCCAAAATTGCTATAAATTCATTTCGGATTTCTGGTGACATATACATGACTGAAATTTTGTCACACAGTATAGATCTTACAAGATGTTTTCCCAATATCGTCCTAGCTTTGGTGTTGAATAGCAGACAATACCGATCCTGTATTAGTCTCTGTTTCTAAGCTTTCGAAATCCATGTCTAAACATACAAATGCAGACTCTAATTGAGTAGATATTGTTGGAATTTGATCCTCAGGAACAATGTCAACCTTTCTAACAGCTACCAGATCAACAGTGTTATGCCCAGTTGTCTTTGGTGAATTTAAGCCCAACGTGGAGTTTGACGTCTTAGGAACAGGACTTTTCACGTTTTTAAGTAAAACCAATTTAGCTCTTCTTTTTTTACGGTAAGATGTCCCACTTTCTTTTACTCTTTTCATTTTTGATGTTATATTTCCCTAACTCCGATCATCATTAGGCGTTTTTCTTTTTTAGCTCCGAGCAGGGCACTGAGCTGTCAAAAAAAGAACTGTGTTACTTTTTAACTCGGAGCGCTCTGAGCACAAAATTTGTATTTCTTTTTTATCTCTGAGCTAGCTCAGGGCTCGCTCGATGAGCTCGATTGCAAATGACCGAGCACATCGAGCGAAAAGCTGAGCGCGGCTGACTTCATTCATTATTTGTTCTTTTTCCATAGTTTATTTACTAGAAATTATAATTTAAATGGAACAATCCTTGACAAACACCAATTTCAGAAGCAAACCTGACTATTTTGCAAATTAATAAAAAAAATTATCTAATGACAGTTCAGTGCTCAATTCTGTTTCTTAATTAGCTCGGAGCGCTCAGGTTACGTTCAGCTCGGAGCGAGCTCTGATCGCTCGGGCCCCGCTCTGTTCCCCGCTCGGGGCTAAAAAAGAAAAACGCCTATTGGGGGCTCAAAGATAGCCAGGGGACCGTTGAAAGGAGTTTACTGGCCAGTTCGTCAGCCTTTTCACCACTAGAACGCTGCTGTTGTTGGAGATCAGTAAAATTTATATTTCCAGTGTATTTATAGTGCTTATTGAAAATATTGTCCTCCAAAACAACTTAATTTATATTAACAATAATAATCAATAGTTGAAGTTATTTTTCAGTAAAAGCATCTTGTACATCTTGTGTTTCTATTTGCTTTATTCGTTTTTTAACATTTTCACTACTCACCGTATTTCCGTATTTGTCTGCTATTTTGAACGTCAACAAGAAAAATCTGGAAAACAAGATTGTATGCAAACAGATCTTCAAACACAGTACCGCCGCCGCCTACCGGAATATGTTGGTGTGGTTACTCCTCATTGTCGACAAAAGGGGTATTATTTAATTCAAAGGGCGATGAACGAGAAGTAGGTGCGTAGAATTGCAATGGTCAGCTTGGTCAAATGGGTTTTATTTAAATTTATTTAAACTCGCGGACTGGGGAAAAAAGAAAAATACTCGTACGTCCGAACCGTTGAAATAATCAATTGACCCTGACAATGACCTACCCCAAAATATTGAATAGTTTTCAAAGCACCGATTATTACTTCTTCTAAAAGTGGAGCTTGTTTCTGTACAGTAAGCATTTACGGAGCTACTAAGCCCAACTTGGGCCAGGTTAAGTCAACAATTTTGGAAATACATTCAACCAGTAGAACCTTTCTTTCGTCGAACCTGCTAGCAATACGTTACTGAATACTGTGAGTTTGGCATTACGGCTTAAGATTGTGTATCATTTCCTTGTCAGTGAACGTGTATTTTTTTTATCCCATAGCAGTCGTATGGCTAATAAAAAAAACAGAATAAAAGCAAATTGCCCGCTTTTCTTCAAATCATTTGATAATGGTAGAAACGGAATATGATTGTATTTTACAGAACAACAATGGTTTGCCAAATTCTGATCGGAAAAAGAGACTTAAGCTAGACTTTGGAAAGAGCTCACAAGAAAATGTATTGCCAAAAGACCACTTATTAATTAAATCAATAAATAACTATGTATTTCTATGCACAATTTTATAATTTCACAACTCAAAATTAACAAAAGAATATCAGAAGAGAAATGGCATTTCTACATCCAATTACAAATTGTACTAGAATAATCTTAGGCCGGCCATTCACGACACAAAATAACTGCGCAAATAAATTTGAGCAAAAATCAAAATTGCTTTGATTTTTACACAGTTAACTGTACAAACACCGCCATTCACAATACAAATGCACTGCGCAAACGCCAATATAGAGGTCACTCACTCGTTTACTGATGGGGTAATTCGGCCCCATCTTTTTTTAATTTTGTGCCACTTTTATTACAACATCTTTCCGTTTCCGTTATCCAATTCGAGCATGTTCACAGAATTTCAGTCCAATTCGAGTCTGTTTCTATTTACCCTTCATTCTATCAACAAAACAACAGCTGACTAGAGAAAAACAAAAAAAAAATTAATGGATCATATACTCCTTCTTTCTAAAAATAAGTTGTTTTTTTTAATGTTATAATTGCATAAGCTATAAATCTATTTGAAAGTAAGCTGAATGTTTGTAACATTGAAAATGTCAAGCAAATAAATGTATGTACTCTTAGCTGTACAATGCATGTGTCTATAGCCATTTCGCTAAGCAAGGAAAATAAGTGGTAATATGTAAGGAAATCTTTTTATAAACATTAAATCGTTGTTTTCAATAAACATTGGAAATGATGCATTTAAATTATATTCAGGTTGATGCTTAATTTTTGGCGCAAATATTCGTTTGTCCTCTGAAAATATATTATGTTTTTTTCTTATATTTATATTTATTTATTTTAGCATCTTCTAAATTCTTCACTTATCTAGATGTATGTTTGTTCATGTATACAGACAAAAATAAGAATATGTAAGATTATAATGGTCAGCCTTAAGGGGGGGGGGGGGGGGGGGGGGGGTGGGGGTGGGGGGGGGGGGTGATCAGAGCTACCAACTGATCTCATGAAAGTTATACTCGATTTTTCTTAAAATTATGCCCTCCCCAATTAAGTTATTTAATTTTTAAAAAAAATTCAAGATAAAAATGAAAATGGAATATTTTGCAAGTTATACAAGTAGTATATGTACATTCACGACTCGAAATCGAGTGTGAATTGTTTTTTCCACTTCAAATGTTTCTTCAATTCGAATTCAATGGAATAGGCATTCATTTTGGTATTTAAAGGGTTTTTCATTAAGGACTTGACAACTTCTCTTTTAAATAAAATGCAAACTACTTGAGATATCTCAAAAAAAATATGTATTGGCTTGAATTACTATCAAAACATTTATAAATGCAATTCACATTTGTTCAATGTCCACCACGGGAACGTATGCAGCGGTCGATACGTTTAACCCAATTTTCGATGACTCTGCCTCACATTTCGACCGATACGGCCACTATTTCTCGTTCAATATTGGCTCTGAGCTCCTCTAACGTCGCCGGTTTGTTGGCATAGACCAATGATTTAATGTAGCCCCATAAAAAAAAGTTAGAGGCGTTAAATCACACGATCTCGATGGGCAATAGACTTGTCCGTTTCTCGAGATAACACGTTCACTGAGACTTCAATAACTCGATTGTTGCACCCGCTGTGTGGCGTATGGCACCGTCTTGTTGGAACGACATATAACTGATGTCCAATTCATGCAATTGCGAATACCATTTACTTAACGTGATGGTCATTTTCATCGGCGAACAAAAAACGGCCCAGTGACACCACCAGCATGAAAACCGCACCAAACACTGACTTTGGGGATGAAGTGCTGTTTCATGAAGTAGATGAGGGCTATCACCTGTCCAGGGACGCATATTTTGCTTATTGACGAAACCGTTTAACCAAAAATGAGCTTTATCCCTGAATATGATTTTGCGATCATGTCCAGAGCAAAATTCGAGAACGTACGTCGCTTCATATGATCAAGTGGCTTTAGTTCTTTAGTCAGCTTGATCTTGTAAGGGTGTAGGCCAAGATATTTACACAAAATTGAATATTTTGAAATTGACAGTTTGGTAATCGGTTTAAGGGTTCACACTGAAAGTTTGAAATTTTCAAAGTCGCTTATAAAATACCCTTTATAAATATGCAACAACGGTAATGGCTATGGAAGCCGAATTATAGAGGGCGACTTTAAAAACAAATTTAATTATTGAATGTACATATTTATAATTGAAAATGTTTTATTCCATGGATCTGTCCAACTAGATGTGTGCTAGAGGTATCGCAGTTAAAATATCAATAGTTTACCGAAAATACCTTACCAAAATTATAACAAGTGCTAATAAAACTTGGTTTGAACAAGGTACAAACGATTGATATTCATATATCACTTCTTTCATTAAAGTTATACAGTTTTATTTGAATTTTCATCTTTCCGCGTGGTGTCCGCAGGTCAAAATGCCGCCATCGTCAGTGAGAAGAATGATGAAATTGAAAATCTGCTAGACTATAAAGGAATCCACAGTATGAAAAACTAAGTGGAGCAACATTTATATCTATCAACTAAACTCGATAACTTTGTTAAAGATTTTAACAATCGATTGAGTAAAATCAGTGAAGAAGTGACAGATCTCGATGCGCGCGTCAAATCTGTTGAAGACAAGCACCAGCAATCCCCGCACGACACGCAGCTCATCAAACAACTAAGTGACCTACACTAACAAATTGATTCCCTGCAACGCGAAAAGATTCGTACCGACGGTGTACTACGTGGAGTTCCCAAAAAATCCAATGAGGACTTGATGGAAATGTTCAACACACTTTGTACGCCAGTAAACTTTTCTCCAGCACCTGCGCTTAAAGATATTTTTCGGGTGAAACCAAAAGGGAAATACATGATGACACTGCAGTTATTATTAGGTTCAGCACATTAGTCGACAGATCTGCGTTAGACGTGTTCATAAAGACAGATTTTTGATCGAGCAAACTTAGATGAATTGCAGAAGATATATTCATAAACGTCATAAATGTCATCAGCGTCTGGCAGATTGTACATCCATATTTTTTCGACTGCAGAAAGCTCGGGAGCTAAGAACAAAAATTTAAATTCCGAAAAATGTAAGTTTTATTGGCAATATTTTAATAATTTTTTATTTACAACCAAATTTAACTTTTTTTTAAAGGCAAAAAGAAGCTGCGGCGTGGAATATGACGAAAACTAAGCTATTAATTCAAAAAAGAATTCTAATGGAAAAATAATTCAACTCTGGGGAAAGGAAAAAGATTTCTTTGTGGAGGACGGTGCTATATGAAATGAAAAAAGTTGATCCATTCTTCTCCTTTGATGTCTTGGATATCAAAAAATTTGACGTTTATGAACATTCAGTGACTACTTAAAATTGTACTTAAGCAGGCCTGCTCACGTTCTGCAGAATAAGTGTGTTCAATAATGCAATAAAGAAGAAAGACGATTGTACTAGCCCAGATTTTCGACGACGATGAAAACACACATGATGTTGTTCTTAATTAATCAGCGCTATAAAACATCTAAAAAAGTGCTTTCCTTGTATGATGTAAATCTCAATTCTAACAGCAGAAAATATCAACGGAAATTTAACATCTTCAAATCAACTGATTCTACGAAAAGCTTTTCACCTCACACAAACATCTTACATCAATGTTCACTCGAAATGGAAAAGTTTATAATAATAGATACAGTGGACAATCCCACAAAAGCTCACCTCATAAATTCTTGCCAAGATCTGGATTCAATTACGTAACTGCAAAGCGGTGAATTTTTATAAATTTTTGACACTGAAGGTCGAATTTCAGGAATAACATGCGAAAATCTCCGAATTTTTAAAATATCGTTTACCTAAAACTATCATTTTTTTTCTTGCGATACTGGAAATGAAATCCATTTAAATTGTTAATATAAACTTTAAGTTTCTACATATTATTTAATTTATTTAATTAGATACTTTTAAGCGTTAAAAATATGTTTCGTTTAGTTTTGTTCTCTTTAGGATTCTGAGCACTCGTTGGTCAAAATCCTAATTGCTTTCCGAGCGCCTCGCAGTCGTCAACGTGCATACCTGCCGACGTAAGCCGATTGAAGCCTTACAGTGTCAGTCACCTCCTGGAAGCACCCCCACAAGTTGGCAAACCCGGTCTCTCCCAGAAACGCACTAGCTAACTTAATTTACCTTGTAAACTAAGAGAATGTTACATATAGTAGCGCACCGTCTTGGGGGGCCGTGTTTTCGCACAAATACAATCGATTCCTTCTTCACATGTCTTTTTTCCGTATCATGACCAATTTGAGTCGATGGAAGACTACGAATCCTTTTGTTTTTCAAGAGTTGATGATTGCGATGTCGTAAGTGCTATTCTAAAAATTAAATCAAAGTCAACCAATTTTGACGAAAATCACCCTACTTTCATTAAAATCATTCTGCCTTACATTTTACCTTATATATAATATATGCATGTAATACTGTTTTAGCTACCTCCTCTTTTCCTTTAATATGTCAATATGCAAAAGTAAGACCACTTGTTACGAAAAAAGCTACCCGTACCCCCATTTCAATCTTTCCGGTTTTGTCAAAAGTAATGGAGAAATTGTTGCAACAACAAATGTCAGCGTACCTTCAGAGAAACAGATTAATTAATAGCATCCAATCCGAGTTTCGGGCGAAACACAGCTGTGTTACTTCATTGCTAAAGGTCATAGAGGATACAAGAAATGCAATTGATCTAGTAACATTTCTCGTTTTGCTGGATTTTTCGAGAGCATTCGATACGATTAATCACAATCTCTTATTACATAAACTTAAAAATATGTTTAATTTTTCCTTCTCTGCGTGCAAATTGATACATTCATATATGTATGTGTGAAAGAATTCAAGATGTTTCCGTTAACAGTAAGACTTAAAATTATTTGCCTTTAAAACGGGGTGTTCCTCAAGGATCAACTTTGGGTCCCTTAATGTTTACACTTTTCATAAATGATCTTCCGCTTTGCACAAATCACTCTTCCAAGCATTTATGTGCCGATGATTGCTTTACTTTAGCTGTATGCAAGGACTGATGGATGGTATTTGAAAAATTAACGAAGACCTTAAAAAAGTAAATAAATGGTCTATACAAAATGAACTTAAAATAAATCCCGCTAAATCAATGTGCCTTGTTATGGTGCCGTGACATAACCCCAAGCGTTTAAGCCCAAATCTCGAAATTTGGCCTTATGTCGCTTTGTGGAAGTGACATAAGGCCAAATTCCAGCATTTGGTATTATGTTACTTTCACAAAGCGTCATAAGGCCAAATCCGGAAAGTGACATAATGCCAAATTTTCAAAACCGTACCTCGCACCTACTCCAAATCAAACAGTGACCCCAAGCAGGGGGGTTGCAGGGGGCAGCATGCCCCCCATAGGCATTACACTGTTTATAGACTCTACTTGCGATTTTGTAACTAATCCCATAAACAGTGCTTTGGGAGTAGGTGCAAGGGCAAATTCTTGAAAACAACACCAAGCAAAAGTGTCATAAAGCCAAATGACCCTTTGTGAAAGTGGCATAATACCAAATGCTAGAATTTGCCCTTATGTCACTTTCACAATGTGACATAAGGCCAAATTTCGAGATTTGGGCTTATGACGCTTGGGGTTATGTCACGGCACCCCTTGTTATCTACAAAAATGTATTGAACCAAAGCTATTTCCCTCCAATTCTTCTTGGTGATTGTCACATTAACTATGTCGATAGGAGTAGAAATGTAGGCGTGTGTTTAGACAGGACTCTTAGTTGGGATGACCACATCCAACAAATTATCGGCAAAATATACGGAATTCTTCGAAAACTTACTTTTTCTCGAAACCTTACACTTGGATCCTCCCTATAAAAACGTATGGTTGCGAAAGTGTTTGCTTTCATAGCGCTGAAACGAAACGTAGTCCATGCCATTAGATTGATCAACTCGTTACCACAAAGCATCAGGAGACTTATTGACATGCGTAATTTCGAGACCGTTTTATTCAAGTAAATATAGGTACAAATGAAACTTAGCTTCACTTTTTATAAATATTTGAGTATATTTGTTTTTCTTTTAAAATTTGAAATTTTTAAATATTTTCAGATTTCAATTAATATAAACTTATCATTACTCGAACAACCAAAGATTGTAAAGTCTGTGTAAGAGATTTAAATTTTTGAATAAAATATCTAAATTTCTAATGTTAATCTGGTAGACGGTCTACGGCCAAATCATTTTAAACTGAACAAAAAACTAAAACAAATGGTAAACGCTTATTGATATGAATTTAAATAAAGTTTTCATGACTAACTAACTTACTAACTAACTATAACTCTTATGATTAAACCACAGTCACGCTTTTACGCGTGCGTTGCTTTCGTAATTTATAATGACTGCATGTGCTTTGACCTTTGACTCAACCAAAAATTCAAATAATACCGAAAACTCGTATCCTGTAGTAGGGAGAATCTTGACAGTCCATACTTTCACCTATCTTCATGTTGACACACGGCGCTTTAGCAACATAACGAAACATTACGTTATATTTTCGATACACACTCGCAAAACGTATTAAAATAGTGATCATTACTAAGAGAAAACATTGCAGAAACGTTTCGTAAAATGCGTACTACTTTTGGACATCACCAAGAGCCTTTCGTCCGACCTACATGCTTGACAAACAACATACCACGCACAACGTCTTACTTTTTCAATTATTTTTAAATGACCACCTCTTGTTGTATTCCTATGATTCCTCATATCATTCCATTCCAGTATTCGTTTCCGTTTCCGCAACACCATTGCTTTGAATTTTACATTATCATCCCATTTCGTACTCAAACTGACATTTCGATTTCCCCTTATTTTCATTGTCATTGAATTGTCAGATTTTTTCACTTTACCTCAGTTTGATTACGGAATATATTTCATTCGGTGCGTGCTTTTTTAGTTCTTTTAATTTTCTTCTATATTTTCATACCAAAAAAGCATAAAATAATTTCCAAAAACAACCGAATTCGATTACTGTGGGAAGCTTTCGAAATTAAGTTATTTTCATTTGTTTATCGCGGGTAAAAAACTAGTGACATTTAGAAGAAAAAATTAGAAACCAAATGTCGGTTGCTCTGTGCAAAAGTTTATAATTCCAAGTCGCAATTCTGGCATTTCCCTACAATTCATTATCAAATAAATTAGTGCGATGTGTCAACAGTTATTGTATACTCCTGCCGTCATCGTCGTCGGTTCATATTTGTCGTCGGGTTCCGATTAATCACAACAATTTAAAAAAAATATTTATTTGTCCCTACTCTGCGCCAAATGTGTGGCGACAAATCAATTAAAGTGGAAATTCTTAAATCCCCAAAAGCGCACAATGCTCAGAGAACTGATTACATGGGTCCTTAACACATATTTGGGCAAATACCTTGAAGACTTTAATCCAGCTCAGCTATCAGTTGCGCTGTTATCGGGTAAGCCAGTCATCACGAGGACATAATACATTTCCATTAATTATATAATGCATGCAATAGTTGACATAATACATAGGTTCATAAATGTGACCTCCAGGTGGAATGGGGTGCATGACTCTTAAATGTTGCGCTGAAAATAGAAAAAGTGACAGAAGTGACGCTAATATAATAAAATAATAAAAAGTCTCGCTCCATTTGGTCGGGAGGGGCGATTTTCTAAAAAAAAACGCTTCAAATGGAAACAAAATATTTAAAAATAACGGTAATACTAACAATTAAGTATTGCACATTTTTTTTAAAAAAAATCCGGTTCTATCATCTTGTTTTTAAATCAAGTGATTTCCATGAATAGTTTTTAAAACTAATTTCAATAAAACCAGATTCCTTAAATGCAAAAGAAACTTTGCATACACCCAACCTCGCACCTACCCCAAATCCTACAGTGAGCCGAAGCGGGGGAATAGATAACCTCACTGTTTATACGCCGTAGCGTAATGCTTGCATTCTGGGTAACGCAAAATTACTTACTGTTCTCTACTTATTAGAAGGATATCATTATTTATTCATTGACGTCAAGGAAAAAAAGTCCATAAATAAAAATTTAATAAAAATCAGGTTTCGTAATTTTCAATTTTCTCGAAAACTAGTATGTAGACTTAAAACCATCTAGTTTTCAGTATTCGAATAAAAACTAATAACAGGAAAAAAAATAATACAAACAATTTAGTATGTAGTCTCACAATTTGGAATAAAGATAATATAAACTTTTTTTAAAATTTTTTTTCCGAAATTTTGAGTTATCGTACTCTTGCCCCTAATTGTATCGGTGCTGGAAAAACAGAATGCTATATTCAAGAAAAATTTTAAGAACGCTTTATATGAACAAACTTGTAAATAAATGAAAACTAAATCTAAAAATTTATACAAAAAAAATATGTATACATATTTGTGTGTCGTTACATTACGTACATTACATTATATAGGTACTTATAACATATTTCGTTATTGCTTTAAAAAAATAAATAAATTGACTTAGTTTAGTACTCTAAATTTTGAACCAAGTCTCAATAATTAGCGCCTCAGTCCAAGTCTGGTCAAATTCTTCCCTTTTGCCTCTTTCGTATTTGGCCGAGATACAAACTTAATCAACTAGGTACGGCGATATATCATACGATAACCAACATTTGCATCCAGCTTTACCCCTTCTCTTATTTGTAAAACGCTATTTAATAGTTTTTTTTTACGAACTTTTGTTTTTATATAGTTTGTAAGACTAAATAAGCGTTTGACGTCAGCGATTAAAATCAGCAACGAAAGAAGACCAATAACAAAACGGGACGGTTCAATAAGGATAAATAGATTGCAGAAATTACAGAACAAAGCAATGAGAATAATTTTGAGATGCAACTGGCGTACCCCGATTATTGCTATTTTAAATGTACTGAAATGGTTAAGTGTAAACCAAAGAACCTTAATAAATGTGTTGATCTTTGTATTAAAAATGAAAAATGGGTTGTTGCCACGTTACTTATGTGATAAATTGTCTTATGTTAGGGATGTGCATGGTTATAACGTCAGAAACAGGTGCGATATAAGGCTTCCATTATTTAGAAACCAGTCTGCACAAAACAGTTTAATGTTTAACGGTTTGAAGGTATTTAATGAACTTCCCAATGAATTGAAATGTGAGAATAACCTAGTTCGATTTAAACAAAATGTTGTTAGTTATGTTAAGAATAAATATGCATAAATATTTATAGAAGCGTAAGTGTTATTTATTAATTTATATATTTTTTTTTGTTTATCTGAAATTGTTAAAATAGCTAAATATTGCTAAATAAACGTATGAAATGAAATGAAATAAAAGTGCTTTCTCCAGCAGCATATTGTATTGTATTGTATATATTTATTTAGCCGATTCTCCACTATTAAGATTCATTTTACATAATTACAAGAACTTTAATAATAAATAAATTAAGTAAATAGTATTTAATTAATTATAAGGAAAATTACATTTTATATAACTTATAGCATTTCATTTAAATATGGCCAAATTTCTTTCATTTTTTATTTCTTGAAGCATAGAATTAAATAATTGAAAACCCCTGTAAACAATGCTGTTTTGCGCGGCATTCGTTAGGTACGGAGGAAGGCTAAAGTCTCCTCCATTTCTTAAGTGGTATGGCTGGGATTCACTAACATATCTCAGATATTTTTTTAGGTACTTAGGTAGCATATCGTATTTAATTTTAAACACAAAACATAAAACATCAACCAGAATTCTTTGCTTGACGCTTAACCATTTCAACGTATTTAACATAAACAAAACGGAAGTATATCTATTACATTTTAAAATTATTCGCATTGCTCTGTTTTGAATTCGTTGTAGTTTTAATAACATATAATCATTGCACAAAAATAAGATTGACGAACAGTACTCAAAATGAGGTTTAACTGTCACATTAAAGATATTTATTGCACACATTGTTGGAATCTTATTCCGTATTCTACTAAAAAAGAACACTTTTTTGGATACTTTTTTTATGATATAATTAATATGTAAGTCAAATTTTAGTTTTGAGTCAATTATAACGCCTAAATATTTGATTTGTTCTACTTGTTCTAATATTTCTCCGTCTACGTTTAAGTTTAATCTGTGATTATATTTAAACATCATACATTTAGATTTAGTCACGTTTAAATTTAATTTATTTGATTTAAGCCATATACCCAAGCTATTTAGATCGTGCTGTATATTTTTTCGCATTCCTCTATATTATTCCCCGATATAAATAGTAGGGCGTCATCCGCGAATAGTGCTATCTGTGAGTATTTAAGTGCATTCTTTATGTCATTGATGTATATGATAAATAGCAGAGCTCCAAGTATCGATCCTTGAGGGACTCCCATTTTTGTCTCGATGCTATTTGATGACACACCATTTACCACTGTTCGTTGCGTTCGGCCATTCAAAAGGGATTTAAACCACATAAGCTCCGTACTTCTAATACCGTATCCATTTAATTTACACAGAAGGATGCTCCTATCAATGGTCTCGAATGCTCTTTTGAAGTCCAGAAAAACAGCGATGACGTAGTTTTTTTCAGAGATTTCCTCTTTCCAGGTAATAATGACACTGTTTAGAGCTGATTCGCAGGAATGTCTTCTTCTGAACCCAGACTGATTTTCAAGGAAAAGGTTGTTTGACTCGAAATATTCCTCTAGTTGCGTTTGTACTACTTTTTCCAAAATTTCTTCATGCACGGGAAGAGCGTTAATAGGCCGGAACTGTTCACATGCATCGGCACCTTTGATTTTTTCTATAGGCGTTATCACAGACTCTTTCCATGTTTCAGGGAATGAACCACAACACAAAGATAAATTTATCGCCCGTACAATTAAATCTCCGATTTCATTGATTGCGTCCAGAATCATTTTAGTGCTTATGTAGTTAAAGTCTTTTTTTGGGTTCATGGTTTTTAAAATACTTTTTATGTGGGTAACATTAATGCATTTAAATTTGAAAGATATGCTAATGCCTATGGATAACGATGTATATTGAATAAATGGTATGGATCTATTTATTTCAATGATACTATTTACGAAAAAAGAATTGAATTTGTCGGCTTTTATTATCTTCAATACACTCACCGTTAAATTTGATATTTTTTATTGGTTCGTTTTGTATGTTTAGAGCACATGTTTTAATTGTCCTCCACATTGATTTTTGATTACGCGCACTTAATATTTTGCGTTTTATGTTTTCATTTTTAGTCCTCAAAAGTTCTGTTTTATCTGTCAAAGGTGATAATTAAATCAAACAAATGTTTTTATTTTCTTTAATATCTTTTTTATTTTAATATTTTATTGTCACAA
Organism: Portevinia maculata; assembly: GCA_949715645.1. NCBI lineage: Eukaryota > Metazoa > Arthropoda > Insecta > Diptera > Syrphidae > Portevinia > Portevinia maculata. Next base: position 191,406,084 of record OX454527.1, on the reverse strand, counting down.
CTATTATTATTAGAACGAACGATTTACGATGGTCTACGCCCAATGATGAAGCCACTGCTTCGAAACGCGTTGCGTTAATAATCAATAACAAATAACAATATAGTTGTGACAATAAAATATTAAAATAAAAAGATATTAAAGAAAATAAAAACATTTGTTTGATTTAATTATCACCTTTGACAGATAAAACACAACTGGAGACAAGAACAACAAAATGTATTCTGTTTTATACCGATTTCTTATTTCGCAATAGCTCTTCCAGCAAACTTCACTATTAGAGAATCTAAATTCCTGATATTTTGCGATTTTTTCCCTCTTCATATTATTTAGTGTTTCGGTGTACCACTCGTTTGTTTTATTTTTCCATTCTTTTGTAAATAAAAACATATTTGTTATTCTTATGAGTTCCTTTTCAATTATGCTACCTATTATACCCGGACTTTCGACATTGTATAGATACTCACGCATGTTGCTGTTTCTAATGTAATCCAGAAATAGTCTTCTGTTGTACCTTAGAGTTTTGTATGATTTTACGTTACATTCTTTTATTAAATTAGTATTTAACGATCGTTGAATGAGTATTGTTTCGTGATCGCTCATTTTCAGGTCCCAATTCACATTCGCTGTTGTGTATGATCTCGATTCAGTTATAACATAGTCAATTAGGGTTTTTGTATTGCTTGTGATTCTTGTAGGTTCGCTCACGATTTGTTGGCATTGGTTATCAATTTCAATCACGTTTTTAATGTTATTTCTGTAACGATCTGATACGTCTAACCAGTCAATATTTATATCTCCGGCTATAATGAAACGTTTATTCGAATCTATAAGGTCCTCAATCCAGATTTTCATTTGGTCACAAAATACACGCTTTGATGATGTATGGGCCCGATAGACCGCCGCGATGTATACTGACTGATTGTTGTTAGTTATTTTGCACTTAAGCCACCAAATTTTCGACTCCATAGTTTTTGTTATTTCACTTACTTGAAAATAATTTCTAACATAAATGCATACACCACCTGTATAACTCGAATCACTATCACATCGAAAAGGGGTTTGAAAACCATTTATAAGTATTTCGCTATCATCAATGCGTTTAGTAGTGTGTGTTTCCGATAGAACTAGAAAGTCATAATTTGCATTCCTACAGTTATATTGCAGTTCAGTAAGGTTACCCGTGAGCCCTTGTATGTTGCAATAAATACCGCGAATTTTATTTAATTGCTAGTGGTTTTTTTGGGATTCAATGAGCTTTTTGTAAACCGTGCAATTCACATCTCTACTGTCATGGCTATTATTTAACGATAATTTGAATTTTTCGTTGTACCGTTCGCAGTTTACACATTTTAAAGATGTTGATTTACATCCTCTAGTTTCGTGTTCCTCACCACACTTGGCACACTTACTTTACTTTATTTTTTATATAGTATATTTAAAATTCAGAAAACGTTAGTTCTTATTGTGTCATCCCTTGTCTGAAGGTTTAAACTCTGCTATTGACTTTCAATCACAGATATATTATGTGTGTTTAGTCCAAATAATTTTAAAAATCTCAAATGTTTTCTTTGACTGACTGTAAAGAGTTTTCTATAGAGAAAATTGATACTTTTATATAGAACAGCTATATTTTCCGAAAGACGCCTCCTCGCTAGATATTTTTCACTGATTTTTTTAGCATGGCTATTTTTGATACAAATTGGTAGTAGGATCCAAAATAGTAAATTCCTCTGAATATTTATCATGTTTATAAATCCGCACACTCATCGCTGTAAAGAAAATATTCCACTCCTATTCCAGACAATGTTTCGATTCTTGATTGACTATAAAGGGTGAACCACAACGATTTTTGTATATAAAGAATAAGTTTATTCAGAAAGGTGATTAATAATTTAACAGGAATTGAATTAACCGTTTCAGAAATGTTAAAAAAATGACGATAATGCCAAAAAAGCATTTGCCATTGTTTCCAGATGTCTGAATGCGTTTCTTTCCTCTAAAATGCTAGAAGTATCAAAAACAATGCTACAACGACATCACTTCCTATGTTCTATGCATATTACAAATTACGAACCCAATGGCATTAAAACATTGTCACTCTAAATGCCAATAAGGCACAATTTTCCATCATTTCGAACCACATCCACCTTCACGTATAATGAAAAAATGTCACAAATAAACCAGAATTTTAAGTGAAATGATCAAAGATTTGTTGCAAACATGTTTTAAATTGCAATAACACAACGATCTCTATTTAATTGTGACGCAAATTTTGGTAATCATGTTTCGACCGTTTTCGACGAAATGAGACATGAGTCTTTTCCGATAAGCCTATTTTTAAATTCAAACAACTCAATGTTTTTTTTACACAAATTGTTTATCTACTTTCAAATATTTGAAAATATATCATTTTATTGAGAATCGAAGTAACGAAAAGTATTCAGTAGAAATGTTTTCTCACTTATGGAGCAAATCAAACTAGAACGCATAAGAGAATTTAAAAAAACATAATATAATAAATAAAAATCAATACGGGTTCCAAAAAAGGAGAAGCCAAAACCAGTTGCTTAGCATTTTTTCCAACTCGATCAACACCACGCTGAGTTACCGTCGTCACGCATTAGTTCTATTCTTAGACTTTAGCAAAGCTGTTGATGCCCTGGACCATACAAAACTTATCGATGCCTTAGGAAGAATAGGGATTAGAGCGAAGATATCTGACTGGCTTTTGAGCTAACTGAAAGAAATAACGTTGCGGGTTAAAATCAACAGTTCCTATAGCAGTGAATTAGGAGTGCTGCATGGGGTTCCACAAGGGTCTACGCTTGGCCCTCTACTTTTTATTTTATACACCAACGAAATGTTGAAGTGTTTGAAAATAAGTGTTCCATTTGCCTATGCCGATGACACGGCAATCTTAGTATGTCATCCGTCCCTGGAAAAAGCAGCAATGGTGATGCAGTCTGAATTCAATATAGTAGGAAGGTGGTGTCAAGGTAATCAATGAGCCGAAGACTAAGTTAATGCATATCCGCAGCCCAATGTATCCAGAGTCACACATCAGCTTAAAAAACATATAGATGCACTAATTCAAAAATAGAATATTACGACGATCAAAACTTGCGGACACCAATAAGTTATCGGTTTGAAACACACAGAAGAGCAGAGGGACTCTATCAATTACCGCTTATTGTCAAATAGTACAGAAGACAGTTGATTCTGCAATTCCCAAATGATGGGGTAGAGCCCTATCAATTAAGAAATATTGTAAAACCTAACGTTAGAAAAAGGAAATTAAAAATATACTTTTTAGAGTCAATAACGTAGTAAAAATAGATGATTGAATTTAACCTTAGCCGTGTTTCGTTGCTAAGTGTATACCCAGCTCAGCATAATTTTACACGTAAACAATAACAAAAAGAAGTGCTGAAGATAAAGAGGTCAGCAGTCGAGGACTGAGACGAAGTGAACATAGAGTGTTGATGCCATGAAGCGACTAGATGGCGGTAAAATAAGTTGGGAGCAAAAATATTCCGATTGTTATGCAGAGATAGTGGATGTGTTCGTCGATTAAACAAAAAAAACTTAATTTCAAAGAAAATTATGCGAAGAAAATTTAAAAAAAAAAAAAAAAAAATTGGCAAAAATAAGCATCCGTTCTTTTCCTTGCTGTCAAACACAAAAGATTTTATGATGTTCAAAAATTTTTCAAAAAATACTTTTGGATTTGCATCCTTGCTTTAATAATAATCCAAATCGCACTCTTTTAAAGTACAAACACTGCGAACACATCCTTAAAAATGAAAAGTGAATATAGAATACGATCTAGGCGTTTTATTTGTAAAATTATGCAATAGCACCGAAACACGACTCTTGAATCTTTAAACTTTGTCTTCTTTAAACACCCTTAAAATAAAGTTTACCACGGTTCTTTAGAGACAGAAATGTAGAAGTTATGATCCAAAAACCCTTTTTCCAAAATCGTTACTAGAATTCTTTACCAAAATAAGGGATTGTGGCTTTTTGTTTCCAGCAGGGCAGGTCTGTAGCCGCATAAATATAACTGCCGCGGTTTTCAAGAAAAATTTGAAAAAAAATATTTTTTTTTGTTTTACGGACCTTTTTGGGGTTTCACGGATCTCTTGGTAAAATAACCAAATGTCAAAAAAATTGATGTCAGTAATTGCTATTAATGTCATATCTTAGTTTACTATTAAATTTTTAGTTATGTAGGTACATGTTTTCCAATAAGATCCTTTTTTGGTCTTCGCCGACTTTTTTGTGCGATATTCTCAAATAGGCCATCGGTAACCACGGTCATATTGTAGATATTTTTTTTTACAATGAATTCGCACTAAAGGGATTTTGGAATACCCTTATACACAGAGTGGGCGTTTATCAAATTAGGGTTGGAAGATAGGGAGAGATGTCGATTCACGTTGGTTTTAAATGTTTGTAGATTTTAATGTGTAGGAAAAATGGAGCGGGGAAGAGAATTCCACATTCGTGTAGTACGGCTAAGGAAAGATTCCTTGTATTTCACTGTACGTCCGAATACAGGCTTAAGGGTAAAGTGATGAGCATTCCTTGCACAGCGGGTATTGCAGCCTTAGTCATTCCAATTGCTGAATGCAAACTCATGTTTATAAGGGAGCGAATTGAGAAAACTAACCTAAGATGGACAAGTTGCAACAAAGCATATTTGGCCAAAGCAGGTGTTTGATATCTCTGAACAGACTGCACATTGGAGATACAATTGGTGTAATCACCGGACATTGTCTCATAGGCAAGCATGCAGCAAGGCTTGGCATCTATCAGTGGCGTGGCGTCCATATAACACGATTCCTACCGTCTTCCCTTTTAAAAATCCACCAAAAGTAAGCACTATCTGCCAAATAAATATATGAAAAATGAAACCCGTCCCGTATTTTAATTATAAAATAAAATCTACACACACACTCACACATAAGCTATCGAATAAGTTTAATATTTTCATTCTACCTCTCGTCTGTATCTTCATACTTCATTCAAGAATCAAGATTCAACCACATTCCACAATCCACAAATCACAAACAACAAACCAACGAAGAGTCACAAAAATACTCTTAGTAAAAAGTTTTCAACTACCGCTGCTCTCTATAATAGAATAAAAAATATTTTTCCGTCTTATTTACTTGTTTTATATCCCTTTCTTCTACAAGCATTGCGGTTCCGATCCTCTTTGTTCAACACCCGCTTTTATATTCAAAGAAAAAGACGCTACATTTCGTCTTATAAACCAAATCTCACGCTGAATACTTGGAATTGTTTCCCGTTTGCGATTAGCATTGCGTTTCAATCGGAAGATATCAACATGTTGCAGGAATGCAGGTGCTACGTTTGACCCGTTTTTTTTACAACATTGTGTCTAATAACACGGTGTTCTTTGACTTATTTCTTTTTTCTTATGACATAATATCTGAATGTGTTATGTGGGTTGATTCTTGATTTTGAATTTGATGTTGATATTGATATGCGTGTTGATGTAAGAAGTTGAGCTTTCATTTTTCTCTCTTGTGATAGTTAATGCTTCGATGTTTTTACAAATTTATTGTTATACTTTTGTCTTATGAAATAAAATATGGTAGAATATTATGGCAATTTGTCAGCAGAGTAAATTCAGCATATCGCTTAAGAGAAGTTCATGTCAAATAAAATACCGACACTTGTTTTTTTTTTAAGCAGGAATTCAAATTTTAATTTAGAATCAGTTGGAATTTATTGACAGACTGCGTTGCACAAGTGCAATAACTTGAAAAAATCTAGTGTTTTGTAAAGCCAATTTGATAAAATCTTAAATTAAAATAGTGAAAAGTTAGATGTGAAAGTGAAAGTGAAGGTTAATTTGTAATTTTTTTAGTTTCTTTTATTACCAACTTACTGATAAAAACATTTTAGCTTCTTAATTTTAGTGCAGTTTTAGATTTTTTTTTGGAAATGTCTTTGATTAGTGTAGATTGCTGTTTAACTGATTTCCTCCTGGAGGATTCAAATAGTTTTAGTAAGCTATCTTTTCTTGATAAAAAAAAAGTTATAGACGTAGGGCGCTCTATGCCTTTTATAAATATTAATTACCAAAGGAGAGATGGTTTTGTGACACATTTTAATGTTTGCTTAAACCAAAAATATAAGTGGCTAACTGGGAGTTGCAAGCTTAATAAAATGTTTTGTTTTCCTTGTCTTCTTTTTTCAAACTCCGCCAGTGTTTCGAGCCGAACGGGTTTCACTGATATAAATAATTTAGTTAATTCTTCGAAAAAACATATTAAGACAGAAAAACATATTCGTTGTTGTTTATCCCTACACGAATTCGGCACGAATCGCATTGAAACTTTTTTAGGAAATTCTTTCGTTGTTCATAATAAAAAAGTAGATAAAAATCGAAAACTAATGGAACGTTTTATTGACACGGTCATTTTATTAGGCAGACAGGAGTTAGCATTTCGCGGTCATGATGAAAGGTCTAGTTCAGATAATCGTGGCAATTATGTCGAAGCGGTTTATTTTTTATCTAAATATGACACTTTATTGGAATCCCATTTAGAGCAGTGTTCAAGTACACACAATCCAATTTTTTCAGGTTTATCCAACGATATTCAAAACGATTTGATACATAGTATCGCGGCGGTTATTAAATCCGAAATTAAAACGGAAATCAAGGATGCTCGGTTCGTGTCGATTATGATCGACGAAACACCAGATTTGAGTCATAGGGAACAACTGAGTGCCATATTTCGGTACTTGTCAGAGGATGGTATACAAGAAAGATTTCTTGGATTTTTTGACGTTAGCGCAAGTCGTAATGCAAATGAGTTATCCAATCATATATTTAAAATTCTTGAAACATACGACTGCAAGGAAAAGTTAATAGGACAGTCCTACGATGGTGCCGCAGTTATGTCCGGCGAGGGGGGTGGTGTTCAAAAGAAGGTCCTTGATGAATGCCCGATGGCAAATTTTATTCCTTGTTATGCACATGTTTTAAATTTAGTACTATCCCGATCTCTAGAAAACATAGCAGAACTTAAACTATTTTTTGGCTATACTAATAGCATCGTTCGATTTTTTAATAAATCCACAAAGCGGTCCAATCTTTTAAAACAAATTTCCAATCGACGCATGCCAGGAGTATCGGAAACTCGATGGCATTATCATTCAAGAATAATAAACGTAATCTTTAACTGTAGAATAGATATAATTGAAACTTTTAGTAAAATAATTAATGACTCTAGGGAATGGGATACTGACACACTTTCGATGGCAGAAAGTTTATTAAATAAATTAGAGAGCAAGGAATTCTGTTTTTGCTTCATACCCTTTCTGAAATATTTGCAAAGACCGATGTATTATTTAATTTAATTCAAAAAAAAACAAACAGACGTTAGTTATGCCAAGCAAGAAATCGAACGTTTTGAGTCATGGATAAGCTCTGACTTTTTAAATATGTTTGAAGTTATTTATGACAGCGTAAATGATTGCATCGAACCTCCACGTAAACGCAGGTTGCTTCGATTTGAAGACGAATTATAAGCGCATTTTTGTTGAAATTAAAGACAATATAGTTAGCCAAATAAATGCCAGATATAAATCATTTAGTAATCTTACATTTTTGGATTTACTAAATAATTTGAAGTATGACACTTTTTCTCGTTCCAGTCCAGATGTAAAAATATCTTCCCTAATTAAGTTTTTTCCTAGAATTTTTGACTTCACGGCATTAAAAAATGAGCTTAATGTTTTATATTCTTCGTCGTCACTTCGGCAGTTTGAGGTTCTCGACCTTCACAACCATTTGAATAGTGAAGCATTGAAAGAAGTGTTCCCTCAAGTCTTAAACTTAAGTAGTTTACTTTTAACACTTCCCATTTCCGTCGCCTCCGTTGAGAGGTCTTTTTCTGCTTTAAAAAGAATTCATACTTATTTAAGAAACTCACAGGGCGAGGATAGGCTCTCTGATTTAGCCCTCATATCGATAGAAAGAAGACTTCTTCTTAAAATTAAAAATAGACCAAACTTCTATGAAAGGGTATTGGCAGAGTTTATCAAAAAAGATCGTCGAATAGCATTAGAATACAAATAATTATAAAGAACTAATATTTTAACAAAACTTTTCACTTTTTTTTTTTAAGTGTGTGAATTTTAGCTGTTTTTAATTTTGATTTATTTTTATTGCTGACATTATTATTTGTATCGTTTTTATATTTTAACAAATATAAAGAATTATCCATATAATTCTTCTGAATTTTCTTATTTTAAAATTACTATCCACATTATGCTGAATTTTTTTAAGTTATTGTATCATGCGTCTGTCAAGACCGGCTTCTTTTGAAGCCACTTTTGTTATGCTTTAAGCTCATTGTTGATTGAAATATTAATGTCTTGAAGTATAAAAAATGTGGCTAGAATATTTTTGCTAAGTCAATGTGGAATGCATATTATGTAGATACAATATCCCCATTAAAAATTATTTTATTTCAGGTTTTAAAGATTTTTATTTTTATAGGTGACTAAATTTTTCAACGTCTTCCCTTTTAAAATTATCCACGCCACGCCTCTGGCATCTATACAAATGACCTCTGCAGAAGCTGCTTGGACGAGGAGGAGGAGGAGACTATTCTCCACATTCTTTGCACATTACCCTGCTCTCTCTCAAAAACGAAAACTGCATTTGCGACCTTTCTTTTACAATGATCTCAACGTACTCATAAACATCGACATTAAAAGTCTTTCAAGCTTTATCAAAAGCTCCAACTGGTTCAACGAGTAGGAAGAAGATAGATCTAACCTAACTAGATAACCTAACCGTATCTATTGAAGATAGTGTCTTCCGTGTTGAGGCGTATACATGAGCACTATTTTTTTAGAACAAAATTGAAGGAGACATGACAGCGCATCTCCCCGGTGGAAGTTTAAAATAATTCGGAAGAGCTGCTTTCAGTCGATGAAAAGATTGTCTCGCCTAATGAAAGTCGTTGGTCTTTTCCAGGATTTGCCTCAGTCTGAATATTTGGTTTATTGTCGATCTACTGGCCCGGATGCCGCACTGGTTCGTACCATTAAGGGTGTCGCAGAATGGCTTAAGTCTTTCACACAGTATACGTTGGATATATGATCGTGTATGCCTTGATAATTCTTGCTAGAAAAGGGATCGCCTTTCTCGAAGATGGGACATATGGAGCTGATAGTCCTCGGGCCTGCTTTTTTTCCACCCATATTTGGGTGATGATTTGGTTCATGCGCCTACCAAAATATAACCTGCGTCCGCTGCTAAGCCATCAGAGGCGGGCGGCGGCCTTGTTGCTCTTAAGCTTTCTTATAGCTAAGACAAGCTTTTTGTTTTTATTGGGTGGTGGCATAGATTTTCCCCTTAACAAGCTACCAAAACTCAACGAACGTAGGAAGTCATTAGCCTTGGCAAAGACTTCGTCGTGGATGAGCCGCTTATCTCTTGCTCTGCTATAGTACGATACGGGGATACCATTCCTCGTCTGTACCCGCCCTTTTGCATCAATATGGATAAATGGCTCCGGTGGGATAGACTCCAACCGGAGCGTACTCCCTATGTAAGCCTCACAGATTAGACTATTGTCGCTGGCCAACGCCCTAGAAACGTCCCTTTGAATCACCTTAGTAAGGAAATTGTCAATCCTATTCAATGAGCCCCATGGTATTGGGCCTTGTTGGGATAGCATTTTATATTTTACATAGTTGGATTCAGACGTTCGGAACAAGCCGAGATATTGTCTCAGCAAAACCCTATATGGAATCACACAATGGACAACCATAAGCGATATTTGGCCTTATAAGAGCCACGTTGCATATGACCCTCACTCTGACTTGTGTGCAACAATTTTCTTGTCAGAGTGCACGTCTTCTTGGCTCTGGCAACACGAGCTGTATCCATTAATCTAAACATTTGTTCTACTAAACATTCCATTTTGTATTTGATGGCAACTGTAATGAACCTAGTACCATTAGTGTTATACATGCTTCTTTTTGGTTACGTTCTACGCCCTTGCATACGAGTTTTGTTACTTTATGTGATTTTTTGGGAGGTAACTGCGTAGATGTATCTTTTAAGTATTCATTCACTTATCTCTCAAGTATGCTACGTTGTTTTCCACAATGAAAAATAAAAATTACTCGTATCTTCTCCATAACATCATAGCTGTAATTAACTTTTAAATATTTATATTTGCTGCTAATTTAAAGCTCGTGATCTCATACTCGTGTTTGTTGATAAGAATGAAAATTTGCGGATTACATAACTATAATATTTATAATGTGTGTAAACATAAACATTAAAAATTTGTTAATGCATTTCATGAGTTACGATCGGGATTCAAACATTTAGATAAAGTTGGATTATATTTTTTGAGTTCAAACCAGCGAACTCCACGGGCGAAACAGCAGGGACGCAGTGAAGTGGGAGGGTTGTGTGATCCCTCTAGGCGTGATCATAACCTCGTCGGTAAATAATACAAAGAATACAAGAAACAAATCACCAAGAGCTACTCCAACCTTTGTTGGTTTAAAATTGTTGTTTAATTCAAAATTTAAGAAAGAAAATGTTTTTTGCGCACATCACATATGCTTAAGCTCTTTTGAATAAGACATATTTCTGGTTTTAAAGGCCTTTTTTGGGGTCCAAGGTCTTCTTGGTAAAATAACATTGAATACAAAATTCTGCGCGGTTTCTTTGGACATTTATTTTGGCTTAAAGGACCTTTTTTGGTGTTCCAAGGACATTTTTTCACCAAGGTGGAAAGTAAGATCGTTGTGCATTCAAAGGCTTTTGGTAGAATTTGACATTAAGCTCTTTCTTGTCGAAAATGCGAGCATTTGGAATCGATGATACTTCTTCAATGTATGAGAAATTACCTTACCGTTCAGTTCAAGTTGTTTTCGACGGTTTCAAGTCTGCAACTCACCAAATAAATGCTGGTGTCCCCCAAGGCTCTGTTCTGTCCCCGACTCTCTTTCTCATTTTTATACCCTATTCTAGGGGTATATTAATTTTGACGCATAGTTTGTAACATACCTTAATATTGCCCGTAGACCCCTAAAAGTTACTATATTTATGATCAGCATCGATAGTAATGTCGATCTAGCCATGTCCGTCCGTCCGTCCGTCCGTCCGACCGTCCGTCCGTCCGTCGGCAATTAGGCCTTTAAACTGGACCTAGAGAGCTGAAATTTTAACCATATACTCTCTAGGGTCCCGAAATAATCAAGTTTACGAATTTTTGAAATCCGCCCACAGACACGCCCACAAACTCAAAAAAACAAAATTTTGGAAAAAATCGAATTTTGAGCTAGGAAGCTGAAATTTTTTATATATGATCTATGACTCCTAAAACTGCTCGGGATATAAAATTTTCAAAATCCGCCCGCTGCCACGCCCACAAAAAAATAAAACAATTTTATTGAAAAACCAAAATTTGAGCTAGGGAGCTGAAATTTATAATATATACTCTCTAGGGGCCCTTTATGCTCATGTGTTAATTTTTTTTTAAATCCGCCTACTGACACGCCCACAATTAAATAAAACAATTTTATTGAAACACCCAAGTTTGAGCTAGGGAGCGTTTTTTTTGATAAAATCCTTTAAATGTTATATAACAAAATATGTAGAGCGTTCTTAACAATTTAACCATACTTAGACTTTTGTCACGCCCACTTATGAGGGATAGGAATAAGAATAGGGTATCCAACAGTTCGCCCAAGCGGACTGTAGCCCGTCCCTATGTTTATAAATGATCTCCTGTCTGTTACTTCTAATCCAATCCATTCCTTTGCTGATGACAGTACCCTCAGCTTCTCATATTCGTTTCTTGGGTCACGCCCCTCATCTTCGGGTGTGGAACTGGAACGGCAACGTATGTTAAGCTCATTAAATTCCGATCTTAACAGCATAACTCAGTGGGGTAAAACCAATAGAGTGGAATTTAATGCTTCCAAAACACAATGCTGTCTCCTGTCATTAAAGCAAAACCCACACACACTGCCATTATCTATGAATGACACTTGCATCGCTGAAACCGAAAGACTTTCCATTCTCGGTATGTGTGTTAATGACAACCTTCGTTGGAATGACCACATATTCGATGTCGCCAAGAACGCCGCGAAACGTCTAGGCTTCCTTAAGCGTTGTAAGAAATATTTCACCCCATCTGATCTGGCTACAATTTATAAGGCGTTTATTCGCCCGAAACTCGAGTATAACGCTCATATCTGGTCCGGTGCACCAATAACTTATTTGGAGTTACTTGACAGGATCCAACAACGCGCGATAACACTCATTGGCGACCGAGACATCGCGAGATCGATTGACTCTCTTAGTCATCGTCGTAATGTCTCCTGCCTTTCGTTATTTTATCGTTATTTCCACCATAAGTGCTCAAATGAAGTTGCCAGTTGCATTCCTCCCCTTGCACATTTCAACCGCAATACCCGTCATGCAAGGAATGCTTATCAGTTCACCCTCAAGCCTGTGTTCGGACGTACAGTGAAGTTCAAAGAATCTTTCCTCAGCCGTACAACACGAATGTTTAATGCTTTTCCCCGCTCCATTTTCCCTACACATTATAACCTACAAGCATTCAAAACCAACGTGCATCGGCATCTCTGCTTTTCGTCTCATCCTAATTTCCTTAACGCCCACGCTGTGTAGCTAATACATTATAAGGGTCCCAACAAATCCCTTTAGTGCGCGCTTTTTATAAAAAAAAAGAAAGGGATTCGGCACTTCAGAAAGAGATAGCTTTCGGAAGTGGTCTATAGCAAATCGATAACCAAAAGAAATATCCCATCGCCAATTGTTCGATTTATTGTGTCATCCAATTTGGGGAAGTTTTTTTTTCGGTAGTTGTTTCTATTATGAAGCCGATATGCTTCACGCACACACATACCACAAATTGCCGCCATCATATTGCCAGAGTAATTGTATTTAATTAAACAAAAATACCTATTTTTGTATAAACTAATTTTTGCACAGGGTCCACGTTTATTTTTAACAACTTTGAAATAAATGAGCATTTTAAAATTTTAATTTGAAAACTCAAAAATAAAGATTGTTTAACAATATTTATTGGATAATTAAAAAATGTGTAGTCCCTTGTGAATGCCTTGCTAAGGCCTTTCAAAATTGATTTAATGGTTATCAGGCGACTATTTAATACATTTTTCAATACATTTCCAAGTTTTTCCGAGTATTCTTCCGAACCTTTTGGTGGCTTTAGATTTGGTTGCTGGCGAATTGTCGCCTTTGGGTAGTTCGGTATGTTTGGGTGTAGGATTAAAGCCATTGATTTACCGTCGACCATCTTTATACCCTATTCTAAGGGTATATTAATTGTTCAGTAAATTTCAAGTTGATATAAGCCGTGTTTCTTTGCACGCGGATATAGGCATGGCATTAAAAAACGACCATCGCCGCTTAAGAATTCATCAAAGAAAATTTGGCAGCACACATGCACCTATGACGTTTATTAGTGAAACGGCTGTAAGTTGAGTTAAGAAATTTGTGTTGAAAATCGTGAAATTCAAAAATATTAATTTCCGACAGTTGAAATTAATGCCAAACATATTCTGAAATTATAAAAACAGTTTCACATTGACAGATTTACTAAATTTTGGAAAAATTAATAATAAAATGACGAACAAAATATTCGGCGGGATGTGTTAGTGGTCGGCGGCATGTCAAATTTTGACATTTCCTGAAAAATTCATCGCAACGATTCATCAGAAACGAAGAAAATGGGTTTTGGAAGCACTGGCCCATGTTCTGCATTCCACTTTTTGTGAATTTGCAAGGTGGAAGTGAAATTGTGTGTTCTGCATTTCGATCGAAATGAATATTGTGAATTGGAGCAAATCTGTAGGGAGTTATTACGAATGGTTCAAGTGCGAATTAAGCATTTTTTCATTGAAAATTGCTAAAACTATTGACTTAAAAGCAAACATTTGGCGCGTTCAATTTGCAAGTCGACTACAAGTTCACTACTAATTAAATGTCTATCACTTGCCAAACGATGGTCACGTGAGTTATTTGATCAATGAGAAAAGGTAAAATAGTAGTGACTAGTAGTTGACTTGTAAATTGAACGCGCCCATTGTGTTTGTTTAGGATTTTGACAGTTCGAAAGTGAATTTGAGAAAATCTAAAACGATCGAAATGCATAACACCAAATTTCATTCCGAGTGAAATTGAAAAGTGAATTAAATTCGATTTCGATGGAAATGCAGAACATGGGTGACTGTTTATCCCCGCTAAAGGACTTAGCGGCGATAGCTATCCCCGCTAAAGTTAGCGTATATAGGATAAGTTGTTGTGTTTTACATGCAAATTTCAAATTATCCCTATAACCGCGTGCAAAGAAACACAGCTATAATTGGTATAACTTATAATTCTTATTATTTTATTTATAATATAACGTCTCACGGAAATGCATAATTAATGTCTACTCTAATCATGAAAACCGCATGTTTTTTTTTAATTTAGCCTGACGTAAGCAGATTAACGCCATTTATTAAGTCTCTTTTTTATACCCTATTGTAAGGGTATATTATTTTGAACCATTGTTTGTAACATACCTTAATATTGCCCGTAGACCCCTAAAAGTTACTACATACATATATTTATTATCAGCATCGATAGTATCCGGCCGTCCGTCTGTCGGCAAAAATTAGGCCTTTAATATACCTACTCTCTAGGACCCCGAAATAATTAAGTTTAAGAATTTTTGAAATTCGCCCACAGACACGCCCACAAACACAAAAAAACTAATTTATCGTAGAAATCGAATTTTGAGCTAGAAAGCTGAAATTTTTTATATAAGAATCATGACTTCTGAAACTGTTCGGGAGATACAATTTTTAAAATCCACCAATTGACACGCCCACAATTAAATAAAACAATTTTATTGAAAAGTCAAAGTTTGGGCTAGATAGTTGAAATTTATAATATGTATATACTTTCTAGGAGCCCTTGTAACGCCCACAATTAAATAAAACAATTTTAATCAAAAACCAAAGTTTGAGCTTGGGAGCGTTTGTTTTATAAAACCGGAACTTCGAAAATTCAAAAATTCGGCAAATAGCGACGAATTTATTGGGATCCGAAATCCGATAACTGCGAAGAAGGTTCCGATATCCGATTGTGTCCGCTTCGATGCTTCCGTTACAATTAAAATTGTACCCTCAATGCGCCAAAAGTTGTATAACTTCAAAAAACAACCACAACACTCATTTCTGTTTTCAAACAATGAGTGAATACCATGTTTTGTTTTGTTTTGTTAGATCACTTTAAGCACACTCTTGTCTAGCTCAAATATGTGTTACGTATTCGTACTACGAATCTATCAAATGAATACATTCATGCAGACCTCTAATATCTATCAAACAACTGGAAGATAGCTATGAACGTTTTATGCGTATATGTAACAAGAACCAACAACATTCGTGAATAAATATGCTTATATACATTATGTATGGATTTTCACTTTCGAGTTTATTTTAAAGTGTTTGACTTATTCATCATTGTTATCGTCTTCATCTTGAGCTTTAGAATAATGAAGTAAACATTGCGCTTTACGAGCCCATGAAATAGGAGTAACTATACACACATATTCTGACTCAATGTCATAGTTTTTTAGACTTATTTCATAAAAAAAGTAAAGTTAATTCATAAGCTTACATAGTATCATAGTATCTAGGTCTATTTATGGTACAAAAGATCTTTTAGGTCGAAGTTCCCCCCTTGGCCTTGGCGAGCCAGAACTTTAAAAAATATAGGTCCAAGTAAGGTTTGGCCATAGCTGGCCATCTAACCGATTGACACCACGTGGATCTACCTTCTGCCTACTTGTTGAACAAGTTGGAGCTTTTAATTAAACTATAAATATTTGTAATGTAAATTTTTATAAGATCAATGAGATCATTATAGAAGAAAGCTTTCAGATGGAGTTTTCGTCTTTGAGAGAGAGCAAGGCAGATGGAGAGAAGGTGGAGAATAGTCTCTTCGGTTCTGCATGCAGAAGTCATTTGTGTAGACGCCAAACCTTGTTGTATGCTTACCTCTGAGACAGAACTTCAAATCCAGCTTTGGCCAAAACTGTTTTGTCGCTAGACAAGAATTAGCACTTATCCACTTAAAATTAGTTCTCTCGTTGGCATTCTTCTGAAACATGAGTTTGAATGTAGCCTGAGGGACTGTAATTAGGTAGAACCATAGTCGGTTTCGGTGTAAAAATGGATCGATTTATTTTCGACAAGAACGATCTGTGTCGGATGGTGACTTGGAAGTTTTTGTCAAAACGTAGCTGAGAGGTGGTTTGTCTATATTTCTAGGGAGAATTCTGAAATTCTTTAGAATAGAGGATTGGCCGATTTCCTTCTCGGTCCACTGGAAAGTTGCTTTGAGGAGGACAGCCGTGTATTTCTTGGTGAAGAAAACAAGTTCAGTTTTTTGGGGGTTTACACCTAACCCAAAACGATCTGCCCATATCGTTAGCTTGTTGAGAGCGTTTCGGAGAAGTTCTTTCAGGATGTTTAGGTGCTTTTGCTGAGACGATAATTGCAAGTCATCTGCATAGGCAATCACTCCGCAACCTTCTCTTTCCAGGCAAATACGCAGCTCATTCACCACTAAGTTCCAGAGAAGGGGGGGATGGGACCCCGCCTTGTGGAGGCCTCTGCTGACATATCTTCTGGCAGGTGTCACACACAGTTTTGGGTTAATAATCCGGCTTGTAAGCAGTAGAATAATTACCGCACCAAGTGAGTCATCTACTTTCAGAGTTGACAGTGCATTTGCCATCGCAGATGTCTTGACGTTGTTAAAAGCGCCTTCTTGCGTTCTTTTGAAAGAAAAATACTCCGTCTGATATTTGGTAATGTGTGCGAGGAGGGCAAATGGGGGAGAAGATACAACCGCGAAATCTATGAGCTATATACCCTACTATTTTACCCTTCCTCATTGATCGAATACCTCACGTGACCATCGTTTTGCAAATTGAACGCACCCTTTGTCAACTAGCAGCTTACCCTAGCCGATTCCACTCCAGGAAATTTTACGCCTGCCTCTTATTTTTTCAATTTCGACAGATGCATTCCATTATTGCTTGTTGTTTGAACTTCCTTTTACTACGCCGGTCATCTCCAGTCGTGTCAACTGCATGTACACTTGCAGGAGATTTTCAAGAAGTTAGATGTGTGGCTAGGCTCACATAAATTGTTAAATTGCCTAGATGTGATTTCTCCCCTTAGGTGCCTTTTACGACAAGCGCTCCTTTTATGGCGTGCTGCTATAATATTCGTAGCCCGTCCCTGCACGAGCACGCACATTGAAGTTAACTTTTTATAGTGACAATAAACACTTCGCTTTTCTCTCTGTTCAGATTGTTCCATTTAATAATAATTGGAGACACTCCTGTTTGTTTATTTTTGTTCGTCGCGGTCTCCACAAAAATGTCTGACAAGGGGAGACGATGCTTCTAGGCGATTACTTCTCAATCACTTTGTAATCTTTAAACCGAGGCTAGATAAAATGGGCCACCAATTGGTTTTAATCTGGATTTAATTTTCGCTATTACTGTGTGAGCAGATCCCGGTTTTTTTTTAGTACGATAAGACCTAATGGCAAGTTTGAACAGACAGGTTGATTACAAGATAGCAGAACATCATTTAATCAAGTTAAATAGCATTGCCAGTTCTTTATCCAGGCTGTGGAGAAGCGGTCCACCCAAACGTTGTTTGATTCAAAAAAGTATGCTGACAAAGGCGCCTGCCAGACAATCAGCACTTAACCGGAGCAACGAAGTTGCGTGAGCGGGCTAAGCCATCCGAAGATAAAGGTACAGCCCCTTTACACTCCGAACCGATTGACCTAAAAGTAGTCAATCTTTGGTATTGGCCTGAAAGTGATTCTGTGATGTTTGGTAAAAATCGGTTTTCTTTTTGTAAGGCGCAGCAACGCACGCCGGGTAAACGCTATAGACAATAATTGTGAAGTCTACTCGAACATAATGTCCAATACAATTCTTGGGCGCGGCAAAGCCGAGCAGGTGCAGCTAGTATCAAATAAAAAAGAATTAAAAAGTCAAAAAGACCGAATGACGTGAACATTCTTAGTTTATCTTTGCCATTAGAGTTTCCTCTGTCGTTATACTCTTCGTTATCTCTTCCTTTGGGATGTTCTTGATGAGTTTGTAAAAATGAAGCCGCAATGACTCTTTATTTCTCTGCTGTCATCCGACTTTAAAGCATTTGCACTCAACATATTTCATACATCACCAGTTTGAGCGACATTAAACGCTCGTTTGAGATGTTAAAAACATTGCCAAGGATTACAGCATCAATGATGATATCGATTACGTTCTTTCCCTGTTCCATTCCGTAGTGGAGCATCCTTTAAGCTTTCGTCCCAACGTTAAAGAACTGTTGATTTCTGGGACTATGCTTGAAGTCGCTTTTTTTATGTTGTTTACGCATGATATTTTTTTGCCATGTTGGTTCGGCGTTACCACACATGAATGTAACTTTTAGAGGCTACTCCAGGTATGCTCAGCCGTAAGATCAAAAAGCTTTATGCAACCGCATACAGCATTAGGCACCAGAATGGGCCAATCGCATATGCTAAGGCGTAATTCAGAAGTGATGGGTGCCACATGGTTTTCGGCTCGACCACCAGAAGAGACCCAGGTCGTTGTGTGGAACCTTAGCCTTAGAAATTTGTGTTCAATTGTAGATATTTACGTCATGTTAGTGTCATAGTGTGACACCGTTGGGAATGAGAATCTTTCTTCAACGGGAAGTTTGTAGAGGCAGCAGTGGACCAAATTAAAATAACAGTCACCGACTAACCCCCCAGCCGAAAGCATCGTTTCGCTTCTTGGTGTGCTTCTCGCTTACTTTCGTTGGTACTTTCTCCGCTATTTCAATAGCGTTTTTCCGTTTTCACTCTCTCTTTCTAACCCATCAGTGAGTGCAAAAAAAAATAAAAAAACAGCCAGGGATAAGAACTGTCAAATTATGGCCTCAGTGCCACATGTGCTTTCAGGTAACCGGTTCAGCGGTCTAGACGTAGATCTGCTTGCCGAACCGAAAAATAAAAAAAAAAGAAAACACAATTATACAAACATTGACCATATTTCAATCCCAACATTCTCAACAAGTGCTAACCCTAACCCCAAATTCATTGTGATCGCACCGGCAAGCGAAGAAAAACCATTATCTTCCTTCAGTGTCTTCATATTAAAAAAAAGCAATTGATGGTATAAGTACTGGATACGAATATATTACCCAACTTCGAGATGGCAATTTACTAATTTTAGTCAAATCGCAAAGAATTGCAGACACTTTTCTGTCCAATGTTATCAAACCTCTGCCCGATAAAAGTAACACTACACACAAATCTCAATGCCTCCAAGGGAACAGTCTATGCACCTTATCTAGGTAACGTACCAGACGATGAAATTGTCAAAGAAATGAGGTCGCAAGGCGTCACAGAAGTGTTTAAATTTAAAAAAAAACATTGAAGGCAAGCAAACACCCACAGGCCTCATCCTTTTCACCGTTGACCTCTTCCGCCCGCCGAACACAGTTAATATAGGCTGGTATAATTGCAAAGTAGAGGAATACTTCCCCAACCCAATGCGCTGTAAAAACTGCCAACTATTGGGCCACACCGCCAAAAGGTGCAAAAATAATCCCTCGTGCGAGAAATGCAATCTCTCACCGCAAGACCCGCACACATGCACGTGGACCTTCTGTGCAAACTGTTCTGAAGAACACCCCGCCTCTTCGAAATCCTGCAAATCGTTTCTTAAAGCTAAAGAAATACTTAAAATAAAAACAACCAAAAAATGTTCAATGTTTGAAGGAAAACAAATATTCAACGACTTAAACCCCGAACTCACATCTTCACAATCGTATGCAACTGTCGCAAAGAGCTCTGTCCAACCAAACCCAGTCCCTATTAGTATGCCATCAACGGAAGCAAACAAACCCCCTCGTAACACGCCTTCTCCAGATTCTCAAGCCAATAATAAAATTAGTACAAAACTCGCTCTGCACGCACAGAACGATAATCCAAGCTCACTTAATAATACAACATCTAACTCATACACACCACAAAACAGTATCACCGCAAGCCTAATCAACTCCAATGAAACTATTCACCCACACTCGTCAAATTTAGACCACCCCACAACATACAACCACCAATTATACCACCACGTATCCCCGACCCCACCCCAAATAACACCATCTCACACTTATCTAAAGTCAATCACCAATCACTGATTAAGAACAACAATTACTACATCAACCCCTCTGCAAGCGACGATGAAAGTATATAAAACAAACACATGTCCCAACAACGCCGACTCCGCTGCCCATAACCCGAGGCAGCCGGGACCGTCTCTGGTCAGCGGAGTCGAAATCATCCCCACACCACCAACCACACCTCCTGCACAGGCTTTTTACAATATACCCCAGCGTATATTGGACAAAAGCCGCCAAACACAACCAAAACTAAATTGTTAAAGGTCCTTCAATGGAACCTCAATGGCTATTTTAATAATTCTCACGAATTACAACTATTAGTAAATGACCATAATCCTTCTATAATAACCCTCCAGGAAACCCATCTACAAACCAATTTCTCCCCCCACCCTCCGAAACAATATACAGCGTACTTTCACAACTTTCCATCTAATAACTCAGCCAAACAAGGCACAGCGGTACTAATTCACAACTCCATCCCCCATACCCACCTATCAATCAATTCTAAAATCTCCTTGGTAGCGGTAGAGATTCAGCTTAACACCAAACTTACCATTATTTCGATGTATATTCCCCCTTGTCAAACTTTCACCACCACGCACTTATTCAACATAACAAATAGCATCCAAACACCAATTTTGTTAACAGCAGACATTAGTTCCTGGAACCCACTATGGGGTTCGCCTGTAAGTAATTCCAGAGGCACAATATTTGAGAACTTCTTAACTCTGTCCAATCTTGCCATTCTAAACTCATTTCTCTACACACAAAACATTGACGCACGTCGACGTCACTTTAATTCCCCCCCCCCCCCCCCCATTACTGGCCAAAACTACGTGGAAAATCTTCGATAACCTGCATGGGAGTGATCACTTTCCAATACTGACTAGCTTAGATCTCGGTATAAAGTCCACTCACAAAAAACAACAAGCTAAATTCCAAACGGAACGGGCTAACTGGGCATCCTACATCAAGAATGTTCTTGAATTTGCAAAATGCAAACATCGTTCACCAAACATCAACTAAGAAGCGGCTTTAATAACCAAAACAATGCGTTTTGCAGCGAATCTCGCTATCCCCCAAACAAAAAACATCCCCCACAAAAAGATTGTCCCATGGTGGAACTCCGAATTAGCTACGCTTCGGTGTAATAAATAGAGGCTATGGAGAACATTAAAAAAATATCCCTCTGACACAAACCTCGTGAACTATCGCAAAGCTAATGCCATGTTTCGAAAAATAGCAAAGATTTCAAAAAAAGAAAGCTTACAAAAGTTTACCTCGAATATCAACCCGAACTCTACAAGTAAAAAATTGTGGGCCGATATTAAAACAATTACAGGTAATTACACCCCATATGCGATAAGGTCGTTAATAACAGAATCTGGGACGCTCAATAACCCACCAGACATCTGTGAATACTTTGGCTCGGCTTGGTCTGTTTATTCCGATGATTCAAGTTTTCCAACAAACTTTCTCGAAGCAAAACGCTACGCGGTAAATAGATCGCCCCAGGAATACAGCCTGAGCATATCGGCAAAGCACATAGAAAAACCTATACGCACTCTAGAACTCGAAAGCTGTCTGAATGCACTAAAAGGAAAAACTCCAGGCCAGGACCGTATCTCATACCCAATGATAAGAAATACCCCAGGTATATTTAAGCAACGAATTTTAAAACTATATAACAACATCC
This sequence comes from Portevinia maculata, assembly GCA_949715645.1. NCBI lineage: Eukaryota > Metazoa > Arthropoda > Insecta > Diptera > Syrphidae > Portevinia > Portevinia maculata. The sequence continues at coordinate 191,384,063 of OX454527.1, read as the reverse complement.
TTACCCAAGGTATAGTACCTCAAGCTTGGAAGGTCGCTACTATAATTCCCATTCCAAAACCCACAAAGAAGCTAACAGACCCTAAGGGATACAGACCAATCTGGTTACTGCCATGCACTAGCAACTTGCTAGAAAAAATCGTTCCCAACCAAGTAGCTTTCAAACATGGACGCAGCACCGCCGACTCCCTCCTCCACATCGATGAATTCGTTGCTTCCGCTCTGTCATGCAAAAACCATGTATCCATCCTGTCACTTGACTTCGAAAAGGCATTCGATCGGATCGCTATCCACGTAATCCTTAACAAACTTATACAGTGGAAAATTGGCCCCAAAATGTTCTCGTTTATAAAAGCATTTTTGGTACATAGAAAATTTAGAGTAAAATTGAACAACTTCTTCTCAACTGTGCACACATTAAACAATTGTATCCCCCAGGGTTCACCATTGTCAGTAACATTATTTATAATCGCGATGGATACTGAATAAACCAGATGGTTTAAATAAATAAAAATGATAGCTATGCGTGAAACAAAACAAATAATAATTTGATTTGATTTGCTTGAATCGCGTATAACGATATTAGCGAAATAATAGCAAGTTACAAGAACATAAACCACGTCCTATATGCGGACGACGTAATCCTTTTATCTAAGTGCAGTGATAACAATCGCACTAAGGAATCTTTCCAAAACATACTTGCTGACCTAAATCAATGGTGCACCCACTCAGGATCCATTATCTCACCCGATAAAAGTAAACACCTACATATTTGTAGAAAAAGAAATTGTATTAGTACCAACATCATTATGCACAATATACAAGTTCCAAATGTAAATATCTTAAATATCTTAGGCATCATATTTGATGAGCACTTTAATTTTAAAGAACATTGTGTAGTACTAAAAAAAGCTAGCTACCAGGCTAAATATTATACGATTCTTATCTTCAAAAAAAAAAACAGTTTAGTCCATCCGAACACACTCATTCAGGTTACAAGAAATATAATTTTATCCAAGATCGATTACGGATTGGCAGTCTACGGAAAATGTGCAAAGTCAACACTACAAACGATCAAACCATCTTACCACACCGCGATCAGATGCAGCTTGAAAGCCTTCGCAACCACGCCAGTAAAAAATATGCTAACTGAAGCGGGCCTTACATCCATTGAACACCGCATACACCTCCTCACAGCACGGCTAGCCTCGAAGATCTGCCATTCCTTCAAATCTCCAGTAATCGAAGACGCAAACAAAATTCTGCTACGAAAAAAGTGCCCGAAATACCCTTCGTCCCTCCACAACTCCTTAGAGGTTATAAGGAACCTAGGAATTCCACCAACAATCAAGCCACTGACTCTCGGAAATACCCCTCCATGGAAACTACCAACAGATGTCATCAACACCAGTATGGCAAAGTTCAAAAAGGAATCCACCACTTTAGAAGCCTACTCACAAATCTTTCTAGAGATTATCGTCAAATACAGAATCAACTCATGGGATATACTCTATACAGACGGATCTAAATCTGACACCGGAACTGGTTTTGCAGTAGTCTCCGAAGCAGGCGACGTTCTGCACGCTGAGAGACTACCAAATTACTTCTCAATTTACTCTACAGAAGATTATACAATCCTCAAGGCTACAGAAATATGTAATAGTTCCCTCAAAAATGTGGTGATTTGCTCGGACAGTTTATCAACGCTAAACGCTATCACGAATATAAACAACCGCACACGCACAATGATCAAAATACGTGACAACATTTAAAAAAAAGGAAAAAAATGATGATCCTGTGGGTCGCGCAGGCATCAGAGGAAATGAATTTGCAGATACCGCAGCGAAAACCGCGTTTGGATATCCAAATATCACACCACTAATGCCTTCAAGGAGGGACCTTTTGAATCTCGTAAACAACGCATGGGAACAGAAAAGAAGGGAAGAATGGAACACATACACCCACCACTACTCCTCCATTAACCCTACAGCCGTTGCAGCAATGTACCCAGCAGACACGACACCTCGAATGAACAAATGCTTCTTGCGCCTTCGACTCGGCCATACCTAGATAACCCACCGCCATCTTCTCAACAAGGACAACCCACCAATTTACCACCTTTGAAAATCGGGTCACATCCTTACAATAAAACATCTGGTTTCAGATTGTCCAAAAGTAGACTACATATGTAAAACATTGTTTAATAAGCATCTCATCGACCTTCTGCCTTCACAATCGCTACATAATATAAAAAATGTTTACAAAATTCTATTAATTTTAAAAATCGAAACTGAAATATAACAATAGGCTAGGTATGTACGGGGACGATCGGAGGCTGACGGGCTTTCGAGTTAGCGATCGTGCAGTCGATAATCCGTCATACTCGGACCGTCCCAGTACTTCATTCTTCATATTTTTCTACCCCTCATTACATATCCTAAACTTTACATCCCATTAGAAGTATCATTCCAGCCGAAAGCCTTGGTAGCTAGCGCTGTTCAAAAAACATTAAAGTGTAAATTTATTTATGTTTTAATAAATAATAATAATAATAATAAAATAAATAAAATAAATGTCTGCAATATTCATCCTCCATTTGTCCCCATCGGCGATCCCCACATGTGGACCAGTAGGGATACCATGAAGTGGAAGGGTTATGATCTCTCTAGTCCATATCGTAACCTCATCGGTAAAGAAGAAGAAAAAGGTTCGTTCCCATTGCGGTACAAACTGCTTATGCTTCAATTTTAAGGGTTCTATTAAGGCTGATGTGTGCACCAAGTGAATGGGAGCTTAATTATATCACCAGACACTGATAATTGTCTTCCTTTATTTATCTTTCAGGTGAAGTTGAGCTAGAAAATGTACCCATACGTAAGGATGCTCTGCGAGGCTTCGGCGTACCGCTGCAAGCTCTTAGCGGAAACATTGGTAAAATAAAGTTGCAAATTCCTGTTCGGCAATTCCGTACTGCTCCCTGGTGTATTATAATCGAAGGGGTTTACGCTGTGATCGGTCCAAAAGACCTCAACGACTGGGACGACGACAAAGAAAGACAATCCGACCTTGAGTACAAGCTCTCACAACTGGATGACGCCGAGGCAACTTGGCGAGCACAGAAAGGTGATAGCTCCGAGAGCACGTACTATGCATCCTCATACTCAAGTTGGATGAGATATGGCACTGGATTGGCGACAAATATTGTCGAAAATCTCCAACTGAAGATCAACGGAGTACACATTCGCTACGAGGATTCGATAACAATTCCAAATTTTAGTTTTGCAGCCGGCATTACAATTGAATCTTTGACAGCGCACACCTGTGATGCAAATTGGCTGCAAAATTCCACTACGTCGTGGAATCAAGAAGTCGCCTTCAAGTTGGTCGAACTGAAAGCATTTGCCATCTACTGGGATCGTTTGATCCCCGAGAACACATGCAGTGATATGCCATCGTGCGATTTGACGAAGCTAATGGAGAACGTGTGCTCAAGAAAGGAGCATTGCTACATCATAAATCCAATAACTGCAAATGCGCATTGTAAACACGACCGGAGTTCGCAGCCACTGCGAACGAGGAACCGACCAAGATTGTCGTGTGAGGTGACTGTAACCGAAGTCAACATTTGTTTGAGTGATGTAAGTATGGTTTTCTTAAGAGTGGAACCGGTTGTTTAACTTTTTTTCACTTCAGTTCCAGTACTCACAAATGGTTAACTGCACACGGAGTCTACAAGCGATTAACAAGCTACGAACATATCGAATACTGCGTCCATCACATCCAGTTCGAGGGCATTCAAGACATTGGTGGCAATATGCTGTGCGTTGCCACGGCTACTTTTTCGAAACCCCAGATGAGAAATGGACGAAAGCCAAAGAGAACATTCGATACATTAAAATCTACATGAAGTTGTTGTTGAATCCAAATGACAACCTATCCACGGAAGACAAACAATTCAAATCGCGGGTGGAAAACGCACGAGATTTAGATGATCTTCGAACGCTGCGAGAAGTTTGTTTCCTTCATCTCGAGTCTAGTGATCTCGATCTCAAGGGGCAAAATGGAAACCAGGGGAAGAGTATGCTGTTTCAATGGTTCCCGAACTGGTGGGGTTGGTATGGCAATTCGAGCGGCTCTGTAGCAAGCTCCCCAGCCTCTGAAATTAATGGGGAGCTAGTCCCGATTGATGATCCATCCCACACGCTTGAGGATGAGATTTTGAACGCCCTTGAAGGGTCAGTGGAAAACAATTCGCTGTTGAAACGAGATGCGGTATTTGGAAAATTCGACTTTTCCCTAGCCGGTGGACAGTTGAATGTGTGCAGTGAGAACCACACCAGTGCAAAATCTGTGACAATGATGGAGATGTACTTTGACAATCTAAAACTATATATCGAGACCAGACCACGCTCCGGATCTCATCTGGTGGGGCTTTCCCTTGGCTCTGTGTGTGTCAAAGATTTGTTTACACCAAACACCGAGTTTCCAGAGCTGATTAAACCCCAGATGAAAGATGAACCCCAAGCTGCGATGATGTTTAGTCGTTTTCAGAACTTTAAAGGTAAAAAAGATACAGGCCCAGCGGCAGCAGACACCACTGAACCGTGGTTCCAGTTGCAGTACGAAAAGAAACCGCTGACTTTCAACACTGACTATAGACTAGCGGTGAAAACGCGGTGTCTCGATGTGGTCTACAACATGGGAGCGCTGAAATGGCTGACAGATTTCTTTACAAATCCGCTGCAGAACGCTCATGCGAGACAGAAGCTTGAACGAATGAAATACAGCACAAAGATGAGGCTAATCAAGAATTGGAAGAGCATGCTTGAGGGAGATTTGGTGAGTGTTTAAACTGTCTTAGCACGAATAACTTATTTGATTTCTTCTTTTTCTTAGGGTCAGCGAAAGTCATGGTGTTTAGAAATCGACATCTCAGCACCACAAATCATTTTCGTTGAGAACTTTGCCAATAAAAACACATCCATTGTCCTGGTGGACTTTGGACGGTTTCAACTATCCAAGAATTCCACCGAAAACAGAATACGCCAACCGAAATTATCAAAATCCGAGCAGACATCCTCAGGCGTAGAAGAAATCAACGGGCAAGTCCAAAATGACAGTGAGGATGATGAAGCGTTTATGACACCCTGCTCAACGCCCCCAGGATCGGAAAATAGCCCATCTGATTCGGCAACACTGTGTTCCGCAGCACCAGACCTCGCCGACTTCCTGATAAATAAAGACACAGGTTTAGAGGAAGCCCTTCACGACAAGATCTACGACAAATACACAATTGACATGACTGATTTACAGGTGCTGGTCTGCAAGGGCAAGGAACGATGGGGATTCGCCAGTTTGAAGGGTTCCTCTGCGTTACATTTACTCGATAGATTCAGTATATCTTTGCAATTAGAAAGGCGTGTAGTGCACACTGTTGATCCCGAGTATCCGTCACTAACGCTATATGGCACATTGCCGAAGCTGGTAGCGCATTTGAACGAGCATAAATTATCCGCTCTAATTGAAATTTTGGGTATGATATCGGTGGACAGCTCGCCAACTGCTGTGTTTGAACCTCCAACATCAAAATACGCGGATCATTCATCCGTATTCCACTTGGATGATGATTCGATAAGCATTGAAGAAGAAATACTGAATAGTAGCCAACAGCAACAGCCGATGAATCTGATCGTCTTGCAGTTTGTTATTGATCAAATGTCGCTTGAGGTGCAGTCACGGGGCAGGAGTATTGTTGAGCTGCAAGTGTCGGGTGTTCGTGCAGGACTGAACAAACGACCGGAGGATACCAACATATCTTTGTCCGTGCATGGGTTGCTGTTAGTGGATGCGATTCAGTCATTTGGACCTGATTTCGAGCTGCTGGTGGCCAGCCACAGACATGTGGGGTTAGTTCTTCAAGTATAATAGATTTTGAATTGCATTGCAGTTTGATTTTCGTTCACAGAATGGACAGTGTGTCTGGCAGTTTGAAACAAAGCGAGCCATGTTCTCCAACATCACCGGCATCCCCAGATCCGTTGGACACACGCAGACCAACCAGCCCGCTGACAATAACCAAAGCAATTAGTTCACTGCAAAGAGGTAAGGATTTATGATTTAGTAGATATTAGTTTGTTGTTGTTTGCAGTGACCAGTTATTATTTGGTTAATAGCTCCACAAAGCAGCTCACATTGGGATAAGATGCGCTGCCGAGTGATCGGTAGATGTTTGCTTTCAAAGTTTATTGAAAACCAAAAGTATTCTCTAATTCTTCTTTGGGAGCTGCTGGTTATTTATTAGAAAAAAAGCTCGTCTGCTTTTTAATTTTTTATTTCCCCGCTTAGAAATCAATTTGATTTTGTGTGTTTGTTTTATTTCTTTACTTTTTTGTTTTTATGATTTGGCGTTGTTTTCGCTTTGCATTTTGTTTGACAAACATGAAGCTAACTCAGCAACTTGGTCGACTTTGGATGATTTAGACGCCCTAATCACCGTGGAAGTCAGCTTCATTAATTCATCAGCCGACAACGAACCATTGCAAATAGCAAGCATCAACTTTAACAATTTGGATATCATTGGTATGCGGCCGAATTGTCCTAATGATTTCGGATAATATTTCGAAATTCTTACAGCCAATCAAGAGACTATCGTGGAACTACTAGGATTCATTAACCGCGTTGTGCCCAGTAAAAATAAAAAGTCGGCGGCTGGCCCGCCAACAGACTGTGCCACCAGACCAGCATCAATCGACGTGAAACGTCACCATCAGGTACATCGTCAATTTACCGAGCCACGAATAGGAGCTACAAACGCCATCACGTCAATACGCTCAGAGATCACCTTCGATTTTCATCGCTTGAACGTGCTAGTACTGCGTGCCTTGAAACGTGATAATTATCTTGTGGGCCGGAAGGTTGGCACCTTTACCATGAGTGAAGCGAAAATACACGCAACCCTCGGACAGGAGATCTCCGTCGTTGGTTCGCTGGGTGGCTTACAAATTCTGGATCTTACACCAGAAGGCGTTAACCATCAGCGAATCTTTTCCGTGGGTAAAGATCCACTTACCGATCCGCCAGAAATGCGTCGGGACCTGCTAAGTTCGCTCACACAAGAAATCTACGGATATCCAAACAAGGATAAGGTAATCGAGCAAACGCAGGCACTGTCGTTCAATGTGTCACGTGATATTACCGCCACGGTTAGTGTTACCATTCGAATGGCATCCGTTTGGTATACACATTGTGCACGATTTGTCCAGGAGATCGGTTGGTGTGCAAAGGAGTTTAAGCATTATTTGAAGTGAGTTAAAGTAACCAGAATTGAGTGGAGTTTCTTCAAATACTCTTTGCTCTTTGTTTTGCAGAAATTTTGCCCGATCGATTCGGGAAAAAGCGACAGACATGGCTATTGGCTTGGTGCAACCGCTGAATGAACCAATTGATGTTTTTATTGGCACCCCTTTGGATGAGAAGAAAGCACATATTTTTAACAGTCCAAGAAATGTAAAGTCCAAGCATGGAAAAAAAGTGAAAATCAAGTAAGTCGGAGGAATTTTGTTTAGTGTTGTAGGAAATTGCGGGGAAAAGTGATTTCTTTAACTAAAATTTGTAAATAGATTTCATCGCGCGACTAGTACCTACTCTTACCGTAGGAATTCGTGGAAACTTTCCCATTGACGTAACCCTGCATTCTAAGTCACTTTTTTTGAACTGAACTTTAAATCCATAAGCCAACTCTATTTCAAAACAGAAGGTAGAATTGCATTTCTTTTTACTTTCCAGGCTGGATGTTATTCTGGACACCCCCGTTCTGGTAATGCCCCGTTCTGGTTGCAGCTCCCAAGTTCTTGTTGCGCATTTGGGCAAAATTACAGTGACCAACGATCAGGAGACAATACATTCGCCACAAACGATGCCCGCAAATGATGACGATCAAGAAATCTTTGCAATAGACGAACAAGACTTTCAACGATGTAACCAAAGCAACAGCACCCAAAGCGGCAACGATAGTTTTCGTTTCTGCGACAAGTATTCCATCGAAATACGTAACATGAATTTGTTCTCCTTGGACACAAGCCATCGAAAAGGATTCCGCGTATCGGCGTTACCTCGTGCTGAAGAGTTTTATTCATGTCACACGGACGCAGTGGCAATACTCCACGATACTGTGATACAATTGGAAGTGCGAAAGTTTACCGATGATTACTTGTTGCCCATGAACAAGGCGCAGGACAAGGAAGATCTGTCGGTAAGTTAAGTGTACGCGCTTTTCTCATTATTCTATTCTAATTTTATTCGCATTTCAGATTGATGGTAGCGTGACCCAACCCCTGCAAATTTCTCTGTCCCGTAAGCAATATGAACAACTTCTCGAAACTGTCGACAATGTCTTCAAAGTACCAACAGATCTACTCCGCCCGACGGCAGAATTATCTGCGAAAACAGAAAACCTCGTCGAAATGCGGGCCAATGAACATAATTCATCGCCTTTTGAATTGAAGAACAGAATAACGGAGAAAATGTTTCAAAGTGAAAACTCCGAAAGCCAACACAAGGAGATCATCCCCAAGATATATTTCTCGCTGCCAATATTCATCATTCAGCTGAAGAACGAGCATGATAATCCGCTGATTGAAATCACATTTCGTGAGTTCAGTGTCCAGTATGACAAGGCGAGTCAGTACGAGACTGTGGTTCAGGTGATGCTGCGCTCTATACTAATGGAGGATCTCAAGTGTCCCATTGATTCAAAATATCGACAAATGGTTGTTTCATCGGCACAAGAGGACCGAGGCATTCGGACGCCGAATGTTTTCTGTCCCTCGTCGTCCTGTCCTGATTTAGTGAGAATGGCAATGAAGGATGAAATGCCAACGGGTTCTCTACCGGAGAATTTGGAAACTAGTGCTGGTTTTGATAGCAACACGACTGCGGTCACCACAACGACATTGAATGCTATAAACTACCACCGTAGCCGGCTTCAAGTGAACTCACCATACTGCCCAGGTACACCGCCACCGTCGCCTCAGTCAAAAGCCCACGAAGACAATTTGGTTATCTATTCAGCACTGTTAATCGATCCGAAATGTCCCACTTTAGCAACACACTACCAGAACCGCAGGCAGACCAGTTCCGTTGACTTTAACTGCTTGAATTTGATCATTTCCGTGGAGCGATGGTTTATGGTGTTGGATTTCTTTGGTCTGGTGTCAGAAAATGAAGCCGATGATGAGCCAAGGGAAGGTGCGGAGGAGCACATCGATGAAGGTATGCATTGACAATTTGAATAAAACTAGTTTCACAATTCTTTTTCCTTTAGTCAATTCTTCTGGCAACACGGAATTGGAAATCACTGTGCGGTCATTGAACTTGGTTTTTGTTCGAAACGAATCCGAATTGGCCAAGGCCAATGTGTCGAGTGCGTTTTTCGTTGTTGCGAAGTCGGATTTGACGAAAACCGTCGAAGGTCGACTGGGATCTGTTTCGTTATACGATCTGACAAATTATGGGAAAACTTATCGAGAAAAATTTCTCACAAGTGGAACGGAGGCGCTGAGTTTCATCTATAAGAAGTGGGTGCCTTAAAAGATGTAAGGCATACATTAACTTTTCAATGCAATTCCAGGAAAGATGACAAACAGAAGCAGCGCTCACTAAATAAGGATGACATGTTGAAAATACAAATGTCATCGGTGCGTTATGTGCATACTAAGCGGTTTGTTATGGAGATCCAGGCATTTATCAAGGAGTTTTTGCAATTGCAAACCGTTAGTAAATCGACTCATTGTCACAATTGTCGAACTCATAACAAAGTTTCTTTACAGAATGTCATGAAGAAGATGAAACTCTCCGATCGTGGACAAAACCAACAACAGCGACCGACCCAGTTGGGACTGGAAATCAGTGCTGGATCACCAATAGTCCTGTTGCCACTCAGTTTCGAAAGCAATCGAATGATTGTCGCCGATTTGGGGGAATTCACACTGACTAACAGTTTTCACTTGGCCAGCGAAAAGCATGTGATAAGTAAAAAGTCAGACGTTTCTCTAATGGACGAAATTCTGGATGTGATGCAGGTTCACCTTGTCAACACAAATCTCTTCACAGGTGATCGAATATCCAAATCGCAAGATATTCAACGGAATGAAAACGACGCGGACATTTGCCTGGACATGGGCAGCTATTGGGCGCTGAAAACCGGCAAGAGTATCTTCAAAGAAAAATGCCATCTAAAGCTACAAGTTGAACGTAACATGGACTCCAGCAACAGCCATAATTGTCCGGATGTCAGTGTTCAGGGCACATTGTCGCGCCTGAGAGGTGTACTTAATCTGCAGCAATATAAGCTAGTGCGGGGATTCTTGGTGTACAATTTGGGCGAGAATATCGACGACATCTACAGCAATTACTCATTTAGCTTGGCAGAGAGTCGGATGAACATCACCTCGATGGAACAGGTGCAACAGCTGAATATCCCTGACAAAGTCGTGTGGAATAATCTGTCGATTAACTTGGACTTGGAGGATGTGTCAGTGTTGTTGAACACGCGGTCGGATGATCGAGGGAATGACGACCAATCGTTGGCATGCATTAACTTCATCAAATCGTGCCTGAAAATTGACTCGTACAGTGATGGATCTCAGGATATTGATTTGGTGTCGCAAGAGATTCTGATAACTGACTCACGGTTTCAGAATATGGAACGGGAAGCACCCAAGAACGTGTTCACTAACATTTTGCAACCCATTCGGACGGAAGTCGGTTCGAACGTAGTCCAAGCAGAGGTGCACAGCCGTCAGAGGAACGATCACTCCAAGTTTACAATTCTTCTAAACAATATGAGAGGGATGGCGATTCTGGACTGGGTTGAGAGCGTGAAGGACTACCTCAGTCAGGATGCAGATCCACCGTCTGGCACAATATTGCGTATGCAAAATGCGGGAATATCGCAGAGCTCGAGTACTCTAGATGAAGCGGAGAAGGTCCCAATGGAGGTAATTCTCAACATCACCGATTCCGAGTTGGTTTTCGTAGAAAAAACTGATCAGCACGACACCAACGCAATCATTTTGAAGAGCACAACCGTGTTCTCTTTCAAACCGGCTGACCTTATTCGACCAATCTCTGTGAATCTGAATCACTTAGAGGTCTTTTCCTGTATGCTGGGCTGTGAAAATGAGACAGCGCTTTCGATTATCGATCCGATAACCGTGAATTTAGATCTGCGCGAGAATACCATCGATGTTCAGATCCAGAAGCAGCTCTGCATACGACTTTCTTACCACGATGTCAAGATGTTCATTCGTATGATGGAGTCTCTACCAAAACAGACCAAAACCGCACAAAAAAAACGAACCGCCATGCACAGGGGGTCAACTCTTTGCAGGCCAAATGTGGATTCAATTGCCCCCCTTATGGCGATGGGCTTCAAACAAGCCGACTGTATCCGAGCGTTGGAGGTGAGCAGAAATCAACTGAACGACGCAGCGCTGTGGCTGACACAACAGCGAGCCTCCCGCCAGCCGACACTGGAAGTGCATTCGCTGATTGTTAATGCTCAATGCATTTCCGTGTGTGTAATCGATGATTGCAAAGATGCTGATGTCCCTCTGCTGGAGCTCTCATTGTCTCAGCTGAAACTAAATCAGTTTCTCAAAGACAGGGTGGGTACCTTGTCAAGCCAATATAATCCGTTACGGGTTCCACTGTTTTGCAGTGGCCAGCTGGAGGCCATCATCGCCAGTGATTACTACAATCGACATCTGAGCGGTTGGGAGCCAGTAATTGAGTCCTGGGAATGCAAAGCGAATTGGAACTACAGCACCGGTCAGTCGAGCCAGGAGAGTAACCTTTTAAATTTGTCAATAGTGTCAAAAGAGATGCTAAAGGTTAACGTGACCACGACGCTTATCGAATTATGGAATTTGGTGCGAAACAACTGGACGCAAGACTACTATGAGGGAACGAATAATGCGGTAGCTAATTCGACCACAAATGCGAATCAAAGTCCGACCAACTATCGTCGTCGGGCGCCGTTTGTTCCGTTTTCATTGCAAAACGATACCGGCGAGGTATTGTCCTTCAAGATTTTGCTCACACAACCCGGTGGCATCACTCGAACGGAGGTGACCAGTCAAGATATGGTCAGCGACTGGATCCAGGTGCAGTCGAATGATACAGTTCCTTTTGGCTTTGGTCCGCAGACAAAGCTGCGCCATTTAGACTCGCATAAATTGAATCTACATCAAATCCTCGTCCAGGTCAAGGGTTGGGCTCAGGTGGGTCCCGTCTCCATCGACCGTGTTGGAATATTTTTCCGTCACGCCGTGCAGGAGGACTCCGAAGCGGACAAGGCTCGAATTGTTTTCGAAGTATCGCTAGTTGGGTCTGCACAAAAACTTATCACAGTGCGATCAGCTCTGCGTTTAATCAATCGTCTGGACAACAAAATCCTCCTCAAAATGGGTCAGGAAAATGCTGTAGTCTCACCACAGAAATGTTTTAGTGTGCCACTTAGCCGAGTCCGCTGTGACGTTTTCTTTATGCCAATTTTTGAACTCACCCCAGAAGATGAGCGCAATGGCAATGCCCTTGAACGACATGAAGAAGCGCTCAAAAACTCAAACCTGAATCATCAACTTAACGAATATCTAATGCATTCGACGAGGACTTCCTCTAGTGGTATACGCCAATTTGGGTTCTGTGATGAGGGTATTTCCTGGGCCAAGTGCATTGAGGACATCATTCAAGAGCCAAGGATATGCCGTGCCAATCGTGACAAGGTCTACAATGTTGTATCGGTCATCAAGCGCGATGGATATCCACATCGCGAAGGAATGCCTGGACACACAATCATGCTGATTCCTCCACTGCGCATAACGAATTTACTTTGTTGCGATCTGTTGTACAAAATCGGGGGTCAATTGCAGGATAAGATGACAAGCCATGTGCAGGGTAGAATCAATTCTTCAACTACGGCGAACATCTATGAAGTCAGTCTGGAGGAAACAATCATTTTGAGCATTACTCTCGATAACTACAAGGTTTCGGCGCAGTTGAAGATTCCAATCGGTCACATGGGCATAGTTGAACCGAAGCTAAAGCTGCTTGACATCAACAACAGGGACCTGCACTTGCGAGCGTCTATTCATGCGGTCAGGGGCAATGGCATCGAAATCTTCATAAGTGCCCCGTTTTGGTTGGTGAATCGTACTGGATTACCGCTAGTCTTTCGGCAGGAGGGTGTGCCGCAGCCAGCCTCTGGGCAATTTGAGGAGCACGAGATGGCGCGAGTGGTAACGCCGCTGATGTTCTCATTTTCAGATCTTGAAGCGTCACCATCGCTGGAGATTCGTCTTGGAGAGCGTTATGGCGCAAAGAATCAGGTAATTATCTGATTGAAAAACCCTGTTCTATAAAATAAAAATTCAAATGGTACCAACCCTTTCCAGTGGTGTCAGAGCTTTAGCTTGCACAAAGACATTGTATACCGCCAGTTGAAGGCTGCTAACTCCAACGATAGTTTTGCCATTGGTATGGAAGTTCGCCGAGGACGAGGCCGCTACTCGCGCACAAGTGTTGTGACGTTCTCCCCCCGATTTCAGTTGTATAATCGAAGCTGCCACAAGCTCCAGTTTGCACAAAAATGCTACGTAACTAAGCCCGTAAGTATTGGCACAGCCAGTCTCTAATAGTTTGGTTTTAATTTGTATTTTTTGTTTAGATCGATTCAACTTCACGAGCCACCTACATTGACTCCGTTCCCGGCTGCCATTTTCCCTTCCATTGGCCGCGTTCTGATCAAGAACCACTGCTGTGTGTGCGAATGCCCGACATTGACTACTGTCATTGGTCGAGTGGCATACCGATCAACGAAGCGCAATCGTTGTATATTAACATTCGCAATGACGTAGGCGATATGCGTTTCCTCCGCCTCGAAGTTATACAACAGGGTGCAACGTATTTTCTACTTTTTGGCGACGCCCATGCTCTACCTCCGCCAATTCGACTAGACAACTTCTCCGAGGTGTCCATGAAATTTTTCCAATACGGATGTAAGCCTGAATGGAGAACAACTGTTCGTCCACATTCCTCGTTATCCTACGCGCTCGATGATCCGATTGGTCATCAGCTACTGCAAATCGAGGCACCCGATGGAAACTCAATTGAAATTCCCCTACGCAACTTGAACTGCTCCGAAGGGCTGACCTATTCGAATTTCATTTACCTCGCGTTTAAGGGCACATTTCAAACGCCATCGGTATCAGAGAATCTCTATCTCAGTTCAGAGTTTGACATTGAGAGTCAGCACTTGGTCCTGGGAGTGAAGAACTCAAAAGTGATTTTAATGCGTAAGCAGGCAGGAGATCGTTCACAACTGTGGCTGATGAATAAATTTGGTCAGTTGGAGCATGAGGGATCATCTCCGCCTACGGAAACAGGTCGAAAGTTGCCAAATTCTGTGACAAGGATGGTGCTGGACTTGGAAAAACCACCGAATCCAAATGATTACACAAATCTCTGCGTCCGGTCGCCGAACACCCAAAGGCAGACAACTCAGACGTGGAAGTTTGAAAACGGACGACTGATGTGCCATGCGAATATGTGTGTTCAGGTAAGTTGGGTTTCGTTAAAATTGATATGACAATTTAATTTAATTTCGCCGCTGGAAAACAGCTTTATTCTGCTAGCATCTGTATTACGTAGAGGCTAACTTTTATGCACCCACGTCTAGTAACAGCGACGAGAAGAAGAAAGTCCAACGGCCCTCGACTTTTTTTTATAATTTGCACGCGCGAAAGGGATTTTTGTGTACCCTTTAGTTACACAGCGCGGGCAACAGGGAAATATGGATTGGAGAGACAGAGAGGAGATGCTGATGCACGCTTTAAATGTTTGCAAATTGTAAAGGAAAGATAGGGGATGTTGAGTATTCCACATTTGCGTGGTACGGCTAAGTAACGATTCTTTGTATTTCACTGTGCGCCCAAATACAGGCTGTAGACATTTCGCAGCGATCTTTGCGACATCGAATATATATTCATTTCAACGAAGATTGTAATCAACGCTCATACCGAGAATGGAAAGTCTTTCGGTTTCAGCGATGCAAGTACCATGGATAATAGTAGACTATTCGGGCTTCGCTTTAATGCGAGAACACAGCATTGCGTTTTGGAGGCATTGAATTCCACTATATTGGTTGTACCCCACTTAAGTATGCTATGAGCTTAAGTTGCCAGTTCCACGCCCGAAGATGAGAGTCTGAACGCGGAAATGCATTTGAAACGCTTAGGGTTCTGTCATCAGCGAATGAATGAATTGGATTAAAAGTAACAGACAGGAGAGGGTCGGAAATAAAAGAGAGATTTTGGGGAACACCAGCATTTATTTGGTGGTTTGCAGACTTGAAGCCAAAACAACTTGAATTGAATGATCCGAAAGGTAATTTCTAATCCATTCAAGAAGAGGATCATCGATTCCAAATGCACGCGTTTTAGACAAAAGAGCTTGATGTTAAACTTTGACAAATGCCTTTGATATATTAAGCTCAAAGATCTTACTTTCACCACCATGGTAAAGAGATTGGTTCCACTTTTCAGTTAGATAAGTCATAAAATCGCCAGTGGACCTGTTGCTGCGAAAACCGTATTGCCGGTCTTTAAGAAGATTTCGGGATTCGAGATATTTCATAATCTGAAAGAATGGACGTAAATGAAATTGGTCGGTGGGAGGATGGAAACGAAGCTTCCCTTTTTAAGGGACGAGCTAGACAAATGCTGTTTTCCATTTTCTCAGAAAGAACACTGAAGGATAGGATAGATAAAAAAGCTTACTCAATGGTTTTGCCAGCGTGGAAGAACACCTCTTCAGAGCGATGGGGGAAATAATATCTGGACCAGCGAATTTGTGTATGATAAGATCTTGAAGTTGTCTTGCTACTGTACGAGTGCAAAAGCGGATTGGCCCATTGGTCTATTCTACGCGCTAACGTACAGGGGGAGATTAGGCACAATCTGCGAGAGTTCAGCTAGCTGTTTGAAGATAAGGCCGAATTCTTAATAGTTTTAACAAAAGTTTTTGCTACCGTGGGACTTTAGTATTTTTGGCCTCAGCCTGGAAACTTTTCAAGAACTATCAAACAGACTCCAAACGTATCTTATACCGGAAGGCCAATGCCAAGTTTCGCAGAGCCGCGAAGTAAATGGCAAAACTTAATAGCTCAAAAATTTCACAAGCCAAATAAACTCCAGCTGTACTTCAAAAAAATGTATGAGCAGACATCAAATGCCTAACTGGCAACTAAACCCCATATTCCGTTCAAACAAAACACAAACCCTGTCATCCCCGTCGGAAATATGCAAATTGTTCGCCAAAACATGGTCAATCTCATCGGATGATTCAAATTTTCAACCCGACTTTCTCGCCAAAAATGCAAACATAGCTCAACGGCAACACACAATCTATTCGATTGCTTCCTCGGCCTATTAATTCAATTGAATCAGAAACTTGTCTCAACTACTCGGGAATTTTTTAGTACCCTTATCATGTAGTAGCTACACAGTGCGGACGTTGAGGAAATTAGGATTAGAAGAAAAGGAGAGATGCCGATGCACGTTGGTTTTAAATGTTTTTAGGTTATAATGTGAAGGAAAAATAGATCGTGGAAGAGTATTCCACATTCGTGTTGTACGGCTGAGGAAAGATTCTTTGAACTGCACTCTACATCCAAATACAGACTTGAGGGAGAACTGATGGGTATTCGTTGCATGGCGGGTATTACGGATGAAATGTTCAAGGGGTGGAATGCAGCTGGCTATTTCGTTTGAGCACTAATGGTGAAAATAACGATAAAATACGAAAGACAGGAGACATTACGACGATGACTAATAGAGTCAATCGATCTCGCGATGTCTCGGTCGCCGATGCGTTTTATCGCGCGTTTTTGGATCCTGTCAAGTAGCTCCAAATAAGTTATTGGTGCACCAGACCAAATATGAGCGTTGTACTCGAGTTTCGGGTGGATAAACACCTTATAAATTGTAGCCAGATCAGAAGTGGTGAAATATTTCTTAGGCCTAGACATTTGGCAGGGCGACATCGAATATTCGAACGGAGGTTGTCATTAACACACATACCGAGAATGGATAGTCTTTCGGTTTCAGCAATGCAAGTGTCATTCATGGTATTGGCAGTGTGTGTGGGTTTTGCTTTAATGACAGAAGACAGCATTGCGTTTAAGAAGCATTAATTTCCACTCTATTGGTTGTACCCCACTGAGTTATGCTGTTAAGATCGAAGAAGAGGGGGCGTGACCCAAGAAACGAATATGAGAAGCTGAGGGTACTGTCATCAGCGAAAGAATGGATTGCATTAGAATAAGCAGACAAGAGATCATTTATAAAAATGAGAAAGAGAGTCGGCGACAGAACAGAGCCTTGGAACCCTAGCATTTATTTGGTAAGTTGCAGACTTGAAACCGTCCAAAACAACTTGAATCGAACAAGAATTTCATCGATTTCAAATGCACGTATTTTCGACAAGAGAGCTTGATGCCAAACTCTGTCAAATGCCTTTGAAATATCAAGCGCAACGATCTTACTTTCACCACCTTGGTGTGGGGATTGGTTCCACTTTTCGGCAAAATATTCATCAAATAACCGGTGGACCTGTTGCTGCGAAAACCATACTACCGGTCATTAAGAAGTTTCCGGGATTCAAGATATTTCATTAGCTGACGGTTGATCAGCGTTTCCATGACCTTAGGAAGAAGGGACGTAAGTGCAATTGGTCGGTAGCTGAAGAGAGAAAAAGATTCGCCTTTTTTGGTACAGGCTGGACAAATGCTGTTTTGCATCTTCTCGGAAAGGCCCTTGAAGAATAGGAGAGATAGAAATACTTACGCAGTGGTTTTGCCAGCGTAGAAGAACACCCCTTCAGAACAATAGGGGAAATACCATCTGGACCAGCAGATTTGTGATGATCTGACGAACCTAGTGGCTGTAATACGTTTATAGCGTATTTTTCCAGGTAAGAGCTGAGAAACAGTCCAGTATGTTGGCGGTTTGACTGCTTATGTTCGGTATTCGTGTCGGCTCATTTACATGCTGAGTCAGATTGTTTACCTCGGCGAAAATCTCAACATACCTTACGGGTGTTGTCTGTCCAGAATGTCGAAGCCAATATGAATTGTGTATGTTGAAATCGCCCGCAATGACCATTTCAGTACGAGGATGAAGGGTCACAATTCTTGTGATGGAATCAGACAGCGTATCCAACTCATTATAAGTTGAGTGTCTGTGCAAATTGTGGCTTATATAAATAAAGCAGTAGGGGATTAATTGCCTACGGGCATGAAATTTGAGCCAAATGAGTAAAGTCTGTTAAATCAGAGCCAACGCTGACCTGGGTTTCATTGATTGCCAAAGGTGCTGGTTTGTTGTGGAAAGCATTGGCGTATAATGAAAAAAAAAATCCCAAGCCACGAATGTTACTGACATCCACTACAAAATTCCTGCACATTATAAAATACAAACATAAATGAAAATACAAACTCCGATGCTACCCTGCATGGGAAAGATTGTATTGGTTTACCGAAAAAACAGCCTCGTAGATATTAATCAAGTAGCCTTTCAACATGGTCGAAGTACAATAGATGCAATCTTACATGTTGATGGTTTTATCGCAGCAGCTCTATCCGACAAAAAATACGTCTCAATACTATCCATATATTTCGAAACAGCATTCAATCGGATCGGTGCTCAAATATACTTTCATTAAATCATTCATTTCAAATAGAAAATTTCGTATTAAAATAAACTCCAATTATTCCGGGATATAAGCTCTTAAAAACGGCATCCCACAAGGGCCGCCACTCTCCGTAATACTTTTTGTTATCGCTTTCAACGAAAGAAGTCAAATTTTAGACAAATATAGAAGAATAAACCACTCTCTGTACGCGGATGATCTGATCCTACTTTGCAAATATAAAGATCTAAAAGCGGTGAAACTCAACGAAGCCTTTCTGAACATTGAAAACACTAGATGCAAAGTGATCGCCTATGCGGATGATGTTGTTTTACTTATCGCAGGAAAATATCCGCAGACGCTGGCCGGTGTCATGCATACTGCATTCAACAAATTAACAAGCTGTTCCGAAAGATGCGGCCTGTCCGTTAATCCAACAATGACTGAGCTGGTCTTGTTCACACGAAAACATAAACTCCTTGAGTTCACTGCCCCCAAAGATAGGAAGCACTCCTCTGGTACTCTCAAATAGCGCTAGCTATTTAGGCCTAAAGCTTGATCGCAAGCTACTTTGGAGGGAAAATGTAGTCGAACGTGCCAGGAAATTCCAAGCTGCGCTCTATATATGCAAAAAGGCAAGAATCCACCAACAATAAAACTGTCATCTTCACAGACAGCATATCTACAATTTCTGCTCTGAAGAACAGAAACAACAGAACCGAACATATCGAAAATATAAGTGACAAACTTATCGCTTCGAATAAAAAATTAAAGCTGATCATCATCATCAAGGGTAATGAAGCCGCAAAATCTGCATCTAAGGAACCACTCATCAAATTCTTGGATTTCAACGCAAAAGATTTCAAAAGGTCAATTCACAATATTATGCTCCACAACAAGAAATCAATCTGGAAAAAATATCAACAACACTACTTCAGCATAAACCATGAAGCAGAAGAAATACTCTATCCCAAAACAATCTCACCTGCAACATTAAAAAACTTCGTCAGACTCCGTTTAGGTCACACCAACTCAACCCACTGCCACAGAAGGTATTATGCACATACAATAACTTGATTTGGTCTACTTACAAAATCTGCACTGACACGACCGGCTTTTCGCTAGATGCTTTAGCCACTCTCTTAATTTTTCATCCCATCACCACATCCTCCAACTTTAGCATCGCCTTTTTCAGTAGCAGTAATTAACTCAATTATGTCTCCTATTTTAGGCTCGCAATGGAGTATTCGGCCTACGTCCCGGTTCCGATGCAGTTCTCGGTCGAATCGAATCTGAAACAAGAACGCGCAACGATGGGTTAGTGCCCATCGAGCAAAGCATCGAAAGACAAAAGTTACGCCCGGGCTCTGGCCAATTGGAAGTGAAGATCCGCATGGACGGACCAATAAAAACTATTCACATTATCGATGTAAAATTTCCAATGTCCACCTCACTGGCACCCGATCCACAGTGGAAACACGCTTCAGCGGTTAAAATCAAATCCAATCGAGGCCATCGGGATAAAGATCAAAAATCGCGGTTTATCGATGAATTTAGCGTAAGTCTTTGCCCCACCTCTCTGAAAAAATAACTGTAAATAATTGCTTTGCCCATTTCAGGTAAAAGTTAACCTTCTAAAAGGTGTCGGCATATCTGTGATATCGCGACAGCCTTGCGAAGAACTCGCCTACATCACACTTCAGAACATTACAGTCGAAGCGTTGGCCACACCAACGATGGGATCAATTGATTTACAAGTACACGCTCTGCAAATAGACAATCAACTGTTGGACACCCCGTGCCCAATTCTTCTGTACACAATGAAACCACATGTTAGCGGTCCTGCATCAGTGCCTAATGCCATTGAGAGCGGAAATCCGAACGCGTTAACATTCAGCACCAAGGCACTTTCTTCTCCCAACAAGAATGCAGTGATCGTTGAGTACTTGACTTTTGATCTTAGGCCATGCTTGGTGTTTTTGGAGGAACGTCTTATTCTCAAGACTGCGATGTTCCTTGGATTGGGGTCATCACATGATTCGGCTTCAAGTCTGGCGGACGAGTCGGAATATGAAGCACAACAAGTCGAGAAGAGAATCTTGGCGACAAGTGCGAAGCGTTATTATTTCGAGAACTTGCGCATCCATTCTACTCATGTAGGGTCTTAAGATTAAAGATTTACTCCTAATTAATTGGCTATCATTTCAGATTCGTTTGAGTGTCATCACAGCATCGAAACTCTTGCCACCACTCAGTGAAATGAAGAAGAGGCTAGGACTTACGCTAATCAAATTCGAGGATGCTCTTATCGTATTCGACCACTTCACGGATAAGCATCATTTCGAGACGCTCGAGGTGTACATGCGAGCCATCAAATCGCACTACAAAAACCAGATCAAGTGGCATGCTGCGTCTATTCTAGGAAGTGTTGACTTTCTTGGAAATCCGGTGGGTTTCGCAAATGATTTGTCTGAAGGTGTTTCGGGTCTTATCTTTGAGGGGTCCGTGAAGAGTTTGGTGAAAAATGTCACTCATGGGATTTCGAACTCCACCGCTAAGCTTACAGAGACCATATCAGATGGACTTGGTCGTGTAGTACTTAACGAGCAGGATACTGAAACGCGCCAGAGGATACTTGAAGTACCTTCGGGTTCAAATACCTCTGGTGAGCATTTGGCCGCTGGATTCAAGGGCCTGGGCTTTGGTCTTCTTGGTGGTGTTACCAGTATTGTGCGTCACACATACGAAGGTGTCCAAGCTGATGGTTTTCAGGGCTTTCTAAGTGGTCTAGGAAAGGGAATTGTTGGCACGGTAACCAAGCCCATTATAGGAGTTCTAGACTTGGCATCCGAAACAGCGAGTGCGGTACGCGAGACCAGCAAGAGCGCTCATCGTGTTCTGCCCGAACGAAGGAGGCCACCCCGATGTGTGACAGGAGCGCCAGGCGGACTACTTCCATCGTATTCGTTCAGACAAAGCAAGGGCCAACAATACCTGTATCTCATCAATCGACGAAACTTCTCCGAACAACTGATGTCATATGAACAGGATCTATACAATGACAGAGATTCAAGGCTGCGACTCTTACTGTCCACAGAGTATTTGCGAATATTTTCGCCGACTGACGAGGAACCCGCTGTGATAGTGGAATGCCATTTGGGCGAGCTGCTCTCATGTCACCCAGTGACGGCACAAGGTCCGCACAATTCCAAATCGAAAGCGATTTACTACATAGAGATATCGAAGAATATGGGACAAATCGCACGGCCCAGGGTGCGATGTCAATCCGAGGAAATGGCCATAAAGGCGGCGAGATCTGTAAGTAAACAAATATTTATACCTTATTCTAAGGGTATATTAATTTTGATGCATAGTTTGTAACATACCTTAATATTGCCCGTAGACCCCTAAAAGTTACTATATTTATGATCAGCATCAGTAATCGATCTAGCCATGTCCGTCCGTCCGTCTGTCGGCAAAAATTAGGCCTTTAAACTGGGCCTAGAGAGCTGAAATTTTAACCATATGCTCTTTAGGGTCCCGAAATAATCAAGTTTACGAATTTTTGACATCCGCCCACAGACACGCCCACAAACTCAAAAAAACAAAATTTTGGAAAAATCGAATTTTGAGCTAGAAAGCTGAAATTTTGTATATATGATCTATGACTCCTAAAACTGCTCGGGATATAAAATTTTCAAAATTCGCCCACTGACACGCCCACAAATAAATAAAATAGTTTTATTGAAAAACCAAAATTTGAGCTAGGGAGCTGAAATTTATAATATATACTCTCTAGTGGCCCTTTAAGCTCATCTGTAAATATTTTCAAAATCCGCCTACTCCGCCTACTGGCACGCCCACAATTAAATTTTTTTTTTTTTTGAAAAATCAAAGTTTGAGCTAGGGAGCTGAAATTTATAATATATACTCTCTGAGCGATAGGAATAAGAATAGGGTATCCAACAGTTCGCCCAAGCGGACTGTAGCCCGTCCCTATGTTTTGACTTGTTATTTGTTTTCTGTTGCCCTCATTGATTTGGGAATTGCGTTCCTGTTTTTTGTCCGAGCTTCACATTGAACACTTTTAATTCATATTTTGTTGTTGTTGGTATTTCGCAGCTCCCGCTTCCGTCAACAATATTAATAACCGAGCTTTCTGTCTATTCCACAGATCAACTACGCGAAAAGTGTTTACGATGAACGAGAGCACACACTTAGCTACCAGGCATCGCTTAATGAAAACTAAATAAAAAAAAAAACACTTATTAATGTTTATACCTACATATATATTTTGTAAATTACTGCAAAGTAGCCTTAAAGCAATATACATTCTCTATATACATACAAACAAAACTACGATGTAAAAAAAGGAGACTTGTTGTACATACTTGTAATTATGAATTTTATTGTTTTAGTGTCGACTTTAATCCTTTTCGTATACTCCAAATAAGAGGAAACTATCGAGCAATCAAACAAGCAACAGGTAAAACTGAAAGCTATCTTTAGCTGGTGCAAAATGTAAAGTACGTCTAAGTGATGAAACTGTATGATTCTTAACCAAAGACTGTTTGTATTTGAAAACAATTCTGAACCACTAGACAATATTATTTTTTTAAATTTGTTCTACATTAGACCTTAGTTTTGTAGTCTATAAATTCTGTTTAAGTTGTCGTATATTTTATGTTTAATGGGATAGGAGCGGCTGGGGTAGGCATTGCTCACCGCCAAGTGAGTGAGTGCATGGGGGGCAAGCTTAGTTCATGATACTTATTTTTTGTGATTTATGTTTAACATGATAAGATTTAATTTGATTTGATTGATTTATTTATTTTTTGCGCTCTATTTGGAAAATGTAAAAATATAATAGACATCAACCAAAAATTGAAATATCAATTACATTTTTATTTTATTTATTAACTTGCATGTATTCTTTGGTATTGAGTATTACATATAAGTTAAACTAGACTTTATAATCAAATAATGTAATAACGCAGCAAGTAAGCAAAATTGATATTTCACAATAAAATTACTTTGGCCAGAGAAGTTGTTTATAACGCGTGTAGGGTTTTCCGAATTGACTTGGTGTCACACCTGATACCGCGTTAAGTGAAATTTGCATCATCCCCGTGGTACCCTATGGATAACTAGTTTTCTATAGTGAACTAACGAGAAGTGAAGAACATTGCATATCGGCTTCTCCGGAGGAAAAATAAAAAGAAAGAATGAGACGCCTGAGAATTATCAATACTTCCAAATGTCCGAGTAGGGGAACATTTCAAGGCTGCGTTATCTCTCATGTAGTATGGTCATAGTAATGAACAGGGCCCGAATTAAGCTTGATTGTCGTAACTGCCAAAATGGAACAACATTCCAGCTGTAAGCTCTCTAGACAAAAGCCAATCTGCTTGCTGGTCATTTTGCAGCAAGCTCAACGCCCACAGATCGTGCCTTATCTCCCCCTGTACTCGAACGCGTTGAATACTCGTACAGTGGCTAGAGTACTTCGAGATCTTGACATACACAAATCCGCTGGTCCAGATGGTATTTCCCCAATCGTTCTGAAGAGGTGGCAAAACGACTGCGTAAGCTTTTCTATCCGACTTATTCTTCAGCGCTCTTTCCAAGAAGATGAAAAATAGAATTTGTCCAGCCTGTACCAAATAAAAGCGAATGAATCTTCTTATCCCTTTTCCAGCAGACCACTTTCACTTATATCTCTTCTTTCTTCTTCTGACTACAACTACTTAAAGTTTGGATTTACTGTCATGAATAATAAACCACATGCGTAATTTGTTGTGAAGTACTTTCTCGTGAAAGCTTGAAGCCTTCGAAACTGATCCGTCATCTCACAAAAAAACATCAGAATGAAAAGGATAAGCCAGTGGAATATTTTGAAAGGAAAATTAAATTTCTTCACCAGCAGCAAACTCACCTAAACCAATCATCCAGTGTAAACGAGAAAGCATTATTAGCGAGTAACCATGTAGCATTTCGAGTGAAAGTTTGATTTTACCAGCAGCCCTTGATATGGTGGCGATAATGCTCGGAAAGCCTGAAGCAGACAAACTTAAACCCCTCTCTGGCAACACCGTGCAACGCATAATAAGTGATATTGCAGATGATATTCGTAACCAATTATTCGAAATAATCAGTAAAAGCGCACAATTCAGTTTGTAGTTTGACGAATCTACGGATATCTCAGGTTGCGCGCAGTTTGTAGCTTTAATACGATTCGACGCGGATGAATGTGTTATGGAAGAAATTTTATTTTGCAAAGCACTTCCCACGAACATTACTGGCGAGTGTTTGTACAACATGTTTTTGGAAAGTACTTGTGACTACAACATCGATTGGACAAAATGTATTGCTATTTGCAGTGTTGGTGCCCAGGCTATGACTGGACGTAAAAGTGGGTTGATAGCGTAATTAAAGCTATTGCAGTTTGCAGCCAAGTGTTTACCACCTGATTTGAATAACGTGCTCAAAAATGTCATCCAAGTTGTGAATTCTATCAAAGGTAATTCCATTTTAAACAATTTTTTTGAAAGTCGTTTTATTAGGCATTTAATTCCTTTTAGGTAAAGCCTTACAAACTCGACTGTTCCGAAAAATTTGTGAAGATATGGGTTCACTTCACCAACATCTTCTGTTTCACACAGAGGTAAGATGGCTTTCCAGAGGAAAGTTTTTGACGAGGGTTCTATAGCTCAAAGACGAATTGCTAATGTACTTGCAAGGTGAAAAATCACAATATGCCGAATCTGACGAATCTGAAATCGACAATAAGCGAAGGTGGATCCTAAATCCGTTTCTTGATATGTGCATACATTCAGCTGACCTTAATATGCAAGTGAAGGAAAAACTCATTGAGCTTTCTGCTGATGGAATGATGAAAATCGAATTCCATTCGCAGAGCATAGACGTTTTCTGGATGAAAAGAAGGAACGAGTATCCAGATCTTTCAAGAGAAGGTCTCAGGTTATTAGTACCGTTTGCTACGTCCTACCTATGTGAGCTTACGTTTTTTTCAATGTTGAACATAAAGATTAAGGCCAGAAATAGACTGTAACTGGAAGACGATTTAATCGCTTTTGTTTCCAAAATAACTCCACGGTTTGACAAATTAGTCCGTAAAAAACAAGCCCACCTCAATCATTAATATAAACAAAAACTCATTATATTATGAAATAAAAATGAAACTGAGCTTCATGTTTTTAGTATTACCACCACTTCTTAATGACCGGCAATATGGTTTTCGCAGCAACTGGTCCACCGTTGATTCGATGACATATCTAACGGAAAAGTGAAACCAACCTCTTCACCAAGGCGGTGAATGTAAGATTTTTGCGCTTGATATTTCAAAGGCATTTGATAGAGTTTGGCATCAAGCTCTCTTGTCGAAAATGCGTGCATTTGGAATCGATGATACTCTTATCCAATGGATTCTTTACGTTTCGGACCGTTCAATCTTCTTCTAACCCTTACTTCCTTAACGCCCTCGCTGTGTAGCTATTACATTATAAATATACCGTGCGAGTACATTACAAACAAAAATAATAAAAAAAAACTGGTGATCCCCAGTCGTGTCAACCCACGGATTTGCATGCTAACTTCCGCGACAGTTTCAAGCCGCTATATGTGTCATTAGGCTCACATATGAGTGGTGAAAATGCCCAGATGTGATTTCTCTCTTTAAGTCCCTTTTAAGACAACCACCGTTTTCAGGGGGTCACGCCGCTGGGATATTCTTAGCTAGTCCTTCTCCTTTGAACATAACAGTACCACCTAAGCCGATCGCGCTCCACTTCCTTTTAGATAAGTTTGGAAGTTTCCTATTATATCAAGCATTGTTAATCCTGCTGGCATGCAAGCATCTTCCTCTCAGCTGCCGTTTATCTGACCCGTATGTGAGCGCTGGTGTAGAGGACTCTTCTCAGCTTAGGGACACTTTTCCATCACAGAAGATGTTTAAATATTCTTTTGCATAGGAGCAAAGGGGACTACACATTTAAGCTTGTATTTTTAATTGACTACATCTCTCGTTAAATGTTTCCTTATAATATTCTTACACTTTATTGCAATGCTTTTTGTACATATACTTTTCTGATAAACATTTTATTCATGTCGACATCTCTATTCAAAGTAAACAGAACCCTCTTCGGCTAAATAAATATTCTTCCAATGCTTAAACTTCTCCCAAAAGGTTAGGTTCAGTATTGTGTGAGGTGCGGTACGCCAGTAATTTGCAACGAAACCTTTATAGAGCCCCTTCATGCCTTCGTAGCGGAACGTTTTCACGAAACACTCGAAAATGTTTTTGTACAAGAGCCCTTTTCCATTTTTGCCCACTCCTATTGGGAATAGAATGCTGAGAATGAAGTATGTAAACTAATTGTTCTGCACTTATGTACCTTGATTGAACATTCTAGTGGCCACTACATCGAAAGGGGTCATAAAAACGACTGCAAAGAAACCGCTCACCATACTCGCACCCAATGCAGTAATAAAGACCGATTTTTGAAAAATCTAAAACGGAAATTCAGTATTAAAAAAAACATCCTAATACACTTAGCATTAACTTACTTCATACTGTAGAAGGATGTCTTTGGTAGCGGAAAACGTTCCAAGTTGTGCTGATGATCCAACAGCTGTTCGTGGCACAATGCCCGAGAATCCTCGCCACAGCCCTCGATAACCATAATGCTTAACAATGTGAATTAGAGCATGGACGGTATTTTTATGATGGTGCTGATAGCCGACAGCGTATTTTCCCACAGATTGAGCTTGAATTTGAGTTTTTATCATATAGAAGGGGCATCCTAGGGCGGAGCCGAGGACTCCCGATACACCGCCCCAAAATACACACAGAACAGGCGAGTGATGAGCTTTTTCATTGTCAAATTTTGTCCAATTTCTGTCTTCCACTGTCTGATAGAAACCCAACCGGGAGCTGTTCATGACAAATTGAAATGATAGTGCTGCCCCGAGACCCTTTTGCAGGCCTGATAGTCCTTCGGCCTTTATTATTGAACGAACTGACTGATAGATACCTCGATAGGGTTGCTTTGATACATTTGTTGTCTGCAGTTCGCCTTGTAATTGCTGGCGGGTTTTAATCACCTGTAAAAACAAAAGCACGGGTTAATAGTCTGATTATATACTAAACCAATAGATAGCTATGATATGTAAAGTGAAGCGAGATTCGTTTATGCGAACTTGACATAAGTGCAAAACAACAATACTTTGGGCTAGACTAAGTTTAGTTGGAAAGCGTGTTCGGTATAAGAGGCGGAGTCTCTTGATGAGGCGATGGTTATTGTTTTATGCTTAAAGGTTAAGTTAAGTGGCTGGCTTGCTGTCAAGAGAACAAACAATTATACTTTGGGGGTCGGTTTGAAAATTATACTCGAGCGATCAATAACTTTTTTTGTTCAATTAAGGACCATGAAGAGAGTGGAACCAAATCTGGCCAAATAAACCTGTGGCTGGCAGGGATCCTAGAAAAGCGGGATCTTGAAATGATGCCAAGCTCGGCCTTATGTCTCTTTGTAGTTTTCAAAAAGCTTGTGCATGATTCGAGAGCCTTAACTTTACTTTCTTACTAAAGAAGTTCGAGAACACTGGAGATTCTCTGCCTGCGATACTGCGGCCATTCATCCTCCGTGATCTCGCGCACACTGCTTCCAGTTACCAAGCGCACTGGTATCCGCAATAGATTGGTCTTTAAAACGGAGGTTCGGTTATCCTCATCGTCTCGAGCCTGGGATTCGACTATCCTTTTCCCTGAAGCGTTATTAATAGTGACAGTGACTTTTGCACAGCTAAGCCAACCTCATCTATACTGCGTGGTGAAACCGGCTTTTCATTGATTTGACGTGGGTTTCTCTTCTTGCCTTATTACAAGGTAATCATTCAAAAGCTGCTTAAAGCTGCTTTTGAGATTACCTGGACTTCGGTGATAAGGTTTCTTCCTCTGTTTCGAGGAGCATACCTTACGATCTGAATTTAAACAGCTCCGGATCTGCTTCTTTGATGATATCGCGATACGATACCGACTCCACAAATTGTTAACGTTTGTGGGTGCACAGCAGAGAGTCTCGAGCTCCGGCAATCTTTGTAGATTCTGGCAGCTCACGTCGTGCTAATGTGTAAAACGTTGAGTTTTTCGGGGCGGTTCTCGCTGGGCAGTCGACCTCTGCAATCTGCAACTAGTATTTCACATCCTTACGTTATTACTAAAAACTAGGCCTGGTATCTTCCAGTGAACTGCGGAGACGTAGTGATTTGAATATATTAAAGATTCTGAAAAGACAGCCGTTCCTATATCACAGTTAATTTCAGAACTATCCGTGAAAAAGAATTCTTTCGTCATAGTGTCTACTTTGTAAATTTTGGTCCTATAAGTAATAAGGCATAGCTTTGTCCATAGGGTCTTACTGAACTAGAAGGTATTATGATTTTGATGAGTAGAATGTTAAGAATCACATTGATCTCAGTAAAATCAGTTTCGATAAACTCTTTAGTAGCTCTAACTAATAGTCCAAGTTTGCCAATCATCTTTTATGGATATGGCAGAGCACTTTGAGATTCACGTTTATTGGGTGAGGTACATAGTGATTTTCTAAGGAACTGTAGGGCTTATGAACTTCCAAATGTCAAACTACCGTTCCGGAAAAAGGTACCTTAGCTACCTTTCGATAGATTCATGCAAACTTATTCTGAAACTAGCTCCTAGATTTGGCCAAATCTGATACGCTCTATGAGTTTGATCTACCTCAATAGAGGGCTTATTAGCGCTTCAATAGATATCATCACGGGACACTTTCTCATAGGCAAGCATGCTTCTGTGGAAGCTGCATGAACGAGAACGAGAAAAAGACTATCCTCAACCCTCGGTGAAGATGCCCTTTTGGAAGAAATGAAATGACTAATAACAAATACGGACATTAGAAATCTCTTATGCTTCACTAGTAGCTCAAACAATAAGCCTAGTATTAAGCCAAATAAAAAAAAACGTAAGTCTAAGAAGAATAGCTCTAAATCTAGTCCCAACCCAGACCCTAACTGGAGCTTCAAAGTTGGAACTTTTCCTTAATTCCACCCTCTCACTTTTCAGCCTCCTACCTCTACTAACTCAGCACCTCCCCAAGGTACGCCTCACACCACGGTAATCTCAAAGTTACCCAAGTCTCAACGTAATCGCGTATCATTTAACTTAACTCCAGATCCTAGTAATCATCCGATAGCCCCAGCTAATACTAAATCCACTTCTAATTACCCGAACATCATACACTCCCATGTTCTCAATCCTGCCCCGTCTACCTCTGCGGCCTCCAATACTGTTCTTCCCACTATCTCCCTTCATAAAGAGACACCTACCCCAATCTCTAATGCCCCTGCAATTTTTGATCCTCTACTTCCCCCAGCTGTTTAACTTACTTCCAAGTTTTTAAACCATATGTCCTCCCCCAACGACCTCGATGGCCGATATATTATGGCACGACTGAGAGACCACAGGCTTTTTGAAAATGTCCGTCTTTACCTTGCTTACTTATTTGATAAGCCCAAATCTATATGCATTGACGGGAAAACCAAAACAAATGTTCAGGTATCTATTCAAAAAGAAGGCCTCCCTACTGATCCTGCTGCACTGCGACAAATCTACAACCGTTATCACGAGAGCTTTAACATTTCATCGGCCATCGTAGACAAAGACCTATCTGCATTTGCTTCTCATATCAGTTCTAAACGCATCTCACACCTTCAACGGAACCGTGCTGACCATAATAAATTTTTTCGACCCTAACTGGATACAAGGGCCACAGCGAACCCCCCCATTATAGCATTCCTCTAACCTTTTACTATCAGAACGTAAGGGGCCTGCGCTCAAAAACCCAAGCTGATCTACGTCAATCTCATGCTCTTCCATTCGATATCTACGCTATAACTGAAACCAATCTGATTCCCAATATAAAGAAACCGGAATTATTCCCACCCATATTTAATGTCGTGGAGAAAAACCCTACAACTGCAACCAAACACTTCTTTCCTATCTCTCTATTCTTTCTAATACCAAGAAGCTTACACTGTGTTCTTAGCATTATAAGGGTACTGTAACAACAGAAAAAAAAATCCCTTTAGCGTAAGCAAATTAAAAAAAAAAAATAAAAAAAAATAAAAATAGCACTCTCCCAAAAGTCCCTATACGTTATGTGTTTCTACATCCTGCCGGCCCAACCCATCGAATCCTACCAACTGGCTGTTAACGCAATCGATCAAGTTATAGAGTTATCTGATTCCTCTGAAGACGTCATCATTTTCGGCGACTTTAACCTGCCCCAACTGCACTGGGCTTTATCCAATGACGAATCGTTTTTCATTGCTTCGAATTCCAACTCAACTAAAGAATGTCTCTTTATCGATCGACTAACCGACTCAAGTCTATGCCAAGTAAGCGGCATCTCTAATTATATGGGTAGGCAGTTAGACCTAATCTTACCCACTTAACTCCTCTGTCTCGCTTTCGCCTCTTCTTCTCTCGACTATTGACAACCTTCACCCCCACTTCTTCTTTCTTTTTTTCACGATCCTCCTCTACAGTCCACACCGACCGCTGGCTCCCCCTGCTATGATTTTCATAAAGCCAGTGAACACCTCAGCAAAGTCTCATTTGAATTTGAAAATCTCCCTGTAAATGATGCCCTCTCCTTGCTTTACAGAGAATTATTCTTTTCTATCTCCCTTTTCGTCCCTATTTCTCGGCCAAAACCCTTCTCTACATCTCCCCCTTGGTATAATCGAAGACTACGATCGTTACGCAACAAGAGAAACAAATTATGGTCCGTTTTCCTTCGAAACAAGGCTTTTTCTGACTATTCCAACTATCTCGTCTCATACCTTCAATTCAGCCAGGCTTATAACTCCCTCTATCAAAGACATGTTAACAATGCGCAAGCCAATCTTATAAGCGACCCTAAATCTTTTTTCCGGTTCGTTAACTACAATAAAAAATCCGACGGCTACCCCCCCATCGCTCTCTTACGAAAACATATCCTCAAGTGATCCACAAACCATTGCTAATTTGTTTGCCACCTTTTTTAAAAAATCTTTTGCCGACAACTCCTTTGTATCAGATCATTCTTATTTCAACTACCTACTCGATTACTCCACTGGTCCCTTTCTCTCTCAAACTTTTGAACCTTCTGTAATTGAAAATAGGTTGCAAAAACTTAATGATGAATATTCACCTGGCCCAGATGGTATTCCCGCTATTTTTCTTAAGAAGTGTTCCCTAGTGCTCTCCTACCCCCTTTCGCACCTCTTTAAGCTCTCACTATCTCAAGGCGATTTTCCTCAGATATGGAAGTCCTCCTTCATAACGCCGATTCATAAAAAGGGATTAAAAAGTAAAGTTACTAACTATCGCCCGATAGCCAAACTTTCGCATATACCCAAACTCCTGGAAAGCATTTTGTAAGAATCCTTAAGCTTTCAATGCAAGTCTTTAATTTCCCAAAACCAACATGGCTTTCTAAAAGGTAGATCAACCACCACTAACCTCGTTTAATTCGCATCCTCTGCGCTAACGGCCTTATAAAGTGGTAAAGAAGTCGATGTTATTGCGACTGATTTTAGTAAAGCTTTTGATAAGATATCCCATAAATTAATTCTTTTCAAATTGTCCACCCTTGGTCTCGAACCAATACTGCTGAAATGGATATCATCTTATCTGGAAAACCGTTTATATAATGTTCACTTCAGGTCCGTCCTATCTGCCCCATTCCTGGCGACTTCTGGTGTACCACAAGGCAGCCACCTAGGTCCACTTCTCTTCATCTTAACTATAAACGATCTGGAAAGGGTTATTAAACACTCCTCTATCTCTCTCTATGCCGCTGACACCAAATTTTTCAAACACATATCTTCATCACAGGACTCCTGCTTACTACAACAAAATCTAGATAGTTTTTCTATTTGGTGTCTCAAAAACTGCCTAGAGCTCAATGTTGCAAAATGCCAATCCATAACCTTATCACGTAAATGCAACAAGTCCCCTCTTTACCGTCTTAATGATCAACCTATACCTATCGTACAGTCTTTTCGTGACCTTGGCATATTGTACGACCGCGAGCTTAATTTCCGTTCGCACATTGACGAGATAATTCGTAAAGCCAATTCATCCCTTGGGTTCATTAAACGGTGGTCAAAGGAATTCTCTGATCCATACGTGACCAGATCTCTCTACATTACTTTTGTCCTCGAATACGCCCGCCAAACGTGGTCAGTTTCAGCAAGTTCATGTAACCAGAATCGAAAACATACAACGACGTTTTCTTCGATTTGCCCTCCGCGGACTTTCTTGGAGCGATCCCCTAATTCTGCCTCCCTATCTAAACCGCCTCAAACTCATTAACTTGAATAGCCTTGAAGACCGCAGGGCTGCAGCAGACATTCTCTTCATTCATCGCCTCCTCTCAGGCTCTATCGATTGCCCATCCCTTTACAACTCCATCTCCTTTAATACTAACCCTCGTAACTTAAGACATCCCCGTCTCTTCTATCTACCAACCCACCGCACGTTCTATGGCTCCAACTTACCAATTTCCCGTATGCTACAGAAGGTAAATTCAAACATTTCCGTTTTTGATTTCAACCGCAGCACTCCCTCCATTAAACTTAGCCTCCTTCTCCATAAACCCTAACTTTATCTTTAGCTTGTAAATATTAGTTTTTATGTCTAGCTATAAGTCTTAGTTTTGTTTTAAGACATATTATAGCTTGTATTAAGCTTAATAAATGGGGGCGCATGCCCCCACCAAAATTAAAAATTAAAATTAGTTAATTGAGTAGGACAACATTTTTTCAAAAATCACATTGCCCCTCTGTGGCCACAAATAAGGTTTACTAACTTACTTATCAAGCTTTCGACTTGAGATCTCTCTGACTCTGATACACCCATAGGGAGCGGGTCGAAATTCTGCTTTCAAAATTCTGCTTTGCAAAATTCTGACTATCAACACAAAAATTCAGCTTTTCAAAATTCAGCTTTTTTTCTGTTCTGCTAATTCTGCTTTTCAAAATTCTGTTTTTTAAAATTCTGAAAGGCAATATTTTAAACAAATAAATTCTGCTAATTCTGTTTTTTTTTTCCAATTTACGAATTTAAAGAAAACAAATATTTTTCAACTTTGTCAACAAACTACAATATATTTCTTATAAAGAAGGTGCACAGGTGGGTACCAGGAATACACAAAAAAAACAGCCAAAAATAACAAATTATTTTATGATTGAAATTACCAAAAAAATTAAACAACAGCATTAAGAAACTAAACAAAGCACACGGTCACTCGCAAAGGTACACTAACAGAATATTTGTCTAAACCAAGAGAGCAATCTTAAAACCAATAAAAAAAAGTTGTGAGCCACGCTGCACTCACGGTTGATGTGTAAACATGTAGGCTCGTCAGTGTTAGGTTAGGTTAGGTTGTAGTGGCTGTCGGTCGAGACCGACACACTTAGGCCAGTGACAGGCCCATTGTGATGCCACACGGATGTATCATCCTCCTACTCGTTGAACCATTTGGAGCTTCTGATGAAGCTTGACAGACTTTTTATGCCGGTGTTAATGAGATCGTTAAGATCATTGTAAAAGAAGGATCCTAAATGGAGTTTACGTCTTTGAGAAAGAGCAGGGCACGTGCAGAGAAGGTGGAGAACCGTCTCCTCCTCCTCCTCGTCCATACAGCTTCTGCAGAAGTCATTTGCATGGACGCCAAGCCTTGTTGCATGTCTGCCTATGAGACAGTGTCCGGTGATCACACCAATTATAGCACCAATGTGAAGTCTGTTTAGAGAAATCAAACACTTAGAGCGTTTCAGATCCAGCTTTGGCCAAATCTGCTTTGTCGCTAGACAAGTGTTGCCGCTTGTCCACCTAAGGTTACAGTTCTCAATGGTCTGTCTCATAAACATGAGTTTGCATGTAGCGATTGGGATGCCTAGTGAACCTTTATCAGGTAAAAGGGGCAGTGTGGTTCCTTTTCTGGCGAGTTCATCCGCCCTACAGTTCCCTGGAATGTCTGTATGTCCTGGCACCCAGCATAGGTGGATGTTAAAATGCTTCGCCATCTCCACTAGAGATGACCGACAGTCACGGACTACGATAGAGTTTGTGGACCCAGAATCCAGGGATTTTAATGCAGCTTGACTATCTGAGAAGATCCAGATATCCGTAACGGATATCACGTTCTTCTTCAGCCACGACAGGACTTCTTTAATAGCCAAGATTTCTGCCTGGAACACACTGCAGTGATCAGGGAGTCGAAAGGAGAGGCTGAGATTCAGCCTGTCAGAGAACACACCACCTCCTACCCCCTCGTCGGTTTTGGATCCATCGGTATAAAAATGGATCGATTTATTTTCGACGAGTGGCCCTTCCCAGAATGTTCTGGGAGGGATCTTGACCTTGAAGTTTTTGTCAAAAAGGGTCTGAGGGATGATGTAATCTATGTTACTGGGGAGGATTCTAAATTTTTTCAGAATAGAAGCGTGGCCGATTTCATTCTCGGACCATTGAAACGTTGTTTTGAGGCGGATAGCCGCACTAGCAGCCACTTGCTTGCTAAAGATGTCCAGGGGTGTCAGGTGAAACAGAATGTCCATTGCAGCAGAGGGGGTAGTGCGCAGTGCACCACTCATGCAGAGACAAGCTGTACGTTGGACTTTGCCTAGCTTATCGCGATTTATCGCTTTATCAAGGGCAGTCCACCAAACAACCACCCCGTACATAAGTATCGGTCTAATTACCGAGATGTATAGCCAGTTGGTAATGCGGGGTTGGAGCCCCCATTTGTTACCAATAGCTTTTTTGCAGGAGAAGAGTGCTGCTGTAGCTTTACGAACTCTTTCCTGAATGTTAGGTTTCCAGCTAAGCTTTCTATCCAGAATGAGACCCAAGTATTTTGCCTCGTCTGAAAAGACTAGACTTGTGCCCCTGATAGAGGGGGGATCAATGTATGGAACTTTATGTTTCCTAGTGAATAGAACAAGTTCGGTTTTGTGGGGGTTAACACCCAACCCACAACGATCTGCCCATGTAGTTAGCTTATTAAGAGCGTTTTGGAGAAGTTCTTTCAAGGTGTTTAGGTGCTTCCCTGAGGCGGCAATTGCAACGTCATCTGCATAGGCAATCACCCTGCAACCCTCCTTTTCTAGGCACATCAGCAGCTTGTTCACCACTAAGTTCCAAAGGAGGGGAGATAGGACTCCACCTTGTGGCGTGCCTCTACTGACAGATCTTCTGGCCGATGTCATACCCAGTTTCGAGTTTATAATCCGACTTGTGAGAAGTAGATTAAT
Organism: Portevinia maculata; assembly: GCA_949715645.1. Classification (NCBI taxonomy): domain Eukaryota; kingdom Metazoa; phylum Arthropoda; class Insecta; order Diptera; family Syrphidae; genus Portevinia; species Portevinia maculata. The sequence goes on along the minus strand of OX454527.1, from coordinate 191,347,956 downwards.
AAGCTCACCAAGTGAGTCATCCACCTTTAGATCTGACAGTGCATTTGCGATCGCGGATGTATTGACGTTATTAAAAGCACCCTCAATATCCAGGAATGCAACCATAGTGTACTCCTTATGGTGAAGGGAGTATTCGATTGAGCGTACTAACGTATGTAAGGCTGTTTCAACAGATTTGCCTTTGCAATATGCATGTTGAGCCGTAGACAAAAGTCTTGTATCTATGTTAGTACGTAGATGGATATCAATTAACCTTTCTAATGTTTTTAGAAGGAATGACGATAGGCTTATGGGTCTGAGATCCTTAGGATTTACATGGGAACATTTACCGGCTTTGGGTATGAATACGACCTTTACTTCTCTCCATAACAGCGGAATGTATGCCATTTTTACACAGCTTTTCAGGATTATCTCAAGCAAAGGCGAGATGATATCCGAGGTGTTTTGCATTTCAGCTGGTATTATGCCATCTGGCCCCGCGGATTTGTATGGTTTGAAGCTGTGTATCGCCCAGAGCAGTTTGTCCCTAGTAATCAGACCTTTAAAGTTAGTCGTACGTGCAATTGACCTAGACAGGTTTATATTGCTAGTAACGTGGGAGCTACCTGGGAAATGTGTATCCAGTAGTAGATTGAGCGATTCTTCGCTGGAAGTGGTCCAGGAGCCGTCCGCCTTTTTTAAAAAGCTGGGCATACCTGGGTTGGTTGAGAGGATTTTTCTTAGCCTAGATGCCTCCGAAGATTCCTCTATTTTTCCACAGAAGAGTCTCCAAGACGAGCGTTTGGCTTTCCTCAGTTCCTTTTTGTAAGCATTGAGAGATGCTTTGTATGAAGCCCAGTCGGCTACAGCTTTTGTGGACTTGGCTTGGTTGAACAGTTTTCTACAACTGCTTCTCAGAGGTCCTAGTGCTGGGGTCCACCAAACCGGCTTCTTTTTGCCTCTAGGCCGTGTGAGCGGGCAGGCAGAGGTCAGAGCCTTATTGAGGGCCAAGGTGAGTACCCTGACCTTCTTATCTAGCTCTATGGTGTTCCGGGGAGGACTAAGGAGTTCAGATTTCATTGAACTTTTCAGCACTTCTCTATACTTGAGCCAGTCAGTTTTCCTATAATTTCTAAAAACTGGCTGGCTGGGGGGGTCATTGGCTAAGCTGAATTGAATGTAACGGTGGTCACTAAAAGAGTGTTCCGCCGAGACTTTCCAGTTTACAATTTCCTGATGGATTGAGTCGGAGACCAGAGTTATATCTAGAACCTCCTGTCTATCTTTTGTAATGAAGGTAGGTTCACTACCAGTGTTACACACAATGAGATTAGTATTAAGAATATAATCAAAAAGAGACTCACCTCTGTCGTTGATGTCAGAACTGCCCCATACTGAATGGTGCGCATTGGCATCACATCCAATAATGAGACCAGTTTTTTGATGTTCAGCTGCCGCGATCAGTCCCTCTAGGTTGACACCAGGCAAGGACCCTACGTGGTCATGGGCCAGATAAGCCGAGGCTATCCAATAGGTGCCTCGAACAGTCTCTAGACTCACGACGGTTGCATCACGGTCGCTGAAATTAGGGAGTAAAAATACATTTAAGCTACTTTTTGCAAGTATGCAAGTTCTAGGTTTACCTTTGTCAGTTGCATACAACAATTTGTATCCATGAGTCCGGAGTCCTCGAACCAGGTTGTTAACAATCCATGGCTCTTGGATCAGGACCATATCTTCTCCATCTCTAGAAAGACGGATAAGAAGGGAGGCCGAAGCCTTTTTGGAGTGGTGGAGGTTGATCTGTACTAATCGCAACATTGATCGTCGCAATCAGGCAGAGGAGTCTTCACCACGGTGTTGTTTGAATTTGAGTCAGAGTCAGAGGACGAGCCTAAGAGCTCGTCCTCGCTGAGAAGGACTTTGCTGAGGAGGTCTTCCGTGTCCATACTAGAGTTGGTGTTAGCAGTGGACGTAGAGGGCTGAGTGGGAGCAGCCACAGTTGGTTCATCATCTTCCATGGATGGAAGGGAGATTGATGCTCCAGGATCAGGGGTGTTGAGTCCTGTATCAGAGGGATGCGTAGGCTTATTAGCTTCTGGGTCATCCTTTTTGTACACCCGAAGTGTAATCTTATCCCAACCGAACTGGATTGCGCCGTTGGTCTTCGCCAAAGGAGCCAGGGATTCTTGGTTGATCACTATAATAGCTGATCTGAAGGATCCCCTATGCTCTTCCAGCTTCGCAACTTTCCAGTCGTGGGTTGGGAGTGAGGGATTGCCCAGTCTAATAACCGACAATACTTCTTCTGCGGAGGGGGGTTCAGCAGGGATCCAAGCACGAGCCCTCGGTCTGCTAGGGATGTCCTCCTTCGCAACAACCTCAAGCTTCGCTCCAGGCCAAACCTCCCCGAGTTTGCCTATGGCGATCTTATACAGATCCAACGATCTAATATTGTCGCAGGCGACGAGCCGGATATGCCCTTGGTGTAGTCCGGCATCCTCAGTTACTGGAGCTGGTCCAGGGTGGTCCTTCATGAAGGCCAGATAGAGGCTAAGTAGCTTGTTCCTCAGCTTATGCCATCGTTCGGGGGAAATTCTTCCCTCCGGATCACTGCGGTCGATCACCGCGACCACGATTTTGTCCTTTAGGACATCGCTGAAGGACTCGTCAGTGTTGCATGTGGAAATATCACAGAGGTTGTGGTTTTGATAAACAAGAGATTTGGGTATTGTATTGAAATAAAAGCATGATATATATTTAATGTCAACGACAAAATTTATTTAATGTTTGACCGAACAAATAATTGGTTTGTGAAAGCTGAAGTAGGAGACGTACACCGTTGACTCAAGTGTGTCGATGTACCGGGAAAATATAGCATCGATTGTCGTTTAAGTGACATTCTTAAATCGGCCATCGGTTACCGAAGTACAAATCGACATTTTTCCTCTTACCTTCAACTGATGTACAACAAACTACAAGCTATACAACCTCAATTATTCAAAACAAATCAACTTCCGGTGTTTCGTAAGGACATAATAATCTCTAAAATTGAACATACATAATTAATAAAAAAAAAAAACGACACGCGGTTGTTCTCAAACGGTAACACATCTACGTACTAACCGCGCCAAACGTCGTTTAATTGCGGTGATCTGTCGAGCAGCGATTAACTCACGTGGTAATGAAAATTAACGGGAAAATCTGACGATGACGGTGACGCTAGATATTTCCAACTAGCCCCTACTGAGAAAAAATATATTTACACATCAACGAGAGCAAACATTTTTACACATTGAAACTACTTTAACCTCTTCTTCTATAACAAGTGAGTGGTGGAATGTTTTACGAAATTCTGCAAATAATAAAAAAAGGTTTGGAAAATGTTTAAAAGCGCGCGCTTTTTAACATTTTGCAAACCTTTTTTTATTATTTGCAGAATTTTGTAAAGCAGAATTTTGAAAAAAAGAATTCTGAAAAGCAGAATTTTGAAAGCAGAATTTTGTAAAACAGAATTTTGAAAGCAAAATTTTGAAAAAAGAATTTTGACCTCGCCAGAATTTCGACCCCAACCCACACCCATAGCTTCATATTGTCCTGACAAAGCGCTCTGGCATTGATATTTTCGACACTGGAGCACTCAGAATAAATACTGGTCAATTGTACTGCCAGAAGGCGCTTCAATAACATCTGTGAAGATTCGTGACTGCTTATCAACCGAAGTTCCGATTTCATTGCGTTGGACGGCATATACGGCGTCAGAGAACAACCGTCGCGCAAGGTATTAAAAACTCCAAAAATCGCCTTTTTTAAACCTGAAATTGTGCAACCCAAGATGGGGGAGATTCCATAATGCATTCATTAGGAGTTCTGAATCCACAGAACCAATTTCTCGTCTACGGCCGTATTATGTGCCAGAGCTATACATACTGTCAAAAGTAGCATTGTCAAAAGCACCTTCAATGTTGATGAAAATGCCTATCACGTATTCTTTTTTCAATTCAACCAACAAGATTCTGAAGCGCAGTCTAGCAAGATTTGCCGTGTTGATACACAGGGATGCAATCAAAGTGAAGTTTTGCGCACCTGAAGATCGACCAGTCTTGCCATTCTTTTTGCAAGAAGGTGAGTCAGACTGATTGGTCTGAAACTTTTGGCAAGTGAGTAATCATCTGTGCTAATTTTTGGTGTAAATGCCAATCTCGCTGTACGCTAGGAATCAGGATGTTGGCAGTGAAGATTCTCTTCAGAGTCGGTAGAAACTGTCCTTTACCTAGTTGCAGCATGGCTGATGGGTATATTCCATCAGTATCATGAGACTTAAAACCGTCAACCGACGCAACAGCGAATTTGTTAGCCTCGTCCGTTACCACAACCTTCGCAATTTTCCAGCTAAGCCGAATAGGTTGGCTCAGCTCACCGCTAGTCTCGTAGATCGGGGATGGTTTTGAGCCAATTGTAATCGGGTTACCTAGAATGTGCGACTCCAGCAGATGACTACGAGATTTCACACTCATCTCAGTGAAAAGGCCATCGGGTTTCTGAGTGATCCCAATTTGGCTGCTTTGAAATTGATAGTCGGTCTACCTGTACCTGGTCATCTCGACCTTGGGGGTTGCGTTAGGCTCAAAAAATGCAGAAAAATCAGAGCCACCTTTTGGTATTTTTGGATAAATTTGTTTGTTCTAAAACAAACAAAGTAAACTGGAAAAAACAAAACCTCGAATAAATTTTTTTTTTGAAATGATGAACAGTAACTCGTAAGTCTCTCAAAAGTCAGTAGTAGGCTGTGTTGTGCGCGAGTTGCTTTTACTAATTGAGAAATTATCGAATAATATTTACGTAAAATATTCAAAATAGTGTTTTTTGGTGAGTATTTAATCCCAGGAAAACAATAAAGTATACATTTTCTAAGAATCTTTTATAATAAAGAAGTTTCAACGAATTTAAATTGAGACAGATACATACGAGGTCCTGTCCGTGATATTTTCAAATATTTTGCAGACATACGAGGTACTGCAAATTTAAAATGACTTCTCGTGGCAAATTGTTGCTGGAATTAGCCTTACAAAAAAAGAAAACTCTCGAGCGGAATGTGCTGTTGATGATGTTCAAATTCAAAAATCAACCAATTTGATAGTCTATAACGGTAACTTTGTTTGTAATTGTTTTCAGTTTTAAAATTAGTGATTGTATACTTTTATACACCCTTAAAACAGCTGAGTTTTATCCGTTAAAAAATGAAACCGAAAACGAAATTCATTCTAACGAAAATAACTCTTGTAATGCGGACCAGTACATAATATATTTTCCAGAAAAACATTTACTAAGTGACATTGATTACACTGTGACAGAGTTTGTTGAAAGCTGTTCAGACTCTTCACCTGAAAATAAAGAATCAGAACCCAAATTCAATGACGAGGATGATATTGATAACTTGAATTTCTCAGTATTAGAACAAAACGCAGAAGTAATTGAAGAATTTGAACAGATTTTATCTCCAGAAAACGTCGATCATGAAAATGCTGAAGAGATGGGTAAATCGTAAATCTGTTACTGAAAGGATTTTCGTTTTCAACTAACCGTTAATTTTTCATTAGATACTGATTTGGGTGAGTCATTTTCTTCCCCAGCAAGTATTACTATAAAAAATAAAAAGAAATTACACCAAGAGCTCAGAATGAAGGAAAAACTGTTTTTGGGATACTCTAAACCTAGAGATCAACGCAAAACTTTCCACAACATCCAAGGGAGTGCCCGTTCAGTTGGAGAGCGTTGCAGGTGCAAAAAAAGTCAAAAAGGACCACAAAATGAATGCTTCAAAATTTCGGATAAGCAAAGAGAACAAATTTTTAATCGAATGTGGTCAAACCTAAACTGGGAAGAGAGGAAAGTTTTCGTGTGCAATTCAGTTACACTGATCAGCTTGCACGGAACTGATTCACGACGAAAAAGTACTTTCAAATATTCTCTAAAAGTTGGAAATGAAAGAATTAAGGTATGTAAAAAAATGTATATTTCAACAACGGGTTTGAGAGAATGGTCAATTCAAAATTGGGTCAAACGAAGTGAAAGAGGAATCAAAGATGCACCAACGACATTTGATTCTCCCAAACTTAATAAGACAGATCAGCGTATGAGTTTTTTGAACAAATTTCTTGAAAATCTTAACAAACTTCCGTCCCATTATTGCCGAAAAGACACAAAAAAGCTCTATTTAGAATAAAATTTTCAGAACCTAATGGACGTTTATAGAGCTTATGAAACTAAGTGCAATGAAAACAAAGTAGAAGCCCTCTCTCATTGCGTGTTGAGAAAACAAATTAAAAATCTTAACATCGCTATCTACAGACCTAAAAAAGACTGGTGTGATCTGTGTTTTAAACATAAGAGTGGTAATGTAACAGACCCCGAGTATCTTCTCCACTTAAATGATAAAAATAGAGCGAGAGATGAAAATGTCAAAGACAAAACCAATGCTGAAAATAACTTGTGTCATGTTTTAACAATGGATGTCCAGGCCGTTAAAATTTGCCCGTGCATAAACGCAAGTGCATTATATTATCGAACAAAATTATGCTGCCATAATTTTACAATCTTTGATTTAGTCAAAAAAGCTGCTACTTGCTATTGGTTTGACGAAACTATTTCTGACGGACAGGCTTCCACGTATGCTTCTTGTTTGGTAGATTACCTAGAAAAAAAGTTTTTAAAGACAGGATGTAAAATTCCTATTATAATTTATTCCGATGGTTGCACTGCTCAGAATAGAAATAGTATCATGAGCAATGCCCTATTATACTTAGCAGAAAAATATGGAGCTGACATTATTCAAAAATACTTAACTAAAGGGCATACACAGATGGAGTGTGACAGTGTTCACAGCACAATTGAACGTAAGTTGCAGAACAAAGAGATCTACGTTCCGAATGATTATGAAAGATTGACCAAGGAAGCTAAGATAAATCAACCGATATATGAAACTGATGCTCCAAATTTTGACTTTTTTAAAAACTATGGAGAAAAGAAATTCTTCAAATACCATTCTGTCAGACCAGGAAAAAAAGCTAATGACCCCTGTGTTACAGATGTTAAATCGTTCCGATATTTCCAGGGTACTATTTCCTATAAATTGAATTTTAACGATCAATACGAGATATTACCCATTAGACCCAGTAAAGTTGTTATGACGGACATAAGTTTTGAACAACTTCACCCATTTCCGCTTAAAATATCTAAGAAAAAATATGACCACCTTCAGGAAATAAAAGCTGTCATTCCAAGAGACTATTGGCCGTATTATGATTCACTGAAATTTAATGAAGACTGATTTTAAATATTCGAAGAATTACGAGTACAAACATTAATGAATTGTAACAAAGTGCTAATTTTATTTTTTTTGTGTTGTTTTGTTGAAGTTAATCTGTTTTGTCTGTGACTAGAGTTATGTTTGCTTTTGTTTGTTTTTTTTAAAGATGTTACTTTTTATTGAATAATAATATTTGTACTTTTAATAAATTGAATTCAATGATATAATTAAGTGTATTTTATTTCTTTAAAGAGACGAATAATATTTTCATCCAAGCATTCCAGGACCTCGTAAGTAAGAGAAAAAAAAGACAATACCACGTATGTTTCCGTAAAAAATTGGAGGACGCAAAATTCAGAACAAAAATAGTATGTAACCATGAAGGATGGCCTAACTAGTGATTTGATAAATATTTGTATTTGTTTTCCATTCTCTACTTTTTTTAAAACGGTTTTTTATCGATTCTGAGAAACACCCCAAAAGTTCTTACGAGGTCCTTCCGTAGAACCAGCGATTATGCACATCCCAATTGCACTACCCATAAAACCTCCATCACACAGCCTATTCATATTCATCCATCATAATTTTTCTTTCAAAAAACTCGCACCAAATCTCGCTGTGCACATGTTCTGTTGATTTCATCAAATAAATTCATCCAACTCCAAACTAAATATATACCTACAAGATTTCCCCGTCATTCGTCACCCGCACGAGATACATAAAAAAGCTTTACTTTGACGAACTTGAGTACGTGCGACGGTTTTCTGTGCACTAGCTGTACTCTTATTTTCTTTGCTCTTGTATCTGTTCTGTTCTATTTCCGTAAAGCATCATAGATAGGTCAAATATACGATGCAATACATCGACGCTCGTGCAAAAAAAGCAGTGCACGACAGTCTGCGCTTCAAGAATTGCACACGACGCCACTGTGGTTAAGGTATATCCATCATCTTCCGTTCCACCTTTTCGCACACCTCTTGCTTTAACGAAGTTATTCCTACTCTGGACTATAGGGATCATAATCATAAACCTCCCACTACAGTGCATCTCTACTGGTTTGCCGTAAAGTTCTATGTGAAGAAGAATTTTATTTTTTTTTAATAATTTCAATCTATAGTTGACCTCACTGGTAAAAGCCGTTTTTGTTGAGGAAACTTATTTGGGTGCGCCGCGTAATGTGTGTGTTGAACTTTGTGCAACTTACAAAAGAAACGCTGCTAATATTTTGTACGCAGATTCTTTTGTTGGCGCAGTGACAAGACAATGCGAAACAGGAAGCAATTAATTCACAAGCACAACATCTGACATTTGCCTACTCAAAACTTATTTTCAATAGAAAAAAAATGGAATTTGAATGCCGAGAAACATTAACATATATATTGTCAACGGGATTTACTATTTAAATAATGTATTTTGATTTTTTAAAAGAAAATCCAAATATTTGATGGTTAATTGAACTCAGCGTCGTAGCTAGCGGATGGCAGGGGCGCAACCCTCGGTGGGCGTCACAGCCTGCTGACCCCTGGGGCACTCAGAAAATACTTACAGGCCTCCCTATTTTGAATCACTTTTCACTAAGGCCAACCAAGTGCTGGTGTTGCTACATTTGTGTGATCCAGGAGTTTTAAGGACTGACTCTCTTTAATCAAAACATGATAACATATCACATAAAAAAACTTGATTACGAAAGGCGCCCACAATGGCGCCCCTAACTTAGCACATAAAATTTGAACGAAATCGTATTGTAATGTTTCTCTTCCTATATATAAAAGTATGTAAGAATTAATTTTATTCTTAAATGTATAAATAAACTAAATTACATTTTCAAAGTTATTCTGCTTCTCTTCCTAGCAGGTGGCAGGGGTTGTGCAGGATCTCTTACCTTAAGACTATTACTAGGATTCAAAGAATTGCCTGTATTGGTACAACAAAGGGCAGAACAACCGCGATTCCTAATCTAACACAACTAGACCTTTTTGTACAAAAATCTGCCGCAAACATTGCTCTGCGGTTCAGCCAAACAGAAAACTGGAAACCCAGTACAACAGTACATGCGCAGATGTTACTCCCCATCTAGATTTTGAAAGACCATTCGCTACCTCTTTTCCCTGCAGGGAAGAATGGCATGAGGATGAATTGGCAGCTCACGAATCAACGATACCCATGCCAACATACGCCACCCATTCTCCAGCCTCTACACAAAAAGTAGGATTTCTGCCTGGCAGTACAATGGACCGTTACCGAGTCTGAGTGCTCTGGGATTTGAATTTCCTTTTTATTAGAAAAAAAAACAAACAAAATGCCGATTTCTCCATGGTCGATATTGGCGTCGGCGCGGGTTTTTATTCCGAAGTGCTCGGAATATCCGGCTCCATTAGACTCCCGACTACAGAAGCTCTGCCAAGCTGAGGTTCTGGCGGTGGCAACAGCAGCTAAACGGATTGGAATGATGGCAATACCACCGGCTGATATTTCCTTCTTCTTTGACACCCAAGCGGCAATAAAAGCGATTCCCGCCACACAAATAAAACCGATGCTTGTAAGTCGCCGTCGCGAAGAGCTGCGGGTTCTTGGCGCACAGTACTCTGTTGGGTTCCCGGACACATTTGTGTCCCAGAAAATAAAAGGGCCGATGAACTAGCGAGAAAAGGTTCATCCCTTGAGTCAAGAGCAAGACAGGCTGATGCTACAGTAAGAAACCCAACCTGTTACCTTAAACAGGTGATCGGGAATCGAAAACTGGTGGCAGCAAACGAAAGATGGAATACCCTCAAATCCTATGTTATAACCAGGAAAATGTAGGTACTTTATAGCATACAAAAGACCGAGAGAATTCATCAAATGAACAAAAATCTTTGTGTTTTCACCGGACACAATATGATGGGGTCTAGTGCAAAGAAATTGTTACTTAGCACCGATGACCTCTGCAGATGATGCAGGGACGAGGAAGTCCTCTACCACAGTCACAGCCCTGTCGTACTAGAAAATATTTCTTCCGGGATTTAAAGGAATTCTTTGGCAAGTCTGTAACCGACTTGCACAAGTTCATAAACGCATCCGGATGGATTGTAAGCCTGTTGGGTTTTGCAAATTTTTCTCATTGGTTCTAAAGTATATGGTAATCATATCCCCCAGGGTATCACAAAGGGTCTACCTTGACCTAAGTGTCACTGGCGTAGGATTCTCTTGCCCCGACAATCCAGTCAGCTAACTTAACCTAACCTTTTCTTCGTAGAAAATTAGTCTTTGGGGGCGCAAAATTCAAATCTTGCCAGGGACGTTCATGACCATAGCCTTTGTATATAAGGTTTATAGTAGTCTCATCAACACGAATTTGAAAACGGCAAACTCGACAGAGGCGGGAGCAAAAGTGATGGCGTTTGAAGGTTTGTGTCTTAAATTTTGCGGTCTCTCTTTATCGAATCATTCTGATATTATGTAAGTATTTATTTTTCTGTGTAGCAGCCGAATACTTTTGATGATTTGTATTGTTGCGTCGCTTCGGCAAATAGTATGTATGATGAGAGGGATATAATGGAAAAATTAGAAATCTGGCTTTGTCGTCTGCGAGTAGAATGTATGATGAAAGAGGCGATTCGTTTGAAAGGAAAAATTGAATAAAAGCTAATTTCGGTATTTTCCATCAAATAAGGAATTATGAATTTATGGATTTTTAGACTTTTGCTATTTTCGCTGTATCTCGTTCAAAAATGTACCGATTTATATCATTTCTTCAGTATTTGATTCGGAAATATTCAATTTGTGTTGTATCAGCCGCTATTCAAAGAAATAGTTGCTGGATAGGTATATTTATCTATTAGCGAATTGATGACCTACATTAATATTGAGGCAGGTAACCTATCGTTTTACAGTTTTTTGTAATATATTCGTGGTCAGCATCGATAGTAATGTGTATCTATTATGTCCGTAGGTCCGTCCGTGCGTCCACCCGTCGGCAGAAATTAAGGCCTTTGCACTGGAGCTAGAAAGCTGAAATTTAAACCAACCATTATATACTCTCTAGCAGCCCGAAAAAATAAATTTTAAGAATTTTTAAAATCCGCCCACTTTCTAGCCCACAATTTCAAAAGAACAAATTTGTAAGCTAGAAAGCTGAAATGTTGAATATATTGTCTTAAGGCGCCCAAAATGCTGTGGGGGTTAACATCGCATTGCCGCCTAGGCAAGTAGCATGTATGATGAGGGGGACGATGGAAGGGACGAAAAGTTTTGAAATGAAAAATTTAATAAAATCTGATTTCAGTCTTTTTCCTCAAATAAGAAATTTTGAGCTTATCGCTTTTAAGACTGTTACTATTTTGGCTCTATCTTGTCGAAATATGTTCGGATTTGTATCATTTCTTTTGTAATTGATTCAGAAATATTCAATCTAATTTATAAAGAAATGACATGTTACTTTGTGTCAGTATGCACCACCACTTAGGGGTTAATAGTTAATAGGTTTCTACCTATACGATCAATATTTATTTTATTCAATTTCATTATTTATTTATTTTCTTCTTAAGACAATTATTGGAGTTGGGCTTTTCGATTTTTGAAGGCTTTGACCGCCTTCCTAACTTCTTCGACAGTAATGTCGTGTACTTCTTCAGTGTTAGAAACGGCTCTCGAAAAATATATCCTAGGAAATTGTTCAATTAGAAGTTTTTCGTCATCCACAAGAAGCAGCCCGTGAGCATTGTTGATGAACTTTGGCGAATGGATTTCCTTCTCTCAGCGGCAAATTTTGAAAATTGTCGTGTCCCTTTATGGATGCAAAGTGGATCAGCTTTGGAGACTAATTATTTAAATACTGTAAAAGGTTTTCTGGATGTTCTTAAAGGGGAAAAAAAAACCTTAAAGGTAATTCCTATAACAGCTTGCAGAAGTATCTTCAGATGGAAAACAATGTTTCGCCGGAAAATTAAATGTTTTGCATTATTTACCTTAGTCTTTGTATATAGACCTGTTCCCGTTCAAGCTGCTTTGTCGGAGTTCGTGGACAGCCTGGTTTCTATCAACAGCCGAAGAAGAATTTTCTTCTAACTACCGATACAGACCCTCCACAAACTTCATCTTTTGAGCGCACTTTCTCTTTGCGAGCCTCTTGCAAAGTCTGTATTCCAATTCTAGGCGACCTTTTTCATCTCCATTATTAGTGGAGTACTTTGACTAAGATTTGAATGACACTTTTTTGTCACTAATCACTGCTTTAGCTTCATCTGCCCACCACCATGTTTCTTTGCCGTATTGACAACTTTGTTGATGATGCGATGGAGATAATTTTGCATAGTTGCAATAAATGCTTGACTTTTCGTTGGTCCAGAATGTACCATTTGATTCTCACAAACACTTTTGTTTGTTTAGTTCTGTTCGTGGCCGAATATATGCCTAGCCATGCGCTTGATGAAGTTCAATACTTAAATTTTGTGCATATGGGTGCCTACCTATAAACATTCTTTATTGTACCTATAACCTTACTATCAGAGTTTTAAGCCCTTTAACCAGCTAAGCGATCCACCCAGGTACTATCATGGGATCAGGGGAGATTTTTTTGCAGAGAAAATTTTGCAGAATGATATTTTCCTGGGATAGACTCACAAAAATTAAAACTCTGGACACCTCTTCGACTCACAAAAAAGGATATTCTGAAGGTGGGATATTTTAACCGTGGATATTATAAAAAAGAATATAAACTACAGTAATTATTACTAATTTTTTGAGTTGAAGTGACCAACCGCAAGTGCTGCTTCCCTACCTACTCCACACACCCATCAACGCAAACAACTTAAAGCATTTTTCAATAGAATTCGCTTTAACATCTCGAAATGATTGCATATCTTCTTATGCAGTGTTTAAATATTTCTCTAGCCTTTATGCAAAAATCCGTATTCAAGTATGCAAAACATTTTTTTTTTTTTTATCTTTTTTATAATTTACGTGCGCTAAAGGGATTTCTTTTTTCTGTAATGACACAGTACCCTTATAATGGTAAAACCACAGCGCAGGAATTTAGTTTGTTGCGCAAGTAGCTCCCAGCAATTCATTGCCTATTTTTGGGTGCTACTTAATGAAAGAATAGAAGGATAGGAAAGAAGTTTGGTGCGATGGGATTTTTTTTTCTCAACAGGTGGCGCCTAAATTGCTTTAGGGAGATCCTTTTTTTTTGTTGTGTGTATTCAATTTATAAAAATCATGGCCCTGGTCGGGATTCGAACGCACGACCTGCCAATCACTTAGTGAATACACTACCATCGCACTTACTTTTAAATTCTTTTTTTTTTTTAATTGTTACTGAATATCAACTTACGTACTAGACAAAAATGATTAAATCTAACTTAAAATTAACAGGATACTTATTCTTATTTATTGGTCCTTATGCGGACGCCCTAAACTTAACTATATCTTATAATTATTGCCTTTCGGCCTTCTACTACCATCGCATTATTGCCACCTGCATGTACCACCTACATGTAAGTTATGCAGAGTTTGTGTCGATTAAAGTATCAAAAAGAATACATTAATCAATTACATTTAACTGCCCAAACCAGTTGTTTGTGAAAAATCAAATGAAAAAAATTCAGCTTATATTCGGAGATTTAATTGTGTAACATAATGCAATCGCAATATGCACACAAACATAATATGATTTATGATACCGATTATGAATGAATACCCCAATATGCCATAACCTACCCCAAACTTCCATTAAAAACAACAAATAATTTACCAACCATATCCCGCACCCCTCTCAACCACACATCATATCTCCATCATGAGAAGTAAACAAAATAAATTCGATAAATGAGGAGAATAGAAGACAACAAAAATAACTACGAATACGCATATTCAAAGGCATACTAGCATTTTGTAGAAAAGGTTCCAGGGGTGAATTCAGAAACGCCAACAAAATGCGCATCAATGCGGCATAACTGCACAAAATACGATGCCGATGCGCAATACAGCTGATGCTGATGCATAAAAAGCATCGCACATTTTCTTGATGCTTTTTCGTTGACATTTGGGCATCACTTTACTCATCTTTACAAAAATGAACGTAATGCCTTTCCATTGATGCCAATTGTTTGCTTTAATGCACGTGATGTGTTTTCGAATTTACTCTAGGTGTTATACATTCTCTACAAAGGCACTTTTATACCCGTTAATGGTGGCTGTGGCGTACATTTTCGTTGCCCGACAGGTCACAAGCCAACATCAGCCGACATCTTTACTGTGTCGTCATCGTCACCTATACAGGAGGGAAATGAGTATAAACATAATCGCGACATACCACAATCAGAGCGGTTGTTCTTACTTATATTTGTTTGCACAATAATACCAACTTTATAGGCGTATATATATACATACAGTTAAAAATGACAGCAACAATACGTACATCTAGTGGATTGCTAAAGAATCCAGCAAACATGGCTGCCGTGCCTCCCAAAAAATAGTCCATCTTTATCCAAACGGGATTTGCTTTCAATCAGTTATGTTTTTGTTTTTTGTTTACAAACAAACTGACCTAGCTGAGTGCCCAAAATTCGACGTCACTGTACCGCTATCACCGAAATAGAATCGCAGTGTGTCACTTGAAATTTATTTTTAGTGTAAATAAAAACAAAAAAAAAAGTGTTCACGCAAAATTGCCGCAAATAAACGCCTCCGTCCGTACTTGAATTTTGCACTTTCGCGTTTTTTCTATTTTTCAAAATTATGTAAGAAATCCATAAAATTTAAATTAAGTAAATACCACAATCGAAAATACCTGTGTAGGTATCTTCGTATCTTTTTCACTTTTATGCCAGGCAAAGAAACAACACTCTACTTGTATCCCACTAAATGAATTCCTTATATTTTTATTATTATTTTGTGAAACGTATGCAGTCGCTTCGAAATGTCAGTTCGAACTAAATTCGACTAAACCGAAACTGACCTTTCCACTGTCGCTATATGAAACCGATCGAAAATGAGGCAAATATGTAATACGTCATCATCTATTTGAATGTTAATCGTTTGAACGAGTACGATAAAATAATTTGCTCGTGAACGGTTGCTTAGATATGATAATTCCACAGTGCTCAGCTCGTTCTCGGTTCGGACGACCAAATGCATTTGAATTGAATACTGAAGAACTGAAATAAGCAAGCGATCACGCACAGTTTTTAGTTTTTTATATGATGGTGCAAATAATTGTAGAGGAACTTTTAGATAGATAAGTTTTTGTAAGAAAAGCTTTTTATGGAAAAAATACAAAATGTAATTTTTTTTGTGAAAATGGATGAGTTTACTTTTTAAGAGATTTTTGAAGGAAAGATGAAATGTATTTTTATATAAATTTGTCCGTGCAGGGACGTTCTAAGAACATAACTGCAGCGCCACCAAAAAACAGCACTGCTTTGGATACATATGCTGCAAATGTTTCCAAAATATGAAATTCAACCGAAAGAAACCTTGGTGTGACTTAGAATGCCATAGTTCTAGGTTCAACAACTAAGAGTAGGTATTCCAAAAATACATTCTAGAATTATAGATGAAAAACTACTCTGCAGCAAACAAAAGATACAAAGTCATATGCAAATCTAGACCGAATAAATACTACCAGCAGAGGGCAGTCAGTGTGACCATAGTGGAATATCATATTCCGCTTGTGGAATATTTAAGGGCTGCAGAGAATTTATTTTTTCAGAAAAATATTCGCATATAAAAGTGAAATATTTTTTTCTCGAAAAGGAATATTTAGATAAAAATATATTCTCCATAAATTAAAAATAAATTCAGGAAGAAGATAAATTAATTTCTTTACTATTTTAATGTGTAAACATTTTTGCTCTCATTGATGAGTAAATATATTTTTTCTCGGTAGGGGCTAGTTGGAAATATCTAGCGTCACCATCATCGTCAGATTTCGTCATCATCAGATTTTCCCGTTAATTTTCATTACCACGTGAGTTAATCGCTGCTCGACAGATCACCGCAATTAAACTACGTTTGGCGCGGTTAGTACGTAGATGGGTGACCGTTTGAGACCAACCGCGTGTCGTTGTTTTTTTTTTTATTAATTATGCATGTTCAATTTTAGAGATTATTATGTCCTTACGAAACACCGGAAAGTTGTGTGGAAGTAGATTTGTTTTGAATAATTGAGGTTGTATAGCTTGTAGTTTGTTGTATATCAGTTGAAGGTAAGAGAAAAAATATATATTTGTACTTCGGTAACCGATGGCCGATTTAAGAATGTCACATAAATGACAATCGATGCTATATTTTCCCGGTACATCGACACACTTGAGTCGACGGTGTACGTCTCCTACTTCAGCTTTCACAAACCAATTATTTGTTCGGTCAAACATTAAAAAAAAATTGTCGTTGACATTAAATATATATCATGGTTTTATTTCAATACAATACCCAAATCTCTTGTTTATCAAAACCACAACCTCTGTGATATTTCCACATGCAACACTGACGAGCCTACATGTTTACACATTAACTATACCGTGAGTGCAGCGTGGCTCACACCTTTTTTTCAATGAGATTGATATTTTTTTTCTTGCAATTATAGTTTTATTTATTTTTTAGTTTTCTAAAGAGTAGTAATTTATTTTGTTGGACTTGTCATACGTTTTGTTTGGGCACGAGTACGATAACTTAGGAGTCAAAAAATTTTGTAGAGGGGTTAAATACAAACAAACAAACAATTTTCGGTGTAAGTGGAATATTTTTGAGAGAAGCTAATAGTCACACTGGGCAGAGGTCGTGTGAGAGCTGAGAGAACGAATACTACGGGAGCAAGCATGACAGAATACAAGACGCATTGCGAATGTCGGCCGTTATTTTAATTGAATTTGACAGCCGGTTTGACATCACAAGTGACTGGTCAGCAATATTATCAATTATCAATTATATCAATAAAAATAAATAAAATCAGTGGTGGGATTTTGTAAGAAACGAAACGAAAAGCGCTTTCGCATTTCAAGACACGAAAGAATACACGCGAAAGTAAAAATTTGCTTCATGTAACTCCTTTTGTTTTCTACTTCTCTTTCGTTAAAGTTTTAGAGCCCGTATGACATCAAAACTAAAGTTTGAGATCCTAAAAACGAGTCTCAAAACCCTAAACCAAGCTTGAGAACCTTAAATTGAATATTATGACAGCCACCGTGACGGACTGGGTGGAATCAGAGCCATCGAGTCGAGAGTTATATAACATCATTTGAAGGCAGACGGTTGCACAGTTTGAATAGCATCTTTTTTTCTGAAACGAGAATAGTGTACTGGTCTCCGAGATAATCTTTTTCAGAAAACTGTATTGAACAGTGTTCCGGTATTTGGGGATATGGGGATTTTTAAAAAAATGCTGTATGGTGTGAATTTTGGTATGGTGGTGTAATTGGTCCGTTTTTCTTCGAAGATGAAAATGGCAATGCAGTTACTCTGGATGGAGCTCGATATCAAGCGATGATTAGAAACTTTTTGTAGAGTCAATTGGAAGATATTGATGTGCAGAATATGTGATTTCAACAGGATGGTGCAACATGCCACACAGCAACGAACTCAATCGATCTTTTGAAAGAGAAGTTTAACAATCGCATAATTTCCTGAATAACAGACGTGAATTGGTCACCAAGATCATGCGATTTTACACCACTGGAATTTTCCTTATGGGGTTTCTTGAAGAGTAAGGTTTATGCCTATAATCCTCAAACTGTTCAACACCTCAAAGACAACATCATCGAGCAAATATAACTTATTGAACCATCATTATGCATAAAAATGATTCATCATTTTGGTAAAAGGGTGACAGTCCGCTTGGGCGAACTGTTAGATACCATATTCTTATTCCTACCCCTTTTAAGTGGGCGTGACAAAAGTCTAAGTATGTTTGAATTGTTAAGAACGCTCTACAAATTTTGTAATAATAACATTTAAACTCTGACATATTAGATCGTTTTTCTTCACTTTCAAAGGCTTTGAATGTAGTGGCGTACATGTACCGATTTTTTAATAAAACTCATCCTGGAAAGAAAAACTGTACCAATATGTTTCAACTACTCTCACTCACGGTGAGATTACCTTTGTAAAAAATCGACTAATCATATTAACACAAAGGCGATACTTTGGAGAGGAATATAAATCCTTAGCTAACTCAAAACCGCTGACTAAAAGCAGCAGAATTTTATCCCTTAATCCCATGATTGATTCTGAAGGAATTCTAAGAGTGAACGGGCGTTTGGCATGTGCAACTTAGGATTTCATGAAAAGTTTCCTATTATATTGCCATATGGAATTCAGCTGTCGCGACTCTTAGTTAATTTTATTCATAAAATCTCTTTTCATGGAGGGAACCAATTGATGCTATATCTAATCCGCAAAAATTATTGGATCTTAAATCTAAAAAAATCTAATAAAATCCTATCTTCGCAGTTGCAAGGCTTGTGTTTTGCATAAACAACAGCTTCAAACTCAGATAATGGGTTCACTTCCATTCGAAAGAGTTAATTTCTCATTGCCGTTTACTAATGTCGGATTAGATTTCGCAGGACCGTTTGATATAAAGGTTCAAAAGGGCCGGTTCTATCAATCGGTAAAGGCATACGCTTGCCTATTTATTTGCTTTTGTACCAAAGCTGTGCATTTAGAAGCCGTGGGTAGTCTTTTTACAGATTCGTTCTTCTCGGCATTCGAAAGATTTGTTGGAAGAAGGGGCGTTCCGCGGCAACTTTTTTCGGATAATGGAACAAATTTTGTTGGCGCAAATAAGATCCTTACAAAGGAGATTCGTAAGGCAATTTTAGATGGGACTTCGGAAGCTGAATAGACTTACCTTCCCAGAGATCTCAAATGGAATTTTATTCCACCAAGTTCTCCACATATGGGTGGTCTGTGGGAGGCCGGTATCAAGTCTTTTAAATCCCATTTTAAAAAAGTAATAGGTACCGCAAAGCTAACCTTTGAGGAGTTTACGACATTGCTTGTAAAAATCGAAGCATGTATAAATCGAAGCTCTCGGCCAATTTCTCCTGTAAGCGAAGATCCATCTGAACCGCTTCCCTTAACTCCGGGTCACTTTTTGAAAGGTGCACCGTTGCTTTCTCTACCTGAATCAAATCAGTGAAGGTGCCTCCGTAAAAAATTGGCAAAAATTACAACAAATTTTACAGTCATTCTCAAAGAGATGGAAGGAAGAATATTTATCCGAGCTCCAACGGAGAAATAAGTGGAAATACCTACAACGAAATATCATCGTCGGTGATGTAGTTGTTATAAAAAATGAAAATCTACCGTCGCTGATGTGGCGTTTGGGAAGGTTTGTTGCTGTTCACCCAGGAAAGGATAGAAAGGTTCGGGTAGTAACTTTAAAAACAAAACAATGTGAAATTGTTCGGCCTATAGTGAAACTCTGTCTTTTGCCTTTCGATGAAGAGTTGTTACGGGTTCATTCAGTTACCCATTAGCCAAAAAGGTCAACCGCAAAAGAATCCATTTCTATTTTTCTTTATTAGGTTTGAAATGCACAGTACCTAAACAATACCTTTATAAATTTCTTTTACTTATTTATTTGTATCAAGTTCAGTAACCTATTAACATGTTTGAGCGAGTCGGGGCGCTCACCAACTCAACCCCACCGATGGAATTACTAACCCTCCAGAGGAGCGGGCCGAGGCGGTTCTTCAAAAAATACCTCCACCGTTGGATTTATTTGTAGTTCTAATAATAATATTTGGTTTTCGGTCTTTTGCAGTTCTGCAAAGGGAGGCCGGAATGTTTAGTTCAAAATAATTGAATTTAATTTCGGCAACATATTTTATGAAATACCAACCATTAAAATTAGGACTATTTGTTGTATAATTTTTGGATTTTTTATAAGAAAAAATAAGAGCACAAAATCACTCAATTTATGTTAAGCAAATTTTATCGTAAAAGCTCAATGGATTCTCCATACGATGTTATTTATATAATATAATATTGTAAAATATATTCAGTCTGTATCAAACTATCAACGAGATAATAAACTAAGAACGTGGTCAAAGTAAAAGGTGATATTGTGTTTTTTTCCATTAAAAGTTCTGCTCGGTGCTGCAAACCCCCTCTTGTGTTTTCCTCTTCTGTATACCACCCACAGATTCAGAAGAACCCACCGGAGCGCCGAATAGTTGCTGGCAGACGATTTGGTGTTCTTGCCCGCATTACCCAGCAGACAACGGACAGTTGATCTGGCTCGAAAAACCATTCTGAAGCTGAAAAGACTTACCTTCCTAGAGATCTCAAATGGAATTTTATTCCACCAGGTTCTCCACATATGGGTGGTCTGTAGGAGGCCGGTATCAAGTCTTTTAAGTCCCATTTAAAAAAAAAATTAGTAGGTACCGCAAAGCTAACCTTTGAGGAGTTTACGACATTGCTTGTAAAAATCGGTACATGTACGCCACTACATTCAAAGCCTTTGAAAGTGAAGAAAAACGATCTAATATGTCAGAGTCGTTATCGTGATGGACAGCGAAACTTTTTACCTTTCGTTCTTCTAAGTTCCAACTTGGATCCTTAATAATTTTCACGTTAGGCCAGTTATCTTCTGGCTGTTTTAACCAGCAAGGTCCGCACCACTACAGACTGTTGTTAATAAGATGTTGAGGCATTACTCCTCTTGAGCTCAAGTCTGCTGGATTATCCCTTGACGGAACATATCGAACATATCTCCAAACGCTATCCCTGGGACACTCGGTTTGTATCTTAGACACTCTATTCTTTACGAATGTTTCCAACCGGGATGGACAATCGTGAATCCAATATAGGACAATCATAGAGTCGGTCCAAAGATATATAAGACACTGCTCAAACCGCATGCTGGTTTGCACAACGTTTATGAGTTTCGTCAAGAGGAGCGCCCCACAGTTCTAGGCGAGGAATTGAAAGGGCCTTCAACGGTGCAACCTTTGTTTTCGAGCACAGAAGGTAGGTGGATGCATCAGATAGAGAAACAACCCTGCAGTACACTGATGCTGCATATGCATTAAGAGATGCATCACAGAATCCATGCAGTTCAATTTTAGCATGTGGAGTGTAGATGATCCATCTTTGAATACGGATATCTTTAACGATCGAAAACGAATTCACAAACTGTTTCCAAATCTCAAAACGATTGGAATGAACCGGACAATCCCAATCCGTTTTATCTTTCCAAACGTCTTGCATAAGAATTTTAAGCATGACTGTAGTTGGTGCGAGCCAACCTATTGGATCATAGATTTTTGCTATGTTTGAAAAAAGTTCACGTTTTGTTAAGTGCTTACTGACTTGTTCAAATGCTTGACACCGGATGAAGAAAAAATCTTCCTTGGCATTCCAACCAATTCCTAATACTTTAGTGTTGGAACATTCGTCCAAGGGAGAAGATTTTTATCTAGTACGTCACATTTCGGAATATTTTCTAACAGTTGCGTATTATTTGCCGTCCACTTTTTGAGGACGAATCCGCCAGATAAAAGAAGAGTTCTAAATTCCTCTCGCAGAGCGATTACAGATTCTGTGGTAAATCCACCAGAAAAAACATCGTCGACATATAAATCCGAGCGTACGACGTCCTTAGCTAATGGGTACTCATCGCCCTTGTCCGAAGCAAGTTGTTGCAAAGTGCGAATTGCAAGATATGGAGCACAATTGTCTCCGTATGTGACTCTGTTTAATTGAAAATGTTCTATCTCTGAATAAGCAGAAGAACGAAAGAGAATGCGCTGAAATCTGCAGTGATCTTTATCCACAAGTATCTGTCGATACATTTTTTCAATGTCGCTATTGAAAACATATGGATATTTACGCCATCGTAGAAGGATTGACTGCAGATCGTTTTGCAAGGAGGGGCCGGCATATAAAGCGTCATTTAGACTGATTCCATTATCAGTGAGGGCGCTTGCGTTAAAGACTATCCTCACCTTAGTTGAATAAATAAGGTGAGAGTAATAGAAACATCCCATGTGCGGTTCTAAATTAGTATTAGGAACTCGCTCCATGTGATTAAGCGATAGATATTCTTGTAAGGCATTTTGATATTCTTCTTTGAGGGTTAAGTTGTTTAGAAGACGCTTTTCTTGTCGAAGATATTGGGAAAACGCATTGGTTTTGGAATCACCTAATGCACTGAATTCTAAATTTGGCTTAAACGGCAATTTCACAACATAACGCCCTTCAGCGGTTTGAGTTGTGGTTCTAAAATATAAGTCTTCTCAAAACTTATCTTCGTCTGTCATGGGTTTGACGTCTGAGATATGTTCAATCTCCCAAAACTCCTTAATCTGTTTATCCAATGTTAATTCGCTAAAAAACGACTGAAAATTGGGATTTATAGAAGTTTCCTCACATGGTCCGCAGAGGATCCATCCAAAAACTGTGTTTTGCGCAATTGGAGAGTTTGTGTTTTCTCTCCTTATACCATCGCGCAATAGAAGTGGGTAGACATCTGCTCCTATCAGAATATCCACATTAGAAGGCTTTTCAAAGTCTGGATCAGCTAACCGTAGGTTTTTGAGATCAATCAGGTTTGATATATTTACAGCTCGGGATGGAAGCGGTCCAGTCAATCGTTTAACAACAATTGCAGTTACTAGAATTTGAACAGTGGGATCGGTGCGTGATTCAATAGTAAGAGGACACATATTTGTTGCGACTTTACTCTGCACTTTTCCGATTCCGCAAACTGTAGCATTCGTAGAGAACGTCCGAAGTTTTAATCGATTCACTACCGATTGTAAGATGAATGTGGCTTCGGAGTCAGGGTCAATCAATGCTCTCAACAAAAAGGTCTGATTGTGCACATTTATTTTAATAAGCGCTGTTGCCAGCAAAACCTTTTTGTGTTGAGTTATAAAATGGCTTTGTAAAGTAGAAGCTGAACTGGTAGATGGTTGCGGATTGTCCTGATGGATCAGTTTTGACGTCTCATTTTGTGGACAGGCCTGCAACTTTGGAGAAAACTGATTGTTTGAAGTGGACTGTATTGGGGTAGCGTTTGAGAGAATCTTCACTTCGGAAGAAGCAACACTATTATTGGTGGATGTTGTAGCTTGCGAAGCAACACTTGAACTATGCAGAAGGGAGTGGTGTCTTTTACCACACTGACTGCACTCTTGCATTCATAAACGGAATGCGTCAGCGAAAGACAATTATAGCAGTACTTGTGGGTACGAACAGCGTTTCTTCGAGATAAAGAATCCATATCTAGAAATACTTTGCATGTTCGCAATGCGTGGTTACTTTTGCAAAGCTTGCACGAAGAATAGCTTTGCTCAACGTGAAAGTTATTAACTCGTTTCACACTGTCTTGTGAACCACTCTCTCGAGAAGTGTGTTTGACTTCTTCAACGGATTCAAGAACTCTGTATCTTGAAGCTAAAAAATCTTCCATCGGTTTCCACTAGGGAATTTCGTTGTTATTTGTAAACCTTTGTTCTCATAGAAAAAGTGTATTTTCGGGTAGTTTCTGAGCAACCGTAAGAATTAAAATTGGATCCCAGTTCACGATATTAATTTCGTAAGTTGAAAGAACCGATAGACAATCTGTGACAGTTCTGAAAAGTTTTCTCAGCGCAGATCCGTTTTCATTTGAAATTACTTGAAGGGAAAATAAGGCTTTTAATTGCGTGTTAATAAGCAACCGCTTGTTTTCGTATTGGTGTTTCAGTGCGTTCCATGCTAGCTCTAAGTTGTCACTTGTTAGAGCGAATTTATTCACTATAGCGTGTGCTTCGTTTTTTGTTTTAAGTCGTAAGTGATACTTTTCAACCTTGCTTAGTTTGGGATGTTGCAGGTAAACGGATGTGAACATGTCACGAAATGAAGGCCATGATTAATAGTCGCCCTGAAAGCATTCAGCGTCGCATGGCGGTACTCGGACACACCACTCAGGCTCGCTTTTAATAGATTGTTGGCCTAAATGATCGAAGTCTTTTGTGTCTTTGGCTAGGAATTTATGAGTTAAATCAACCATTGATCCAACTGTGGGAAAATAACTTTCTGACACGCTATTATATTCTGAACGAACTGCAAGGAGCTTATTATCATCCAAAACGTTATTGGCATTTCGTAGGCACTTAATGTACATTGCTTTCAAATCGTTCCACAAATTCTCGATCTCATTTTTCCGTACTTCTAAAGAGCCCATACCCCACAGTAAGTGCTTCTTTTTTTATTTCGCGATAATTTTTAATGAACTCATTAAGCTGCCTTACGTTGAAAAAAATAATCTTCGTAGAGAGACATATTTTCAAAGGGATGGAAGAATTAATATCTCGAAAGAAGAAACTTACGGAAGATTAAATTAACTTCGATACTAACTCCAAATAGATTCCCGAAAATTTAAACTAAATTGTGCAGTACACACTTTATCTTTATTTTGAGTGAAGTTATAATAAAAAAGATAGACTTATTTTTCTTTATTATTGTTTTATTTTCAAGTTATATCACAACTTATGTTTTGTTCGTTATTTATTTTTTACTTTTTGAGCTACGCGTTTCGAAACTTAGTTTCATCTTCAGGCGCTTGTACTAATCTTCTCTTGTTTATAGTGTTGACGTTATGTTGCCTCGCTTCTGTTTGACAGTTTGTTTCGGGTATGCAGGTGTCTATTGTTGTTTGCTTCTTTTTTCTTGTTGTTTATGTGCTGTGCTTTAGTGCGGTGTCGTATAGCTCCTTTGTTTTGAATAGTAGTTTGTCGTTCATACAGCTGAACAAGCAACCATTGTCTACAAATACAAAAACATCAAACTTAAACTAATCAAAGCATCATTAAACATCAAATTCAACAAAAAATGCCTAAAAATGCACTTGACACCGAAATACGGACAAATTAAAATAAACAGCAACTCAAAAGCAGCCAAATCAGCACAAATAATAGCACAAAAAACATGGATCAGAGAAGAAATCAAACATCTGTACGCCAAAAAAATACAACTCAACAGAGCAATGTATAAAATCAACCTACTCCTTTGCAATAAAATACACCCAATCGCAGCTAACCTCACAATCGAAAAAATAGAATAACAAATATCAACAACAGCCTATAAAATAACACAACAACACGCAGAAAAAAATCCAAAAATTTAACGATAAACAGAAACACAAACCAACAAGCACACACAAATTCTATCCAAGGATAATCAACTGCACAAACATCCCATTAACAGAACCAGAAAAAACAACACTAAACAAAGGATTAAAGTTCAACATCCCAAACACACAAAAAAACAAAATAATCCAAGAAGTTACCAACGCATAAGCAACCATCAAAACCATCCCAGAGCAAACCATCCAAAATGAACTAAGGCTGACAATAAACAAAAAACTCAAACGCATGTATAACCCCGCGAACACAATAACCCAAAAAATCTACAAAGAAGTCACAAAACACATAAAAACCATAAAACAAAAACTAGTGACAAACAACGCAATCATAACCAAAGCCGACAAAGGTAACACAATAGTTATACTTGACAAAAAATAATATATAGACAAGACCGAAAAATTCATAAAAGACAACAACATAAAAACACGAACAAACGACCCAACAAAAAAATATGTTAAGACATCAACAAAACGATAAACAAATGCAACAACCTCTTCACTAACTTAAACAAACCCAACGCAAAAGCTCCACAGCTCACTGGACTACGAAAAATCCACAAAGAAGGAACACCCATCAGACCATTAATCAACTACAAAACAGCACCAAGTTACAAAGCCGCCAAAACACTACAAAAACTTATAAGAAACAACATCCACATAAACAGCAACAATAGCATAAAAAACTGCCAACAACTAATTGAAAAACTAAAAAACATAAACATAACCACAAAACACAAGATGATTTCATTCGACGTAACAAATATGTACTCAAACATACCCATCCAAGAGACAATCAGAATAGTACAAGAAAATCTCACATCAACAGCGCGAATCAATAAAACACAAATAGACGAACTAATAACACTAATAACACTAATAACACTACAAAACTACTTC
Source organism: Portevinia maculata (assembly GCA_949715645.1). Lineage (NCBI taxonomy): Eukaryota > Metazoa > Arthropoda > Insecta > Diptera > Syrphidae > Portevinia > Portevinia maculata. The sequence continues at coordinate 191,321,653 of OX454527.1, read as the reverse complement.
GAGTTCAATGACAAATTCTACACACAAGAAGAAGGACTAGCAATGGGTTCACCTTTGAGCGGACTACTCGCTGACATATATCTCAATCATTTCGAAAACAAATACATCTTATCTAACCTCAACACACAACAACACAAAATAATTACATATTCAAGATACGTAGATGACACTTTCATAACCTTCGAAGAAACAAAAAGACAAATAGACATCCTCAAAAACAACATTAACAGCATAAACAGCAAAATACAATTCACAGCCGAAATCGAACAAGGCAACAAATTAAACTTCCTGGACTTAACAATTCAAAAAAACAACAACAAAATTAAATACAAAATATATAGAAAGCCAACAACAACAGACATAACAATACACAAGGATTCACACCACCCACCAACACAAAAAATGGCAGCATATATCGCGTTCATTAATAGGCTCCTCACCATACCCATGGAAACAAAAGACTTCCAAGAAGAAGTCAACATAATAAAACAAGTAGCAAGAGCAAACGGATACAACACAAATGACATCGAAAAGCTCATCCACAACAATATACCTTACGCACACAAGATACACAAACAAGATACACAAACAAGATACCTTACGCTTACATAATAACTAACGAATTCAAAAAACACAACATCATAATCTCATTCAAAACAAACAACAATATACAAAACATCTTAAAAGTAAAAAAGAAAACTGACACCAAAGTAAAATCGGGAGTATATAAAATTACATGCGACGACTGTAACAAATACTACATTGGACAAACAGGAAGAAGCTTCTACGAAAGATTCGTAGAACACAAACCAAAAATAAATACAAAATCTAATTACGCTCTACATCTAATCCGCTTAAAAGCTACCTCGCAGTGGACCAATAACAATATTGGCCACTCCAATATTCTAGACTACTTTAAGTCTCTACCCAGAAACATAGACTACACCATACCCCGTTTGCAGTTCGGAAAAAACTTCCAAATCACCATTCCTTCCAGATCATTCTGGGATGATGATGCATTTGCGAATGATAAATCGATCCACTTTTACACCGATGGATCAAAAACTAGTGATGGGGTAGGTGGTGGAGTCTTCTCAGAAAAGCTAAATCTTAGCCTCTCTTTCCGTCTTCCTGATTACTGTAGCGTGTTCTAGGCGGAAATTTTGGCGATAAAAGAAGCCCTGACGTGGCTGAAGAGGAATGTGATATCCTCAAAGGATATCCGTATCTTCTCGGATAGTCAGGCCGCGATTAAGTCCCTGGACTCAGTCTCTTCAAATTCCATCATAGCCCAAGACTGCCGATCATCTCTTTCGGAGATGGCAGAGCAGTTCAATATTCACCTCTGTTGGGTGCCGGGGCATAGGGACATTCCAGGTAACTGCAGGGCTGATGATCTCGCCAAAAAAGGAACCACATTACCTCCTTTACCTGATAAAGGTTCCCTAGGTATACCAATCGCTACTTGTAAACTCTTGTTTAAGCTATCCGAAATCGAGAGAACAAACCTTAGGTGGACGAGTAGCAATACATGTCTAGCGACTAAGCGGATCTGGCCAAAGCTGGATCTGCGACGCTCTAAGTGTCTAATCTCATTAAACCGACTGCATATTAGCTCCACTATAGGTGTTATCACAGGTCACTGCTTAATAGGCAGGCACGCATCTAGACTCGGTGTGTGCTCAAATGACTTCTGCAGAAGCTGCAAGGACGAGGAGGAGGAGGACTGTACTTCACCTTCTCTGCACGTGTCCTGCGCTCTCCCATAGAAGAAATCTCCATCTAGGGGACTTCTTGTTCAATGACACAAGCGACTTAGCCAGCACTGGCGCTAGAAGTCTTTCGCGCTTCATAAGAAGCTCCTACTGGTTCAACGAGCAGTGAGGGTAATCCCCAGATCTGTGTGGTACCACAATGGACCTATCATTGGTCTAAGTGTGTTGGCTTTGGCTGACAGCCACGTCTACCTAACCTAACCTAACCTAACATCTAATAGACAACAATCATAACTTTTCCAACTTTGAAACGAACCTTACACCTATCCACATTTATGTAAGAAGAGCCGACTACTTGACGCCCTCGAAGAATATGAAATACACAAATCCAACAAAAAAGAAGAGGACAGAATACTGAACGACAAACTACTATTCAAAACAAACGAGCTATACGACACCGCACTAGCACAGCACATAAACAACAAGAAAAAAGAAGCAAACAACAATAGACACCTGCATACCCGAAACAAACTGTCAAACAGAAGCGAGACAACATCACGTCAACACTATAAACAATAGAAGATTAGTACAAGCGCCTGCAGATGAAACTAAGTTTCGAAACGCGTAGCGCAAAAAGTAAAAAATAAATAACGAACAAAACATAAGTTGTGATATAATTCGAAAATAAAACAATAATAAAGAAAAATAAGTCTATCTTTTTTATTATAACTTCACTCAACAGAAAACGCAACTGGAGACAAAAAACAACAAAAATGAATTTATCTTTATGCCTGCGCCAACTGACCACCAGGAAGGGGTGAACCGTTTTCAACCGAACGACTATTAATTAGGAACCGCTATATAACCGCACTATGCCGTTTACCTAGCGAAGAAATTCTATCGCGTCACCATTAACCACGCTCAAATACTAATATTGCAATATCACCGTAATCGAAAAAAACGGAAACGAATAATAACCGAAAGAATCTGTTTGTTTTTTTTTTTAACTAATATACGAGGGCGGGTCAATAAGTCCGTGACTTTTGGAATAAAACACAGATTTTTTGATAAAAAAATAATTTTATTTTTCAACGTAGTCTCCCTTGAGCTCTATAAACTTTGTCCAACGCTTCTCCAATTTTTTTATCCCTTCCAAAAAAAAATGATTTGTCGAGGTCCTCAAAATAGGCCTTTATTTGCGAGATGACTTCATCATTGGAGTAACATTTTTTTCCACCAATCCATTTCTTCAGGTTTGGGAACAAGAAGTAGTCGCTCGGAGCCAAATCTGGAGAATAGGGTGGATGAGGGAGCAATTCATAGCCCAATTCATGGTTTTTTGCCATGGCAACTGCACATGTGTGCACCCTTGCATTGTCTTGGTGGAAAAGAACTTTTTTCTTGGCCAAATGAGGTCGGTTTTTTTTCAAATCGTCATTGAATCGGTCCAATAAGTTGGCATAATATTCCCCATTGATTGTTCTTCCCTTTTGAAGGTAGTCAATGTGGATTATCCCGCGTGCATCCCAAAAAACAGTTGCCATAACTTTATTGGCTGACAAACCCACCTTGGCCTTCTTTGGCGCCGATTCACCCTTAGAAACCCACTGTTTTGACTGTTGTTTGGTCTCTGGTGTGTTGTGATGGATCCATGTTTGGTCCACGGTTACAAAACGGCGCAAAAACTCCTCCATATTGCGATTAAACAACGCCAAACCTTCCTGTGAAGTTGTTACACGATTGCGTTTGTAGTCGACTGTGAGCAAACGCGGCACCCATCTTGCGGAAAGCTTTCTCATGCCCAAGTGATCATTCAAAATTGAAACCACTGAGCTATGCGAGATCCCTACGGCTTCCACAATCTCTCGCACTTTCAATCTTCGGTCGGCCAACACCATATCGTGAATTTTTTCGATTGTTTCGGGTGTAGAGACCTCAACTGGGCGTCCAGGACGTTCGGCATCTTCAGTGCTTGTACGGCCACAACGAAATTCAGTAAACCACTTTTTACCATTGAAATCGATGGTGCAGAGTCCCCATAGTATTTTTCAAGCTTAGCCTTGGTCTCGGTAATGGTTTTTTTTCGCAAGAAATAATGCTTAAAAAGCACACGAAATTCACTTTTTTCCATTTTCTCCTCAAATTAGTGAGTAGCCTGATAAAAATAGCTGTCAAACACAAACTAACTGACGCAGCAAGTTTAAATTTTGACAGGAGTCAACTGACAGATGCCTGTTGACAGGAGCAGTGTTGCCGTTTCAGTAAAGAGGTCAGAAATTCAAAAAGTCACGGACTTATTGACCCGCCTCGTATAAAAAAAACTATGCACAGTACCTACCTTTGGTTATGGGATTGAGGGAATTTTCCAAGGGATTCACAAATCTTCAGCTGCATCCGGCTCGACTGGACCAAAAAATGTTTCTGGTAGATACAACTGTCCGTTGTCTGCTGGGTAATGCGGGCAAGAACACCAAACCGTCTGCCAGCAACTATTCGGCGCTCCGGTGGGTTCTTCTGAATCTGTGGGTGGTAGACAGAAGAGGAAAACACAAGAGGGGGTTTGCAGCACCGAGCAGAACTTTTAATGGAAAAAAAACACAATATCACCTCTGACTTTGATCACGTTCTTAGTTTATTATCTCGTTGATAGTTTGATACAGACTGAATATATTTTACAATATTATATTATATAAATAACATCGTATGGAGAATCCATTGAGCTTTTACGATAAATAAATTATGCAGCAAATAATCCTAATTTTAATGGTTGGTAATTCATAAAATACTCGTATATGTTGCCTATACGAGTATTACGAAATTAAATTCAATTATTTTGAACTAAACAGGATTTAATCGAAAAAAACTAAGCTTTTGTAAAAAGAACGCTCCCTAGCTCAAATTTTGGTTTTTCAATAAAATTGTTTTATTTAATTGTGGGCGTGTCAGTGGGCGGAATTTAGAAATTTTATCTCCCGAGCAATTTTAGGAGTCAAAGATCATATATATTGGATTTTTTCGATAAATTTGTTTTTTTTTTTTAGTTTGTGGGCGGATTTAAAAAATTCTTAAACTTGATTATTTCGGGCCACTGGAGATTATATGGTTAAAATTTCAGCTCACTAAGTCCAGTTTAAAGGCCTTTTTTTTGCGGACAGGCGGACAGACGGACGGACGGACATGGCTAGATCGACATTACTACCGATGCTGAAATTGGGATTTGGCAGATTAATACAATTTTAATGTTGCTTTTCCCAACAAGGTCATAAAACTTTTTCAAATCGTCATTGAATCGGTCCAATAAGTTGGCATAATATTCCCCATTGATTGTTCTTCCCTTTTGAAGGTAGTCAATGTGGATTATCCCGCGTGCATCCCAAAAAACAGTTGCCATAACTTCATTGGCTGACAAACCCACCTTGGCCTTCTTTGGCGCCGATTCACCCTTAGAAACCCACTGTTTTGACTGTTGTTTGGTCTCTGGTGTGTTGTGATGGATCCATGTTTGGTCCACGGTTACAAAACGGCGCAAAAACTCCTCCATATTGCGATTAAACAACGCCAAACCTTCCTGTGAAGTTGTTACACGATTGCGTTTGTAGTCGACTGTGAGCAAACGCGGCACCCATCTTGCGGAAAGCTTTCTCATGCCCAAGTGATCATTCAAAATTGAAACCACTGAGCTATGCGAGATCCCTACGGCTTCCACAATCTCTCGCACTTTCAATCTTCGGTCGGCCAACACCATATCGTGAATTTTTTCGATTGTTTCGGGTGTAGAGACCTCAACTGGGCGTCCAGGACGTTCGGCATCTTCAGTGCTTGTACGGCCACAACGAAATTCAGTAAACCACTTTTTACCATTGAAATCGATGGTGCAGAGTCCCCATAGTATTTTTCAAGCTTAGCCTTGGTCTCGGTAATGGTTTTTTTTCGCAAGAAATAATGCTTAAAAAGCACACGAAATTCACTTTTTTTCCATTTTCTCCTCAAATTAGTGAGTAGTCTGATAAAAATAGCTGTCAAACACAAACTAACTGACGCAGCAAGTTTAAATTTTGACAGGAGTCAACTGACAGATGCCTGTTGACAGGAGCAGTGTTGCCGTTTCAGTAAAGAGGTCAGAAATTCAAAAAGTCACGGACTTATTGACCCGCCTCGTATAAAAAAAACTATGCACAGTACCTACCTTTGGTTATGGGATTGAGGGAATTTTCCAAGGGATTCACAAATCTTCAGCTGCATCCGGCTCGACTGGACCAAAAAATGTTTCTGGTAGATACAACTGTCCGTTGTCTGCTGGGTAATGCGGGCAAGAACACCAAACCGTCTGCCAGCAACTATTCGGCGCTCCGGTGGGTTCTTCTGAATCTGTGGGTGGTAGACAGAAGAGGAAAACACAAGAGGGGGTTTGCAGCACCGAGCAGAACTTTTAATGGAAAAAAAACACAATATCACCTCTGACTTTGATCACGTTCTTAGTTTATTATCTCGTTGATAGTTTGATACAGACTGAATATATTTTACAATATTATATTATATAAATAACATCGTATGGAGAATCCATTGAGCTTTTACGATAAATAAATTATGCAGCAAATAATCCTAATTTTAATGGTTGGTAATTCATAAAATACTCGTATATGTTGCCTATACGAGTATTACGAAATTAAATTCAATTATTTTGAACTAAACAGGATTTAATCGAAAAAAAACTAAGCTTTTGTAAAAAGAACGCTCCCTAGCTCAAATTTTGGTTTTTCAATAAAATTGTTTTATTTAATTGTGGGCGTGTCAGTGGGCGGAATTTAGAAATTTTATCTCCCGAGCAATTTTAGGAGTCAAAGATCATATATATTGGATTTTTTCGATAAATTTGTTTTTTTTTTTTAGTTTGTGGGCGGATTTAAAAAATTCTTAAACTTGATTATTTCGGGCCACTGGAGATTATATGGTTAAAATTTCAGCTCACTAAGTCCAGTTTAAAGGCCTTTTTTTTGCGGACAGGCGGACAGACGGACGGACGGACATGGCTAGATCGACATTACTACCGATGCTGAAATTGGGATTTGGCAGATTAATACAATTTTAATGTTGCTTTTCCCAACAAGGTCATAAAACTAGTCCTTTTTGGTTCCACTTGTTTACGAACAGTAACTAAATCTAACTGTTATCGTAATTTAAATCAAATATAAAGGCTTTCAGTACCAGGGACCTTAGTTCAAAACATAGTTTCATAGAAATAACAACTATGGGTAAAGGAAATTCATTAACCAAGGTGGAAATAAGCCAAATTCGAGCTTACAAGGAGCAAGGCAAATCTATACGTTTTATAGCAGTTAAGATTGGAAGAGAACCAACTGTTGTTCACAACTATTTTTTTTTTTTTTTTATAATAAGCGCGCACTAAAGGGATTTGTTAGGACCCTTATAATGTATTAGCTACACAGCGCGGGCATTAAGGAAATTAGGGTGAGAAGAAAAGGAGAGATGCCGATGCACGTTGGTTTTGAATGGTTGTAGGATGTAATGTGCAGGCAAAATGGAGCGGGGAAGAGCATTCCACATTCGTGTTGTACGGCTGAGGAAAGATTCTTTGAACTTCACTGTACGTCCGAACACAGGCTTGAGGGTGAACTGATGAGCATTCCTTGCATGGCGGGTATTGCGGTTGAAATGTTCAAGGGGAGGAATGCAACTGGCTATTTCGTTTGAGCACTTATGGTGGAAATAACGATAAAATAACGAAAGGCAGGAGACATTACGACGATGACTAAGAGAGTCAATCGATCTCGTGATGTCTCAGTCGCCAATGAGTTTTATAGCGCCTTTTTGGATCCTGTCTAGTAGCTCCAAATAAGTTATTGGTGCACCGGACCAGATATGGGCGTTGTACTCGAGTTTCGGACGAATAATCGCCTTATAAATTGTAGCCAGATCGGATGGGGTGAAATATTTCTTACAACGCTTAAGGAAGCCTAGACATTTCGCGGCGTTCTTGGCGACATCGAATATGTGGTCATTCCAACGAAGGTTGTCATTAACACACATACCGAGAATGGAAAGTCTTTTGGTTTCACCGATGCAAGTGTCATTCATAGATAATGGCAGTGTGCTTTAATGACAGGAGACAGCATTGTGTTTTGGAAGCATTAAATTCCACTCTATTGGTTTTACCCCACTGAGTTATGCTGTTAAGATCGGAATTTAATGAGCTTAACATACGTTTCCGTTCCAGTTCCACACCCGAAGTTGAGGGGCGTGAACCAAGAAACGAATATGAGAAGCTGAGGGTACTGTCATCAGCAAAGGAATGGATTGGATTAGAAGTAACAGACAGGAGATCATTTAAATAAATGAGAAAGAGAGTCGGGGACAGAACAGAGCCTTGGGGGACACCAGCATTTATTTGGTGAGTTGCAGACTTGAAACCGTCCAAAACAACTTGAATTGAACGGTCCGAAAGGTAATTTCTAATCCATTGAAGAAAGGTATCATCGATTCCAAATGCACGCTTTTCGACAAGAGAGCTTGGTGCCAAACTCTGTCAAATGCCTTTGAAATATCAAGGGCAACAATCTTACTTTCACCACCTTGATGAAGAGATCGGTTCCACTTTTCGGTTGTCATCAAATCACCAGTGGACCTGTTGCTGCGAAAACCATACTGCCGGTCATTAAGAAGTTTTCGCGATTCAAGATATTTCATTAGCTGACGGTTTATTAGCGTTTCCATGACCTTAGAAAGAAGGGACGTAAGTGCAATTGGTCGGTAGGAGGAGGGAGAAGAAGATTCGCCTTTTTTTGGTACAGGCTCGACAAATGCTGTTTTCCATCTTCCCGGAAAGAGTCCTGAAGAATAGGACAGATGGAAAGCGAAGAAGAACACCTCTTCAGAACGATAGTCCCATGGAGAATTCTACGCGCTCGAGTACAGGGGGAGACAAAGCACAATCTGGGAGCGTTGAGCTGACTGCAAAGTGAGCAGCAAGCAGATTGGCCTTATCTATAGAGCTGACAGCTGGAATGTCATTGTAAATGAGTGTCGGGATGGATGATGAGGTCGAATTCTTGATGTTTTTAACAAATGACCAAAAGTTTTTACTACCAGTGGGACTTTGTAGTATTTTTTGCCTCAACTTTTGGTCATAGGAGAATTTGACACGATTAATGTGGGCATTGCAGTCATTTCTGGCCCGTTTAAACTTATTACGGCTTTCCTCAGATGAATTGGCTTTGAATAGCCGAAAACTTACCTCTTTTAACCTGATAGCCTCTTTACAGCTCGAGTCACACCACGCGTTAAACTTGGGTTTGATACTTTTTATCCTGTTAGGGATAAAAGACTTCATGCCCAGGTGAATTATGTTTGTGATCATATCAGCAGCAGCATCCACGTCGCTGTCGAGGAAGCACAGCCACCAGTTAAAACTCTTAAAGAAACCATTTAGTTTTTCCCAATTGGCTTTCTCGTATTGCCATACGGTTCTTTTTGGAGTTTGTTCTTTAACTATGTGGTTGGAGTACGAGAAATTCGCTGATATGATACAATGGTCTGACGAACCTAGAGGCGATAATACGTTCAAAGCGTATTTATCGGCGTGAGAGGTAAGAAACAAGTCCAAAGTGTTGGCAGTTTGGCTGCTAATGTCCGGTATTCTTGTCGGCTCATTTACAAGCTGAGTCAGGTTATTTACCTCAGCAAAGATCTCGACGTACCTTCCTTCGGGTGTTGTCTGACCAGAATGTCGAAGCCAGCTTGAATTGTGTATATTGAAATCGCCCGCAATAACGATTTCAGAACGAGGATGAAGGGTCACAATTCTTGTAATGGAATCAGACAGCTATCTTATCTTAAGGACCCTGGAAACTATGGAAAAAAAACACGGAAAGGTGAAATAATCAGAGCAACAACAATTCGACGACTCTGTTAAGGTCTGCTGTTACCAGAGTTACTGAAACGGTTGGTCACTTACCTACACTTACCTACCGTCGAAGGCAATAGTCAACCAAGCACGTGGATGACATTTTAGAGGAAGGGTAGATTGCGTCTAAAAATGCTAAAATATAGCCAAATGTCTTTTTAAAGAAACATTCAATTGAATATTGACATCGAGTTTGACGACTTTAGAAAAAAAAACATATATTTTTTTAATTGTTCATTAAAGTTTATTCATTTGAGAAAAACAACATGTGTCTAGTTTCCATTAAGCTGAATAGAATGCGTCGCTCCGCGTCATCCAGTCTTCGTGTTAGCTGTTAAGGTCCGTCCTCTTAGAAGTTGTAATCAAAATTTCCGTAATGCTCGTACTTATTGGGGTAGTACTTTCCGAACTTTTCCTGGTGGTAGATCTTGACAGCCTTGACGTACATGTTGGGAACAAAGAATTCTTTAACGTTCTTAATCTTCCTGTCAAATGGATAACCGAAAGGATGGTTGTCAATGTGACGAGTTCCAGAGCCGATGCCGCAGGTGAAGCTTTGGTCGTAGCTTGAATGTTCCTCGTGATCGGCGTTGTATTGGCTGATCATGAAGAACATCTTCATTGGCATACCCTTGACCCATCCATGTGGCAAGATCAGCCTGTCTGGGAATCCGCAATGAGGTTGAGAGATCGACAATGGGAATTCCTGTTTTCCTTCGTAGGCCAGCATGATGTACTTGTACAATTCGGTGTAAGTTGTGGTGTCATTGACGGTGTAGTCAAAGTCGTACGAATAACGATGGAGTACGTTCTCTCCAACAACCAATTTAGCGACGAATTCATCGAGTTCCATGAAGTTTTCGCGATTCTCGAAAAGATCAATCTTATGGTGGTTTTCATCAAAGTCCGGGGCGAGGAATGTCCTTACAACAACGGTTTGCTCCTTGTTAGAGTTGACCTTGAATGTGAAGTTAAAAGGTTCGTGATTGAGACGCACTTGACGAGCTAGGTAAGCCTTGTCGCAGAAGAAGGCTCCGTCGCGGCTCGACATCTTCTCGTTCACCAGATTGGTAATATCGCTGTCAACCAGATCGAAGTAGGTTCTAAGGTAGCTGACTTCTACGTCATTGAATGCAACACCTGGCACGATGAGTTCATCACGTGTGTACGATGGGAAGTGGTGTGTGAAACTGTAGAATGCTTCGAGGGTCATCTTGAAGAGGCTGTAAGTGATAGGATCACGGAGCATGGTCTCATAGTTAAACAGGACATTTGGCTTGACAATGAAGTCATTGACATCTCCACCGGCTAGGTAGACGGAAGCGAGTGTGTACCAATATCCAAAGAATTTTCTGTCCAGGTTGTCGATGGTGCCCTGCAACAAATCGCCGATGTACTCGACGGATTCCGGCTTAGTTAAATCGACCGAAAATCCATTTCTTGTCACGTACATGCCAGAGTCGATGATGTTATAGATTCTGTGTTGGATATTCTCAAGCTTGTTGTAAAGTGCGTAGTTGTTGGATGACTCAAACTCGTAATAGTTCTTCCTGTATGAGAAACCGTTGCCATTGTAATCGATCATCTGTGGATTGTATCCGGACTGGTAGATACCGTCGAATGAGAGTTCATCAATTTCACCCAAGCCGTGGGATAGACGTTCCATGTAGTAGCGGGCCAACAGCTGCTGTACGGTGTGAATCCACCACTCCCCTCGTCGGTCCTTGTTCAAATTGAATTCCTTACCCAGCACCTTGGAGTAGTCCATGTTCAAGTAGTACCAGTAGGCGTTGAAACCAACATCCTCAGTGAAGTAGCTTAGTTTAGATTCCTCGTTGAAAGCCTCAATATCGCGGGTGTAATCTACTGGATAGAAGACGGCTTTAACCTCATCTAACACGGCCTTGTAGTTGGGATTCTTGTTGAAGATCTCGATGTTGTCACGGAATAGTGTCTTCTCCTCCAAATGCCAGTCTTGCTCTAAACCCATGAGTTTCCACCATTGCCATGTCTTAAAGTCCTTCTGGTAGAATCGCTTTCCATAGAACTTGTCGGGGTATTCTTGGTCGTAGATTGTCTTCAATTCTTTCTCGAGCATGATCTGTTTGTTGAAGAAGTCCCAGTTGAATTTCTCAGCTTGGTAGACGAGTTCGCTGTTGAAGAACATCTGTGGGAAGATCTCGTAGATTTGGGGAAGAATAAGCCCATTTGTGTCTGGACGATGGATGACAGCAAGAGTTAAAGCGTAAACGAACATGCCTTCGTTGACATTTATACGAGCCCACGCAACGTTTTGCACGAATGTCTCGTAATCCTTGGCATAGTAGAAGAAGTTAAATAGGCCCAACCCAGAAAGGAAATGCTGCTTGTGAGTAGCACTGAAGTACTCTCCCCTGGGAAGAAGTCCACCCACTTTGAAGGAGTCGTAGAAGTTGTGCATTTGCTCATCGTATTGCTAAAAAAAGTAAAAGGCATTAGGATGAAGGACACACTTTTAAACACTCAAACAAACTCACTTCGTATTTTGACTTTTCCACAACCAGATTGTTGCCAAGTTTAATGTATTCTTCGAATTGTAGGGGCTGATTGATGAGGTACACGATCTCAAAGAGAAACTTTTGCTTTGCGAGGTAAGCCTTGTCAACTAAGGAGAGCATTCTTAGTGGAAAAACATTATGAAGAGAAAAATAAAATAACTTACCATTGATGTTGTTCTTGTTGTTTTGAACGCTAGCTGCGTGAACACCCGCAATAGCCAAACAGGCTAAAACTACGAGAGTGAATTTCATGGCCGGGGCTGGTGCTGGTTTTGCTTTTCTAGTCCAAAGTAGGTGGTATTCACAACAGAACTCCAACTTCAACTGTCTTGGTCATGCATTCTAAGCGGTTTTTATACACAAGAAATACACCTAGTTGCGGATGCGATAAGCGATTTTTTGTTTGTTTTGCATTCAACAGATTGCAATTAAAAAGAAATCTTTCGCCATAATCAGGCTTGACCTCTCTAACTTTCGCGATGACTTTAATGTTGTGCATATTTTTAGGTATCTGCATTGTAACAGCGTCGTTGATGGTTTTTAAGATGGTGGTCGACCGCAACTGAAACCGAATGTTATCACCTCGTGGACCTAATAGCCTTGAATTTGTTTGCTGGAAGCAGATATATTGCTTGAGAAAAATATGACAGCGGAAAAACTCAAGCGCATGATTGTACATTTATTATTTTTAAAAACTTGCTAATATTTCGCACGTAGCAGAATCTATTTTCGAACTCAAATTCTGCTAAAAGAAACATGTCACCTTAGAAACAAGAAAACAATTGTCAAAATTTTCTACTTCTAAGGAGAGCCAATTCAGTATATCTCTCTTAGGGCCGTTGGCTGAAATATTTAAATTCAACATAAGTTCTTATGTGACAGTTTGGCAGTAGGAAGAAGTAGCACACAAGCGTTTATGTTGAACATAAATATTTTTTTCTTTTCAGCAAACCGTCCTTTAATAAAGATTTAAGATTTGATGAATGTTGAAAATCGTGTTCTGTATCTTTTTTGGGTTAAGAACAAATTTCAACAATAGTAACCATTAAACAGATACACATAGTTTTCTTTGATGTACAGTTATTTTTGATTTATAGTATTTCTCACAGTGCCACCAAAAAGAAAAACCTTTAATATGGCTTCGTTTCGGGTTTTTTTGGAAAAAAAAAATTAGATACGGCAACTGATAAGTTTTTATTTAGATAACTTTAGAGATACAGTATATTAACACCATGTAGAATATAATATTCAAAATAAAATGCTTTATTTAAGGCCAAGTAAATTAAAAAATAAAACGTTATAATGATCCAATATGGAAGCATTTGAATTATTTTTAATAGTTTTTATTAGAACAAACAATATTTGCTTTTGCACTGCTTCATTTCAATTTGTCTATTTGCTTTTGCACACTTTGCAATTTAATTTTATATCGAAAGGATATAAAACATCAAATGATATAAAAAACTTTACACAGCTCAAACTTGCATCCGATCACTTTGGCTGCCCTTACAGAACTACCGAGCTACCGAGTAACTTGTGAAGCAGAATGCATTCCGTCGCACGGCTTCGCGTTGCTCTGTCAAAAATAAATACACCCAAGTTCAAGGTTAGGAGCAGGGATGTTACGGAGCTTTGACTCCGAATCCGATATGTCGGAACCTCCGATATAACCTACATCTCTGAATCCGCTTCCGGTTCCGATATAATTAAAATTGAAGCTTTTCGCACCACCGTCGGAGACGACCGACAAACGTCAAAGCCTGATCGAGTTGCGACACGTTACGATACGTTCGTCTTCTGACTCTTTTATTTGTTTACATCAGTATATTTGCATTGAATTTGAATATAATGGAGAAATGCGTGTCAAGTGGACAGAAGATCCTTTGTTGCAGTGAAAAGTAAATACAAAGTTCCAGGTTTCGAAGCCAATCGTGCGATAATTTGTGTCTGTTCCACTAGGGTCCGTTCCTAAGGGAACAAATTTTCAGTGGATCTGGTTTGATTACAACCCACTACGAAACAGATTGGATGGCGACAAAACAGCTAAAGTTGCTGTTTATAAAATATAATTTACCAATTTAAAAATTTGAAATTCAGTTTTTGTTTATACAAACAATGGTGTCTATCTTGTTTTTCTAATGAAAATAGATTTCATAAAATTTAATATATTAATAATTTGATTTTGGGATCGCGGCTTCCGACTCCGTCTTATCGGAGTCAGCCTCATGCCGACCTCCGTGACATACCTAGTTGGGAGCACATTGGGTCGTTTCGCATTTGGTCATCGTTGTCACATTCAACTTTTAACTTATAACGGGCGTCGTATGGGACAGTGCATTGTTTTGTATGTATAAGACGCGTCCCACGTGAAACAAAATCTCTGAGCGCACTCAGTCGCTCATCAAAAGAAATTGAAAAATAAATCCATACAATTTTTATCTTGGAAACCTCCGGAAAAAATCGACTTTAAAGTCGGATATGATAGCATTCATCATCAGGAGCTCTACGGAGGAGCAATGGCCGAATTTGGGATGCCCGCAAAACTGATCCAGTTGTGTCGCCTGGCACTTGAAAACAAGCTGTGTAATGTGCAGTTTGGAAGCAGCTCTTCCGAATTATTCCAAACTTGTACCGGATTTGGGCAAGGAGATGCGCTATCATGTGACTTCTTCAATCTTGCTTTGGAGGAAATAGTGCGAAGGGCAGATGTCCACACGAAAGGCATTATCTTCAATAGGTCCGTCCAGCTACCGGGGTATGCGGACGATATCGACATCATCGGCCGTTCCCAGCGTGCCGAGTTAGAGGCTTTCGCGGCGATTGAAGAAGGGCGAAATTGGTTGGTCTTGAAGTAAATGAGCACAAGACCAAGTACATGCTATCAACAAACAAACAAACATTTGTTCCCTGCCTATGACAAAACGTCACTGTTGATAGCAATAACTTCGAGGTAGTTAAGGAGTTCATCTACCTAGGAGTAAACATCAACTCCACGAATGTCACCTTAGTACCTTGGGAAAGCGCTGCTACTTCGGTTTAGCAAAACAATTGTTTTCAAAACTCCTCACTCGAAGCACAAAATTCATGCTCTTTCGAACCCTAATCCTATACCAGTCCTGCTTTATTGTGCCGAGTGCTGGACGATAAGTAGAAAAGGGGAGCTAATATTGGGTTATTTTGAAAGAACAATACTTCGTCGGATATTAGGGTCTGTGTGCGAGGGCGGCGCGCACTCTATGAACTGTACCAAGATGTGGATGCAGTCAAAAAAGCTAAATCACGTCGATTACATTGGCTCGGCCACATTGAGAGAATGAACAATTACGCGCCATCCAAGAGGATCTTCGACTCCCAGCCCCCTGGTTAGAGAAGGCAAGGAATAGCGAACCTCCAGGATCGCAGAGGATGGAAGGTTGCAATATCTCTGGCAGATACTCTTCACGGGTCCGGAGCCCGTTAAGTAAGGTAAGTAAAAAAAATTCTGAGCGGGTCAGAGACATCTCTTCGTAAGACACGTAACGTCCCTTTTGTTTGCCCTTAAGCTGTCTGCCCACCTGTCAAAAATATAAGAACGCGTTCACACTTCAAAATAGCCAAAGGTATATAGACTACACGCTATGTTCTTTCGAGTTGAAATGTTATTTTGTTCTGCGCATCTACGTGACGTGTATCATGAAATTTGACGTTTTGTTTTTTTTACATCACCACCACCTACCAGAAACAGTAAAGGAAATCAACATTCTTTGGCAAAAAGTAAGAAAACCTGTATTTATATTTAATTCATAGTTCGCAGTCCAGTTCAATCGTTCAGTCATAATTAAAATAGTTTTTATGTAATTGGGATCCACTTCCAATGACGAAATTGATGACGAGCTTGCTTACTAACCACAGTAAAACCTGCGTAAGTTAGGCACCTGCGGTGCAGGAATTTTTGGCCAACTTAGAGACAAAATGTAAAAATTTGTGGCCAAGTTCCAAGATAGGCCGGTGGTCAACATAAAACGATATTTTGAGGATCATTTGTTTCTGGTACAGTTGAACTTTGACAGGGGCCCGACTTACAAGGGTGGCCAACTGGACAGGTTTTACTATATCTGCATCGGTCATCGACTCAAGCTTTGTAAAGGAACTGGATTAGATCGAGGATGAAGAACTGACTCTTGCATTCACGCTATCCATTCTTTTGTTGCTTTAAGATTTACTTGAATAGAAGAAGTTGGCAACTTACAGTCAGGGAAATCTTTTAATTTGGAGACTTTGATGAGGCGCTTTATGAACAACTATAACCGAGTCCTTGTTGGTTTGAGCGTTTTTTCTTTTTGTGTTGGGAATTCGCTGGAAGTAAAAAATCATCGAAAAACATTGCAGAGCTAGTACGCGAGGGATGCTTCTGCAATAGTGAGAGACTTTAACTCATCTAAAAAAAACTCCCGGGGGACTGACATTCGCCATCCCGATTGAGATTGCACCTAGTCGATGACTAATCGGCAATTTGTTTTTGAACTACATATTTGTTGAATTTAACAGATAAATCCGCCGTTTGTCGGATTTCTAAACTTTTTTTTTGTTTGAAATCAATACCTGATTTCTTAGCCCTAGCTAACTCTTATAGATCAAGAGGTTTTACCCGTCTCAATCTCCTCAATGCATTGTCATTATTTAATAGTTCTGTTATTTCTGTGTTTACGTGGTTGAGAAGCCTACTTCTTTGCCTTTAAGCAACTTTCTTTACACCATTTCAACATTTAGATCTTTATGCAGATCGGCATTGCGTATGTACCAAGGTGCATTAATTATGCATGCCCACAACTGGAGCCCGTAGGTCCATACTGGTTTCAGAACTTGCGTGTATAGCAATAACTTATTGTAGTTAGACAGGGATGAATATCTCCCAATAAGCCAATACATTTTACTGTATCGCATCTTCAACCCATTTTTTTTTAACGTGCGCTTTCCAACGCAGTTTAGCGTCTAGAGTCATGCCTAGATATTTGCCTGTGTTTAAATATTCCACTACATTGTTGTTAATGTAGACTGGAATGTGTGGTACCTTTTTATACGTAAAATTAATATGGACTGACTTAAGGTCATTTAATCTAATCTGCCATTTCTTAGTCCATTCTGAAATATTGTTTATTGCTGTTTGAAGCTTTTTTGTTGTTGCTCCCACAGCAAGGACAGCTGTGTCATCTGCAAAAGTAGCTATGGTGGTTTCTTCACTTTCAGGCAGATCGCTAGTGAAAAGTAGGTATGGAACTGGACCTAGCACACTGCCTTGCGGTACACCAGCTTTAATCTCTCTTAATGTTGAGTACTGTGCATCTTGTTTAATTCTGAAGAATCTATCTGATATATAAGACTCCAGAATGGTCGCATACTGCTTCGGCAGTTGCTTTTGTAGTTTGTGTATCAGTCCTTTGTGCCAGACTTTATCGAAAGCTTGTGCTATATCAAGAAATACTGTAGAGCACACATTTTTCTCTTCAAATGCTTTTTCGATTCTATCTGTGAGTCTATGCACCTGATCAATGGCAGAGTGCTTATTTCTAAATCCAAATTGGTGAATTGGGACTAGCGATTTGGGCGATATGAGGTAACTTCGTTATGTGGTTTGCCTGGTTTAGGTATCATTATTACCTCCGCGACTTTCCACATGCTTGGCACATATCTTAATTTAAATGCAGCATTAATAATCTGCGCTAGTTTTTTTAAACATTTTCGTGGAAATTGCTTCAAAATTTCTTCTGTAATTAAATCAAACCCTGTGGCCTTTTTTATATTTATGCTTTCTTTAATTTCTTTGGCAAGTTCTTTAGCTATTACCCGCCGAATAGGTGTATCTTCTTCGCACCTTATTTCGAGTCCTTAATAACCTTTATCTTCATAAGGTTTGGATACGTCTTCAAGATACTCAGCGAAAGTGTTTGCTTTCTCTTGGTTGCTTTTCGCCCAGTTACCTTCTCTGGTTTTTACTGGCGGAATGTGAGCTATTGGAATGTTCATTTTCTTCGTTGCCTTCCAGAACGAGTAGTCGGTACTAACATCATTTGTAAGACTTGTGAGGTAAGTTTTCAAAGACTCATTATTGAATTCACTTAGAGATTTTCTGAGCTTATAATTTAAGTTGTTCAGTGTGGTCTTGTCGCTTGGCGCCCTTGTCTGTTGCCAGCGTTGTTTAGCTTTCCTCTTTTCTGTAATAATTTCACAAATTTGGGGATAGTTTTTTTTGATCTTTTTTGTTGTTTTGGGAGTGGCAGCCCACGCAGCTTTTTGTATTCTGAGCGTCAATATTTGGACTGCTTGTTCTAGTTGATCTTCTGTTTAAATAGCTGGTGATAGTTGGATACTTTCTTCCAACTTCTGTCTGAAGTAGTTCCAATCAGTCTGTCTATTTACTAGTTTTGGGCTATGGTCTTTTATTATTATTTTATCGCTAAGTGTTAAGAGTATAGTGGAATGATCTGATTGAAGATCAGGTCCTTCCTCTATGCTTATTTTATTTGAAGATATATTTTTTGATCGAAAGAAGTCGACAAGATATGGGGTTTTATTTCTATCTGTTGGCCAATAGGTAGGTTTTCCCGTTGAGTGATATTTGGCGCCATCTTCTTTAATTGCTTCATATAGTTCTCTGCCTCTAGTATTAGTTAATCTAGATCTCCAATACTTATTTTTGGCGTTAAAATCCCCTCCCGCGATTAATCTATTGCGAAATATGCGGAAAAGACTTTTAAAATCATTTTTCTGTAGTCTATAGCTAGGAGAGCAGTATACTGCTGCAACAGATATTTGCCAACTGCTCGTTTCTACACATATGGAAATTCCTTGGATGGCACATGATTGGAATTTTGCTTCTATATGGTGTTTTAATGTATTCTTTATTAACACTGCGGCCCCACCTTTTGCACAGTTATAAGGATGTGGGGAGTGATAGAAATCATATCCTTGCCGTTTAAAGTCAGTAATCAATTTAAAGTGCGTCTCTGAAATGAGACATAACATCTATCTGGTGTATGTCAAGAGTCACTTGCATCTCGTCCTTGCGACTCTCGATACCATTAACATTCCGTTCTAGAATTTTTATTTTATTCATCATGTCTGTCTTTTGGTAACAGCTCTTTTGTTGCTGTTTTGTCTCTCTAACAACAATATTCTATCTAATATCGTTTTATTCGATTTTTCCATGGAGCCAATCCTGTTTAGGATTTGTTTCATGAGGTTTTCCACGCCAGTGTTTGGCTCTATTTTGCGTTTTACTGTTGTATCTGCTGGTATTTGAGTATTTATTGATGCTGCCAGAGCAATGCCATTTTTGGACCAGCCGTCTTTTGTCTCGGGACCTTTTTGATTATCGCTTGGTCTTAAGGCTTTTCTTTCTGTGGGCTCTTTTGCAAGTCCTTTTAACTGTTTGCTCATCCTTAGTTTGAGCATCAATGGCGCTGTTTTCCGATTGCGAATACTTTTATATATAGTGGAAGGAAAAGAAGAAAAATATCTGTAATGTTGTTTTATGGTTTGGGTAGGCACTGATCGGCATAAGCCTGGCAATGCCCCGTGTCCACATCAATTGTTCTTCTTTTGTATCCCCGTGCTAACCACCTTAAGTTATGCATTGAGTTCCTCAAATAATGTTGAGGGAAAAAGTGAAATGAATGAAAAGGACCTACAATCTTATGCCGACTTCGACTGTCATTTATTAAAGTGGATACCCTTTGATGCTTGTCAGACCTTTGCCAGGGGTGGGGCAGTGAAAAACAATTAATGTCTTACCAGTGTGATTTGAACCCCTCGCTCAGTCGTCCAACGCATAACCACTGAGCCACTGCAAAATGATTTTTGAAACACAAACTTGTCGCAAAGGAACAAGTGATCTTTTTAATAAATAAAAATGTGATTCCGAACTAGTTTTAAACTTTTGGTTGTTTTGCGTTTATTAAGATCTGTCAGAACGCCATGTTGAAATAAGCTCAAGGGAACTACATACGAGACCTTTTGCCCTTAGTCGCATTTAACGACAAGCGGTTTTTTCTGGGGGGAGCGGTGCAGTCATTTTCTTAGCCCATCCCTTCACGGGAAACAGACACCGAAATGACCACTCTAACCTTAACTATATCATAACGCCTAAACTGCAGCTCGGCCTAAAATCTATCTTTCGACTAACTTAAGATAAAATGTTTTATTAAAAACCAAGTAAAAGGTTTAAACTTTTAATTATATGTTTTTTTATATCCTATTCTAAGGGTATATTAATTTTGACGCATAGTTTGTAACATACCTTAATATTGGCCGTAGACCCCTAAAAGTTACTATATTTATGATCAGCATCGATAGTAATGTCGATCTAGCCATGTCCGTCCGTCCGTCCGTCCGTCCGTCTGTCGGCAAAAATTAGGCCTTTAAACTGGACCTAGAGAGCTGAAATTTTAACCATTACTCTCTAGGGTCCCGAAATAATCAAGTTTACGAATTTTTGAAATCCGCCCACAGACACGCCCACAAACTCAAAAAAACAAAATTTTGGAAAAAATAGAATTTTGAGTTAGAAAGCTGAAATTTGTTATATATGATATATTGCTCCTAAAACTGCTCGGGATAAAAAAATTTCAAAATCCGCCCACTGACACGCCCACAAATAAATAAAACAATTTTTTTATACCCTATTCTAAGGGTAGGGGAACCCGGGGCATAACAGGCACCCGGGGTAAAATGGGCCCCCTCTTTATTTCTCTGTTGAGTAAAGTGTCAACTCCGAAACTAAATATGTCTTCCTTAAATCATCGGTGGCAATTCGGGGAAAACCCGTCTCTGAACAAAATTGCCACGTGTTCTCTGTTTTGGCTAAAAGAAGATTTTTCATTGAGTTGAAGTTATTTTCAAGTGAAATAAAGAGTGTTTTTTTGTAACAAATATCTATTTTATACTAGATTTTCATCCTTTAATATCAAAGTAAGTAAATAAAGCTGGTATTAATTAAATTATTTCCGTTTTAGAGTTAAATTGAAAAGAATTTTTTACAGATTTTTTGTAGAATATGATATGGGGCAGAATGGACGAGGCATAATGGACATGGATGCCCATTATGCCCCATCTGTTAATCCGATACCAATGGATGCACTGTTATCCTCTCCAGAGCCCGATTTGACAAACAATGATGCACCAACGTCATCAACTTCATTCCAAAAGTTTTCTCCATCTCATATTGCAGCTGTTCCCAAAGCACCAGCTAAAAAAAGAGTTTCTAAGCGCAGGGGAAGACTGCAATAATTACAAGCTCTCCTTACAAGGCGCAGCTGGAGGCTGAGTCCACGAAGTCCAAGCCTCTTGTTATGCAAAAGAAAAAAGCCTCAACAAAAAAGAAAACTACCAGGAAGGAAGAATCTTCAGAAAGCGAGGAGGACGAAGAGTGTCTTTATTGTGGGCATTTATACTCCCAGTCTACAGAAGGACGGGTTTCCTGCAGATCATGTGGTAAGTGGGCACATTGTTCTTGTGCTGGAGAGGATGATGTTGACGATGAATGTAGCCACATTTGCTCCCGTTGCAACCCAGTTTAGCTTTGCGCCCGTCATGCCCCACATATGTCCATTGTGCCCCAGTACCGGGGTAGAATGGGCAAATTTTATCATTTACTAAAATTAATTTAACATACTGAATTATTTTTTTTTATTTATTTTTCTTTTGTGTACTAACGTATTTATCAATTTTCTATCTAATAAAATTGTTTTGGAGAAAATAAACACATTTTTGCAGTTTTTATAACAAGAAATCCTTAAGGGGCCCGTTATGCCCCGGCTTCCCCTATATTAATTTTTGAAAATCCAAAGTTTGAGCTAGGGAGCTGAAATTTATAATATATACTCCCTATGGCCCCTTTATACTCATGTGTAAATATTTTCAAAATCCGCCCACTGACACGCCCACAATTATTTTTTTTTTTTGAAAATTCAAAGTTTGAGCTAGGGAGCTGAAATTTATAATACATATATACTCTCTACGGGCCCTTTATTCTCATGTGTTAATTTTTTTTTAAATCCGCCTGCTGACACGCCCACAATTAAATAAAACAATTTTATTGAAACACCCAAGTTTGAGCTAGGGAGCGTTTTTAAATGTTATATAACAAAATATGTAGAGCGTTCTTAACAATTCCACCATACTTAGACTTTTGTCACGCCCACTTATGAGGGATAGGAATAAGAATAGGGTATCCAACAGTTCGCCCAAGCGAACTGTAGCCCGTCCCTATGTTTTTATATTAAAACACTTAGGGCTACCTATTTTCCAAAAGCCGTTCCTAACAATGGAGAAGTACCCGACATTACTGCCCCCTCCGCTGCACTGGGCATCTTACTGCATCTGACACCCCTGGATATTTTTAGCAGGCAAATAGCTGCCTGTTCCGCTGTCCGCTTAAAAGCCACCTCACAGTGGATCAATACGAACATTGGCCACTCTATCATTCTGGACTCACTTGGGCCCCTACCAAGGAACTACACCATACCCCAATTACAGTTCGAGAAGAATTTCCAAATCAATATCCCCACCAGATCATTCTGGGAGGATGATGCATTCACGGAAGATAAATCGATCCACTTCTACACCGACGGATGAAAAACTAGTGATGGGGTAGGTGGGGGTGTTTTCTCAGAAAGACTAAATATCAGTCTCTCTTTCCGTCTTCCTGATCATTGTAGCGTGTTCCAGGCGGAAATCATGGCAATTGAGGAAGTCTTGTCGTGGCTGAAGAGAAATGTGATATCCGCTAAGGACATCCGCATATTCTCGGATAGTAAAGCCGCGCTAATGTCCCTGGTCCCAGTCTCTTCAAATTCCATCGTAGCCATAGACTGCCGTTTATCTCTTGAGGAGATGGCAGAACAGTTCAATATTCACCTCTTTTGGGTGCCGGGGCACAGAGACATCCCAGGGATTTGTAGGCCGGATGAACTCGCCAAAAATGAAATCGCATTACCTCTTTTACCTGAGAAAGGTTTTCTAGGTATGTCTATCGCTACTTGTAAGCTTATGTTCAAGCTATCCGCAGTCGAGAGTACAAAACTCAGGTGAACAGGTAGTTTATTTTATTTATTTCATTATTTCATATCAAGAAACTTAAACATAAAGTATAATATAATTCATTTTAATAGTGAGCTTTAAGTTTTTTGATTGAAATAGTTTTGTACAATCTATTGTCTATTAAATGACAAGAGGCGAATGTACCTAACGGTTATATAAAAATGAAATACAAAAAACTATTGATGGGGAAAACAAAACTCAGTGATCATTTAAAAAAGAAAAATTAAATAAAGTTTTTTTTTTTTTTTAAAGCAAAGAAAAGAAACATCAAAATTGTTACACTAATGGTGTAAAAAAAGCATCTATTTCGGAATGGTTAAACGAGACAAGCCATTTTTTTATACTACTTAAGAATACTGTTTTCACTCTCTCGCACCTAAGTTTTTCTGGTAAATTGTTAAACAAACGAGGAGCAGTAACATAATAAAAACGCGAAAAAGGTGTTTTGTGGATTGTTGGAACATTTACGAAGTTTCTGGTATTGACTCGCAAGTTATGACTATCGTGAGCTCTAACATCATACTCGTAGTACCCGGAATTTTCAAAAAATATCTTTAAAACTTTGTAGCAGTACAGGTGCCTTAAAGGAAGAAGTTCGAGTCTCTTGAACAACTCAAAACTGGGGGTTCTACGATTAACTCTACACATAATTCTTATTGCATGCTTCTGTTTAATCAGCAGTGGTTCTATAGTGTTAAAATAAGTGCCACCCCAGCAGGAAATTCCATACTGCAGTTTTGATTTTAAAATACCATTATAAACCAATTTTAAAATGGGTAGTTTGCAGTACATGCTAACGTGGAATAATTGCCTTACAACTCCATTTAAATACCGTTTCAAATATGACGTATATGCCTTCCAACTAAACTCATAGTCGAAT
The DNA here is from genome assembly GCA_949715645.1 of Portevinia maculata. Lineage (NCBI taxonomy): Eukaryota > Metazoa > Arthropoda > Insecta > Diptera > Syrphidae > Portevinia > Portevinia maculata. Next base: position 191,297,524 of record OX454527.1, on the reverse strand, counting down.
ATAATACCTAGGTATTTAATGCTGTCAACACGCTCAATTAAAAAGCAACCGTCACTACAGCTTACCAGACTATCAAACGATATATTCCCATCTCCCAAACAAAATCGACAACAGCTTGGTGAGTGATAATATAAAGGCAACTCCTCACAGACAACACCCTTGATATTAAATACCATGAATTTCGTTTTGTTGCTGATAATTAGTTTATGAGACTTAAACCATCGTCGTAGTACAAGGTGGCGCAAAAATAACCTTCCGTTGTTTTTTGGCTGTAATTTAAAAAAAAATGAAAAACTTTGATTCTTCTTGTGGATTATTTTTATTTGGTCTTTTAATTTTTTTTACATCAAGTCGAGAATATGATGTCATGTAAATGACCGCCGCCACAGTTGATTGTCATTTGAGCCCTTTTTATGGCATTTTCCATCACTTTGGCCAAAACTTCCGGCGATAGGTCCTCATATTGTTGACGGATATTGTCTAAGAGATGCAAGAGTCTGAGGCTTGTTGACATAAACCCGCGACTTCAAAAAGCCCCACAAAAAGAAGTCTGGAGCGGTCAAATCAGGCGATCTTGCTGGCCAGTGCAAATCGCCAAAACGGGAGATTAGGCGCCCGGGAAATGCATCCTTCAGCATATCGGTTGTGGCACGTGCAGTGTGTGCCGTTGCACCATCCTGTTGGAACCACATGTTTTCCAATCCCAATTCATCAAGTTGCGGCAAAAAGAACTCGTTGATCATTGCTCTGTAGCGCTCACCATTCACAGTAACCGATTGCCCCGCGACGTCTTCGAAGAAAAAAGGTCCGATGACTCCTCCAGCGAAAACAGCACACCATACAGTGACTTTGAGCGGGTGTAATGGCTCTTCGTGGGTTACACGCGGATTTTCAGTGCCCCAGAAGCGTAAATTTTGCTTATTTACGTACCCGCTAAGATGGAAATGGGCCTCATCACTCATGATTATTTTTGATGAAAAATCATCTTCCTCTTGGTGGTGATTAAGGATGGCTTGAGCGTATGTTAGACGCGATTGGCGATTGGTCAGCAGCTAACAGCTGATGCACCGTCTGGACTTTGTACGGAAACATCTTTAAATCTTGTACCAAAATTCGCTGTAAAGACCGTCGACTGATACCCATTTGCGTGGCACGTCGTCTGGTCGATGTCGACGGCGCTTCCATGACATCTTCGGCTACAGCAGCAATATTCTCTGCAGAACGGCTACTCCGGGGTCTGCCACGCCTGGCAGCATCTCGTGTTGTGCCAGTCTCTTCGAGGCGAGCGGCTAAACGTCGCAGTGTTTCACCAGTAGGCGTTGGACGGGTAGGAAATCTGCGACGAAATTCACGTTGTGCCAAAGTCACCGACCGATTATTGCTCAAATATATAGTCACCAATATTCCGCGTTCTGGAGCAGTGTAGCGTAACATTGTTTATTAACGTATATTTCGCATGTGTTTACTACACAAATGTCAAAACAGAACTGACATTAGGGGCCAATCGCAAAATTTATAGCATTTTCTGATAGGAGGATTACTTTTGCGCCACCTTGTATATCTAGGTCATAATTAACATCGGCAAACATATCAAGATAGCTCTTATTGGAATAGGAAAGAGCAGTATCATCAGCAAATGCCCTTAAAAGGTTGAATGAAGAGCGAGTTGACATAAATTAAAAATAGTATCGGACCCAAGACTGATCCCTGAGGAACACCTATATTTGAAAAAGGTTGTGAGCTAAAAACATTTTTGACCTTTACCACTTGCTTACGATTTTTTAAATAAGAGGCAAACCAGTCATAAATAAAACCTCTAAAACCTGCATTAAATAATTTATTTAGTAACAGAGTATGGTTCACCATATCAAAAGCCTTTGTAATGTCAATAAATAAAGTAGAAGGAATTTGAGAAGCATTTAAACTGTTAGGTATATATTTCCCCAGATAATTTTAATAAAGCAGTTTCAGTTGATCTACCGCTTCTGAAACCAAACTGGGAATCATTAAAGAAATGAGTTTTGTCTAAGAATGATAATATTCTAGATTTAATTCCTTTTTCAATAATCTTCGAAAAAACGGATAAGATGGAAATTGGACGATAATTATTTAATGTCATTGTATCACCTTTTTTATGAAGTGGTAACACTACAGCTGTTTTTAGAGACTCAGGAAAAACACCTGCTAAGACACAAAAATTAAAAATAAAACATCAGTTCGGTCTGTACTCTTAGCCGATCTAGACGCATTCTAGCATCAGCAGTTTCGATTTTTCACAGTCCGTTTTTTTTTTTCTGCCTTACAACCAAAATTGCAAAACGTCGTGCTAATACTTTTGAGGATTCTATATCCTCAACAAGTAAAATGTCGCGCCGTGGCAATTATTTTGGGCCTCTTCAATCACATCCAGACACGGATAATGAAGAAGAAATGCCCACAAACCAAGAACAACAAGTGTCAAAAAAAATACCAATTCCTCCAATAAAAATTTTGCACAAAAATTGTGAATTTGTTCATCAATTCTTAAAAGAAATAAAGATTAGTGACTATTCCATTCGAAAGATTTCGATTGGAATAAAAGTGTTTTGTGAATCACTTAATTCATACAATTCTTTAATTAGTTCTTTGAAATCAAACAAATGTCAATTTTTCACTCATGGCCTTAAAAGTGAAAGGTCTTTTAAAGTTATTCTCTTCGGTCTAGATGAATACTCTACTGACTCTCTTAAAACAGAACTATCATCGCTTGGACTTAAGTGTAAAGAAATTAAAGTTATAAAAAAGCAGCACGAAAAGTACGTCGAATTTTTTTATATTGTTTATTTTGAAAACGGCTCAATTCGACTAGCCGATCTGCGAAAAAACATTAAATCGATTTTCCGCACACAAGTCAGATGGGAGTTCCAACGACGTGCAAAAAATAACATTACACAGTGCCACAACTGCCAAATGTGGGGGCATGGTGAAAAGCATTGCAATGTAAAAACCTTCTGTGCAAATTGTTCAGGTAACCACAAGACAAACACCTGTACTTCTACCGCCATCTCCAAATGTGCAAACTGTGGAGGAAATCACAAATCTACGGACGAAACATGTAAAAGTCGCGCGGAATATGTTCAAATAATTGCAAAAACGACACAAAATCCGTCTCACATGCGTTTCCGCAATTCTATTCCATCGCGACCAAAGCGAGAACCAGCAGTGACAACCAAATCGTTTAACTACAATAGTGTCAAAGACTTTCCATCTCTTCCAAATACATCATGTCATCAGCAGCGGTGGTCGAACCAACAACAACAACCACCAATTCAGCATCGCGCACAAGAGCGTCCATCATACAGATCCTGCTCTCCAGCCGAGAAAGACTTATTTTCTCATGAAGAACTATCCTCTCTCATGATTGAAATGATATCTGAGCTTGAAAAATGCAAAACGAAAACACAGCAATTTAAAGTGGTGGCACAGCTTGCAAGTAAATATTTATACTCTAATGTTAAGTAATAGCCAATCTAATATTAAGCTCTTATGTTGGAATGCAAGAGGCATTCGCAACAAAAGCACTGAGTTTTTCAATTTTCTCTTCAATCTGGATGTCGATGTTTGTCTTGTATGTGAAACGGGTCTCGATAATAGTGTTCATTTTTCATGTAGTAATAGTTATGTATGTTATAGACGAGATCGTGCGAATAGAAGAGGTGGCGGTGTTGCCATCATAATAAAAAAAGATATCGTTCACACCGTACTACCAACAATACATACAACGGTTATTGAAAATATTGGAATCGAAATTAAATTAAATAATAATGTAAGCTTTAGAGTTTACTCAGTTTATTTCCCAGGCGGTTCATCCAACATAAACAGAGCACAATGTTTGAAAGGCGACCTGAGAAGGCTGCTCAGTGGTGACAATTTTATCGTAGGAGGTGACCTAAATTGTAGACACCGCAATTGGGGTTGTTTAAGAGCAAATTCTTGGGGAAATGTCCTTAACGACTTATCCATGCGGCATAATTTTACAATTGTGTACCCTTCCAGTCCGACCTACATACCAGCCTCTAGAAGGTTTTCACCGTCTACTTTGGACTTCTTCTTGACAAATACGCCAAATTTGTTAACTAACCCTATCGTGAATAATGCATTAAGTTCTGACCATCTTCCTGTCAGTTGTGATATCCTGTTAAGTCCTTTGTTAAATAATGTCAAATACCTAGACTACAATAAGGCTAATTGGGATGTGTTTCGATACCATCTTACCCATAATATAAGTTCTTGTCCTACAAATTTAGAATGTGTAAGTAGCCGCACACAGATTGATAATTGCATAGAGACTTTCGAAAATAAAATATCTGAAAGCGTTCATGTATCAGTCCCATTAAAAGCACCTATTAAAAGAGCAATCGTACTGCCCCGTCATATATTGAACTTGATCAAAATTAGAAACTCCTACAGAAGACGTTGGCAGAGAGATAGACTAGATCATGATTTCAAAGAAATGAATATCTTAACCCGTCTAATTAAAGCGAATATTTTAGAATATAGAAACTCCTCATGGAACAAAAAATTAAGATCGCTCGATCCGAATTCTAGGCCATTTTGGAACGTTGCGAAAATATTAAAAAAAAAAAATTCTCACACTCCTAGTTTTGAAGTGAATGGATCGTTTATAACGTCCAACGAAAATAAAACTGAAATACTGGCGGATACCTTCTTACAAAATCATAATGTCACACAGAATGCGCTATCCACTCTGGATGCGACAATAGACAACGAGATCTCTCTTTTTGACCAAACCGATAATCCAATTTCAACAAATGAACTCGTGTCCACAGACGATATTGAGTTTATAATTCTGGAACTTAAAAATCGAAAAACACCAGGATTGGACAATATTAACAATCAAGTTATCAAAAATCTCCCTGCTAGTGCTCTCATTTTGCTCACGTTCATAATTAATGCCTGTCTGAAACTGCAATACTTCCCCGTTAAATGGAAAATTGCTAAAGTTATACCGATTTTAAAACGCGGGAAGCCCCCTTCTAACCCAACCAGCTACAGACCCATAAGCCTCTTAAATGGATGTAGCAAAATTCTTGAGAAAGTTATTAAAATGAAACTAGATGCATTCATGAGGATAAGAACTGTATTACCACCGGAACAATTCGGTTTTAGAAAACACCACAACACGTCTCACCAAGTCTTAAGGATTTGTAAGGAAATTAAAAAACAACTAAATCAAAAAAATTCTATCGGATTAGTTCTGCTTGATATAGAAAAAGCATTTGATTCCGTTTGGCACAATGGGCTTATTTACAAGCTTATCAAATTCAATTTTCCCAAACATCTCATTAAAATTGTCCAAAGTTTTTTATACGATCGAACATTTGTAGTCGCATTGAAGGGTAGTTTTTCTTCTGCAAGAACTGTACCAGCTGGTGTTCCTCAGGGGTCGGTTCTAGCCCCATTATTATTCAACATTTTTACAGCTGACTTACCTAGCATACCAAACTGTGGTATAGCACTTTATGCGGACGATTCCGCTATATATTCATCACACGAGTTTGGTTCAGTAGTAGAAAACAATTTACAAATCGGTCTAAATACAATTTTTGAATATTACAAGCACTGGAGGATAAAGATAAACGCTGAAAAAAGCCAAGCTATCTTTTTCACTAGAAAAAGACTGAATTGCTTCTTCCCTAACGGCACACTAAACCTGGACAATTGTGATATACCGTGGGTTGATTCTGTTAAGTACCTCGGGGTGTACTTAGACCAGAAATTAACCTTCGCTATTCACATAAAACACGTTTTAGACAAGATGAACATTGCTATTAAAATGTTGTATCCCTTGATAAATCGCAGGTCACTACTAAGTAAGCAAAGTAAAATCATCATCTTTAAAGTGGTTTTTCAAGCATTGATGACGTATGGCTCTCCTGTTTGGGGAAACTGTGCTAGAACACACATTAAAAAACTTCAAATTGCTCAAAATAAGATTTTGAAAATGATGCTGGGGCTACCATGGGACTTTTCAACTATAGTTTTACATGAAAGAGCCGGGGCTCTCCAGATTGCAAGAAGGATTGACATGCTCAATGAAAATTTTATGTCTAAATGTCGAAACGTAGATAATCATCTAGTCAGCGAACTCGAATTATTATAGTTGTTTACCTTTTTGTTTTTCTAATTTGTATTATTATTTTTTTTTTTTTTTTCTCTATCCATGTTTATAATTTACTCATTCATTTAATATACCTATTTCTTCACGTGTAAATTATTAATTAGTCATATCTACTTATTTATTCATCTATTTACTTGTTAATTTATTTTTTGTTTTTTACTTGTTAATTTATTTTTCCCACTTGTTAATTTATTTACTTACATGTTTATTTATTTATTTATTTATTTATTTTGCAGGTAATATATCTGCTTATTTATTTCTTTTTGATTAAATTGTTTATTCAGATGTTAATTTATTATATATGTATATATATTTACACATATCCTGATTATGAAAATTGATTATTTATTTGTCTATTCACTTATTATATTTATCACTATTTATTATATTTATTTATTTATAAAAATTCTCCCAACTGTGATATAGTTTTTAATTTCCTTATAAAATAACAAAATCTAGTTTCTTCACATGAGGTTTTTTCTATAGTTTTTCCTTCAAATTTATTACTTAATTACTGACCGCATTTAAAAATAAATTGTATCTTTCAGTAGTAAGATATCAAGTATCATATCTCTGTACAAGCTGTGCCAACCAACAAATGTAAATATTTAACTATAAAGCGAAAAAATAAATATCTATCTAAAAATAAAACATAAAACATCAGAAATATGAAACGCAATATTTTTTAATACGAAACTTGAAATATTATCAACAGACGACAAATTGGACGTTTTAAGTGACATCATAATTTTATAAACTTCAAGCGATGTAAACTGATCAAAGAAAAAGCTCTGTGGTTGAATACTGCTTTGTATTAAACTGTTGTCACAGTGACTGTCATTTGAAGTGATACGTGTCTAGATAAGATTAGATTAAATTTTTGGGGGGAGGTGGTATACTGTATCCAGATCACTGCGGCCGCTTGTGGGCCTATTGTGATGTCCTCCACTTAGAGCTCGTTCATGATGCCGCAGGTTTTTAGAAAGGCGGCTAATTCTTTGGGAGAGCTGGCAGCTATGTCTGCTGCTTCAAGGTAGAACTTACCTAGATAACGTTGACGCGTTTTGATTAAACAGTTGCATTATCTTGTGCTATGCCCATAGTCATCAGGTGTTTTTTAACATGGCAGTGCCCTGTGAGGAAGCCTGTGACTAGTCGAATTTGACTTCTACTTAGTTGTAGTAGCTGTTTCGTTTTTTTGTGGGAACTATTTGGCAAAAAGTTTTTTGCTGGCCTGTTTCCTTCGGTTTCCCTCCAGAAATGAAGCTTTTTTTCCTCTAGCCAAGTTTTAACACAACTTTTAATACTGTTTATTGATAGCCCGCAGAATGGTCTTGGCATCATGAATGGGGATGCAGATCCAGTTCTGGCTAGTTCGTCTGCTTTTTCATTGCCTTCGTATCCACTGTGTCCAGGCACCCAAATCAATTGAACTTTATTTGTGGTGCCCAGTTGTTGTAGAAGTTGGAGACAATCTCAGACCAGTTTTGATGTTATTTCAAAAGCGTTGATTGCGAGTAGGGCCGCCCTGCTATCGGGAGAATATAGATGTTTTTGTTTTTTTAAGAGCCTGTTTAGCCTAAAATACGGTGCTGCTTGTGTTCATACTAGCCATAGGCACGTTTTAGTGCGAGGGCCGTATACTCCTGCTCCAACCCCTTCATTTGTTTTCGATCCGTCTGTGTACCATACATGTGAATCTTTGGTAAATGTAAGTTTATTCTGGAATGTAACCTTGAAGTTTTGTCGCAAGTTATATCTTGGTAGACGTTTGCCTCTTAGGTGTAATCCAAGTATTTTTTTTAACCCTTTCCCAAGGGCCGAAACTGCGACCTAAAAGATCATTTGTGTCACAAGGTTGACATACACCAAAAGGCGACTGACTTCCCTAATGAAACTCAGCACGTCTTTGGTGGCAGAGTTGCGAAACTCCACCAGTGATAACAGCTCTCTGTGGAGAAGGCGTCGTCGTCTCAACCAATGCAGAGCCGGGCATTCACAGAGTATGTGTTCTGATGTTTCCTCGTCCTCCATGCGGAATCTACATTCTGACGTTGGACTGAGATTTATTTTGTTGAGATGATATCTCAGACCGCAGTGGCCAGTGAGAAAGTCAACCAGCCTTCTAATGTTTTCCTTATTTAGTGTAAGGATTTCCTTATAGGAGTAGGGCTTAATCAAGCGATTGGACTGTCTCAGACCAGGTGCGCTTTCCCAATGTTTGAGGCGAGTCTGTTGCTCCCATTCTTTGATTAGCCCTAGAGCAGTATTCCAGTTGACACTGCAGTACGGTTCGGGACCGACGAAAGTGGCTTCAGATCCAGCTCTGGCGAGCTCATCTGCGGATTCATTCCCTACAAAACCTCGGTGGCCAGGCACCCATCCGAGTTTAACTTTGTTGTTTTTGGCTAGCTTTTGCAAGGCGCTGCAGCAGTTTCTTACAGCCAGAGAGTCTATTGTGTTGGACGACAGTGCCTGAAGTGCCGCCTGACTGTCTGAAAAGATATGTATCTTTGCGTCCTTTATTCCTTTGTTGGAGTTTAAGATAGCGCAGATCTCAATGGCATGGATATCCGCCTGGAACACTATGGGGCACATCCCCATAGGTATCGAGACCCTGGTGTTGGGTCCAAAGACACCAGCACCAACTCCACACTCCATTTTTAATCCGTCGGTGTACCATACCAGGCTATTTGGGTCCACACCTGGAACCCCCGAGACCCATTTAGAACGGTCCAGTATTCTACCTTAAATAGTTTATCGAAACTATATTCCCTTACCATTAAGTCAGGGATGGTGTAAAACATGTCCAAATTTTGGATTGAGTTGAGTATTTTCAGTTGACCCACATGGTCATTTGAGTTATACTTGTATTCAAGCTGAAGCTTGATAGCGCATCTAGCAGCCGTCTTCTGAATGAATACTTGTAACGGTGACAGTCCAATAATGGCTTCAGGTGCTACCGTAGGACATGTGCGCATGGCACCAGCTATTCCCAGACAGGCAACACGTTGTAGCTTTTGGAGCCTGTTAGCCGTAGTACGTTCAAGTACTTTTGGCCACCAAACGATGGAGGAGTACGTGATGATGGGTCTTACCATCATGGTGTACAGCCAGTGTATCATTCTGGGGTTAAGACCCCAAGTTCTGCCGTATAGGCGTCTACAGGCCCACATAGCTCTTGTGGCACGCTCAGTGGCGGCCTTTACGTGTGAGTTCCAATTTAGTTTCCTATCCAGGACGACTTCCAGATATTTGACCTCATTGGTGTATCACTTACGGTGATAGGTTCAAAGTAAACCAATCTTTTTCGCGTAAAATTCACCAGGATGGTTTTAAGAGGGTTGATGGAAAGTCCTTCCTTAATACACCAGTCTGAGACATGTAGCAACGCTTTTTGCATGCTATCAGTAATGGTTGCGCTACGCTTACCATTAATAATAATCGCCAGGTCAACAGCATAACCAATGGCGTTAAAGCCTAGTCCATGTAGACTGGCCAGTAGGCTGTCGATGACAAGTGACCATAAGAGGGGAGAGAGTACTCCTCCTTGGGGACAGCCTTTGGCTGCCGTCACAGACACCGATTTACCTCCAGAGGAGGAGGTAATAATTCGACTTTCCAACATGGCTCTGATCCATTGGTTCGTCGATACTTCGATACCTTTATTACTGATCGCCCTGGCAATCGAGTCGTATCCGGTATTATCGAAGGCACCCTCAACGTCCAAGAAGGCACAAAGTGCAATTTCCTTTTACTTGAAAGCCTCCTCTATCTTTTTGACAAGGCAGTGAAAAGCACCTTCATTGGATTTGCCTTTTCTGTACGCAAATTGACTTGAGTGCAGGGGACTTGATGTTACTATCTGCTCCTTAATATGAACATCTATACGTCTTTCTATGGTTTTGAGAAAGAAAGATGTTAGACTGATAGGTCTGTATGATTTAGGCAGTTCACTTGGCCTGTTGCCATTTTTGGGGATAAAAATCACGTTGACCTGTCTCCAGGAAAGCGGAATGAATCCCCAGTTATAACTAGCTCTAAATATAGCAATAGCCATCGGCAGTATGACATCACTAACCCTCTGGATAAGGGCCGAAATATGCCGTCACCACATGGGGCTTTAAATGGTTTGAATGAGCCAATTGCCCATCTAACTTTATCTGGACTAAACATTTTTCCAGATAAGCTGTTTACTCTGCTATCTATATGTACCTTGGGGTCAGTACATGTCCTGCACTCTCCCATAAAAGAACTCTTTATCTAGGAGCCTTCTTCCTTACTAAACTCAGTGACTTAGCTAATGGTTTTAGCAAGTAGTGGTCGAAACTCCCGATCCATGTGCCATCACAACGGACCTCATTGGTCTAAATTTGTTGGCTATCAGCTAACAGGCACCTTAACCTAACCTACTGCCAAAGAAGTTAGGAAGGTGGTCAAAGACTTAAAAAAAAGAGTAGTTGGGCCGGATGAGATACCCTCTGAGTTCTGGAAAAGATGGGAGACATCGGGTCAAAATAGCTAATTATTCTCATCTCCAAACTGATGAGAGGCGATTCAGTGCCTAGCCAGTGGAGCGAAAGTTTTCTTACTCCTTTGTATAAAGGAAAAGGCGATACCGAGACTGTGATAATTACCGTTTGATCAATCTGATGTCACCCTCCGTGAAGATCGTTGAGCGGGTAATAGATAGCCGAATGCGGAAAATAATACGTATAAGTTTATGAAGTATAAGGATCATGAAGGAAAAACATCGTGATTCGTTAAAGGATTTGCATATAGTGTTGGTTGATTTTGAAAATGCCTTTAATAGACAACCAACGGTTCTTTTATATGTGGAGCTTAGACGACTAGACAACGAGGAGTTTCACCCACGTATTCACTGATAATTATAGCCACGAATGAGGGAAAAAAGACAAGAGTCACCAAGGAATTCTCAATCATAGTCAGTGTACCTCAGGGAAGTGTCTGATATTTATAACAGGCGTAGATTATCCACTATTCTTTGCTGACGATGGAGCCATCATTAGCGTGGATCAAACGCCCCTGGAACGAGCAGTTGATGTGTTGGTGAAATTTTACGTGGGAAATGGGTATCGTATTAGTCCAGAAAAAACAAAATACTTCTGTGCCCATTATTTGATATACTCCGACCTATCCCAGACATTTATATGAATGGAAGAAATATTCTCAAGTGCGAAAAGTTCAAATATCTTGGTTCAAATATATGGAAGCAAGTTGCGATAACGAAGCATTACGTATGCGTAGGGTGGATGAAGTAGCGGAAAACCCAGCCATCTTCTGTGACCGCGCATTTGCCCCCTAAGCTGAAAGGAAGGCTCCACACCGCAGTTGTGCACCTGGCGCTCCCATACGGTTAACATTGTTGGGCAGCGTACAAAAAGTATGACGGCATATTAACGGCAGCTGAGATAAGGATGCTTCGCCTAACAGCATTAGTAACATAGATTGGACGAATAAAAAGTTCCAATATCCGAGGAAGCTTTCAAGTCAAAGAACCTATCTCAAAAAAAATGGTGCGCGACTGGCGCAGTTGGTACTGTCATGTTCGAAGGAGAGATCCTAAAAATCTTGTCAACAAGGCAATTTCAATCTACGTTTCCTTACAATCGCGAAAGAGAGGCAGGCCTAAAAACTCCTGGTTCACAAAAATGCAGCAAGACCAGCATTTGCTTGGCCTCAGTGACGAAGTGATTCAAAATCGGGAGGCCTGCCGTTATTTTCTGAGAAAGAACGGGCGAACCAAACAGGCGGACAAGTAGGGATGGAATTAAGTGGGGGCTTTATGATCCCTTTAATCCTGATCATTGTATCACCGCCTTTAAGGAAAAAGAAGAAGAAGAATAAGTCTCAAGTCTACCTAGACTACTTAAACTACCTAAGCTTTCTAACTATGGCAGTCGCCATAACAGTGTACTCGCACCGCCGGGAGTTGACCGAGGCAGTTAGGCACCAATCACCCCTCGGAGGAACCATAACATGTTGGCGAGCTTGGCCTTTCTCAAAAACCTTAAAACCTTAAAACTAACAGGGTGCAACGTAAGCATGTCTTAGGAAGATGAGTCGTACCCTTTATGACCACCAACATGTGGTGAACTGTGTTTCAGTTTTCGTTTTGTCCCTCTCCCTCGTAGAACTAAAACGAAAGACCTCGGAAGCATCGCCCATGTGTCCTCCGTTATTTCAACGTGCCTTCGCATCAACTTTATAAGGAAATTGTCAACAGTTCAAGAGAACCCCTTCGTTGGGTTAGTATTTTATGTACTAGATAGATCAGATACTGGTCGAGTGAGGCACCGAGGTATCTAACCACGCTTCTCACCGCCAACAGCTTTCCGTTTTGTCCAATAATGACCAAATTTTCCACTTATACTGATATCTCTAAAGGCACATTTTACTAATAACGGACCTAATGTAGCTCTGAACAGGACTGTTTCCGACTTCTGGAAGTTGATTTTTATTTTCAGTCATCGATTTTAGGACCTGATCGGTTCGCTTCAAATCATCGGCATACACTCAAGCATGTGTGAGTATATGCGAAACAGATCGGAGAATTCACCGCCCGCTATTGTATACCGTTTAGAATGTCAACGACTCTATTCAAAGTCACGAAGCAGCCTTGTCAACTAAAAGTCCGTCTAACCATACAGTTTCGAAGGCCTTCTCAAAATCAACCAAACAAGCACCCTTGTATTTGTTCCACTGTATATGTCGGATATACGTTTCGAAGTGGCATCATTAATGTCATGCGCCGCCCTAAAACCTAAATGGTTTTCCGGAATAACGTTATTGTCCTCAAACCATTTCAACATGGTTCGATTGACAACTTTCCAAAAGAGCTTGCTAATATTCGAAAGCAAACTAATTGACCGAAGATTAGCAGGATTCGTCCTTTATTTTCGGAATATTGTGTACCCCAGGTATCTTCCAACGCGACGGCTCATATGCATAATTCATTACATTTTTAATCAGAGAGATCAGCTTTCGACAAGAACAACTGAGGTGTGTCTCGTCCATCGACGATAAGAGCCTTCGCGTGGTTTTAATTTTGAATACTTACTGTGAAACCGTTATTTTAAGATCGCTGATTCTCAATCTCGGTGCGCAGACAAAAGTGATTCAGAAGAGCCAAACATTCAATGTCGTGGCTGCGACGAATAGGACTCAAATACACGGCCTTGAAACAAGCGCCCAGCAAGTTTACCTTCTTTGTGGGATCGTCTTGACTACGAAAAAAACGCCTTTTGATTCGTTTCCATATTATATCCAAATCAGTTATGTTTGTCTGTTTTCTGTTGTCTGGAAGATTCTGGCACATGGAATATCATTGCGATCCTTCTGCCTATCTAAAACTTCTTGTCGGGCTTGAGTTATGAAGGTTGGTTCGCTACCTGTCAAATATAGTCAACAATTAACTCACCTCTATCGTTTATATCGGAACTGTCCCATACTGAATGGTAAGCGTAAGCATTACAACCAACAATGAGTCCAGTTTTCTGTTTCGCTGCTTCCTCGATCAGTCTCTCTAGGTTGCCACCAGACAGAGACCCCACGTGCTCGTTGCCAAGTTATGACTATGGTAGCCAGTACGTGCCTTTGGGAGTTCCTAGTCTCGCCGGAGTTGTATCGCGATCGTTAAAATTCGGGAGTAAGTATAAATTTAAACTACTTTTCACTAGTATGCAAGTTCTTTGAATGTTGCATATAGTAAGTAGTATCCAGGAGTCTTGAGTCCTCGAACCAGGTTGTTAACAGTTCACGGTTCTTCGATTAAAAAAATATCGGCCTCTGCCTTTTGTAGTATTGAAGTTTTATCTGCACTAATCGCAGCACTGTTTGCTATAATCTGGCAGAGAAGCCTTCACCAAAGTGTTGCTTAATTTTGCAGTTTTGAATACGAACCAAGAAGCTTGACCTCGCCCAAAAGAACCTTGTTACGACAGTCTTGATATCCGACGAGGGTTGGAGGCAGTAAACCAAACTGCAAGTGTCACGCCATCAGGCCTTGTTGTTCTTAAGCTTTTTTATAGCAGCCAACCTCTACTTTACCGATTCCACCGGTTCTTCATTGACAGGACGTGGGATCACTTCTTGCCACAAGATGCCCCTTTGGCAGCTGTTGAAAATGTGGTTTTATGCGGGCATTGCAGTGATTCTTATCCCGTCCTATAACGGAAAAAAGTACAGCTGCTGCTGATAATTTTTGAAAAATATATACTTACTGACAGGTAGTTAATATTTTTAGGGTAAACAATTTTTAACAGGTAAAAGTACACCAGGAAAAACGGTCGTGAAAAAAGTAGTTTCAAACAAGTGACTCGCAGTGTATAGTGGCAAGAACCCGTCGCAGAGAAAATGGAGCGCTGCAGACTCAATTAGTACTGTACCTACTATCGTATTCAAAAGAGAGATCCTACGAACTCCATCAAAAAGGCAATGCCAATCAACGCTCCTTTACAATCGCGAAAGCGAGACACACCTTATACCTGTGACACACTGGTGGTATTGATACCCTAATATGGAGGGTGACACACACCCTGTGTAGTATGCGTTGACAACACTGTACCTAATTGTCATTATTTTTTTTAATTAAATGTCAAAATCGACATACAATAAAAACATACCTATATTTTTTGGTCAAGTTATTTATTCTTGTCCGGAGTTCTGCCTCTGTCAGTTTAATGTCGTAGCATTTTGATAATTCCTCGCACATTTCCTTATAAATTTTCGAGTTTCTTATGTTTCCTCTTAATTTTGGCACATTCGAACGCCTAACATCAATTAATATTATTATTTCGGAGGAACTCAGGATTTTTCTTTTTTTTTTGCACGTCCATTTTTATCAAAACAACTGCCAATTTACTGTAGTTTTGAGAAGATTCACTAAGAAGAATGGCGCTGCGATCGTTAGAAAGTTGCGAATACCATGGTAAAAACCCAAGTATCAATACCACGCTTATACCATGTTGCTCGTGTGGTTTAACCATGGTAATGCCTGACACATAGATGGTTTATCCTTATACTATGGTATCCATACCACCAGTGTGTCACAGGTATTAACAACTCCTGTATCACACAAATAGAGTAAGTTCGGGTATTGTGGTATAGGAGGGTAATGTGGTACGGGCAGTTTTTTCGAAAACTAAGCAGGCTACCGGAATGTTTGTTATACACAAAACTGTCGATTTAGAAAAAACGACCAATACGTGTTCTGGCAACTTAAAAGCTATTCACGTTTTTGGTAATTTGTGTCGAATATCTATATAATTGGTTGTACTCGAGTTTTTTTTAATGCTTCTGAATTTTTTTTTTGTGATTTATTGTTTTGTGCATTACTATACCTAAGTTACCTCGCAATAAACGATTTATTAAACTTTATTAAATAATTATTAGTTATTCTGTAAGTATTTTTTTATAAATAATTTCTTATGTGCATACATCGTCGTCTAATGTGGTACAGCTGCCATCGGCCAATGTGGTATAGGGTATACTATATTACTATACCACATTACCCACTTCAAATTCCTTCGAATAATTACTGTTTTCTTTTGTTTTGTGTCGTTAAAAAACATGGCGAAAACATGGCTAACAAACGAAAATGGGACACAGTAAAAGCAAACGAAAGTACTCGCCCAAAAGGGGAAAAAACAAATCGGATCCATGACATCTGCAGAGCGTGGATCCGTCATAACAGTAATTTCCTGCATGAGCGCAGGCGGGCCTTTTGTTCCACCATTCTTCATCTTTCCGCGAAAAAAAACATAATCCCCTTCTGATTCTCCTGGCTCCGATTCTTCTTGCCATCTGTCTGCATGCGTTCAAATCCCTATATTTACTAAATGGTTTCAACATTTTCAACAGCTACAAAAAGATCAAAAGACGATCCGATTTTGTTGATTTTGGACGGTCATTATAGTCACACTAGAAACATAGACCTGCTAAACATGGCACGTGAAAATGGTGTTGTTATAATTTCTCTGCCACCATATTCTACCCATAAGATGCAGGCACTTGGCAAAACATTCATGGGTCCTTTAAAGGCCTATTATTATTAATGAAGTGATAAGATGCTTTAGCCGCGAGAATAATCGAAAAGTAACGGCATTAGAAAGTTCAGACCTGCCAAATTGCCGTCAATAGTCTTAAAACGACTGGAATATATCCTTTCGATAAATACATTTATTCGGGTGCTGACTTCATAGCTGGGGAAATGGAAAACTATTTTGAAGAGTCTATTTCAACGGAAATAATAGCGCACTCTGCTACCGCATTGCCCCAACTTATCAACTGCAAGCAAGGGGTTACCATCTTGAAATCCTAACGCACAAATGAAGCCATTGAGCATTTTACCACCATTAATAGATGAATGTGTTGCAAGTACAAGCAAAGGGCTATCACCCTCTATTCCCCACTGTCGAGTTCAAGGTTTGTCAGTCTTTTCGCCATCTACAAACAATTCCAGCGCAGATGCAAGCATAGGGTTTATAACAGCCTGGGAGATATCGCCACCGCCAAAATGAAAAGACCTGATGCCAGCAACAGAGGAAGAAAATCTAATTAACCACTTCGCCATACAAACAAGATTGAAAGAATTAAAAGAATTAAAAAAAAAAAACATGTAAGTTATGCAGAGTTTGTGTCGATTAACGTATCAAACATAGGGACGGGCTACAGTACGCTTGGGCGAACTGTTGGATACCCTATTCTTATTCCTATCCCTCATAAGTGGGCGTGACAAAAGTCTAAGTATGGTTGGATTGTTAAGAACGCTCTACATATTTTGTTATATAACATTTAAAGGATTTTATCAAAAAAAAAACGCTCCCTAGCTCAAACTTGGGTGTTTCAATGAAATTGTTTTATTTAATTGTGGGCGTGTCAGTAGGCGGATTTAAAAAAATTAACACATGAGCATAAAGGGCCCCTAGAGAGTATATATTATAAATTTCAGCTCCCTAGCTCAAACTTTGGATTTTCAAAAATTAATATACCCTTAGAATAGGGTATACAAAAATTGTTTTATTTATTTGTGGGCGTGTCAGTTGGCGGATTTTGAAATTTTTTTATTCCGAGCAGTTTTAGGAGTCATAGATCATATATAAAAAATTTCAGCTTTCTAGCTCAAAATTGATTTCAAAAATTCGTAAACTTGATTATTTCGGGACCCTAGAGAGTATATAGTTAAAATTTCAGCTCTCTAGGTCCAGTTTAAAGGCCTAATTTTTGCCGACAGACGGACGGACGGACGGACATGGCTAGATCGACATTACTATCGATGCTGATTATAAATATAGTAACTTTTAGGGGTCTACGGGCAATATTAAGGTATGTTACAAACTATGCGTCAAAATTAATATACCCTTAGAATAGGGTATAATGAGCCCAATGCAAAAGCTTAAACAAGTTAAGAAACAGCTTAAGGCTCGTCTTAAAAGGAAGAAATATTTTCATCAACCGACACCGAACAAAGTCTGTTGTTTAAGTCCTATGTATAAGAATTGCTGCATAATATTATAATATTGTAATATATAAAATTGTAAGCTGTAAAATAGAAATGGAAATAAAATTCTCAAATTCACAAATTAAATGATTCTGATGACAATGAAGAGTTCGGGGATATTCCTCCATCGAGAGAAGCTATGTGCGTCTTCTGCAAACAAATTTGGAATGAGTATAAAGCGATGACCAAATTGATTTCGTGCCTGCAATGTGAAATGGTTTGGGCTCACGAAAAATGTGTTCCAAAGAAAAGTGTCATATTTCTCTGCCAATCTTGCGAATAAGTTCTATTTCATTTTAAAAGTTCTTAATTTTTGTTAATGTTTAGCTAAGGAGGCGTTTCCTTACCATATTTCAATTCAATTCAATTCAATTTTATTCCAATGTACGAATACGACTCAGTATTTTGTAGTACTTTACAATGCGGATAATTAATGATAATAATAATGAATCAATCTTAAAGCTAATCTTAATATATATATATATTTTTTTTTTTTTTAATTTACAATACGTTATATATATATAACAATTCATAATGATAATAATACATACATCAATCTTACACCTAATATTACTACCATCATTTTTTTTTTTTTTTTTTTTTATTTAATTTTTTATCGAAAGAAAGAAAATATTGCAGTTTTAAAGTTTGCTGTACCAATTATTCTTTTGATTGAGGAAGGAAGGGAGTTCCATAGCCTGGTTGCATGAACAAGGAAAAGCCGTGAAGAATTCAAGTAGTTGAAAGCCGGTACTATAAGATTAGTAGTTCTAAGAGATTGAGCGAATTGCAGTTTATCAAAAACGTAATGAGGCGCTTTTTCCCTTATTTTTTTATGTTGTTTATGTTCTTTGTAATAAAAAAAAATATATATAGTGTACCACATTAAAAATACATAGTATACCACTATACCCGCCAATTTTTCAAGCGCCACTTTTTGGGTTATGCAACATTTATGGCAACATCTTTTTTATTGTCTGCTCTAGAAACTTTTATGAATACCTTTTTGAAGCCAATAATTTATTCTTAATTTTTAGCTAGATGTGGCTCGATTCAGAGCAACACTTTTGCAATTATAGCCAAAATAGTAATATGTATACCACAATACCCGAAGTTCCTATACAGCAACAACCGGGGGGCCAGCCGATACTTTTGAGGTCAAACCGGCGAGTATGTCCAGATAATAACTTCATCGTTAAAGAAGAATAATGGGAAGAAAATGAAGTCCGATACTTTTAATCCATTGCCATTCTCCTTTGAGTCCATTGCAGAAATGGACAAAAAAAAGAAAATTTTCTGAAATGTTTCTGAAGCAAATGAGAAATAATCGGGAAACGTTTTTCAATCAATGTTTCTCTGGTCTGGACGCAAATTAACAATCAAAAACAAATTAATAAGTAGATGAATGAACACCATGTGATTGTTACCATGTGCAGTAGGGGCTTTTGTGGGGGTATTTTATTCATTGTTCTCCTGTAGCAGCCTATTTATAAGTATACAATATATAATTGATAGTGTGGGATTCATAGTCATTTTTCTTGTAACAAACACTATAAATATTTTCTTGTCCAACACACTGCTTTGTCCTCTTTTTATAACTGTCAATGTGCATAGTCAGTATTAAGCAAAAGCAATGGACGACGACACTTTGTCGCGATCCTTTCAAAGATTACAAGTATATACAAAGATGTTAAATAATCGTTGATGAACTTTGTCCTCTTTTTAATAACTGTCAATGTGCATAGTCAGTATTAAGCAAAAGCAATGGACGACGACACTTTGTCGCGATCCTTTCAAAGATTACAAGTATATACAAATATGTTAAATAATCATTGATGGACTTTGAACTCTAAATTAAGTATGAAAGGGGTTGCATCCCCAGTACAAATTCATTCGTGTTCTGGCAGCGAGCTGCAAAGGTAGTGCAAACCTATTTGGACCTACGTGATCTTCATTGATCCTTGGACCGGTAGCAAAGCGGTAGTATCGTGTGGATCTATGTGATCTTGATT
Source organism: Portevinia maculata (assembly GCA_949715645.1). Lineage (NCBI taxonomy): Eukaryota > Metazoa > Arthropoda > Insecta > Diptera > Syrphidae > Portevinia > Portevinia maculata. Next base: position 191,277,810 of record OX454527.1, on the reverse strand, counting down.
GATCCTTGTACTACTGTGAAGCATAGCATTCACTTTCTGCACTCACTGTTAGAAGTAGTTTTTAATACAAACATCTGTTGATTTAGTAAAGCCTGTGAAGTACAGTTTTTTTTTAAAATAAAGTGTTTACCAAAAGAATCTCAAACGCTACACTCCTCAATTACTTTTCCGCACTGGGATTTGAACCAAGACCAGCGCTACGCAGCCCACCATCTAAGCCACAAGTTCAGCTATGCCAGAATGAACGCCTGAATATTTTAAAATTAAGCATGCGCTTAAGAGGTACGCAACTAAAAGAAAATGACAAGAAACGCGGTAGTTGCTTGCAGAAGACGGATTCCAAGATCATTTTGACGAGATGCTGGAAGTCACAAAGACGAATTACTGGCTAAAGCGGAAAGATACAATGTATAATTGAGAGAGTTAATGTTCACAGCTCTGTTCATATTCAGCCTTATTGTGAGTTTCGCCCGACCAATATTCCACCTGGAAAAAATGGCATTTCACTTTTCGCGTATCATGAGTTTCCGACGAAAAATGTTTGATGTTCGAAAAATGTGCCTAATTTTTCGAACGGATTACCGCCACTTTCAGCTTTGCTCGCTTATTTTTTAAGCGAACAAGCCATGTAAGTTAATTATTTTCTTTGGGGTAAAAAGTGGATATTTATTGATGCACGGCATCGATGAAACGGATTTTTAGTTAATTTTCACATACGTGTGCAATCATTGCTTCATCACTAAAGGAATTAACGAAATAATTTATACCTACTTAGGTACTAAAACATTTAAACTCCAATTTCCATTTCTTTTATGAAATAATTGTTTCTTTGATGACGGCGAAATAATGTTGACATGCGTTCCATCAGTGTTTAGCAATTTCGCGTTGTTCGTACGGTGCTGATCAATCTATACACTGAGAGCAAAAATGTTTAGAACCACGGAAACTACCAAACTAAAGGAAAGATTGTGCAAAACCAACTTCGTGGTCTTTTCCGACACTTTTTTGAAAGAGAAACGTAAACAAGCTACGAGTTTCACAATGGATGGAATCGCGAACTTTTGTTTGCACAAGGGCAAAGCACTGGTAGGTACATCCAGCAAATATTTGAATGCTAGTTTATTAACCCTATAGTAGGGGAGGACGGGCAGAGAGGACCACTTAACGTTTGCCAATTTATTAAAATATATTGAACGAAGGAAAAAGGCTTAAATTTCCTTACCACATACCTTTAGGTGTCAACATTAAATAAGTAAATAATTGCTATCACAACTTTATAACTTATGTTCTAAAAATTAAAAGTGCATAAAAAGTGATTTTGGTCCGCTGTGCCCCATTGTTGGGGCACATAGGACCTAGGTAGTTCACTACGCCCCCTATGAAACATCTTCTGCGGAGCGGATAATCTTCAATGTATGCAGGTATTTCTTCTATTCCTTTAAATCAATAAATAACTTAAACATTTTATTGACTTCATTGGTAAAAAATAAACAAATTAAATAAATATAAATAATAAATGTTATAAATATTTTTTAAGCTGAATTTAAGCGCCATGTAAACACGTTATATAGTTGTCGTCGTCCTCTGCTCCGACCGAAGCATCATGTGCCCACTTTTACAACCACGACCCTGGATCCAGCTTTCATTTTCCTTTGATTTAAAAAATGTATCGGTGCGATAAATGCACCAAGTATTGGCGTCATTGTTGTCTTCCTAGGATGAGCTCGAGCTTCTGCGACTGGGATTGCACTTAAAAAAACAAATGCATGGCATTAACAGACCCATTGTTGCCCCTAGCAACATTGAAAGACTTTTATACAGTAGGTTAATATTTATTGAAAGTAAATAACAAAACTATAACAAACTAAAACCAAAAACTATAACCAACTAAAAAATTAGTCTTTACCTCGCCATTTTGCAAGCCAACAACCAACGACAAGATTTAAATCCAACTTGTAAACATAAGAAAGAGAAAGAAAATTATAATAAGAAAGAGATGACTTCATCCGTCATCTTATGGGCAAGTTCAATGATAATTGTTCTTAAGCTGCCAACACATCAGCGACATTTCTCCCCCCCAGCAAGGGAGCTTCATCTTCTGCTGCCTTGCTTTCGGTCCCACAGCTGATGTCCAATACTGCAAGCTTCGCCACTGGTCGGTCAAAAACCCCGTTTGCCGTCCTCACCGTCGCTCTTCTCACCTGACCATCTTGGGCTATGATGGTACTGACAACAACCCCCTTAGGCCAAGTACATCTCGGTAGATTTTCGTCGATGATAATTACCACATTACCTTCCTTTACTTGGTCCACCTTCTCGAACCATTTCGTTCGCCTCGTAAGGGTGGGGAGGTACTCACGTACCCATCGCTTCCAGAAAACGTTTGCCACCTGCTGCACTTTCCTCCAGTCCTTGCGTGACATGAGTTCCCGATCCTGGAACTCAACAAGCCCCTTATTTCCATTCGACGACCCGAGAAGAAAATGATTGGGTGTCAATGCTTCATCGTCCTCTGGTCCCAATGTGACGTAGGTAAGCGGGCGTGAGTTGACCACAGCCTCTATTTCGACTAATGCTGATCGGAACGTCTCATCATTTAAACGCTTGTTTCCCATGACTTCTTTCAGGATCTTCTTCACCGTACCGATAAGTCGCTCCCAACTGCCACCCATGTGTGGAGCAGCGGGGGGGTTGAAAAACCACTTTGTGCGCGGAGTTGTGAATTTGCGAGCAAGCGCCTCTTTGTTGATCAACTGGAACTGTTCTCGTAACTCCTTTTCCGTACCAACGAAATTCGTTCCATTGTCCGAATAAATTTCGGACGGTGTTCCTCTCCTTGCAATAAAACGCTGTATACTCATAACGCAGGAATCGGTTGACAACGAAAACGCCACCTCAAGATGAATCGCTCTGCTTGTGAGGCAGGTGAATAACACCCCCCATCGCTTGACCAGACTCCTGCCCTGCACGACCAACATCGGTCCGAAGTAGTCGACACCGACGAACGTAAACGGCCTTCGAAATGGTCCAAGTCGGGCCCGAGGTAACTGCGCCATCTGAGGAATCCTTGGAGTTGCATCCTTTATACAACAACGGCCACATTGTGATCTAACTGATCCTACTAAAGTGCGTAGTGCAGGGATAAAATATTGTTGCCTGACCTCGTTGTACACGTTGGCATCGCACTGGTGTCTAAAATGTCTGTGATAGAAATCGACAATTAGAAAACTCACCCTACTTTTCCTGGATAGAAGTACTGGTCGCCTGGTTTCTTCTTTGACAAATTCGGCGTAGTCAATTCGTCCTTCAAGGCGCAGGGCTCCATTTTCGTCTATGTATGGGTTAACTTTACGAATATGGCTGGATTTCGGAATCGATTTTCCAATTTTCAGCATAGCCAACTCGTCAGCATACTCTGCCCACTGCGACATCTTCCATAAGATCACCTCCGCCTTTTGCAGCTCCTCTGAACGAATAGGACCCTTTACCATTTCGTCAAATTTTACTTTACTGATCGGCTCTAACAACAGTGGATCGCTCTTCAAAACATTTGCCTTCGCCCTTTTTTGAAGATTTCGGCAGTACCGTACAATCCATGCAACTACTCCACGAAGTCGTTCCCAAGTGGAAAAACGATCAAAATCCACCACCAGTGCCTGGATGCCTTTCTCCAATCGGCTTACGTCTTCCTTCATCACCAGCACGTATTTCGCTCGCAGTTCCTCTTCACAGACCTTTTTTGCCTCCAATTAACTTCCTCAGGCCAAGTTTCTTCCGGCTGGAGCAAAAACCCAGGTCCCGCAAACCACCTGCTCTCCTTGTCAAAAGAAGGTTCTTTCGTCCATTTTTTCGCTTCGTCTGCGACGTTCAGTTTGGTGGGTATCCATCGCCAGTCATCCACCTTGGTCTCCTCCTGTATCTCCCCGATACGAAACATCACGAACGGCTTGTACATCTTTGCATCCGAGCGCAACCAGTCCAATACTGTCTTCGAGTCCGTCCAGAAAAACTTCCTGTCTATACTGAACCCATGACCCTTCACGATCGCCTTAGCAAGCCGTGTACCGATGAGGGCTGCTTGGAGCTCCAACCTGGGAATGGACACAGGGAGCAGTGGTGATACTTTGTTTTTTGCTGCCACCAGTGCACATTCGGTTGCGTAACCATCAGAGAACCTCAGATACGCCACCGCCGCCATAGCCTCCTCACTAGCGTCAACAAATATGTGCAGTTGCACTGAAGTAGCATCTCTCCTCGTCAACGTATTATAGCATCTCGGAATACGCACGAGCTCCACATTCTTCAACAATCGCCGCCATGTCTCCCACTTGGTTGCTAAAGAGCCATCGACCATTTCATCCCAGTCCAGGTTCTTCCGCCACACGTCTTGGAGTAGTGCTTTTATTTTCACCAAATAAAAAGCCAAGAACCCTAGAGGATCAAAGATGGACATTAAGATTCTAAGTAATTCACGCTTTGTTGGCAATCTGGCCCCAGACAAAATATCCTCCTGTGTTTTTATAAACCGCAAAGAAAATGTAAATTCGTCTTCACTCGGACTCCACCATAGACCCAAGACCTTAGCAATATTTTTTTCGTTGCCACAGTCTATTTTCCGACTTTCGCTCTCAACAGATTGCCCAAGAGCCTGAAGCACCTTCTCGGAATTCGACATCCAACTTCTCATTCGAAAACCTGCCTTGGAATGTATTTCTCTTACCTCTGTAGCCAGTTGCACAGCCTCTTCAATGGTATCTACGCTGTCCAGAAGATCGTCCATATAATGATGCTTCAAAATGCTTTCCACCGCCCGTGGATACTTCTCGGAAAACTCAGTAGCATTGATGTCCTTGACATATAGTGCGATGCTCGGAGAACAAGACGCTCCGAAAGTAAGTACCTTCATTTGATAGATGTCTGGATTGCGATCGCACTCACCATAACGCCAAAGGAACCTTTGTGCGCACTGATCCTCCTTGCGCACATGAATTTGGTGGAACATTTCTTCTATGTCCCCAGTGATGGCCACCATATTCGATCGAAAACCATAGAGAACTTCAGGAAGCTCCGTCAGTTGGTCGGGACCCTTTAACAACATCTTGTTCAATGAAACACCTTGTGCTGAAGCGGCCGCGTCCCAAACCAACCGAACCTTTTCCGGCTTGTTCGGATTGGTTACGATGAATGTCGGCAAAAACCAAGTTCGTGGTGACACTTCATCTACTTCTTTCTTACTGCACCTTCTCGCATAGCCTTTCTGTAGCAAACTGGTCATCTGTTGATTGACGTTGGAACTAATCATAGGGTCAGAGCGCATTTTCCTCTCCAAACAGCATAGGCGCTTGAATGCCATTTGATAACTGCTCGGCATAGAAAAGTTGTCGTGCCGCCACAGAAGACCACACTCAAAAGCTCCATCGACTCGCTTTGTTGTAGCTGCAAGAATCTCCTTTGCTCTCACGTCATCGCCCGATGCCGTTCGCACTTGAGCAACACCACTGCCCTCTAAAGCGAAATGTTGTTTCACCAATTCGTGCAAGTCCTTGTCGCACTCGCAGATCTGGAAGTTACCGTGAGACTCCAGCTCACTTTCAACGCCACCGCTGATACACCATCCCAATCTTGTCTTGATGGCAATCGGTTGGTTCCATTTGCCTTCCCGCACTTTCAATGCCACTGCTGCCCTCTCATTATTAAGACCTATGAGAATGCCACATTCAGCGTTAACGTATGGCATCAACGGCAGCCCCTTGAGATGATGGTACCTCTCCAACAACTCCTGTGATACTGATTGTGATGGAAGACCAAGCGACTTGACAGTCCTTACACCATTGAGCCGCAACCTTGGATACTCGTTTCTATCTATACCATGTGATGAAATCCCCAGCGACACAACCTCGGATTCTTCTTCACTACGAGTGGAGTTAGCCGTCCATCTGAGGCACAACGGTTTGGGAGTGCCTTCCAATCTGAGCTTCTTCGAAATCGACTCCTCCAACAAGGTAAGTGAGGACCCGTTATCCAGGAAAGCATACGTCCTAACCTCCTTACCATTGCCGTACAATACCACCGGCAAAATTCTGAATAGCGTTCCTATTTCCTTGTCGTGCTGATGAGAGTGGCACGCACCGACATCGTTTTCGCTCCCATAATGCAGCGATCGATGATGTTTTAATTTACAGCCTGCAATGCCGCACTCCTTCATATTGTTACATTTAGCTCTCCTAGAGTGCTTAAGACAGCGATCGCAAAGTGACGTTTCTGCAACCAGTTTGCGGCGATCCTGAACCGAGAGCTTCTTGAAAGCGTCGCAATCTGTCAAGCGATGACTCTGATTGCACACGTAACACTTTGCTCCAAAACCCTTTTTTGCACCTGCGTACCCATTGTCCTGTACGTGCGTATGGACATGCTCCGAACGTCTGTCCCCCTTGTTGCCATCACCCGAATACCTTGTGATTGTTGCAACTGCATCTGCCCTTACAAACAACCATTCGCCGAAACCCTTGATATTTCGCTCTATATCGTTTGTCTTTGTGCCCATCGCCCATTCCAACTTCATGGCAGATGGCAATTTATCGACCAATTTCTTGAGCAGCACCGGGTTATTAATGTGGTCCATCAGCTCCGACGCTTCCATGGTGGAACTTAAATTCCTAACCGCCAACGCATACGAAATTATGGTTTCCAAACGCTCTATTTTCGGAGACGGAAAATCCTCCACTTTCCTAATGAGCTCTTCGACGATGAGCTCCGGTCTACCAAAGAGCATTTCAAGAGTAGACATAACCGACGGTACAGATGTAGGAAGCAGTAATTGACTGCTTACTGCTTCGAATGCTTTACCCTTCAAAGCCCTCTGCAACCGTATCAAATTCTCGTCGTTTGAATAATTGCACAGCACCGTGCTGTTGCGATAATTGCTTATGAAGACAGGCCATTCTTCCAACCTGCCAGAAAACGTAGGCAACTCCTTCGACAAACCTTTTCTTGACGCAATTTGATTCTATGTAAGACACCCCTTTGTCTCCTCAGACGGGACTTCCATCTTTGTGTGTGTGACCCAGTCCTTTGTTCGCCGAACAATAGTGCCCCCATCACCCTGGACACTGCCAACCCTGGAACGTAACACCACCGATCGCCCATCGCTGCAAATACTACTACCATCGTCATCCTGCTGTTCTCTTATTTTCAGTAATTCGAATTTCTTATCCAGGAACTCCTTCTCCAAATCCTTTTGCTCCTTCAGTCGAAGCAATTCGAGATCCAACACTCGTCGACTCCGGGAAGAAGCACCACTGCGAACACTCCTACTGGCTGGTACTAAAGTGATATTGGCGACCGAGGTCGGTGTGCATTGCACTGACCTGATGCTCTCTGCCGTCGCCAAAGACACTTCTGATTTACACTTTTGACAGAACCATTGTCGATTCTTAACCGAATCGTCCACTCCTGCGCATCCGTAGTGCAACCAGACCTTGCATCCATCACAACGTACCATGTTGTCCGCCGTATTTGGTTCCGTGCAGAAATTACAATCTGCTTTCTTCGACATTTTGTCAGGAAACAGGAACAAACACGAATATTTTCCAGAATATTTCCGAAACAGCTTAACGAATAGCTTTGCAACTATTTTTTGTTGGAATTCTTGCTAATTTTTTAGAATTGTTGCCCCTAGCAACATTGAAAGACTTTTATACAGTAGGTTAATATTTATTGAAAGTAAATAACAAAACTATAACAAACTAAAACCAAAAACTATAACCAACTAAAAAATTAGTCTTTACCTCGCCATTTTGCAAGCCAACAACCAACGACAAGATTTAAATCCAACTTGTAAACATAAGAAAGAGAAAGAAAATTATAATAAGAAAGAGATGACTTCATCCGTCATCTTATGGGCAAGTTCAATGATAATTGTTCTTAAGCTGCCAACACATCAGCGACACCCATAAAGAGCCCAGAACCTAGCTTCTCCAACCACTTTCATGCGAAGTGGAGGGGAGCTACAGTTTTACGCCGAATCCGAACGGCAAATTTGAGAAGCTTTTTCATGACAATTTGATACTCTTGGATGTTTGTCAGACGTTCGCAAGAGGTGGGGCAGTGGAAAAAACTCTAGATGTTACTTGGCCCCGGCGGGAATTGGAACCGGAGACTTTTCGATTAGCAAGCCGACATACTAACCATTGAGCCACTGCGCCCGGGATTGCCCTTAGTGGTATTTTTTTTATTTTTTGCAATTTTTTTATAGTTTTGTACCATCTGAAACAAAAACATTCAAAAATTAATCGAGTTTATTTTCTATATATATTTATATATATTTCTGTATATATTTCTATATATATATTTATATCTATATTATTTCTATATGGGGCACAGAGGACTAGGGCGGACCTCTGTGCCCCAATACGAATGCCTTTTAAAAAGTGCTATTGACATGTTTGAGTACCTACGAATATTTAAAAAAATTAAAATAGCACAAAGCACAACTAAACTCACTGTTTTCGACATAAAAACTTGAAATTTTTATTTGGATAGCCTTTAAATAGTAAACACCCCACTTTTATACATTTGTTTTATAAACTTACCTTAAAAAACAATAAATTTTTATTTATTCCACTGGAGAGCACTCGCGCGCACGATAGACAATAACCAACTGAGGAGCTAGATGGGCGCTTTTATTATTTCGTTTAGCTTTTTGGCTGAGTCACTTACTTAACGTTTTAAACAGAAAGTCCTATGTCGCTGGTCCTCTGTGCCCCGTCCTCCCCTACTGATGAAATCCGAAAAATATGCACAATTTTTATTTAGGTAAAAAAACACTAAACAACTTTTGATGCTTACAAAAGTTCCCGCCAGTCCAAAGGATTAAATTGATCTCGCAAGTGCCTACGAAGAACTCGTTCTTGAGTATCTATAGCATTATAAGCCGCTGTGCTTAGCTGTGCATTGTAATAGAAAATTAATTTTCTTAGCTTTCTCATTTCTTTTTTATAAATGTCACTGTCGATTCGAAGTGAAATATAAGGTCCGTTCGCGTACTTTATGTGTAGGAAAATGAAAAGTGTCAAATCTCCAAAATCGAGAGAGAATCCTCTCATTTCTAAGAAAAGTACGCGAACGCTTTTGTGTAAAAAGTTGAAAAAACATCTTAGTTTGGCTTGAAAAGAAGCAACAGCTGTTTTTTTTTTGCTGGCAATCTCATAGGATTTCATCATTTGACAGTTTTCATTTTCTTGCCAGCTGAAATTCTGTGTGAAAAATTAACGAAAGTACATGTTTCTTTCGTTCATCTTTTTGCCATTTTCTCAGTACGCGAACGCGTTTGTGTAGTTTTGCACGAAAGTTTATATAAATTTACGTTTGCATTTTAGTTCGCGAACGGACCAGTGCAGTGGACTGAAAAGAGCGTGCGCAAGTAGAGCCTACTCTGACCCGAGCGTGCTCAGAATGTTCTGATTTCTTGTCCATTATCATTCCAACGAATAAGTTAAATAAACGAAGTTATAACGTATAAAGAGCATTTTTTCCATTTGCAATTGTTTCAAGACTTCTTCTTGAATATCATTTCAATTGTCTCAGGTCATCTTTATTGAGGCAAAATATTCTGAGGTGCATCTGCACAGCTCAGAACATGGTTCTGATCATGTTTGTCATCATGTGATGCTATATACAGGAGAAAAAAAAACCCCCTCACATTGGATCAATACGAATATTGGCCACTCTATCATTCTGGACGCACTTGGGTCCCTACCAAGGAACATCGACTACACTATATCCCAATTACAGTTCGAGAAGGACTTCCAAATCAATATCCCTACCAGATCATTCTGGGAGGATGGTGTTTACATGGAAAATAAATCGATCCAGTTTTACACCGACGTTTTCTCAGAAAGACTAAATATCAGTCTCTCTTTCCGTCTTCCTGATCATTGTAGCGTGTTCCAGGCGGAAATCATGGCGATTAAGGAAATCTTGTCGTGGCTGAAGAGAAATGTAATATCCGCTAAGGACATCCGCATATTCTCGGATAGTCAAGCCGCGCTAAAGTCCCTGGACTCAGTCTCTTCAAACTCTATCGTAGCCATAAACTGCCATTCATCTCTTGAGGAGATGGTAGAGCAGTTCAATATTCACCTCTTTTGGGTGCCGGCGCATAGGGACATCCCAGGGAATTGTAGATCAGATGAACTTGACAAAAACGGAACCGTATTACTTCTACCTAATAAAGGTTTTCTAGATATGCCTACCGCTACTTGTAAAGTTATGTTCAAGCTATCCGCAGTCGAGAGTACAAACCTTAGGTGGACAGGTAGTGATACGTCATACGTGTCTAGCGACTAAGCATATCTGGCCAAAGCTGGATCTGCGACGCTCTTTGAGTTTGATCTCACTTAACCGACTGCACATTGGTTCCGCTATAGGTGTCATCTAGGAGTCTTCTTCCTTAATGAACTTAGTGACTTAGCTAACACAGATGTTAGAAGTCTATCGCGCTTCATTAAAAGTTCCAAATGGTTTTAGCGAGTAGTGGACGAAACTCCCGATCCATGTGGCATCAAAACGGACCTCATTGGTATAAGTGTGTTGGCTATCGGCTAACAGCCACCTTAACCTAACCTAACCTAACCTATGCCATCTCTGTCAATCCAATCGAATTATAACTACCAAAGGTATACAATCTATGTATCTAGTACATAACACTACATTTAAATAGTTGTTGGCATCTTAAAGGAACTTAATGTTTACAACATCATTTAACAAGTGAAACCCAAACCCGGGCGGTCTTTTATTGATTATTAAATATCAACTTACATACTAGAGAAACATGATTAAATCCAACTTAAAATTAACAGGATATATTTTATTTTATATAAAGCAAATTACAAACTGCCTATTCTACTTATTTAAACTACTTTACGTATTCTATCTATAATTAGGTTCCTGGGCACTCGTTGCCTTACACAACAAGAGTGGTCAAAATCGAAATTGCTTTCCGAGCGCCTAGCAGTTGTCAGCGTGTAAACGTGCCATGCAGCCGACTGAATCCTTCCAGCGCCAGTCACCTCCCGAAAGCACCACCACAAGTTTACGATCCTAGCCTCTCTCAGAAACGCCCTAGCTAACTTAATCTAACTTATAAACTAAGAGGAGTGGGGGGGGGGGGGGGGCTAAAGCCAGACCGGAGCGTACTCTCTATGTATATTTCATTGGGGTGGTAAGCCCCAAAGATCAGGCTATTTTCGCTTGCCACCGCCCTTGCAACGTGACTTCGAGTCGCCTTAATGAGGAAATTGTCAATCCTATACAACTGAGCCCCATCGTATAGGACCTTGTTGGGACAGTATTTTATTTAGTTGGATTTAGGCCTTCGGAACAAGGGCAGACAAGCCATAAGACATTGTCTCTCGATATATTAGACCACAAAGGACAACCATAAGCCGTGATCCGCAAATGACCTTCACTCTGGAGCCAAGTTGACTGCTATGAAACAGGGTGTTTTCATAAACGTCGAAAATCTGGGCTAGTATAGTCGTCTTTCTTCTTTGTTGCATTATTGAACACACTTATTCTGCAGAACGTGAGCAGGCCTGCTTAAGTACAATTTTAAGTATTCACTGAATGTTCATAAACGTCAGATTTTTTAATATCCAAAACATCAAAGGAGAAGAATGGAGCAACTTTTTCATTTCATATAGCATCGTCCTCCACAAAGAAATCTTTTTCTTTTCCCAGAGTTGAATTCTTTTTCCATCACAATTATTTTTTGAATTAACAGCTAAGTTTTCGCTATATACCACGCCTACGCCGCAGCTTCTTCTTCTCTAAAAGAAAAGTTAAATTTGGTTGTAAATAAAAATTATTAAAATATTGCCAATAAAACTTACATTTTTCGCACTTTAAATTTTTGTTTTTACCTCCCGTGCTTTCTGCAGTCAAAAAAATATGGATGCACAATCTGCCAGACGCTGATGACATTTATCACGTTTATGAACATATCTTCTGCAATTCATCTAAGTTAGTTCGACCAAAAGTCTGGCTTTATGAACACGTCTAACGCAGGTCTTAGTTAGTCAGACGTTTATGAAAACACCCGTCTTCTTGTCAGAGCATAAGCCTTTTTGGCCAGAAAGACAAGCAGCTATATGTGTAGCTGCGACCCTCAACTATTTAGGACCACCTGTAAGAACAGAAAAAGAGTGGCAAAAGGTAAGCATAGGATCAAAATTGAAATGATATGATTTATAACTTTTTATTAAACAGGTTTGGTTCGATGCTAAATTTCAAGTAAAACAGAAACTGGTTTACAACAAGAAACAGTGGGGGACCACTGGAGGAGGGCCATTCAAAAAAAAAATATTTAAACGAAGTAAATACAGTGATTGCACAAATCCTCGACCTAAACAGTTTAGTAAATCCGAACGGAAAAGTGTTGGGAATACAAAACCGCCAAAGTCTGCAGGTCCTAACTACTTTTAACTTACAATCATAGCGTTTAGGCTAAAAAACCTTTTTTTATTATAATACCTATGTTTTTCGGTTTTTTTCGTGGCCAAAATGCCTATGTGAGTACCATCCACACATCCTATGACTCCTGGAATTTCAGCCTTTTGGTAAAACATCATTTTTGCACAATTCCTTTCTTCTTCCGTGTAATGCATGTTTATCCATTTTGGTAGCCACGTTCCGCAAGAAAACCCAATGTGGAAGTAAGTTTTAAAATGCCTGCCACTGACAAAGAAATCCCCGCGGCAGGAAGTTTATCCTTCACTTCATTTAACAAATAGACAAAGGCTTCTTTGCTAAGTCTAAAGTAGGACATTTTGAATCTGGAAATTTGGTATTATTTTCTAAATCAAACTATTTTGTAATGCGTATGTACTTACTTTGAATCTAGTAAATCCAAAGGATCGGACTTTGACCTGATTCTTCTTCTTATATGTTTCAGCTCCTTTTTTTGCAGACTCATCTTCTTCGTCGCTTTCGCTCTCCAACGGTATGAACATTGCAATGCTATTCATGTTTTTTTTTAGTATATAATATAAAACCACAATTTGAAATACCTACTGATGCATCTCGGCCATTGGCGACAACTGCATATGCATGGTTTTCATCATTGAACACGGTGAATCCGTTATTATCAGATCGCCAATTGTCAAGGTCGGTGCGCAGATTGAAGTGGCTTACCAGAGCCCTATTCTCAATGTCGCGGTTTATACACGGCCTCGAAACAAGGGCCCAGCAAATCCATAACAGAGAAAAATAAGATCACATTTGCGTTCAACTATAAGGAACAACACAAGGAACTACTCTTACTTATCATTCATAACAAACTTACAATGATCCCATTTTAAAAACTTTATTAAATAAAACCCATTCAAATAAAAAATCCTAGCATCTCTTCACGTGATCGGCGTCTTCTGTACTTTGGCCAGCTCCACTTTAAACCTGCCGATAGTTTCGCGAGCCAGTTTAAGTTTATCCTTTAACTGTGCGATTTCGGATTTAACTCTGGACTTCACATCGAGTATGTTGTCGAGCGTCTTCACCTTTTTATTTTCAACTGGAATAATACAAGAACAGAACTAAGCATTCCACGAACCACTCGCTCGGTTAATTGTACCTACAATCTGTATCATGTATATAGGGGCCATTGGTGATCGGCGTCACGTTTGTCAGATAATGCTGCATCAGTTGCGTTGGTTCTTGGAACACAATCTCTTCGTACTGCTCCGATACAAGACCCTTTTTGCTGTCAATTGTGGATGAGGATATTTCCCCGTCCACTATTGGTGATTGGAAAAGTTTCAAAATGTGATAACAAGTGACGGGACGTTCGGTCGGATCGTGAAAGTAGATTTTAATGACCACCTCGAACTCTCCCCAGCCAGTTTCAGTTACTTCGTATGGCGGTTTCGTTACGATTCGATTGGGATTGGCATAACTCTCGTGTAGTTTGAAGTGGACTTTTTTCACGTAGACAGACATGTCCTCATTGAGATACGGCTTCACGTAGACCTTCCATTGATGAGTGTGCCCATCCTCTTCACGTTTCTTTCCAAACGACCGGGCTATGTTGCCGTATACAATTGCTTTTACTATAGTCAGTCCCTGAGGAATTTCGACATTAATAAACGATTTAGTTATTTTTGTGAATATTTACTTTTACTCTGCCACCAGAATCGGGTCCAAAATCTGTAGGTATATTCAAACTATTCATGATAAATTGAAGGCATTTATGAACATTAAGCAAATTTATAAACAAACTTTTGAGTTTTGCTTTGTATACAAGTCTGCTGTCATTTTTGTACGTTTTGATAGTTTCCTTATCCATGAGGGTTAAGCTGCAATAGGAAGATTGCCATACAGCGGTGTTTTTTCTTGTTTCAACAATGAAACTTCTAGACATTATGTGATTTGAAATTATAGATTAGTTAAAACACAATCACGCTTTGAAGCTTCGCGGTGACAAACGCATCAATGAAACCTGTGGCGTTCAGCAATCCGGCTGAAAACTACATAACTAGCGATAGATGTCAAACGAAAACTGGAAGTCGTTTGAATTATAGATACTCAATTGTTTCAATGTTCGCTTGTTGGGTTTTTTTTAAGAACAAGAGTAGATTCTGGATTGTGCGTCTCATAATTAACTTGTTAATTCATTGTATTAACGTTTATATTAATAAAGTTGAATACATATATAAAAAATGTAAATAATTGAACTAATTGTGTAGTGGATTATTTAGAACATTGGCAAACAGAATTGCCTAAGGCACACGCAAGTGAATATGAACCTATCACAAAGCTGCGTTGCGTTTCAACGTCAAATTGAGACTCGTTTTAACAGAAAGTAATGTTTCGTAAAGTTACTGTAAAGTACCGTGTAAAGATGCATTACTACGCATGCCGGACATTAGCTAGCGTTATATGAGAATTTGTTTATGTAAGTAAGGACTGATTAAGCTTTTAGATTTTCTAAGCTCCGAAAGATTTTCCCAATGGGCTGAACTTAGTTGGTGTTCCCAATTATCAATCAAGCTAGTTCATCAACAGATTCGTTGACGTATTCCCCAACGCTCTAACACCTTTTCCCAAGCTTGCGTGGTCTAATATTGCAAACTATTCCTAAACAATGCGCCTTGTCTCCAGGATTGATTTTTTGAATTCCTCTTCCTTATTACGATCTTAAGGGGAGGGGATTCTTTAACGAGCGGATTGGAGTTGCAGCCACGGTTGCCTTTGTGATGATCTTTCTGGTTGAAAGTTTTTAGGTCCGCCTCTGTTTCGCGATTCTACAAGGCGACTTTGACATTTGTGAAGTAAACAGATGACAACTTTTGCCCCACCTTGTATATGGACGTTGATTATTATTGACTTTTTAATGAAATTCGTGGGTTCTTTCCTTAGAATATGATAGTGCTTGAGATACGTGCTTTGACGTGAATGATTCCTCGGATATGGGAACTTCTTATTCGGTTAAGCTTTGTTACTCCTGCTGACATCTTAATCTCAGCTGTCATTAAATCGCCTTCATACATTTGTACACTGTTCAACAGTGTAAGTCGTAAGGGAGCGCAGAGGGCAACACTGCGTTGTAGAGCCTCCTTTGAGCTTAGGGATTGATCATAGATCCTAGATCTACATATATACTTTTTTGCAATTGGAAATCACTTATACATCATGTGCTCGCTGCAGGGACGTTTTATACCAGCTTATGATGGCACCATTGTCAGCAAAGAATAACTGACGCACTTTGGATTTCATTACCTTACCTGCAAGCAGATAATCAAGGACTACAGTCAACCAGTAAACAGCAATGGGCTTGAGACCCTTCCCTGGTGTACACCGACATTAATTGATAATCAGTGATTTCAGCGGGGCAGATCACTCTTGACTTTGTTTTCTCACGCATGTCCATGATCATCTGTACGTAGGTTTATGGAACTCCTCGTTGTCTTAGGGGGTACATCAAAATCAATCAAAACCTGCATATGCTATTTATTGATTTCGAAAATGAATTACGATTTTTTCCATCATATTCCTTGTACTTTGGATTGTATCTGTGGTTGATTTATCCGTAAGAAGATTTCCATGATGTGTAATATCAGCTTGATGGAACGGTAATTATTTATCACAGTTTCCTCTAAACAACGGAAGAAGTTAACTTTTCCTTCACTGGTTAGGCGTAAGATCGCCCCTCATCAGTTTGGAGATGAGAGCCAAGAGCCATCTGGAGCCGCTGTCTCCCATATTTTTTTCATTCGGCCAAACCGCTTTTTGTTGTTTAAAGTCTTTGACCGCCTTCCTAACTTCTTCGACAATAACTTTGACGAAGCCTTGAATGCCGCTTTCTTTTCACTTGTGACTTGTCGCTTCATCTGTCCACTTATATCGTTATACAATCTAATAAAATAGTTTTAAATTAAAAATAAAGACTATTGCTAATCATATAACAATTTGACATCGAACCCTCGAGCTCTGTCAGCGGAACGGAAAAGGCAACTAGTAAAATGCACAATGTCGACGTCGTATACTTGAAATTAAAATCAGACAGTCTTTTTCGGAAGCTGTTTCTCTAGTATTGTGGAAGAAGTCATTAGCTTCTCTAACCAATTTCTGACTTCGATTGTTGCTGTATAATTCTTGCAGATCTTTAATCCACATGACAAAAACCAGAATGCTAAAACTAGACATAACTTGGCAAAGCACGTTTCTAGAAATGCTCAAAGACTACGATCTTTGGAACTGCAAAGTTAATCTGACCAACTCGAAAAAGAGACAACATCATTTCTGTTAATTCTTCATAACACTTCATTCATTTGAGACAAAACAGAACATACAACAAGAGACTAGTTGAACTTATAACTAATTAAATTGAATAGAGTGAGTCGCTTCGAGTCATCAAATCTTCGTGTTAGCTGTTAAGGTCCGTTTTCTTAGAAGTTGTAATCAAAATTTCCGTAATGCTCGTACTTCTTGGGGTAGTACTTTCCGAACTTTTCCTGGTGGTAGATCTTGACAGGCTTGACGAACATGTTGGGAACAAAGAAATCGTGAATGTTCTTAATCTTCCTGTCAAATGGATAACCGAAAGGATGGTTGTCAATGTGACGAGTTCCAGAGCCGATGCCGCAGGTGAAGCTTTGGTCGTAGCTTGAATGTTCCTCGTGATCGGCGTTGTATTGGCTGATCATGAAGAACATCTTCATTGGCATACCCTTGACCCATCCATGTGGCAAGATCAGCCTGTCTGGGAATCCGCAATGAGGTTGAGAGATCGACAATGGGAATTCCTGTTTTCCTTCGTAGGCCAGCATGATGTACTTGTACAATTCGGTGTATGTTGTGGTGTCATTGACGGTGTAGTCAAAGTCGTACGAATAACGATGGAGTACGTTCTCTCCAACAACCAATTTAGCGACGAATTCATCGAGTTCCATGAAGTTTTCGCGATTCTCGAAAAGATCAATCTTATGGTGGTTTTCATCAAAGTCCGGGGCGAGGAATGTCCTTACAACAACGGTTTGCTCCTTGTTAGAGTTGACCTTGAATGTGAAGTTAAAAGGTTCGTGATTGAGACGCACTTGACGAGCTAGGTAAGCCTTGTCGCAGAAGAAGGCTCCGTCGCGGCTCGACATCTTCTCGTTCACCAGATTGGTAATATCGCTGTCAACCAGATCGAAGTAGGTTCTAAGGTAGCTGACTTCTACGTCATTGAATGCAACACCTGGCACGATGAGTTCATCACGTGTGTACGATGGGAAGTGGTGTGTGAAACTGTAGAATGCTTCGAGGGTCATCTTGAAGAGGCTGTAAGTGATAGGATCACGGAGCATGGTCTCATAGTTAAACAGGACATTTGGCTTGACAATGAAGTCATTGACATCTCCACCGGCTAGGTAGACGGAAGCGAGTGTGTACCAATATCCAAAGAATTTTCTGTCCAGGTTGTCGATGGTGCCCTGCAACAAATCGCCGATATACTCGACGGATTCCGGCTTAGTTAAATCGACCGAAACGCCATTTCTTGTCACGTATATGCCAGAGTCGATGATGTTATAGATTCTGTGTTGGATATTCTCAAGCTTGTTGTAAAGTGCGTAGTTGTTGGATGACTCAAACTCGTAATAGTTCTTCCTGTATGAAAAACCGTTGCCATTGTAATCGATCATCTGTGGATTGTATCCGGACTGGTAGATACCGTCGAATGAGAGTTCATCAATTTCACCCAAGCCGTGGGATAGACGTTCCATGTAGTAGCGGGCCAACAGCTGCTGTACGGTGTGAATCCACCACTCCCCTCGTCGGTCCTTGTTCAAATTGAATTCCTTACCCAGCACCTTGGAGTAGTCCATGTTCAAGTAGTACCAGTAGGCGTTGAAACCAACATCCTCAGTGAAGTAGCTCAGTTTAGATTCCTCGTTGAAAGCCTCAATGTCGCGGGTGTAGTCTACGGGATAGAAGACGGCTTTAACCTCATCTAACACGGCCTTGTAGTTGGGATTCTTGTTGAAGATCTCGATGTTGTCACGGAATAGTGTCTTCTCCTCCAAATGCCAGTCTTGCTCCAAACCCATGAGTTTCCACCATTGCCATGTCTTAAAGTCCTTCTGGTAGAAGGTCTGTCCATAGAACTTGTCGGGGTATTCTTGTTCGTAGATTGTCTTCAATTCTTTCTCGAGCATGATCTGTTTGTTGAAGAAGGCCCAGTTGAATTTCTCAGCTTGGTAGACGAGTTCGCTGTTGAAGAACATCTGTGGGAAGATCTCGTAGATTTGGGGAAGAATAAGGCCATTTGTGTCTGGACGATGGATTACAGCAAGAGTTAAAGCGTAAACGAACATGCCTTCGTTGACATTTATACGAGCCCACGCAACGTTTTGCACGAATGTCTCGTAATCCTTGGCATAGTAGAAGAAGTTAAATAGGCCCAACCCAGAAAGGAAATGCTGCTTGTGAGTAGCACTGAAGTACTCTCCCCTGGGAAGAAGTCCACCCACTTTGAAGGAGTCGTAGAAGTTGTGCATTTGCTCATCGTATTGCTAAAAAAAGTAAAAGGCATTAGGATGAAGGACACACTTTTAAACACTCAAACAAACTCACTTCGTATTTTGACTTTTCCACAACCAGATTGTTGCCAAGTTTGATGTATTCTTCGAATTGTAGGGGCTGATTGACGAGGTACACGATCTCAAAGAGAAACTTTTGCTTTGCGAGGTAAGCCTTGTCAACTAAGGAGAGCATTCTTAGTAGAAAAACATTATGAAGAGAAAAATAAAATAACTTACCATTGATGTTGTTCTTGTTGTTTTGAACGCTAGCTGCGTGAACACCCGCAATAGCCAAACAGGCTAAAACTACGAGAGTGAATTTCATGGCCGGGGCTGGTGCTGGTTTTGCTTTTCTAGTCCAAAGTAGGTGGTATTCACAACAGAACTCCAACTTCAACTGTCTTGGTCATGCATCTGCGGCAGCTTTTATACACAAAAATATGTTCACCTATTTGCAAATTTGATAAGCGATTATTTGTTGTCTTGCATGCAGCAGATTGGAAATGGAAAGTAACCTCTCGCTATTCTTATCAGGCTTGACCCCTCAAAGTTTCTAGATGAATTTAGTGTTGTGGATGTGGTTTGCAAGGTAACAGCGTTATTGATGGTTTATGCGATGGTGCTTCATTGAAACGAGATCACATGTTATCAATACGCTTTGGATTTGCTTGTTGGGAGCAGATGTATTACTTGGCACAATATTGTGACCGAAAAGATTTAACGGAAGAACTTGCATTTAATATTTCAAAAAATATGATAAGAAGATTTTTTTCGATTTCAAAAGAGGATAGAAAAATATATAAAAATAAATAAAATATTATAAACAATACTTTTGTGGATTTGTATGGTTTTGAGCATTTACTAAAACTAGAAGAAAATTATTCAATTTGGTGCCTTTTTCTTTACTTCTCGACTCCAACCCAACAAACCTAATTTAAAAATGCCGACATCAGCAAAGTACCAAGTTATTCAAATCTGTGCACAGTTCGACACCATATATTTGGATCAATTAAATCGACACTGAGCTCAGTTTGTCGCTGACATTTTTTGTTTCACCGGGTTATGTCTTAGATTAAGGCCTATGAGGCCAGACTCCCTTTCCGTGCTTTCTGTCATTTGGTGGAGTTTCATAGTTCAGTGAGAGAATAAGCACATTGTGTATGTCATCAGCGTAGCCTAGGCGCCTTAGTGCAGATATTATATAAGTTTATGGAATCCTAGTGTCCGTTTGACCCTGACATTGCGAGGAAACTGCTACCTCCTGTCTAGTTTTGAGTCTGTCTGAGGTTTGAAAAAAATATGACCTAAGGGAACGCGATTATACAACAAACTGAAGTCTCATCACGCAAGACGATATCGTTTTGACGATGGTTATGCGTCGCGTAATCCTTCAAATGGCTATCGTCTCAACGTCATCGTCTCGACGACTCATTTCTGCTTCGCTAACTCTCGAAACTGCATAGCACTATCGCCAAGACGATAACATTTGCGCTATAGGTAATAAGGTATCTTCTCGCATAGATTTACATAATTTGCAGTCAATTAAAGCAGTTCATGGTTCTTTCAAGTGAACAATTGAGTTTAGATCTTTTCTTTAAGCGCGACAAAATGTAATCAATGCAATTTAAATTAAATAAGAAACTCTTTTTCATTGCTTTTCCACTTTCGATATAGAAATGTCAAACAATGTATTAGAGGTCTGCATGAATGTATTCATTTGATAGATTCATAGGTAGGGTCAGGGTACTCACCTTGGCCCTCAATAAGGCACTGATTTCTGCCTGCCCGCTCATAGGGCCTGGAGGCAAAAAGAAGCCGCATTGGTGGACCCCAAAATTAGGACCTCTAAGAAGTAGTTGTAGGAAACTGTTCAACCAAGCCAAGTTCACAAAAGCTGAAACCGATTGGGCTTCTTATAAAGCATCTCTTAATACTTACAAAATAGAACTGATTAAAGCCAAACGCTCGTCTTGGAGACTTTTTTGTGGGAAAATAGAAGAATCATCCGAGGCATCTAGGCTAAGAAAAATCCTCTCAACCAACCCAGATATGGCTAGCTATTTAAAGAAGGCGGACGGCTCCTGGACCACTTCCAGCGAAGAATCGCTTAATCTACTAATGGATACACATTTCCCAGGTATCTCCCACGTTACTAGCTATAAAAATCTATCTAGGTCAATTGCACGTACTACTAACTACAAAGGTCTGATTACTAGGGACAAACTGCTTTGGGCGATACACAGCTTCAAACCATACAAATTCCCGGGGCCAGATGGCATAATACCCGCTGAACTCCAAAACACCTCTAACTGGCTATACATCTTGGTAATATGTTCGATACTTATGTACAGGGTGGTTGTTTGGTGGACTGCCTTAGACAAAGCGATAAATCGCGATAAGCTTAGCAAAGTCCAACGAACAGCGTGTCTCTGCATGAGTGGTGCACTGCGCACTACCCCCTCTGCTGCAATTGACATTCTGTTTCACCTGACACCCCTGGACATCTTTAGCAAGCAAGGGGCTGCTATCCGCCTCTAAACAACGTTCCAATGGTCCGAGAAAGAAATCGGCCACGCATCTGTTCTAAGACAAAAATTAGAATCCTCCCTAGCAACATAGACTACAGCACCCCTCAGACCCTTCTTGACAAAATTTTCAAGGTCAAGATCCCTCCCAGAACATTCTGGGAAGTGGGTCTCCCCGTCGAAAATAAATCCTTCACTTTTATACCGATGGAAAATAAAAACATCTACATTCTCTCCGACAGCAGAGCGGCCCTACTCGCGATTAACGCCTTTGAAATTACACCAAAACTGGTCTGGGATTGTCTCCAACTCCTACAACTACTGGGCACCACAAATAAAGTTCAATTAATCTGGGTGCCTGGACACAGTGGATATGAAGGCAATGAAAAAGCAGACGAACTAGCCAGAACAGGATCCGCATCCCCATTTATGATGCCAAGACCATTCTACGGGCTATCAATAAGCACCATTAAAAGTTGCATTAAAACTTGGCTTGAGGAAAAGAAGCTCCAATTCTGGAGGGAAACCGAAGGAAACAGGCAAGTTAAAAACTTTATGCCAAACAGCTCCCACAAAAAAACGAAACAACTACTACAACTAAGTAAGAGTCAGATTCGGCTAGTCACAGGCTTCCTCACAGGGCATTGCCGTGTCAATAAACACCTGATGACTATGGGCATAACACATGACAATACCTGCAGATTATGCAACGAAGACGTTGAAACAGCAGAACACATATTATGTGACTGCAACTGCTTAATCAATACGCGTCATCGTTATCTAGGTAAATTCTACCTTGAAGCAGCAGACATAGCTGCCAGCTCTCCCAAAGAACTAGCCGCCTTCCTAAAAAAATTGCGGCATTACGGACGAGCTCTAAATGGAGGGTATCACAATAGGCCCACAAGCGGCCGCAGTGATCTAGCTACAGTATACCACCTCCCTCTAATAATCTAATCTAATCTAATCTATACCGATGGATCCAAAACCGACGAGCGGGTAGGAGGCGGTGTGTTCTCTGACAGGCTGAACCTCAGCCCCTTCTTTCGCCTCCCTGATCACTGCAGCGTGTTCCAGGCGGAAATCTTGGCGATTAAAGAAGTCCTATCGTGGCTGAAGAGGAACGTGATATCCGCTATGGACATCTGGATCTTCTCAGATAGTCAAGCTGCCCTAAAATCCCTGGATTCTGTCTCCACAAACTATATCGTAGTCCGTGACTGTTGATCATCTCTAATGGAGATGGCGGAGCATTTTAACATTCACCTATGCTGGGTGCCAGGACATACAGACATTCCAGGGAACTGTAGGACGGATGAACTCGCCAGGAAAGGAACCATACTGCCCCTTCTACCCGATAAAGGTACATTAGGCATTCCAATTGCTACATGCAAACTCATGTTTATGAGGGAGGCCATTGAGAAATCTAACCTTAGGTGGATAAGTGGCAACACTTGTCTAGCGACAAAACAGATTTGGCCAAAGCTGGATCTGAAACGCTCTAAGGGTTTGATATCTCTGAACAGACTGCACATTGGTGCTATAATTGGTATGATCACCGGACACTGTCTCATAGGCAGGCATGCAACAAGGCTTGGCGTCCACACAAATGCCTTCTGCAGAAGCTGCATGGACGACGAGGAGGAGGAGACGATTCTCCACCTTCTCTGCACATGCCCTGCTCTCTCTCAAAGACGTAAACTCCATTTAGGATCTTTGTTTTACAATGATCTTAGCGATCTCATTAACACCGACATCAAAAGTCTGTCAAGCTTCATCAAAAGCTCCAACTGGTTCAACGAGTAGGAGGATGATACATCCGTGTGGTATCACAATTTACCTTTCGTTGGTCTAAGTGTGTCGGCCTAGGCCGACTGCCACTATAACCTAACTTAACCTAATCTAGATTCATAGGTGTGCAGTACTTCAGCATACCCAATTGCGACACATAATATTTGAGCAAGGCAAGTGTGCTTCATATGATCTAACAAAAAAACAAGCAAAACATGGTATAGCTCCAACCAAATCCCTTGGCCAACGCTCGGTTGTGCAAAGAGAGGATTCAAGAGAACAAAAATGTTGCGTCAGAGATTCAATGAGTGAAGGGTATTTGCTAAATTTTACAATGCCTAACTCAACTTTATTTTTCTTTTAAATTAATATGGTAATGCATATATGAGTTTGATTATTTAATTATGGGGTTGATACGAGTATATTACTTATAACAAAAAAAAATAATCTTACACAATTCAATGGGATCAAATATATAAAGCTTCCTGTGACCTAGGAAGTGATTAATAAAGTCTTGAGGGCTTTGTGTCTGTGTTTTTATGGTCTTATAATTTGTGGTCTAATACCAGGTCCTGCGGCGACCTGTTTTTTTTGTTTTTTTTTTTTCTGTATATGTGCAGTACAGTATACTGTTGGAACACAGCGTAGACATTTTTTGTTGAACAGTAAGCAGCACCTGGCAATGAAGTATTGCATTGCATAATTTTAGGTGTTACCTACTAGTTTGGTGTTTTTGTAGGGTTTTTTCTCGACGGCTAGCGGCTAAATTTCTTAGGGAGATAATGTGAGTATTCAATTTGAAAAAATCATGGCCCTGGTCGGACTTGAACGCAAGACCTGTCAATCAGTTAGTGAATGCGCACCAATGCCTCCCGTTTGTTTTTTATACCCTATTCTGAGGGTATTTTAATTTTGACGCATAGTTTGTAACATACCTTAATATTGCCCGTAGACCCCTAAAAGTTACTATATCTATGATCAGCATCGATAGTAATGTCGATCTAGCCATGTCCTTCCGTCCGTCGGCAAAAATTAGGCCTTTCAGCTGGGCCTAGAGAGCTGAAATTTTAACCATATACTCTCTAGGGTACCGAAATAATCAAGTTCACGCATTTTTGAAATCCGCTAACAGGCACACAAACTCAAAAAAACAAAATTTTGGAAAAAATCGAATTTTGAGCTAGAAAGCTGAAATTTTATATATATGATCTATGACTCCTAAAACTGCTCGGGATATAAAATTTTCAAAATCCGCTCACAATTAAATAAAACAATTTTATTGGAAAACCATAGTTTGAGCTAGGGAGCGTTTTTTTCGATAAAATCCTTTAAATGTTGTATAACAAAATATGTAGAGCGTTCTTAACAATTCAACCATAATTAGACTTTTGTCACGCCCACTTATGAGGGATAGGAATAAGAATAGGGTATCCAACAGTTCGCCCAAGTAGACTGTAGCCCGTCCCTATGTTTAAATTTTAAAGAGCATTCCATTTTATTTATATAGTCAATATATATAAGTTGAAGGATAAAGATTTGAACTCATTGAATAATGTGAAATAGAGTTCAAGATCTGAATGGCAGAGACTTTTTAAAAAGTTCTTCCAAACCATATTACGTCTGTTTCGTATCGATTTGAGCTCTTTAGTATACCAGGGATTGGGATGGGACGTTTTCAGATTCCTAGAGGATTTCACAGGAATCACTTTTTTCATGCAGTTATCCATCAAAGAATAAAAAGAACCTACTGCACCTTCAATATTAGATAACTAATAAATATAAGATCCTAGCTAAAGCCGACCAGGTACATAAAAAGTGAATTAGGGTTTCTTTTTCAGTTGCCACTTTGCAACTGCGGCATTGGGTATTGTATGGGTTGTCCAGCTTGACCGAATGGTCTCCTATACGCCAGTGTGCCGTGATGATCGCTGTTGTTTTTGCAATATCTTTTCGGGTTCTACATAGAAGGTCGGTTGTTTTTGCCTTGTTGTAGTTTGGCCACATTTTCCTGGATATGACGCATGTAGTCAGCCTGCTCCATCTGAGGTTGGATTTCTTGAGGTATTCTGCGGTTATATTTGCCTTAACTGCTCCGAGCGGAGTGTGGAATAGTTCCCCCAATGAGCAGTGGAGAGCTGAGCCTTGCCTGGCCAGTTCGTCGACATGTTCGTTTCCATAAACGTTACTTTGCCCTGGAACCCAGATCAGGGTAACCGTGAACTTATCAGGCAGGGCCAGCTCACTACGGTATTCTAGTACTTACTTAGAGGATATAGTGACTGAAGCGATCGCTTTAATGCCAGCCCGGCTGTCAATAAGTATAGCGATCTTTTGCCTCGGTGTTATGTTTGAGCGGCGCTTGATCTGGCGACAATTTTCACGGATAGCCAGTAGCTCCGCCTGGAAGACGCTTGCAGTATCCGGAAGTCTGTACGATTTTGTGATGTTTAAGGATTCCGAAAAAACTCCCGCACCCACACCGCAGTCCATTTTTGAACCGTCGGTGTAGATTTTTTGATCGAAATCCCTTCTCACTTGTCCATTTTGCCATTCTGATCTAGTAGGGATTTGAACGACGAAATGTCCAGCATGAGGACTCTCTGAGTCTGATCGTGCTGTTTGCTGTGATGTTCGTTATGTGTAGATCAAGAGGTAAAAGATGCAGTAAGACTGTGAGTCCGTTAGACGGTGTTGGCCGTAGAGCTCCCGTGGTTCCTATACATGCCGTTTCTTGTACCTTATTAAGTTTGGTTTTATTGTAGTTTTTCTTTAGAGTCGGCCACCATACTATTGAAACATACGTGAAGATTGGTCGTACCACGGCTGTGTACATCCACAGGGTCAATTTTGGTTTCAGGCCCCACTTTTTGCCGAAGGTTCTGCTGCAGGCATAGCAGGCTATACATGCCTTCTTTACCCGCTGTTCTATGTTTATTTTCCAGTTGAGTTTAGGATCTAGGATAACTCCTTAATACCTGGCACTGGTTGAAAGGGGTAGGGGTGTGCCGTTTAGGCGAGGAAGCGTAAAGTCAGGTAATTTGGTTTTGGTGGTGAAGAGCATTAGCACAGTTTTCTCCGAGTTGACTCCCAGACCGCACTTTTTGCCCAAGTGCTAAATTTGCTTAGAGCACTCTCCATGATTTTGCTAATCACGGAGGGAAACATTCCTGACACCAATATCACCATATCGTCCGCATACCCGACTACCTTGATTCCTTCTCTGTCTAAACTTAAGAGGATTTTGTTCATTGTGAACGGTCATACGAATTACTATTTTCGTACAAATGTGCGCCTAGTTCAATTAATACATCCAAGGGTGGATGATTATTATCTATGTTAGTTATACTGAATTGGGATTCCAGAACCACAGTACTATTGTATTGTATTGTATGTGCAGTGGGGTCATCAGTAGATGACAAGCACTTAGACCTATTGGTCCATTGTACTTCAGCATAGCTGCCCGCTCGCTGGTTATTGGCGTTTAGTAAGATTCAGTGAGGGAGAACCTGCCAGTAGCCTTGGCAAAGCGAAGAATATTTGCAAGTTCAATTTCCCCCATCTCATCTTCGTTAACGAATTGTTTGCCTATAGTGGTGAGCCTGGTTCTGGCGAAAGCCGGACATTCACAGATGAAGTGAGATGCCGTTTCATCCGCCTCCATGCAGCACTCACATAGGCCCGAGCTCCTAATGTGAATGGTTTTGAGGTGCTCGTTAAGAGGACTGAAACCGGTGACGAGACCAATCAAGGATCTCAAGTCTTTCTTGTTTAGTCCAAGCAAAAACTTAGCTCTGCTGATTTTTGGACCGTCCACTAGCTTCTTCGAATACCTGCATGAGACCAGGTCATGCCAGTATTCGGAATGTTGTTGGCGTAGAGCCGAATCCATTTCACGTTTGTGGACGGATGAGCAGCATCATATGAATGGTTGTGGGCCAATGAAGGCTGTTGAAGAGCCCTTCCTGGCCAGAGCATCCGCTCTTTCATTACCCTCGATACCTGTGTGCCCAGGAACCCAGGCAAGTGATACCGAGTTACATCTTCCCAGACGGTTAAGCCTAACCATGGTTTCCTCAACTATTTTTGAGTTGAGAGAGCCAGCCGAATAGGCTTTGATAGCGGCTTGGCTATCTGAGCAGATGTATAAGGTTTTACCCTTAATCCTTCTCCTTAACAGGATATTGGCGGCAGTGGCAATCGCAAAGATTTCTGCCTGAAAAACAGTTGTTTGTCTACCCAAGGCTGCAGATAGATTTATCCGACAGTCTCTAGAGTAGATCCCGGCTCCGGAGATACCGTCAATAAGTGAGCCATCAGTATAGACGATGACATCACCCGGCCTAAAGCCATTCCACCCCTCACTGTTCCATTCCTGCCGTTCAGGAAGGATGACCTGAAAACGGCGCTCAAAGACTTGCTTCATGCACACAGTGTCAAGTGCTCCTCCCCGATGGCCAGGTAGGCTATCATAGAGAGCTCTGTACCTAGCACCTCTGGCCCCATCGCCGAGATTGACCTGCCGTCCAAGTACTACACACATGCGTTAAAGTGATTTTCTGGCCTCACTTTCAGCAAGGAACTGCAAGGGAGGTAAACAGAGCAACACTTCCATAGCAGCAGTGGGAGTTCCTCTCATCGCACCTGTAATGCATAAGCACGCAAGGTGCTGTAGCTTCGACAGTTGACGTTTGAGGATGTGAGCTCTAGCCCACCATACAATCGCACCATACATAAGGTATGGCCTAACAATGCACGTGTAAATCCAGTGAACCAGCCTGGGACTAAGTCCCCAGGTTCTGCTGAACATCCTACGGCACTGCCAGAGAATGTTAGTTGCCTTCGAAATCCTAGCAACCAAATGTTCAGAAAAGTTAAGCTTTGGATCTAGAACAATACCCAGATACTTAACCTTGCTTGATAGCTTTAGTTGAGTGCCCTGGAAGTAAGGCCACCTCACTTGAGGTATTGCCCTTCTACTCGTGAACAGCATCATCTCAGTCTTCGCGGGGTTGACTGACAGAGCTTGCTCGCGGCACCAACTCCCAACACTATTGAGCGCTGTTTCCATCCGCTCACAAAGAGTTGGTAAACTCCTGCCGCTGACAATAATGCACACATCGTCAGCGTACCCAATAAACAGGGTGACCTTCCCCATCAAGTCTTCTCAACAAGGAGTCGACCAACGGGTTCCACAATGTAGTGGAAAGTACACCGCCATGCGCAAAGCCTTTGACAGCGCGCACAGTTCTGACACAGCCGCCAACAGCAGCTGTAACTTCTCTGCTCCTAAGCATTTCCAGGATCCACTCCACAGTTGTAGAAGCGACGCCCTTCAGTGTTAAGGCAGACTCAATTCTGCAAAAGGTGGGATTGTCAAAGGCACCCTCAATATCCATGAAGACAGCAAGAGCATAGTTCTTGCGGTCGAGCGCCCTACGCACTCTGGCCGTCAGATCCGTTAATGCCGTCTCAGTGGACTTGCCTTTTTGATAGGCGTGTTGGCTATCATGAATACCCAGCGAAGATGGAATACTCTTAAGCCGTACGTCAATCAGTTTTTCAAGGCCCTTTAGCAGAAATGATGAAAGGCTAATAGTCCTGAAGCTTTTGGGAAGATCATAGGTGGCCTTTCCCGGTTTGGGAATGAAAACCGCCCTAGCTCTTCTCCAGGCTAAAGGAATATGTCGCAGAGCAACGCTAGCTCTGTAGATTCTAGTTAGCAGTGTGAGCAAAATCTCGATACCCTTTTGCAAGAGTATGGGGTATATGCCATCAGGTCCAGGAGCTTTGAAAAGAGAAAAGGACAGGATAATAGCTCTCGCCCTCACTCTCGTAACAATGCTCGCCGCGACCCGCCACTGCTCAGTGGTAGTTCTGCCTTTGTTTGGCCACACGCAACTATCCACGGCTTTGCAGCCAGGAAAGTGGGTGTCCATTAGCAGTTGAAGTGCCTCCTCATTGGAGTTGGTTGAGGTGCCATCAGGCTTCCGAAGGACGTCAAGCCTGGCTCCCGGATCAGCTGAGAGGACTCTCTGCAATCTCGAAACCGCGCTAACATCCTTTAGTTCTCCGCAGAACCTCTGCCAAGATACCTTCTTAGCGCTCTTAATTTGCCTCTTGTACTCCTTCTGCGCATCCGCATGAGAAGACCAATCGGCTGCCAGGTTAGACTTCCTGGCCCTGTTAAACAGCCTCCCCACTCTTTTCCTGAGAAGGGATAGCTTAGCGTTCCACCATCGGGTTGGTTTCGCACCGCCAACCTCCTTCTCCGGGCAAGCAGTATGAAAGGCCGTAATAATACCGCTGTGTAGCGTGTCGGTCGTCTTATCCAAGTCATCGCTACTAAGGATCCTGATAGGCAGGGAACCTATCTGACCCCGCCACTACGTGGAATAGACGTCCCAGTCAGTGCGTCGCACATTCCTGATTTTGCTTCTGATCGGTCGATCTGCACTTAGCTTAAAAATAACATACCGATGATCAGATGCAGTTTCTTCCCTTGAAACCCTCCAGCTCGAAACGATGCCAGATGTAGCAGCGGTTGCTACTGTCACATCAATAACTTGCCGCCTCAGCCGAGTGACAAAGGTTGGCTCATTACCAGTGTTCAGTATATCGAGCTGGCTGGCAGCAAAGAAGTTTAGTAGGGATTCACCCCTGCTATTTGAGTCAGTACTACCCCAAACGCGATGATGCGCGTTCGCGTCCATACCAACGATCAAATGCTTGCTCGTCGGGCATGCTCGACAAGCCTTACCAGTTCCACCGTTGGAGGTGGGGCCAGTGAGTCAAATGGGAGGTACACTGAGGCTCAAATAATCTCAGTAACCAACCCTCCTCCCTTAAGACCCATTTTAAAGCTGTACAGTCTCGAGAACTGAACTCAGGCATAAGACTAGCATCTAAGCCCTTTGCTACAAAGATGCACGTGCGAGTATTAAAAATCCCAGGCTTTACAAAAATTGCTCCTGGTACACCCGAGATGCCACTTACCGCCCCCTTATACAGATAAGGTTCCTGTATGAGGCACACCTCTGTATGCAGTTTTCCAAGACGACGACACAATGTAGGTGAAGCCGCCTTGGAATGTTGCAAGTTGATTTGAAGGACGTCCAGTGATGAGCTAGCCATAGAGCTAATTACCACTGGAAGTTCCAGCCTTCTCTCCCCTCTTTTCTGGCCTGAAGAACAGGCGACCATTGAGGAAAAAAGGCCGGTAAGAGCACTTCCCAAGCATCTTCGCCGAATCGTCATCAACACCAAAAGTATACAGACGGCCATCCTTCATTTTGTTGAAGTGATAGACCCTCCACTTATCGGTGGATAGACCCGGGTTTTGACCCTTGAGTAGATCGATGATTTCCTTAGTCTCCAGATCAGTTTCTGGGACAAAGACCTTCATCTTGGTATATCCCACTAGCTCTGACGGGTGAAGACAGACAAGGTCACTCCCGTCAAGCTTAGGGAAAATCCGAGCAAGATCAGCTCTGACCCACGCATTTGTGGCTTCATCACTACAGCAGAGGAAAAAGCCTCCATTAGTCTTGATGATGCGCTCAAACGCCGGGCTATTGCCTTCCTTGACTCGCCTCCTTACAGCGTCCTTCAAGGCCTTGTCCAGAATGCAGATGTTTTCCGCAGTATACTTCCTCAGGTGATCACCCGGGAAAACAACCGCCAATCGCAAACCAGACAGGGCCGAGTCCGTGTAGCTCTTCTTTGGTAGGGGGGGTCTTGCATCATTGCTAGTGCAAGACCTCTTTGTGCCTTTGGATGCTGTACCAGCTACCTTAGGTGACCCCTTAGCCACTCTTGTGTCCGTCACCTTCACAGACTTCTCTGTTTCAGTGACCGTCTCTGAGACATTGGGAGCGGACAGATCAGAGGCAGTAGGTACGGGGCCAACAGGTTTGGGGTCGGCATTTACTGCAACCCTACTCTCCGAGTCCACCATTCCTCCTCGCTTCTTCCTCTTACCACTCTTCCGTTTCTTTCGCTTCCTACAGCCTGATTCCTTGGTGGTTTCAACGCTAACCGATTCGCAAAGCTCATCAGTCGCGGAATCCTCCGAGGAGCAGCCGGAAGGAGCCTTCTCGCTTTCCTCAAGAGAGAGCTTCTTCAGCTTTTTCCTGAGGGCCGCCTGCTTCCTGGAAGGGCTGCAGAGGGGAGCATCGCTGGACGTGCTGGACAGGAAATCCCGTGCTCGCTTCGTCAGGTTCTCCGCCCCCGCGTCATTCACAGGAGTAGTAGCGGCGTGATCTTTGGGCAGGGAAGCCCGCTCAGAGGGACTCAAGGACACATTTGTAGCGTCCGCGCTCCTCTTAGCAGACTCCCCACAGAGTTCGCTCTTACCAGCAGTCGCATCCTTGTGCCGGCCAGGATCGGCCAGTACGCTGGGTGCATCCGCCAGCTTGAGCTCCGAGCTTAGTCTCGTATCAGCGCTTAGCGCCGGAGTAGAATTCGTCCCGTCCTGTCTTGTGGCCTGTTGCGTCAGTTTGTTCCGTTTCTTGTTCCGTTTCGTTCGTGATGTCGTGTACCACAGTACTAACAGAGTCAGAAAAGAAAACAAGATCGAGAATTCGATATTTGAAATTTTGTATACATCTTATTTGCTGTAAGTTAAAAGACAAGATGTTGTCTAGTAAAGCGAGCTCTTGTTGGGCAGAGTCAAAGGATGGAATGAAATGAGAATCATCCTCAGAAGGTACCCAACCAATATGTGGCAGATTGAAGTCGCCTATAGTATACCTACTTAGATCATATAAAAAACAAACAAACATTAAAATTTTGTACGGTTTTTTTTATGCAAATGTGGTACAGGTTATTGTTTACCAAAGTCATTCCTTATTACAAACATTACATACCTTTTTAATACATTGAAAATTGAAAAATTGACTTGACTATTTTTAACTGACTAACTCACAAACTGACTAACTGAGACGCGTAATGCCATGCAATTCTAGCTCCTTGTGGTGCATTTTGGGTAACGCTAAATAAATTGCTGTACTTTACTTAAAAAGATGAACCACATTAACAATAATCCTCAAAATGAAATCACCGTAAGTACCAAAAATCAAAAATCTCATAAAAACGTAGTTTTAGTAATTTTCAATTTTCTTAAAAACTAGAAGACATAAAACTATTCAGTTTTTTGTGTTCGATTCAAAATTGATAGTAACATTGACTACAAGAAGCCAATTTGGCACTTCATTTCACAATTTTTGAAAAAAATTGGTCTAAACTTTTTTTTTCAATTTTTTTTATCAAAATTTTGAGTTTGCATGCGAATTTTTCAAAAAACTATTGACATAATTAACTTATTTTAAATTTAGGATTATAGAACGGATTTCGAACTTTCAAAACCGGTATAGTACTTTATTGTAAGTGTTGCCGTTGTTTTGCAAGATTTTTTTTTAATTGTCCTTCCCTCCTAAGCGGGCGAGATAGACCCCCCATTCCCATAGTAAAAAATGCTTGTTTTTGACCCTTCTATAAAAAACCGTTATCATTTTTTGGCGCCCTAGTTATCGTACTCTCCCCCACGTCAGCGTCTTGTCAAAAGTCAGTCCGAAGTATTTTATAGTATTTGTACATTCTATTAGTGTTACAGATTACTTGGCTATAATGGGGAAGTTTTGAGGCTTATCTCTTCCTTGAAAAGAACATCGCTTGGGATTTTGATAAAATACTTCTCTATAATTATTAATGAGCTTTATAAGCTATGCAATATGCATGAGCTATCGTTCGAGTTACGGAGTATGGCTGGGCTGTGTTGTCTGCATAGAATGCATTTTCACATTTAAGAGTTTTGGGAAAATCTGAGACATACAGGTTAAATAAGAGGGGCGATAAGGTAGACCCTTGTGGGACGCCTTCTTTGATGGGAAACAATGGAGATGAATCGGAAATAATTTGGATATAAAAAAATTGTATCTAAAAGAAAGCTTTGGATTACTTCAAGCACAGAGGTGGGAACATTTTGTG
Organism: Portevinia maculata; assembly: GCA_949715645.1. Taxonomy (NCBI): domain Eukaryota; kingdom Metazoa; phylum Arthropoda; class Insecta; order Diptera; family Syrphidae; genus Portevinia; species Portevinia maculata. The sequence goes on along the minus strand of OX454527.1, from coordinate 191,244,455 downwards.
ACAGGAGTTTGTCCACCAAGCCATCGTGGTCTTTTCCTCGTTGGGTCTACATATTGTTGGCGGTTGTGGGCAATGAGAGAGAGCGTATAGCCTGCATATCCTCGAACATAGCGACCTTGGTTGCTGAGTATGACCAGGGGCTCTATCACTACGACAATAAGGGGGAAAAGGACCCTGACTTGTTGGCGGCTTTTTGCAACTATTACTCTGAGTTGGGTGCTACCAATTGAAGTTTTTATTTTCCTTCCTGATAGCATTCATTTTATCGATTTACATGTAGTATTGTCTACCCTCTGTTTAAGATACTTTGACATATCTGAGCGTGATCCGTGTTATCGAATGCACCCTCAATATCAAGACAGCAGCCAACCGCTACCTCCTTCTCAGTTATTGATTTTCCAATCATGGAGTTTAAGCTCTACAGAGCTTGGGTGGTCGATTTTCTTGACTGATATGCATTTTGATTTTTACGGAGAGGATCACTTTAGGGCCCCATCTAACATTTATGTCTATTTGGAACTCCATCGTTTCGAGGAGGAAGCAAGGGAGACTTATCGGTCGATATGATTTAGGCAGTTCTGTGACCCTATTGTGCCTACTTTACGGAAATATCTAATGATTACTTCTCTCCAACTGTTGTAAATGTAACCCCATGCATAACTAGCCGTAAAAATGTTTTTTTTATAGAAAAGATGGATGAGAGTGAGATACCCTTTTGGAGTAAATAGTGAAATTTTCCGTCGTCTCCCGTGTTCGAAGGAGTATATGGAGGGTCTGTTGGTCTCAACTTTAGGGGAATTTCGGAATTTTGTTCGCACATTTTCCATCATTCTATCTTATCTCTCAACCAACGACCATACCACGTCGAGTTAATCGGTTCTCGTCAGATCACCGTAATTAAACGACGTTGGGCGCGGTTAGTACGTAGATGGGGGACCGCTTGAGAACAACCGCGTGTCGTTGGCCAGTCCCATCTACAGAGTTGAGGTAGATAAAAAATACGTGGTATCACAATGGACCTAAATTGGTCTAAGTGTGTCGGCTTCAGCCGACAGCCACATAAACCTAACCTAACCTAACCTTATCTCTCCTAATCTCAAGATTGTATTTGGCAACAGTTTCCTTGTACCCATCACAAATTCTCTATTTCTTTAGTCCTGTGTTTCTTGTACTTTTTGTTCTCAACATGGCGAGTTTATAAGACCAAAAGGACGTGACTCTGTTGTCTTCACACTAAGGCTCCTGGCAAAGATGATGAATTTCAAGTCGAGACTCACCACCTTTTCATCGACTTTAAAGCCGCATTCTTCGTCAGGAGAGCTCTACGTGGCGTTTCCTGAAATCGGGATCCCGGCAAAACTGAACCCGTTGTGTCGAGTGATACTTGAAAACACGCGGTGTAATATGCAGTTTGGGATCAGCTCTTCCGAATTGTTCCAAACTAGTACGGCTTTTCGGCAAGGAGATGAGCTTTCATGTGACTTCTTCAATCTTGTTCTGGAGAAAATAGTGCGCAAGACAGGTGTCAACACGGAAGGCACTATTTTCAATAGATCTGTCCAACTACTGGCATATGCGGCCGATATCATATTCATCGGCCGTTCCCAGCGTGCCGTGTAAGACGCTTTTACGGCGATTAAAGAACAGGCGAAATTGGTTTGTCTTGAAGCAAATGAGAACAAGACCAAGTACATGCTATACAAACAAACAAACAAACATCTGTCCACCGCTTAGGACAAAACGTCACTGTTGATAGCAATAACTTCGATGTAGTTAAGGAGTTCACCTATCGATGGTTGCTGTATAATTCTTGCAGATCTTTAATCCACATGACAAAAACCAGAATGCTAAAACTAGACATAACTTGGCAAAGCACGTTTCTAGAAATGCTCAAAGACTACGATCTTTGGAACTGCAAAGTTAATCTGACCAACTCGAAAAAGAGACAACATCATTTCTGTTAATTCTTCATAACACTTCATTCATTTGAGACAAAACAGAACATACAACAAGAGACTAGTTGAACTTATAACTAATTAAATTGAATAGAGTGAGTCGCTTCGAGTCATCAAATCTTCGTGTTAGCTGTTAAGGTCCGTTTTTTTAGAAGTTGTAATCAAAATTTCCGTAATGCTCGTACTTCTTGGGGTAGTACTTTCCGAACTTTTCCTGGTGGTAGATCTTGACAGGCTTGACGAACATGTTGGGAACAAAGAAATCGTGAATGTTCTTAATCTTCCTGTCAAATGGATAACCGAAAGGATGGTTGTCAATGTGACGAGTTCCAGAGCCGATGCCGCAGGTGAAGCTTTGGTCGTAGCTTGAATGTTCCTCGTGATCGGCGTTGTATTGGCTGATCATGAAGAACATTTTCATTGGCATACCCTTGACCCATCCATGTGGCAAGATCAGCCTGTCTGGGAATCCGCAATGAGGTTGAGAGATCGACAATGGGAATTCCTGTTTTCCTTCGTAGGCCAGCATGATGTACTTGTACAATTCGGTGTATGTTGTGGTGTCATTGACGGTGTAGTCAAAGTCGTAGGAATAACGATGGAGTACGTTCTCTCCAACAACCAATTTAGCGACGAATTCATCGAGTTCCATGAAGTTTTCGCGATTCTCGAAAAGATCAATCTTATGGTGGTTTTCATCAAAGTCCGGGGCGAGGAATGTCCTTACAACAACGGTTTGCTCCTTGTTAGAGTTGACCTTGAATGTGAAGTTAAAAGGTTCGTGATTGAGACGCACTTGACGAGCTAGGTAAGCCTTGTCGCAGAAGAAGGCTCCGTCGCGGATCGACATCTTCTCGTTCACCAGATTGGTAATATCGCTGTCAACCAGATCGAAGTAGGTTCTAAGGTAGCTGACTTCTACGTCATTGAATGCAACACCTGGCACGATGAGTTCATCACGTGTGTACGATGGGAAGTGGTGTGTGAAACTGTAGAATGCTTCGAGGGTCATCTTGAAGAGGCTGTAAGTGATAGGATCACGGAGCATGGTCTCATAGTTAAACAGGACATTTGGCTTGACAATGAAGTCATTGACATCTCCACCGGCTAGGTAGACGGAAGCGAGTGTGTACCAATATCCAAAGAATTTTCTGTCCAGGTTGTCGATGGTGCCCTGCAACAAATCGCCGATGTACTCGACGGATTCCGGCTTACTTAAATCGACCGAAACGCCATTTCTTGTCACGTACATGCCAGAGTCGATGACGTTATAGATTCTGTGTTGGATATTCTCAAGCTTGTTGTAAAGTGCGTAGTTGTTGGATGACTCAAACTCGTAATAGTTCTTCCTGTATGAGAAACCGTTGCCATTGTAATCGATCATCTGTGGATTGTATCCGGACTGGTAGATACCGTCGAATGAGAGTTCATCAATTTCACCCAAGCCGTGGGATAGACGTTCCATGTAGTAGCGGGCCAACAGCTGCTGTACGGTGTGAATCCACCACTCCCCTCGTCGGTCCTTGTTCAAATTGAATTCCTTACCCAGCACCTTGGAGTAGTCCATGTTCAAGTAGTACCAGTAGGCGTTGAAACCAACATCCTCAGTGAAGTAGCTCAGTTTAGATTCCTCGTTGAAAGCCTCAATGTCGCGGGTGTAGTCTACGGGATAGAAGACGGCTTTAACCTCATCTAACACGGCCTTGTAGTTGGGATTCTTGTTGAAGATCTCGATGTTGTCACGGAATAGTGTCTTCTCCTCCAAATGCCAGTCTTGCTCCAAACCCATGAGTTTCCACCATTGCCATGTCTTAAAGTCCTTCTGGTAGAAGGTCTGTCCATAGAACTTGTCGGGGTATTCTTGTTCGTAGATTGTCTTCAATTCTTTCTCGAGCATGATCTGTTTGTTGAAGAAGGCCCAGTTGAATTTCTCAGCTTGGTAGACGAGTTCGCTGTTGAAGAACATCTGTGGGAAGATCTCGTAGATTTGGGGAAGAATAAGGCCATTTGTGTCTGGACGATGGATTACAGCAAGAGTTAAAGCGTAAACGAACATGCCTTCGTTGACATTTATACGAGCCCACGCAACGTTTTGCACGAATGTCTCGTAATCCTTGGCATAGTAGAAGAAGTTAAATAGGCCCAACCCAGAAAGGAAATGCTGCTTGTGAGTAGCACTGAAGTACTCTCCCCTGGGAAGAAGTCCACCCACTTTGAAGGAGTCGTAGAAGTTGTGCATTTGCTCATCGTATTGCTAAAAAAAGTAAAAGGCATTAGGATGAAGGACACACTTTTAAACACTCAAACAAACTCACTTCGTATTTTGACTTTTCCACAACCAGATTGCTGCCAAGTTTGATGTATTCTTCGAATTGTAGGGGCTGACCGACGAGGTACACGATCTCAAACAAGAACTTTTGCTTTTCTAGGTAAGCCTTGTCAACTATGGAGAGCATTCTTAGTGGAAAAACATTATGAAGAGAAAAAATAAAATAACTTACCATTGATGTTGTTCTTGTTGTTTTGAACGCTAGCTGCGTGAACACCCGCAATAGCCAAACAGGCTAAAACTACGAGAGTGAATTTCATGGCCGGGGCTGGTGCTGGTTTTGCTTTTCTAGTCCAAAGTAGGTGGTATTCACAAGAGAACTCCAACTTCAACTGTCTTGGTCATGCATCTGCGGCAGCTTTTATACACAAAAATATGTTCACCTATTTGCGGATTTGATAAGCGATTATTTGTTGTCTTGCATGCAGCAGATTGGAAATGGAAAGTAACCTCTCGCTATTCTTATCAGGCTTGACCCCTCAAAGTTTCTAGATGAATTTAGTGTTGTGGATGTGGTTTGCAAGGTAACAGCGTTATTGATGGTTTATGCGATGGTGCTTCATTGAAACGAGATCACATGTTATCAATACGCTTTGGATTTGCTTGTTGGGAGCAGATGTATTACTTGACACAATATTGTGACCGAAAAGATTTAAACTGAATTTAATAGTTTAAAAAACATTCTAAACAGAATTTATTTTCGATTAAAAGTGGCTTAAGAATTATCAGAAATTAAAAATGTCTTTTCTGTTAACAAATAAATAAAAATATATAGATAATGCTCTTATGGATTTGTATGGGAACATTTGAATTATTTTTAATAAAATTCCTTTTTCTTCGTCCTTCGGCGATTCTGTGATAATGATCAAAGCGATGATAACACTCCCACTTTACTGCATCCCTACTGGTTCACCTGTGGGCTTTGCCGGCTCGACCTCGATGAATATTGATTAACCGCCCGATTTCGGATGACTTCATAACTAAGGCCAATAAAATGACGGTATGTGGCATTTGTGTGATCGAAGAGTTCTTAGTCCCCTATTACTCGTTATTGTTTGATCGTTCTTATCCGACACCGGTGATCTCCAGTCGGGTCAATGCACGGATTTGCGTGCACACCTTCTGAACAGTTTCAAGATGTGAAATTTGTGGCTATTCCCGGCACCGGCAGGACGTTGCTAGTTTTCGATTATAGCATTTGAACTTATTTTAGTTTTCAGTCACAATGATGTTAAAATCCCTGGGAGTATCAAAAACTCATTTAAATTTAGAGGCGCCATTAACAGCAGACCACTAAACTAATGGAGAGTGAATAAATCGAAAATTTATTGGAGGTTTGTTAAGGACACCAATATTCCGAAATTCGGATCAAAACGAAACACCTTTAACAATTTTGAAATAAATCACCCGTCAAGTTACCAGCGAGCCATTAAATCGCTGATGGATGAAAGATGAATCTTCAAACTTTTAATTTTTAATGGCGCCTTTAAATTTAATTGGGGAGTGAATAAATCAGGCCTAGAGTGGGTGCTCTTAAGTTGGGCGTGTAGAAGCGTGGGATTTTGGTTTTCTATAAAAAAAAATGAACAACTCAGTCTTCCTCGGGTTTACATAAGACCGTAGGTTTTTGTCCAGTTTAATAATTTATTGAGTGTAAGATATTCCGACGACTAGGCGTCTATTTAGGACATAATAATAATAATAGTGAGGGTATAGTACAGGGCGACCTTATGGTCTATTGTTTCCCCTTCTTATACCTTGGAGAGTTTGGTACCCTCTTCCACAGTCCCCTCTAAATACACCTCTTTTATTAAATGAATTCAAGTCTTGCTCTTACTTAGCCTTTTTAGGTCACACCTTTGAGCACATCATCTAGTGCAGTTACGTTGACGAATTTGAGAATGAGCTGTGGATCTAGGTTTCTATGCCCTTGTCTGTAATTAGGTGTTAAATTCCAGTATGTGGTCTAGAGTTACAGCGGTCTCACTACAGAGTTCTTCCTCTGATATACCCATTTTGCTCAGGTGCTCCTGGAGTCTACAGTGCCCGTAAGAGGACCTGTTACAATTCGTAGGCTTTTATTGTTTAGAAAGGGTGCCGCTCTGTTATTCTTGCCTAGTCTGTTCAGTCTGTGTAGACATTGCCACACAAGTTTTGACTTGATGACGTAGGCGACAAGTAATTTTGTGGTTGCTTGACTGTCAGACATCCGAACGCACCCATCTATGACACATATTTGTGACTGAAAGATGCTGGTACATTTGACCATGGATTCGTAGTGCTTAGTTACTGGCCCAAACACTTCTGCACCAGTTCCTTTATTGGTTCTCGAGCCATCTGTTTACAACTTTGTTGTGTGGTTATCCAATTACGTAAAAAATGTTTTATCACCAGAATATTGTGAATAATTTAAAATCATACAATTAGACAACAACAAAACACTTCCAGACATCACCTTCTAACGCATCGATCAGAAAATTACAATCGACAGCAAACGTTTGTGAAATCGAAATATGTCGACAGCAATAGTCTACATAATTTTGCTTATACTACACTCGACAGCAAATAAACCGGGCCACCCGCTACGTTCAAGCTCTGATTCGATTTTCTTTAAAAGTATAACACATACAACTAAAAAAGTGGTGCCTAAAGAAAGTGCTTTTCATGTCAATTAAAATGATTTTAAATTTATTCTTAAGTTCCGTTAACTCACATTGTAATCAAGCAAGAAACACAATGCTAACGATTACTGTTCTTTTTTCTACAATGAGGTTAGTCAGTGTCTGTTATAATTATACCCTATTCTAAGGGTAAATTAATTTTGACCCATAGTTACTTAATATTGCCCGTAGACCCCTAAAAGTTACTATATTTATGATCAGCATCGATAGTAATCAAGTTTACGAATTTTTGAAATCCGTCCACAGACACAGCACAAACTCAAAAAACAAAATTTTGGAAAAATCGAATTTGAGCTAGAAAGCTGAAATTTTTTATATATGATCTATTGCTCCTAAAACTGCTCGGGATATAAAATTTTCAAAATCCGCCCTCTGACACGTCCAGAATAAAAAAAAAAACTTTTTTTGAAAGTCCAAAGTTTGAGCTAGGGAGCTGAAATTTATAATATATACTCTCTAGGGGGCCCTTTATGCTCATGTGTAAATATTATCAAAATCCGCCCACTGACACGCCCACAATTTAAAAAAACAACTTTTTTTGAAAATTCAAAGTTTGAGCTAGGGAGCTCAAATTTATAATGTATACTCTCTAGGGGCCCTTTATGCTCATGTGTTAATTTTTTTGAAATCCGCCTACTGTCACGCCCACGATTAAATAAAACAATTTTATTGAAACACCCAAGTGTGAGCTAGGGAGCGTTTTTTTCGATAAAATCCTTTAAATGTTATATAACAAAATATGTAGAGCGTTCTTAACAATTCAACCATACTTAGACTTTTGTCACGCCCACTTATGAGGGATAGGAATAAGAATAGGGTATCCAACAGTTCGCCCAAGCGGGCTGTAGCCCGTCCCTATGTTTTTTTTTTTAGATTTAGTCCAGTGTTTGCTCAGCCGCGTGTATTTTTGGTTTTTTTTAAGTTGTTAATAATGGATACGACACCTCAGGAAGCAGCTCAAGCTGAAGCACTACTTCAAGTAGGCGTTGCGCAACATTAGGTCGCTCGAAGACTTCAAATTAGCAGATCTTCGGAGCAACGAGTTTACAGAAGATACCTAGAGACTGGGGCATTCGATCGACGTCCAGGTACGGGCAGGCCTAGGGCTACATCAGCAGCAGATGATCGGTTTATTAAACTTACTGTTCTGGGAAATCGCCGCCTCAATGCAGTACAAGTCCAACAAAGTCTGCAGGACGAACACCAAGTGTTCATAAGTTCAGATACCGTCAGAAGGAGACTTTTTGAACAGAACCTGACTCCATAGAGAGCTACAACAGGCCCAGCATTAACCGTAGCCCACCATCCAGCACGCCTTGAATTTGCTCGAGAGCATAGGAATTGGACGTTGGAGCAGAGGGGTAATGTACTCTTTGCTGATGAGTCCAGGGTGAAGCTATGTACATGTAAGTGATCGACGTCAGAGAGTATATCGTCGCGTTGGTGAACGATATTCTTAATGTTGCATCGAGGAAACTGTTATGTTTATGGAGGAGTATCTGTAATGGTCTCTGGCGGCATCTCCTTAACTTCACATACAGCTTTAGTTTTCATCGAGCCAATGGGCCGTACACGTGGATTGAATTCTCATCGCTACATTTCTGAAATTCTAGCAGATCATGTGTTTCCTTTCGCAGGATATATCGGGCAGGATATGCTGTTAATGCAAGATAACGCACGGCCTCATGCTGCATATGTGGTGACCCAGTATCTACGGGACGTCGGTATTCGTACGATGGACTGGCCAGCTGGAAGCCCGGACTTGAATCCGATAGATCGTATATGGGATGAACTGAAACGTCGGGTTCGAGCCCGGATGCTCCAACAAGGCTTCCAGAGCTGCGAATCGCCCTTGAAGAGGAGTGGAATGCTATTCCTCAAGATTTCATTGTCAGGCTCGTAAGGTCGATGAATGCAAGGATGCCGGCAGTTATCCAAGCAAGAGAAGGCAATACCAGATATTGACCACAATTTTTTTTTTATTTTTTTTTTTGTTATTGGATTAATTTTTTTTTTCATTTTATGATTACATTAATTAACACAACTGGAAAACGACTCTTTTCTGTATAACCTTAAATAAACAATGAATTAATTGAATAATCCCAATGAGTTTAAATTCATTTTATTCAACATATAACGGACTTTCTGTTGGTACTCGTACTACGTTTTTAGTTGTTTGTTTTATACTTTAAAAGAAAATCGAATCAGAGTTTGAACGTAGCGGGTGCCCCGGTTTATTTGCTGTCGAGTGTATTATTTTCGGTTTTTAAGTAATTAATCGAAAAAAACGTTTATGTCAAAAGGGTAAAACATCGATCGCCTTTCTTGACGATGGGTCGCACGTAGGCTGACCGGACGTCCTCTTTAAAGAGGACTAGTCATCATTCGAAATAAAAAACTTTGTCCGGTATATTTTTGAAAAAATAACCGTTTTGTCCTCTTTTTTGGTATTTCTCATTTTTTCATTTTTTTCTAAGCAAACAAAAATAAAAATTTTATTTCACACAAATGAAAAAAATGGAGTGCAGCAGGAAGTTTTTGTGCTCACCCATACCTGAACCACAACACCATACGCTCCAACGAAGCCACAGCTCCTGCTTCGCCATCACCTGAAAGTTTGCAAATAAAGAGAACTTTTCAGTACCGTTCTTTCTATTTAATGCATCCAACTTCTTCGCATTTATAATTGAATCCATTTTCCTGAAAATAAATAGAGAAACTATTGATTACTATTAAAAACTTACTTTTCTTTACTGATTCGTATGATTCTCCCGCCTATTACTGATAATTATTTCGTTTGTTTGACCTCCAGAAGAGTTTGCTTACATTTGGAACACAACAAAATAAATTGTTGACAACTAGCGCCGGTACTCTATACATAAACAAACAACACGGAATGTCTGTCGTAATTTAATAATGAATCTTTTTCTTCGTGGTTAAAGGAAAACAGAAAATATTTATATTTTTTTTAAGGGAACTGATTTTCGTATTTCACATCTCAGACTTCCTGGTAAATAATTGAATAATCGAGGCGCGGTGACCTTATAAATAGTATCAATGATTTAGCTCCCTTATTACTTATTATTTTATTTGTTTATTTATCATTTTCTTTTGTTAAATTATTTTGTTTCTTCTATTCAAATAAATGTAAAATGTATGTTTATTTATTATTTAGTATTTTATATTTTTATTTGAGCCTTTTGAAGGTACCCTCTTTTCCTTCAGATCTGGTCACCCTAGGCATATGACTGCAGTGACAGTCATCGGGTATATGTACCTCCACCACTATTTGGTTGATGATTTGTGCAGGCTTCCTTTTTCTACTGCCTCCCCCCCCACCCCACCTCTTGTAAAAGTCTGACAGACATCCAAGAGTAATAATTGTCATTAGAAGCTTCTCAAATTTGCTGCTCGGAGTCGGCGTAAGAGTTTAGGTCAGTTCCATTAGTGGCATAAATATAACTACGCACAGAAAATGGTGGAGAAGTTACTTTCGAGCACCTCTACGGGCCGTTAATACCTAATATTTACAATGTTATTCCTACCAAAACAAAAAAAAAAATTAAAAAAATGCCGGCCTTTTTGCTATTTGCCCACTTCTATGCTTGACAGTGGAACAGGTTCTCCATAGTCTAGACGTGGGTTATCTTCTTCCCTATAATCTTGAGCATGACGTTTTTTTTTAATATAAAAAAGGAAATCCATTCCCAGAGCACTCAGACTCGGAAACGGTCCATTGTACTACCAGGCAGAAATCCTTCTTTTGGTGTAGAGGCATGTGAATGGGTGGCGTATGTTGTTGTTCCCCGTGGGGATTGAACCTGCACCGCACGGCTCACAAGTCAACACACTAACCTCTACACCGTCGCCACCCACATGACGCCCATTGAACAGCTTTTAGAATTCTTTTATATACGCATTTACTATTTCTTGCGCTTCGATGACAACGTTTCAAATGCTTCAGAGGTTCTATCTCCCAAGCGAAAAAGCCTAGACTATCTGATCTGCATACAACATCTGACAATCGTCGGAAAGTATAAATATAGAGAAAGCTTTCTCAATTTTACGGAATCCGCACTCTCAGAAAATATATCTTGGACCCTGTATGGAATGTCTTAACCAATTAATTATTTATTTTAGATTCAAGAGGTAAGGTTATCGAAATCACCCTCAATATTCCGAAAGGTCCCAGCTTCATATGCACAACTTATCATTTTAACTTACCCCTTTCCGACCCTGCTTCTCGATCGTGTGATTTGATTTTAAAAATATATTTTGGATATACGGTTCAATATTTCCACTAAGACCCCAAAATCCCAAAAGCATCGTGTTATGTAGTCTCATTGGTTTTGCTAAGCGGAAGCAGTGATAATTTTATGTACCTGTTTGTGAAAGATTTCTTATTGTTCTTTGGTCCTTCTTCGTGGCTGAAAGCATGTCGTTTGGTAAGTATAGACTTTTTTTTCAGCGGGTTTGTTTTCTTTTGTGAGCTTATTTAAAGTTATACAACGGTTTAAACTGCCATGTCTGAATTTGAGTTCTCAATGAAATATATCTCTCTCGTGATTTTCGTATTGCAAACTATCGGCAAACACAATTTTGTTGTTTGGTGTTTTGTACAAGTTTTTGATTATCTCTCCCATTTGTGGTATCACATTTGAGGTAAAAGATTCACTTTTAGAAAAGAGAGGGATCTGGATCACATTCTAGAGATCTTAGAAAACTCCCATGATGACTTCTCTGATGATGACGAACAGGCGGAAGAACCCTGGAAGCCAAATGTTGTAAATGAAGGGGATGATGACCATTCTTCTTACAGAAGAAGAACCGGAGGCAGGTAAATTGTTTTCTAGTTATTTTCGCTGTTTTCTTAACAACAAACAATTTTAGGAAGTTCTCTCTTGTGCATCTTGAATATCTTCAGCAAGCAATCACTTCACAAAATGACATCGGCGTAGATATCAAGCGAAGAATCACTCTTGCCAATCGCTATTTCTTCTCTCATAGCACAAAGGAGATATTATATAAGACCTTAATCATTCTGGTCCTGCTATATGGTGCAGAAGCATGGACCCTGTCAAAAGCGGATGAAAACCTTCTGTGATGCTTTGAGAAAAAGATTCTTCGAGTGATATTCGGGCCAGTTTGTGACGATAGAGTGTAGAGAAGAGGATTCAACGACGAACTATACGGGCTATACAGCGACGCTGACCTGGTCAAAAAGCTAAAAATACATAGGCTGAGATGGCTAGGACACGTGAAGCATAGGGACAACAACGCACCAGCCCGACGAGTCTTCAAATGCACCCCGAAATCGAAAATGTTTGGGGATGGCTTGTTCAAAAGGTCTACGAATCAGGCAAACAATATTCAAATAAAAATGAACTTATAGAAGCAATTAAATGCAGCTGGGCCTCCATTTCATTGGATTATATCAAAAACTGTATGATTCTCTGCCTAACAGAGTTTTTGAGGTTATTCTTAAGAGTGTTTAACTATTCCTAAGTCAATTTTTTATGTGGGGGTTTCTATTCAAATGAGCTAAAATTTAATACAAATTTTTTGAGTCCCACCGCTTTAAAATGTATAGTAAAATTATCACTTTCAATATAGACACCATTTTTTATTATGTTTTACAAAATTTAAGAAACTTGAATTTAAAAAAGAAATTACATTGTTTTCTTTATTTTTTTTAAAGTTATTGAACTTGGAAGTCGAAGAAAAGCGGAGGTTCTGTTCAAGTGAGCGGCACAGTAAACTATTTTTACTTTGGTTCTTCGATGCTAATTGTTATTCCTTATTGTTGAATTATTAATAAATAGTTATTGAATAAATCTAAGAAACATTATTTTCGGTGTCTGTTTTATGTAGATTATAAAATGAATGCAGATCTGCACCTCACTTTTCTCTCATATCAAAACTTGAATAATAATTTAATTTCATCTTAATCAAAGAGTTTTTGTTAGCACGCTGCAATTTTGTCTTCTTCAATCAAATCTTGGACGCAATGCATGGTTTTAAGCTTAAACTTATGTTCCTTTCAAAAGGTTATTTAAACTTTTATTTGATAAACGGCAACATGACGCACACTATGTATTCGGATAGAGCGAACCGTTGGCCCCGGACATAGCTTCATAAATGAGATCAGATCACAATTTCAAACGTTCATAATTGATTTATTAATTTGTCTTTGATAGGAGCGGCAACTTGACTAAACTTTGTTTATCAAGCTGCCTAAAGTTATTCTTTGTATACACACAAATAATCACGATGACCTGCAGCAAGCTTTAGACAAATGTTATACTCACTACACGAAATAGTACTTTCTCTGTGCTTAAGCGATACATCTGGTCCCAACAAACAATACCAAGGCCTTCGCTTTTATTACAAACAATTTAATTTTGGGTACAGGAGATGATAACATGAGGTTTCAGATTCGATGGAGCACCATCTCATAGGCCATCAACAAATTTGTTACCTTAGAGATACTTTAAAATATCCACAACATCAAAGTCATCTAGAAACTTTGAGGGGTCAAGCCTGATAAGAATAGCGAGAGGTTTCTTTCCATTTCCAATCTGTTGAACTGAAGACAACAAGTAATCGCTTATCACATCCGCCACTACATAACTAGGTGTATTTCGTGTGTATAAAAACCGCCGCAGATGCATGACCAATACAGTTGAAGTTGGCGTTCTGTTGTGAATACCACCTACTTTGGACTAGAGAAGCAACAACCAGGACCAGCCCCGGCAATGAAATTCACTCTCGTAGTTGTAGCCTGTTTGGCTATTGCGGGTGTTCACGCAGCTAGCATTCAAAAGGACAAGCACAACATCAACGGTAAGTTATTTCATTTGTCTATTGGTAATGTTTTTCCACTAAGAATGCTCTCCATAGTTGACAATGCTTTCCTAGCAAAGCAAAAGTTTCTCTTTGAGATTGTGTACCTCGTCGAGAAGCCGCTACAATTCGAGGAATACATCAAACTTGGCAACCATCTGGTTGTGGAAAAGTCAAAATATGAAGTGGGTTTGTTTGAGTGTTAAATAGTGTGTCCTTCATTCCTAATACCACTTCTTTTAGCAATACGATGAGTTCATGGACAATTTCTTCGACACATACAAAGTGGGTGGACACCTTCCCAGGGGAGAATACTTCAGTGCTATTCACAGGAATCATTACCTTTCTGCATTTGGCCTCTTCAAATTCTTCTACTATGCCAAGGACTGGGAGACATTCGTGCAAAACGTTGCCTGGGCTCGTATAAATGTGAACGAAGGCATGTTCGTTTACGCTTTGACTCTTGCTGTCATCCATCGTTCAGACACAAATGGGCTTATTCTTCCCCAAATCTACGAGATATTCCCACAGATGTTCTTTAACAGCGAACTCGTCTACCAAGCCGAGAAATTCGACTGGGACTTCTTCAACAAACAGATCATGCTGGAGAAAGAATTGAAGACAATCTACGACCATGAATACCCCGACAAGTTCTATGGACAGACCTTCTACCAGAAGGACTTTAAGACATGGCAATGGTGGAAACTCATGGGTTTGGAGCAAGACTGGCATTTGGAGGAGAAGACACTATTCCGTGACAACATCGAGATCTTCAACAAGAATCCCAACTACAAGGCCGTGTTAGATGAGGTTAAAGCCGTCTTCTATCCCGTAGACTACACCCGCGACATTGAGGCTTTCAACGAGGAATCTAAACTGAGCTACTTCACTGAGGATGTTGGTTTCAACGCCTACTGGTACTACTTGAACATGGACTACTCTAACGTGATGGGTAAGGAAATCGATTCGAACAAGGATCACCACGGGCAGTGGTGGATTCACAACGTACAACAGCTGTTGGCCCGCTACTACATGGAACGTCTATCCCACGGCTTGGGTGAAATTGATGAACTCTCATTCGACGGTATCTACCAGTCCGGATACAATCCACAGATGATCGATTACAATGGCAACGGTTTCTCATATAGAAAGAACTACTACGAGTTTGAGTCATCCCATAACTTCGCACTTTACAACAGGCTTGCGAATATCGAACACAGAATGAATGACGTCATCGACTCTGGCAAGTACGTGACAAAAGATGGCGTTACGATTGACTTAACTAAGCCGGAATCCGTTGAATTTGTCGGTCGCATGTTGCAGGGCCACATCGATATCCAAGACAGGCAATTCTTTGGATATTGGTACGCATTCTCTTCCCTATACCTAGCCGGTGGAGAGTTCAATGACTTCATTGTCAAGCCAAATGTCCTGTTTAACTATGAGACCATGCTCCGTGATCCTATCACTTACAGCATTTTCAAAAAGACCCTCGAAGTATTCTACCGTTTCTCTCATAACCTCCCATCGTATACACGTGATGAACTCATCGTGCCAGGTGTGGAATTCAAAGACGTGCAAGTCAGCCAACTGAAGACTTATTTCGATCTCGTTGACACCGATATTGCCAATCTGATGAACGAGAAGATGGTGTTCCACGACGGAGCCTTCGTCTGCGACAAGGCCATGCTAGCTCGTCAAGCCCGTCTCAACCACGAACCTTTTAACTTCACATTCAAGGTCAACTCTAACAAGGAGCAAACCGTTGTTGTAAGGACATTCCTCGCCCCGGACTTTGATGAAAACCACCATAAGATTGATCTTTTCGAGAATAGCGAAAACTTCATGGAACTCGATGAATTCGTCGCTAAATTAGTTGTTGGAGAGAATGTAGTGCATCGTTATTCGTTCGACTTTGACTACACCGTTAATGACACCACCACATACACCGAATTGTACAAGTACCTCATGCTGGCCTACGAAGGTAAACAGGAATTCCCACTGGCTATTTCTCAATCTCATTGCGGATTCCCCGACAGGCTGATCCTGCCACATGGTTGGGTCAAGGGTATGCCAATGAAGATGTTCTTCATGATCACCCAATACAACGCCGATCACGAGCAATACTCAACCTACGACCATAGCTACACCTGCGGCATCGGCTCTGGAACTCCTCACATTGACAACCATCCTTTCGGTTATCCATTCGACAGGAAGATTGGAAACATTTACGATTTCTATGTACCCAATATGCTCGTGAAGGATGTCAAGATCTACCACGAGGAAAAGTACGGAAAGTACTACCCAAAGAAGTACGAGCATTACGGAACTTTTGATTACAACTTCTAAACAGACGGGCATTTGCAGCTGACACGAAGATTTCATGACGCGAAGCGACTCATTCTATTCAGTTTAATTAGTAATAAGTTCAGCTAGTCTCTAATTGTGTTATATTTTGTTTAAGTCTTCTTTTTATTAAATGAATAAATTGTTACGAACAATTAAACAAAACTATGTCGTTTCTTTAAGCTGTTTAAACTCAGTGTCGTTTTTCAATTAAAAGAGCGTTAAACAATACTTCTAGAGGCGTGCTTTGCAAAACCATGTTTTGTTTCAGTAGCCCTTCCAAAGTACAGATTTTGTAGAATAAAAATTCATACAGATCGGTCACAATCAACCTGTTTCCTTTGGTGTCAAAAATTGGATTTAGACAGTGTGTGTGATGCGCCCTCATGTGATGTTTTCAATACCTACTGTTCTTGACAAAATCGCGCAAAAGTCGCTACTGAAGACCTTAGGCACAAATTTCCAGAAGTCTGATTTAGCATATGGATATTCTTAGGCCCGAGTGTTGGTGAATTTTTTTTACAACGACTATTGCCTTTTTTTATTTTTATTTTTTGTATGCGCTAAAAGTTAAATTGACAAAAATAAAAAATGCCCAAGTAAATTTAAATTTTAAATGTAATTGCAAAACAGTGCCCTAAAAATAAATTTATTGAAATAAATAGGAAGTGGTTTTTCATTATATGAATATTCTTAATAAATTCCTATACCTACAAAAATTATTTTTATTCAATGAAACCTAAATTGAAAAAAAAATAGCAAATGCTTTTGGAGTTTCATAAAAAATAAAAAAAAACTCAAATGGATCTCCGAAAATTATGCAATATTTAAGTTCAACATATTCAAGTGATGTTTTTTTGCAAATTTATGTCATGTCAATATCATCTTTGGTTCTCCAGATAATCGTGGCGAAAGATAATTCCGAACGCACATACGAACATACGTACATACACATACACACACAGACATCTCTATAAAAACGTTGGATTTGGATTCTCGTGACCTTGAAACGTGTAGATATGTCAAAATCCGCGATTCACAAAATCGGCCCCATTACAACAACTTCTACTGGGAAGTTAAAAATGTCTTGTCCTGAAGGGCGCATTCAGTTTGATTGCAGAGATTCAACAATCTCTAAAACTATTTTAGTCTCATCTGGTGTTCCTCAAGGAAGCCATCTTAGTCCAATTTGTTTTCTGCTATTTATTAACGACTTAAAAGATGTTTTACAGATGATTTCAACATTTTTAGATGCATACAAAACAAATCAGATTGTATGCTTCTACAAAATGACCTCAACAAACTTCCTGAATGGTGTAAAATTAATCAACTAAGTCTGAATGTCAGGGTTTTTCTTTCACCCGTCGTTTGTTCCCCATAGATTGTGATAACTACCTATATTGAGAACAATATTCTCGAAAAAGTTTCAGTAAAAAAGGGTCTTGGAGTTCTTTTTGATTCAAAACTTGTAGCAATCCCTTGTACACAACAAAATATAAAATTAGCAGAAAAAAAGGAAACAAAATTAATTATTAAATCCATGTTTTTTTTTAAAAAAAAAGTAACGTAAGCTATTTCAAGCTTGATTGGATTTTTTTTTATAAAGAAACAAGGTAAGCACGTGACTTCTAAATTAGAAATTTGAGTACTAGTCTCATTTTCCCTACTATCATAGACTCGTGCCAGACATCAATCCGAAGACATCTACTTTAATAAGCTCAATTCATATGCAGTGGAGTCTTGGGACCATCAACGGAGCCACAAGCATCATTTCCACGACTTCATTTAGTGGAAAATAGTGGAAAGAGTCTTGCACGGCTTGATCAACCCACATTATTTCGAGCACCAAGCGTCAGCAGTTGACGAACTGAACAACGGCAGTCCCAGCGCTTCGTCGAAGGAATCGCTGCAACGATCCCCTGCACTCTCTTCAACCTGATCCACAGTTCCTGCAAGAAATTACCTGCACCTGTGAAAAAGTGTTAAAAAGAAAAAAACAAAAAAAAAAAAAAACTCCTCCTACCCTAAGATAATTATAAAAGAAAATTCCAAAAGATAAATTTTCTAGAAAAAAAAGGAAAAAAATAAAAAAAAAAATTGTCTGTTCTAAAATAAATACGTTTAATTTTACCTAACCTGAATTAAACCTGGCTAGTGCCTACCTTTTAAAAAGTGCCAAGATTTCAATTTCAACAAAACAAAATAATATACAGCAAAACATCTATAAGTCATCAGCGACCCAGAGTGCTCCCCTGATTTGCGGTTGATCAAGGTAAGCCCTAAAACATACTTTTTTATATGTTCGAATATATTTTTGGCACATTTTGTTGGTTATGATATCGCCTTATGTGCGAATTTAAGTTTTCATCTACCTTTTTGATGTTGTTTTGTGTTGTAGTGAATTCGCTTTAGGATCATTTTACGAAATTAAAACTTAAACTTTTACCACGTTATAAATAGTTTATTTCTCTTAAAAAATGTTTAAGTGTTTCGTGTGGAGTACAATTCGAACAGTGTCCTTTACTTGACCTTTATCCTACTTTTTATATACGACATGACATTTAGTGACGATTTCGATAACTTTTCAATTGACATTTGACATAATTACTTGACAGCGTTTACATAAAGACGATTTAGCAACAAGTGGAATAAGAATTTATTTACAATAATGACTTATATCTAAACAGATGTATTTGATTTCCACTTACAAAATTAAACTTAACGATTCTAAAACATTAAACTATCAAATATATTTACCTACCTACTTAATAATACACACCTACATACACTGCCGATCAATCGAATAGACTCAAAGTTTCTTTTATAGAATATTAATTTTTTTAAATAAAAAACAATCAGAATTTGCAAAAATATATTTTTTGTTTACTCAGTATTTAATTCTTTAATAAACAAAACAAAATTCAGTGTTCTAAGTTAAAAGGTAATTTTTTTATATTTATATTTGTGGATGAACTTAAATAAATGACCACTTTTTCTCGATCAATCAAATAGACTCAATGACTTAAAATTAATATAAATGTCAAAATCTTCAAAAAACTTAGCGTTAAACAGTATTTTCATAATGTTATAATCTATATATTAATACGGAGTTGCGTATAACGTGTTTCCCCCCTTTTTGCTATTATACGTCACATAGATATGCCAACACTATATATATTTGGGTAGGGGCAATGCGTAGAAGTGCACAATACAAAAATTATCCACATAAACACACATTCAGGGCTATCGTGAACAAAATTCACTCCGGAATAAATTGGTATCGTAGACAAAAATTCCCCCCGCAATTTTGCGAGATTCCCACCGGAATATTTCCTTCGCAAGTATGCTGGTGGAAATTCAAAAATCCAAGCATTTTGTATGTGGATAAGTAGTCGGTTGCTTTTAAGTTTGCATTTTAAATCAAAAAAGTGAAATAAGAGTTGCATTGGTTTGTTGTGGCTCAAATAAAACACTTTTAAACATCTCATCATACTTAGCAAATTGGGTCACTATTTGCTTGTAGAACATTTTGCATTCTGAGGAGTTTGTGTTTATTCTGTCACTGATGCATTTTATCGCGAGCATAACATGGGAGAGAGAGATGCCTTTGCATTCGTCGCAAAAGAAAAGGAAGTTGTTATTATAATCGTTAAGGTAGGTAATGGAGCGCTTACTTAAACCTATGCAGATAGCATGGAATGATTTCCCGCATAAACCATTACATTTCACCCAATCAGCACTAAAGTCTTGCGATGTTAGCAAACAATCTGAATTACCGCACTGCTTTGACATAGTTGATTATTTAGGTCAAATAATGTTTCGCGATCAAAGGCAATAACCGAGTATTTGGTGGAAGGCCAATGAACAGTTAATGGGTAGAAGTTCAGGGGAAATTGCAAGTACGCAAATAAGTTGGAAATAAATTTATTTAAACTCGCGAAGCGGGAGCAAAGAAAAAACACGTCCGAACGATTGGAGGTAACAGTTAACAGTTAACAGTAAACATATACTCGTAGGTCTAACTCAACTAATCAAAGACAATTGGAGATGATGGTACATTTTTGTGATGGAAGCCGCGACGATAATAATTTAATGTCTAATGCAGCTTCATTAAAATATTTTTTAACTCAAGCATTAGCTTCTTCAATTGCCAATGACTACGAATAGGAGCAAAGAATACATTTTAGAAGCTTCCAAGGAAGGAATTGAGCATCGTAGGACCTCCGATGTCACTTATTTATGGCACTTCACTTAATCGAACGCGAGTATAATAAAATAATTAATAACATTGACACAATTTTCTATTAAAAAACATACATTACCAAAATCTTCTCAAATATGAGCTTAAATTATAATTGAATTAATGGCGATTGACAACTGTCAACGCCTTCGAACATAACTTCGAAAATCCTGGGGAAATAAATTCCGATGGAGATTCACGATACTAGGAATAATTTCCAAGGAACAAAAAAATGTTCAGGGGGAATTTTTTTCCCCCGGAATTGCCGATAGCCCTGATTATGAATTACAGCAGGTAAAATGAAGCGAATTGGATGGAATTACAACAACAACAACATTGCTATGTGAGGCAATAATCTGCCAATCGGAACGGAAAAATTTTATATAATGAAGTTACTTGAAAATGCTTGAAGTTACTTAAAAATGCCGTAAGTTACTCGCCTATAACGTGTTTCCCCCCCCCCCCCCTTTTTGCTATTATACGTCACATAGATATGCCAACACTATATATATTTGGGTAGGGGGCAATACATGGAAGTGCAAAATGCAAAAATTATCCACATATATAACACACATTATGAATTACAGCAGGTAAAATAAAGAGATGAAATTACAACACCAACAACATTGCTGTATGTGGTTACTTGATAAATCTTGAACATACTTGAATTTACTTGCATATGCTTGAAGTTGCTTGGAAATGCTTAAAGTTACTTGAAGATGCCGGAAAAAAATTTCATTTTCCGATTAATATGTATAACAGTCGACTTTGTTTTTTTTCAACTTATAGAATAAATTGGTCGAATTTCGACCATGGGCGACCCCTAGTTAATTAATAATGTGTATAGCCACCTTTATTTGAAATTACTTCATAGATTCTGTAAGGTATTGAATCGTAAAGAGACTTTAAAAGATCCAACGATAATTCGCTCCAGGCGCTTTAAATGGCATTTTGTAATGAGTGGATGTCTTCAAATTGTCTGCCAGATTGATAAACTTTCCGTGAAAGCCATCCCCACACGTTCTCGATTATATTGATGTCAGGAGAGTATGGATGCCACTTCATTAGGGTAACATTTTGGTCCTTAATCCATTTCTTTACCACTCGAGCGGTATGTATTGGGGCATTATCATGTTGAAATGTCCAAGGTAATACGCCAACAATGTTAGAAAAGTGGGGAAATGCTGTTTGGAGCAACTCCCTGTAGCGTGTGGCATTCATCTTAGTTGAAACGAATTGGAGTTCGAATGCCACATAGTAGGAGATGGCACCCCACACCATTATACCCCCCTCACGGCTATGGTGACGGGTTAAATAGTGTTCTTCCTTTCTTACGTCATGGAAGTAATATTTAAAACCATCTGGCCCATCCAAATTAAAGCGTTTTTCATCAGAAAAAACAATTTGGTACCATTCCCTAAACCATGTCATGTGCTTCTGAGCAAAAAGAGAGCGAGCATGCTTACGAACGGGGGTAAGCGGTGGTTTTTTTTTCAATTTCAATCTCTTTAGATGTTTTGCTTTGCGTATCACTCGCCGTACGGTAGCTATACTTGCATTTACTCCCAAATTTTGTCGAATTTTGCCAGCGGAACACATTGAGTTTAAGGCTTCTCGGAGAATTCTTCGCTCTACGCAAAGCCGTAAGTGCTTTCCTAGCGGGCTTTTTCATATTTTTTCCATAATTTGATGGATTTCTCAGAAAATGAGAGACAACAGTCTGACTTCTAGAGATTTTTTCTGCTATCTGCCTGGTTGTAAGAATGCTGTCTCGATAGGCCAGTATTTTGCCTTTTTCCTCCGAAGTTAGTGATGCGCCACGACCCATTTTATATTTATTTAGTAGAAAATTGCGAGAGACAACAGAATGGACCTTTCAACTTGCAGAGCTAATCCCTAACTAAACTTACAGCCTCTGAGTCTATTCTGGTGATCGCCTAAAAAGCACTTTTTTTGGCATAAGCAAAGCAAAATAGGAATAGATTCTAACTGTACAAATTTTGCAGCTAACTCCTATCTCTTAAATTTGTCTAATGTTCCTCTAAAAAGAAAACAACAAAGGTTATGGCAATATCCGTTTGCATAAAAGTGAAAATCAAAGTGTAGAAACCAAAACATGTTGAGTCTATTTGATTGATCGGCAGTGTATATTTAACTATCTAAAATATCTAACATATAAAAATGTCGAACTAGCTATTGATAAGTGTCTAACGATGTTTTTATATCGGGCATATTGGGCCCTAGCGAGGTAACCGTCGTAGCGGATAATTCTCCGAAATCGTCCGAATTGGAGAATATTTGCTTCGAGATAATCTTCCGAATAGATGTTCGGATCATTTTTCCGACAAAATCTAATGCACACCGGCATTATGCGTTGTAGTACGATGAAGTGCATTTTTTCATGTTTTTGACACAAGTTTTTTCCCGAAATCGTCCGCCAACATTTTGTCCCGGAATCCGATGACAACGACCTCAAACACAAATTGAATCCGAAATTGAAAATACTCTGCTCCGACGGTTACCTCGATAGGGCAGATTATATGTCTATCGAATTATGCACTGTTTTGAAATCAGTTATTTTTGTTCATCAATAAACATAAATGTTGTTGCAATCGCTTCTAAAACATGGCTTTTAAGATTCCTGTTAATGGTGTGATGTGGTATCAGTCGTGATTAAAATCGGAGCGTGTGAAATCGAGGGGGCTGCTTAAAAATACATAGGCAAAGCAACCCAGGTGCACTTTACCCGGTGCATTAAAGGGCGGGTAAGACCTGTAACGAAGCAATTATCTTCGTCGCCAGTACACCGGGCAATTTTGAGTTGTCATTGATCGTGTGCGCATCTCTTTCTTAGGCACGATAATTATTTTGGTACTAGGCTAGTGACAACAAGATCCCCCCCATCTGACGAGCTACTGTTGTGCATAGCCAGCGTGCCACCAGTTGTCACAAGGGTAACATCCGCCATAACCCTGCCTGCCACAAACTTTACTTTGTTAAGCACATCGAGTTGATTGTGAACAAATCTAACTGTATGTCCCCCTTATCACAGAATCCGTCGGATTCGGAATTTTGCTACGAACTAAAAAAGATATTCTCACAGAATCCATCGCAGTGGAAATATTGGCTACAAATTTTGAGATTCTTGGAAAATGGTTTGACTGAATCCTAATTAATTAAGATTTTGACATTTATGTGTTTGTTACCACGAAATTTTGGATCCTTCGTAGCGGAATTCCGAATACGACGGATTCTGTGATAGGGGTGTGTATGATTTTATTTGCCGCAACTCTTTTGATTTAAGAGATTCTTATTCCCTAAAATCCCTTTACACTGCTTATGATACGTCGATACGTCAATATTGGAATGTTTCTGCGTAGTGTGGAATCCTATCTATTCAGTCATTTAGAATTGAAAATATTCAAAAGAAATTTACAATATTTGTAATGAGGTGGAACATTGAAATGCCTTCTTATAGAACAAAACATCAAGTTATTGGCATTCAGAGTTAAGAAAACCGCCGCAAGAGGTTTTCTATAATTTCTATCAAAGATATCTTATCATATCTTATAGATTGTCCCTCTCTTCTTTCTTTAATCGATTTTTATGCTCCGTCTAGAGTGCTAAGCTTTCGAACTATGTTTCCAGGTTTTTATTAACCAATGTAACTGGTAAAAGCAAACTGAGATTAAAATGCATTAAGTACCCTGATAACTGGGGTCTAAAGAGAATGTAAAAGAAATTGTGTGTCGAGCTAAAAAAAGAGATTCATCTTTGCCGCGGTAACTGTTACCGAGCACAATTCAGCTGTGCACAGGGCAATTTAAAAAATGAATGGCGATTAGTAAATAGTTTACTGAATAAATCGGACGCAGTGGCTCAATGGTTAGTGTGTCGAACTTCTAATCGAAAGTTCCCAACATCTAGAGTATTTTCCACTGCCCAACCTCTTGCGCCAGTTACGTCCGAGACGTCAGCCACACCGCTATCCCTAACACATCCCACACTCCCCTTTGCCTAACGTTTCCCACTCGACTTCCATTCCCACACGAACACCCAGCAGCAGGAAATATTTGCTTACACCATGTCTATGTACATGCACCTAATCAAATTCGAACTCCAGGAATTCGACATGCACTTGCAGCAGCTAAAATTCCAGGAAGCACACAGTACTTTGTAGTGTTAATAAAACATCGATTGTTGGAGTTTTCGATAGTATCGATTGTTTGTTAAAAAACAATCGATTGATCGATTAACAATCGATAGTGTTATTAATATAAATAATTAATAAAAAAAGTTTTGCAAATAACACAATTTCAAATTTTTTAAATAACATTTTCATATTACAAAAAATTAAACATTTTTCAAATTTTTTAAAGACGTTAATTACTTCTTTTTTAAAATGCTGTCTTTAATATAAGTGTTCATATAAAACGTTTTGCTAAACAAATTTCATTTCAACCGGCTAAAAGGCTTATGCGAAAATCGAACCCCAAAAAATATTCCATGGCCGTTTTCCATGTTTGACCGTTACCCCGAGCTCAATTTTTTTCCGAATCCAAAACTTACTAATAAATAAAAAATTAAATGAAATTCACAATCAAGTTAAATAATTTATTATATTTATTTTAAAATAGATTTCACTTTACAAGATTTTATATATCTTAATTCACAGCACATTTAAATACGTAGGTACGAAACAGATACGTAGGTACATATGCATTTTATATTTAACAAATTTACTTGAATATATCATAATTATGATGTATAAATAGCAATGTATTTAAACTTTTATCTTTCAATCTGTTTCTATTGACATTCATGATTTGGTCAGCTTTCGAAAAAATCCTTTCAGAAGGAACAGATGTCGCTGGACAACACAAATATTTATTTGCCATTACACATAGCATGTTATTGTTGTTTTTGTCCCGGTATTCTAATATACATTGGTTATTTCCTATTACAGGTTTTTCAAAATTCAACCGCAAGACTCAAACGTAATTCGCACGTCTGACAAACAAATGAATTTATTGTTCAACATAATTCCTTGCTTAATTAAACTTCTTATGAACTAAGATTTATCAAAATTACAATATTATGGCTACCGATGAAGGCGAAACTACCAATCGTGTACCGGAATTCGAAGATTTTCTTACTACCGGCATAAATTCATGCTGAAAGTAGGTAGGTAGGTAGGTGTGGCGGTTTGATAAGACAAACCCAATTAGCACCGAGTGCCGTTTTGTTACCACAAACTCACGTAAACCTGGGTATTATCGATTGGTGGGGGAGGCTAAATCCAACCTGCGGAGTTCAGGAAAGTTACCTTGATACTTTTCTCGGAGACTTCCTCAAGTGTATTGAAGAAAGTGCTTCCCAATGTTCGTAGTCTGGGCCTAGCTAAGGCCGGACAGGTACATAACAAGTGAATTAGGGTTTCTTTTTCAGTTGTCACTTTGCAACTGCGGCAGTGTGGATTGTATGGGATGCCCAGCTTGGCCGCATGGTCACCTATAGGCCAGTGTCCCGTGATGATCGCTGTTATTCTTGCGATGTCTTTTCGGGTTCTACCTAGAAGTTCGGTTGTTTTTGCCTTGTTGTAGTTTGACCAGGTTTTTCTGGATATGAGGCATGCAGTCAGCCTGCTCCATCTGAGGTTGGCTTTCTTAAGGTATTCTGCGGTGATATTTGCCTTAACTGCTCCGAGCGGAATGTGGACTAGTTCCGCCAGAGAGCAGTGGAGAGCTGAGCCTTGCCTGGCCAGTTCGTCGACATGTTCGTTTCCATAAACGTTACTGTGCCCTGGAACCCAGATCAGGGTAAACTTGAACTTATCAGGCAGGGCCAGCTCATTACGGCATTCTAGTACTAACTTAGAGGATACGAGTATAGTGACCGAAGCGATCGCTTTAATGGCAGCCTGACTGTCAATAAGTATGGCCATCCTTTGCCTCGGTGTTATGTTTGAGTGAAGTTTGATCTGGCGACAGGCTTCACGGATAGCCATGGAAGACGCTTGCAGTATCCGGAAGTCTGTACGATCTTGCAATGTTTAAGGATTCCGAAAAAACTCCCGCACCCACGCCGCAGTCCATTTTTGAACTGTGTCGCGTCGGTGTAGATTGTTTGATCGAAATCCTTTGTCACTTGTCCATTTTGCCATTCTGATCTAGTAGGGATTTGAACGACGAAATGTTTTATGAAAGACATTCTGGGAATGATGTAGTCTGTTGAAGGCGGAACTAGTTTTCTAGGTAGAGAATCTAGAATACTACTGTGGCCGTAGGGTTTCGCAGTCCAGCATCCAGACTCTCTGAGTCTGATCGCGCTGTGTGCTGTGAGGTTTGTTATATGTAGATCAAGATGTAAAAGAGGCAATAAGACTGTGAGTCCGTCTGACGGTGTTGACCGTAGAGCTCCCGCTGTTCTTATACATGCCGTTCTTTGTACCTTATTAAGTTTGGTTATATTGTATTTTTTCTTTAGAGCCGGCCACCATACTATCGACCCATACGTGAGGATTGGTCGTACCACGGCTGTGTACATCCACAGGGTCAATTTTGGTTGCAGGCCCCACTTTTTGCCGAAGGTTCTGCTGCAGGCATAGAAGGCTATACATGCCTTCTTTACCCGCTATTCTATGTTTACTTTCCAGTTGAGTTTAGGATCTAGGATAACTCCTTAATACCTGGCACTGGTTGAAAGGGGTAGGGGTGTGCCGTTTAGGCGAGGAAGCGTAAATTCAGGTAATTTGGTTTTGGTGGTGAAGAGCATCAGCACAGTTTTCTCCGGGTTGACTCCCAGACCGCACTTTTTTGCCCAAGTGCTAACTTTGCTTAGAGCACTCCATGATTTCGCTAATCACGGAGTGAAACATTCCTGACACCAATATCACTATATCGTCCGCATACCCGACTACCTTGATTCCTTCTCTGTCTTAACTTATGAGCATTTTGTTCATTACTAGAAGCCAGAGTAGGGGTGAGATGACTCCTCCTTGAGGTGTTCCCTTCCTGGCATATTTGGTTATATTGCTGTTTCCTAAAGCTTCTTGAATGATTCTAGTGCTGAGCATGGAAATAATCCATTGACTTAGATGGTTTTCTATTCCCAGCTCCCGAAGGGAATCTAGAGCTTCAGTGTGTACGTTGTTGAAGGCTCCTTCTATGTCTAGGAAGGTAGCCAATGTGTATTCTTTGTAATGTAAGGATTTTTCTATCGTACGCACTACCTCGTGAAGAGCTGTTTCTGTAGATCTTCCCTTGAGGTATGCGTGTTGAGATTTGGAAAGGAGTGAAGCTTCTATTGCCCCTCTCACGTGGTTATCTAGGAGACGTTCGAACGTCTTCAGTACGAAGGAGATGCTGAAAGTAAGTGACATACATTTCTATAGAAAACATACACATTTACTTGCTTCTTAGAGAATTGTTCCAAGTAATAAAACGAACATGAAAAAAATGGTTGAATTTTATTCGGCTTTGAAGCGATACTCCATTCTCATCTACCCTCGATTTGTACCTTTTTTGGATCAGTTTTGGAATAGTTTTTGTTTTTTCTTTTTTTATATGAAAAAAGGAAGTCTAAATCCCAGAGCACTCAGACTCGGTAACGGTCCATTGTACTACCAGGCAGAAATCCTCCTTTTTGGTGTAGCGGCAGGAGAATGGGTGGCGTATGTTGTTGTTCCCAATGGGGATTGAACCTGCACCGCACAGGTCACAAACCAACACACTAACCTCTACACCGTTGCCAACCTGCATAGCGAGCTTACTCTCACAATACATAAACATGTGAGTCCGTGGCTATTTTATTGTTCATACTAATTGGAATCTCTTGATTGAAAGATCCAAATCTGAAAACTGTCAGATCACGTTAGAACAGAAAAGTATACTGCCTCGAGTTGTATGTTCTTGTATCAGCTATGATAAAAGGTAAACGGTAAACCTTCCTGTTTTCTAGTGTACTTACGGTTTTGAGTAAGCATTTTACCGCGAAGGTTTCAATGTCGACTCGATCTCAATTAAGGTAGCAGATAACTTGACATTCCGCTAAGAAGTCCCTACCAAAACAGCGCGTCCTGGTTTCCCTAAGACCAGGACATTTGCCAAGAAAATGTACAATATGTATCTTCCCTTTTTTCGGTGTTGCAAACATCCATATAATGGTTAGTCCATCCGCATGCGGTATATAGTTATGCCTAAGGAGTTCTCCTCGAAGTCTAACCATTATTGACATCTCCTCAAGCTTAGATCGTCACGAAAGTAGTTGTTTTCTTGCAAGTTGTGACATAGACCACTTTAAATTGTTCTGTGATACGATTCCACTGCCTCCCTTATAAGATTCTCCCTTAACCGCAGATATGTTTATCGACGAACTGATAAGAGTTGGTCTCCCACTCTGATAATCAACTGCATCCAGATTAAGCTATGAGCCACATTCTTGGGCCATCGCCATCCATTCACCGTACCAGCTGCTTTTATTATATATTGCCCTAATAGCAACCTTTTTTATACCCTATTCTAAGGGTATATTAATTTTGACGCATACCTTAATATTGCCCGTAGACCCCTAAAAGTTACTATATTTATGATCAGCATCGATAGTAATGTCGATCTAGCCATGTCCGTCCGTCCGTCCGTCCGTCCGTCTGTCGCCAAAAATTAGGCCTTTAAACTGGACCTAGAGAGCTGAAATTTTAACCATATACTCTCTAGGGTCCCGAAATAATCAAGTTTACGACTTTTTGAAATCCGCCCACAGACACGCCCACAAACTCAAAAAAACCAAATTTTGGAAAAAATCGAATTTTGAGCTAGAAAGCTGAAATTTTTTATATATGATCTATGACTCCTAAAACTGCTCGGGATAAAAAATTTTCAAAATCCGCCCACTGACACGCCCACAAATAAATAAAATAATTTTTTTATATCCTATTCTAAGGGTATATTAATTTTTGAAAATCCAAAGTTTCAGCTAGGGAGCTGAAATTTATAGTATATACTCTCTATGGGCCCTTTATGCTCATGTGTAAATATTTTTAAAATCCGCCCACTGACATGCCCACAATATTTTTTTTTTTTTTTTTTTGAAAATTCAAAGTTTGAGCTAGGGAGCTGAAATTTATAATATATACTCTCTAGGGGCCCTTTATTCTCATGTGTTAATTTTTTTTAAATCCGCCTACTGACACGCCCACAATTAAATAAAACAATTTTATTGAAACACCCAAGTTTGAGCTAGGGAGCGTTTTTTTTTTTTGATAAAATCCTTTAAATGTTATATAACAAAATATGTAGAGCGTTCTTAACAATTCAACCATACTTAGACTTTTGTCACGCCTACTTATGAGGAATAGGAATAAGAATAGGGTATCCAACAGTTCGCCCAAGCGGACTGTAGCCCGTCCCTATGTTTTTGAGTTGATCGTTGGCATGTTCATCACTTTTGGGATATAATCAATTTGGAGCTTTAAAGTTCTAAACAAAAATGTGGAGACAGTATAGTTTTTATCATAATCAAATAGTTTAGGGTACTGTTATGCAGATGAAATGTTCTTTTGATATAGAATCTAAGTAGCTTCCTCATGGTGTCATATCTTTAACATCCCTAAACTTGTAAGACAAAATAGCCTCGGAGACTGCTTCAAAAACATCACATTGACTACTATGGCCGACAAAGCACCTTTTCCAAGTAGTGCTATCACCGTTTTTGCTTTTATCAGCTTTTCCTTAAGGTGTTTTCCCATATTCCGATTTTTCGTTATAAACATACCTACATGCCTAAGTTCCTATATTCGTTCACAATTTCAATTTCTTGGCCCACCCTTTTTAAAAAATCATAACTTTGGACTTATCAGCATTTTGGACTTATCAACATTTACAATTAGACTCCATTGTTTCCAATAGTCCAGTTCGACATCAGCTGAAGAGTTTCGGGAGAACAAGCTAGGTAGGCTTCAGTAATTCTGATAATGGCATTACATCAAAAATCAAACGATGACTGTTAAATATTAACACCTTATCGAGAAGAACTGGGAAGACTCTGAATAAGTGTCATGTTATCTATTACGACTTGTCCCTAAGTGCGAGTATTGTCTTTCTTTCCTTAAATACTCTTCAAACTAGGCTATGATCTACTTTATTTTTATCAGCTTGAACTATATTGTCGAGTGTCGCATATTGCAATACATTACGCATATGGCTTGACCCTTGTCAATATTGATTCATCGTTATTAGTAATGTGCCATATGATATACACACGACACATGTGTAATATGATCCTTGACAAAACAAAATAGAAACAAAATAACGTGTCTGAACTGTTTACATTCGCTTTGTTTACATTTGCACTTGTTGATCAATTGCTACCACGTGTTCGTTTGTATATCTATGTACATGTGTGGTCTCGGGGTATGTATAGGTATACACAACATATGACTTTTTTTATTGCAGATTTGAATTGAAGATTCTTTCTTTATTGACGAAATTATGATCGATAGGGCTCTTCACTTAACTGCATAACTTCTTCTCTGCACTACTAAGCCTACCGTTTTCGGATCACAGTGCTGCCAATCAAATGCTGGTCCTTTTGCATTGGTGT
This sequence comes from Portevinia maculata, assembly GCA_949715645.1. Taxonomy (NCBI): domain Eukaryota; kingdom Metazoa; phylum Arthropoda; class Insecta; order Diptera; family Syrphidae; genus Portevinia; species Portevinia maculata. The sequence goes on along the minus strand of OX454527.1, from coordinate 191,213,462 downwards.
AATCTAGAAGCGTTAAGGCTTTCCCCTCGTCCCTATTACCTTTGTAACAGGATTTCTACAATCTCTCCTTTGAACTAAGCCATACCAGTAGATTCGGTATCTCGTCAAATTTTAATTTAGTTTCAGATGAGTTCTTCGATGTATAGGTTCCCTATGATCGTCGAATTTGTTATTAGATCAAGTTTTGTTAATCCTACTACCTTACAAAACAACTTCATCTCTGCTGCCATATATGCTTTGGTACTTTTTGTAAGTGGACCAAGACTGTGGACATTATTTGAGCGCCGCACAGGTTGTTGAGCATTCAGCTTATGAGCTAATTATCCGTTAGAAAGGTGACTAACTTCTAACGCCACTTCATTCACTTACGCTTATGCTAAGAGTGATGTCCTCATCACCGGTTGCTTTGCTATTGATCATCTTCTGAGATCCCAGACAATATCCTTTAAATTGAAATAAAATAAAGGCCTGGCAACGGTGCAGTAGTTGTGTACTCAGAAATGATTGGAAGGTCGCGCGTTCTAATTCCGGCCAAGTCCTTGCTTTAAATTGGATACAAAAAACATTGATCCGCCTAGGTAATTAAGACACCACCCGTGGAGAAAAACCCTACAATTGCACCAACAACTTCTGTCCTATATTCTTCTGCATAGTAATAGATAAGTGGCGGTTTACGATTTATGACATATTAAAAAAATACTGCTTACTAGATCTCGTTCAAACCAATTTTCGGTTTAAGTGTAATGGTATGGTAATGTACATCATATATTTTTTTAGTTTTATCATTCTCTTATTTTAGAAGTTACAGGGAGGGGACACACGTTTTACCACTTTGGAAGTGTCTCTCACGCAAACTATTCAGTTTAGAAAAATTGATATTAGAAACCTCAATATCATTTTTGAAAACCTATCCATAGATACCCCACACGTATGGGTTTGATGAAGTTCTAAGTATGGGGAACCCCCAAAATTTATTGTTTTTTTTTCAATTTTTGTGTGAAAATCTTAATGCGGTTCACATAACACATCTACTTACCAAGTTTCAACAGTATAGTTCTTAAGGTTTCGGAAAAAAGTGGCTGTGACATACGGACGGACAGACAGACAGTCAGACATGACGAATCCATAAGGGTTTAATTTTTTGCCATGGCTACGGAACCCTAAAAAGGGCCTCGAATAGAGCGAAGTGAATTAGAGAACGAGCAGCATTTTATTCTGTCATTTTCAACCTACAGTCACAGGTATTTGAAGAGTTCTAAGCTCTTAAGGAAATGTTAGTTGTGTGCATCAGTGAAAAAATTTGCCTTGGGAAGGACTTTTTAGGTGGCGTACAGCTTCACCATGAACTCATACACTTGGAAGGAGTATTTACAGGTATACATTTCGATAATAAAATAAACTCACCTCGTTTTTCTTATCGGCAAGATTGATGCCAATTTTGATCCATTCTTTGAGCTGAGGCGGGACCAGGACAAATTTTCTCGACAGACAATATTCTCAAAGACTTTGTAAACCTCAGAAGTTTGGACGCAAACTGGCAGCGTTTATACCAGCCAAAAAGACTAGAATCGCGAAAGTCCCCTTCATTCCTTCATGTATAAAAGGGCAATAGCAAATTTAGTGTGTGGGATATAACCAAAAAAAAGGGGATGAGTTGAGAGCTGCCGTATAGGTATATATATTAGGAGGTCGTATGTATATATTGAGAGCAAATCTCCATACGAGGCCAAGCATCATCTCAATGTCATCGACCCTAACTTATTTATTGTCTACACTTATCGGATGTGTGGTAATTTTTAAGTTTACGCCAACAAACAAAGTTGTTGTCGCTTCTGCGAACGATTATGCTAATTGTATCATCAGTGTGAAAGGTGATACGCAGTTATCGTCAGCCAGCTGAACATCAGCTGACATTAAGCGACCTTTGATTGCTTATCAGTGGATACTACCATCTGGCAAAATAATTTGAAATGTATGAAGGTCAAGCGGAATCTATTTGGGAGAGTGTATTTTTAACAAGGCACAGACTTGGTCACGTAATTTTCCTATATGCGAGGGTAGCAATGGTGCAGTAGTAGTGTGTTCGCTTCGTGAATGGAACGTCGTGAGTTCAAGTCCCGGCCAAGTCCATTACATTTAGTCGAATAGATGTAAAACTTTTTTTTGAAAGTCCTCCAGCAGTAAGGGCACTATTTACGTAAAGGTAAATCGGTTTGGCATCTTGTCCAGCCTAGGGATGAGGATGTTACTGTGACATCCGCTATGAATCAAACAGCTATTTCCATTGAGCAGCAATAAGGGAATGAACATAGGTATACCCGATGGCCACACATCCCCACAAACAATTCACTTTACTCTGGCCCACCGTTTTTCGTATTTTATCAAAGAAGAGAGAAGATTAAGTTATGAATTAAATGAACCAAACTAAATAACACGTAAAAGCTGTTTTTTTTTTTAACAAAGCACATGAAATTTCATTAAATAGCCATTTATTTATGTCAAAACTGGAGAATACTATTAGTTTTTAAAAACAACTTCGGGCATTTGACCACTTTTTCAAACATTTATGACCGTCAAAACACGAATAATGTTGGCTTCCAATGCATCGATTATTGCACGTTGTGCATTCCAGCTGGAACCACATCTCTTCCACATTCATGCCATTCAATCGGCGAACGAGAAGGTCATTAATCACAACTCTATAGCGAATGCCGATGACCGTGACACATCGATAAGCCTAATTTTTGAAGAAAAAAAATGGTCCGATGACTCCTTCAGCCCACAGACCCAGTGTTGCCGGAGAGAAATATTATAAAGTAGTACTGCAGCCAAAAATGGGGAGTATTTGGAAAAAATAGTAGTACAAACAAACATTGTTTTTGCAACTTTATTTAAAAATGCTTCATTGATTTGCATTCAAAGTATTCACGTCTTATCTGATCCGTTGTTTATCTTTAATGAGAAACAGTTGGAAAAAATCGTTCTGCCGGTGCGCTGCTGTGCGGAATACTGATCTTACAAAATCCCTAGTCAGAGGGAAAAGTGTTTCATTAAGGTCATTTTTTAAGACAAATATCTCTGACCAAAACTCTGCTATTTCTAAAGAAGGTGTGGGTGGTGTATCTATTCAGCATTTGAAAACTCAATATCGTTGCTTTTTGTAGCAGGTGATTTTGGTGCTAAATTTTGCACATTATTTACAGCTTTTTGCCTTTACTGCCTCAAAGGAATCAAATTTACTAAATATGTAAACTACAAGTTTACTTTGAATTATTCTAACAAGAATTACAATATTTCAAGTATTAATTTAACAATCGTTTTCATTTTATTGAACTATACAATTCACGGAGTTCAAACAAAAAAACGACCAACAAAATACAATCTCAGGCAACAATAAAATAAATTAATGAATAAATGAAAAATGAATGAAATGAATGACAGATGAAATTTGCATGAAACCAACGAAACAACGAAATTTCCTTTTTGACGACAGTTTGGAGGATAAAAGTGCTGATAAATTTGCATTAAATTTTAACCCCCGTATTAATAAACAACGAATAGCGGCTAGTTAGCCCTAGCACACGTGTTAACTCTTAATTTTGATTAATAAACGTGTGTTAGATTTCACTGACATGTGATAACGAGTGGATAACTTAACTCACCGAATTCGGCGTATAAGGAGCGGATAACTTCACACATTCTCAGATTGTAGTTCATGCATTTACAAATTGAGAGGATGCGCATGTATGTGTAGAAACATTGAGAGGATGAGAGAGAACACTGTCACCCATTTGGGCATATTACTCTTTCATAATGCGTTGACTCCATAGTAGTCCCATCGTATTGGAATGGAATACACAGAAATGAGTGTCAACCAGCGTTGCCAGACTTTTGGCATATGTATTCCCTTTTTTTTCATCCAAAATTATTTTTTTTCCCTTTTTTGATACCGGTTTTTCCCGTTTTTATTCCCTTTTTTTGTTCACAAATAGAAAAAAAAAACAATTTTTAAAATGTAACAAAAATAATTTATTCATCAAAACAAAACAAAACTATACATATCACATTCATTTCAAATTATATTAAACAAATAGGTATCTAATTTCTAATTCAAGAATAGTTCATCTTTGTACATACTACTTGTATGTAATCGCAAACATTCTCTGTCTATTTCTAATTCCATACAATTGTGGTCTTTCATCAACAATTTGGTATGAAGAATTCCGCAAAGTGTTCGGTTTTCAAGTTTATTTCTTAGCTTAGTTTTATTTAAGTTGATTGCTGAAAAAGCCCTCTCAGCGCTTGCTTCACTGTGTGGAAGGCAAAAAATATATGAATGCAATTTTTTAACATTTGGGAATCTATCATCCATATCAAATTTCATTTGTAAGACATGATTCCAAAATTCTTGGATGTTTTCCGAAGGTGTAGCTGATATGTCAATGTTACTTAGTGACCTATATTCCATGTCTAGATCACTTAGCTCAGATTGAGTAAATAAATGAGGAAAATGCTTGCAAAGCGGAATTAGCGAAGAAATACTCTTAGTTTTCAAAGTTATTGGATTAATAAATTCGAGGAGCTTAAAGACTTGGCCGTCATCATAAAAATTGAATCGCTTCAAAATTTCTTCACAAGCTGTTATCAAAAAATTCCTGCAATTTTCTTTAAATAAATGCATTTCACATTCACTGATTTCAGATCGCTTTGATATAAGCATCTCATTTTAAAAAGGGACTAAGTAAAGATCTTCAATCGGTACAAAATTACTTTCATCCATCAAATTAATTTCAAAAATATTAGGAAGATTTTCAATATATAGTTTTGACATAAAACAGTCTACAAGTGTTCTGAGCGTTAGCTCAATTTTTGCATAGAGCAGATGTATCCTTACATCTTCCGACTGCATTTGCAAATTAAGTTTATTAAAAAGCGGCAAAAAGAAATTCAAGAACTCCAAGTAAATGGATGGAAGTTGGTTTCTCTAAAAGACGGTATATTTTCTCGCATTGTTTTTTATTCACGGTATTTTCCAAAAAGGTTCCAGTAAAATAGAGTATTAACTCCTGAAATTGCTCCACAATTCTTTTTACAGAGGCGTGCAATGCCAACCACCGTGTTTGGCACGGGTGCAACATTTTGTTAGGTTTAATGTTACAAAAATCTTGAAACTCCTTCAACAAATGTTGCCGCTTTGCACTACAATGGAAGTGAGAATAAATTTCGCGACATAAAATTTCAACATCATCTGGAAGATTCTTACAAGCACTACTAGCAATTATGTGGAATGTGTGGCAGATACATCTCATTGTAAATAAATGAGGAATTTTGTCTTTTAAAAGCTTTGAAACAGAGTTGTATTTTCCAATCATTACACTGGCACCATCTGATGCAAAAGCAATCAAATTTTTTCAAATGGTATATCAAAACGATTAAATAAGCTGGTCAATTGCAAAAATAGTTTTTGAGCATTCGCTTCGGGAACTTCAATTAAGGATAAAAAGTCCTCTCTTACCTTCATGTTTGCGTCTACATACCTTACAATAACTACCATACTTTTTGTCGAATCTACCATAGTAGATTCATCACTGAGAACATTTGATTTTTTAAAATAGAAATAAGTTTCTCAAAGCTAAATCTACCAGTCACATTTTTGATTATTGCGGTTGCCTTTGTCCTGTTGAGGCTCATATTTTTAACAATGACTGAATCAGTGACTGCCGATTTAAGCACTCCCGTAAGATGATCCATCATAGATAGAGCTATGTTGTGCTCTGCGGCAAATGCACACAGTCTTAACTCCAAAGTTTTTGTTGACGTCTTTCTAATAGCGCAGTCATGTTTTTTTGATGTTTTTGTGTCCGGCTGTGCTTTTGTAATTCTGACTTTTTTGGTAAAAGATCTACATCACATACTTTACAATATGCGCGAATGCCACGGCTTCTTGCTAAAGCAGATGTAGATGCTGGTTTGAAATAAGGCAATAATTCCCATTCTTTTCTGTATCGAGGAAATTGCAGATGAGGAAGTAGACGTATTATTTCTTTCTTTTTGCCTTTTCTCTGAAATGCCGACAAATATATGTAATGATACGCATACAACATTAAAATCGATGTAGACCTACCCATTTCGCATGCCAATAATTACTTGGGAAAAAGAATCACTTAATTTAGAAAAATATCAAAAATGGACTCCAAAGCCAAACTCTAATCACAAATCTATCAAACTCAAAGGCAAATAGACTGGAAATATTTTTTATGAGCAGGGGAGAGTTACATGTTTCCAGTGTAAAAATTAAGTTGGAAGCTCATGGCAAACTATGTTCATTAAGTGTTTTTTTATTGAATTTATTATGATGTGTCTTGTAAAAAGAGGTTTGGGTATTGAAACTTGAACGTTTTTGGGGTGACTATTTTTCCCGTTTTCTGTGTTGGTTTTCCCTTTTTCCCTTTAGGGTCAAAAAATCCAGAAAAACGGGAAAAATCCCGCATTATGGCATCCCTGGTGTCAACTGATAAAATTTGACAGATACACCCGATTTTTGAATATAATTTGTATTGTAGGTGATAAAGAGCAAACAGCTAACACAAGGAAAACATATTTTTATTATTCAGAAAAGTTATCATAAGGACAAGTTCGCTATCCGTGTGCCAGCTAACTCGTGTATTAAGGAGCGGATAGTGTTTTTCTATTAATATGGCTGTAGGTGAATTAAAGTGTAAGATATTTAAGGTCTTTAAAAAAATAGGAGTACGAATGTGAAAGAAGGAGTCCGGATGTACGGAGGTGTTGAAAGTAGTACAATTTGTTTTTTTGTCAAAAATCATAACTGTTGAACGAACCAAGACATCGCTCCAATTTTAATTTCTTCTTTAAGGAAAATTGCGTTTCAGGTTATTTCAGAATCATTGAACAAGGGAATGTTTGTATCATTTTAAATTGGCAGAGACTTCTTTTTTACAGCTATTAGATTACACCGAAGTTTTTTCAGGTAAGAAGTAAATATACAAAAGGATCGGTACACTATTGAGCAACGTATTTTTTTCAAGTGGAGATAGTAAGTAGTAGTAAGTTAGTAATTCATTTATTTAACATGTTCTTATTACATTTTACAAGTAAGAATAAATTTTAAAGCTATGGCTTAGCCGTCAGCTTGGTTAGCAAAATGCTTATACATGTACATTTGTAACTTAAACAATATAGTTATTTTTTTTTTGTTAATAAACTTAATCAATCATACTCTGCTATTAATAGCGACCTGTATTTGTAGATGGATTTAATATAATAAAATAACTTTTCCCAATCACACTCGTTCAGAATTTGTATTGTCTCCTGCATGGTAAGGAATTTTTTTCTGAAGTAAGCTAGTCTTTGTGGTTTGTAGATTAGACAAACACTAATAATGTGAAAGCAGTCTTCTTTCGCTTTTAAGTTGCAAATATTACAAAACTGGTTGAAGCTTCCATTATATGGGCTGCCATTTAAACCAATCAACTCACATCTTGCTTTGAAAATAAGAGATATTTCACTATAGTTGAGTGAGTCATTGAAATAGTACTTATCCTTAAAATTGAAGTTGAAGTGAGAATACAATACTCTGCTATCTGATTCACGAGCTTTCTTTATAAATCGCACACGAATAGCATCTTCATTTTTATTTATTATTCGATAAAGTTGGTTCTTTAAGTTGTCCAGGTTGTTTAGATCGAATGAAATAGTTTCTCCACACGCGTTTCCAATTCTTAACCATCTTGACGCCCACCAGTCCTTGTTTCTTAATTCATAAGATAGCATTTTTTTGGTTATTCGGGAGTCCGGATACGAACCTAATTTAATGATGTAATCCGCTTGCGATTTGAGAGTGCTTGTAAAAAGCATTGGAAGACCCGTTTCCAAATAGATTGTGTAGTTCGGGGATTTCATTGGTAAGTTGAATAATTTTTTCAAGAAGTTCCTGTGAAATTTCTCGATTACTTCGTACTCGTCTGATCCCCAAACTTGAGAGGCGTAACAAAGAGTTGATTTAACAACTGAATCGAATATTCTGTATTTCGTTGAAAGGAGAATCCGTTTGTTTGCAAAAACATTTTTCCATGATAGATTCACTAAGTTTTGGGAAGACTTGGCTTTATCCGTTAGATGATTACCAAATTCTAAGGTTGGGTTCAGTTTCACTCCTAAATATTTGAGTTCCTTCACAAACTCTAATCGGTTTCCATTGTCAAACCATCTATTTCCACTTTGCACTCGTGGTGAACGGGAAAAGACCATAATTTTAGATTTTTCGGTGTTGATGGTTAGTCCCCATTTTTTGCAGTAGCTGGCTAAGAGATTTATCATCAATTGGAGATTTTCAGGAGATTCAGAGAGTAGAACAAGATCATATTCATATAACAAGACATTGACCACGATATTAGCAATTCGTACTCCACCAGGTAAATCTTTTTCTATGTCGTTTATAAATAGAGAAAACAATAAGGCACTAAGAGGACATCCTTGCTTTACACCAGTCTGTGTTTTAAACCATTCTGAGAAATCCTTTCCATCCCAGACTGCTGCACTTGTTTCGGCATACATTTTTTTAATGGTCTTAAGAAATTTTGTAGAGATACCGAACTGAGACAGTTTATAGAAGAGTGCGCTTCGGCTAACAAGATCAAAAGCTGCCTTGAAATCTACAAAAAAGCTATACATTTTCTTGTTTCTGGCTTGAAAGGCTCTTATAATCGAAGATAATGTGAATATTTGGTCAACAGTTGAAAAGTTTTTTCTGAATCCAGCTTGACGCTCTGTCAGAATATTTTTTTCATCTACCCATTTTTCTAATCGTCCTACAAGTATGCCACAAAATATCTTGGCTGACACATTCATGAATGAGATTCCCCTGTAGTTTTCTACGTTTTCCAGCGAACCCTTTTTGTGGATGGGGAATCAAGTGGAAATATTGCAGCTATTAGCAGAAATGTTGCTGAAGAGACAAGTACGTCAATTTGACGTCGTTCACAGCAACTAAACCTCAAACCAACAAATTTGTTTAACATTTTTCACAAAGATCTGCATGTAAAGCTTTACAAAATAAAGTTAACACAAGAATTAAATCCAACTGACCACGCATTGCGTCGGTAATTCGTTAATTGGGCTATAGAGAAGCAACAACAAAATGACAATTTTTCAAGCAAATTATCTTCACCGATGAGGCTCATTTTGAAATTGGCGGTTATGTCTATAAACAAAACTGTCGCATTTGGGCTGAAGAAAATCCTAGAGGATTGTTTGAAAGGCCAATAAAAAGGAAAAAATTAACTGTATGGTGTGGATTTTGGTGTGGTGGCGTAATTGGTCAATTTTTCTTCGAAGATTAAAATGGCAATGCAGTAACTGTGGATGGAGCTCGATATCAAGCTATTATTAGAAACTTTTTGTGGAGTCAGTTGGAAGATATGGATGTGAAGAATATGTGACTTCAACAGGATGGCGCAACATGCCACAGAAGAGAAGTTTAACAATCGCATAATTTCCCGAAGAACAGACGTGAATTGGCCACCAAGATCATGCGATTTAACACCACTGGATTTTTTCGTATCGGGTTTCTTGAAGAGTAAAGTTTATGGCGATAATCCTCAAACTGTTCAACATCTCAAAGACAACATCATCGAGCAAATACCACTTATTGAACCATCATTATGCGAAAAAGTGATTCAAAATGTTGGTGAAAGGTTGACAATCTGCCGAGCTAGCATAGGAGGTCACTCGGATGGCATTCTTTTTCATTATTAACCGGAACCAATGTACAGTATTTTCCAATAAAAATAAATACAGATTTCGCACAATATATGTCTTTCATTCAAAATTTAAAATGATACCTCAGATTTGAACACCCTTTATAAAAAAACAGTCCGAAATATTGCGGATCTTGTAAATAGGGTGTTCCAAAATAAAACTAATCACAGCAGTGAATGGAAAAAGTTGCGGGACAATTTTGAAGATGTTTTTAGCAAGGATTAAAACAGTATTTTTAGCATATCTGAAATTTTCTGAAATATGATGATAAAAAGAATAATCCGCCAGACAGCAGTCAACGAATGTATATGAGAACAAATTTCTCAAAACTAAAAGCTCTGTTCTCCGCTGAAACATGGTCCCAAGTTTACTGTGTTGACTGTCCCTCCGTTGCATTTAGCGAATTCCTAAATATTCTTGTCAATTATTTAGCTGAATGCAAATGTGTTGAGCATAAGCAAAAACCTGCCAAAATCAAGCCCTGGATGACAAACAATCTTTGCGAAATGATTATGCAAAAAATCGTTTCTATCGTAAAAACAAGCACCGTTTTAATGATGCTACTATAGTTGCCCAATACAAAAACATAAGAAACCATATTTTTGAACATACTCGTATCAACAAACAAAAAGAGCTATACTACAAGCGCAAATTTTTCCAAAATAGACTCAATCCAAAAAGGCAATGGGGAATAGTAAACGAAATACTAGGTAAAGGCGCTGGAAATTGTGGCATTAAATCACTCAAGTTGACGGATGAACATATAATATCTGATGAACTCGAAATCTGCAATGGCTTTAATATATTTTTTCAAAATATAGCGCAAATTTCAAAACCTGTTTCAGTGAGTCTACCGCGCTATGAAACACAAATAATCTCATCTTTCTTCTTTGGCCCTGTAAGTGAAACTGAGGTAGCGAATGTAGTTTCTAACTTAAAATCTAATCAGTCATGTGGTTATGATGGTATAAGCAGCCTGATTATTAAAAGAAATATTAGAGCTATGATAAAGCCGCTGACCTATTTAATAAACAGAAGTTTTGTAGACGGAATTTTTCCTGATTGCCTCAAAACATCTATTATTATACCCATCCACAAAAAGGGCGATAGATCTGATCCTAATAATTATATACCGATCTCTCTCCTCCCAGTTTTCTCAAAAGTCTTTGAAAAAAATATAACTAAAAGAGTTCTAAAGTTCTTCGGAAAATTCAATCTATTAAATGCTCAACAATTTGGTTTTCGGAAAGGTAAGTCCACTGAGGATGCAATAGTTTCTTTTTTAGATGGTATATATAAAGGAATAGAGGCAAATAAAATGTCAGCTGGTATGTTCCTGGACTTAACCAAAGCATTTGTTAATCATAAAATACTTTTGACAATATTAAAGAGCTTTGGTATCAGAAATAATATCCTTAGTTGGTTCTCTTCCTACCTCACTAACCGGAAACAATATGTTCGTCTCAATGCATCTCTAAGTGAGCCTCTTCCGTGTAGAGAAGTTGGTGTCCCCCAAGGATCAGTACTTGGCCCACTGCTTTTCATCATTTATATTAATTCAATATTTAAGTTGTCTCTAAATGGAAACATAGTCGCTTTTGCTGATAATCTGGCTCTGTTGTATGCTGCACCAGATGAAAATGATCTGGCTCAGCAAATGAATGCGGATCTTTCAGAAATGAATGATTGGTTTCGGAATCACCAAATGGTGCTGAGCTGCAAATCAAAAGTTATGCCTTTCTCGCTGTCAAAACAGTTCACAATTAATGGAATTGGTGCTCATGTATGTAGCGACGACTCTCCTATTAGCTGCAAGAACTGTATAACTTTAGAATCGGTTACAGAGTTTAGATACCTTGGCATAACTCTGGACAGCAAAATTAATTGGAAGTCACAGATAGCTATTGTTAAAAAAAATATCTACATTGCCTTAAATAGAATCTACCATCTACGCAAACTGGTACCCCCTAAATTACTCACAGCTGTATACTATAGTTAACTCTCGTTTAGAGTATGGTATCTCATGCTGGGGAGGTGCGGCTACTAGTAATCTGCAACCGCTCATAATAGCTCAATAGAAGACACTTAGGACAATGCTATTCAAACCTAGATGGGAACCCTCACTACCATTATTCCATTCTGTGAAAATACTACCGCTTCAATATCTCTATATATTTAAGGTGCTGAGGTTGTTTTATCTACGAGGAGGTTATACTAATATCAGCAGAAATGAAGCTCATCTACTGCGCTCCTCTAATACTGTAATTGTTCCTAAAGTGAGAATGGAACATTATCGTAGATTTGCTGTTAACATAGCTCCATTCATCTACAACAAATTGCCTCTGTATCTACGCAACCAAGATGGATATCAATCAAAATCAAAATTCTTAGATCATCTAAAAAAATGGCTACTCTCCTTATCTGAAGTTAGAACATTGACGCAAATCATATCTTAAAAACTGCCTCACTGCTTCCAAAGACATTCCTTTTTCCATGTCCATATCTTTCGTCCCCAAATGATACCTCGTCTTATTTTTCTTATTTTCTGTGCGGCCTAAATTCATATACACTTGCCACTGGTTCTTCTAACCACAAAGTGTACAATTCCAAGTTTCCGACTTTTTTGTTTTCTTTCTTCTCTATATTTTTTATATTATTTATATCAACTCATGGTTAACTTAAAAAAATTAAATAAAAAATATACGTAAAATAAACATCAATGTAATACAAACATAAAAAAAAATGTAAATATCTTATAAACAGTTTCAGTGAAGCATTTCACGTCAAACATCATTGGAAAAAAGTAATTGGACCAATATATTAGGTCATAGGTTAAAAAGGGGTATGCAATTTGTATACAGCACTAGGCACCAGAAGGGCCCATCGCGATCCCTAGGGAACCACTTGAAAAAACTTCCCTTGGAGAAAAACCTAAAAACCTAAAAAACTTTTCCTAGACAGAGCCCAATCCTCCTGCAGAACTTAACCAGCTTCCTATGGTCTATGCCGCTCACCTCCCCTAGTTCCTCGAAGAAGTATTCCCCTAGAATCCTCCTACGATTCCGTCCTATACCCTCGCACTCACACAATATGTGTGTTATGTCTTCCTCGGCTTGTAGATCACCACAGAACCTGCACGTGTCCACATCCACCAGACCAAGTCGCCTAGCATGCTTTCTTAGAAGACAGTGCCCTGACATAATCCCAATTACTGTCTGCTGTTCCCTGCTCAATTTTAGAATTTCCTTAGATCTTTTCTTATCCAAATGGGGCCAAAGGGCTCTAGACACCCTATGTCCCACTATGTTCTGCCATCTGAGGTCAGCCATTTTTAAAATCTTTTCATTGATTTTTCCCTTAAAGACGCCCAGGGGTGGTTTAATGTTCACACCTCCGCTGTTTTCCAGCTCCCCTCCCTTTCTTGCTAGCTCATCGGCTTGCTCATTTCCCTCTATACCGCTGTGTCCCGGTACCCAGCACAGTCTTACTCGATTCCGTCTACATACTGCTTTTAGCATTGTGCGACAGTTTCTGACTATCTCAGAGTTAATGTTAGCAGATTCAAGTGCCATAAGTGTCGCCTGACTGTTAATATATATGGCAATGTCTCTTCCCGACAATGATCTCATCTGCACTATCTCTGCCGCCCTTAGAACAGCCAGAACTTCCGATTGGAAGACACTGCTTGTGTCCGGGAGTCGTATAGACTCTCTCAGGTCTGGATCAGCAGAAAAAATGCCAGAACCCGTTCTCTCGCCCGTCTTAGAGCCGTCAGAGTAGATAGCAACCTCGTTTGCTATTATGACTGCATCTCTTTGCCACTCCTCCCTTCGCGGATATGACACCTCATAGGGGATGTCATGGTCGACCAAGGGGCAAATCTCATCAGTCCGTATAGGATTTCCGGGTAGCACATCAGCTAAGATCGTGCAATGCCCAAAACTACAGTCCTTAAACTGGCCTAAATTTTTTAGGCGCAAAGCGCTGTTGCCAGCAAGTTGCTTTATTTTTAAATCTAGCGGGATAAAGTGCAGAAAGGCGTCCAGTGCTGCCGTAGGAGTGGTACGGATTGCACCAGTGATGGCTATGCTTGCCGTTCTCTGCACCGTTGCTAGTTTTCCAATTATGGTTCTTTTATTTGTTGCCCTCCACCACACAAGTGAGCCATATGTAAGTATGGGTATCACCACTACTGTATATATCCAGTGTACCATTTCGGGTTTCAGGCCCCATGTTTTGCCTATTGTTCTCTTACAAATAAAGAGGGCATTATACGCTTTCTTCATTCGTTCCCTTATGTTAAGATTCCAATTTAATTTTCTATCTAGGATTACGCCCAGATACTTCGCACTGTCCTTGAGGAGCAGTTCCTCTCCGTCAAGTTTCGGGAGATTGAAGTGCGGTATTTTGTGTCGTCTCGTGAACAGGACTAACTCTGTTTTCTAGGGATTGACATTTAGTCCGCAGCCCTTGGCCCAATTACTAATTTTCCTTAAGGCGGTCTCTGTGATCTCACTTAAGGTATTCAAAAATTTTCCCTGTACTACTATGACCACATCGTCCGCATACGCTGTGGCACTTATACCCATTGACTTAATTTCCTTTAGGACGTTGTCAATGACCAGTACCCACAGCAGTGGCGATATGACTCCCCCCTGCGGGGTTCCTCTGGTTGCAGACATCCTTATGGAGCTTTGACCAAGGGAGCAGTTTATGTTCCTGTTGGCGAGCATGTTGCATACCCAATTTATGATTCCCTGTTCTATGTTAGCGCCTGTTAATGCGCTTTTTATAGCTCTACACTCAACGTTATTGAAGGCTCCTTCTGTATCGAGAAAAGAGGCCAAAGCAAATTCGTCGCAGTGTAGACTATTTTCAATTTTACCCACTACGTTGTGTAGAGCAGTTTCTACTGATCTACCCTTTAAGTATGCGTGCTGTGACTCGCATAAAAAACCATTGCTACATTTATTTCTAATGTGAGCTTCCACCAGACGCTCAAGGGTTTTGAGCAAAAAGGACGACAAACTAATTGGTCTGAAGTCTTTCGCCGTCGTATGACCCTGTTTGCCGACTTTGGGTATAAAAACAACCCGGACTTCTCTCCAGGCTGTTGGAATATGCCCTGTTCTTAGACTGAATCTCAGTATATCCAAAATCTTTTGTTTTGCATGCTCTGGCGCTTTTTGGAGCATGATCGGTAGAATACCATCCGGCCCTGGAGATTTATACGGTTTGAATGTACGCATGGCCCACCGTAACTTTTTTCGGTTGATGATATTGTCAATTTCTTCCCACTCGAAAGAGGGACAGTCGGCTTCCTCCTGCCGTTGTAGGCCTAGGTCCGTTGTGGTTGTGGAACCGGGGAAATGGGTTTCCACCAGGGTAGCCAGAACCTCCTGACTACTCACGGCCCATGTCCCGTTGTTATTTTTTAGGTAGCTAGTTACGCTAGCCTCCTTTGAAAGCATTTTACGCAGTCTCGACGCCTCTTCAGTTAACTCAATAGATTCACAGAACTTTTTCCATGAAGATCTCTTGGATTTCCTCACTAAGTACTTAAATTCCCTCTTGCATTCGCTATACTCGTCCCATGTGGTATCGTTTTTAATGAGTTTTGCCCTATTATAAAGTTTTCTTACCTCCCTTCTTTTAAGGCCGATTTCCTTATTCCACCACTTCGGTTGAGCCCTTTTTGGCTTTTTGTTTGCCGGGCATGCCTTTTCGAACGCTGTGTTTAGGGTTCTGCTCACGGCTTCTACTGCCCTATCTAAGTCCACCATGTCTTCGCCGGTGATCGGCTGGGTATCTAAACGTAGATTAATGAAATCTATGTATTTATCCCAGTCTGCCTTTTTTGGGTTTCTATAGAAATTACACGCCCTATGCTGAAAATTAATTTTGAAGCGTATCCATCTGTGGTCAGACAGAGATGCCTCATCAACTACCCTCCACTCCCTGATTTCCATTTTGTCTGTGTTGGAGACAAGTGTAACGTCTAAAACCTCCTGTCTGTTACGTGTAACAAAAGTAGGTGAATTCCCTCTATTACATACCGTAAGGTTGGACAATATAATAAAATCATAAAGACACTCACCCCTTGAATTTGTGTCTCCACTACCCCATTGCGTATACCAATATATTAATAAAATAAAATTAAAAAGATTAAAAAAAACACATATGTATATGTAGGTACATATATATATAAAAAAAAAAAAAATAATAATATAGAACATACATATAATAATGTCTTCTTTTCTTACAATTATAGATTTTAAATCTAAGAATCATCCATCATCATTTTTAACATTCAGTACAGTTCTGAGCTCTGAGAAATACTTTAGTCGAGCTCTTTTTGGGATCCAATGGGCCATAAAGATGAATCAAGTGGATAAGGTGACATGTCTACGAGTACCATATACAAAAAAAAATTAAACTAGATTCCAAACTCAAGTGGAAGGAAACCATAGAAGATCGGGTGAAAAAAGCATACGTGGCACTATATGCCTGCAGAAGGACATTCGGCAATACATGGGGATTCAAACCACATGTGGTATACTGGCTGTAGACAGCGGTGGTAACACCCATTTTAATATGTGGCGCAGCTGTATGGTGGACGGCTACCGAGAAGGAACGCCATCTCTCAAGCCTTACCAAAATTCAAAGGACGGCTTGCATTGGGATTACAGGGTCACTAGGAGATAATACTCAACTTCACACCCCTTTACATATACTGCAGTAGCGCAGCGGTCAAAACGGCCGTTAGACTCATAGCGTCGGGACTGTGGTCTTTCAGGCCCTACAGACACGCATCCGTCGAGGCATGATGGAGTGCTTCAAAAGAAACAACAGCCACTGACTATCGACCACACACCTTCGCCTTCAAAAGGAATTTCGCTACCAGAATCCCAGAAAGAAGCGAATGGATCAACAAAACAGTCACGGAAGAAGGCGAAATAGCTATCTATGTCGACGGATCCAAAATATATGCGGGTACAGGTGCAGGCATCTTCTGTGAGACTCTGGGCCTGGGCGCGTCCTTCAGAATTAGTGATGAATGCAGCGTCTTTCAGGCAGATACAGCTACGATCACTCAGGCTGCCAAGGAGGTAAAGAACTAAAGAGGCGCAAACTATTCGACAAGCAGATCACTATATACTCTGACAGCCAAGCGGCCATAATGACTAAGGATAAGGAGTCAGTAGTTGTCAAATCAAGGGCGGTGTTATAGTGCAGAAAACACCTAGGCGAGATATCAATCGCCAATTCAGTGACCCTATGCTGGGTACCAGGGCACAAGGACATCTCAGGCAACGAAGAAGCGGACAAGCTGGCAAGATGCGAGATGGATGCATCTTTGCCTCTGAAATCTATACAAACTCCGCTTGGTGCACTGCCACGGAAAATCGATGTTGAATCCATGAGTAGAACAAACCTATGTTGGACCAGCCTCGAATCATGCAGACACTCGCGGGAGCTATGGCCAGCGGCAAACAAAAGGAAATCTTAGGTCATGATCGGGCTGAACCGCAAAGACATACGCACACTGAAGGGGATCTTCAAATGACACTGTGCAGTGGGCCTACATGCGGATCGGCTGGGCATTATGCACAATGATTACTGTAGGAGCTGTAGAGACGTTGAAGAGATGGAATCTATTCGTCACCTACTATGTGAATGCCCTGCCCTTAGAACCAACAGATTCAACATTCTTGGCAGCTACTTCTTTGAGGAGCTGGAGGATCTGACCGATATCGAGCTGAGGAAACTCCTGAGATTTACATATAGATCCGGGTGGTTCTAGTACAGCGGATCACTGAGCTGTGAAATTTTTGTTTCCTTGCGGGTTCTCAAAATTTTGGAAAATACCAACAATGGACACAATGGACCCAAACTGATGGTCTAAGTGAGCCGTGACACCAGTCACAAGGGCTTCCATTTACCTAACCTAACCTAGCATATAAAACAATCTTTATTTTGTCGTTTGCGTGAATCCTTGCAAACATTTGGGTATCGATATCGCTTGTAGTCTTTGTTTCATCATTCCTGTGCTTCTTTTGAAATTTCCACTATTGGCGAAATTCGAAGCCTTAGAAGTTCTCCATCATGGTCCAGGCAGAATTTTGTTAAGAAATGGTATCAGGAGTTTATGGCTGTATTTAGCTTTTATCACATCAGAAGTGTGTTTAGGATTAAATAAAAATTGGAAGCATGTCATCAGTTATGATTCTTGACACAAAAAAAAGCCGCGATCGTTAGCTGCGAGACATTTCGTTATGGCATAAGACATATTACGGCAGCTCTTAACTCTTCTCCTTTTTTTCGGTTACACCCAAAATATTCTCTGCGCTCTTGGTGTATGCTGTATGGTATCAGTATTTTCTCTAAGTTTGTATGGTTTCTTTCGACTGGGAATGTCAATGTCAAGGTCAGCGTCAATTTGTGCCCACTATCACAGCTTTCATAGAGAGGAACCACACATATACATATATCTTTGGCGGTTTGTATGTATATATTGATAGCAAATCTACATACAAGGCCAAGCATCTTCTCAAAGTCATCGACCCTAACTTATTTATTCTCTACACTTATCGGATGTGTTTTCATTTTAAAGTGTACATCAACTATCAAAGTAGTTGTCGCTTCTGTGGATGATTATGCTTAATGGTATCATCAGTGTGAAAGGTGAGACGCAGTTATCATCAGCCATATGAACATCAGCTGACATTGTGCGACTCTTGACTGCTTATCACTGGATACTACCATCTGGGGAAATAATTTTAAATGTTTAAATCCATTTGGGAGAGCTTATTTTTAACGAGACACAGGCTTAGTCAAATAATTTTCCTGTAGGTGAGCTAACTAGTGTCATAACATGTCAATCAAACTTTTCGTGATAATTGCGGTATAACAAGAAGCTGCGGAGCTCAGTTTCGGACGCTTTTAAATATAAACCCCGTATACACGACCGAATCGAAAGATCGAGTTGAAATTAAATCGAAACTGGTCTTATTTCACAGCACCGTTAATTTGGAAAGTAGGGAAGTTATAGCAATTGGTCGGTAGGAGGAGAGAGATGAAGATTCGCCTTTGGCGACAAGCTGGATAAATGCTGTTTTCCATCTGAGCCCTGAAGAAAAGGATAGATCGAAAAGCTTGCGCAATGGTTTTGCCAGCTAGGAAGAACACCTTTTCAGAACGATAGGGGAATTACCATCTGGACCAGCGGGTTTGTGAACGTCAAGATCTTGAAGTACGCTGGCCACTGTACGAGTGCGGAAGTGAATTGGTCCTATGGAGTATTCTACGCACTCGAGTACAGGGCGAGATAAAGCACAATCTGGGAGCATTGAGCTGACTGTAAAGTGAGCTGCAAGCAGATTGGCTTTATCTATAGAGCTGAAAGCTGGAATGTCGTTGTAAATGAGCGTCGGGATAGATGATGAGGCCGAATTCTTGATGTTTTTAACAAATGACGAAAAGTTTTTACGTGGGACTTTGTAGTATTTTTTGCCTTAACTTTTGATCATTTTTTTGAATTTGACACAATTAATTTGGACATTTGTCGGGCGCTTGTGTGTCGGACTACCAATCGAAAGGTCCCCGGTTCAATTCCCACCGGGGCCAAGTAACATCTTGAGTTTTTTCCACTGCCCCACCTCTTGCGAACGTCTGACATCATCATCCAAGAGTATCAATTGTCATGAGAAGCTTCTCAAATTTGCCGTTCGGATTTGGCGTAAAATTGTAGGTCCCTTCCACTTCGCAAGGAAAGTGGTTGGAAAAGCTAGGTTTTAGGCCCTCTATGGACCGTTAATTCCTAATATTTATTTATTTTTTAATGTGGGCATTGCAGTAATTTTTGGCTCGTTTAAACTTTTTTCGGCTTTTCTTAGATGGGTTGGCTTTGAATGACCGAAAGCTTACCTCTTTTAACCTGATAGCCTCTTTGCAGCTCGAGTCACACCACGCGTTTACCTTGGGTTTGATACTTTTTATCCTGTTAGGGATGAAAGACTTCATGCCCAGGTGAATTATCTTTGTCGAGAAAGCACAGCGACCAGTTAAAGCTCTTTAAAAAAACCGTCTAGTTTTACCCAATCGGCTTTGTCGTATTGCCATACGGTTTTTTTAGGAGTTTGTTCTTTAACAATGTGGTTGGAATACGAGAAAACAGTTGATATGATACAATGGTCTGACGAACCTAGAGGCGATAATACGTTCAAAGCGTTTTTATCGGGTTCCACTTTTGTTAAGAAATCAGCTCAGATGTTAAATTTCGAAAAGAATTGAAAACTTGGTTAATGAGCTTAGAATTTCGTGATGTCGAAACTCTCTGTCGGGACTAAATAATTAATTATTTTAATAAAAACCATATACATATCTTAGTTTAAGTAGTATTAGTATCTATTTTATATGCCTTTTCTCTATCTCTATCTCTATCTCTTTTCTCTTTTAAAATTACCTGTGATCTGCTACTAGCGACAGCGAAGTCACCGGTGAGCAGGCTGGAACTCTCATCGGTGACAAAGACATACAGGGCAAGAAGGCAGCCGAAGAGATGCCCGGGACAGCAGGATCATCCGCTGTTCCTGGGACCATCTTGGAAGCATCGTCAACAAAGACAGGAAAAGTAGAGGGAAAAGTAGACACAGCTGGCTCAGCCGCTGCATCTGCAGTTTCGTCTATTATAACAACGAAGAGTGCGAAACAGAGCGCACAAAAGAGGGCTAAGGCTAAGGAACTATCCGCCGCAGGAAACGGGGAGCTTCAATTTGATGGCGCTGGTTAGGAAGGCGGGCGCAAGGTTGTTGCTTGTGGAAACAAGCTTTCTGTGACTGTGGTTTTCCTCAGACACTTCGTCACGGAGGTATCCGATGCATGAGAAGGTATGAAACTAAAATACTTAACGGTTGCCGAGTTGGCAAAATACAATCCGCCAACAGCCTGGGTTTGGGTACCTAGTCCCTACACATACCCGGAGAAGCTCATAGGGCTCCTACATGTTCAAAATCGGGAACTTAAAGCCGATACATGGAGGGTCCTAAAGACGGGGCCTAGACGGCAATACGGCCAACACTTTCTACTGGCCCTAAACAAGGAATGTCTTCCATACCTGGAGAAATCCAACGGGATGGTAAGATATAGCATGGGGAGGTTGATGGTCAAAACATCGACCAAGGGCAGAGATGAGGAGGAGCCCCCCATGATGATGATGGAAGTGCTGCAGATAAACCTGCACCACAGTAGGGCTGCGACAGCTTGTCTGATGGAGTACGTCATTAGGCAGGACATTGCAGCCGTACTCATACAGGAGCCCTGGATCAATAAGAACGTGATTCAGGGGCTCCGGCAAAAGAACTATTCATTGTTCTGCAAGGCGGAAGGTAAAATCAGGACTTGTATCCTTATTAAAAACCACATAAAGGCATTTCTTTTGAATAATTACAGCTCTGGCGCCTTGACGGCGTTCATCTGCGAGAGGGAAGATGGAAAATCTCTGTGTCTGACCTCAGCCTATCTTCCATACGACTCTGGAGTCGTAATAACGGAAGAACTAAAGGACTTAGCTGGTCAAAACTGGATGCACGTACTGGGCTGCGATGCAAACGCCCATCATACGCAATGGGGTAGTGGAGACACAAATTCAAGGGGTGAGTGTCTTTATGATTTTATTATATTGTCCAACCTTACGGTATGTAATAGAGGGAATTCACCTACTTTTGTTACACGTAACAGACAGGAGGTTTTAGACGTTACACTTGTCTCCAACACAGACAAAATGGAAATCAGGGAGTGGAGGGTAGTTGATGAGGCATCTCTGTCTGACCACAGATGGATACGCTTCAAAATTAATTTTCAGCATAGGGCGTGTAATTTCTATAGAAACCCAAAAAAGGCAGACTGGGATAAATACATAGATTTCATTAATCTACGTTTAGATACCCAGCCGATCACCGGCGAAGACATGGTGGACTTAGATAGGGCAGTAGAAGCCGTGAGCAGTACCCTAAACACAGCGTTCGAAAAGGCATGCCCGGCAAACAAAAAGCCAAAAAGGGCTCAACCGAAGTGGTGGAATAAGGAAATCGGCCTTAAAAGAAGGGAGGTAAGAAAACTTTATAATAGGGCAAAACTCATTAAAAACGATACCACATGGGACGAGTATAGCGAAAGCAAGAGGGAATTTAAGTACTTAGTGAGGAAATCCAAGAGATCTTCATGGAAAAAGTTCTGTGAATCTATTGAGTTAACTGAAGAGGCGTCGAGACTGCGTAAAATGCTCTCAAAGGAGGCTAGCGTAACTAGCCACCTAAAAAATAACAACGGGACATGGGCCGTGAGTAGTCAGGAGGTTCTGGCTACCCTGGTGGAAACCCATTTCCCCGGTTCCACAACCACAACGGACCTAGGCCTACAAGGGCAGGAGGAAGCCGACTGTCCCTCTTTCGAGTGGGAAGAAATTGACAATATCATCAACCGAAAAAAGTTACGGTGGGCCATGCATACATTCAAACCGTATAAATCTCCAGGGCCGGATGGTATTCTACCGATCATGCTCCAAAAAGCGCCAGAGCATGCAAAACAAAAGATTTTGTATATACTGAGATTCAGCCTAAGAACAGGGCATATTCCAACAGCCTGGAGAGAAGTCCGGGTTGTTTGTATACCCAAAGCCGGCAAGCAGGGTCACACGACGGCGAAGGACTTCAGACCAATCAGTTTGTCGTCCTTTTTGCTCAAAACCCTTGAGCGTCTGGTGGAAGCTCACATTAGAAATAAATGTAGCAATGGTTTCTTATGCGAGTCACAGCACGCATACTTAAAGGGTAGATCAGTAGAAACTGCTCTACACAACCTAGTTGGTAAAATTGAAAATAGTCTACACTGCGGCGAATTTGCTTTGGCCTCTTTTCTCGATATAGAAGGAGCCTTCAATAACGTTGAGTGTAGAGCTATAAAAAGCGCATTAACAGGCGCTAACATAGAACAGGGAATCATAAATTGGGTATGCAACATGCTCGCCAACAGGAACATAAACTGCTCCCTTGGTCAAAGCTCCATAAGGATGTCTGCAACCAGAGGAACCCCGCAGGGGGGAGTCATATCGCCACTGCTATGGGTACTGTTCATTGACAACGTCCTAAAGGAAATTAAGTCAATGGGTATAAGTGCCACAGCGTATGCGGACGACGTGGTCATAGTAGTGCAGGGAAAATATTTGAATACTTTAAGTGAGATCACAGAGCCCGCCTTAAAGAAAATTAGTAATTGGGCCAAGGGCTGCGGACTAAATGTCAATCCCTCGAAAACGGAGTTAATCCTGTTCACGAGAAGACACAAAATACCGCACTTCAATCTCCCGAAACTTGACGGAGAGGAACTGCTCCTCAAGGACAGTGCGAAGTATCTGGGCGTAATCCTAGATAGAAAATTAAATTGGAGTCTTAACATAAGGGAACGAATGAAGAAAGCGTATAATGCCCTCTTTATTTGTAAGAGAACAATAGGCAAAACATGGGGCCTGAAACCCGCCATGGTACACTGGATATATACAGTAGTGGTGATACCCATACTTACATATGACTCACTTGTGTGGTGGAGGGCAACAAATAAAAGAACCATAATTGGAAAACTAGCAACTCTGCAGAGAACGGCAAGCATTGCCATCACTGGTGCAAATCCGTACTACTCCTACGGCAGCACTGGACGCCTTCCAGCACTTTATCCCGCTAGATTTAGAAATAAAGCAACTTGCTGGCAACAGCGCTTCGCGCCTCAAAAATTTAGGCCAGTTTAAGGACTGTAGTTTTGGGCACTGCACGATCTTAACTGATGTGCTACCCGGAAATCCTATACGGACTGATCTAACCTTAGATTGGCAAAGACTTCGTCTTGTGTCATCAATTGATAAACAGGTAGATCTTTTTACTGACAATATCATTAGCCTCTTTGAACAGCATGTTCCAATAAAAACATTTACTCTTCAAAGCAATTATTGTGAGTGGTTCACTCCTGGTATCCAACGTTTGCTTGATGTTAGGGACAGGGCGTACAGGCGATGGAGAAGATTTAAAATCCCCGAGTTCTTCAATGAGTTCAAGACAGCTAGGAACAATGCTGAAAGAGAGATAAGGATTGCAAAGAACAAATTTTTCATGTCTAAGTTCAAGCCCGACCTCAGTAAAACAAAGACATGGAATAATTTAAACGAGTTAGGCATTGGGAAAAAAAGGCAGCTGATGCAGATGCCTGTGAAAAAAGTCCTGACGAATTAAACATCGATTTTGCTGCTCCTTCAGTTAACTCGAATGTTCCTGTCGACAGAGAAGAGACCCCCTACATCGTTGAAGAATTACTTACTCCAGTAACTTCTAGAGATTTTTTTTTCAAAGGATTTATGAATATGACGTACTTAAAGCCATCACCGCCATTAAATCGAACGCCATCGGCCTGGATGGAATGCATCCAAAATTCTTAAAAATGATAATCCATGGAGTACTACCCGAAATTACATACATTTTCAATAATATTATAACCTACTCCATGTATCCGAAAACTTGGAAGGCTTCTAAGATCATCCCAATTCCTAAAAGCTCAAACTCGAGGAAGAAAGAATACCGTCCCATATCGATATTACCATTCATATCGAAAGCTTTTGAAAAACTTATGAGCCAACAAATTCACTCATACCTTAATGAGTTCAATCTTCTGTCACCGCACCAATCCGGTTTTAGACCAAAGCATAGCTGAACTACAGCGCTTCTGAATTTGGTGGACGACCTTCGCATTAAAATGAATGAAGATCGTGTAACATCGCTCGTATTGCTAGATTTTTCGAAAGCCTTCGATATTGTACCCCATGAAATATTAATTATTAAATTAAAACACTGTTTTAATTTCAACCCGACGGCTTTAAGACTGATGGAAAGCTACTTAAATGGGCGTACTCAAGCTGTGTATATTAACGAGACATTATCCAACTTTATTATAACCAGAGCCGGTGTTCCACAGGGATCAATAATGGGTCCGTTATTGTTCACCTTATTCAATGATGACATTCCATTAGTGCTAAAGTACTGCAAGGTTCAAATATATGCCGATGACGTCCAGCTGCAGCTATCTATTGGGTCTAGTTGAGGATGCCACTCAGCGACTGAATGAAGACCTCAATTCTGTAGTCACTTGGTCGCGAAAAAATAAGCTTAGGCTTAATTCCGGCAAAAGTCAAGCAATTGCAATCAGCCGTTTAAGTATCGATACACAAAGCTTACCTCAACTTTTTGTTGATGGATCAGAGTTGACATACGTCACGAGCGTAAAAAATCTCGGTGTAACGTTTTACCAAAATCTGACTTGGGAGAATCATATTATAAAAACCGTCTCTAAAGTTTATGGATCCCTGCGCGCTCTGTATCAAGTAGGAAAAGATCTGCCGTTTAGGATCAAAGCGATGTTGGTTAAGTCACTTCTGCTGCCCATTCTTATTTACGCACATCCAGTCTTTTGTGACTTAGACAGTCATAGCTCTCGAAAGTTAAGGGTAGCAGTAAATAGTACAGTGAGATTTGCCTATAACTTGGGTCGAAGGGAACACATTTCTGAATATGTAAGGCATTTTCTTGGAATGGACTTACAAAAATATCTCGACCTTAAAATATTGACTTTCCTATTCACTCTCAGAGAAAAACAGGAACCAGAATATCTTTTCCAAAGGTTACAATTTGCATCTTCTTCGGTCAGAAGTAGAAGTTTTGTCCCGCCAGCATATAACTATAATGTGACACAAAAAAAAATTTTTGTATACGCCGTAAGACTTTGGAATTCGCTTCCGGTTCATATCAGAAGATCTTCAGGCATGAGCGACTTTCAAAGACAAATCAAACAACACTTTTGAATTTAACTTTTGAATTTAATTTTAATTATTTAACTGCTATAGGGTTTTAGGGAATTTTAGCTTATTATTTTTATTTATTTATTTATTTTTATTTTTTTTCTCTCTTTTTAAGTAAAATATCCAATCAAAAATACATTTTTGCCATTTAGAACAATTTGAAATTGTAAAATATACTTATATCTTAATGTACCAACCTTGTCAATACTGTAACACACTTAAAAGATTGCATTGTATCTATGTGTTAACATGAATTATAAATAAAATACAATACAATACAATACAAAAAGACTGATGAGATTTGCCCCTTGGTCGACAATGACATCCCCTATGAGGTGTCATATCCGCGAAGGGAGAAGTGGCAAAGAGATGCAGTCATAATAGCAAACGAGGTTGCTATCTACACTGACGGCTCTAAGACGGGGGAGAGAACGGGTTCTGGCATTTTTTCTGCTGATCCAGACCTGAGAGAGTCTATACGACTCCCGGACACAAGCAGTGTCTTCCAATCGGAAGTTCTGGCTGTTCTAAGGGCGGCAGAGATAGTGCAGATGAGATCATTGTCGGGAAGAGACATTGCCATATATATTGACAGTCAGGCGACACTTATGGCACTTGAATCTGCTAACATTAACTCTGAGATAGTCAGAAACTGTCGCACAATGCTAAAAGCAGTATGTAGACGGAATCAAGTAAGACTGTGCTGGGTACCGGGCCACAGCGGTATAGAGGGAAATGAGCAAGCCGATGAGCTGGCAAGAAAGGGAGGGGAGCTGGAAAATAGCGGAGGTGTGAACATTAAACCACCCCTGGGCGTCTTTAAAGGAAGAATCAATGAAAAGATCTTAAAAATGGCTGACCTCAGATGGCAGAACATAGAGGGACATAGGGTGTCTAGAGCCCTTTGGCCCCATTTGGATAAGAAAAGATCTAAGGAAATTCTAAAATTGAGCAGGGAACAGCTTAGAACAGTAATTGGGATTATGTCAGGGCACTGTCTTCTAAGAAAGCATGCTAGGCGACTTGGTCTGGTGGATATGGACACGTGCAGGTTCTGTGGTGATCTACAAGCCGAGGAAGACATAACACACATATTGTGTGAATGCGAGGGCATAGCACGGAATCGCAGAAGGATTCTAGGGGAATACTTCTTCGAGGAACTGGGGGAGCTGAGCGGCATAGACCATAGGAAGCTGGTTATCGGGTATTCGTGTCGGCTCTTTTACGAGCTGAGTCAGGTTATTTACCTCAGCAAGGATCTCGACATACCTTCCTTCGGGTGTTGACTGGCAAGAATGTCGAAGACAACTTGAATTGTGTATATTGAAATCGCCCGCAATGACGATTTCAGTACGAGGGTGAATTGTCACAATTCTTATGATGGAATCAAACAGAGCATTAGACTCATTATAAGTTGAATGTCTGCCCAAATTTGGGCTTCTGTAAATAAAACAGTAGTGGTTTAATTGCCTACGGACATGGAGTTTTAGCCAAATGAAATTAAATTCTGGATTGGCACATTGGCCATATTGAGGCTGAAGTTGATAGGCTACGTCACTACGTATATAAACGGCGAGACAGCGATGGGGAAAGAATAATGGCACTTAAATGTAACCAGGTAGACTGCGTCAGAGTTTGTGTTTTTTTATGTTTTCTTTTTGCAAAAGTGTTTCCATTACAATGCCACACATTATTATTATTTGAAAGTCCTCCAGCTGCGAAGATCCGGCTAGGGTACTATCTGCAATTCCTTCTCAGTATAACTGATCATAATATGTTTGCAACGTTCTTTCAATCAAATTGTATTATCGTTAAATCTTATTTTGAAGTTTTGCCTTGCATTTCTAAAATAACTTATATGGGGGCTGTCGATAACCGAAGAGGAGATTTTTGCAGAACTTTCTAGTCTTGAAAACTTAAGGGTGAGTCTTGTAATTTGTCGAAACCTCTGCATGTTATAAGTAATTTGTCTCTTGGTAGTGGTAAGTTTCTTGATTTGTGGAAATTTTCTTTCATCACTCCCATCTACAACTCAAGCAAGTAGTTAAGCATAGGGACGGGCTACAGTCCGCTTGGGCGAACTGTTGGATACCCTGTTCTTATTCCTATCCCTCATAAGTGGGCGTGACAAAAGTCTAAGTATGGTTGAATTGTTAAGAACGCTCTACATATTTTGTTATATAACATTTAAAGCATTTTATCGAAAAAACGAAGCTTTTGTAAAAAAACGCTTCCTTGCTCAAACTTTGGTTTTCCAACAAAATTGTTTTATTTAATTGTGGGCGTGTCAGTAGGCGGATTTAAAAAAAATAAATACACATGAGCATAAAGGGCCCATAGAAAGTGTATATTATAAATTTCAGCGTCCTAGCTCAAACTTTGACTTTTCAATAAAATTGTTTTATTTAATTGTGGGCGTGTCAGTGCGCGGATTTTAAAAATTTTATCTCCTGATTAGTTTTAGGAGCCATAGATTATATATAAAAAATTTCAGCTTTCTAGCTCAAAATTAGATTTTTTCGAAAAATTTGTTTTTTTGAGTTTGTGGGCGTGTTTGTGGGCGGATTTCAAAAATTCTTAAACTTGATTTTTTCGGGACCCTAGAGAGTATATGGTTAAAATTTCAGCTCTCTAGGTCCAGTTTAAAGGCCCAATTTTCGCCGACAGACGGACGGACGGAAGGACATGGCTAGATCGACAATACTATTGATGCTGTTCATAAATATAGTAACTTTTAGGGGTCTACGGGCAATATTAAGGTATGTTACAAACTATGCGTCAAAATTAATATACCCCTAGAATAGGGTATAAAAATAAACAGGCTATGTTTACGCAAAATATTTATTCATTTCCTTTAATTTTCATTTTAAAAAATAAACATTTCATTTACGTTGGAAAAAAAATTAGGTATTAATAAAAACAATGTTCAATATTGGTCTAAATGTAACGTAGTACCAGGGTTCTCATCCTCAGAATGGAAATCATAATCATTGTTTTCTGTTTGTAATTCGCTAGACAAATCTTGTGCAACAATTTTTTCCGCTTCACCATCTGCCAAACTTTTGGTTAAAGTCGACGGAGGATAACTCAATTTTTGTTCCAATAGTGCGATCTCCAGTCTGGTTTTATAATTAACCATAAGTTTACGTTGTTTTAAAACTATTGGACATTCCTTTCTGGCTAATCGCTTTCTCCCTGTAACGGCGGAATTATTTATATTAAAACTAAATCATCACTATATATATCTACCCATATACGAGTATTATATAATATGTCTACCTATTATTTTGCACACAGGGTTAGACAGAGGCGCAGAATTACTCTGCGTTATATTTCCACTTCCAGTAGGACGAGAATCTGAGAAAAAAAACAATATACAAATATGTGACAATATGTAAAAACAAATGAGATTTTGTTAGCTCGAACCATTACTTCCTGGGTCCATAGAGTCTTCAACTCCGAGGCCAATTATAGCTTCTGACTCTCGCCCAATAATATCAAGTACGATATTATCGCAAGAACTTAGTTTGCAGTCTTTACCTCCTACAGAACCGGCTTTTTTCGCGTTATCTAACTTGGCCTATCAATAATTTTCCGATTTCATTATGCATTTTCGACTTTTTTTTTGCAATCAATACTTACCACAGCATATTTCCTACAATTTTGCCAAAACACATCCCTGATATACGTCCAGTCTTTTCCTTCAGGAACTATATTTAAACTTTGTGCCAATATAAATACTTCACGCCATTTATCGCTTTTATTTGTTTTTCTTTTTGTTAACAAATCAGAGAATGCACCAAACAAAATATGTTTGTTTTCTCTTATTTTAGATAGGAGGCTTATCTTTTTTTCTGCACAAATTCTCCGACTCATCGTGTAAGACTGACTTGTCAACTGACTGATTCAACATATCGAGGGAAATTTTCGATTTTAACAATTGTTACGGTCTTTGTTGTGTTACAGCTTTAATCTACACTTGTCAACTAAACATAATTCTTCATGTGCCTGTTGAGTTGTTGACTTGTTGTTCTGTGTTATAGGCCCCTGGTGGTTCGTTGGGAACGCTTCATTTATCCATTCCGTTCTGGATGGCAAATAGAAATGGGCGGCTTTGCTAAGGTTGCGTTTGGGCGTTGTGATGACCAGAACACAGATTCCTTGAGCCTTTTTTTTATTAAAAGAAAGAAGAAATCCGAGTTTCACAACATTTAGACTTGGTAACGGTCCATTGTACTACCAGGCGGAAATCCTCTTTTTAATGTAGATATTGGAGAAAACAATGTGTCATTCATTTTTTTGTTTTTTTTTGTTTTGAATGAATAACCTTACATTCCTTACCACGTTAAGTGGACGGCTGGAGTTACAGCGCTGTTTCACAGTTAGCCACAACCGATCATCAGACCCCTTCTGTGGTGCTGGTCTGTCTTTTTCCTTCATTTTATCCCGAAATTACATTTCTTCCACTGGGATTCGAACCTAGACCAGCGTCTTCTCAGGCAAGCACTCATGCACTGTGCCATTGACAATGGAATTGACGGAAAACAAAAATTAAAACCAGGAAAAATTGTGTGGTATCACTTAAAAAACCATTAATCGTAAGATTCTTGACAAATACAATGTGAAAAAGTCTTTCACCCTCTCTATCACCCATTTCAGTCCAACTATGCTTGTCGAAATGGAATAGAATTAGAGAAAACTTAGAAAGAAAAAACAAGAATGAATAACATAATATACTTACAGGAGCAAAGTTTGTCCAAGAAAATTGAAATAAAAACTGGATAAACTCGTGGCTTCAATGGCACAGTGCATGAGTGCTTGCCTGAGAAGACGCTGGTCTAGGTTCGAATCCCAGTGGAAGAAATGGAATTTCGGGATAAAATGAAGGAAAAAGACAGACCAGCACCACAGAAGGAGTCTGATGATCGGTTGTGGCTAACCGTGAAACAGCGCTGTAACTCCAGCCGTCCACTTAACGTGGTAAGGAATGTGTCATTCGTTTCTCTCCATTAAAGGGTGGCGTATGTTGTTGTTCATGCACCGCGCGTGTCACCAGCCAACACACTAACCTCTACACCGTCGCCACCCCTTCCCTGTGCCTTACTGCGCTACAAGATGCAGTAAATGTTACGAAGTGTCGGTGGTTTAATATTAATGGTATGCCATAATAAATCGGAAAACAAGTTAGGGTTTCGTTTGAAGTGCACGGTATATCAAATATATACGCATCGCTCACAGCCATTTGATTTCGGATAATTAAAGGACTCGTAAGAGGCTTTCAGTTCACTTGCAGTTTGGTTTAATTCATCGCGCAATAATCATGAATCATGCAACGATTTGAGAGAAGAGATATCAGTTTCTATGGAGCCAAATTCTGATGAATTCCTCGATTGTAATGATTCTAATAAAATGACTCTACCACTGATGGCCCTTATACTTTCTTAAAGTTCGCTAACGTCGCGGGTTATCTGGACTTAAATATTTTGCTCGGACTGTGCGATTTTTCCGGGCAACAACATAATGATGGACTCACTCTGTTTGTGTAAACCTTCGTCCATTTTTTTCCACATTGTCTCATCGTCGTCGAAGTATTTTTGTGCGGGTTTCCGATGCAGTAAGCTAGAAGAACGAGTGTAGGAACAGCTTTTAGTTGATGTCTTGGAGAAAGAAGCGTTTCGGCGGACATGTCGTTAAGTAAGGCAGGCAAGAGCAAAATATGGAGACCAAGTTGGAAACAATGCATCGCGGGGTAATATTAATTGGCTGTTTTGTTTAAAATTAATCACGATTAGATGCATTAGTTATGTCAAGGCTCGCTCTATTTATCGTTAAATCGAAACTTTGGGATTTATTTCGGCATATTATGTCAATCGATTTTAGTGATACAATTGCCAGCAAAAAAGAGATGTCCAATCGTGGTCCACTTTATGGGAGCATTGATGACGACTGGTAAGCTATAGTCTTGAACTAGCTAGTTCCTCGTGGAAGACATAAAAAACTCTACAAAGGCTACAAAATTTCGTTCGCCAAAAGCAAATATAGAAAAACCACAAATTTTTCTTAATTTTTTATATATAACAATTATTACTTAAGTCTTAAATCAGAAGGTACATCACAAACGTCTTAGTAGTCCTCATCGAAGGATCCGAAATGTTCGTATTTCAATGGATAGTATTTGTCGAATTTTTCCGTGTGATAGATCTTGACGTTCTCGTAGTGCATGTTAGGAACAACGAAATCGATATAGTTGTCGATTTTCCTATCCAAAGGATATCCGAATGGCAGACTGTCAATGAAACGAGCTCCTGATCCGATACCAGACAAGTAGCTTGAATCGAAAGTGGCCTGTTGGCTGGAGTGTCCCATGTATGAACTAGCCACGAAGAACATCGACATTGGCATACCTTTAACCCAGCCATGGGGCAAGACCAGGTTCGCCGGGAAAAGAGAGTGCGGCTGTGAGATGTTCTTCTCGAATTGGTACTTTCCATCGTATGTCATCGAAAGATAATTGTACATTTCGGAGTAGGTATGAGGATCACTGGCTGTCCAGTCAAAGTCTTCAGAGCTGCGGTTAATCACATTCTTTCCGGCACTCAGTGGGGCAACGAATTTATCGATTTGCAGGAAGTTGTCGCGATTATCGCTCATGCCCATTTTCTCACCATTGCTGTTGAACTCAGGAGCGAGGAAAACGCTGATAACGACGTCTTGTTCCTTTTTGGCGGTTATACTTATACTCATTTGGAAAGGATCGCAATACAGACGTTGCTGACGCAGCAGTAGAGACTTGTCCCAGTTCAACATACCATCGTTGAAGGCCATTTTGTCGTTAAGCAAAGTGGTGACATCGAAGTCTTCGAATTTGAAATAAGTCATCAGCTTGCTGACTTGAGCAGCGGTAATATCGACTCCGGGGAGAAGCAGCTCTTCCTTGGTGTATGCCGGAAGTTGGTTTTTGAATTGGTGGAATTTGTTAGCCACTCTCTTGAGCAAACCATAGAACAATGGATCGCGCATCATTGTTTCGTAGTTCATCATGACATTCGGCTCAACGGTCATGTCTAAGTAGTCTTGGTCGCTGAGGAATTTACCAGAAAACATGAACCACAAGCCAATGAAGTGTTTATCCATTGTGTCAACGCTGCCTTGCATCACCTTACCGACAAAATCAATTGATTGGGGATTCCTTAGGTCGACCGCAGTGCCATCCTTCATCACATACTTGCCAGAGGCGATAGCATCATCAATTCTATGCTCAAAGCTGACGATCTTGTCCAGATGCTCGTAGTTTTGGGTCGACTCGATTTCCCAATAGTTCTTTCTGAATGTGAAGCCGTTTCCATTGTATGCGATCAGTTGTGAATCGTATCCGGTCTTGAAAACTCCGTGCCATGACATCATATCGAACTCACCAAGTCCTTGCGACAGGCGCTCCATGTAGTAGCGAGCCAGCAGCTGTTGTACGTTGAAGATCCACCATTCACCACGACGATCCTTGTTCAGATGGGTTGCCCTGGCGTTCAAGCTCCATGAATAGTCCATGTTTAGGTAGTACCAGTAGGCATTCCACCTAACGTCTTCGGTGAAGTAGCTTATTTTCGAATCGTCGTTCATAATGCTGATGTCACGGGTGTAGTCTGCTGGCATCCAGACCTTATTAAGTTTGCTGTTTATTGAATTCCATAGAGGATCATTCGCCTGAACTGCAATTGATTTATCTTCCAGCTTCCAGGCCTCGTCCAGACCCATTAGTTTCCACCATTGCCACGTCTTCCAGTCTTTCATATAGAATTGATTGCCGAAGATCTGAGAATTCTCATTCTCGTAGATGTTTTTCAGTTCCTTCTCGAGCATGATCTGCCTGTTAAATCTCTCCCAGTCGAATTGCTTAGCCGCCATGATATATTTGGTGCTGAAGAACATCTCAGGGAAGATTTCGTAGATCTGTGGCATTATGATACCCTGCATATCTTCGCGATGAATGACGGCTAAGGTCAAGGCTTGCACGAACATTCCTTCGTTGACATTCATACGGGCCCAAGCAATATTCTTCACCAATGTTGACCAATTCTTGGCATAGTAGAAGAAGTTAAAGAGTCCAGTCGACTGGATAATGTGCCCTCTTTGCACGGCGCTAAAGAACTCTCCTTGCGGTAGGAGCTCTCCCAGCTTGTAGGAGTCGTAGAATCTTACCATCCATTTATTGTATTCCTAAAGATTAGTTTTACGATTACAAATCGTTTAGTTACTAATTTAAGTAGTTTCTTACCGTATATTCGTTTTTGTCAGTGACCAGACTACCGCCTAATTTAATGTATTCCTCTATAATTAAGGGCTGGGCCACTTTATATACCATTCCAAAGATGAATGCTTGCTTCTCCAAGTAAAATTTGTCAACAGCTGTTTCAAGAAATTCATTATTAACAGGGAGGTTTTGGTTCGGAAAATTGGGAAAAACTTACCATTGTTTTGGTCAACTGGAACACTGGCCGACTGTACGGCAACTATGGCCATACAGGCTGCCACAAATATTGTCAATTTCATTTTGGCTCAGCACCGTATTCTGAATCCTACTAACGTTTTGCTCGCTAGCATAGGCTACTTATAGTCCGAAGAACATATTTGAAAAAAAATAAGTTGCCAAAACAGCGATAAGGTAAACCACGAGCATATATTTAGAACAGCATTGTTGACTTTCCTTATCGATTTCGATGCTTCATCTGACCTTCGAAGCAATGCTAAGTGAACAAACGTCTGGACCAGAGATGAGCTTTATACAATCTAAAAATTGATTTCTCACCTTTGCTGACTGCGAATGCTGATGTGTTATCGGTCCCCGAGGCAGATCTTATTGCGTCAAAAGAATTATTCGGATAGGTAATTTACTCTCCTTGGATTGTAACTTCAAGTTGTGTAATATTGGGCGCGTTCAATTTGCAAGGCAACTACTAATCGCTACTATTTAAAATGACCTCAATGATCGAATAATTCAGGTGACCAACGTTTGGCAAGTGATAGAGGTTTTACTAGTAGGGAACTCGCTTTTTCCTTGCAAATTGAACGGGCCCATTGTTTTCCATTAACAGCGGAGCTGTTGTGTCTACACAACGAAGAGCATAAACTTCTTCAGCAAAACGTAATTTTTCAAGTTATCTTTTTTGCATATACTCTGCTGCGACCTCTTTTACAGAATGTAGTTTTTTTTGCGACTCCCTTTTAAAGTAAGATAGGTGTGTGTAACTCTAGAACAAATTCAGAATACATACCACAGACTACCTACAGGTAGTCTGTGATACATACCATTGAATAACTACAAATAGAAGTGGACACCGCTCATTTTGAAGCGACATACGGACCTTCATTGCGGCGAAAATTTGTATTAAATTAGTGTATGCATATACGAGGGCGGGTCAATAAGTCCGTGACTTTTTGAATTTCTGATCTCTTTACTGAAACGGCAACACTGCTCCTGTCAACAGGCATCTGTCAGTTGACTCCTGTCAAAATTTAAACTTGCTGCGTCAGTTAGTTTGTGTTTGACAGCTATTTTTATCAGACTACTCACTAATTTGAGGAGAAAATGGAAAAAAGTGAATTTCGTGTGCTTATTAAGCATTATTTCTTGCGAAAAAAAACCATTACCGAGACCAAGGCTAAGCTTGAAAAATACTATGGGGACTCTGCACCATCGATTTCAATGGTAAAAAAGTGGTTTACTGAATTTCGTTGTGGCCGTACAAGCACTGAAGATGCCGAACGTCCTGGACGCCCAGTTGAGGTCTCTACACCCGAAGCAATCGAAAAAATTCACGATATGGTGTTGGCCGACCGAAGATTGAAAGTGCGAGAGATTGTGGAAGCCGTAGGGATCTCGCATGGCTCAGTGGTTTCAATTTTGAATGATCACTTGGGCATGAGAAAGCTTTCCGCAAGATGGGCGCCGCGTTTGCTCACAGTCGACCACAAACGCAATCGTGTAATAACTTCACAGGAAAGTTTGGCGTTGTTTAATCGCAATATGGAGAAGTTTTTGCGCCGTTTTGTAACCGTGGACGAAACATGGTTCCATCACAACACACCAGAGACCAAACAACAGTCAAAACAGTGGGTTTCTAAGGGTGAATCGGCGCCAAAGAAGGCCAAGGTGGGTTTGTCAGCCAATAAAGTTATGGCGACTGTTTTTTGGGATGCACGCGGGATAATCCACATTGACTACCTTCAAAAGGGAAGAACAATCAATGGGGAATAATATGCCAACTTATTGGACCGATTCAATGACGATTTGAAAAAAACCCGACCTCATTTGGCCAAGAAAAAAGTTCTTTTCCACCAAGACAATGCAAGGGTGCACACATTTGCAGTTGCCATGGCAAAAAACCATGAATTGGGCTGTGAATTGCTCCCTCATCCACCCTATTCTCCAGATTTGGCTCCAAGCGACTACTTCTTGTTCCCAAACCTGAAGAAATGGCTTGGTGGAAAAAGATTTGACTCCAATGATGAAGTCATCTCGCAAATAAAGGCCTATTTTGAGGACCTCGACAAGTCATTTTTTTTGGAAGGGATAAAAAAATTGGAGAAGCGTTGGACAAAGTTTATAGAGCTCAAGGGAGACTACGTTGAAAAATAAAATTATTTTTTTATCAAAAAATCTGTGTTTTATTCCAAAAGTCACGGACTTATTGACCCGCCCTCGTACCAGCTTTTCTATATTCGTGTATTAGGTAAAATTAATTTCCCAAAATATTCCCATGTTTATTTTTCTTGTGAATAGGTAGCGATGACAGCGTTTATTTCAGAAACAACATAAGTCAATGAGCATTAACTTTTCAGGAGCAACAAAAAATAATATTGATTTGTATCGATTGGATAAGAATCTATTGAAACTTTAGTTTTTATTTATTTTATTATCCATATTAATATTATAAATGCGAAAGTAACTCTGTCTGTCTGTCTGTCTCGATTTAACGCCGAAACTACTGAACCGATTTAAATGAAATTTGGTACGCAGATAGTCTAGAGCCTGAGAATGGACATAGGCTACTTCTTACCGCGGGAAAATGCTTCATTCGCTGTCCAGAAGCGGTGATCTAAGCTGATATCTAAGAAAAGTTGTAACTCTCGAATGCATTCTAGCTCCTAGCTTTGGAATGACTCATCCAAATGAAATAGGATTTTTTTAATATAAGGTTCAATTATGTACAAAGATTTTAAGATATAAATCTTTGTAGGTTATCTTTGTAGGTTATCCTGAAGTTGAACAATAAGCATTAAACTATAAATTTTATACAATTCAAAAAAGTAAAATGTTCGATTGAAGCTAGGATTTTCCCAGCGTTGAGTGAAGGAAAATTTGTGTGTGTGTGCGGCACAAATCTGTTTCTCTACCTGTACCTTGTGTGTAATGTGCTTTTTCTTTCTTTTTTTATGCACCTTTTGCAGTTTGTGTTGTTTTTTTATGGCGCATGGCCATGGGATTGAGAAAGATAGGGTATGAAATGTAAATTAGATTGAGAGGGAGTCACACTCAGAGTATATCCATTATAATGAGTAGGGATACTCTCGACGTTTTCTTTATCAGTTCTTATCAGCAAGTATTTTGTTTTAAATTTGAGAAGTGGCAGACTGGCGAAGCAAAGCGAGCACGGGACAGCTAGTATTTAATAATTTGTATTCTTTTGCTGAAATACATTCCGCATTTAGTTTACTAAGTTTTTAAGTCACTTGAACATTATAAATAACAAATGATCACGATTAGAGGAAAGCACATTCCTCTGGCTGGTACGCATTTGTCGTTTAGAGTTATGGTGTTTTTTTTTGTAATCCAGTTTAAACTTTGATTTTTAACAGAACACATGTAATTTTATTAAGCAATGGGCAACTTTTTTGTGCTCAATCGAGAGAATACTTTCTGCAATTAGTTATTAAGTTCTTAAACACACTTGTTTTGCGAAAACGGTCAGCAATATAGCCAATAGCGGTCTCACGTGGTCGAATATGTTGGGTGTATTTTACACAAATGAAAGTGTAATACATGTGATGTATGTTTACTAAAAGTCTACCTCGCCTACAAATCTATGGGGGTTATTGAAAGGTTAGCCCAAGCCTAGTGGAATTGGATGGCTGAAAAGCCTTAGTGTTGTTTTTTCTAAAGAGCCGACCTGAAAATTAATATGAGACATTCACTGTGTCTAGTTTAAGATTAAATTTATTGCGTCTTTCTTAACCTATTTATACAAAATTCTTATTCTAATTATTTACACCTATTCACCAATACTATAAAATAAAATGCTTGTTGCAGCAGTAATTCTCAAAAACATAAGTGTTTCAAATTTGCCATCCGCCTGCACAATTTGACACCATGCACATGCACAACGCGGCTCAAGGTGAAGCGGAACCACAATCTCATCGCTTGCACCTTCGTTTGAAAATTGTGTGGATGGATAGTAATTACAATTCCATCGTCTGTGGCTGGGGGAAGCCCTTGTGTGAACTTTGAGTTGTTGTTCTAGTTGCCACGATTGGCGGCTGGAATTGTAATCTATGAAGTATTGAATATAATTATAGAATTCTTCGATCCGGATGGTAGTTATATAATTACAGATGTAGTATATGAAGATGATGCACTAGCATCGAAGATAGTTCCGGTATTGCAAAGTAACAATGTTTGTGTCATAGTTTTTGTCTTAATATGTGTCTTAGTTTGTGTATCCATCATATTACATAGGTGATGTTAATATTATGTGTCACGGCGACATCGAATTCAATGAAGATTCCAATGCTTGCGAGTATGACGATTTTGATGGGGAGAATTTAACAATATCAGAGACAGTTCCAACTATGAAAGATATGGCAACACATTATTTTTCGGGATATATTTCTCATGCCATTTTAAAGAAAACCCATTGTAGAACATGCAAATTATTTATGTGCAAAGAGGGTCAACATGAGTTCCCTACAAAAGCCGAGGGTCTTATTGAAGCTCGTCAATATGAGGATACTATTAATGATGGTTTAGTCATTCCTACTACACATTTTGTCGAGTTAATTGAACGAATTATAAAGTGTTTTGAGGAACGTTTTGAAACTCTATGCTTCGAACAAAATGTCCTCAATACTCTTTTACACTTTTGTAGGAACCTATTTGAGCTTCCATGTTCCATTGAAGAGCACAATCAAGAATTGATCAAGCACACCGTGCGGGTCTTTTATGTGCGAAAATAAAAGTAATTAACTCCAAGGCAAAATGCACGAAAAGAAAACTAAAACAATTTGATATAAATACTTAATCATATATAGGTAACAGTGTTACCTATTCGAACTGTGCATACATATTTGTTATAGTGTTGTTTTATTTTTATGCGTTTCTTCGAATTATATCAATGAATTTGAACTTTGTATTTATTATTTTATTTATTTTTTAAATACCTACCTATCGAAATAAAATTAAAAATTGTACCTTTATTATATAAAAATAAAAGCACAATTATCAGAAAAGGTTCTCAGCTCATACATATCATACCTTACCTATGCACCTACATTACATACTTTGAAAAACAAAATAATATCTAGCTAGAATTATTCATATCTGCAATCGTTATGATAGCTACATATGCATAATGTATTTGATTTTTATAATCGCAATGAACATGGAAACAACATTTTCAAATCTAACAAAAATTCCAAAAGTAAAAAGGAAATAAAAACATAGGGACGGGCTACAGTCCGCTTGGGCGAACTGTTGGATACCCTATTCTTATTCCTATCCCTCATAAGTGGGCGTGACAAAAGTCTAAGTATGGTTAAATTGTTAAGAACGCTCTACATATTTTGTTATATAACATTTAAAGGATTTTATAAAAAAAAACGCTCCCTAGCTCAAACTTGGGTGTTTCAATAAAATTGTTTTATTTAATTGTGGGCGTGTCAGTAGGCGGATTTAAAAAAAAATTAACACATGAGCATAAAGGGCCAATAGAGAGTATATATTATAAATTTCAGCTCCCTAGCTCAAACTTTGGATTTTCAAAAAAATTGTTTTATTTATTTGTGGGCGTGTCAGTGGGCGGATTTTGAAAATATTTATACATGAGCTTAAAGGTCCCCTAGAGAGTATATATTATAAATTTCAGATCCCTAGCTCAAACTTTGGATTTTCAAAAAAAAAAAATTATTTATTTGTGGGCGTGTCAGTGGGCGGATTTTGAAAATATTTATACATGAGCTTAAAGGGCCGCTAGAGAGTATATATTAAAAATTTCAGCTCCCTAGCTCAAATTTTGGTTTTTCAATAAAATTGTTTTATTTTTTTGTGGGCGTGGCAGTGGGCGGATTTTGAAAATTTTATATCCCGAGCAGTTTTAGGAGTCATAGATCATATATAAAAAATTTCAGCTTTCTAGTTTGTGGGCGTGTCTGTGGATGGATTTCAAAAATTCGTGAACTTGATTATTTCGGGACCCTAGAGAGTATATGGTTAAAATTTCAGCTCTTTAGGCCCAGTTTAAGGGCCTAATTTTTGCCGACGGACGGACGGACGGATGGACGGACGGACGGACGAATGGACGGACGGACGGATATGGCTGGATCGACATTACTATCGATGCTGATCATAAATATAGTAACTTTTAGGGGTCTACGGGCAATATTAAGGTATGTTACAAACTATGCGTCAAAATTAATATACCCCTAGAATAGGGTATAAACATAGGGACGGGCTACAGTCCGCTTGGGCGAACTGTTGGATACCCTATTCTTATTCCTATCTCATAAGTGGGCGTGACAAAAGTCTAAGTATGGTTGAATTCTTAAGAACGCTCTACATATTTTGTTATATAACATTTAAAGGATTTTATCAAAAAAAAACGCTCCCTAGCTCAAACTAGGGTGTTTCAATAAAATTGTTTTATTTAATTGTGGGCGTGTTAGTAGGCGGATTTAAAAAAAATTAACACATGAGAATAAAGCGCCCCTAGAGAGTATATATTATAAATTTCAGCTCCCTAGCTCAAACTTTGGATTTTCAAAAATTAATATACCCTTAGAATAGGGTATACAAAAATTATTTTATTTATTTGTGGGCGTGTCAGTGGGCGGATTTTGAAATTTTTTTATCCCGAGCAGTTTTAGCAGTCATAGATCATGTATAAAAAATGTCAGCTTTCTAGCTCAAAATTCGATTTTTTCCAAAATTTTGTTTTTTTGAGTTTGTGGGCGTGTCTGTGGGCGGATTTCAAAAATTCGTAAACTTGATTATTTCGGGACTGTAGAGAGTATATGGTTAAAATTTCAGCTCTCTAGGTCCAGTTTAAAGGCCTAATTTTTGCCGACGGACGGACGGACGGATGGACGGACGGACGGACGAATGGACGGACGGACGGATATGGCTGGATCGACATTACTATCGATGCTGATCATAAATATAGTAACTTTTAGGGGTCTACGGGCAATATTAAGGTATGTTACAAACTATGCGTCAAAATTAATATACCCCTAGAATAAGGTATAAACAATCGAAGCGTAACGACAGCAACGATAAGTATGAAATATCTTACCTTAAACTGGTTAATAACAAAAAAATACCCATCCGGTATTCCTTGAGGGATATTTTTGTTGGCATGTTATTATACCCTATTCTAGGGGTATATTAATTTTGACGCATAGTTTGTAACATACCTTAATATTGCCCGTAGACCCCTAAAAGTTACTATATTTATGATCAGCATCGATAGTAATGTCGATCTAGCCATGTCCGTCCGTCCGTCCGTCCGTCTGTTGTCGAAAATTAGGCATTTAAGCTGGGCCTAGAGAGCTGAAATTTTAACCATATACTCTCTAGGGTCCCGAAATAATCAAGTTTACGAATTTTTGAAATCCGACCACAGACACGCCCACAAACTCAAAAAAACAAAATTTTGGAAAAAATCGAATTTTGAGCTAGGGAGCTGAAATTTACAATATATACTCTCTAGGGGGCCTCTATGCTCATGTGTAAGTATTTTCAAAATCCGCCTACTGACACGCCCACAATTTAAAAAAAAAAACCTTTTTTGAAAAACCAAAATTTCAGATAGGGAGCTAAAATTTACAATATATACTCTCTAGGGGCCCTTTATTCTCATGTGTTAATTTTTTTTTAGATCCGCCTACTGACACGCCAACAATTAAATAAAACAATTTTATTGAAACACTCAAGTTTGAGCTAGGGAGCGTTTTTTTTTATAAAATCCTTTAAATGTTATATAACAAAATATGTAGAGCGTTCTTAACAATTCAACCATACTTAGACTTTTGTCACGCCCACTTATGAGGGATAGGAATAAGAATAGGGTATCCAACAGTTCGCCCAAGCGGACTGTAGCCCGTCCCTATGTTACATTTTTATTTTTATCCAATCCATTTCACAAACCCGCTCAAGCGATCAAAGCGACGTATGAACCGCGTAGCGGTTTTTGCTTCGGTGCCGTTTCTATTTGTACTTATTCAATGTACATACTTTATTTTCCATATAATTAAAGAAAACTCTGAAGATTGTAGAACACTTATTTATTATTATTTATTAGAAAACATGAAAATTATAATCAATGAGAAGGATGAGTTTGTTTTCCTGAGCATAATTTTTCAAATCGGGGCTGAAGTTTTGAAATCGGTACTCTCATTTCTATTTCTAAATTAATTTGTGATCTGTATTTTCACTTGATTACTGCAACTGCAGAAAAGCCAGTTTCACACAAGTACTACGTAGCAAACGGTAAAAGTATCTTTAAAGCTTTAGTTCCGATATAGG
The DNA here is from genome assembly GCA_949715645.1 of Portevinia maculata. NCBI lineage: Eukaryota > Metazoa > Arthropoda > Insecta > Diptera > Syrphidae > Portevinia > Portevinia maculata. The sequence goes on along the minus strand of OX454527.1, from coordinate 191,170,998 downwards.
GATGTTCTTGTGATGCATTACTCAAAAATTGAAAAAGTTTGTCTTCGTCGAACCGTAGTTTTAAGCTCGTATCACAAGATAGTTCCAAAAGTTGTTCTTCCTCGGTTATTGAAAATGCAGATGGGGGTGGAATCGATTGGTATGGATCTCTGATCCAGTCGTATTGTTCAAGATTCTGCGAAAAATATTTATCGAAATGGATGCTCAATGCCGATAAATGTTGGACCAAAATCAATTGTATGTTTCACCTTAGATCTTGAATAGAATTTTCCTGCAGGAAGCTTTTCAAAGAAGAAAAACAGTCCGTATTTCATTGGTCCTCTTCTATTTTCCTTTTCCACAGCAGCAGCTTCTTTTGAAACGCTGCAATTTTGTCAGCCAGTTGCAGGATCTGCATTTTGCAATTCAATGAGCTACCTTGTAAGAGGCGAGCAGTGCTTTGGAAGGAACAGATGCCTTGGAAAATAAAGATGTTGACTGATTCTTTAGTTCTCGCAATTTTCTTGCAAAAAAATCTCGCGGTTTTCCTTGTAAATTGATGTGAGATGTTTCTAAATGTCGTTTCAATTTATTGCAAGGTCGTAGCCAGGGGGGGGGGGGGGGGTTCACAGGGGTTTGACCCCCCCCCCCCCGAAATTTTTTAAAAATGCATCTGTAAATCATACTTTTTCGCATCAGTATGAAATTTGTACTCAAATAATTATTGATTATGTTCAAAATTTCTGGGTTTAGTTTTAAGCCGAAGTAGTAGGTACCAACATAATTTTCGATGAATTTAATAACGTAACTCTTACAATTTTTAAATACAACCCCAAACTACACATAGCCTCAGGCCAAGATATTTAAGTATGCGCAAAAAAAAAATGAAATGTTCTTCCCAAGGTTCTACACGGCAATTTTTATATGGGTGGTGTAAATTTTTTATAAATCATCAAAAGAGAATCTTTTAAGCTTTCTTGTGATGCCTCATACTTGCCAATCAAACATGTACTTTAGAATCTATATCAGTTTTTCCACACCTACCTTCGAACTACCAATATCGGGCTACAACAGAAACACAGAACATAGCAGCCGACCAAACAGAAAATTATTTAAAATTCATTTTATTTAACTCGTTAACCAAGCAACCCATCGTTGACTTTTTCACTTTGCTAATATTTTGTGAAACCTTGAACATTAAAAGCAATGAATGCGAAGCGGTCGGCCGTATATGCATTGATAATATTTCAACAAAATAATTTTCAAGCTTAAAAATTAAGTTTTCTTTCAGACAAGTGAAGTAGGTAGGTAGATATTTATTTTCAGTGTAGAAAATATTTAATTTCTTTGGTTCGCATTATGTTCTAGATCTATTTGAAAAATGTCAAAAAGAACACAAGAAAATACATTGTTTAACTACATGTTCAAAAAACCTAAACCAAATTCTGATGGGGAGAGTAGTACTGTTCCTGATGCACCCAAAAAAACTGACGTCCCTGAATCTACAGATATTTCTCAAGAAAATATTGAAAAAGCTGATTCTGTAAAATCCACTGATTTTCAAGATAATATTCAAGAAGATACATTAGATTTGGGTAAGTTTTTGTGTCCCAAAAACAAAGTTGACGATGCCTTGAAGGTCGAATTGTTGAGTTCACCTTGGAAACCCGAAAAAACATTTACTTTCCCTACAACGAACACCAAAAGGAAAATAAAATTTCAAATGCATTGGTTTGATAAATTCTCTATACGACAAAAGGGGAGCAGGGTGCCTTATGCAAATATTGTGTACCTACTATTCTCCAAAGAATGTGCGCGTAAAGGCTGTCATCAAAATCTAAAATCCCTAGTTACAAACCCTTATAACAAATATAAACATAAGGACGGGCTACAGTCCGCTTGGGCGAACTGTTGGATACCCTATTCTTATTCCTATCCCTCATAAGTGGGCGTGACAAAAGTCTAAGTATGGTTGAATTGTTAAGAACGCTCTACATATTTTGTTATATAACATTTAAAGGATTTTATCAAAAAAAAAACGCTCCCTAGCTCAAACTTGGGTGTTTCAATAAAATTGTTTTATTTAATTGTGGGCGTGTCAGTAGGCGGATTTAAAAAAAAATTAACACATGAGAATAAAGGGCCCCTAGAGAGTATATATTATAAATTTCAGCTCCTTAGCTCAAACTTTGAACTTAAAAAAAAAAAAAAATTAATTGTGGGCGTGTCAGTGGGCGGATTTTGAAAATATTTACACATGAGCATAAAGGGCCCATAGAGAGTATATACTATAAATTTCAGCTCCCTAGCTGAAACTTTGGATTTTCAAAAATTAATATACCCTTAGAATAGGGTATAAAAAAAATATTTTATTTATTTGTGGGCGTGTCAGTTGGCGGATTTTGAATTTTTTTTTTATCCCGAGCAGTTTTAGGAGTCATAGATCATATATAAAAAATTTCAGCTTTCTAGCTCAAAATTCGATTTTTTCCAAAATTTGTTTTTTTTGATTTTGTAGGCGTGTCTGTGGGCGGATTTCAAAAATTCGTAAACTTGATTATTTCGGGACCCTAGAGAGTATATGGTTAAAATTTCAGCTCTCTAGGTCCAGTTTAAAGGCCTAATTTTTGGCTACAGACGGACGGACGGACGGACGGACGGACGGACATGGCTAGATCGACATTACTATCGATGCTGATCATAAATATAGTAACTTTTAGGGGTCTACGGGCAATATTAAGGTATGTTACAAACTATGCGTCAAAATTAATATACCCTTAGAATAGGGTATAAAAATGCAATGGAGGATTTCAAACACCACAGTGGATGTCAATACCATAAAACGTGTATGTTAGCAGCTGATAACTTTATAAATGTTCACAAACGTTCACAAAAGAGCATCATAAGCCAACTCGACACTGGTCGTGCTTTTCAAATTGCAGAAAATAGGAAAAAAACTGGTTCCTATTGTTGAAACTGTTAAGATTTTTGGACGGCAAGAATTGGCCTTAAGAGGGATATGTGACTCCGGTCCAATAAAATTTAATGAGCCAGAACCCAATGTAAATGATGGTAACTTTCGGGCTTTACTACGGATGCGAAGCAAATGCGGTGATGCAAATTTAAAAAAAATATTTTGAAAGTTTGTCGCTGAATGCTACATATTTAAGCCCAATTGTTCAAAACGAATTAATTGCTGTGTGTGGGGAAATCGTTCAGAAAAAAATAGTTCAATCTATCAATTCTGCAGAGTGTTTCGCAGTTCTATCTGATGAAAGTACTGACATCTCACGTAAGGAGCAGATGTCAATTTGTGTTCGATACGTCGATTATAAAGACGAAATTTTTATCTTGCATGAAGATATTTTGACATTTATTCATGTAGAAAACACGACTGGAAAATATTTAGCCAGAACAATTCTGTCTGCACTTCAAAACATGGACATAAATTGCAGAAATTTGATTAGACAATGGTACGATGGTACTTCTGCTATGAAAGGCAGTTTTAACGGAGTTCAAGCTGTAGTACGCGAGTCTCATCCAGAAGCCTTATACGTGCATTGTAGCGCACACTCTCTAAACCTGGCTTTAGGGCATTCTTGTCAAATTCAGCCTATTCGCAACACTATTGGTACCATAAAATCCGTTGGATTTTTTTTTTTAAATTATCGGCAAAGCGCACACATTTGTTGCAGGAAATGATAAAACAAAATTATCCTCAAAATAAATGGACAAATTTAACAGCAATGTATGAAACACGCTGGGTGGAAAACCATGATGGGTTGATGAGGTTTAAGGAAATTTTTAAAGCGATAATTGTTGCTTTGGAAGAGTTGTGTACTGATAAGGACTCTGATACGTCATCGAAGGCGAGTTGCTTTTTAAGATCTATTTCAGCTAGTGATTTTGCAGTAAGTTCGTGTTGTTTGAGTGTTTTGTTAACATATGCATTGCCACTCTGTAAGATCTTACAAATATCATTCCGGAATTTAAAACAATTTTTGAGACTGCACAAAACTTAGTAAATTTTGTGGATGAAAAACTTAAAATTCCACGAATTGTGTCAAGGCAGCAGAACAGACAACACATGAGCACAACAGATCCTGAAACCTATTTTAGGATAAGTATAATGATTCCTCTTTTAGATGGCTTTTTAAGTCAGCTTAAAATGAGATTTGAAAACCATAAGTCCATACTTTCCTCTTTGTGCATTTTGATTCCATCGACACTTGGCAAAAACGAACAAAATTATAACGAAGAAAACTTCAAATTTTATAAATCTTTTTTGGATTGGGACACTTTAAAAGCTGAATTTACTCTATGGAAGACAAAATGCCATTCACAAAAAGATACAGAGCGTTCAAGGAGTGCAGGAGTGCAATAACAGCTCTTGGGGAATGCAATAAGGATCTGTTTCCTAACATCCACAAGCTTCTTAAAATTTTGGCGACACTACCGGTTTCAACATGTACACCGGAAAGAACATTTTCGACAATGAAACGTCTAAAAACTTATCTTAGAAATTCTACCGCTGAAAAAAGATTAACAGGATTGGCGTTAATGTCAATTCATCGACAAGTTGAGATTGACACTGAGGAAGTTTTAGATATAAAGGTTTGCCATTTCATGATGGAAAGATATACGAGCCAACAACGAGTCGAAATTATTAAAATTACTACCGAAATTCGGAGTCAGTGGCCTCAACGTATTATCTCACGTGGAAACCGTGTTATCTCACGAAATGGTCCAGTCACTTGGCCGCCTCGGTCGTGCGATTTGACGCCGTTAGACTGTTTCCTGTGGGGCTACGTCAATTCTATGGTCTATGCCAACAAGCCAGCGACGATTGATGAGCTTCGTATGAATATCGAACGTGAAATTGCAGCAGTATCGGCCGATTTAGGCTTGAAAACCGTCGAAAATTGGGTTCAGCGTCTGGACTTCTACAAGCGTGCCCGTGGTGGCCATGCAAAAGAAATCGAGTTCCATACATAATGGCATCGAACGTACTTCCACAGGAATAAAGAATTTCATTGATATCCAAAACCGTTTTTGTTTTATTTAAAAAAAAAATTTGTAGCGCTCTTATTGAAAAACCCTTTATTTGCAGCGCAGGAGGCCAGAAGATTAAATTTAATTTTATAAAAATTATTCCTACCTACATTTTATGTAATACTTTTTGTAATAATAAAATCTTAAAGAATGATGGTATGTTCCTAATAAATACATAATATCTTAAAATTATTTAAAAAAATATTGAAAAAATCTTTTAGTTTTGCAAATTTGTTTGAGAGTTTTCTTTGAAAAACTAAGTATGCAATAGTATTTTATTAGCAATAGTCTACCTAGGAAAAAAAAATATTGAAAATCGTTAAAGCAGTTTTTTTTAAACCGTTTTTAATGTGTATAAACATTTTTGCTCTCGTTGATGTGTAAATATATTTTTTCTCGGTAGGGGCTAGTTGGAAATATCTAGCGTCACCATCTTCTTCAGATTTCGTCATCGTCAGATTTTCATTACCACGTGAGTTAATCGCTGCTCGACAGAACACCGCAATTAAACGACGTTTGGCGCGGTTAGTACGTAGATGGGTGACCGTTTGAGAACAACCGCGTGTCGTTGTTTTTTTTTATTAATTATGTATGTTCAATTACGAGTATCACCGCAATTAAACGACGTTTGGCGCGGTTAGTACGTAGATGGGTTACCGTTTGAGAACAACCGCGTGTCGTTGTTTTTTTTTTATTAATTATGCATGTTCAATTTTAGAGATTATTATGTCCTTACGAAACACCGGAAAGTTGTGTGGAAGTAGATCTGTTTTGAATAATTGAGGTTGTATAGCTTGTAGTTTGTTGTACATCAGTTGAAGGTAAGAGGAGAAATATCGATTTGTACTTCGGTAACCGATGGCCGATTTAAGAATGTCTTAAACGACAATCGATGCTATATTTTCCCGATACATCGACACACTTGAGTCGACGGTATACGTCTCCTACTTCAGCTTTCACAAACCAAAATTATTTGTTAGGTCAAACATTAAATAAATTTTGTCGTTGACATTAAATATATATCATGGTCTTATTTCAATACAATACCCAAATCTTTTGTTTATCAAAACCACAACCTCTGTGATATTTCCACATGCAACACTGACGAGCCTACATGTTTACACACCAACTATACCGTGAGTGCAGCGTGGCTCACACCTTTTTTTTTAATTTTTGAAAAATATTTTGCAATTTTTTCAGTATTTCAATACAAGGAAATCTGTAGTTTTTGTTTGAAAAAAAAATTTGTAAAAGTATCCGTTTGCAGCATATTCATAAAAGCCTTCCTAAATTTTAATTTAATTGAAATCAGTTTTGTTGTTAGCGAGAAATTCTGATGTTAAACAATCGGTTCTATAGGAGGTACCGTTTTAAGATAATATCCATTCTTACCAAAAGATAGACTGTTTTATCTAAATCGTTAAGGCCGTTTTTAAAAAAAATTAAGTTTTAACAAGCCGTTATATGACATATACCATTGTTTTAGAGCTAATATTCCAATTTTAACAACGCCTAGTGCGAGACTACTAAATCAACACTATGCACCAAGTTTGCAAATCGGCCCTTCCGCTTAGGCTGCAGATCTGTAAACAGGCAGACGGAAGAACAGAATTTTCCAACACATTTTTTTCTACTTCACTATCATCGTAATGTCATGTTTAATTGTTAACTCAATTTTTTTTTTGCACCACCCCCACACTCTCAATTCTAGAACTACTCTTTTCAATTAAACATGTTTCCGTTCTGACGATGATCGATAATCATAAACACGGCATTGTGTGCAGATTATGGGCACGAAAGGATATCGACGAGAAAAACCAAGTGATTAAAGTGGCTGGGTTATTCTGCAAATTTTGATTCACAACTGCAAATGTATGGATTTCCATCTTTTATTAAAGTTCTTCAAACACTACAACTAGCTACTAAAATTATTTTACAATAAATAGATTCCAGGTTTTCCTCACTTTGAACGTTTGACGCAAGGCATTTGTGTGTATTGATAAATTATAATGCAAATCTTTTGAGTAAAAGAGTAAATCTTTTCTTCAAAAAAAAAGCCATTACATACATAATCATGCAACGTTTTAAAGCTATTTAAAACAGGAAAACAAAACAAAAACTCACGCAAATAAAAAAAAAAATGGAAAATGAGATACATATGAGAAACGAAAAAGTTAGGGAATCCCTGCTCTAGGGGCCCGAAATAATCAAGTTTAAAAATATTTGAAATCAAAGTTTGAGCTAGGAAACTGAAATTTATAATATAGACTCTCTAGGGGGCCCTTTATGCTCATGTGTAAATATTTTCAAAATCCGCCCACTGACACGCCCACAATTAAAAAAAAAACTTTTTTTGAAAATTCAAAGTTTGAGCTAGGGAGGATCGGATTTTCAATAAAATTGTTTTATTTATTTGTGGGCGTGTCAGTGGGCGGATCATGAAAATTTTATATCTCGAGCAGTTTTAGGAGTCATAGAACATATAAAAAAAATTTTAGCTTTCTAGCTCAAAATTCGATTTTTTCCAAAATTTAGTTTTTTTGAGTTTGTGGGCGCGTCTGTGGGCGGATTTCAAAAATTCGTAAACTTGATTATTTCGGGACCCTAGAGAGTATATGGTTAACATTTCAGCTCTCTAGGCCCAGTTTAAAGGCCTAATTTTTGACGACGGACGGACGGACGGACATGGCTAGATCGATTACTGATGCTGATCATAAATATAGTAACTTTTAGGGGTCTATGGGAAATACTAAGGTATGTTACAAACTATGCGTCAAAATTAATATACCCTTAGAATAGGGTATAATAATGTACACGCTTCCATAATTTATAGATTTTTTTAAAGTTAGATTTAATCATTTTTGTCTAGTATATAAGCTGATATTTAATAAGCAATAAAAATAGAGTTTAAAAGTAAAAAAAAACATAGGGACGGGCTACAGTCCACTTGGGCGAACTGTTGGATACCCTATTCTTATTCCTATCCCTCATAAGTGGGCGTGACAAAAGTCTAAGTATGGTTGAATTATTAAGAACGCTCTACATATTTTGTTATATGGCATTTAAAGGATTTATAAAAAAAAAAACGAAGCTTTTGTAAAAAAAACGCTCCCTAGCTCAAACTTTGGTTTTTCAATAAAATTATTTTATTTAATTGTTGGCGTGTCAGTAAGCGGATTTAAAAAAAATTAACACATGAGCATAAAGGGCCCCTAGAGAGTATATATTGTAAATTTTAGCTCCCTATCTGAAATTTTGGTTTTTCAAAAAAGGTTTTTTTTTTTAAATTGTGGGCGTGTCAGTAGGCGGATTTTGAAAATACTTACACATGAGCATAGAGGCCCCCTAGAGAGTATATATTGTAAATTTCAGCTCCCTAGCTCAAAATTCGATTTTTTCCAAAATTTTGTTTTTTTGAGTTTGTGGGCGTGTCTGTGGGCGGATTTCAAAAATTCTTAAACTTGATTATTTCGGGACCCTAGAGAGTATATGGTTAAAATTTCAGCTCTCTAGGCCCAGCTTAAATGCCTAATTTTTGACAACAGACGGACGGACGGACGGACGGACATGGCTAGATCGACATTACTATCGATGCTGATCATAAATATAGTAACTTTTAGGGGTCTACGGGAAATATTAAGGTATGTTACAAACTATGCGTCAAAATTAATATACCCTTAGAATAGGGTATAAACAGCAAATCGAATGATAATAATTGAGCTGCTTTAATATCAGCTATGTTTACAATCCATGTTGGTTGGAGAGCATGAATGATACTTGTTTTAAATCACGTCAAGGTCGTTTGCATGCATTTGAATTATTTTTCATTAATTTATAATCGACCCAAATCAATGCAAACGAATTTAAATAAATTCTAAATGACTTCAAATGCTAAAATAAAATGCAAAATATTTCAAAGAAGTCAATTGAATTGGAATGCCTCAAAAGACTTCAATTCAATGAAATCTTGTCTTCTTTTCTTTAACGAAGTGGTTGTGGTCTGGGCTAAATGGATCATAAACCCCACAGCTCACTGCATTTTCACTGGTCCGCAAGTAACGTTCGCCGGTTTGACCTCAAAAAGTATCGGCAGGCCTCCTCCCCGATTATAAATGACTTTGTCGCCGAGGCTAATCAAACGATGGTGTTGCTGTATTTGTGTGATCCTGGAGTTTTAAGGCTTGCTTTTCTTGCGCGACTGTATAGAAGCGTTGAATCATATTGCCTTTTTGACAGGGTTCGTTGGATCTCTCTTTTGAATACGACAGTACCAATTGCCCCGGCTACGCTCCATTTTCTTTGGGAAAGGTTCCTTGACGTGAAGGCTTCTTCGGATCTTGCAACTCTGTTATGCAAAGCATCTTTATTGCCGGTCATTTGCCCTCATACTTTTTGTACGCTGTCCAACATTGTGAAAAGTATGAGAGCGTCGGGCGCACACATGCGATGTAGAGCGTTGCTTTCAGCTTATGGGGCATTTTTCGGTAAGAAAAGATCCTGCCACATTTTCCGCTTACGCGATGCGTAATATCGTCATCACATCTTGCCTCGCTATTGATCATAGATCCTAGATATTTGAACTTTTCGCAATTGGGAGTCACTCCTCCATTCATATTAACGTCTAGAATAGGTCGGAGTGGATCAGAGAACAGGCAGCACAGTGGAGTCCGTCACTTTTCTTTCAAGCAAGTTATCAAGGACTGCAATATATATCAAGGGACTTAAGACTCCTCCCTGGTGTACACGACTTCGATTGCCAACTTTTCTGTGACTCCAGCGGGGCATCTTACTCTTGTCTATATTTGAATAATCTTAACTGCATTTGTAAATGGGTAAATTAAAAATCATATTGATATTATATTGTATATCTTTCAGCAGAGGCCGAAAATGGGTAATCAAAGTATGAGTATGACGTATGAGTATGCACATCATGTATAATGATGTTCTCGACATTAATCCAAATCTCATGACTGCAAAATAAACCTGAAGGTCTCCTTGTTCCAAATTTTTTGCACACAATATTTTTAATATTCTAAAGTGGAGGCATTGATTTTTTTCTTAAACTGACTAAAACTATGCGGATTCATATACCTATACCTGTCATAATACTTTTCGATATTAAAGTGTCTATTTGAAGCAAATAAATCACTTTACCGAATGTTGAGATATTTATCGTTGTTTAAGTCTTTTGGTAAAAACTGGATATGCAATTTTCTTTCCTTTACTTCAAGTTTTCAAAACCCCAACAGAGATCAATATCGTTAAAGCCGTTTTTGCGAAATGCAAAATTTTTAAAATTAAAAAAAAAAAAAAATGAGTGTGCTTGAGACCACACGACTGAAGTAAAACTTCTTTCGCTCCATCTACATATGAGCATCAAGGGCCCCTGGAGAGTCTATATTATAAATTTCAGCTTCCTAGCTCAAACTTTGTTTTTTTTTTTTAAATTGTGGGCGTGTCAGTTCGCGAATATTGAAAATATTTACACATGAGCATCAAGGTCCCCTGGAGAGTCTATATTATAGATTTCAGCTCCCTAGCTCAAACTTTAGTTTTTTGCCGTCCGACCTGAAAATCTGACGATGACGGCGACGCTCTATATTTCCAACTAATGAACTGCGATTCAGGGACACAATGACTTAACTCACTTCCGGTAAATTCCATCTGTCGGCAACTGTTCTCCTTTGGATCGGTTTGGATAGATGATGAGCTTAGTATTGCCCTCTATTGAGGAGATTCAAGGGTGTTTACATAGTCCATGAACCTTTCGCCGACTAAATTGTATGGGTTGTAACAAAAGAGTGTACGTTTGTCTACACTTCGGTATTGCCGGAAGTCTACCTTTGTCTACACTTCCGTTACACCGTAAGTCTACATTGGTCTACACTTTCGTTGCGCCAGAAGTCTACATTGGTCTACACTTCCGTTGCGCCGGAAGTCTACATTGGTCTACACTTCCGTGTCGCATTTACCAGCTTACTCCCCAAGTCAAGCGTGCGTAAAGAAGTTTCACTTCAAAAAAGTTAAAAAAACCAAATTATCAGAGCCGTTTTTAAGAAAAGTGATGTTTTTCAAAATTGTAGCAATTCGACGCCCTAATATTATATTGGCCGTATACGCCATTTCTATGTTTTTGGAAAATGTCATTTAAACTAACCGCTGGTATTTTTTTTAATTTTTTGACACGATATCTATTTGGGAATAATCTTTTTGTAATAGTAATCAGACATCCGCAAATGTTTTAAGCTTCTTTTTTCACACAGCCTGGAGGGAAGTGCAGGTGGTTTTTATACTAACCAGTAGATTGCGGTGCAATAATCTCGAGACGAAAAAACCCAAGTGGTGACACGAGCACCCAGGTACAAAGAAGGGCACGCGAAGGAAGAACTGCTGGAGCTAGTCATCGTCAAATTGCATCCTGCGAACCGATAGAAACAGTACTGCAACCGGTGACTATGAAATGGTGGGCTGCATACCACTGTACACAAACCAGAGGCAAATCAACCCTTTCAATTTTTTTTTTTATATTTTTTCATTGCCACAGCAAAACTGGTAGACGTACGTCAAAACAATTCTTAAGAAAAAAAATTGACAAATTGCATTGAAAATTATGTATGTCAAAATTTGGCGTTTACAGCAAGACAATAGGGGAGACCGGGGACAAAAGTAACATTTTTTACTTTTGGTGTTCCTGCTCTTGCGATTTTTGGAATAACAAAAATCAAAATATGCCATCTAAGAGATGGGTTATTTGCCTAGAAAATGATGCAGTTAACTTTTAATAAATTGATGAATTCACATAGCTGTGATCATTTTTCTAAGAGTCTGTCCTTGTTACTTTCGTCCTATATGTCCAGGACGAAAGTAACATGCTTTGGGGACAAAAGTAACACATGATTAAAAACATAGTTAAGCGAAATAATCAAATTATTCGTTCATTACATTTATTAAACTGTTATTTAATTATTTAAACTTAGGAACATAACAAATTCATATATTTTTTGGTAAACTTCAAAGAAAAAAAAACAAAACAAGATTAGAATAATTGAAAAACATTAAAAAAAAACTCTTCCAAATAGGACGATACTCGTTTCCCGAGTAACCTAAAATCACAATTTCAGTTCATCTCATAAATTATACATAAACTGAAGATCATTTTGAAATACGAAATTCTCTTTACGAGAGACGAAATAACATAAATAAACTTCATATTTATGCTTTAGTAAAAAAAACATCAACATTCTTTAAAATAAGAAGTCTTTCATTCCGAAAGACAGTTGTGACACATGTAAAAAGCATCACCCTTTGTGCAAGCTTCATGGGCCCAACCCTTACATTCATAACATTTGACTCATTTTTCACCTCCACAACTTCTACTAAACCACTCTAAACATACCAAGCATAAACAATCGTTTTTATCGTCGCTTCAAGAATTGTCGCTCTCTGAAGTCTTCCTGGACATTTTTTTCCCGTTCTTTTTGGTCTGCCCACTCGGTCTTTTCATTGCAAGAACAGCTTTCTTAGCTTTGTTTCGATTTTGGAATTGAAGCTCGATTTCTGGGGTATCTGTGAGGATAGCCGTTTTGCGCTTCTTTCTTCCCCGGCTTGTGTTGAGCATTGGTTCAGCTTTAAGAAAAGGAAGAACTTCTTGAGGTGAAAAAGGGATCGGTACCGATGTACTTGGCAACTGCATCGGTGATGAAGGTAGGGCAGCCTAAAACGCAATTTAGTAGTGACAACCCATGCTTAAAAAAGTTTATAACTTACATCGACCTGACTGGATGTTAATGGTAAATTGGGTTCAAGATTCGAATCGGATGTTGGTGGTAAATTGGGTTCAAGATTCGAACCAGTTTCAAATGAAGGGATGATCTACATAAGGTAAATATTTTTAAATTGTATGTAAACTTTCGTCTTTTATTGCCTATACTTACGAGTACATTAACATTATTGACTGATGATGATAAATTATGTCCAAGACTCAAATCTGTGATATTTTGGTTTTCACTTGTGTTTGGTAGTGGGCGGTCGGACTAATTGTAGTACACGTGAAACCAGCGATTGCATTTGTATCCGTGATAGACAGTGGAAAGGCTTCTCTTACAATACTGGGAATATGGTGAATGGTCATAGTCTTTCCAGGGTTAGTACGAATCCAAGCATCTGCTGCTGTGTTAAACATTTTTTTGGAAAGGCACATATACTGCCCGATCGAGGGGCTGCAATTTATGCGTGCAATGGGGCGGAAAATTTAACAATACGATTCCGTTGCTTTTGCAAAAATCTAGACATTTAATGGAAAAATGAGACTCATGATTGTCGAGCAAAAGTAAACATTTATTTTGTAGTGTTGGTTTGGCTTGTTTCTTAAAATGCTCCAGAAAAACCAAAAACCCTGCTTCTTGCATCCATACGCTACCGTTGCACCCACTGATCCCACCGGTGCATCTCTAACCATGTGTTCATGATATCGTTTTAGTGCGAATAAAAAAAATTGTGGTGTATGACCTCCTTCTGCAATTATTGCAATGGTTACTGTAACTAATCTTCCTCGCTCAGCAGAGGTGATGGCACCAACTTGTTTTGTTCCACGTTTGGCTAACACGCGGTTTGGTTTCTGTACTGTTGTAACTCCGGTCTCGTCTACGTTCCATATGTCCCTTAGCTCAAATTTAAATCGGCCCATTACCTCAGCCAACTTGTCAAAAAGCTTGTTGACATTAGTCTCGTTAAAACTCGTTGCACGAGCCAAACTTGTTGCTTGAGGAGAACGGAGAGACAATGTAGGGTGTCTTCTTAAAAATCCCCCTAACCGCTCTGCGCCAGCTAGCTCATTTTCGTTCCACGAAGCTAGAAATTGCTTGTTATGTTTGACTGCCAATTGGTACGACAAGCGCCTAACCTCTTTTGGTGACAGTCCATAAAACATATTGGATGAAGAAATAAGGTAGTTTTGGAGTTCGTTTTCTTCCGTTTCAGAAAACACCCTTCTTACACTTCGATAGCCAACAGTAGCAGACGGATTACCTGTTAAAAAAATTGTATGTACCGCGCAAGAGTAACGTGGCAGAGAGCAAATTGTTTTGCCGCGGTACTGACGCTCTTCTTCTTCGTTTGAACTTCCTCAGCGGCCTGTTTATAAACAGACGTGTCAATTGTTCCCCGGTTAGTTCTTCTTACTGGAGTACGAGGCATTCTTAATATAAAAAAACAAAGAATAACTTTTCGATAACAATTTAGAAACTTCTTGTGGACGAAAGTAACATGTTACGTTCGTTCCCATGGTCTAGTGTTACTTTTGTCCACATGCCCTGATTTTTCGGAAAAACCTAAATAATTCACTCAGATTCTTAAATTTATTTAAAATGTTGAGCAGGGGTTCGAGAAACAATTTGTTAAATAACGCTTGAGAAAAAACTTACCTTAAAATATCGACATTTTATGTTGTTTTTATTGAAAAAACCAGCAGGCAAAAAAATTTCAAATGATGAATTTTTTTTTTTTTTTAATGTGGCACGTGCTCATCACACTACCGCTCAAGAACAACTGATTAGTTAAGAGAAGAGTTGAATTGTTTACAAAACTGCATACAAGGAATTTGACTAACACGTTCATTCACGCTGTAAATGGGCTTGTTACTTTCATGACGTGTTACTTTCGTCCCCGGTCTCCCCTACGTGAACTTAATTATTTTGATGGATATACGTCGATATAGATATAGAACAAAACTGATTAATAATTTAAAAAGAGCGCCCCAAAAAGTTCAAAAATTGAAATTTCGCGTAGGTATACTGTAAATCTATTTTGGGGCGACGAACTGTTGTGTGAAATCTGAGTATGCAGATATCTTCTAGCTTTTTGTATCAACTAATACATGAAATTTCCTTTCCGCCCGTTTTTGAGATATTGTTGGTTTCCTAAAGTACCGTTAATCGAGTCTTTTGGGAAAAACTGAGTTTGCCATCTTCTGACACTCGACCTAAGGTCATTAAAATTGATCAAAATCGTTATAGAAAAGTGAAATTTTCAAAAATTCAAAATATTTCAAATATTTTTATACATATACAAATTCGTTCCAAATAATCTGTAAATTTGTTTTTTAAATAGCTTGACCCATTGTGGCTGTAGCCTCGATGACAAACGGACAGATGGACAGACGGATGAAAATTCCGGACACTTTTTTTTGGACTACGTTATAAATATCTTACCTCATATTTTCAGCACGATTGCAATATCTCCCTCTTTAGCATACTAAAGCATACCTTGGGCGAACTTTTGGATATCCTATCCGTATTCATATCGCCTAAAGAGCGTATGTAGCATTGGTAAAAAGGTGCTCGTCCATTTTTGATTTTTTTTTTGATTCTAGAAAAATAACAAAAGTTTGAAAATTTTGTTAAAACGCTTCCAAAGTCTACGTGGCAAAAAAAACTCTGTTAAGGCGACTTTATACACATATTTTGCTGATACTGTTGTTTTTAGTTTTTTAGCAATGGTTCGAAAGTCAACGGTTTTTGTTCATAGCGCCTGCAAAAAGTGCGCATGGGAAACAACTTTGTTATAGCGAATTGTAAAGAAAAACGTTGTCTACATCCTTATTGAATCTTTTCGGGCCCGACTAGATCGACAAAACTTTCGACGGGTCAAAATTATATTCCCAAAGACTGCAAATGAAACTTGTATGAGCGAACAAATCATTCCTAAATGAATGCTTTCATTACAGTTTTGCTAACCAGCAAACACTAAGCAAGTCTATGAAACTGTTTGAAATATCCCCAAAGATAAGTCTCAATAACTTCCGACAGTATGTCTGGCTATGCTCAAGGTCGCCTACTATGTAGCCACAAAACTAGTCTCATTGAAGATAAGGTATATTGCGTGACGCAAATTTATGATTTCATAATGCTTTGCTTATCAATTTGACTCAACTAGTCTCAAAAATGGTACAAGTTATTAAGTTTTTAGAAGAATAAACACATTCAGTAGGCTGAACATGGATATTTGGTAGGCAGAATTGCCGAAAGACACTTGGGTATTTCTCAAGTCGCAAGTTTGCAAACTTCATTCCTTCTCAAAGACGTTTGTTCGTAGACCTAGGTCCCTTAATATTTTCCACATTGGACTAGAATCAGTGGCGGATCCAGGGGGGGGGGGGGTCATGGGGGTCATGACCCCCCCCCCCCAGAGCTCAAGAGAAACAAACTATTTTTAGTTATGTAAATTATAAAAAATGGACATTCCTTGAAAAAAAAACTTTTGTTAACATTTGACATGCTTAAATACATTTTCATTCTTGATTTTTATTATGCTAAGATTTGAATTAAAAAAGTGCTCTGTATACTCACGCCGGGTAGTCAAAATTTCAACAACAAAGTGAAAAAATAGAAGTGGCGTAATCTTGTATTCTTTCATATTTCATTCATGCCACAAGATGCAAGTTTGAGCGCGATTCAATCGTCCATTTTATTTCTTGTCATATTTATTATTTTTACATACATATATATTTACTGTCCTTTAAAATCAGTCTTCTTCCACATTCATCAAACATCAAACCATGCGCCAAAAGACTAAAAACAGAGATCAGACAATAATAAATAACCACAAAAGAAAATACGAAAAACGAACCGAATAGCTGAAAGTCTACGAACACTTCTCTTTTTGGTGTCGGTTTTATCATTTTCTTCGTATTCATTAGCTTTGGCTGTTTGTATGCGCGACCAGCGAAGAACAAAGAATAAAGGAAACAATTTTGTCTGTACCGCTCACGTTTCGCCCTCTTTGTGATTAAGAAGTTACACATTTTTTGCACATTGTTATCAGGTTTGCCTTCCCTTAAACATCTCTTTTGTTAAAAAAAAACAACTGTGTAAGTTGACCTTTCATTCATATTATTAGTCCAAGTGTCGTTTAGTGAGTTTGTGTCTGTCCCTTTTAATAGATAAAAGTGTTGAATTAGTAACAAAATTAAGACTAAATAACTAACAATAATGGTAAGTGTGCAGGTGTATATGTATTTATGCACATACATAATGTACCACACGTTATTTTAGAAATGTGTTCCTTACGTACATAGCTATATCATTATTCATTAAGTGGTTAGTAAATACCTACCCTTTTGCATTTCTATTAACATAGCATTCATATTATTTAGACTTGCATTTTTACCTTATAATGATTGGTCAAGAAAACGTATAAATTTGTTTGAAATACTTCAAATTCTTTTGCTGGTGCGCGTTTAAAATGAATATTTTGTTTAAAGTGAGGCCACACTTGTAAGTCGATGAAATGGAAGTTCGGGGCAGTTTTATTTACTTATTGGATAATTCCATAGTAACTTGCGTTTTCTTCGGAACAAAATCTGATGTTATTTAACTAACTACACTACAAACATTTACATATATTGTACATGTAAATAGGTTAAATAACTAAATAGCTAAAAGAGAAATACACTGGATTTTATTAATTTAAGTGAATCGTTTATTCCTATTTGGTTTAGAAAAGTTGTTTGTTAGGTTTTGGTTAAACATAATATTACATAAACTTACGTGCTGTGTTAGTATTGTCGTGATGCTGCCGTAGCCGTTAAATTGCAGTTAAAAACAAAACTAAAGAGTGCCGTGAAGAAACTGGACGCCAGCAGTTTCTTCAAGCCCTGTCAAAAAACTTGTATTTATATCTGGTGTATTCACGATCTGGTGCAACTGGTCTAGTATAATTGTTAAAGTGTAACATTTTCTTATACTCCAACAGCAAAATACCTACACTGAATAAAATCTTACAAGAATTTAGCCCTTTAAATATACTTTAACGTTTAACCCCATTGTAACAGAAAAATACAACGGTATGAAATTTATACTCGCCTATTCGTCATTCTTAATCTCAGCTGTTATTCGTTAGTAAAATGTTGTGAATTTGCTGTAGTGTTACAAAGAATACCAAAAACACGTTCACGATCTACTAAAATAAATAAAATTTCGCAATCTCAACAGGCTGTTGCTTCAGATCGTGAATACCCGTTATGTACCCATAACAGTTATCACAGTACCTTTAATTATCTATTTAAACATGTTTTAATTCTCAGTTGCAGTTTTTGTTTACTTTTATTATTATAATTTCTATTCGATATAGGATGTACACAAGACTCAAGAATTAAAGAAAAATGGAGGTAATACATCAATGAGAAAAATTGATACTTTTTTTGCCAAAAAGCCAAGACTCGAACGTGAAAATTCAAGAAAAAATGTTTTATCGCCTTCTGTTACCACAAATGCTTCTAACCAAGAAACTTTTGCTGAACTTTTTAAAGTAAATGCTCATCACTCTGATTTTGCGTCCGATATTGGATGTTACATAAGAAACAACATTATTATCGATGATTCAATTAAAGCCAATCTCCTCGAAAAACACTGGATTCCACCTGCAAATTATGATTTTCCTTTTTTTGTTGTTTCCAAGAATGGGAAACAAACTAAAAAATATGCACAACGATCTCACCTTGAAAAATTTCACTGGCTAGTTTTATCGCATAAAGATCAAGGGTTATACTGCAGGTATGTAATGTGAATTTTATTAAAGATCTCGAGTGGTTTAATTCATAAGAAAACGATCTCGGATATATCTATAGGTACTGCGCTCTATTTGCTTATGGTTCAGGTGGTGGAATTCAGTCTAACACACTTCTAAAACGACTGGTTAGGGAACCCTTGAACGTTTTTGATAATCTTCTTGGAGAAAAAGGAGCTTTATTAACCCATCAAAGAAATCTATATCACGAAAAATCCGTCGAAGCCGGGATAAATTTTTTGCGAGCATTTCACGAACCTGAAACCGATATTTCCAACAAAATATGTAAACAAAGAATGGAAAAAGTAAAAGAAAATAGAAATCGATTGCGACCAATTGTAAGTACTATTGTATTTTGTGGTCGTCAAAATATACCACTGCGTGGTCATAGAGACGACGGGAATTTGTATGTAGGTTCAAGTTTAGATCAATGTAAAATCAATGACAGCGAAAGTTTGGTGGACCAAGATGGAAACTTCAGAGCCCTTTTAAAATTCCGTGTTGATTCCGGTGATTCATTACTATCCCAACACTTACAAAGCGCAAACTCTAATGCTACTTACATTAGCAAAACTGTGCAAAACGAGTTGATTGCGACGTGTAAGAATTTCATCCAAGAAAATATTCTTAAAAAAGTAAAAGAAGCTAAGATATTTTCTATAATATTCGATGAAACAACCGACATTTCACATACCGAGCAGTTGAGTCTCTCCTTTCGTTACTTTCATAACGGAACTATCAGAGAGGATTTTTTAACATTCTGCGACGCATATGAGAAGATTCCCTGTGAAGAAGAGATTATTGAACGTCGTTTGACAGGTGTTGCATTATCACTATAGTGGAAGATCTTTGCTACGAGTTTGACATCGACTTAGCATGGTGTGTAGGTATTGGTACTGATAGCTGCTCTGTGATGGCCTCTGACACAAAAGTTGCAGTGCACGAACTATCTAAAAAAGCAACTCACGCTAAACGTTGTCCATGCAACAACCATGCCCTGAACAACTCCTTGGCAAGGTCTTCAAAAGTAACGTTTTGCCGGAATGCTTCAGCAACAATGAAAAAGGTAGTAGCTTTTTCCAATGCTTCAGCAAAACGCCACAAAGTTTTCAAGGAAGAACTTGAAGGAACGGCTTTGCAGGGAATATGTGAAACTCGTAGAGAGGCATGATGGGCACTTGCAATTTCAGGGCAATAACTTGGTGAATGTTTGCAATGCCCTTGAGAGAATTTCCTGTTGGGAAGACAGCAAGACCGCAAGTGATGCTCAGTGCCTTCAACTGGCTTTAAGAAGTTCAGAGTTTATCATTGCATCTGTTTGTTTATGTGACGTCTTAGGTAAATTATTTTGATTATAATCGCAAATATTTTTAGACCGTAACATATCACTTGTTTTTATTTTTCTTGTCAGGCGTTACTGTATCACTTAGCCGTTTCCTTCAGAAACCCTCTTTAGACCTCAAGAGAGCAACGGACGCAATAAGTGATGTTTTAAGCGTATTGGAGGAGAAACGACGAGGTGCAACCTCTGTATTCGAAAATCTTTATTCAGAAGCAGTAGAGATTGCCGGGCAATTAGATATCGTTTTAAGACGACGTCTATTTCCAAACAAATAAACAGAACAAATAATCAGCCAGGCCAGTCTGTAGAGGAGTATTTTCGATGAGCTGTTTATATTCCTCTGCTCGATTCTGTATTGACAGACTTAAAAGATCGCCTTTCGCCAGATGTGCTGGCATTATTTCAGCTGGGAGTGTTTCTGCCAAAAGCTACATGCACAGAATCTGACTTGGAATCTGTACGTGCAATCACAAAAGTGTATAGCCAGCTTTTAAATCATCCCCCTATTTCAATGGTTGTCCAAGAATTCCAGCTATGGATTAAAAGGTGGGACAGAGAAATTAGAGAAGGTCGGACACTTCCAGAGACTCTACCGAAAACATTAGATGTTTGTGATGCAGCTTTATATCCAAACATCTTTATAATGTTGCAAATACTGGCTTCACTTCCTGTAAGTGTCGCAACAGATGAGCGGTCATTCTCAACACTTAGGCGCGTTAAATCTTGGCTGCGGGCAAATATGGGAGAAGAGCGCCTTACCGGCCTTGCTTTAATGAATGTTCATCGAGATATAGATATCGATGTCGATGAAATAATAACAAGATTTGCCCAAGCAAAACAAAGACGGCTTGATTTTGTTATATAAATTAAAGACATATGTTTTTAAATACAAACATATATAAAATGTACCTACATATATATGCTATACGTAATGTATAGAATAAATCGTTATTTGTTGTTTAACTGTTTCCAAAGATTTGCATTTTTGTAATGTGTTTATTATTAGTATGTAGGTACAGCATGTTTATTTTTAGGTACCTACAGGTATGTTATTGTTATTTTATAAATTTTTCTCGGTTGACTGCATCTAAGCATCATGACCCCCCCCCCCCCCCCCAAACCGAATTCCTGGATCCGCGCCTGACTAGAATCCGAGATGCCTGCGTAGACACAAAGATGAAAGTTTTAGTACGAACAAGAGAGTGGGCTGTATCATCATTGCCTTTCTTTGTGCGATAAGGTTCATGGATTTGTGAGAGAAATGATAGAGTTAGGGTTTGTGAAAATTATTTCATAACAAGTTTCTTATATCCTTTATAGCACGAAAACGGCTTTATCGAAATCCATGAAATTATGAAATGGGCCTTTGTAGACTTTCCTTGTGGGAAATTGACTTAAGACAACTTTTATTGATTAAAACTCGATAGCTGATCGCCTTTCTGATGAGACGCGACTTGATGCAAATACTTGGTAGGCACAGACTCCATGACACGACCATCGTATAATATATTTTGCAGCAACTCGCAGTACAATCATAATCATGATCACTAGATCTCAAAGGCCAAAGCCGTTTTTTTTTAATACTCTTCACTTGTGCCATCCCAACATCGTCGAAGGAGTAGCGAATCAATAGGTTATAATATAATTATTTAAGCTGCTTCAGCATCTGCATAATGGGCCTCATGTAGATATACGACAGGAAGAGAACCCAAGTCCATCCAGCGAAAAGCAATTCCTACTCGCAGGATAGGAGAGCACTCTCAACCCAATGCGACACCCAATTTGGGGGACAGGGATATGGATAATGTATCAAACAGTTCGCCCAAGCAGTTACCTTTCTCTCTGTTAAAATACGCAGGTGTAATTTTGTTACGGCACATGCAATATACAAGGTGGCGCAAAAATAACCTTCCGATGTTTTTTGGCTGTAATTTAAATTATTGCTCAAATAAATAGTCACCAATATTCCGCGTTCTTCAGCAGTGTAGCGTAACATTGTTTATTAACGTGTATTTCGCATGTGTTTACTACACAAATGTCAAAACAGAACTGACATTAGGGGCCAATCGCAAAATTTATAGCATTTTTCTGATAGGAGGATTACTTTTGCGCCACCTTGTATTATCAGCCAAGTATGGGTGAACTAAGCCATGCCCAACGATTTGACTACAAAAAAAGGCGATTATTTGTCTTGCAAGAACTATCGAGGTATATCTCAACTTTGTTTCTGTAGCTGCAACGCGCCTTATAGTAACATACGCAATGGGACATAAATAGCCTGGATAAGAGGAAATAAGAGGAGTCGAATGCTCTTTATGCAGCACAAACGCCAAGACTTAATTCTGATGGAGGCTTTTTCCTCGTACGGTAGATATCGTTCTCGTGATCTTTAGAAGTTTACAGACCTTCGTGAGAAACGGAAGAGCATCCGCATTCGGTATTGTCTTTATGAACACAAATCTAGGATACACAGTCTCCGCACTCCAAATAATAGCATAGCTATCGCATTAGTGGCGTCGCGTCGATGAGATCCACAAAATGTCTTTGAATTCAGCACTCAGATGGCTTTCGAATATTTTTGCAGATAGATAGATAGAGGTCATAACTAGACTTGTTTGACGTGGTCGGGAATTTACCCCCACAGCACAACCCCCAACCTGGAGGGCCAGGCCCTTGTTTTCACTTCGGGGATGTGAGGGCCTGACTAGTCTCCTTATTGACTTCAGCTTCAAATAAGTCGAAATAGCTCATGTAAGGTACATGTTATGCTGACTGTCGACGGCGCCGTCGATTCAATCTAGTGAATTCTCCAGCCGAACGTCCTTTTTCTAAGGGGCTCATGTAAGACTTCTGAGACTCACCACCCAGCCTTTCGGACAGAGCATTATAGTGTTGCTATTTCCATCTTGTTCAACACCCGGCAAGGAGGTTCGCTATCATGTGACTACTTCAATCTTGTCCTGGAGAAAATAGTGCGTAGAGCAGGTGTCAACACGGAAGGCACTTTTTCACTATATCCTTCCAACTACTGGGGTTTGCGGACGATATCAACATCATCGGCCGTTCCCAGCGTGCCATGTTAGAAGCACCGTGCCCAGGATTGCAGACAATCGAAGGCTGCAGTATCTCAGGCAGAGACTCTTCTCAGGTCGGGAGGCCGTTGAGCAAGTAGTAGATACAACGTGCTAAGAAAGGACTATTCCCGGGCCGGTGGAAGAGGCAAATTATGGCTATTTTGACAAAAGGAAAGAAAAACCCACAGGATTCTTTGACGTATATTATATTTATGTACATTTATGCATGTCGGCCATTGTATCACTGAAAAATACCGACCATCAATATGGATTCTGATAGTAAACCTTTACGTTTGCCAAAGCAATGAACCCAAGATACCTACCCATATTATAAAACCACAAGCAATTGATTATGCAGAACAAGCTACATGTGTGGAGTTCATCTTTCTCATTTCTTCTTCCTCTATAACGATGAGCTTATGATCTGTTCCCTGATGTTGTCATCACACTAGCTTCGTCTTTCTCCTTTATTGGCAAGAATAGGATCTGTATTAAAGTGATCAAAATATCCCTTCCACTGTGATCCAGAAGTTTTTAAACCCGCTCGTCTTTCGCGATTGTAAAGGAAAATTCCTAGGATCTCTCCTTTGATCATGACAGTTCCCACTGAGACGGCTGCGCTCCATTTTATTTGCAATAGCTTCTTTGAAGTTGAAGCTTATTTGGGAACTTGACATTTTTTTATTCGATCAAGCTTCATCTCAGCAGTAGAATTGTTCGGTTTTCTGCGGATCAACATAATACCCATTCCCAAAACATCCACCAATACATCAAGTGCTCATTGCAGTTACGTTTGATCCTCGCTTATGGCTCCATCTTCAGCAAAGAATAACGGATGCACTTTGCAGTAGGAACGTCGCTTTTCATTCAACCAAATAATCAAGGACTGTAACAAGTAAAAAAATAAAATAAATATAAGGCATTAACGGCCCATATAGGGCCTAAAACCTAGCCTCTCCAACCACTTTCTTGTGCGAAGTGGAAGGGACCAACAATTTTACGCCGAATCCGAACGACACATTTTTGAGAAGCTTCTCATGACAGTTGATGCTCTTGTCAGATGATGCATGTTTGTCAGACGTTCGCAAGAGGTGGGGCATTGGAAAAAAATCTAGATGTTACCTGGCTGCTAGCTCCGGCAGGAATTGAATCGGGGACTTTTCGATTAGTAGTCCGACACACTGCACCCGACCAACCAAATGCAAATACTTTAAGGAATCATGATGTTTCCCCTAGGGGTCAGAATATTCCGGAGGTAGGCATGCCTGCCGTAAGAGGCGACTAAAATCCATCAAAGCGGAGACGAAAAGTTCGCAAAAATGGCAGCGGGCTTATGTGTAGTACGTACTGAACTACCTAGTAAAACTGATTCAGTTCCAAAAATGGCAATAAACAAAACAACAGATATAAATACCCCAGGTGGCAGTCCAGGCAAACTGGAAATACCACCCTGCTCGCAGGTCGATCCCAAGGATTCGTGGGGGCCATTTTATGGAAAGCCATTCGGTTTCAACGATACAAGTGCCATTCATAGACAATGACATGGTGTAAGGGTTTTGCTTTAATGACCGAATACAGCAATGCGTTTTGGAAGCATTTAATTCCACTCTATAAGTTACCCCCCACTGAGTTATGCTGTCGAGATCGGAATTCAATGAGCTTAAATACGTTGCCGATCCAGTTCCTCACCCGAAGATGAGGGGCGTGAACCAAGAAACGAATATGGGTTTACTGTCATCGACAAAGGAGTGGATTGGATTAGAGATAATAGACAGGAGATCATTTATAAAAATGAGAAAGAGAGTCGGAGACAAAGCAGACGAAACTAGTCATGTTATTGCATATAGAGATTTTAAAAATATTACCAAAGTTTACGGTCTGACGTTATTCAAATTCGGTGGGATGATATTTATTTAATGGCATCAGTAAATCAACAAATATCATTTCTGGAACAAAATATCAAAACACTCTTTGATCGACATGTTCCGTTACGACACAGGGCCCCTATTTCCGGATCCCCCCTTGGTTTAGTAGGGATTTATTAGATTTGATCCATAATCGTGATTCCGCGTACGTTCGTTGGAAACGATACAAACTACCCGTTCTCTACGACACTTATCGGTCCCTTCGTAACATGGTTGTTCTCCGTGTAAGGGTTGCAAATCGGCGTCACTACGAACATTTTCTTAACCCTGAAATTCAGCCTGGGAAAGCTCTGTGGGAAAAACTGCGTAAACTAGGCAATGGCGGACAGCGTTCAGTTGCAAATGATGATGTAGACTGTAATGTTCTCAATTCGCAGTTTGTATCGGTCTCTATGCCGTCATCTCAATATCAAGAGCCCAGTCAGCTTACAAATCAATTTAGCTACGAAGATAATACAGCAGATTTCAACTTTAATCGCTTATCGGATGAAAATGTAGTTGAAGCCGTGCTGTCGGTTAAATCTAATGCGATAGGCTTAGATGAAATAAATCCTAAATTTTTAAAACTTCTGCTTCCATTTATCCTTAAATATATAACACATATATTTAATCACATATACACCACTTGTGAATACCCCCTTTCGTCGAAAAAAGCCAGGATATTACCGATACCTAAGTTGCAAAGCCGGACTAACATTGAGTATAGACCTATCGCAATATTACCATTTTTATCAAAAGTATTCGAGAAAACCACGCTAAAGCAGATGCAAGCAACCCTAAGCTGCAACAACCTTTTGAGTTCTGCCCAATCCGGATTTCGTGCAAAAAGGAGTTGTAAAACTGCACTCTTACTTGTTGTCGACGACATCCGCAAAGGCTTAGATACTAACTGTCCTACTTTACTGACGTTGTTGGTCTTCTCGAAAGCGTTCGACACGGTGGACCACTCTATCCTCTGTAAGAAGTTGCGTTATGAATTTGGATTTTCGTCACTGGCAGTAAAACTTTTGCACTCATACCTCACGGGCCGCCAGCAATGTGTGGCAGTGGGAAGCCAAATGTCATCGTTTCTTGATGTTCCTTCGGGAGTTCCGCAGGGTTCGATTCTAGGTCCAATATTATTTTCACTTTATGTGAACGAACTTCCACAACTTGCCAAACACTGTACTGTCCACATGTTTGCTGACGACGTGCAATTATATTTGTGCTGCCCGTTGGATATGATTAGCAATGCCATCGAAATGATGAACGAAGATCTTGATATCATACAACAGTGGGCCCTCAAACACAATCTATCACTAAACCCAGTGAAGTCTAAGACACTCTGTATTTACAAGCAGTCACTAGATACTACCACTTTTCCACCAATAAAATTAGGGCAGTCATCCATACAGTATGTCACAAAGTCTAGAAATCTGGGTATAGTTTTCAATGATACTCTTACCTGGACAGATCATGTTGTATCTACTATCGGTAAGGTATACAATGGTCTCCGATTGTTATGGGCCACGCAAAATTCTTTGCCGATAAAAACTAAGATGTTACTTGTTAAGTCCCTTTTATTGCCTGTATTGCTGTATAGTTGCGAAGTTTTCTGCTATGTTGACTATAACACTAGGCATAAATTAAATGTCATCTACAACAATTTAGCAATGTTTGTTTTTAGTAAACGATATTTCGACCACATATCAAGGTACTCTCTGCAAATAATGGGCCTTAGCTTCGACAACCTCATTAAGTTCAGAACCCTTATCCTCTTGCATGGTATTATACAGACCCAACAGCCTGAGTATTTGTATAGCAGATTAAATTTTCCCAGTTCACAAAGAACAGCCATCATGATTCGGCCCAGATTCGCTTGCCTGCAATCTGAGCGCTCATTCTTCGTCCATGCCACTCTCCTATGGAACTCTTTACCAATTATACTGAGGAGAACCACAAACACAACTACATTCCAAACTTATCTTTTCAAACACTTGGCCAGTGATACATAAATATAAATTTTAGAGTTTCTTTTGTTTTTTTTTTTTTTTTTTTAAATGTTTTATATTATTTGTTATTGTTTTTGTTATTGTCTCTCTTATGTAAGTTCTCAATTAAATTCCTTGTAATTTGCTCTCATCTATTTATAATGTTAAATTTGCTCTTGAACCTAAAATAATTGTAAAGCCTTCACTAATTATAAGATGTAATCTTACTGTGAACTATTCTTTGAATAATAATAATAATAATAATAATAATAATAATAATAATAATAATAATAAAGCAGAGCCTTGGGGAACACCAGCATTTATTTGGTGAGTTGCAGACTTGAAACCGTCGAAAACAACTTGAATTGAACGGTCCGAAAGGTAATTTCTAATCCATTGAAGGAAAGGTATCATCGATTCAAATTGCACGCATTTTCGACAAGAGAGCTTGGTGCCAAACTCTGTCAAATGCCTTTGATATATCAAGCGCAACGATCTTCCTTTCACCACCTTGGTGAAGAGTTTGGTTCCAATTTTCGGTTGGATACGAGTAAGTCATCAAATCACAAGTGGACCTGTTGCTTCGAAAACCGCACTGCCGGTCATTAAAAAGTTTTCAAGATATTTCATGAGCTGGCGGTTAGCCAGCGTTTCCATGAAATTATTGCAATTGGTCGGTAGGAGGAGGGAGATGAAGATTCGCCTTTTTGGTGACAGGCTGGACAAATGCTGTTTTCCATCTTCTCGGGAAGAGCCCTGAAGAAAAGTATAGATTTTTTTTTTTTTTTTTTTTTTTATAATTAACTTACGCTAAAGGGATTTTTTTCTGTTGTTACAGTACCCTTATAATGCTAAGAGCACAGTGTAAGCTACTTGGTATTAGAAAGAATAGAGAGATAGGAAAGAAGTGTTTGGGTGCAGTTGTAGGGTTTTTCTCCACGGGTGGTGTCTAAGTTACTTAGGGAGATAACGATTTCATGTATTCGGTATAAAGTAATGGACTTGGCCGGGATTCGAACGCACGACCTTCCATTCCGTAAGCGAATACACTACTACTGCACCATTGCCACCCGCTAGAAAAGCTTGTGGAATGGTTTTGCCAGCGAGGAAGAACACCTCTTCAGAACGATAGGGGAAATACCATCTGGACCAGCGGATTTGTGAACGTCGATTTATCTAGCTACTGTACGAGTGCGGAAGTGGATTGGTCCCATGGAGTATTCTACCCGCTCGAGTACAGATGGAGACAAAGCACAATCTGGAAGCATTGAGCTGCCTGCAAAGTGAGCAGCAAGCAGATTGGCCTTATCTATAGAGCTGACAGATGGAATGTAATTGTAAATGTTCTGCAATTGTAAAAAGTATTTTGAAACCTGACAGGCGGACCAGTAGGGATGCGGTTAAGTGGGAAGGTTATGATCCTTCTAATTCTCATCATAGCCTCACCGACATTATGGGAAGATGAAGAAGAAGAGAAGACCAAGTTCCTTAAAAGCGAAGACTGGTTGTACTTAAATGCATTCTGGTATCAGGTGGAATCGTAAACTTACTAGCTTCTTCCCCCAGTAATGTTAAAGGCTTTTTAAATGTATTTTACCGAGGTCAAGTGTCCACGGGACATCGCGACCCATCACTAGACAAACAAAAAAAAATTGGAATACTAATTAATACTAAAAATAGCACAAAAGTTATTATGAAATGACCTATCTTGGCCTACCCGACTTCTCAGGTATGCTGTAATCAAAATAAATAAAAAACATCATCCTAATCAATTATTTTAGAAAAAAAAATAAGATTTGTTATTTTTAAATGCACAACATGCAAATACTCAGATAAATGATTTTTTCATAGGTCAAATGCAGCATTGAAAGTGATAAGAGGAGCCAACGATGATAATCATGAAGAAGTCCAAATCTTATCACCGGCTGCCGAAAACTCCCCAACATCAAACCAGCTATATAAAGACTATGTTGCCCGAGCAGACGATAGTAGGCTTCAGAATTTGGAACCGAGTTTTTGAACCGAAGCAGCTAAAGTCATGAAGTTGACCATTATCTTCGCTGTTTGTATGGCCATAGTGGCTGTGCATTCAGCTAGCGTTTCCGTCGAAGATGCAGCTGGTAAGGCATAAAATAGGTTAGAAAAATGTCCATCTTGACAATAATGATTTTCCTGACTAGTTCACAAACAACCGCTAGAGCGACAGAGATTCATCTTTGACATGGTGCGCGGCATGAACCACGATCTGCAAGTAGAAGAATATATCAAATTGGGGAGCAAATTAAACACCGATACTAGCTTATATGCGGTAAGATTATTGTTGGTCCTTGATATGTGTATCTTAATAACGATACTCGTATATTTTTAGAATTACACAAAATACATGACGCAATTTGAGCATTTCGACCTAATGGGAGCAACCTTGCCTCGAGGAGAGTTCTTTAGTGGCATGGAAAGGACCAGTTTTCTTCAGGCTTACGGACTCTTTGAATTCTTCTACTACGCCAAGGATTGGGAAACATTGGTGCAGAATATCGCGTGGGCCCGTATGAATGTCAATGAAGGAATGTTCGTGCACGCCTTGACATTGGCCGTCATTCACCGTCCGGATATGGAGGGAATCATCCTTCCACAGATCTACGAAATTTTCCCTCAGATGTTCTTCTGTAACAAATATATCATAGCTGCAGAGCAGTTTGACTGGGACACTTTCAACAGGCAGATCATGCTGGAGAAGGAACTGAAGACAATCTATGAGCATGAGGGTATCAGTGAGCTGGTTGGCGATCGCATTCACATGAAGGAATGGAAGGTGTGGCAATGGTGGAAGCTTATGGGTCTGGACGACGGCTGGAAGTTGGAAGATAAATCGACTGCCTTGGAGGCGCACGATCCTTTATACAATTCAATTTACAACAAAAATAAGATGGTCTGGATGCCAGTAGACTACACTCGTGACATCAGCATTATGAACGACGATTCCAAAATGAGCTACTTTACCGAGGATGTGAGCTGGAACGCCTACTGGTACTACCTGAACATGGACTACTCAAAGGTCTTGAACGGCGAGAAATTCAATTTAGGCAAGGATCGTCGTGGCGAATGGTGGATTTACAATGTTCAACAGATTCTTGCTCGCTACTACATGGAACGTCTGTCTCAAGGACTCGGCGAATTCGACACACTCTCATGGTACGGAGTTGTCGAGACTGGATATGATCCACAACTGGTCGCATACAATGGAAACGGATTCACTTTCAGAAAGAACTACTGGCAAGTGGACTCGCACCAGAATCTCGACATTTTGAACAAGATTATTAGCATCGAGAGCAGAATAGATGATGTCATTGCTTCTGGCAGGTTCACAATGAGGAACGGCACAGTTATCGATCTAACACTACCCGAATCTGTGGAATTAATTGGCAATCTGCTGCAAGGAAATATCGACGTTCTAGACAGGCACTTCTTTTTTCACTGGACGGTGTTGGCTAGTACCTTCCTTAGCGGTGAAAAATACCGTGATTTCATCATTGCACCCAATGCCATTTTGAACTCGGAAACCATGCTGCGTGATCCATTGACATACTGCTTGCTCAAGAGAATAGTCGAAAAATATTGTCAGTTCAACTATCAACTTACTCCCTACACCAAGCAGGAGCTTCTTCTCCCCGGTGTCAACATCATCGACGTTGAATTTGACAAACTGATGACCAGCTTCGACTTGGTTGATATAGACGTCACCACGCTACACAATGAAAAATTGAACCTTAACGATGGTAAGTTTGTTCCCGATGAGGCTCTTCTATTCCGTCAACAACGTCTTACTAACGACGGAGTAAACTACACAATGAACTTGATGGTGAGCCAGCCACAAACCGTTGTTGTGCGAAGTTTTATTGGCCCTGCATTCGATAACAATGGACAAAAGATGAATTTTAATGAGAATCGTGAGAGTTTTATGGAATTCGATGAATTCATCTACGACTTGACGGAAGGACGAAATCATATCTACCGCAGCTCTGCAAACTTTACGTGGACTTCCGGCGATGCTCAAACCTTCACCGAGATGTATAGCAGGCTTCTAATGTCCTATGAAGATAAATATCCATTCTATCAGAACACTTCCCAGTCACACTCTCTCTTCCCAAGTCGTCTGATCTTGCCACGTGGCTGGGTTAAGGGTATGCCAATGATTACATTCTTCATGGTCAGTCCATATACCGCCGATTACAAACAGTACGCTTCATACGACCCATACTACCAGTCTGGCATTGGATCCGGAGTTCGCCACATTGACAATATGCCTTTCGGCTATCCTTTGGAAAGGAAAATCGACGACTTGTATGAATTCCTTGTACCCAATATGTTCATCAAGAAGGTCAAGATCTACCACAGGGAGAACCTCGACAAATACTATCCCATGAAATACGAGCATTTTGGGGAATTCGACCAAGACTTTTAAGTGTAAAACTTGAAGCCCGAACTTGTAGCCTTACGGAAAACTAGTAGTTTAACAATAATAATTAAGTTTTAAAGTTGAAGAATTTGAGTTTTTATTTTAATTTTGATGGAAATTCAAAGTTTGACATACATATGAATAACAATCTAGGCTTTAGCAGGGTTACCGATGGGCAACAAACTCTTTTCCCTTTCAGGATTCGTGGTGGCCACTTTTGCTGATTTTCGGCCCTTTTTTGAAAATATTGGCGACTTTGGGACGAATTTGGGACTGTATCATACACTAGCAGAGCCTCCCAGCTTCGACTATCCCTCATGAAGTGGGCGTACCAAAAATCTAAGGGTGAAATATCGCTAAACAACATTAAAAGAACTTTATCTACATACTTTGCAAAGAAAATTACTTTTGCTTACAAATATTTCTTCAATAAAACGGGGAGCAATAAGGGTCCATAGAGAGTATATATTCCAAATTCCAGATGCCTAGTTCAAATTTGAATTTTTCAATAAAACTGTTTTTTTTTAAACTGGGGGCGTGTTAAGTGGCGGATTTTAAAAATGTCAACACACGAGCATTTCGGGTCTCTAAGGACAATATATTCCAATTTCAGCTTCCTAGCTCAATATTTTTCAAAAAATTTGTTTTTTTTTTAAATCGTGGGCGGAATTTTAAAATTCTTACACTTGATTATTTCGGGCCCCTAAAGAGTAGATGTTTCAAATTTCAGCTTTCTATCTCGAGTTTAGGACATGGCTAAATGACGGACATGGCTAGATCGACATTACTATCGATGGTGATCACGCATATAGTAACCTACGGTCTACGGGCAATATTAAGGTACAAACTTTGAGTCAAAACTAATATACTCTAAGAATAGGGTATACAAAAGAATCTACCAAATATGTGATTGAAATTGATGATCCTTGCGGTTTATTTCTTTCCCCGGACCATAACGAATAAAACAAAAAAAGAATAACGCAAATCCAACGATCGAATCATGAGTTATGGTCGTGAGTTCAATCCAAAACCGCATTTAAAAAAACACTTTCAGTTTTTCCAGTATTTTACAATTTTAAGGGTGATTTTTCCAATTTTTTAAGCGATTTTTTTCCAATTTTTCTTGAAAATCTTATCCGGACTAACCCTTTTTAAAAAAAAAAATATGAGCCAAATCGGTCCAGCTGTTCTCAAGTGATGCGCTTACCAACGAAGAGCATTTAATAGCCAAATAATTAAAAAAAACTCAATAAGAAAAAATAAAGAAAACAATCAGATGATTATAATTGATATTTATTTAATAATTTTATAAGCAAATACGAGAACATCCGGACGGCAGGCGGTATACGATCGATATGACTGAGTTAACGTTCTTCTTTTTATTGCATGTTAGTTGTAGCATATTATGTGACAATGAATAAAGATAAAGGGAATAGAGAATCAAGAAAAAAAATATAGGGACGGGCTACAGTCCGCTTGGGCGAACTCTTGGATACCCTATTCTTATTCCTATCCCTCATAAGTGGGCGTGACAAAAGTCTAAGTATGGTTGAATTGTTAAGAACGCTCTACATATTTTGTTATATAACATTTAAAGGATTTTATCAAAAAAAAACGCTCCCTAGCTCAAACTTGGGTGTTTCAATAAAATTGTTTTATTTAATTGTGGGCGTGTCAGTAGGCGAATCTAAAAAAATTAACACATGAGAATAAAGGGCCCCTAGAGAGTATATATGTATTATAAATTTCAGCTCCCTAGCTCAAACTTTGGATTTTCAAAAAAATTGTTTTATTTATTTGTGGGCGTGTCAGTGGGCGGATTTTGAAATTTTTTTATCCCGAGCAGTTTTAGGAGTCATAGATCATATATAAAAAATTTCAGCTCTCTAGGTCCAGTTTAAAGGCCTAATTTTTGCCGACAGACGGACGGACGGACGGACGGACGGACATGGCTAGATCGACATTACTATCGATGCTGATCATAAATATAGTAACTTTTAGGGGTCTACGGGCAATATTAAGGTACGAGTATGTTACAAACTATGCGTCAAAATTAATATACCCTTAGAATAGGGTATAATAAAGGGAAATTGGAATAGAGAAAAGGCATTGCCATAATAGGAGGCAATTAAGATATAATAAAACATCGAATAAACTTACAATACTAAACGCATACCTTTAGATAGCCAAATCTGGTTCGTCGCTATGTTGTGCCACTTGTGCATCTAAGGTGTGTTCTTTCAATTGCAAATTGCTTAAACATGAGTTTGAATGTACAGGTAGAACAGGTAATGTTGTTCCTTCTTTAGCAGTTCATCCGCATGGGTGGCGACGGTGTAGAGGTTAGTGTGTTGGCTTGTGACCCGTGCGGTGCAGGTTCAATCCCCATTGGGAACAACAACATACGCCACCAAAAGGAGGATTTCTGCCTGGTAGTACAATGGACCATTACCGAGTCTGAGTGCGATGGGATTTGGATTTCTATCCGCCCACGAATTCCGTGGAATGGTCCTCACTCAGCACAAGTGAATTTTGAACTGCTCCACCATCTCCTTGAGAGATGCTCAGCAGCTTAGGGCTACTATGCTAACGACTGATTCCAAACATTTTATCGCAGCCTGGGTACCAGAGAAGATGCGGATGTCCTTAGAGGATATAACGCTCCTCTTCAACCTCAATAGGACTTCTTTGATTACCATGATTTTCGCCTGGAAGACGCTACAATGATTAAGCAGGCGAAAGGAGGGACTAAGCTTAAGTCTATCTGAGAAACTGCCTTCACCCACCCAATATCTAGTTTTTGATCCATTATCTGTGTAGAAGTGAATTGATGCGTCCTTCGAGAAGGCATCATCCTCCCAGAAGGACTTGGAGTGGATGCTTACCTGGAAATTCTTACCAAACTGTAATTGTGTAATGGTGTAGTCTATGATCTTTCTGAAGGGGTTCTTTAGTTATCGGGAAAGGCAAAGGAGACATGCCAGTACGGAGACTCTGAAATGGACAGCGCCAATCACATATTCTTCGAATGCAACAGATGTTAAATGAAGAGAAGAGGGCTGGAATCTCTGATCGGAGCCATCACTCCAGACATCATAGACGCAAACATTTCAACCAGTGGGCAGAACTAGAACCGAGTATCCTCTTTCATAGAAAAGGTACTCTAAACAAAAAAGAGAGAGGAAGACCCAAACCCACCATCGTAAGGCATAGATGTCATAGGCCACAGAAGACTTTCAAAACGGCGCCCTGGTACGGACTTAAAAACTTCACCACCCTGATGTAATGCAAAGAGCGGTTATAGGGTGGTATTCATGGCCACTCGTGGTGAGAGTTTACTCAGCGAGAGTCGGACACACTAAGTGGCTATGATAAGATGCTACCCGGAAATCCTATACGGACAGATGAAATTTCCTTTCCACTTTGACATCCCCTATGGCAAAGAGATGCAGTCACAGCAGCAAATGGGGTTGCTATCTGCACTGATGGCTTTTATACAGGGGAGGGAACTGGTTCTGACATCTTTTCGGTTAATCCAGACCTGAAAGAGTCTATACGACTCCCGGACACAAGCAGTGTCTTCCAATCGGAAGTTCTCGCTCTTCTAAAGGCGGAAGAGATAGTGCAAATGGGATCAATGTCCGGAAGGGATATCGCCATCTACATCGGCAGCCAGGCGACACTTAAGGAATCTGTTAACATCAATTCTGAGACAGTCAGAAACTGTCGCAGAATGCAATCAAAGAAACTTTGTTTCGGAGCCGTATTCCGGAGATTTTTTTCTTGAATGAATATAATCGAGCAGTGTGCAGACGGAATAGAGTAGCAGAGTAGGGGAGCTGAGTGGCACAGACCACAGGAAGCTGCTAAAATTCTGCAGGAAGATTGGATGTTTTGTCTAGGGAAAGTGTTTAGGTTTTCCTTTTGAAGTTCTGGTTTCAATCAGTTCCCTAGTGATCGCGATGGGCCCTTCTGGTGCCTAGTGCTGTATGCGAACTGCATACCCCTATTTAAACCTTACCTAACCTAAGTGACTATGACCTCTCACTTGAAGGTACATGACGTTTTCTCTCCTCCAAAGGTCTACATTAATTCAGAATAGTGGATTTGCTAAATTCAGCGCAGGACCATAATCCCCGAGTTTTTATTGTATTTAGAAAATGAGACACAAGTCCCGAATGAAATGTCGAACTGTCGAATGCAGCACCACCCTCCCATGGCTGCATGCCCTGCAACCACCCTGCTTGGTGTCACTGTCGGATTATGAGTAGGTGCGAGGTGGGGTAGGTGCTATATTGGGTAAAAAAATAATATTAGGCATACAGGGCCTAAGACCTAGCTTCTCCAACCATTTGCTTCTGCGAAGTGGAAGGCACCTACAATTTTGAGCGGAATTCGATGACCCAAGAAAGGAATATGAGAAGCTGAGGGTACAGTCATCAGCGGAAGGAATGGATTGGACTTGATGTTACAGACAGCAGATCATTTATATAAATGAGAAAGAGAGTCGGAGTCAGAATAGAGCCTTGTGGAAAATCAACGTTTATTTTCAGAATTGAAATCGTCCAAAAACAACATTTCAAGTTGGCGGTCCGAAAGGTATATCTAATCCATTGAAGATGAGTATCATCAAATGCCTTTAAAATATCAAGCACAACAATATTACTTTCACCACCTCGGTAAAGAGCTTGGTTCCAATTTTCGGTTAGATATGTCATGAAATCGCCAGCAGACCTGTTGCTTCTAAAACCGTACTGCCGGAAGTTTTCGAGATTCAATATATTTTATCAGGTGACGTTTAATCAGCGTTTCCATGAACGAAACAACATCCGAAGGGTCTTTAGACCTGAACCCAGAACTTCAAAATAGAGAGTAAACCATGTCACCGAAGCACAGGGAATAATATATTTAATCAGCATTTAAAGCAGCTATTAAATGGGGATCATGTTCTCGAGCGGATAGTGTGCAGGACAGATGTCAACACGGGGCGCACTATCGTCAACAGAACCGTCCAACTGTGTAGTGGGATACGCGGACCACATCGACATTATCGGTACCTTTCGATTCGATACGGAAAAGCAATTTGCCGAATTTTGGTGGCTATTTGAGGGGGGAAGGATCAACATGCCCTCCAAAGACGGTGTGTTACTCTAGGTAACATTCTCTTAGTTTATAAGTTAGATTAAGTAAGCTAGGGCGTTTCTGGGAGAGGTCGGGCTCGTCAACTTGTGGTAGTGCTTCTGGCAGAAGATTGATGCTGTAAGGCTTCAGTTAGATCACGGAGCGCGTGTGCACGTTGACGACTGCCAGGCGCTCGGAAAGCAATTGGAATTTTGACCACTTGTTGCGCAAGGCAACGAGTGCTCAGAATCCTGATTATAGTTAAAATACGTTAAGTAGTTTAAGTAAATAGAATAGGTAGTTTTTAATTTTTAATTTTTAATTTGTTTTTTAAAATATATAAAATTTAAATAGTGATGCCGAGTTTTAAAAATATTCTTGATGAATATATATTATGTAAGATTAGTTCGTAAAATAGTTTTTTTTAGGCCGAAATGCAATAATTATAAGGTTATAGTTAAGTTTAGAGCGTCCGCATAAGGACCAATAAATAAGAATAAGTATCCTGTTAATTTTAAGTTAGATTTAATCATTTTTGTCTTGTATATAAGTAGATATCTAATAATGAATATAAAATGAATTTCAAAGTAAAGTCAAAAAAAGGCACCTTTCGATCAGCAGTCCAACGCACTTACCACTGAAGAACGAATTAAAATAAACGTTCAAACACACTTGTATCGAGCTGATCAATACCGTGACAGATAAATTTGTACTGAATAAGCAGTGAATAAGGGTGACTTCATACAGTAAGGCCGCGTTCCCACAAACAGACCATCTGTTTTTTCGGTCCGTCTAAAGACACTTATCTGCCAGTGACAGTACAATTTATATGAAACTGTTGACATTAAAAGGGATCCGAGAAATAGAACGGATCAAGGTTTTTAAACGGACGTTTTGTCACTGCGAAGAGCCGTCTAAACTTCTTAAATACCGCCACAGCAGTGGGATAATTGGTGCAATTCCATCAGGAACCGAACGCTTGTGCAAATAGTGTTGTTTTGCTAGCTCATTGCTTGGTTGCTGGTGTTACAAAACTAAAATATTAATTAATACGTAAGTGGAACTTTCGGAAGTGAGTTCCAACCCATATTTTCGGGAAGCAGAAACTCAATGAGCTCTCCCTTTTTTGTACATGAAACTATTTATCCATTTGACCGTATGGCAAAAGTAGCATCAACGACACCCATCAGAGAAAGCTTTCGCACAAAATATAATCCAAAATGCAACGCAACAAAAAAGTATGTCTGCGTCCGCCGCAGTACCCGAAATTTACTACACAATCTGCAGAAAGCTGGAATATTCCTGGAAACTCCTCCAACAAGAATTATGGCCAAATACACCCCATTGAAAGTATCTGAACAACAATATCTGCATTACTAGTATAGTTGCTGCCAGTGCACATGGATGTTTGTGGAAGTTTCCCATGAAATCCTTCGGGACACCGCAGCAGTTGTGCAGTACATATGCACTACGGGTAAATTTATCGATTGAAAACTGTCTCACTCCCGAAGGATGTTTGAGAGTGAGTATATACTAAATGCATGCAAGCGAGTTACACCAGCGGCAATGGGATGAGATGATATCCCCTACCAGGATAGCATGATGAGAGAACAAAAAATATACTCCAGACAGTACTAGAAAGGGAAACTGAAGCTAAAAACGGGCAAAATGACGATAAATTGGCGACGTTTTACGGTGGAGTCGTTTCGGGCGGCAGAGTGTCCTTGAAGGACAACTGCGACCTTAAATACCCTTTGAACAGCGAAATGGCGTAGTAGTAAGGCGAAGTTGTGCAAGTAAAAATGAACAATGATGCATTGGGGGTCTGTTATTCGCCCAAGCCCCAGCAGTAAAAACTCCTACTTCAATCTGAATTCGGGAACAGACCATGGTATCTGTAGGAAGAGTATATTTGTTACAGAAGGAGAAAAGCAATCGTTATATAAGCTTTACTGTCGCTGTGATCCTGGAACCAATATAAAGTCAATCAGGCAAAAATGTGCTAGAGAATGTGTACAACATCGACTGTGTTGGGAATGAGAAGACGCGCAGATTCTATACGAGAACAGGCATTCATTGTGAGTCTATGTCTGCTGATGCTGCTGATGTTGATGTCATCGGTTGGGGTGTTTCGTCAACTGGAAATTTGGCTATGAATTCAGTTTCCCTTACATGCCGGCATAGTAATCATCATCACCACCAGCTAAGCACGACATGAAGTGGGTCAGTAGAGGGTGGAAGATAATTTAGATGTCGCATATTTATTAAGTATTTCATGAGGGCTATCGTTCCAGTTTTTTTTAAGGGAGAGGGAGAGATAGATATTATGGACGTGCCATATTCAAAGGAATACAAATTGATTTACATACAATGTTGCAGATAACACAGTTACAGCTACAGCTACATATGGGGTTTAAAGTGCGCCTGGCTTAGGGAAGGTTAGTCTTTTTTGCAACGCATTAGTCATCGACAGCCACGAATGGGTTAAACTGAAAGTTCTTAAATTATTACAACGACAACATAGCAGACATCTTAAATTAGCTTTTTCGACATATTTGTAGCTGAGGCGATAAAGAATCTTCAAGCCTATTCAAGGTGATGTGCAATTGAATCATAATTGAGTCAACTGCAGCAATCATATGCAAAAGAAGGAGAAACATAGGGACGGGCTGCAGTCCGCTTGGGCGAACTGTTGGATACCCTATTCTTATTCCTATCCCTCATAATGGGGCGTGACAAAAGTCTAAGTATGGTTGAATTGTTAAGAACGCTCTACATATTTCGTTATATAACATTTAAAGGATTTTATCAAAAAAAAAACGCTCCCTAGCTCAAACTTGGGTGTTTCAATAAAATTGTTTTATTTAATTGTGGGCGTGTCAGTAGGCGGATTTAAAAAAAATTAACACATGAGAATAAAGGGCCCCTAGAGAATATATATTATAAATTTCAGCTCCCTAGCTCAAACTTTGAATTTTCAAAAAAAAAAAAAATAATTGTGGGCGTGTCAGTGGGCGGATTTTGAAAATATTTACACATGAGCATAAAGGGCCCATAGAGAGTATATACTATAAATTTCAGCTCCCTAGCTGAAACTTTGGATTTTCAAAAATTAATATACCCTTAGAATAGGGTATAAAAAAATTATTTTATTTATTTGTGGGCGTGTCAGTGGGCGGATTTTGAAAATTTTTTATCCCGAACAGTTTTAGGAGTCATAGATCATATATACAAAATTTCAGCTTTCTAGCTCAAAATTCGATTTTTTCCAAAATTTGGTTTTTTTGAGTTTGTGGGCGTGTCTGTGGGCGGATTTCAAAAATTCGTAAACTTGATTATTTCGGGACCCTAGAGAGTATATGGTTAAAATTTCAGCTCTCTAGGTCCAGTTTAAAGGCCTAATTTTTGGCTACAGACGGACGGACGGACGGACGGACATGGCTAGATCGACATTACTATCGATGCTGATCATAAATATAGTAACTTTTAGGGGTCTACGGGCAATATTAAGGTATGTTACAAACTATGCGTCAAAATTAATATACCCTTAGAATAGGGTATAATTAGAATAGGGTATAAAAACATAGGAACGGGCTACAGTCCGCTTGGGAGAACTGTTGGACACCCTATTCTTATTCCTATCCCTCATAAGTGGACGTGACAAAAGTCTAAGTATGGTTGAATTTTTAAGAACGCTCTACATATTTTGTTCTATAACATTTAAAGGATTTTATCGAAAACACGAAGCTTTTGTAAAAAAACGCTCCCTAGCTCAAACTTTGGATTTTCAAAAAAGGTTTTTTCAAATTGCTGGCGTGTCAGTAAGCGGATTTTGAAAATATTTTCACATGAGCATAAAGGGACCCTAGAGAGAGTATATTATAAATTTCAGCTCCCTACCTCAAGCTTTTGATTTTGAAAAAAAAAATAAAAAATTGTGGGCGGATTTTGAAAATATTTACACATACCTAAGCATAAAGGGCCCCTAGAACGTATATATGTATTAGGTGTGTTTCTTTGGGAAATGTTTCCCCAGCAGTGCTCGAATTTGCACGTTAAACAACAACAACATTGTATCGCCAACACCACTGGGGATAACATCCACAGCAGTGGCTGCGGTGGATACATGCTGCAAATATAATGCTTCCGAAACTTCGTATCTAAACATTTTTCATCACAATCAGGGATGGGACTTTTTGAAAAAATGTCCGCAGTAGATTTGAAAAAAACGGAGTAGATTCAACTGTTTCGCGGTAGATTTTTATATTTTCAAAATATAAGGAAAACATAACATATATACACATAAATAATTTAAAATAATAAAATAAACATTAATTTTTCTTTAAAACATAACAAAAACAGAACAAAACAAAAATTCATTCATGTCATAATTTTTCTTTTAATTTCTAATAATTCTTTGTTTTGATTTTACAGCAAAAGTAATCAAATTCATTCTTTAATATATAATATATATTTATACATTTTCATTTCAAAATTATTACAAAAGTACAAATTGGGAAAACGAGAAATAAATTGTTGCTCCAGGCTCTCTATCGCTTCTAAAAACTCTTGCGAAGAGTTTCTTTGAAATCTGTGAATATGGAGGAAACACTAGGTTTCTGACTTAATTTTAGCTCACACTTGTGTTTTTGACGTTTTTTTTTTTAAATGAAGCCTGCAAAAAATAAAACGCATTTTCGCTACCAAAATCAACAGTTTTATAGTCAGACTCGGGTTTGAAAATGTTTTTCATATTGTCCTTCTTTTTGAGTTATTGTTACTGCATTTTAATCTCGCAAGCTCTAAATTCACAGTTGGCTCGCAGTTTCCATGAGTTTC
Source organism: Portevinia maculata (assembly GCA_949715645.1). Classification (NCBI taxonomy): domain Eukaryota; kingdom Metazoa; phylum Arthropoda; class Insecta; order Diptera; family Syrphidae; genus Portevinia; species Portevinia maculata. Next base: position 191,129,677 of record OX454527.1, on the reverse strand, counting down.
CTCCGTGCACTTTGCTGAAAAGGGTCTTTAAAACGAACAAATGAATTGAAATGGAGTCAGTTACTTGTAATTTCCCCCTCAGTTGCATAAATCTCGAAGGCATTTTCCAGACAATTTGTTTTTCCTCTCGACCGCAGGCCAAATACTTTAAAGTATGTTTCCCATTTGTTCTTACAATTTTTTTAAAATTAAAAAAAAGTTGAACTTTATCTTTTAAAAAACACGTACACTCTTATTTGTTTGCTCTGAGAACAAACAGTATTGCGTTTTCTTCACTTGTTTCGCACGACTGACAAGAATTTAAGTTAATACGCCTTTAAAAATACATTATGAAAAAACGCACCGCCCTTCCCAACCAATTGCAAAACCAGTGTGACCAGCAACCATAAAAACTAGCAAATAATGATTCAAATCATTTTTATTGTTGCTAGGCTCAACACCGGATTGCATTATTTTCAGCGAAATCAAAGCAAAGAAGAAGCATTTATTTCCATATGTTTGACAAGTATAATTGTAGAGGTTCATAATTAGGTGTAAACAGTAAAAAAATAATCAGAAAAACCAGCCATAAACCATTTAAAAAAAAGCAAAGCAGGTAGCACTGCACGAAGTGAAAAGATACACACAACGAGGATCAAGTCGATACGCCTTTAAAAAAACAATATGAAAAAACCCACAATCATTCGTCTTACGAAGCATGCCGCATGTAGTGAAACAGGCAAAATATACTGTGTACCATAAGCGTTAAAAAATATACTTTTGACCTGCTTCCACATATTGTAGGTTTTTTGTCAGCATTTTGCTTTGTAGTAGTAGGAAATGCATATGTAGAGAGAGTATCCCTACTCATTATATGGATATACTCTGGTCGCTTACAATCAAAATATAGCCAATTGCCGAAAGAAGTAGCTATGAACATTATAATTAGGTAATAGTTGAATTTCATTAGGAAGAATGGGACTGACTGCATTCAGTGAAAGAAATAAAAAAAATATTTTGTGGATTACATTTACATATTGCATGATTTTTTTTCGTAAGACCAACAGTGCAGTAGATTTTATTTAAAGGCAGTAGATTTATTTTTCGAAAAAAAGCAGTAGATTCACTGTAATTGCAGTAAAGTCACAACCCTGATCACAATCTGTTCAATGTTTTTTTGACATCATTCAGCATTTGCATCACGGTTGGAAAAAGGTGTGCAGTTGTCTCAAATTTCCTGGTACGAAAGTACCATTTCTCAATATTCAGTGCTATTTTCTCAACGTTTTAAAAGTTGAATTTTATTTTTACTTTACCTTATTTACCTTTTACCTTATTTAAAGGCAACATATATATTAACAGTTGAGTTTTTACAATACGTGATTTTTTTATGGCAAAAAGTACGGAGCCCAATGCGAACTATTTTACGGTTCTAAGAATTTAAATGCAAATTTGACTTTTCTGACATTTGTCAGAGAGTTTATTAAGAAATTTATATTGAAAATCCTTAAATTTAAAAATATTAATTTTAGTCAGTTGAAAGTGATGCCAAACTAATTCTATACTATATATGTTCTGAACCTCATAGGTTCATAGGGTCTTAAAAACAATCCGTAAGAACTGACCTACTCAAGTCATAGAGCAGGATAAAGCAGTACATACTGAAGTCCAATCATTCTCGCCTAAGGAAAACGAAAAATATTTAGGTGAACTTGTGTTCTAAAGTTCTTTCTCACCCTAATATTTGGTTTGCTTTTTAACTTATTAATAAGTTTTTAAATATTTTTTTTTTTTGGTTTTAATAAAATATTTACGTACTTTTGTATCTGTGTCAGTACTATTTATTCCATCACTGGTTCAGCATGGTTGACATATTAGTGCCAGCATTTGAAAACAAAAACGCTGCTGCCTATGTTGCTGGGGATCGATCTTTTGGGCGGAGGCGGATACATTTCCCAAAGAAACGCACCTATTATAAATTTCAGCTTCCTAGCTCAAACTTTGACTTTTCAATAAAAATGTTTTATTTAATTGTGTACGTGTCAGTGGGCGGATTTTAAAAATGTTATCTCCCGGTCAGGTTTAAGAGCCATAGATCATATATATAAAAAATTTCAGCTTTCTAGCTCAAAATTCGATTTTTTCGAATTATTTGTTTTTTTGACTTTGCGTGCATGTGGGAGGATTTCAAAAATTCTTAAACTTGATTATTTCGGGACCCTAGATAATATATGTTTAAAATTTCAGCTCTCTAGGTCCAGTTTAAAAGCCTATTTTTTGCAGACAGACGGACGGACATGGCTAGATCGACAATGCTATTGATGCTGATCATAAATATAGTAAATTAATATACCTTTAGAATAGGGTATACAAACTGCATACGATTATGGTGATTTCTACGGGCAGCAGATGCGAGCACCTTCTTCATTTCATTTATTGAGCACCATATACAAGGTGGCGCAAAAGTAATCCTCCTATCAGGAAATGCTATAAATTTTGCGATTGGCCCCTAATGTCAGTTTTGTTTTGACATTTGCGTAGTAAACACATGTGAAATACACGTTAATAAACAATGTTACGCTACACTGCTCCAAAACGCGGAATATTGATGACTATTTATTTGAGCAATAATCGGTCGGTGACTTTGGCACAACGTGAATTTCGTCGCAGATTTCCTACCCGTCCAACGCCTACTGATGAAACACTGCGACGTTTAGCCGCTCGCCTCGAAGAGACTGGCACAACACGAGATGCTGCCAGGCGTGGCAGACCCCGGAGTAGCCGTTCTGCAGAGAATATTGCTGCTGTAGCCGAAGATGTCATGGAAGCGCCGTCGACATCGACCAGACGACGTGCCACGCAAATGGGTATCAGTCGACGGTCTTTACAGCGAATTTTGGTACAAGATTTGAAGATGTTTCCGTACAAAGTCCAGACGGTGCATCAGCTGTTAGCTGCTGACCGCCAATCGCGTCTAACATACGCTCAATCCATCCTTAATCACCACCAAAAGGAAGATGATTTTTCATCAAAAATAATCATGAGTGATGAGGCCCATTTCCATCTTAGCGGGTACGTAAATAAGCAAAATTTACGCTTCTGGGGCACTGAAAATCCGCGTGTAACCCACGAAGAGCCATTACACCCGCTCAAAGTCACTGTATGGTGTGCTGTTTTCGCTGGAGGAGTCATCGGACCTTTTTTCTTCGAAGACGTCGCGGGCCAAACGGTTACTGTGAATGGTGAGCGCTACAGAGCAATGATCAACGAGTTCTTTTTGCCGCAACTTGATGAATTGGGATTGGAAAACATGTGGTTCCAACAGGACGGTGCAACGGCACACACTGCACGTGCCACAACCGATATGCTGAAGGATGCATTTCCCGGGCGCCTAATCTCCCGTTTTGGCGATTTGCACTGGCCAGCAAGATTTGACCGCTCTTTTTGTGGGGCTTTTTGAAGTCGCGGGTTTATGTCAACAAGCCTCAGACTCTTGCAGCTCTTAAAGACAATATCCGTCAACAATGTGAGGACCTATCGCCGGAAGTTTTGGCCAAAGGGATGGAAAATGCCATAAAAAGGGCTCAAATGACAATCAACTGTGGCGGCGGCCATTTACATGACATCATATTCTCGACTTGATGTAAAAAAAATTAAAAGACCAAATAAAAATAATCCACAAGAAGAATCAAAGTTTTTCATTTTTTTTTTTTAAATTACGGCCAAAAAACATCGGAAGGGTATTTTTACGCCACCTTGTACAAGTAAGACTTAGTCTTTCATAGTACTTGAACAATAGAGGATAACATTTGATGGTTAGACCTACACTATACAAATTAGTCAATAAGAAATAATATACAAAAAATAATAATGAAAACACTATTATAGGTAGGTAGAAAGGGGAAAAGGAGTAGAAGGAAAAGAGTAGAAGAAATTTAAAGAAATTGGAGAGTTGTTGCTTTTTTAAGAAACGTACTCCAACGCAGACTTTTTGAATTGAGTAGCTACAGTTATTTGTTTTGTTGCATTGGGCAAAGAGTTCCAACGTCTAGTGGCATGAACGAATAAATGACGAGACTTGATTAAAAAATTGGATGGGGGTGTAATTATATTAAAAGTTCTAGAAGATTGGGCAAATTGAAGCTTTTCAAATAGATATATGGTGGCGATTTTTTTTTCTACGTTGGCATGAAAAAAAAAATGGGGGTTCACCAGTTGTAAGTGGGGGTCCATGAAAATTTTTTTGGTTTCGATAGTAAAAAAAAATTATTTAAGTTAGGCTGGGATATGGATCAGATAGCCTGTTTATTTAGCATTAATTCCCTTTTTTTAAAACCTCCCTTAATTTTTTTGAGTAGCGTATTTTAAGAAGATCAGCGACTGTTACTGTAAGAACTTGCATATTCGATGTTCAGTGCAACGCGTGTCGAGACTTGCAAAGCATCGCCCGCAACGCTTGTTCAAACGTGCAAAGGGACGAAATATAGCTTGAACCAATTCACTTGGCCAACGGTCGGTTGCGCAGACCGAGGATTTAAGAGAACAGAAATGGTGCGGAAGAGACTTAATGTGTGAAGGTTATCTCATAAAGTTTACAATGCCTAACTCGGTGCCGTGACATAACCCCAAGCGTCATAAGCCCAAATCTCGAAATTTGGCCTTATGTCGCATTGTGAAAGTGACATAAGGCCAAATTTTAGCATTTGGTGCTATGACACCTTGAAAAAGCGTCATAAGACCAATTTGGCTTTATGACACTTTCGCTTGGTGCTTTTGCCATCAATTTGCCCTAGCACCTACTCCAAATACAACAGTTGACCCCAAGCAGGGGGGTTTCTTCGGGGGCAGCATGCCCCCACCCATATACATTGCACTGTTTATGGGATTAGTTACGAAGTCGCAAGTAGATTCCATAAACGGTGTAATACCTGTGGGGGGGGGGGGCATGCTTCCCCCCTGCAACCCCCCTGATTGCGGTCACTGTTTGATTTTGTGTAGATGCGAGGTACGGCTTTGAAAATTTGGTTTTATGTCACTTTCCGGATTTGGCCTTATGACTTTGTGAAAGTGACATAATACCAAATGCTAGAATTTGGGCTTATGACGCTTGTGGTTATATCACGGCACCGCCTAACTCAACTTTGTTTTACTTTTATATACATATATATATATAAATAGAACTCAACTTTGTTTTTCTTTTATATAATATATAAATAGAACAAACCAAACAAAAATCATTTAAATACGGAGGATGCATCATAAAATAATTTCTCCCTGATGCTAAAATTTCATTCTTAAAAACTACTAGGTAAAAAAATTATATAAGCCTGTAAACACTCATCCATTAATGTTTTTCCAAAAACCCACAGGTAAAAAAATATATATAAAAATAGAAAACACGTCGCCCCAGTTACTGGTGCTAGACCACAAACTATTAAAACATAAAAAATAGAATCAAACTCAAGGCCTAAGTCACAGGTACTCGTAGCTATTTTCTTAACCACATTGCATTGTGCAAAAGATAATTTCTTTATTATAAGTGCGCCGAAATTCGTCAAAATTTAAGAGACCTGCGCAGTAGATTGACCAAGTTAATTCGTGCTATACGACTTGTGTTGCCGGAGTTTTGAAAAGAAAATTGTGAGTTAATCGATGTCAGTGTTTGCCAGTGCCGAAAAAGTTATAAATAAATCATTCAAATCGTGGAGTTTTGATGTCAAATATTCTTTAAAAGTAGGTATTTGTATTGTATTGTATGTGCAGTGGGGTCATCAGTAGATGACAAGCACTTAGACCTATTGGTCCATTGTACTTCAGCATAGCTGCCCGCTCGCTGGTTATTGGCGATTAGTAAGATTCAGTGAGGGAGAACCTGCCAGTAGCCTTGGCAAAGCGAAGGATATTTGCAAGTTCAATTTCCCCCATCTCATCTTCGTTAACGAATTGTTTGTCTATAGTGGTGAGCCTGGTTCTGGCGAAAGCCGGACATTCACAGATGAAGTGAGATACCGTTTTATCCGCCTCCAGGCAGCACTCACATAGGCCCGAGCTCCTAATGTGGATGGTTTTGAGGTGCTCGTTAAGAGGACTGAAACCGGCGACGAGACCAATCAAGGGTCTCGAGTCTTTCCTGTTTAGTCCAAGCAAAAACTTAGCTCTGCTGATTTTCGGACCGTCCACTATCTTCTTCGAATACCCGCATGCGACCAGGTCATGCCAGTATTAAAAGTAGGTACTTGCTCTCGAATTAACAGAAATGTATCAAAATATAATTAATCAAAAAATGTTTTTTGTTTTTAACACTATCAGCTCTGTGTCGTGGAGTGCTTAAAGCAAGCAAATATCACGAGCAGAAATTGCCCGCACTAAAAGTGCTCTCACAGGCTCATCATTTAGTGCAGGTGTTAGTAAGGACAAAACAATTAAAAATACAATAGTTATGTACCTACAAAATACTAACACAGACACAAAATAATGCAAACAATTTAAGACATTAAAGCATTATTACGCAAAATATTTGTATACCCTATTCTAAGGGGATATTAATTTTGACGCATAGTTTGTAACATACCTTAATATTGCCCGTAGCCCCTAAAAGTTACTATATTTATGATCAGCATCGATAGTAATGTCGATCTAGCCATGTCCGTCCGTCCGTCCGTCCGTCTATCGGCAAAAATTAGGCCTTTAAACTGGACCTAGAGAGCTGAAATTTTTGAAATCCGCCCACAGACACGCCCACAAACTCAAAAAAAAACAATATTTTGGAAAAAATCGAATTTTGAGCTAGAAAGCTGAAATTTTTATACCCTATTCTAGGGGTATATTAATTTTGACGCATAGTTTGTAACATACCTTAATATTGCCCGTAGACCCCTAAAAGTTACTATATTTATGATCAGCATCGATAGTAATGTCGATCTAGCCATGTCCGTCCGTCCGTCCGTCCGTCGGCAAAAATTAGGCCTTTAAACTGGACCTAGAGAGCTGAAATTTTAACCATATACTCTCTAGGGTCCCGAAATAATCAAGTTTAAGAATTTTTGAAATCCGCCCACAGACACGCCCACAAACTCAAAAAAACAAAATTTTGGAAAAAATCGAATTTTGAGCTAGAGAGCTGAAATTTTTTATATATGATCTATGGCCCATAAAACTGATTGGGACATAAAATTTTCAAAATCCGCCCACAGACACGCCCACAATTAAATAAAACAAATTTTGGGAAAAATTGAATTTTGAGCTAGAAAGCTGAAATTTTTTATATATGATCTTTGGCCCATAAAACTGGTTGGGACATAAAATTTTCAAAATCCGCCCACTGACACGCCCACAATTAAATAAAATATTTTTTTTGAAAAACCAAAATTTGAGCTAGGGAGCTGAAATTTTTAATATATACTCTCTAGGGGCCCTTTATGCTCATGTGTAAATATTTTCAAAATCCGCCTACTGACACGCCCACAATTATTTTTTTTTATTTTTGAAAGTCCAAAGTTTGAGCTAGGGAGCTGAAATTTATAGTATATATTCTCTAGGTGCCCTTTATGCTCATACTTAAATTTTTTTTAAATCCACCTACTGACACGCCCACAATTAAATAAAACAATTTTATTGAAAAACCAAAGTTTGAGCTAGGGAGCGTTTTTATTTACAAAAGCTTAGTTTTTTCGATAAAATCCTTTAAATTTTTGTCACGCCCACTTATGAGATATAGGAATAAGAATAGGGTATCCAACAGTTCGCCCAAGCGGACTGTAGCCCGCCCCTATGTTTTATATATGATCTATGACTCCTAAAACTGCTCGGGATAAAAAAATTTCAAAATCCGCCCACTGACACGCCCACAAATAAAATAATTTTTGTATACCCTATTCTAAGGGTATATTAATTTTTGAAAATCCAAAGTTTGAGCTAGGGAGCTGGAATTTATAATATATACTCTCTAGGGGCCCTTTATTCTCATGTGTTATTTTTTTTTAAATCCGCCTACTGACAAACCCACAATTAAATAAAACAATTTTATTGAAACAGCCAAGTTTGAGCTAGGAAGCGTTTTTTTTTGATAAAATCCTTTAAATGTTATATAACAAAAAATGTAGAGCGTTCTTAACAATTCAACCATATTTAGACTTTTGTCACGCCCACTTATGAGGGATAGGAATAAGAATAGGGTATTCAACAGTTCGCCCAAGCGGACTGTAGCCCGTGCCTATGTTTTAGCTTAATTTTACTAACATGCAAGTCAATCACATGATCATTTAGATTATAGATCCTACTCATGCGACTAATAGGTTCATGCCTTACATAATTCGTTCTATGATGGGGGCTAAACAATAATTCAACACTGCGTAAATTATGGGCACCACCACGAAAATTAAAGCCAATAGACGACAGCAAGTCAGGTGCATCTATTTGACCGGATATAAGCTGATGTAAAAAAATGATATCGCTATTAAGCCTTCGTTTACATTATATTACATTAAAATAGTTTAAGCCGTTTTGTGAGAACCTCTTTATGGGTCTTAGCGGTTTATTGCTTTTAATGATTAAAATCTGTTTTGCCGCCGGTATTTTGTTTTTTTCATTGCTATAATTAAATTAATCCTTTTCTATTCTATTAAAAAAGCCATATCCTGTTAAAATCGGCTTATGATTACTAAAACAAACATTTTTTGTTTACAGGTAGGTAACTGATATGAAACATGGCTGAATCTAAGAAAAAATGTCGACAATACAGTGTTGATTATTTTAAATTTGGTTTTCTTCCATCAAAGGCAGACAAACGATTGCCCATATACCTTTTATGCAACAAAGTTTTGGGCAATGACTCGAAGATCATCTAAGAAGATGTCATCCTGATAAAATAGGCAAAGATTTGAAATATTTTCAAACATTGAAGGAAAAATATGAAAAGAACCCCACCATGCACAGTATGTTCGCTTCAACGTCTGAAAGTAACGATGATGGCTTTGCTGGCATCTTACAATATATCATTGCTTATAGCGAAATCCGGAAAACCGCACACCATCGGAGAACAGTTAATTTTACCCTCTGTTGAAGAGGTTTTAAAAACTGTTCTGCACAAACCTCCATGTGACGTACTCAAAAGAATTCCTTTGAGTAACAACACTGTACAACGACGCATTGATGAAATGAGCTCTGATCTTGAAAGCTTCTTGTGTAATTATCTGCAAACAACTCATTTTTCTATTCAACTGGACGAGTCAACTTTACCTGGTAATGAAGCATTAATATTGGCATAAATGTTCGATTTGTTATGGACGAAGAAATCCATGAAGAGCTGCTATTCCCGAAAACTTTGGAGACGGAAACTAAGGGCGAATCAATATTTAATGTCCTGAGTGATTTTTTTAAGGAAAAATCGATTAAATTTACAAACATCATTTCGGTGGCAGCAGATGGAGCTCCTGCCATGTTCGGGCGATATCGTGGGTTTATAAGTCATCTTAAAAGAATTATACCAGAAGTAACTGCAATTCACTGTGTCACTGCTGTGTAACTGCAATTTCACCATCCACCGACAACACCTGGTAGCGAAAAATTTGAGTGATAGATTTCACCAATTGCTTCAATTTGTGTTTAAAGCAGTTAACAAAATAAGAAGCGCGTTGAATACCCGATTATTTGCACAATTCATCGCTTGAAAAGCAAACTGACATAAGTCAAAATTCATAAATTTTCAGAAAAACCATTTGAAGTTTTTGATAACTTAAAAAATCATTTTAGTTTTGAATTTCAATTAATACCAAAAAGTTGTAAAGTAAAAAAGTATTTTTTTTCTTCTTTCAAGTGGTATATTTAAGTTACTACAAAAAGCCGTTTTTCAAAAAAAAAATTAACTTATGTCGTTTTACATCCAAATTGCTACTAATTTAAGAAAAAAGTGTGAAAAAGTGTCGTTTGGTTTTGAAATAAAACCATATGTATTTTTTTGCGTATTTTGTAGAAACAACCCACTTTAAATAGTATTAAGTTATAATAAAAAAAAATATAGGAACTTTTAATGAAAAAATCGACTATAATAAAATTATATAAAATAAAACCTAACTTATTGGTAAAACGACACTTCTTAAAGTAATCAAAATAACTTTGAAGCTCATCAACTAGTTTTGTTCCCAGGTAAAATGACACAACACGAAAAGTGTCACTTTTCAAAAAACTTATTTATCACGAATTCATAATTTTTTTTTAGAAGCAAAGTGTTACAAATGAAAAAAGTCATTTAGCTGGGAAAACAACAGGGATTTTTCCTTAAATTCAAAACGACACTTGTGCCCTCATGCTGTCAGTTTAAGAGTTATAGTTATAACGGTTTGATAGAAAAATTGTATTTTTTTTGCGATTCGTTCTGTATAGTTAACTCAAAATCGTCAAATTTTGACTTGTGTCAGTTTGCTTTTCAAGCGACGAATTGTGCGACGAAATTGATGAACACTTCCAACGATTGCTCTTACATACCGAAGTACGCTGGTTGTCGAAAGGTGCATGTTTAACGAGATTTAGAGTTTCTGGAAAGTAAAGATCCAGATTTAAAAGAAATCCTGATCAAATTGAAAGCCGACATCGCGTATTTGACAGATCGGTTCCAAAAATTCAATGACATTAACTTGCAGTTACAAGGGGACAGCTTAAATTTAATTAAAACAAAGAGTGTAATTTCGGCTTTTCTTGGAAAATTGAAATTTATGAAGCAAAATATTAGTCGGCGCGAATTCTCCCAGTTTCCAAACTTATCACAGGCAGAATGTCTTGATGAGGATATTCAGACTTACGTTCAGCATTTAAATGCCCTGCATGATGACTTTAAAAATATTTTAAAGATATTCTCACAATGGAAATACCGCCATGGATCATAAATCCATTTGATGAAACGGAAGTGTCGAATGTGTTATTACAAGAGGAGCTACTCGAGCTTAGCACCAATGAGGAGCTGAAGGCGAAATTTAAAAAAGGCTATCAAACATTTTGGCTGCAGGCAGAAATATTACAAAATATCCTGGGCTGTGGGAAATTGCGCGAAAACTTTTGATAGCGTTTCCCTCGTAATACCTTGTCAAAAAAAGTTTTAATGTCGTTACAAACTTATTAACAAAAAGCAGAAGCAGTATGAATATCACAGAACGGGGAGATTTGCGGTTATTCCTTACAAAACTGAAGCCAAATATTGATAATTTGCCGTCAATCCATCAAGTACATCCCACCCATTAAAATTATACTTTTTTTTATTGTTTTTGCTTTGTTGAAGTTATGATACGAATCGTATTATTTTAATAAATAGAACATAAAAAAATATACTATTTTTCTTTTTATTTTTACCGCTCCGAATTTAGGGTTGGAACTCAGCCGCGACGCAAATTTCTATATTAAACATAGGGGCGGGCTACAGTCCGCTTGGGCGAACTGTTGGATACCCTATTCTTATTCCTATCTCTCATAAGTGGGCGTGACAAAAGTCTAAGTATGGTTGAATTGTTAAGAACGCTCTACATATTTTGTTATATAACATTTAAAGGATTTTATCAAAAAAAACGCTCCCTAGCTCAAACTTGGGTGTTTCAATAAAATTGTTTTATTTTTGTTTATTGTGGGCGTGTCAGTAGGCGTATTTAAAAAAAATTAACACATGAGCATAAAGGGCCCCTAGAGAGTATATATTATAAATTTCAGCTCCCTAGCTCACTTTGAATTTTCAAAAAAAAAAAAAAAATAATTGTGGGCGGATTTTGAAAATATTTACACATGAGCATAAAGGGCCCATAGAGAGTATATATTATAAATTTCAGCTCCCTAGCTCAAACTTTGGATTTTCAAAAAAAAATGTTTTATTTATTTGTGGGCGTGTCAGTGGGCGGATTTTGAAATTTTTTTTATCCCAAACAGTTTTAGGAGTCATAGATAATATATAAAAAATTTCAGCTTTCTAGCTCAAAATTCGATTTTTTTCCAAAATTTTGTTTTTTTGATTTTGTGGGCGTGTCTGTGGGCGGATTTCAAAAATTCGTAAACTTGATTATTTCGGGACCCTAGAGAGTATATGGTTAAAATTTCAGCTCTCTAGGTCCAGTTTAAAGGCCTAATTTTTGCCGACGGACGGACGGACGGACGGACGGACGGACGGACATGGCTAGATCGACATTACTATCGATGCTGATCATAAATATAGTAACTTTTAGGGGTCTACGGGCAATATTAAGGTATGTTACAAACTATGCGTCAAAATTAATATACCCCTAGAATAGGGTATAAAAATGTAGCAACAGGGGGTCCACCGAAACCAGGTTAATTTTGAAAGTGGTCTACGAGAAAAAAAAAAGTTTGGGAACCTCTGGTCTAAAGAGACACTAAGTACATATATTTTAAGGACGTGTTGAGGTATGTGACATATATTTTATTTGTGACCAATGTCAACAAAATAATTCGAATGACTAGGAAGTTAGTATTATTACAGTTTCTAATACATATATACTTAAATACAATTTGGTGTTTTTATTTTTTATATGGTCAAATACTCGTAACTAGGTCTTGTTCTTTTCAGCCGTCTTCTGTTTAGCATTTCTTGTGTTGGGAGGGTGTTGATATCGCTGTTTGAGTGTGAATTTATTCTTGCTAAGTGCCGTTTACTCGTTTTGGATACTTCTTCCGCTGCCGTGAGAATTTGAAGATATCGTTGTTTGTAATATACCATTCAGTGTTAACTATTGTTCGTAGTATTTTACATTGTTATCGTTGGATTATGTCTGTGTTCGATTTCTTTGCTGTTCCCCAGATTTGAGCTCCATAAGTCCAGATTGGTTTAATGATAGCCTTATACGAGTATAATAGGATTTTGTTATTTATGGATAATGGTGAGTCTCGTTTAAGTAGCCAGTATAGTTGTCTGCATTTATTTTTCATTTGATTCCGCTTCTGTTGTATGTGGTGCTTCCAAATTAGCTTGCTCGTCGCCGGAGAATTGTTTTGTTCCATATGCCATTGACACTTTTTCGAGAAAAACGCATTTAAAGGTTTGCGTACTTGGTACTCCGAAGCTGTGTGATAGAATTTTTTTTTTTTATTTTTTTAACTTGAAGTTAGTCTTATAAAGAGTTCACTTACCAATTTTCAAAGTGTTTTGTCAAACCGTTAACAAGCTACGTTAATTAAGGTAAAAGTCTCCTTTTTTGACTTGTGTACCACCTCCTACATGTACCGTCAATGTTTGGCCTGATGTCGATTTGATAACAATTTGAACTCGTTTCATGTTATTCTTTCGATTTTTGTTGCATATTATATGCGAATATTTGTAACATTAAACTAAGAAATACGAAATCTCATGCCAAACAAATAAATCAGTTGGCATCAGTACAATTTGAATTTTCAAATTTGATACATTTTACCAAAGAATATATAATTACCAAGAAGACGCATCTCATACAAATGTTTGCACTGAAAATTTTTGTATGGCGGGTTCTGATATCACGACCCGCTCTCACAGCTTTTGCTATTGCTTTGCTTTATCAAGAACTTTTTAATCTTGCGCTCAGAGAATTTCAGAAAACAGTCCAACGAGCACACACATCGAAACAGTCATCCACAGGATAGTACGACTTACGATACCTGTTTATGCCTATAGACAGGTACACGCACATGTCCCAACAGAATAGTCTGCTTTCTGCATAACCGGTTCTTGATGAACGATGACGAGTATTGACGAAAGGCAAACGATCCCTCTGCACAGTGCCGATTTTTTCATTCGCTTCGTTGATGCACATGCAGATAGATTGGTGGTGACAATTTAATTTGAAATGAATGGAAAGAATTGTTTAAGATCTGGCATAAAATGCTGTATTACTGGTTGTAATATTTCAAGAAGGCAGAATCCAGAAGCAAAAATATTTAAATTTCCGCTACTGGATTCTCCTATGGGTCAAATTTGGAGAGAAAAATGCGGAATCTCTGAAAATAACTTTAAAAAAAAATTATTTATATGTGACCGTCACTTTCATTCGGAGGACATAGGAAGAAAAAAATTGAAAAATGGAGCTGTGCCGACAATAAATCTAAACATCTATGTAGACGAGCACTTTGAAACAGAGCATCTTAATTTATTTAACCTTGCAGAATTACCTAGAAGAAGGAATTCGTCGGAAACTTCTATGTCTGTAGAAGTTGTATGCACAAATTGTGAGAAATACAATAAATTAACTGCGTTTTACAGGAAAAAAAATATTTTTCTGGAAAAACAAATTAAAAAATTAAAAAAAAATCTTAAGGCAGCTCTGAATGGGGAAAAAAAAAATTGAACAAAAGGGTCCTAATAAAAGAACAATTACAGTAAGCACAATCAAAACTTATATCAACTCTCTGAATATAAGTGACCAATATAAAATATTTTGCAATTTACTCATAAGTACACGACCAAAAGAATACAGCCAAGAAGTCAAATGGCTTGCACAAAATATTTTTTATGTTTCCCAATCTACTTATTCATTTTTGAGAAATAAATTAAATTTGAATATGCCTCACATATCCACATTGCATCGATGGGCTCCTATTAAATTTCTTCAACCAGGATTCATAAATAACGCCTTTGAAGAATTGAAAAACAGAATTTTATCTATGGATGAAAGGGACAAAGGACACGTTGTTTTATTATATGATGAAATTGCAATCAAAAGGGAATTGAGGTACAACTCGAAATTAGATTTAATCGATGGGTTTGAAGATTTGGGCTACAAGCGAAATGGGAATTTTAGTAAGCAGGTTTGTGTTTTCATGGCAAGAGGATTATTCTCTAATTGGAAACTTATTTTCAATTACTTTGCGACACAAAACGGCTTATCAGGTGCTGATTTAAAAAAAATAATTCTTGAAAATGTGAAAATTCTTTCTGAAATTGGAATCACAATTCGGGCAGTAGTATGTGATCAAGGGTCTTCCAACAGAAAAGCATATAGCCTCTTAGGAGTTTCGGATGCGGAACCATACTTTTCAATTAATAACAGGAAAATCTTCTGCTTATATGATTTTCCACATCTCATTAAATCACTACGTAATTGTTTAATAAAGTCCGATCTCAATACCGCTGATGGCTTGGTAAGTTTTGAAGTTGTCAAGGAGCTTTGGCAGTTGGAGCAGAACACAAAAACGAAAATGTGCCCGAAACTTACAAGTCAGCATATATTTCCAACTGATTTCGATAAAATGAGAGTCAAATTTGCAACACAAGTTTTTAGCAGAACTGTAAAGGCAGCTATTCTTACAATTATAGATAGATGTGGTTTTAAGAACTGCTCAAACGAAGTTGCACTTTCTACAGCAAATTTTATATCTAAAATTGATCACCTTTTTGATTGTATGAATAGCGGTTCCTTGAATTCGGACAATTTCTATAGATCAGCTCTTAAAAAAAATAATTGTGCACATGAATTTTTAAAATCCTTCAAATTATATATTGCTCAAATTACTTTAGTTAAAAAAAACAAAACTGTATATTTTTTGAAAGGTATTGAACAAACAATAAACGGAGTGCTACAACTTACTGAAGAATTATTTAAAGATGATTCTGAGGAATTTTTTCTACTGACCAAACGCTTAAATCAAGATCCACTTGAAAATTTATTTGCAGTTGTTAGACAAAAAGGGGGAAACAATCAAAATCCGTCTTTATATGAATTCAATATAATAATTGCAAAAGTTATGGCCACTAATATAGTCCAATCCAGTTGCTTAAGCAATTGCGAAGAGGACAGCGACCCCATGCTAAACGTAGTTGGATTCGACGAAAATGTTTCTGTGTCCATGTCTATTCTAACTACTCACCATGAGCAGCAATGTAACAAAGAATTGACTGACCTCGATGTTCTAGAACAGTACCCTGATTTTTTTGTTGGTGACAATTTTGAAAGTTGTAGTTCCGAAATGACCATTGATTTGGTATCAATGAGGTATTTTATAGGCTACGTTGCTTTTAAAGCTGCACCCAAAATAGATTGTGAAATATGCAGTTCCAGGATTAAGAAAAGAGATGAAGTTATCAGCTCTCCTTCAGAACTTTTCTTATTCCAAAAAAATTACAGTCGGAACACTGATTTTGGAAACCTGAATGCACCTTCAGATGAATTTTTTGAAATAAGCAAGAAACACATTTTGTCATTTGATTCAATATATTCAGTTAGTCCTGAAATTAAAAACATTAAAGAAAATATAATTCAAAAATGCAAGAACGAAACTCCTGAATGGTTTTCCAATGACTTCTGCCTTGAACACAAATTAAAAATAGTTGATTTTTTGATTTTAGTCCTCTTAAGAAAAAAATGTTCCTGGGCAATTGACGAAATAAAGTCAAAGAGCAAGAAAAAAACTAAGATTTTAGTCGCATAGTTCCAAAAAGCCAATAAAAATCAATGAAGAACTAATTTGCGACGTTATGAATTTTTTAAATAAACTGCAATTTTTTTTTTTGTTAGAGAGTGTTAAGTTTTTTTTTCCAACCGTTTGCATGAAATTAATTTGAAAATAGCAAAGAGGATCACACTTTATAGTTAAGCTTCTTTTTTTTTAATAGGAGCAAACTACATTTTAGTATTTATTTTTTGTAATAACGTCTCAAATCTCAAATTCTGCTTAAGTTTAGTTACAACATTTTTCAGAACGTTGGTACTTAAACTGGGTATTTTCTTTAACAAATAACAATTTTTTTCTTTCAAAATAATATTTTCAACTGCAGTTTTGTAGCAAACTAGTGGACCCCAGCTTGCTTTGCTAGGCGTTAACATTTTATTTTTTTCAAACTACATACATATTTTGCTTCGTTGTGTCGAGGAGCTTCAATAAATGTTTTTCCACTAAGAATTTTCTATTTTTCCATTTGAAAAGCCATTCCGGAATAATTGCACACGAAATTCCATACAAAAAATAATCAATTTTCGATTTTTCCAATTTCCCGACTTTTCCGGAGGGTTTTCCCAAAATTTTCTTTCGTAAAAAACTTCTCCTGACAATTTTATTATTACGAACAACTGAAACAAATCGCAGTACATTATGCAGAAGTAATATTAGAGATTTCCATGGTGTATGGAATTATGTATGTATACGTGTGGATCGAGCATCGAGGTTGTATGAGAAAGAGCTTTTCTCTCAATTATTTTTCATTCGGCTCTTTTTCATTATTTAACAAAAGAGCTTTTTGTGTTCGATTTCATTTTCAAAGTCAGATAATACTTCTTGGTAATTCTATATTCTTTGATTTTACTCACTTGCCCTATCTCTGAACTAGGTACAGAAAATCATGCGGTAAACTGATCTGCACAGCTTCATGGAACACAAATTGACAGAATGCAGAACACTTTGCGGCAAGATTTTTACTCATGGAACACCAAATCTTGTACTTTTCTGATTTTTTCTGAACTTATCTGTGCAGCTAAGGTTCATTACACACATCTATTGAAACCATATGTATTCAATGATTGACTACTCGTACGTCTGCAACTATGTTTTGCATTTGCAGCACTATTCATCACCGCACCGAATTCATATCTTCATAATATCGAATATCTACACATCTGTAATGGAGGTGGAACAAACCAATACTAAAATTTTGTTTGCGATCAGTGTCCCACAGCCATAGCTTTTCTTTAACACTAGTGCACGTAGGACAATCAACTTGGTTAATATTTCCTGTATCTCTTGTCGCAGTGATATGCACGTGGAACAAGGCAATTCTCACAAAAAAAATGCGAAAAATTATATGGAAAATTTGTCCCAAACGCCAAAAAATGGTTTATGGCACAAAACAATTCTACACACTGTTGATTTTGGTGGATATGGCACAAAATCGATGGTCGATATCTCGGGATTGGAAAGACTTAGAGCAAATCGAATCACAGATTTAAAAAGAGCTGACGAAATTAAGTGGCGTATGGAACAAAACAATTCTCAGGCGACGTGCTGTCTAAATAGATTCCTAGATATTTGGCTACCGTGTCGATAAAGATGTCTTTGTTGGGGTGTGAATTTCGTTTTTATAGTAAATATAACCTGGACTGTTTTGTCTTCATTTATTTTAATGCGCCAGTCATCAAACCATTTGGAAGTGTCGTCTAGAATTGTTTGTAGTTTGTAAGCATTTTTGGTAGTAAAACAGTATGGTGTCATCAGCAAAAGTGGCGATCATCGATGTTGTCTGTGTTGGAAGAGGAATGTCTCTGGTGTAGAGATTGTACAATAGCGGTCCTGGTACACTGCCTTGTGGGACCCCAGCTCGTGATTTGTATAGTTTTGAGTGATCGTCTTTATACTTGACATAGAAATGTCCACATTTAAGTAGCTTTTAATCATTAGATAGAAGTCCGACGGTAGAAGGTTTTCTAGTTTTAGCAGTAGGCCAGTGTTCCATACGGTGTCGAACGCTTTAGCGACGTCAAGGAATACTCCTACACAGAATCTTTTCTCCTCCAAGTCAGTTGAGATTTTGTTAGTCACTCTGTGTATTTGTTGGATTGTCGAGTGTTGTCTTCGAAATCCGAACTGGTGGTTTGGTATTGCATTTAGCCTGTTCAATATGGGTGCCATACCGTCACATAATAGTCTCTCAAAGATTTTCGACAGGACAGGAAGCGGCTGTTTGGTCTGTACGATGTTGCTTTGGTTGCATCTTTTCCAAGTTTTGGTATAGCTATTATTTCGGCAACTTTCCATACTTTTGGAAATTGCGCTATATATGTATTTCGAAGATGTTGAAATGTTTTTATAGGTAGTTTGTTGAGTAATTTTCCGGTTATGAGGTGATATCCGGGCGCTTTTTTGTTGTCAACATTGTGCATTCGTTTTATTTCACTTATTGTTACGTTTTCAATTTTTAAGTTATTAGTCCTGTGGGGTTGTAGTTGTGGATTATTAGTTCCGTCATCATTTTGGGAATGTTTTCCACAAGTGTTCCGCTAGGGTGTTTGCTTTTTCATGATTTCCTCTGGCCCAGTTTCCATCTGTTTTCCTCAGAGGTGGATAGTGAATTATTTGGTTTTTATTTTTTTTGTTGTTGTTTTCCAGAGTGAGTAGTTTGTTTCAGAAATTGTAGTCAGGGTTTTTAAGTATTTTGAAGTTATTGTTTTGGTTTCTCCTTAGAGTTTCCTTTAGATTTTTGATTGCTTTGTCTAGTTTCTGTTTGTCTGCCGGTGCTCTTGTAAGCTGCCATCTTTTCCTTAGTTTCCTTTTTTCTTTTATTATTGTCTTAATGTGGTCTGGGGTAAAATTAACGTTTATTTTTGGTTTATTTTTTGGTGTTGTCCGGTACGCCGCATCGTTAATCATGTCATTGAAATAAATGATTGATCTTTCAATGTCTATGTGTGATTTCAGTGGTATATTAGTGTCTAAATTTAAGTCCAAGAATTTTTGGAATGCATCCCAGTCCGTTTTGTTGTTATAGAGATGAGGATTTTCCAGGGTGGGTGTGATGTTGTATGAATAATCTAGTATAACAGGCGAATGGTCGGATGAAAGTTCGAAACAGGATGTTATTTTTAGTTTGGAAAGACTGATGTTTTTTATTACACAGAAGTCAAGTAAGTCTGGCTTTTTCTTTGGGTCAGCTGGCCAGTATGTTGGTTCACCAGTGCTAATAAATTTGCAGTTTTTAGTTTTGAGGGCGCCTAACAGATTTGTCCCTTTCTTGTTTGTAATTCTGGATCCCCAATCCGTATGTTTGGGATTAAAGTCGCCTGCTAGTATGAATCCTTGTCCTAAGGTCCTTAAGTAGGTATCAAATTTGTTTGTGCTGATCGTGTGTTTGGGTGGGCAGTAGAGGGCGGAAAATCGTATTGGACCATTGTCGTCCTCCAGTTGTATTGTTGTGGATTGAATGTGTTCCGTCTTGTATTGATCAAGTTCATTCCGTTTTATTCGGTATCTGATGATAACCGCCGAGCCTCCATGCGCTGTACCGTCAGGCTGGTTTGTTGAGTAGATGCTGAAGCCAGGGATTAAATTCTATCAGATCCAATGGCATTATTTAGAGCTGACTGCAGACTGGTCCTCAGGCGACTCGATACATCTAAAACAAAAATACTTCGCAGGATCCAACACACTAGACGGATAGTGAAGGACATTTGATCCAAAAGAAATTGGCTGAAAGTGCACGCAAGCATGCGGGTGGCAATGGTGCAGTAGTAGTTTATTCGCTTACGGAATGGAAGGTCGTGCGTTCGAATCCCGGCCAAGTCCATTACTTTATACCGAATACATGAAATCGTTATCTCCCTAAGTAACTTAGACACCACCCGTGGAGAAAAACCCTACAACTGCACCCAGACACTTCTTTCCTATCTCTCTATTCTTTCTAATACCAAATAACTTACACGCAAAATAACTGCCTCGTCAGGAACGACCTCAGTATCAGTAACAGCCGTAAGGGGCTGCCCACAAGGGGGAGTACTTTCACCCCTTTTGTGGTCATTGGTCATCGATGACCTGCTACACAAGATGGGCAATTTGGGCTACACTACAATTGGGTACGCCGATGATATTGTCATCATAGTCAGGGGCAAAGACTCAATTGGAGTCACATCAAAAATCAAAAATGCTCTAAAGACAGCCATAGACTGGTGCATCAAGGAAAATCTTTCCATAAATCCCAGTAAAGCCGTCATCGTTCCTTTCACTAAAAGGAGGAAATTAGACCTAGGCCTAATCACAATAAACGACACGGTCGTAGAGTACTCCGACGAAGTCAAGTATCTTGGAGTAATGCTAGACAAGAGACATAACTGGAACTCTCACATAAATAACAAAATCACTAAAGCTAATAGAGCTTTATGGGCCTGTCGTCGCACATATGGCAGAACCTGGGGAATATCTCCAAAGATCGTCCACTGGATCTACACAGTCATGATAAGACCCATCATAACTTACGCCTCCATAGTATGGTGGACAAAATCCACACAAAAGGTCGCAATAGAGAAGCTCAAAAAGGTACAACGGCTTGCGTGCCTTGGTATCTCCGGAGCCATGCGAACCTGTCCAACAGCTGCCATAGAGGCAATAACAGGAATCACACCTCTCCACATATACATTCAAAAAGTGGCAATCCGCAGTGCAATAAGTCTAATACAGTTAAACGAGATAAGTCTTAATGATCACCCGGATCTAAAGACCCTTCTCGATGAACTACCAGAACTTAACATGAACTGCGCGGTGACAGACCGCATTCAAAAACCACTATGCTTCAACAAACGGTTCTCCACGGAGATCCCCAAGAGAGAAGCATGGGTTAGCAATAACCCACCAAACAGCCACAACGGCATAAAGTGGTATACGGATGGTTCTAAAATGGAAACGGCGGTAGGAGCGGAAATATACGGACCACACAAACGCTTTACGATACCCATGGGAAAAAGTCCCAGCGTATTTCAAGCAGATCTCCACGCCATTCAAGAATGCGCCAGCCATATTATTTTGTCTGGCATAAAAGGTGCAACCATCCATATTTTCACGGATAGTCAAGCAGCTATAAACGCCCTTAGCTCGTATACCATTGACTCCAAATCAGTCATGCACTGCTTCAATACCCTACAAACACTCGGAATAAGAAACAAGACCAAATTATGGTGGGTTCCAGGTCATGTCGGGGTAGAAGGTAACGAAAAGGCCGACGAACTGGCCAGAAAAGGTTCAGAAACACCTTTCATAGGTCCCGAACCTTTCTGCTGCACTCCTAGATCAGCAGCAACGGCAGCAATTAAAAGCTGGGAACATAGAAAATGTATCTATCTTTGGGAAAGCATCCCAGGTCTAAGACAGGCCAAACGAGCCATTCGGCTCTTCAATAAAAATGCCAGCAAATGTCTAAAACTAATCAGGCACGATATCAAAAACCTAGTAGGTTACCTTACTGGTCACCATGGTTTAAGATATCATCTACACAAAATGAGAATATCAGACTCTCCTGAGTGCCGACTCTGTCTTGAAGAGGACGAGTCAGCTGAACACATTTTATGTGAATGTCCAGCCCTTAATGGAATTAGAAAGAAGATCTTTTTCAGGGAGCAAATGAGCCCCGAGGACATAAAGAATTCTTCTACTGGTAAAATTGTCCGCTTTACACGGAAAGTGGAAATTCTACTAGTTTAAACTTTTCTGGCCCATACGGTACAAAAGATCTTTTAGGTCGAAGTACCCCCCCTTATAAATCGCCTTGGCGAGCCAGAAATTTAAAAAAAAAAAAAAAAAAAAAAAAAAAAAAACCTACACTGTGTTCCTTTAGCGTAAGCAAATTATAAAAAAAAGGCTGCTTAGAGTTTAATGACGGGTCTAATTTTTGAAGAAGATAAGAACTTTTAGATAAGCAAAATATTGTTAGGGAGGAAAGAGCTGAGACATATTGCCAAAAACCTTGTAGTAGGTAAGACCATTTTTTTTTTTTTATAATTTGCGTGCGCTAAAGGGTTTTTTTTTCTATAGTGACACAGTACCCTTATAATGGTAAAACCACAGCCCAGGCATGTTGTTTCTTGCTGCAAGTAGGCCCCAGCAAATGATTCATTGCCTATTTTTGGGTGCTGAAAGAATAGAAGGATAGGAAAGAAGTTGGGTGCGATGGGATTTTTTTTCTCCACAGGTGGTGCCTAAATTGTTTTAGAGAGATCTGTTTTTGTTGTGTGTATTCAATTTATAAAAATCATGGCACTGGTCGGGATTCGAACGCACGACCTGCCAATCACTTAGTGAATACACTACCATCGCACCATTGCCACCTGCTGCATCACGAAGAACGAAGGAGACTCTCCGAGGGATTTTCATTGTCCTAGTGGGAAGCGAGGAAGATTCTCGTATCCTTGTTCATGAAATTCTTGTTATGAAAACCGCTCAGCGGTTAAGAGTTATAGATGAGAAAATTCGGCAGCAATAGATGGGGGCATCAATGAACTTAGGGTGCATTAGCGTACAGCAGTAACCTGAAAACCAGGCTTACTGTTTAGTTAATTATTCGTAATGCCATAGGCAAGAACATAAGTCGCCAATCGTTTACAGATGAGCAGTAATACAACATATTCTACGAACTTGTGTTGGCACCAAGCCCACGACCGACGGGGGTCTTAAGATGCCCTGTGACTCGTTGTGAAGGCTCACATTGAGTGGATCCAGTCAAGTTCGAGCTTTGAAGCTATTTCTACATCTTGCACACAGAAGAAATCATAAGGCTACTTCAAGCCACAAACAAGTTCAAATTCGTGTCTTCCGTTTGCCTATGACGCACTTGTATTTATTTTCTTGCCAAACTACATACATATCTATGTACATGATTTCTTCGAGAATGTTCTACCACAAATTACAACTACAAATGGCAGGTTCGTCATTAAAAATGAATCAGCATGCACATTGATATTGTACCTACAGGGAACTCTTAACAGACTCACTTCAGACACGCTTTATGTTTCACAAGACATAAACTTTGTCATGATCCAAACCGAAGGGTGTCTGCTTTTGCATGCAGCCCAAATGCAATGTTTAAACCTGCAACAGTCACGAGCTAAAATATGCTTGCACCAAGGGAAAAATGGGGAAAAGTCAAACTAGACTGGAGGAAGAGTGAGCTGATAAACATACGACAACCAAACCTGGAACAAAAAAAGGAGTCAAACAATGCAGTGCACCAGAACAGAACGCATTTTGGTTAGTAAAGAGGGAAAGCACGGGTGAAAGCGCACTTGTGTGTACCTACTTTGCGAATCCAAGCCAAGGTTGTTGTACTCGTTCTATATAACAGACATTTGCTTGCCCATCCTGTGTCGCGCCCCGATGAAACGATAGGAAGCCCATCGTGTGTACTTTTTTTTGCATTTCTTTGCAAAAGTTAGGGTGGATCATAAAATTAAAATAAGCCCAACATAACGGGAGACACGGTAGACGGCGTTTAACCCGACCACATTTATACCTGAAAGAGGGAATTGTACATATGCACGAACGCGGGCGTATAGACAAAAAAAGGAAACGTAATTCAAAAGCATAAGAACCGAAAAAAGAAATTGTTTCCAACTGAGCTATTTGCCTTCGAAATGGATAGTATAATCCGTCCAGCATCAAGAGACACAGCTTTCCATGTAAACAACTGTTATTCTTATGGAGCTATGTGTCTCTTGATATTGGACAGACTATACACGTATGTGGCCATAATTATGCGCTTTGTTGCATTGGCAAAAATGTGTTTTTTTGCGAAATAAATTGCAAGCCTTGACGATTGAAGTGGGTTGAATGGATGGCGTATAGGATACACGGAGAAAAATTCTTGTTATTCTTCTTCGTCTACGGTCACCATTTGCCGTTAGGAGTAAGGGTCTTCTTGTTGGTTCGTCAAGTCCGAGGCTCGCACTGGAGTAGGTCTCTCGCAACTTAGAATACCGGCTAAGAATATATTTGCAGCGCCCCCGAAAAACAACGCTTTTCGTAAAAGGGGAATAAGGGACTAATTTGGGCAGTTTTACCATTCTTGTGAGTCAAGCGACACATTTAACAACTTTAAACCGTTTGCAAATGTGCATGGAAACCTGTGGTTTGATATTATTGTAAATCACCAGTGTCGTAAAATTGGGATTAAATTATTATCAACAATGGGACAATGCACGTGTCGAAATCTTCAAAAGATTGGCAGGTTTATAAACTCCTGGACCTCAAAAATGTAACACCAACAGCATTTGATTGGTCTCAGCTATAAAGTGATTCATGGCATAGCTCGGCCGCCGTTTGGGAAGAGGGAGCTGCGCTGGCTTTGCAATATTTGTACAGCTTACATCACTTGCTTAGCCTTATACTCTTTGTCCAGTTATAATGTGTCCTAGGTTTATAATATTCATTATTACAGCAGAATTCACGTCGCTGAGAATAAAGGAAAAAATGTTATCCGTAATCCACGGACTTATCTTACATCCTCTCTTAAATTCATACACATAATGAAAGGCACACATAAAAGAAACATAGGGACGGGCTACAGTCCGCTTGGGCGAACCTATATATAGTATGGCACTGCATTATATAGCATAAGTGGCAACGGTGCCCATGAAATCGTCTTGTCACAAACATCTATGGGGCATTTCATGCCTACAGGAGACCATTTTAAAAATGTATTCTGGAAATTGTTAAAGGAAATTTAAAATATATAATAAAACAAATAATTAACTTGAAACAACAAACATAAAAATATAAAAAAGACAATCAATTTGCAATAAATGCTTACCCATTTGATTGCTTGCTGTTGGCTCCATTTTTTTTTATCAAGTGCATCTGTCAAACGAGAGAATATTAATTTTATTCCACCTTTTTCTAGGAATAAAAAGAATGCATGCCATTTATTCCAGAATGAATAAAGAAGCAACGAAATGGCTCACTCGGAATATTCCGAATATTCCGAATGAATAAAGAAACACACTAAAAATGAACATAAACGATTTTGTTTAAACACTCGAATCAGTTTGAATTGAAATCAAATGAAGTAAAAATATAACTGTAATTGTCTTATGATTCTTGGCGTCACCCTTAAGATAGTCAATGCAAATAATCAAATGAATCCGACCTGTTGCGTGTGTGGTTTGTTCTCCCGCAAAGTTTAAAATGTAAAAACTGATTTTGCTAAAGTGGTTTTTGTGAGTTTAATATAATAAAATGTCTAATGAGGAAATTATTCAGTCTTATACGGTATAAATAATTGACCCTGGTGCTATGCATCCAGAATACAAAGGAGTGCGGGATCTACTCGAGGAGAAGACTTTACTTCCTGCTCTCTGTATTCATTTTTGTAAAAAAAAATAAACTGAAATGTCTTTTTTTTCAAATGTTTAATTAAAGCTTTTGTCGTTTTCATAGACTTTTTACAGTTTTCTTATTCAAGTCAGATTCATTTTGACATATTCGATTTTAACTTAAGAAGATTTAAATTTGTAATCATGGTAAAAGTTTAAGAACCGAGTGCAAATTTTGAGTGTAGATGTATCTACAACCAAAATGTGTTTATTAGGGTTTATAATGTAAAGGGTCTTTCATTAGCGACTTGAACTCTTCAAACGTTCACTGTGAACGCACCCTTAAAAATCAGCATTTTCATCATGATGAAGTACACGAAGGAACAACGTTTACAAATAATTAAAATTTACTACCGAAATTCCGAGTCGGTGGTCGCAACTTTAAGAGCGTTAACGCCAATTTTCGGCCGTAATTATCGATCCAGTAGACAAGTAATTCATAGTCTAGTGAACAAATTTGAGTCAGACTATTCGCTGTTTGATGTTCCCGTGCCAGTGAGACTACGTTTTGATCGAAACGTGGAAAATATTGTTGCCGTAGAGGCGTCCGTCGAAAACCAGCCAAATCAGTCAATTTCACGGCGTTCTCAAGAGTTGGGCTTCGCCCAGACCACATTATAGTGCGTAAGGATCTTGGCTTACACGCTTACAAGATCAAGCGGACTCAAGAACTAAACCCACTTGATCATATGAAGCGACGTACACTTTCGAATTGGGGTCTGTACATGATAGAAGAAAATGAAAAATTTCATCGCAAGATCATCCTCAGCGATGAAGCGCATTTTTGGTTAAACGGCTTCGTCAATAACCAAAATATGCGTTACTGGACAGGTGATAGTCCTCATGTGCTTCATGAAACAGCACTTCATTCGCAAAAAGTCACTGTTTGGCGCGGTTTTCATGCCGGTGGGTGGCGTCATTGGACCGTTTTTAAATGGTCGTCACGTTACGGTAAATGATATTCGCTACAGAGACATGTTGGAACGTTATTTCTCTTTGCGATTGCATGAATTAGACATCAGTGATATGTTTTTCCAACAAGACGATGCACCAGGCCACACAGCGGGTGCAACAATGGAGTTATTGTAGTCTCAGTTCATTGAACGTGTGATCTCGAGAAACGGACCCGTCTATTGGATACCGAGATCGTGTGTTCTAACGCCTCTATAGACTTTTTTTATGGGGCTACATTAAATCATTGGTCTACGTCAACTAGCCGGCGACGTTAGAGGAGCTCAGAGCCAATATTGAAAGAGAAATAGCGGACGTATCGGTCGAAATGTGCGGCCGAGTCATCGAAGATTGGGTTCAACGTATCGACCTGCATACGTTCCCGTGGTGGACATATAAATGAAATCGAATTCTAATTATAAATGTTTTGATAGTTATTCAAACCAATAAAGATATTTTTGAGATATCTCAAGCAGTTTGCATTTTATTTAAAAATGAAGTTGCCAAGTCTTTAATGAAAGTCGCACACCTTCCCCTAAATGCTAAGAAAAAAACCTGGTACACTTTTTTGTTTGATCACGCGAAGCATTATAAGCCCTCGTTCCCACATTTTGGTTGTAGATACATCGAAACTCAAGCTTGGCTTATACTTTTACCATGATGAAAAAGTTTGATATACATAAAAAGATTTACGCTTGGAATTACTATTATCTGTTTGAGAAAGCTGACGTTGAAACTATTTGTAAAAAATAGGTTTTCTCTATTTAACTCAAACACGGATTCAAAAAAATTAATATAACTCTGTTTAATAATAATAATAATATTTAGTTATTGTATATTACCCTGCGACCTGTTAGTCTATTGTGCCGGTGGTTGTGCCTCGGAGAGGTTCATGCCCTCTTTCAGAGCCCTTACTAGATACTTCTTTAAGAAGCGTGTAGGGGTATTGCTCTGATTTATTCTTGGCAGGTCACACTCCTTAGAGCACAGCGTCCAGTCCAGTTTCTTTGATGAATTTGAGAATGAGCTGCGGGTTCATGGTTTGTATGTCCTTGTCTGTTATTTGGTGCCTGCCCAAATATCTCATCCTGTTGTGGGCCAGTGCCCCACAGGATTCCAGTATGTGGTCTGGAGTTTCGGCGGTTTCACTGCAGAATCTGCAGATCCCGTCCTCCTATATGCACAATTTCCTAAGGTGCTCCTTGAGTCTGCAGTGCCCCGTGACTCAACTAGCACAAATGTCCAAAATGCACCAAAATATTTGCTGTATTTTTTGCACTTTCGTGATGTACATTTTAAATATAAAAAATATGCCACTTTTGAGTGCAGTTTTTTTACAATTAATTTCAATTCGGTGTATATAATACCGCGTTGTCGTTTATAATTTACGCCGCATGTTCACAAATTATACCGATTTTCGGTATATAAATTGTGCTAGTGGTAAACAAATTATTCTGGTTACTAGAACATAATATACCCCGGAAGTGTAAATAATAAACTAATAATTGGTTTAAATCATACACCTCGATGGTAAATAATTTACACCACATTTTGGTGTAAAATTATTCCCATGAGTGTGAAAAATACACGTTGATTCGATGAATAAAATATACTATTAGCGTACCAAAATCTGAAACATAATTTATTTTGAAATAAAATTTACACCGAAGTTTATTTTTTAAATTGGAAAGGATTAAATTTTACAACGAAGTTTACTTTCTGATCGGAAATGTATCTGAAAGATTTGTAATTGTTTCTATGATTCTAATTATTCACCTGCATTATATGGACGCAAGAAAATCATGAATTAGTATGAATGCGAGTGCCTAATTTAAACACGAAGCATATTCTGCCGCATGATTTTTGGTCCTACCCCGTCTAAAAATTGAGCGCCTCGTAAATATCCATTAATTAATAATTTCTAAAACGATTCGTGAAAATTATTTATTCGAAACCTAAAATTTGTTGGATGTTTTTTATTTTTTTTTAGAGACGTTATGTTAATAACGAAAATACCAAATGCGGTATATAATTAAGACGCTATAAAATTAAAATACTTAATCATTGTTTTCATTTAATATTTAAATTTTTTAATATCTCTTGAAAAATATGACCGTCGTCCAAAATACATGGTGTCTCAAAGTAACCGCCGCAACTTATGAAGCAATTTATTTACTTCCTTTTTGACTTAAAATAATTTTTATGATTTTTAGAATTATTTCTTTTAAACCCATTTTTCCAATTTTTAGGTTGTAGCTTATTTAGCTACAAACAAGGAATTCATTTTAATTTAGCCATATATGTATAATACTTTTGATGGTAAATTTTGGGAATATCTTTAACCGCATAGAAATATTTACATTGAAAAGGCAACAGATTACATTGAGTACCTATAAACTGAAGATGGTAAATGATACGACAAAGCAGTTCGCAAAAAACAACGCATATTTTTAGTCGATGCTCTTTGCCGATTCCCCATGTGCTCTTGGAAAATACATAACTGGTGAGAAAAAATCATACAAATATTTGCAGGTTAATGCTCTATTTAAAAATGTCGTCCATTTTTGAGACCGATATTTTAACTGGCTTTAACTTGGCAACACTGAAGCCGACTAATCTTGATTTTTTTTTCTTTTTTATTAAAACAAGAACAGGTAAGATTTTCTTTCCGCCATACAGCTTTTTTCTATTCGATTAACGATTTTCCCACAATTAACTATCGAACGTACTATTTTGCTAAATTAAAATGGCTTTTGTCTGCGGCGGTTACTGTGGGACACCCTGTATACGTATACTCTAACTCTTGAATTTGGAAAAAAATGCACCCGTTTTAAAGTACAAGAAGAAAAATACACCATTGTACAAAATATATCCAAAATTCCGCTTTCGGTACATTTCGGTGGTCACAAGGCATAACCGCCTAGGTCGGTTTTTTTGTACTTTTCAGGAGAGCAGTTTGAAGTATAAATTTTATGCTACAATCAGAAAATCGTTCTTTTAGTATAATTGTTTCACAAAGTTGAAGGTATTATAAGCCTTCGTAAATTGAGTTACAGTATTATGTCCCAAAATTTCCCATTCAAAGTTATTAACAAAAAGAACACTTAAGCTATTATTCCTTATTTAGTTTTGTAAATTCATAAAATCTAAGTCAAGATAGGCGGTTATTCCTTGCGAGTAAAACGAAACACAACAAAACTAACTGAACTTAGGTCCTTTTACCCTGCATAACTTTCAAAAAAAAAAAACTCTTAAGTTGAGTTAGGTCGTTATTCCTAGCCGATTTTTTTTAATTTCTTGAAAAACGTATTGACTTAGGTTGTTATCTACCATTTTGATAACTACCATGTTTAACAGAAAAAACTAGAGGAATGGTAAATATTAATTTTAAAAATACTATGTACTTATGCACAATAACGGAATTGAATTTATTCGTTGCAACCTAAGTTGATCGATGATCTTGTCGTGATAAATATACTTTTTTATGGTTTTTGATTAGATCTACTAAAAAGCCTGGGCTAGGTTAATTTATTCTTCCAAACGCAATAGTTGTATTAATTTAAGGTTATTCAGTTCAGCTCTAGAATTGAAAATAATAAAAAAAAAACGCAGCATATCAAGGTTTTCAACATAGAAACCATTTTAATTAGAAAGTATAATAGGAAACAAATTAATATGTTAATACAAATTTGGAAGTTAAAGGTGTAGCCAGTACTAAAATGAGAATAAAATTCGCTTTTATTATGAGCTTCAGCAAGACCTAAACATCTTCTTCGTTATCAGTTGTTTCTGTCAAATCAGGGTGAGTATTCAGTTCATCCATATTGGTGCGAAGGTTGTCGTAGAAATATGGAACTCGGGGTTGATGAACTGCTTCAGGAAAACTAAATCTCTTTTCTTCTCCTGCGAGATAGACGGAATTTCATCAATTTTTTTAATTTCGCATTCGGAAATAGAGGAAACGTTTTTTTTTCTATCTTAATGATCTTTAAAGGAGTAGCATTATCCAAAGATGTTTTGTAAAATACCTAATTAAGACATTTTGTGTAGCGTAGCCGTCTTACCGTATTCTACGTGAACCTTTCACCGTGTTCATTAAAATGTTTCCAATTAAATTTGATTTTATAGAGATCAGAAAAATTAAGAAAATCATCCGATTTCTTTTCTACAACTTCAATGTTATGGCCCACCGTGTTGACGAATTGGTACTAGTCTCGGCACTTCGATTTCCACATTTTCTGTTTTCTTTTTTTTCTTTCAATTAATGCATGGTCACGGTCACATTCCATGTGGGTCCTGGCTCGAGAAATTTATGGTCAACGTAGTCCAGATTTTGAGTGTAGAATACCTTAGCCAGAAACACAGCAGCGACAAATGAATTCTTGTTCTGTCCAGTGCACGAATCGCTATAAAAAGTAATTCGATTTGTATCTGCAGATATCGTGCTTAGGAGTTTATATAGACAGGACGATATTTCGTTTCCACCCCGACGAGCCATAGCTTCATGCCACATAAAACATTCAGCTTCGTTAGTATTTAGATCGTGGACGGTTAGATTAAAGATCCATAATTGACTTTTATAGAAACTAATAGAGTTTCTTAAGAACGGGGTCGGTAAGCATTACTGCAAATCGAAAGCAAACACCCTTATATCTCTAGAAGCCATGGCTTCTATTTTGTCATCTCTCTTCGCTGCATAAGCCATTTCAGCCTTGTATAAATGCATTGATTTTTTTTTCCATGAAAACAGTCTTTTTTTTCTTCATTTTGTGATATTTTAATTTTTAGGACAAATCCGTCACAAGTAGGTACTACATGTATCTACTTTTGGGGCCTTAAATTTAATAGCCATAGTCTTAAATATTTGTGAGTATTTTGAAAGGCTTAATGAATTTTCGAATTTTTCTTTATACAAAGCGTGCATAGAAGACAGACTAAGGCTAGCATGCAAATATTTTTTTGATGTATCGCGTCGGCTTTTTCTTTTTTTAAACAGGTCTTATTAATAGGACTTTCCATTATTTCGTAACTTAGACCAAAATAACTTATTATTATTGTTTGGTGTGATCAGCACGTTCTCTATTTGCGTTCCTCATTTTCAACAGAAAAATTCAATGCAGACTGACTGTCATAACTACTCAAAGATACATGGAAATGCGGATCTTTAACAGAATCATCAGAGTTATCCCATTCAGGCTATCACCGATTTCATCAATTAATTTTGGCTCAAATAGAAAAAGGCAATTTTTTTACACCTACACCTAAATCATTAAAATAATATGTTGAGATTTAGTTCACATACGTTAAAGATTAAATTCGACATTACTTTTAATAAATTCGGGATCAGAATAACTTGTTTGGGCTTTATTTTGTACATTAGGCTCATAATTTGGCAATATATCATATGAATGACAGTCTTCTTTCAACTCAATATTATTTGTGTTATTTTTTTCTTCATTGTTGATGTTAGCTTAATATAAGTTTAGTTTTAATTAGAAACAGTATTGCCAAATACTTAAAAGAAATTTTAATACCGATTATTAACGTTTTCACTTTGAGTCGGTCTTATTTCATAGCCCCTGACATTTTTTAGAATAACTTACAAAATTTAGCTTTAAATGTTTATTTTGTAAAATTAATGAATTAAACGTTTGTTTTGATTTACGTAAACAATTAATCAACAGAAATGATCTCTAGCAACTTTGCTAATTTATAATATATTTAGAAGTTTTCGGTAGATATTTTAAAGAAAATACATTTATTTCCAGTAGAATTTATCCATAATGGAAACGCAATAACTCTTTCGATAGGTTGTTAAGGCAAATATTTTATTAAATTTAGTCACAAATTTAGCCATTTGAAAAATGAAAATAGACTAAACCAGAAGTTTATTAAATATACAATAAGAGGATTCAATGGAATATGTATCGTCTAGACGATACTGAAACAGAATCCTTGTAAAGCTCCTCTATTGTTTTGAAACATGACATTTCACTAGAGCCGTAGAGTAATAGATTTATTTAAGGCACAAAGTTTTCACTTGCCAAAATTAATTTTATATATACGTTAATTTGTGAGCTTTTAATATTAGGTATCTCTCGCCTTGGATTTCTTTTCTGTTATAAAAAATAAAATAAAACATAATATTTTAATAAACCTTTGGCTTTTTGGCGTTCTGTTAGGATTTTGGCAACTTTTAAAATTTTTTCAGCACGAGATGATATTTTTATCACTTTAACTTCACTTCACTTTATTTGACTTGCGACTACACACAACGGCCTAACTGAAGTTATGACCCAGCTTTTCCAATATTTCTCCTGTAATTTATTTAGGAATAACAGCCTAAGTCGACTTTGGCAGTCATATTTATATAAATTCGGAATAAAAGCATAACTGCAAATAAGTTGTTCGGATTAAATTTTTCAAATTTGGAAAAACGGCCTAACTCGACTTTAGATGGTCGTCAAATAAAATCTAATTTTGGAATAACAGCCTAAGTCGAGTTAGGGAAATTAAATAACTGATTGCGATATGGAATAACAACCAAACTTAACTTAGTTTTTTTGGAAAAAAATTTGATTTTGATATTCTTCTCAATACGAATTCCTTATGTCGACTTAGGCTGCTATTCCAAATTACAAATTTTAAAAATAGAAAATGATGTGCAGCCAAACTCAAGTTAGGAAATTAACGTTATACAATTTTTATATTTACTCGAGTTAGGCTTTTATGGAAAAATTAAGCTGAGGTAAAAGTGACTTAGGCTGTTAGGTTTTTAGTCAATAACATCTTTAATTAGCATGATAAAAATATGAAAAAAATGATGGTAATAGAGTAAAGCATGCTTAACGCGATGGCATCAATAACTCGAATTCGACCTAACTCGAGTTAAGCGGTTATGATTTGTGGCCACAGATTTATTATGCGGGAAAATGTGCAAAATATTCCACCAATTTCAAAGAACAAGAAAAAAAAATACACCATTGTACAAAATATACACAATATTCTGCTTTCAGTAAATTTATTATGCGGGAAACTTTGCAAAATATACCCCAAGCAATAATAAAATGCACCATTGTGAAAAATATATCCAGTAATTTGTTGTAGTATGTTTATAATTTGCTGTAAATAGTGTAAGAAATATTCAAAACACAAACAGAATTATAATTAACATTGGAGTTCAAGAAAATAAGTATATTTATTTATTTATATTCAATAAATAAAGTGTATTAAGTACACCAAACTGAGCGCGTGGTGTATAGAATGGCGCATATTCAACCAATGAGTTTATTAAGTCCACCAAATAAAATACACAATGGACTAGATGTTCTGTCATATAAACTTATATTTTCAAAAAAAAATTTAATAAACAAAACAAACTAGGGAAGTTTTTTATCATGTCAATGCCTTGAATTTCCTTAGAGGGGTGTGGTAGAATAGCCTCGTTCTGGGAGTGAATAAATGACGGTCCTCATCGGTTTTGCTTATAAAATCAGAATGAGTTCTTGATCGATCAAATTCTCCAATGACATTACATTTTGTACAACCATTGTATGCGGTGTGTGTCTTGATGCCTGCAAAGTTCAAGAATATTAATTTAATTGAAGTCGAACTGGCTTTTGTACTTACATTTGATAAATGCCCGAGCTGGTGTGTCTGCAATAAACGCATTGACCTTGATCAATATTTTTGAGCCGTTTGCTAAATCGATTCCATTCGAAATTAGAGCATTGATTTCATTAACATGTTGTCTCAAAAAGATGGTGGCTTCGCATCATCGAAATAAATTTGCATTAGTCATTGGTCTAATTTCAGACATATGTTCATTAAAATTGCCCAAAATTGGAAATTGCTACTTCGGAATAGAGGTAATCCGTCAACATTGAAATTAAGAAGAACTTCCATATTTTGATTTAATTGACGAAATGCAATGCGTAAACAGTTTTCGATGCCGTAGTACCAAAATGAACCGGATCCCATTGTTTTTATATCAACACTCCATGGTGTATGGAGCAACGTACGTGCATCTTTCGGCAGTTCAGCTTTTCCTTCACCTCGCAATAGAAGAAGTAGCTCAGACAAAGCACAATATGTTATTTTATAATTAACAGCCCAATCAGCCAATTTAGACATAAAATCGATGTGTTCGTCCGAATTATCAATGACGCAATCTTCCGAAGACTTCCCGATTTATATTTTCCACAACCTCATCATTATCATCCAAATCGTTGTTCGAAATTGAGTCTAATAATATTTCATTTAGCTCTACTTTAATATTAGGTTCATTTAAAATAATATTTTCTCGCGATATTGAACAATTTGTAGAGTTTTTGTCCGGAATATATAAGTTGATGTTCGTCGTTTCAAACAAATTTTGACGATTTTGCTGAATGCTGGGTTTCACATTGTTCTTTAATTTTTTTAAAAAGTTTTTTTTCCTACGATACTACTTCAAATAATTATTAAACTTCGAGTTACAAATTTTTTTATTTGGTAAAGAAAAAAACACGTTTTAGTTTAGTGTATTTAATCTCCACAGGATTTAAATCTTACACCGAAAAATGGTTGCTCATTTAAAATAGTGTATTTTATCTACAAAATTTGGTGTACAAAATATCTCATCTTGGTTGATTTCAAAATTGGATTTTTTATGCGCCACTAATGGTATAATTTAATCCTATATTTAAAAAAAACAGCTGCTAATCGGTTTATTTCTTGCACCGAATTGGAACAGAAATGTTGAAATTTTGCACAGAAAAGGCAATGGTGTAATTTTTATACCGGTATATTTTATCAAATCAAATACACCAAAATATTAAAATTTTCTTCAGTTTTCTCAATTTTACACAAAAATTCAAGAAAATATACCAAATTATACACCAGTGTGCTACTTGAGGAGGAGGCCCTGAGGATTCTTAGGTTGTTTTTGTTAAGGCTGAAACAAGCTTTGAATCTCTTTTGGTTGTAGTTTCCTAAGAGTTTCTTTGCTTGCCTCAGACCTTGGAGGTTGAAAAAGGTTTTAGCCCTTGTTGCTTTCTGCAGTCTCCTGAACTCTTCGCGTAGAGTGTGTTCTGCTATCCCGCAGAACGGTTCAGGTCCTGTAAAGGGTTCCTCTGCGCCTTTTCTTGCCAGGGAGTCCGCTGCCTCATTGCCTGTAATGCCAACATGGCCAAGTACTCAGCAGATGGAAATTCTGTTATTCTTGCCTAAGTCTATTCAGTCCGTGTAGGCATTCCCACACGAGTTTTGACTTGATGACGTAGACTTCAAGAGCCTTTATGGCTGCTTTGCTGTCAGACATTATTGCTATGTTGCAATTCCTGTAGTTTTTCTCGATTTTGATTCGAAGGCACCTGTCTATGGCACATATTTCTGCCTGAAAGATGATGGTACATTTGCCCATGGATTCGTAGTGCTTAGGTCCTGGCCCAAACACTCCTGTACCAGTTCCCTCCTCGGTTCTCGACCCGTCCGTGTACCACTTTGTTGTGTGGTTGCTCAGTCCATAAGTTATAGATTCATAATTGTGTTTGAAAAAAATGAAGTAAATTAAAACAAAGAGAAATAACATTTAAGCTAAATAGAAAGATAAGTAAATTTAAACTCAATCATTTTTAAGTATTTCAACAATGAGTTAATAGGTGCCCCGCTATGTGACTCCATCTTTGATAATCTCCCTTTGACCACATGCAGGGGAACGAGGAGGCTTTTATCCACTCCCGCTCTTTGATGACGAAATGCTCCTCATTTTCTTGCCAGTCCATTTGTAAGCTCTTTGCCTCTTAAGGGCTATCTTAACTTTTCTCTCTTTTGTCATAACGTATCGTTGTGAAACAGGCTTCTTAGCAGACACTTGTAGAAAAAAAAACTTCAGGTCAAGACTAGATGCTGCTCCAGATATGCGTATACAACGTTCGGACCTAAAACTAAAATTTCAAACAATTATTGATAAATAGTGAAACAGTTTCATTCAACACATAACCTTTGTTCAAAGTCTTCTTCTTTAACGGCATGATTATAATCGGGATTAAAATGATATAACCCTTCCATTGCACTGCATCCCCACTGGTTTACCTGTAGGGTCCTCCATTGCGACCTCAATAAACATAGGCGGGTCTCCTGGTTTCGAATCAATTTTTTACTAAAGTCAATTATTGCATTTGTACAATCGCGCCCTGACTCTTTTTTTAGGATTTCGGGAAGTGCACGCACCGGTATTGATTATTGTTTGATCGTCACTTAACGACACCGGTGATCTCCAGTCGTGTCAACCCACGGACTTGCGTGCACACTTGCAAGACAGTTTTTAGATGCCTTATGCGGCACTAGGCTCACCTGAATGTTGAATTTGCCTAGAAGCGATTTCTCTCCTTAGTTTTTGGGGACGCTTTAGTGATATTCTTAACCCGTCCCTGCGCGGTAAATTAACTTTGTGTAATATATTCCCAACAAAGGTGTTTTCTCTCATTTAAAGTTGTAGGGCCTTTCTTTTGGTATCATTAAATGTCGGGTTCCATCAAGTCAAAGGTATTTATTGAGCGTTCCGTACGTTTTAAAATTTAAGATCCGCTGGACTAGTTGACCTCCTTCAATACTTTCGCCTTGATTTCGTGACAATTTTTATCCTCACACAAATTGAATACATTTCTTAGAAAATTTCCCTCACTGCAGAACGGGGCAAAAATCAACCCAGTAATCAAATTCTCTGCTTTTGCCTCAACTGCTATCCCTAAGGAATAATCTACCCACTTTCTGTGCAACTCACAAAGGATTACTCAACACAGTTCGTCCGCCCACTCACACTGCAGTCGGCCAAGTTGTTCGCCTCCATCTCTCCCCAGCCAATATGTGCAATGCATAGCGACATTGAACAAGGAAAGCAGACATACTCGCATAACACAAACTAAACAAAAAGAAACAACAAAAAAGGAACATAAAAATAAACTTTTCATCGCAACCTGCAACTGCGCACTGAAAAAGAGTCTACGATAGAATGGTTAATGGCCCCTTTCATCTTCCGTTTAAAGGACATCGCCCGCTGTCGCCCAGACTGCAACGCCCGTGTCAGTGGTATTGGCAATGTATTTGCGCTATGATTACATCTGCTCCCACCGCTCCTATATACCGCTCAAGCCCACTTTAGTTGCATACCATGCCAAGGGCTTGAGTATACGTCTGTACATAGCTGATTCTGTTTTTAATACCCTATCGACCATGATTCCGTCGTCGTCGACAACAGAATAACACCACTGGTAGGAATTCAATTAGCAGCGCGGATATATACAAACCCTCGCTCTATATACTCCACTTCCAGTATCACATTCGTCAAATGCCCCCTTAAACCTAAAACTGAATTTCACCCATTCCCATGGCATGCTCTGCGAATGTCAATGGCATCGGTATGGATATGGAAGTGCAATCCCAACCGATTGGGAGGGAGTTCTTCATTAAATACTCAGCTCCAGATTCTTCCACCCCCCTTGCTCGACCCACACAGCTCTGGTGGCGGTGGATGATGACACTAGAACTCAGGAGCAAGTTCTGGATACATAACCTATATGCACAGTTGATATTACCATCGCACAGCCGTAGAACAACACACTGAGCGCACATAGACGAGTAAACGAGTTGCAAGGTCAACGAACGCTCGACGCTATAATGGAACACTATAATATCCATATAACATCGCACACTTGGACTGGGTTGGATTGGTTTAACTTGGTACTGGTGCTGAGCGGTGCGGTGCGCATAAAATTGTTTTCCATGTACTCTCTCGCACATGGGTAGTTTAGCAAGGGGGGAGGGGGAGATGTTTCGTAATTTCATGTTGGGATGGGTCGGGAATATTCCGCGCCAGAAAAATGTATTTCCATCCAACTTCAGGCTTGGGTAGTTCCTCTTTCGTCTGACTGTTCTGGAGAGCATGTCGATTCGGCAGAGGGTGAAACCGACACAATGGCAGTATATGTCTGCCAATGTAGGAAATGTGCTCTGGTGAGAGTGTATTTATTTAGTTCAATGCGACATTGAAGCAGGGAGGGTGGGTGTAATTATAAATGTGGACTGTGTTGTGTGCTGTGCACGTGGTGCTGGAGGAGGGCGGTGGTGGTGGTGGTATACTCGTGCGATTATGCTTTTAGAGTTCAATGTTACTGCCAATAGGCGGGGGTATTTAATGTACAACAACGACAGAAAATAGTTTGTAAATTTGCTTTTCATTGGTGGTGGCCCATGACAGTGGTGGTTGGAAAAGGTAGACCAGATTGATATGTATATTTTTATAACTTTTTGATTTATAACTGAGGCACATGTGATTATGCGAGGGGCCGTTGAGATTGCTCCAAATCATAGACCCGTGCAAAAAATGTGAGTGTAACCATAAATCCCCAAAGAGGGTTACCTGTTTTTCGAGGGTCAATGAAAGACCCTAAAATCTCCTATCGGTGAATATATGTGAAACATAGAAATGACATAACATGTCGTTTAATTATAACAGTGCTACCTACCCAGAGATGGCTGAAATGACATTTTTTGGCTGAACGTTTGCTACTGGCTGAGGTAGTTACGTGAGGCAGATTACTCTGCCATCCCTGCTTTCAACTCTTAAATTTAGTTTGCTTCTTACTTACCAGTGAAAAAGATGGCGGCTCCGTTAAAGTACTCTAACTGAGAAATTGTACGTGAGCTTCCAAAGTCGACTATCTCATTATACCTACCTCATCTGTGGCCCTGATTCTGGGTGAGAGTTTGTACTGCTAGAAATACAAAGATAGCTGCCCAACCATTAAAAACAAAATGGCGACCAGCACCAGATCCGAGACCGTCAACGTACAACGATATGCGAGTATTCACAATGAGCCTGCGAACACTGTCCACTCCTACTCAAAAACAGGTAATTGGCAGTGTAATTACATAATCATTTGTCAATTGCTGAGTAATCGAAATAAGATATTCTAACTACAATAATTATACAATGAGTTACAGAAAAAGTGGTTCACTTTGAAATTTTGTAATATTTTGAAGTAAGTAAAAAAAATGTTTTTTTAATGCTGTTTTGCTTATTAACATAAAAATAAGTAATTCATGCAACAAAAAAAATAACAAATAGCAACAACTTAAAAATTAAACATAAAATAAGAAAAAATTACCAAAATTTTAAAACTTAACTTTTCACATTTTTTTTTTATTTTTTTTTACGAGTTTTTGTTTTTTTAATAGGGAGTATATCCCCCCGGAACAAAGCTTTTATTCGCCTGGGCATACCTTGAATAAGGTCTGTTGCGATTATCCCATTCCTCGATCAGAGCAGATGTCAGAAAACTAAGGGCAGGTCGCTTCTTAATCAATTTTCCCAGCACGTCCCAAACGTGTTCGATGGGATTATCCATCACACCGATATCCACTGCTTGTAAGTAATAGGAAGCGCACCTAGCAACGTGTGGTCTAGCATTGTCCTACATTTGCAGGAAGTTTTCTCCAATAAATGGTGCGAATGGAACGACATATTCCTCCAGAACGTTGTTGATGTAATAACTGGTGTTCGCCGGTCCTTCCACGATGCACAGCTCTGTTTTTTCCGCGCATGGAACTTCCTGCCCACACCATGGCTCAACCTCCCCAAAAAAGTTCCCGATGGGCAACTGTTGCCGAAGAGTATATCTCACCTGACCATCTACACACTCTGCTACGTTCATCTGGTGAGCGCAGGCAAAACCTGGACTCATCAGTGAAAAGAACTCTATTCCAGTCGTCCTCGGTCCAATCTTGGTGTACTGTGAGTACACGAGCAGGTCTTCTTGCTCTCAGGCCATTCTCCACTAATCGCGCCCCACCGTTTGAGCATTCACAGCTGTCACTCTAACGGATCGAAGTCTGTGAGACAGCTTAAACGCTGTTTGATACCGATCTCGATGGCTTTGAAGCACCAAATATCGATCATCCCTTGCAGATGTTGCTATTGGGCCTAGACGCCGGGTGAAGGAGTTGGTTTTCCTCTACCTTTTAATGGCTCTTGTTACCGTCGTCGCCGGTTTTCCAATCTTAGCACCAGCATACCGCACACTTCGTCCATTCTAAATAAAAGCCAGCGCCCTGGCGACTTCTTCCCCGTTATTTGCATATTTTTTCGCAAAAATTTCTAAAAACCTAATAAAAAAAAAACAAATTAAAATAAACTCATAACAATAAATTTATTAAAACATAATATATTACGGGATCGCGGAAGCCAAAATTGGTATAACTCGCATCTAGTATTAAAAAAGGTTTAAATGCGGTTCTCCTCAATATGATGCACGTATCGCAAGAAAAATATAAAGAAATTATGCAAACAGACACACAAATATACCGTTTTACTAAAAAATATTTATAATATCCATACTAATATTATAAATGCAAAAGTAACTCTGTCTGTATGTCTCGCTTTAACGCCAAAACTAATGAACCGATTTAAATGAAATTTGATACACAGATAGTCTAGAGCCTGAGAATGGACATAAGCTACTTTTTACCGCGGGAAAATGCTTCATTTTCCATGTCCAGAAGCGGAGATCTAAGCTGATATCTAAGAAAAGTTGTAACTCTCGAATGCTTTGGAATGACTCATTCAATTATGTACAAAGATTTTAAGATATAAATCATCTTTGTAGGTTATCCTGAAGTTGAACAATAAGCATTAAACTATAAATTTTATACAATTCAAAAAAGTAAAATGTTCGATTGAAGCTAGATCGTTGGATTTTAGCAGCGTTGAGTGGAGGAAAATTTGTGTGTGTGCGGCACAAATCTGTTTCTCTACCTGTACCTTTTGTGCAATGTGCTTTTTCTTTCCTTTTTGTATGCACCTTTTGCAGTTTGTGTTGTTTTTTTTATGGCGCATGGCCATGAGATTTAGAAAGATAGGGTATAAAATGTAAACGAGATTAAGAGGGAGTCACACTCTGAGTATATCCATATAATGAGTAGGGACACTCTCGACGTTTTCAGTTATTATCAGCAAGTATTTATACCCTATTCTAGGGGTATATTAATTTTGACGCATAGTTTGTAACATACCTTAATATTGCCCGTAGACCCCTAAAAGTTACTATATTTATGATCAGCATCGATAGTAATGTCGATCTAGCCATGTCCGTCCGTCGGCAAAAATTAGGCCTTTAAACTGGACCTAGAGAGCTGAAATTTTAACCATATACTCTCTAGGGTCCCGAAATAATCAAGTTTAAGAATTTTTGAAATCCGCCCACAGACACGCCCACAAACTCAAAAAAACAAAATTTTGGAAAAAATCGAATTTCGAGCTAGAGAGCTGCATTTTTTTATATATGATCTTTGGCCCATAAAACTGCTTGGGACATAAAATTTTCAAAATCCGCCCACTGACACGCCCACAATTAAATAAAACAAATTTTGGGAAAAATTGAATTTTGAGCTAGAAAGCTGAAATTTTTTATATATGATCTTTGGCCCATAAAACTGCTTGGGACATAAAATTTTCAAAATCCGCCCACTGACACGCCCACAATTAAATAAAATATTTTTTTTGAAAAACCAAAATTTGAGCTAGGGAGCTGAAATTTTTAATATATACTCTCTAGGGGCCCTTTATGCTCATGTGTAAATATTTTCAAAATCCGCCTACTGACACGCCCACAATTTTTTATTTTTTATTTTTGAAAGTCCAAAGTTTGAGCTAGGGAGCTGAAATTTATAGTATATACTCTCTAGGTGCCCTTTATGCTCATACTTAATTTTTTTTTAAATCCGCCTACTGACACGCCCACAATTAAATAAAACAATTTTATTGAAAAACCAAAGTTTGAGCTAGGGAGCGTTTTTATTTACAAAAGCTTAGTTTTTTCGACAAAATCCTTTAAATTTTTGTCACGCCCACTTATGAGATATAGGAATAAGAATAGGGTATCCAACAGTTCGCCCAAGCGGAATGTAGCCCGCCCCTATGTTTATACCCTATTCTAGGGGTATATTAATTTTGACGCATAGTTTGTAACTTACCTTAATATTGCCCGTAGACCCCTAAAAGTTACTATATTTATGATCAGCATCGATAGTAATGTCGACCTAGCCATGTCCGTCCGTCCGTCCGTCCGTCCGTCCGTCCGTCGGCAAAAATTAGGCCTTTAAACTGGACCTAGAGAGCTGAAATTTTAACCATATACTCTCTAGGGTCCCGAAATAATCAAGTTTAAGAATTTTTGAAATCCGCCCACAGACACGCCCACAAACTCAAAAAAAACAAAATTTTGGAAAAAATCGAATTTTGAGCTAGAGAGCTGAAATTTTTTATATATGATCTATGGCCCATAAAACTGATTGAGACATAAAATTTTCAAAATCCGCCCACTGACACGCCCACAATTAAATAAAACAAATTTTGGGAAAAATTGAATTTTGAGCTAGAAAGCTGAAATTTTTTATATATGATCTTTGGCCCATAAAACTGCTT
Organism: Portevinia maculata; assembly: GCA_949715645.1. Lineage (NCBI taxonomy): Eukaryota > Metazoa > Arthropoda > Insecta > Diptera > Syrphidae > Portevinia > Portevinia maculata. The sequence continues at coordinate 191,086,492 of OX454527.1, read as the reverse complement.
GGGACATAAAATTTTCAAAATCCGCCCACTGACACGCCCACAATTAAATAAAATATTTTTTTTTAAAAACCAAAATTTGAGCTAGGGAGCTGAAATTTTTAATATATACTCTCTAGGGGCCCTTTATGCTCATGTGTAAATATTTTCAAAATCCGCCTACTGACACGCCCACAATTATTTTTATTTTATTTTTGAAAGTCCAAAGTTTGAGCTAGGGAGCTGAAATTTATAGTATATACTCTCTAGGTGCCCTTTATGCTCATACTTAAATTTTTTTAAATCCGCCTACTGACACGCCCACAATTAAATAAAACAATTTTATTGAAAAACCAAAGTTTGAGCTAGGGAGCGTTTTTATTTACAAAAGCTTAGTTTTTTCGATAAAATCCTTTAAATTTTTGTCACGCCCACTTATGAGATATAGGAATAAGAATAGGGTATCCAACAGTTCGCCCAAGCGGACTGTAGCCCGCCCCTATGTTTTATTTTAAATTTGAGAAGTGGCAGACTTTCGAAGCAAGGCGAGCACGGGACAGCTAGTATATATATAAAATGATAACAACACATCAAAAAGTATTACTACGCCACTTTTTTTGTAACTCAGTGTATTTAATTTGTAATGTGATTTGCGCCAAAGTAATTCCATTCCAATGTAATTAAATCTGTAATATAAAATGAATAATTTAAAATTAAATGGAAACAATGTAATTAATTCTGCAATTAGTAATCAAAGAAAAAAAAGTATTGATTTTTAAAAATTAACGGACATTTATGTATTCAGAATATGTCTACGGCAAAATAAACATTTTAAAATATGAGTCCGGGAGATTAATTATAGCCACTACTGACATTCAATTGCGTTGAAGATTACACTCCAATTACATGTCGATTGTAATTACATTACCAATTAGTTGAAGCTGATGGCCGCGGTAGAGACTGAGAGAGAGAGAGAATGATGACAAAAAATAAACATCATACCAGTATGCCTAAAGACGACACAAAACTTACATGAAAGGGGTCTTTCATTAAGGACTTGACAACTTCTTTTTTAAATAAAATGCAAACTACTTCAGATATATCAAAAATATCTTTATTGTCTTGAATTACTATCAAAACATTTATTAATGGACTTTCGACTTTGTTCATATGTTAGCGACGGGAACGTATGCAGCGGTCGATACGTTGAATCCAATCTTCGATGCCTCATAAAAAAAAGTCTGGAGGCATTAAATCACATGATCTCGGCGACCAATAGACGGGTCCGTTTCTCGAGATAACACGTTCACCGAACTCAGACTAAAATAACTCGATTGTTGCAAATGCTGTGTGGGTTGTGGCACCGTCTTGTTGAAACCACATATCAGTGATGTCCAATTGATGCAATTATTACCGTTTACCATTTACAGTGACTTTTTGCGGCTGAAGTGCTATTTCATGAAGCACATGAGGACTCTCACCTGTCCAGTAACTCATATTTTGCTTATTGACGAAGCGGTTTAACCAAAAATGCGCTTCATCGCTAAATATGATTTTGTGATTCTTCATTTTCTTCCATCATGTCCAGAGCCGAATTCGAGAACGTTCGTCGCTTCATATGATCAAGTGGCTATAATTCTTGAGTCCGCTTGATCTTGTAAGGGTGTAGGCCAAGAGAGCCATAATGTGGTCTGGGAGAGGCACAATTCTTGAGAACGCCGTAAAATTGACAGATTTGGCTGGTTTGCGACGGACGCCTCTACGGCAGTAATATTCTCCACACTTCGGGCAAAACGTAGTCTCACTGGCACGGAAACATCAACCAGCGAATATTCTGACTCAAATTTTTTTCACTAGACTATGAATTACTTGTCTACTGGGACGAGAATTACGGCCGCAAATTGGCGTTAACGCTCTTAAAGTTGCGACCACCGACTCGGAAATTTGGTAGTAAAATTTAATTATTTGTAAACGTTTCTCCTTCGTGCTCTTCAGCATGGTAAAAATGTTGATTTTACTGAATTTTGACATTGACAGTTTGGTAATCGGTTTAAGGGTGCGTTCACACTGAAAGTTTAAAGTTGTCAAGTCCCTAGTGAAAGACCTTTTATATAAAATAATGCCATATGATTGACACCGTTGTGATACACATTTTGGGTAACATTTGCCTTTGGGACACATTCGGCATAGCTTTTTTCACTTAAAACGCCAGTGTGTTAGACAAATTCTTTGAAATTTTACTGTTCTAGCTAGTTTTCAAACAAAGTTACAAGCGGTTGTGTGTTTTCTTGCTGCTGGCTATGGTTTTCCTCTTCAAGTTAGTAAGCAGTTTTTATTGTTAATTTTGTGTAAATAAAGGAAATATTTTCAAAAAAGTGTTATGGAGCGATCGTTTTTTAGTTAAACAACCCAAATATGTTCCATTTTCATTACTTTTTGTAAAATAAGTTGACAAAAGAAAATTTGAGATATCGGGACACATTCAAAACCCTGTGTCGTAGTGACAAAATCTGTTAAAAACTTATATTACAGCCATTTTTTATTTCTTTTAGCGTATATGGTTCCAAATCACAAGAAAAACACTGCAATAAAAAACATGGTGAAGAATCTTTAACTTCAACTTCTGTAAAGCATGGTATCGTTACGTTACGTTTCTTACTGTATTTTGTTTTCTGTTTTATTTATAAAATGAAATTGAAATAATTATATTCTTGCACTTTGATGTAAAAAACTGCTGTGCCGGAAGTGCCGCTGCAGGAGCAACAAGTGGAGCCAGCCCTTATCGCGTTTGAAAGCGCCTTCGGGTTGTGTGAGTTCTTTTTCGGCGATTGTTCATTGCATTTGGGTGTTTTTTTAGTTAAGCTTTGTTGTAAAGGGTCTTTCATTTCAACTTCAGACTTTTAGTGTGAACGCACCCTTATTTAGTAAAATCAACATTTTTATCATGGGGAAGTACACAAAGAACAACGTTTGGAAACAGATAAAATTTACAACAGAAATTACGAGTCGGTGGTCGCAACTTTAAGAGCGTTAACGCCAATTTTTGGCCTAAATTCTCGGCGGTTTTCATGCCAGTTTCGTCATTGGGCCGTTTTTCTTCGTCGATGAAAATGACCGCCACGTTACGGTAAATAGTATTCGCTACAGAGACATGCTGGAACGTTATTTCTTTGAGCAATTGCATAAATTGGACATCAGTCATATGTGGTTCCAACAAGACGATGGTACAAGCCACACAGCGGATGCAACAATCGAGTTATTGAAGCCTCAGTTCGGTGACCGTGTTATCTCGAGAAACGGACCCGTCTATTGGCTGCCGAGATCGTGTGACCTAGACCTTTTTTATGTTGCCTCATTAAATCATTGGTCTATGCCAACAGGCCGGCGACATTAGGGGAGCGCAGAGCCAATATTGAACGAGAAATAGGGGCCGTACCGGTCAAAATATCCGGACGAGTCATCGAAGATTGGCTTCAACATATCGACCGCTGCAACGTTCCCGTGGTGGATATATGAGCGAAGTCGAATTCCATTCATAAATGTTTTGGTAGTAATTCAAGCCAATATCATTTTTTTCAGATATCTCAAGTAGTTTGCATTTTATTTAAAAAACAAGTTGTCAAGTGCTTAATGAAAGGCGCTTTAGTATAGAATTATTGTCATGAGCAACTTTTCAAATTCGTCATTCGAAACCGGCCGGCGGGCGTAAGCCTGTAGTTCGCTTTAATTTGTAAACGAACCCCCTTAGAACCTAGACTTAAGGCACCGTTTAGCCCAACAAATATTTATTATGCAAATGCTGGGTTTCAAAAACACGTATACCAACTGGGGCTAACCGGCAGCAAAACAATATTAACCGAAGATCAAAGAGCCTTACTTAACTAATCGTTCTTATTATCTCGTTGAAGCTTATGAGGATTGAGGTCGGATTTACATTTGTGTGACAATTATCGCAACAAATTCGTTTGGGTCAAGAAGATTTGACATTTTAATACGTTTTCCCTTCTCCAATTTTCTCTGAACTTGTATTCAAAAGAAATCTTTGTCGTGTCTCTGCGCTGCTTACACCGCACCGTCTCTTCATTCCATCCAGGAAGTTTCTGAAATTCCCAACTTCGCAAATCCTTACGTCCACGACGCCTGCTTTTTTTGGGATATACATACAAAAAGAAATAAAAAAATATACAAGGCTGAGAATGGGACATACCAACACCACCCACAAGCACCCAATCACCAAAGAACCTCCTCCACTTTGCGAATTTTGTGGCGAAAGGGCAGCATTTACTGTAACACACATGCTTCAGTGCACCAATATTGATTCGATTTCCAAAACCATTTCCGGAAAAGGCCTTCAAGAACTATTAACAGTTATATCCTACACCAATATAAAACATGTTAATGAAATTATTTTAAAATTAGGATTATTAGTTTGATTTAGTTTATAATTATTTAGCTCAAAGCCCTAGTAGGTAAAGCTCAATTCTTTAATTATTGTTTATGTAATTTATTTATGTATCAATAAAGTTGTAATAATAATAATAATAATTTAAAAAAGGAGTTGTAAAGTCCAATGGAAGACCCTTTATTATACATACAACTTAAAGGGGAAACAGCAAGATGTCTTATCTTTAAATTAAGTATCTTAAATTATGTAACAAGTATGATTTTAAATTATAAAAAGTAAAAAGTGAAAAACTAACATAAACAATTTTCAGATTTTTTAACTTAATTTTAAACTAACGCTTTACAAACTTAACATTTATATAATTGTTAGCTCTGATTTGACAATGCTAAATATTCCCTTATGTTGGCCTTGTAATACTCTTTGATGTTAAAGTATTGATTTTGGGTACTAGTACCAAATCGGCCAAAACGTAAGACGGAACGATCAACCCGATGCATATTTTCAACAATATAAGAACTTGTAAAAGTTGTAAGCCCTAGTAGCTAGCGCTGTATTTTATAATCTTTATACTGAACATTTATGTTAGTGTAATAAATATAAATATGTAATGTGAATAATTAGAAGAAATGGTTTACCGTTTTTTTTCAACATTTTCTCGTTCTTGAGTTATATTTTGCCGCCTCCACTGTATATCTCTATACCTACATCTGTTTCTTCTACTTTATTCTCGAAGCCCTCCCTGAGTAAATGTTGAAGAAGAAAAAAACGGCACTGTATCTTATTTATATCTTTGGCAATAGCAAATCGTGCTTAAAATTAGACGTGTACTTTACGACGAGAATGTACTCGAGGTTCCTGAACTTAATTTTGCACTAACAAAAATAAAGCCAAGAACAGAGTTCTTTTCATATCCATGGCCAGATAGGCAAGGGATGGAATGGCATTGGCTTTGGCAGCCTTCCATCCCGAACCCGGCCGCCGTCAGCCTGTCTCTGCCCATTTATTGGGGCTTTGGCAATGACTCCACGTTAATGCATAACACAAATACTCGCAAGCTCGCTCACATTGACAAAGTCAAAAACGGTATTTCTATTTCTGCACAGCAAATGGTGGAGTACGACAAGACAGAAACTCAGCAAAGCGCAGCAAAAAAGGATTTGCAAACACATAAGGAGTCGCTACTACGACGATGAAGTATAAGGATGAGGTGCACTGTACATATTGCATTGCATACATAAGGAGGACATGTCTCACCAGTTGGGGGTTCAGGTCGCATAAGAAAATGCTATTGCAAGGGATGAAATTATACCAAAAGGGATTTGTACTCAATTTTGGGGATAGGGTGGGCCCCTTAGTTTAAACTGAAAAACCGTCGGTTTGTGGGGGAGCATTTATAGCTTTTGCCGGAAGAGGGATAACAAGCAAGGGTGGTGTCTGCGTTCACCATACTCGCATTGTAATTTTGGCAAAAACGTTTATAGAGAGGCTACAAATTCCATTAGAGTATATCATGCGATGCCCTATCATTTGAAATGATTGTAGCTGTCAGGTCATGGGCTATAATCATGTGTAAAATGATATCGGATACTTGTATAAAATTGTAGTCATCAAAGGACTGAGTATCTGAACATCCATTTGCGTTAACATTGAAACTTAAGATGACGAACTCTTATAGGTGCGCAGCAACATCACGGGTCCGTGATTTGGACCTAATGTATTATAAACCTCACACTTCACTGCACTCGTACTTAGGGTTGCCAGTTTGCAAATATAACATATCAGGGTAACATTTTGAATTTCCGGGACTCGTCTGGACATCTTCACATTTCACAAATCCGCGGTTTAGTAAAATGTTTTTTTTGCAATGATATTAACGAGGAATGCAGTTGCCTAAGAGTTTTTTGGCTAAGAGAGAATACAATTTGAATGAGCTCTTTCCGGCACCTTACGCATACTAGATATCTTTAATCAGAGCTACTTTGAGTAAGTTTTACATAGGACTGCAAACAAGTTATAGCCCGGAGTAAAGGAGGAACCTAAGCCCCTTAGCTTGCAAAACATCCAACCTCCCTGCAGCATTTGACCAGCTTCCTCTAGTATTCTCCTAGAAAACTCCTACAAATCCTTTCACAGTATGTATGTTATGTCTTCCTCGGCTTGCAGATCCTCACAGAGTCTGCATGTATCCAAGTCTAACAGTCTTGGCCACCAATCTTGCTTCTTTGGGAGGCAATATCCCGACATAATCAAAGCCACTGTTCTAAGCTGTTCCCTACTCAATTTGAGAATTTTCCCAAATATTTTGTTTGTCCAAATACGGCCAAAGCGCTTCAGACACCCAATACATAAATAGATTTTCCCATCTAAGGTCAGCCATTTTAAAAATTGTAAAATGTTCACATTAATTATTTCCTTGATAATGCCAAGGGGTAGTTTAATGTCCACACCTCCCTTTCACGCAAATCTATCGGTTGGTTTATCTCTGCCCCTTAGAACAGCCAGAACTTCTGATTTGAAGACACTGCTTGTACCCGGTAGTCGTATAGACTCTTTCCATTCTGCATCAAGAGAGAAGATACCAGAACCGTACCCTCCCTTGTCTTGGAACCAACTATCAGTATAGGTGGCAATCTCATTTGTTCTTGTGATTGCTTTCTCTTTTCCATTCTTCCCTTCCCGGATATGATACATAGAACGGAATGGCGAAGTCGACCAAGGGGATATTTCATCCGTCAGTATAGGATTTCCGGGCGATACATCAGTTAAAATCATTGAAAAGTAGCCCAAATTTGCAAGGCGCAATGTAAGTTGTTTATATCCTATTCTAGGGGTATATTAATTTTGACGCATAGTTTGTAACATACCTTAATATTGCCCGTAGACCCCTAAAAGTTACTATATTTATGATCAGCATCGATAGTAATGTCGATCTAGCCATGTCCGTCCGTCCGTCCGTCCGTCCGTCGGCAAAAATTAGGCCTTTAAACTGGACCTAGAGAGCTGAAATTTTAACCATATACTCTCTAGGGTCCCGAAATAATCAAGTTTACGAATTTTTGAAATCCGCCCACAGACACGCCCACAAACTCAAAAAAAAAAATTTTTTGGAAAAAATCGAATTTTGAGCTAGGAAGCTGAAATTTTTTATATATGATCTATGACCCCTAAAACTGCTTGGGATATAAAATTTTCAAAATCCGCCCACTGCCACGCCCACAAAAAAATAAAACAATTTTATTGAAAAACCAAAATTTGAGCTAGGGAGCTGAAATTTTTAATATATACTCTCTAGGGGCGCTTTAAGCTCATGTATAAATATTTTCAAAATCCGCCCACTGACACGCCCACAAATAAATAAAACAATTTTTTTGAAAATCCAAAGTTTGAGCTAGGGAGCTGAAATTTATAATATATGCTCTCTATGGGCCCTTTATGCTCATGTGTAAATATTTTAAAAATCCGCCCACTGGCACGCCCACAATTATTATTATTTTTTTTTTTTTGAAAATTCAAAGTGAGCTAGGGAGCTGAAATTTATAATATATACTCTCTAGGGGCCCTTTATGCTCATGTGTAAATTTTTTTTTAAATCCGCCTACCGACACGCCCACAATTAAATAAATGGTGCGATGGTAGTGTATTCACTAAAGTGATTGGCAGGTCGTGCGTTCGAATCCCGACCAAGGCCATGATTTTTATAAAATTGAATACACACAACAAAAACTGATCTCCCTAAAGCAATTTAGGCGTCACCTGTTGAGAAAAAAAAAATCCCATCGCACCAAACTTCTTTCCTATCCTTCTATTCTTTCAGTAAGTAGCACCCAAAAATAGGCAATGAATTGCTGGGAGCTACTTGCGCAACAAACTAAATGCCTGCGCTGTGGTTTTACCATTATAAGGGTACTGTGTCACTACAGAAAAAAGAAATCCCTTTAGCACACGCAAATTATAAAAAAAAAAAAAAAAAATCAATTTTATTGAAACACCCAAGTTTGAGCTAGGGGGCGTTTTTTTTGATAAAATCCTTTAAATGTTGTATAACAAAATATGTAGAGCGTTCTTAACAATTCAACCATACTTAGACTTTTGTCACGCCCACTTATGAGGGATAGGAATAAGAATAGGGTATCAAACAGTTCGCCTAAGCGGACTGTAGCCCGTCCCTATGTTTTATTTCAAGATCAAGCCGAAAAAGATGCAGAACGGTGTCCAGTGACGGCGAGAGAGTAGTACGGAGCGCATCTGAAATGGCTATGCTGGCCGTTCTCTGCACCGTCCCTCAGTATTCAATTATGGTTCTTTTGTTTGTTGCTTTCCACCACACAAGTGTGCCATATGTAAGTACGGGTCTCACCCCACTGTATATATATCCAGTGTACCATGGCGGGCTTCAGACCTCAGGTTTTGCCTACTGTTCTCTTACAAATAAAGAGGGCATTTCTTTCTTTCTCTTAGATTACGTTAGGGATAGTTCCACTTCCTTAGGTTCCGGGAGATGGAAAAACGGTATTTTGTATCCTCAAGTAAACAAGACTAATTCCGTTTTTGAAGGGTTGGCGTTGAGTCCGCAGTTCTTAACCCAATTACTGATTTTCTTCAACAACCTGCAAGACACCCATCATAATAGCAGGCTTCACACTATGAAGTACAGCATTTAGTAAAATATTTAGAGGTATTGACTACTGGACCCCTCCGAGCGCCAACATTTTGATGGACTATTTACCCGATTAACCTGAAACAAATAAATAAGGCTGCGCAAGTCGAAAAATGCAAATGAGAACTGCAGCAAAGCGTTCAAGACTATTAATAGACAACTAATTACGGATCCAAAAGCGTTTATTCTATATAGAGCTTTAAAGGTCGAAACGGGAGAAGGACCTAAGCATTACTAATCTAAGGCACGTCACCCTTTACTGAATCAACCAGTTAGGCAGAGAAAACTCTATCACTAAGGATGCATGCGCGCCTTTTGTGAATTATCTGTACTTAAGGCCACTAGTTTTTTTATACATGATACCGTTCTCCGTTCAGAAAATCTTTCTAGAAATGACCAGGTTCGTCTACCTCGAATCAACCTTTGAGAAAAAATTCATAGATAATTTTCCCTTCGCAAATCCTATAGACTCTGAAAGCTTTTAGCGAAGAGTGGAGCTACATCTGGCCAGTTTTTCGACTCACTCATTCACCTCCACTTTCCTATGTTCGGGAGCTCAAAAAACAGTTTTTTTCAAGCGATAAATATAGCCTGGACCAGTGTCTCTTTGCAGTCTTCAACAAGCTTCAATGTAGAAGTGGTGGAATGGAGGGCTTGGCTGTCAACGAAGACGTCTGTTTTGTTTGGGTGTCAATAGAATACCCAGCAAATATTGTGAATGCTACTTGCACACTCACATAAGCATCAGCTTTTAAGAAGGATATAGCATTTTGCCAGGGCTACATAATTTTAGTTGATGGTCTCCCATTCTTTTGGGATACCTTTCTCAGCTTCGATTATGCCCAAACAGAGCATACAACTTTGCTTCTTAAACCATTTGTATGTACGAAGTTATATTTTTGGCACAAATGGGAGAGACCTAAAATTTTAGACCGACTTCACATGACAATGTTGGGCAGATAAAAAAAACTTAAGGTGTTATTATGTTACTGAACCTGACTTAATCAGCAGTCTAACGCACTAGCGGCTGAGCCGCTGCACCCACTTAGCTTCACTGAGTGAATTCTTATGTGTTGAGCCTTATCTTACAGTCTAGGGCGGACTTTCACCTCAACCAACATGTCTCCCTGGCCAGCTCGATCTATAGGTAGCTGTCTGTTGTCATCCCTCACTGCAGGCAAACAACTACACGGAAAATAATTTTACTAGGAAATATTTTAACCATTTATGAAGTATCCTCTAACGCCCAGGAAATCGGTTTGCCAAAGTTCATTACCAAGGCTTAAGGGCTGCTACTTGTGGATGACAACAAAACGGGTGGCAACATTACGTGTTGTGAAGGACTTCTAAATGAACGATTTCTGTTGGTATGTTTTCCGAGAGCCTTTCCTGTCAATGAAGAAGTACACGCATCCTAAAGTACATCAGTTATTCTTTGCTAACGATGGAGCCATTATTAGCGAGGATAAAACGTCCCTGCAGCGAGCACTTGATGTATGGGTGGACGTTTTGGAGGGAAATGGGTATCGTATTAGCCGGAAAAACAGAATACTTGTGCTGGCCGTTCTCTGATCCCCTCCCACCTATTCCAGACATTTATATGAATGAAGGAGTGATTCCCAGGTGCGAAAAATTCAAATATCTGGGAACTATAATCAATAGCTGTGATGGCGACAGAATCGTGTAAGCGTAGAGTGGATGAAATGGCGGGAAAACTCAGCCATCCTCTGTGACCGAAAAATGCCCACTAAACTGAAAGGAAGGCTTTACACCGCAGTTGTGCCACCGGCGAAAATTAACGGCAGCTGATCATCTCAGACGCTTCGCATGACAGCAGGAGTAATAAAGATTGATGGAGTAAGAACTTTAAAGAGCAGAGAACCTATCTCGAAGAAAATGGAGCGCGACCGGCTCAGTTGGTACTGTCATGTTCAAAGGAAAGATCCGACGAACCCTGTCGAAAAGGCGATATTAATCAATGTTCCCATATAAACGCGAAAGAGGAGCAGGCCTTAAAGCTCCTGGACCACTGGACCACACAACTGCAGCAACACCTGCATTTAATTGGCCTCAGCGCCTCGAAATCGGAAGGGCTGTCGTTATTTTTTGAGGTCAAACCGGAGAACCTTACAGGCGGACCAGTAGGGATGCAGTGAAGTGGAAGTGTTGTGATCTCTTTAGTGTAAACCGAAACCTCATCGAAGTATCCTCGTTTCTCGTGTGAGGATGATTTAATTTAAACAAGGATTCCCGTACACTACCCTTCTAGATCCTTGGGCCTCGCCTCTGTTAGTTCACAGAATCAGTCCCTATTTGTTGGCAAACATTTTGCTGCTAACGCTAAAGGTCGAACTTGCTTTTGATTCTGCAGCTCGCCTGGAAATACCGATAATGTATCTTATGTGGGCGTCCAGTATAACTTGACAGGTTTTTTATAAGAAGGAGGTAAAACTTATAGGTCCATTGAAACAAAGAAGTTGTAAAGGCGAAGACCTTTCTAGCGCAACTGACGGACATGAGTGCAAGTACTAAACAACGAGCTACTATGCATCGATCCGTCTAAAGCATAGTGGGAGACATTATCATTAAGGCCTTGCAATTTTAACGATGGTCATCAGCTTCAATGCTTTATGAAATTCGCTCCCTGTAGTATCCTTTTCATCGTGGAAAATTAATATTTATTAGAAGCTCCCAATTAAACCTCTAATGTAGATTAAAAGGTGTCGGGCGCAGTGGCTCAGTGGTTATTGTGTCGGACTACTAATCGTAAGGTCGCCGGTTCAATTCCCGCCGGGGCCAAGTAACATCTTGAGTTTTTTTTCCACCGCCCCACTTCTTGCGAACGTCACACAAATATCCAAGAGTATCAATTGTCATGAGAAGCTTCTAAAATTTGCCGTTCGGATTCGGCTTAAGATTGTAGGTTCCTTCCACTTCGCACAAGAAAGTGGTTGGAGAAGCTAGGTTTTAGAACCTGTATGGGCCGTTAATGCCTAATTTTTTTTGTACATTAAAATGTAGTCTTCATAGGGTTGTCAGTTTTTTTATTACTCTGCATCGCAATCTCAATAACAAACACACAACACCCTATTGGACAAAAGTTTTGATCGGTATCTTTTTCGCCAGCATTTTTGTGACATGCGATTTCTTCACCATTATGTTTGGTCCCTATATCTTTACTCCAAAAGAGTTTTGTTGCGTTCCGAATAAAAGGGTTGTTAGTTGTAATCTTTTCTTTTCTTTCATGCCTTTGTCTGAGTGCGCAGCGGGAAAGTACAGATTCTGTTCATGTTTCTCCAAAGAAAATTATGCTTTGCATTCGTTCACAATATTTTAATTCAGTCACATTCTAATTTTTATTTTATTTTTTATTTTACATAAGTAATTATTACATGTCTAGAAGAAGGACGAAAATGAATGGTAAAACGTACAGGAATTATGTACACTGAATGGTGGTGAGGGTCAATTTTATACACGAAAACAACCAGAGAAGGTATTGAAGGGTGCCATTGCCATATATTGCTTTGGCTGAATAATAGGGAAAAATTGTATGGGTGGATGAAGGTGGCATTTTTATTACCACTCGCGATATATATTGAGTTTTGTTCCCTTGGGTGATACGTAACGATCTGCGACCTATTTTCATTAAAAATGCGACGATTGAAGTTATTTCGTTTATGCCATGGTGAGTAAAAAATTTTAGTCCGCATTATCAAACTGCTAAAAGATGAACTACGGTCAAGGAGTACTCGATACTATGCAGCTTCAAAATTTTGGATGTAACAGGGGTGACTATAAGACTCGCATGAGATAAAAACAGTACTTCAAGGCCTCCCGATAAACAGCGTTTGTCGTAAAAGGCGACCAAGGAAAAAACACATATAGGCAATTCAGGTGATCATTTAACATAATTTAAATTGCCCCGGAAGTGTGCATGAAAATCCGTTGGTTGGCACGTCTGGAAATCATCAGTGCCATTAATAAAAAGATCAAATGACAAATAAATAACCATGGTACTAATTCTGGGACTGCCAGACTCAATTGGTTTCCTGGGGATACCCGAGTAATAGAAATGCATAGGCTTAGGCGAAACATAAAGGTTGTGGGTTGGAACGTTTGAGCGAATGGGTGGTCGCAGGTTGGAAATCGGACGCGTTTCTTAGACGTGAGGACAAAAGCTTACACGACGTTTTACTACTGAACAAAACAGGGTGGGAACGGGATCGGAATCATCCTGGCGGCAGAGCTTCTTGGCAGCTCCTAGACCATTTCAAAGTCTATTTCGATGTTTCTCGAACTGGTGATGCAAGATGAGGTGTGGAATAGTGTCTGCGTCGGTAGCGAGCAGAAAGAAAAAGATGCATCCTGATTAGATTCCCATCAAGAATATCCCAATGGAAAAACTTTCGTTTACTGGCAGAGGTTGAACGGACATGTCCGAAAGTCAAACGAAGCCTAAGAAGGCTGCCATGAAAGACTGGCTTACGGCACCAGAAACTCCGGGTGACGACATCCCAACTGCTGTCTTATCCGACGACTGATCACGTACAGCAGTGGCAGAAATGAAACCGAGATTGACTACCACTTCGCAGCACGTTTAATAAAGCCACGGGTTAAAGATTAAAAAATGATCCTGGGAGAGGTGATCGACCGGTAACACCGGATTCTCCTGACAGAAATTTTTATTTCAACAAAAATAAATACACAAAAACGTCTGCAAAAATCAAGTGCTACAATCTTTGCAAGGAGAAAGGTGAAACGTTTATTGCCAACATGAAAAACGATCTCCATCACATTGTCGACGAAGCTATGGATGAAGGCGGCAGAGCACCACACAAATGGAATTCCCTGCAACGACTGTGCTTGGACTGAGCCAAGTCAGGGATCGGGGCTTTAAAATAAAACAGCTACCACGACTAAGGAATATGGTGGTAGACAGATGAAGCTAAGGTAGTGATAAGTGAAAAGAAACCGGTATTCAAAGCTTGGTCAAAGTGCCCCTTTGATAACGGAGATAAGAAATCACACCGTTGATTGGGCTACAAATACTACAAAGGTTGCAACGGTATTGTGAACATTTTTTTGAAGGAAAAATGTCCTCGGATCTCGGATATACTTTCCAAGAGCTGTTCCTAACAATGAAGAAGTAGACAAAATGGAAAAAGCGGTTGCGCGGGTTGAGATACCCTCAGAGTTTCTGGAAAAATATTGAAGACATCGATTTCAGATAGCTTATGCTTTCCATCGCCAAACTAATGTGAGGCGATCCAATGCCTTACTTATGAAGGTGCCGGATTTCTACCGGCTAAAACCACCTCCCTTCCCGAACATGCCGATTCCTTTCCCCCGCGGAAACGCCGTAAGACATTACTTCGCGGGGGTCGGTATGAAGACTTAGCTTGTTGCTCTATTGTTGGAACTATTAGCTTTCCGTTGGCGTTCTAAGCGTCTAAGATCGCTGAGTATACGCACCGCCACGTTACCTACAGTGGTCCAGTTTACGTCATTCCGAAGCATATAGTTTACCACATTATCGGGAGTGGGCCACTCTCCGAATTGGTCCCGTAGGAAGGTCCGCTCAGTTTCGTACCGTTGACAATCGAAAAACACGTGTTCCGCGTTTTCAGAAACATTTTCGCAATGCGAGCAATTTGGGCTGGTTTCATGTTCGCGTTTGAAGAGATATTCTCTGTAACAGCCATGACCGGTCAAGAACTGGGTCAGATGGAAGTTTGTTTCACCATGTTCCCTTTTGATCCATACATCGATCACTGATATAAGCCTGTGCGTCCATCTTCCCTTTAACGATTCATTCCATTGCTGTTGCCAAGTTGCCATGCTCAGACCCCTTTCATATTTACACCCTTTTCTAAGGGTATATTAGTTTTGACGCATAGTTTGTAACATACCTTAATATTGCCCGTAGACCCCTAAAAGTTACTATATTTATGATCAGCATCGATAGTAATGTCGATCTAGCCACGTCCGTCCGTCCGTCCGTCCGTCGGCAAAAATTATTGAAATCCGCCCACAGACACGCCCACAAACTCAAAAAAACAAAATTTTGGAAAAAATCGAATTTTGAGCTAGAAAGCTGAAATTTTTTATATATGATCTATGACTCCTAAAACTGCTCGGGATAAAAAAATTTCAAAATCCGCCCACTGACACGCCCCACTGGCACGCCCACAATTTTTTTTTTTTTTTTTTGGAAATTCAAAGTTTGAGCTAGGGAGCTGAAATTTATAATATATACTCTCTAGGGGCCCTTTATGCTCATGTCTTAATTTTTTTTAAATCCGCCTACTGACACGCCCACAATTAAATAAAACAATTTTATTGAAACACCCAAGTTTGAGCTAGGGAGGGTTTTTTTTGATAAAATCCTTTAAATGTTATATAACAAAATATGTAGAGCGTTCTTAACAATCCAACCATACTTAGACTTTTGTCACGCCCACTTATGAGGGATAGGAATATTAATAGGGTATCCAACAGTTCGCCCAAGCGGACTGTAGCCCGTCCCTATGTTTTCTTTTGTCGTTATCTACCCGACCATTTCGGACTCGCTTGCTTTTTAATTTTACCATTTCTTCAGCAGGTATATCGATAGGTAACATTGAAGATACGGCGAGTTCGAAACTGTTCGAAACGCACAGGTGACTCTTAGTGCGCTAAGACGGTGGACAGATTTGACTCCCCTCATGTAAGACTTAACTTTCGTTGCACTTGACCATATTTCTATCACATACATGAGAAAAGAACTGGCAGTTCCTGCAAGAAGAAGTCTCTGTGTTTGTTTCGAGCCGCCCGCCGATGTTACTCATCAGCCTTGAAAGCTCGCTAACGGTTTTTGATGACTTTTCGCATACATATTCAAGATGATGTTTAGAGCTTATTCGAGCATTTATAATTTCCCCGAGGTACTTAATAAACGGTTGGGAAACTACTTCTTGCTCTCCTACTCTAAGCGTTTTCGTTTCCCTCACTTTTCTACTCATAATAAGTACTGCTTCCGTTTTGTGGTCGGCGAGTTTCAAACCTGCGATAGAAAGCAATGTACGTACATTTGCAACTGTCTCATTGCAGTGCAGCTCGACTTCTTCTATTGTTTTTGCCACAACTACCACGGCTATGTCGTCTGCAAAGTCGATAATCGACGCTTCTCTTGGAATCGGTAGACGCAGAATTTCGTCATACATAACGTTCCATAGCAGGGGGCCTAGAACTGAACCTTGTGGCACACCGCCCGTTACTTCATGCTCTTTTATTCCCTCATCAGAGTCGTAGAGGAGAACTCTATTCGAGAAGTAACTCGTTATAATCTTAAGAAGATAGTCCTTTATTCCAATACTATAGAGACAGCTAATGATACGCAAGACTGTGAATATTACGTTTTGTGGGGTATTCCAACAAGAAGTAATTCATTATAGCAAATGAATTACATCCCATTGGAGAGTCTCCCAACCCGTGAAGAGTATCTGCCTGAGACACTGCAGCCTTCCACCCTAGGGTAAGTCGGATCTTGGAGTTGATGTCTACTCCGAGGTAGGTAATCTCCTTAACTACCTCGAAGTTGTGCTATCAACAGTGACGTTTTGTTTTAGTCGGTGGACAGATGTTTGCTTGTTTGTTGAAAGCAAGTACTTCGGTTTGTCCTCTTTAAACAAGTTTGCCTATTCTTCCATTGCCATGAAAGCCTTTAATAGTGCACGCTGAGATCGGCCAATGGTGTTGATATCGTCCGAGTATCCGAGTAGTGGGTCGGATCTGTTGAAGATAATTCCTTCCGTATTGACACCACCAAAATCTGCTCCAGAACAAAAAGAAGTCACATGACAGCGCATCTCCATGCCGGAATCCGGTAGAGGTTAGGAATAGTTCGGAGAGCTGTTTTCATACCGCACATTGCACTGCGTTTTTTCTAGCCTTAACCTAACCTAACTAGGATTTGGAGGCATAGGCATAAGCACATGGACAGCTTACAAAAAGTATGTAATTTAGTGGCAGCTGAGATAAAGATACTTAGCATGATAGCAGGGGCCTGTAACAAAAAGCTACAAGTTGTTGCGGTAAATTTTTCCACAGCAAGGTCTACTCTTAGTCCATATTCTTTTCCTTTCCTGGTTTCCCCTACTTAATTCTGCTGCGAATACATGGTCTTGGAAAGTGATCAGCCATTGGATCGCTTTCGGCAGCCCATGGATGAGCAACCTCCACAGGGTAACGAGTTTGGAGGTTCTAGTTATCTCAGCCTGACGCGCGATCAAGAGAGTGAGGACCATAAGGAATACGCGGACAAGCGTAAATATACCTCAGCCCGACGGACGGTCAGGAGAGTAAGGATAACACTAACAGCAACCTTGTACGTAGCCCAACGCACCGGGCCCGTACGATGAAGTGCGTGTGGAAAGGCGGACGGCCTTTGAAAGTTGAACACTACAGCCCACCAGACTTAGCCGGACGGGGAAGTTGCCAGAAGGGCAACCAAAAAGCAACTAAGGGGTAGGGACGGACGGCCCAAGTCAAATAGCTCCCATGAGTCAGTTGCGCCGATGACACTATCCCAACAAACTCTGGAACCAGAATGGCCAAGAGCCCAACCTAAATATTCACATTTTGTAAGGTAGACAGGCTGTCGACAGAACCCCATGTCACTAGACTCAGGTAATTGACGCGGTGGATAGCGGACTCTGTTTCCTTTTCCGGCCTCAAAGCTTAGAGACGTGAGACGTTTATAATCATTACGATGTTTGTCTATCGTCTGTTCAACGCTTTCTTCAGTTTCTTTTATCAATTAGTTTGGAAAGGTTGTCTGAGGTCGGTCGTAGAATTTATCGGAAGCTGGCTTTCCAGTAGAGCTGAGTTCGGAGCTCGGAAAAAACAGGAGATTCAATATAAAGTAAGAGGGAAAAGCCCTTCGCGGGGGTCAGTCACCTTGACGTGTGTACCATCATTGCATTCGATGGTGCCGGTGCGAAGGCTTATGGCGCAGCTTCAACGGGCTATGCTGTCTAAGGGCCACCCATGACAGACAGGCTGCTGACGAGCGTCAACCAAGTATTGACCCGGACTCTACGTCCCCCTCTCCTCTTTTCTCTCTCAAAGCGCAGTTAAGTGTACCACTATGCGGCCTTTACAGGACAATACGTCCTTCCAAATTCCCCTCCTTTACCACCTGGGCTGGACGTAAGGTGTCATACGACCCGTGCCGAGAGTCAACCTGGCTGAGGGCCCAGTCATCAAATAGCTCAGTCGCGTACGGAGTATCCGGAAACCTGGCGCCCTCCGGATTAACTAGCCTTATCTGCACAATGCGGATCTCTGTGCAGATGGACCTCTTTTCTCCGCTACTCGTGGGACTTAATATGAAACCTAACAAAACAAAACAAACAAAAACGAAACAAAAAAATTTTACGGCCGGTTCCCCTTTAAAACCGGACGGTAGTACGGCGACCAAACTGTCTACCGGCAAAGCTCTTGTGGCACCAGCTAGGATTGGGACTGTGGATACACATGGTCCCTCCACTAGCGGTTGCGAGCAAAAAAAACCCCTTCCCAACAGAGAGAGGACTATGCATCATGGTCCCCCCTCTGCTGGCCCTTCAACTACCACCGCGTCTGCAAGGCTGACTGAAGGAGGGACTGTGCCTTCTCATGGTCCTTCTGGTGTCGGCGCAAAACCCACAACCAAACCCAATTCTGGCGGGGGTGGGACTGTGCATCATGGTCCTTCCCACACCAACAGCGCCGGATCGCGTCATCGCAATCCGTCCTCGACGAATTACAAAAATCGTCGTAATGCCATCCGGATCCAGCGTATGTGTGGCAACATCGCGGTGAAGGACAGGACCCCGGACCTAATCGCGAAACTGGCATGGGCCCAACAAATCCTCAGTAAAACCAGCGGGGATTTGTCGACAAAACGCCAGAGATCAGTGGAAGGGACCATTTCGGTTCCCAAGAGACAGAGGGTGCACAACACCGGCAACCCTCCCACTACCGCATCTCACAGGCCTTTTAGCGAGGTCCTTAAGGACAAAATTGTGATCGCGGTTATAGACCGTAGTCACATAGACGGCACTATCTCCCACGAAAGATGGGATGATGTAATATCTGCGCTCTCGGGCAACTACTCCTCATTCATGAGAGAAAACCCGGGACCACCGCCGCTAATCCATGAAGGCGGGTGGCATCAAGGCCACATCAAGCTGGTCGCATGTAGTGACCAAAGATCGGCTGACCTCTATAAGCTTGCGATTAGTAGGCTTGGAGAGGTGTGGCCCGGCGCAAGGCTCGAGGTCGTAGCGAGGGAGGATATCCCCTGCCGGCCAAGATCGCGCATATGGATCCCCCCAAATCCATCCACTCCAGAGGACGTCTTAGACATTCTAAGATCAAGCAACCCCTCTCTACCGACCCATAACTGGAAGGTGGCGAAACTGGAGGAGCAAAAGGGCTCCCACAGATGTGCGGTAGTCATTATCAATCAGGAAACCCTGGCTCCCCTGGCAAAAACAGATGGCCTCATACGATTTGGCTGGATCGAGGTCAAAATGAGGGTGTACAAAAAGGACGAACTCGAGGCGGGAAAACTTCCTCCTCCTTCTCCTCACCCTGAACTCTCGAATGATGAGCCATCTACCTCGTTCCCTTCGCTGGAGGACGATGAATCCGCCGATCATGCGGCAACTGCAAAATCGTCACTCTCCGTAAGCGATATACAATCGGATATGGAAACTGACGATTTCCTTGACAGGGTTCTTCTGAGTGAAGATGAACTTCTTAGTTCGTCTTCGGAATTGGAAGGCCTAAATAACACCGTGGTGGAGGTGCCTCAGGATTGTAGCGACAATGCTGCAGCTAATCCAGATTAACCTCCAACACTCCATCAAGGCTTCGGCCGCTCTCGTTCTTCGCCTCTCTAAAGGCGGGGAAGATGTCGTCTTGATCCAAGAACCATGGATTGTACACAACCTGGTTCAAGGACTCAAGACTCCTGGATATTACTCACTGTATGTGACCGACAAAGGTAAACCAAGATCGTGCATACTAGTGAAAAGAAACCTTAATGCTTACTTACTCCCTAATTTCAGCGATCGGGATATAACTGCTGCGAGACTGGAGACTGCAGGCAGATCAGTCTGGTTGGCATCGGCATATCTCGCCCACGACCACGTGGGACCTCTCCCTGGTGATAACCTGGAGAGACTGATCGAAGAAGCAAGGAGGCAGAAGGCTGAACTCATAATCGGCTGTGATGCTAACGCACATCACACCGTATGGGGAAGCTCGGATATCAACAACAGGGGTGAGTCACTTTTTGATTATATCTTAAGCACCAACCTCATTGTATGTAACATAGGTAATGAACCCACTTTCATTACCAAAAATCGACAAGAAGTCCTTGACATTACTCTTGTCTCCGATACCATCAACGACATGATAACGGGTTGGAAGGTCTCGACTGATCACTCCTTCTCTGATCACCGTTATCTTCAATTCAACCTCAATGTTGATCCTCCCTGCCAACCCATTTTCCGCAATCCTCGGAAAACCAATTGGCCCAAATACAGAGAAACTCTTCGCGGACTAGTTACCTCTGAACTTTTAAGTCCACCCTGTAACTTTTCCGAGCTTGACGGCAAGGTCTACGAGCTCACCTCGGCTCTCAATAAAGCGATGTCCGCTTCCTGTCCCCTCATACGACCTATGGGGAAGAGAAAGCCACAATGGTGGAGCCAGGAACTGGGACCACTCAGAAATAATTGCAGGAAACTCTTCAATCGCGCTAAAAGCTCGAGATTACTTACTGATTGGGACTCCTATAAGGAAGCTCTCAAATTATACAAAAAAGAGCTAAGGAAAGCCAAAAGATCATCCTGGAGACTCTTCTGTGGTAAAATAGAAGAAGTCTCTGAGGCATCTAGGCTAAGAAAAATCCTAGCTTCAAATCCAACCATGCCCAGCTGTCTAAAGAAAGCTGATGGATCCTGGACGATATCTAGCGAGGAATCGCTCAATCTGCTACTTGATACCCACTTCCCAGGAAGCTCCAATATTACCGGGTACACTGATCTGAATAGATCACTGGCACAGGTGACTCTTTCTCAAGGTCTGATCACAAGGGACAAGCTGCTTTGGGCACTAAATAGCTTCAAGCCCTTCAAGTCTGCAGGACCAGACGGCATAATACCTGCCGAATTACAAATGTGTTCAGATATCATCACACCAGTATTGGAGATGATTCTGAACAGCTGCTTAAAAATGGCATATATTCCTCAGGCTTGGAGAGAAGTGAAAGTGGTCTTTATACCAAAAGCGGGGAAATACTCCCATGTCAGCCCAAAAGACCTGAGACCTATTAGTTTATCATCATTCCTCCTCAAAACGTTGGAGCGACTGATTGATATCCATCTCCGTACCAACATAAATACGCAGCTTCTATCTGCGTCTCAACATGCATACTGTAAGGGTAAGTCAGTTGAAACTGCCCTTCACTCTCTGGTACGCACTATTGAATACTCCCTTCATCACAAGGAGTACACTATGGTTGCTTTTCTGGATATAGAAGGCGCCTTTAACAACGTGGGTACATCTGCAATCACGAATGCACTGACAGCACTGAATGTGGAGGGTTCGCTTGGTGAATTGATTAATCTACTGCTCACAAGTCGGATTATCAACTCAAAACTGGGCGTTTCATCCGCCAGGAGGTCTGTCAGTAGAGGCACGCCGCAAGGCGGGGTCCTTTCCCCCCTTCTCTGGAATTTGGTGGTGAATGAGCTACTGATATACCTGGAAGGGGTGGGCTGCAGGGTGATTGCATATGCGGATGACATTGCTATAGCCGTCTCCGGGAAGTACCTTAACACTATAAAAGAACTCATGCAAAATGCTCTTAACAAGCTAAAAAAATGGGCTAATCGCTGTGGCTTGGGTATCAACCCCCACAAAACAGAATTAATCCTCTTCTCCAGGAAACACAAGATTCCGCACATCGACCCACCCTCTATTGGTGGTATAAGATTAGTATTCTCTGACGAAGCTAAGTTCTTGGGTCTTATCTTCGATAGGAAGTTAAGCTGGAAACCCAACATACAAGAAAGGGTAAAAAAAGCCACAGTGGCACTTTTCTCTTGCAAAAAAGCCATTGGCAACAAGTGGGGTCTACAACCCCGCATAACGCATTGGCTATATGTATCGGTCGTAAGACCGATTCTCACATATGGGGTTGCTGTCTGGTGGACTGCCCTAAGTAAAGCTATAAACTGTGCTAAGCTTGGCAAAGTCCAACGCACAGCTGGTTTGTGCATAAGTGGAGCACTCCGTACCACCCCCTCTGCAGCACTCGATATCCTGCTACATCTGTTACCACTCGACATTTTTAGTAGGCAAACAGCAGCCTGTTCTGCTGTCCGCCTTAAGGCTACCTCGCAGTGGGTTAACAATAACATTGGCCACACCACCATTCTGGACTCATTTGAGTCTCTACCAGGAAACATAGATTACACCATACCCCAATTACAGTTTGGAAAGAACTTTCAAGTCACTATTCCTTCCAGATCATTCTGGGAGGACGCTGAATTTGAGGAAGTTAAAGCGATCCACTTCTACACCGATGGATCAAAAACTAGTGACGGGGTTGGTGGCGGCGTTTTCTCCGAAAGACTAAATCTGAGTCTCTCTTTCCGTCTCCCTAATCACTGTAGCGTATTCCAGGCGGAGATTATGGCGATAAAAGAAGCCCTGACGTGGCTGAAGAGAAATGTGATATCCACAAAGGATATCCGTATCTTCTCGGACAGTCAGGCCGCGATCAAGTCCGTGGATTCAGTATCTTCAAACTCCATTGCAGCCCTCGACTGCCGTTCATCTCTTATGGAGATGGCGGAGCAGTTTAACATTCACCTCTGTTGGGTGCCGGGGCATAGAGATATTCCAGGAAACTGCAGGGCTGATGAACTCGCCAAAAAGGGAACCAAACTCCCCCTTTTACCTGAAAAGGGTTCTCTGGGTATCCCAATCGCTACCTGCAAACTTTTATTCAAGCTATCCGCAATCGAGAGAACAAACCTTAGGTGGACAGGTAGTAATACATGTCTAGCGACTAAGCACATCTGGCCAAAGCTGGACCTGCGACGCTCTAAGAGTCTGATCTCACTAAACCGACTGCATATTAGCTCCACTATAGGTGCCATTACAGGGCACTGTCTGATAGGCAAGCATGCATCGAGGCTTGGCGTTTATTCTAACGATTTCTGTAGAAGTTGCTTGGACGAGGAGGAGGAGGAGACTATACTTCACCTTCTCTGTACATGTCCAGCTCTCTCCCATAATAGAAATCTTCATCTGGGAGATTTCTTGCTTAACAATCTCAACGACTTGGCTAACGCTGACGTTAGAAGTCTATCGCGCTTCATAAGAAGCTCTAAATGGTTTAACTAGTAGTGGGGAAACCCCTCGATCCGTGTGGCATCACAATGGACCTAATCCTGGTATAAGTGTGTCGGCCTTCTGCTGACAGCCACTTCAACCTAACCTAACCTAAGAGGGAAAAGATAACGGTAGGCATGCGCACTCCAATGCAAGATATCTTTGGAGGTGCTGGAATGTGCCGCTCGTTGGTTCGCCTTACAGTATGTGTGTGGACAGGGATGGCGGATAGCCACCAACACAAGTGAACGTCTATTGCACGCCATCAGTGGGATTGCACTGTCAATGTGCGTGTGAGAGAAAGAGTTCAACATTGACCTACTTTGAACAATAGAAAAATCTGGAAAATGACTTCTAGCTGTTGGAGTTTTCGACCATTTTTGCTGAATGTGGACAAGTTAGGGGAAAAAAGAATAAAAGATTTAAGTCTAGAGGAAATCGTTAAAGAGAAATAAAGGAAAATATGGCAGCGAAAAACGGACAACAAGCAGAAGGTTGAGAAAGGATACCACATATGGAGGACAGAGGAGAAAACAAATGGACAGTTTGTTGTAAAAGCTTAGTATAGTGGTTTCTTGCGTTTGATCATTTAAGTGAAGTGAATAGTCTGGTGGGGTTTTGTTATCGTGTACGAAAAATCCCGGGAATAGGTGGGACACGCAACCATTAATATAAATCCAACGGTCGATACCAACCCGTTGCACCAACCAGTAAAATATAAGGGGATTTCAAACCCCTTACTAGACCGTAAAGAGGATAATAACACAATTTGCCACTTTGATCATTGGCCCTCTACACTTGTAGAGCTGCCAGTCGACTTGTAATTTCGTGTTACAGAAATGTAATACAATTAGAGCTGTGTCAATCGTGATTGATTCGATCTT
This sequence comes from Portevinia maculata, assembly GCA_949715645.1. Lineage (NCBI taxonomy): Eukaryota > Metazoa > Arthropoda > Insecta > Diptera > Syrphidae > Portevinia > Portevinia maculata. The sequence goes on along the minus strand of OX454527.1, from coordinate 191,062,134 downwards.
TTTGACCCGATCACAATAAAGTATTGGTGATTGCAATCACAATGCCCGAAGTCAATCGTTCATCGAGTCAATACTTTTGTTCTGTTCTGACTAATTCATTTCTTTATTACTGATTTCTTATCTACTGAACCAATAAATGTGTTAATATATCAAAATATTTTTATTTATTTCGGCTTATTTCGTTTTACCAACACATATTTGTTCTACAAAAATATCGCTTCTGTGCAATAACCTCCATTTCCTAATTATTCAAAGGCGTTTTGGTATTTTTGAGTGTATTCACTCTTACAATCCATTCGAATGTATCTGTCTCTATCGAAACTAAATTGAACGAATGATGATTGGGGTTTTTGATTGTATTGAAATTGAATGGAGCAATACAATACTCCCATGTCCCATCTGTCATTGATTGATTGAATGATTGATTGAAATGACCGAATCATTTTTTCAACCAATACTTGAACGATTCGATCATTAAATTTGAACGATTGACACAGCTCTTTGTATTGTATTATACAATTGTATGAATTCACTTGTGTTACAAGTACTTGTAGCATTGTGTTACAGGATTAAGAAAGCTTGATCGAATTATGAGTTCAAAGATCCGCCAAGGAATCAATCTTAGAGAAAATGGAATGCGATAGGCTCAGTTGGTGCTGTCATGTTCAAAGGAGAGGTCGTAGCTACGACCACTCTTACTTCCCACGTCCCAACACGTGAACCTTAGGTTCCGCCTAAGTTTAAGCTTTACTTTGCTTTTCCCCGGAAACTGAATTGCTCTGATCCAAGCATTTCTGCTCGACCCACAATTAGTGATATGTAGTAGCTGCCGTGGTAGTGCCTTTTCTGTTAGCGTTCATTTCCATAATACTTGAGTTCAAAATCTTTACGTGCCACGTGCATGTTTCTATTTTCTGATATTTGATCTTCCTATTACGACATCGGATTTGCATGTACGCCTGCGGGACAGCTTCAAGATGTTAAATGTTTTGCTGGTTTTATATGGATGATCAAATTGACTAAATTTGATTTTTGCCCTTAGTCACCTTTTGCGACAAGCGTTGTTTATTGCTGTGTGTCTTATCCCGTCCCTTCACGGAAAGATAGCAATGAAATTGAATTCAAAACAGAACACCTAAAATGTAAACATGGCTCCAGCCCTTGCATTAAAAGTCGGGTAAAATATCAAATAAAGGGTCTTTCATTAGCTACTTGACAACTTCAAACTTTCAGTGTGAACGAACCCTTATACCGATTACCGAACTGTGCATGTCAAAATATTCAGTGAAATCAACCTTTTCATCATGTCGAAGTACACGAAGGAACAACGTTTTCAAATAATTATAATTTAGCGCCGAAATTCCGAGTCGGTGGTCGCAACTTTAGGAGCTTTAACGCCAATTTTCGGCCGTAATTGTCGTCCCACTGGACAAGCAATTCTGAAAAAAAAAATTTAGTCGGAACATTCGCTGCTTGATGTTGCCTTTCCCAGTGAGACTTGCCGGAAGTGTGCAAAATATTGCTGCCGTAGAGGCGTCCGTCGCAAACCAGCCAAATCAGTCAATGTCACGGCGTTCTCAAGAATGGGGCGAATTTTGGCGAATTTTGCAAAATGATCTTGGCCAACACCCTTACAAGATCAAGCTGACTTAAGAACTAAAGCCACTAGATCATATGAAGCGACGTACACTTTCGAATTGGGTTCTGGACATCATAGAAGAAAATGAATAATTTCATCGCAAAATCATCCTCAGCGATGATGCGCATTTTTGGTTAAACGGCTTCGTCCATAAGCAAAATATGCGTTGCTGGACAAGTGAGAACCCTTATGTGCTTCATAAAACAGCACTTCATCCGCATAAAGTCACTGTTTGGTGCGGTTTCCATACCGGTGGCTTCATTGGGCCGTTTTTTTTTTCGTCCATGAAAATTACCGTCACGTTACGGTAAATGGTATTCGCTACCGAGACATGTTGGAATGTTATTTCATTGATCAATTGCATGACTTGGACATCAGTGATATGTGGTTCCAACAAGACGGTGCGACAAGCCACACAGCGGGTGCAACAATCGAGTTATTGAAGTTTCAGTTCGGTGAACGTATTATCTCGAGAAACGGACCCGTCTATTGGCCACCGATATCATGTGATTTAACGCCTCTAGACTTTTTTATGGGGCTACATTAAATCATTGGTCTATGCCAACAAACCGGCGACGTTAGAGACCGCGGCAGAGTCATCGAAAATTGGGTTCAACGTATCGATTGCTGCATACGTTCCCGTGGTGTACATATGAACGATGTCGAATTCCATTCATAAATGTTTTGATAGTAATTCAAGCCAATAGATTTTTATTTGAGATATCTCGAGTATTTTGCAATTTATTTAAAAAAGAAGTTGTCAATTCGTTAATGAAAGACCCTTTAGTATAGAATTGTCATGAGGAATTGAGGAACTTTTCAAATTCGTCATTCGGAACCGGCCGGCGTAAGCCTGTAATTCGCTTTAATTCGTAAACGAACCCCTTAGAAGCTAGACTTAAGGCACCGTTTATATAATAATAATATTATTATTCAAATGCTGGGTTTCAGAAACAGGTTTACCAACTGGGGCTATCTGGCAGCAAAACAAAATTAACCGAAGATCAAAAGGCCTTACTTAACTAATCGCTCTTATCTTAATTATCTCGTTGAAGCTTATGAGGATTGAGGTCGGATTTACATTTGTGTGACAATTATCGCAACAAATTCGTTTGGGTCAATAAGATTTGACATTTGAATACGTTTTCCCTTCTCCATTTTTTCTGAACTTGTATTAAAAAGAAATCTTTGTCGTTTCTCCGCGCTGCTTACACCGCACCGTCTCTTCATTCCATCCAGGAAGTTTCTAAAATTCCCAACTTCGCAAATCCTTACGTCCACGACGCCTGTTTTTTTTGGGATATACATACAAAAAGGTTGCTCGAGCGAAACCTTTAATCTGTTGCCCTCAATCCACACCATCAAAACCGTTGTAAGCTTTAGAAATATGTAACAACGTCGCAATCTAAAAAAAAACAATACACACACACACACACACACACTCGGTTGTCATATTATTTCCCTATTTATCCTGAGCCCTTTTTATATGTGTATTTCACCCCATTGTTGTAAGCATAACCAAATTCGCCCAAATACGACAACTCTACAAAGTTTCCCGTTTATTTGGCCTGATCCGCTGTGAATCTCTTTAAAATCGATAAGTCTAGCCTAGACAAATAGAGACGTTTGTACTTGCAATTATACACATGCTGTATTGCTGCCAAATTTCGTGCCACCTACCCCTATATCCATCAACATCCGACAGACATCGAAAGGTAAAATGGCCAGTGAAAAGGACACCATTCCATGTTTTATTTATTTACTATTTTTGCTAAATGTATTCTCATTGCATTGAAATTGTTTCCCAGTTTTGTTCCTTTCCTAATTTTTCGCCCTTATTTTTGTTGCCAAAAAAATTGGCATTCGTTTGTATGTACAATTTGCAACCCCAAAATCGCATACTCGGATTAGTCTTCCTGCTGATTCTTTGCAGCACAGCTACGGCGCATATGTTTCATTGAACTTGACGATTAATGGCCCCAACGGGGTGGTTGCTCTCTCTGGCTTGGCTGTGGGAGTAGAAGTGGTAGTGTGTATTGTGCAAGGGCATGAGCACAGTGTTGAGGGTGCATATTTCTGGGAAGAAGAAACAAATATAATTTTTATGTGTGGCGGGGGTTCGTTCTTTGGATTTCACCATTTTTCCTTGTCGATATTATTTTTTTTTTAATTTGACGACGTAACAGAAATGTGTCTTAAATGCGAAATAAAGTCCTTGGCCATAGAGGAACGTAAGCCAAATGTATGCACATTCGTAATTTGTCCGTAGTCAACTCGATGACGATGACGACAAAGAAGGATGAAAATGGAATTCAAACCGTGCAAACACACAGAGAAAATAAGGAAGAAGTCGGTGCCCCTCGTCCATTGACTTTACCGCAGAGAAAGAAGCACTCGGGTATCTTCAAAGTTTCTATTGCAGAGATAGTTGGTTGATGTGGCGATGGTGATGGAGCATGGCGCGCATACAGGAAAATGGAAAATAAAAAAAAAGCCACTTTTTTTCTATTCTCGTTTGTTCTTTATTCAGGATAAATTTTTGTTATTTGTTTTTGTTCTCTTTTTAGTTTGCCATTTCATTATGTTTTTGCGCAGATCCTATGGAGAAGCGCTATTTCAGCTATCTTGGTAATAGCCTTGACTTTTCTAATAGTACGTTAGCCTTGGAATAGCATCGCAGATTATAAGTGCGACTGCACATTCTAAGCTCGTGGCGGCGGTGGATGATTTGTCAATTAAATGCAGATTCGAGTGCGAGTGTGCGAAAGGAATACACATATGAGTTTCTGCAGAATCGTTTAATCAATCCGATGGCACATTTTAAAATAAAAGGTCATACCGTACACTCGCGATAGCGCGAACTAATAAAAACCAGTCCTGTTCATACGAGTGAGATTGTTCACATTAAGAAATTGGCTAAGAAATTGGAAAACTGCACAAACTCAAAGATATTTTGGGAGACAGTGCGCAATCTTGGTGGGCGCAATCAGGGTATGAAGTTCTCTTTAGAAGCTGAGACGTTAGCAGCTCATTTTAAAACTCTACTCTCAGCTGATGAAGACCTTCATAACTTTGATTACGCGCTACCTGATACTAGAGTCAACGAGCTGGATTTAGAATTCTCATTGCCCGAATTGGAAGTAACGCTCCAAAGATTGACAGTCGAGTTTTATAAAAACAGCACTATTGATTTTAAAAACTACCTCGTGTCTTTCTATAACAAAGTGTACAATGATGGATGTGTCCCTAACAGTTTCAACGAATCTGTAATTTTTGCCATTTTTAAAAAAGGTGATGCTAACGCTGCGGAAAATTATAGAGGTATTTCAATTTTAAATTCAATAAGAAAAACTTTCACTGCAATCCTATATGAAAGGCTCTCAAAATGGATTGAGGATAACAGTCTTTTGAGCATCTTTCAAGCCGGTTTCCGCCCAGGTTTTTCAACCATGGATCATATCTTGGCCATTTCAAGCATTGCTCAACAATTTATAGATAGAAAAAAGAAACTATACACTTGCTTTGTTGATTTTAAAGCTGCATTCGATAAAGTCAATAGACAAGCTTTAATATACAAACTTTCTTGCATTAATTTGTCAAGAAAGTTTCTCGAAGTGTATGCAAGTCTTATTTCGTCAACAAATGCAAGGGTATGGGACGGTTTCACATTTTCAAATCGATTTGATACAATTACAGGTGTTCCTCAGGGTTGTATCCTCAGCCCATTATTATTTGACCTGTTCATAGATGATGTCTGCGAGCTTCTTCCGGGTGGAGTTAATTTTGCTAACATTATAATCAAAGTCCTGTTGTACGCGGACGATCTAGTTATGCTTGCTGATAATCCTTTCACGCTTCAATTGCAAATAAACCGTCTAAGTTCATTTTGCGAGTCTTGGGGCTTGCAAATTAATACCCAAAAAACTAAGATTGTTATATTTGAAAAGAGACAATCAAGAAGGCGAGCGGAAGAAAAATGGTCTCTAAACAATACACACATTGAGGTTTTACAAGAGTTTAAATATTTGGGTGTCCTCTTGACCTACAATTTAAGCTATCTAAAGCACTCCAAAGAAAAAAGCAACGAAGCTAAATTGGCTCTTAATATAATGTGGCCAAAGTTTTTTTCGAACCAAAATGTTGATATAACGTCCAAGTACAAAGTTTTCAACGCGACAGTAAATGCATGCATGGCATATGGCGTCCAACCCGTCGGATACACACACTTCGAAGCTTTTGAAACTGTACAAAGGAACTTTTTTAAGAGGATATTTCGTTTGCCTAACTCAACACCCAACTACGCCATATATGTAGAGTCAGGAATAGTCCCTATATATATACAAAATTTGAAGGCAAATGCGAACTTCATTACTAGAGTGATGAAAAGAAGTGAAACTTGTCTTCACAAAATCATCTTAAGTAAATTACTTCGAGTGAATGCTTCCCCGTTTAAAAACTGGAACGAACTAGCTTTATCTTACGAAACAAGTTTAAACTTAACAGAAACTAATGTGACCGATTGGCAGGCTCAGTTTTCTGATGTGATTGCTAAGGTGGATCACAAAATGTTTCTGGATAACCTTTCCAGAGCATCTTCATCTACTTCAAGAGCTATTTATAGTCATTTAAACCATGAACTGCCCTCGGAAGTCTCTTACTTTAGTAATGAATTTTCAGCCTCGGTTATAAGTATTATTTTTAGAGCAAGAGTTGAAATTTTAAATTTGAACTTTATACCTCATCGATCAGACTTGCCCCAGCTATGTGATCTATGTAACGGAAGAGTGAATGAAGATATATACCATTTCGTTGCTGCTTGTCCTATTCTACAAGAAATTCGCCGGTTGCATTTTCGGGAAAGTTTTATATCTTTGGACAAACTTTTTGAAATTTTAAATGGAGCAATGGGCTGGCTCAGCCTCTTTAAATATTGCCAACATGCTCTTTCTTACCGTAACAGTTTCACATATTAAACTTAGTCGATTACCCACTTATTGCAGTTTTGACCAAATTTTATACCTAACTATTTATTGTTTTGTTGCTGATCATACTAAATTTGATAATATCTCTTTTGTGTTTCAAATCACGTTAAAATTGATAATATTGTATAAACAGCTATTTCTAACCAAATTGTGTATTATCTTGGGTTTCAAATCATGTTAAAATTGATAAAATTTTGTATAAACAGCTAATCAAATTAACCAAATTGTATAAAATTTTGTGTTTCAAATCACGTTAAAATTGATAGCATTGTTTTATATAATAATATTTCTTCATATCTTTTGTTAAACATTTTTTTCTTTTTTCCTTTTCTTTATATTTTAAAATTTTTGCTTTTTATTATTTCTTTTATTTTTAAATCATATTATGAAATGTCATCTCAGGCAGACGGCAGTATTGCCATGTCCTTATTCTTAAGTATACCAATTTGTAAACTTTATGATGAAAAAATAAAGAATCTATCTATCTATCTATCTCTCTCTTGTTCACATTACCGAACGTGCAATTGTTAAGGCTAATACAGATAGTCAACGAGTTAAGGCTATAGAATACAGATAGTCAACGAGTGTATACAGTGGATTGTGTTTTTTTTTTATTATTTCATGTTGCTTTTATTGCTTTTTGTCAAAAAAAGCAAAACTCGTGGACAACATTCAGTTTAAAAATAAATGAATGAACCAAATGTTGGTAAAAATAAAAACAAACGTTTAATTTCAGATGAATTGTTAAAGATTTGGACAAGTATATAGGCACAATGAAGGTAAGATTTTATAACGTTGAAAAATAATGAGCCCCTTTTGTTTGTTTTTCAAGTATTTTCCTACAACCGTTTGATAACTAAAATATCTTTACAGTCTACTTTTTTACATGCTGCCAACTCCAATACTTTGTCAAATGAATGAATATCATCTATTTAAAAAAAATAGGAACCGACACCGAAAACCATTTTTACCAACAAATTCCACTTTGTATACTGGCAAACTAATCAAACGCATGAAATTGCATCAAAATATTTATCCAACCTAAAATGCAAAACGTAGAACGATGACATATACAAAAAAACGCAAAGCAAATTATAAATTTGCTCGAAAGATTGTGCAGCATATTCGTATTTAACTGTGTTAAATATATGTGCTAACTCTAAAGAGGTTTAATTGTTCACTCCGTAGTCTGTAATAAATTTTGTGTGTTCACCCAACCGATGTTCAATCTACCGCGAATGTACTGTAATTTCTAAATAATCATTTTACTTGTATTCAAATTTCTGAAAAAAAAAAAATTATATTGCAGGTCCTACACGTTTATATCTAGTATAGCCCGTCCCAATCCCAAAGCAAAAGAAAGATCCCAACATGCGCAGTAACAATTCATTTAAGGGATCTTTTCTCTCTTAAAGTATTTTTGATCGCATGAAATTGTTCTTCATCTTTTTTGCAGCGATATTGGAAAATGTAATTCTTTTATTATTAATACGTGTTTTAACTGCCATCGAGTTTCACCAATGAATTATTGTAGTAACTCATGAAAAAAGTTGTCCAGTCCGGTGACATAAAGATTGTGAGGTCCTTTTTTTGTGGACTGTTGACTGTACCGCTTCTTTCATACTCTTTAAAAATCCTCCATATTGAGCTTGTAGGTACTCCTGTTATTTTGGATGTTTCTTCAATAAATTTCCAGCTCTGACCTCTCAAATGTGTTTCGGCCTTTTCCATCTTATGTTTTATAACGTTGATGATAACCGCTCGTGCGTGCTTGCTTATTGGTTTTCCTTTGCCAATAGAATCCATAATGGTGTTTTAAGGAGTATTTTGGTTTACTGACAAAACATGAATGCTTGCTAAAAAATCGATTACTTGCCTTTTTATATAACACACTAATAATACAATACTGTTGTAACTCAAAATGTGACTTTTTTCAGAATCGGCGAAAAACTGATAACTTACGTCCTGTTACAGATTATAAAGAAATTAATACTTTATTAGGATTGTTAATAAAAATAAAGCAATTATCTATTTACGTATTATTTTAAATATTGTAGGTAATAAATATGTTTGCAATTTTTGAGTTAGGACGGTATTGCCCCCAAAAAAGTTTTCAGAGAGAGGAATTATTTAGTTATTCCTGAAAAATTTTGAGTTACTACGATTTAATGTGGACTTTTTCTCCACGGTTTCAAGAAACTTTTTGAAGTTACAACAATTTGTAACTTTTTTGTAGTTAAAGAAAACCCCTTTATAAAGACAAGATTTTTATGAAAAAAAAAATTAAATTTTATTTCAACATTGTGTACTTATTCAACAAAAAAATTACAAAATAAACCTTCAAAAACACAAAATTATCCTTCTAAGAAACAAATTATTTTAACATTTCGTACTTATTTAAACAAAAAAAAAAATAACAATATAAACCTTCAAACATAGGGACGGGCTACAGTCCGCTTGGGCGAACTGTTGGATACCCTATTCTTATTCCTATCCCTCATAAGTGGGCGTGACAAAAGTCCAAGTATGGTTGAATTGTAAAGAACGCTCTACATATTTTGTTATATAACATTTAAAGGATTAGCACCTTTGGCTCTATGGCCGTTTGAATTGCTGATCCCCCAGTTGAAGCACACCCCTTTTCAGCTTCATTATCCGAGTTACTTGATTTGGAGCCACTGGAAGAAGAGCTACTTGAAAAAGAGCTACTTGACGAAGAACTACTCGACAGTTTTGTTGCTCCACCTCGAAGTAAACTGTCTAGCTTACTATTTGTACCAGGTAAAAAATTAGGGTCACCATCGGAATCAATAAAATCACTCTGATCAGTGTACAGTGGTGAAATGTTATATTTCCTTTGGTTGAATTCAGTCGTCGATTTAACATTACTAGTACTCGGTCACTGTTCATATTAATTTCTTGGAGAACTGGGTTGATTGGAGAAGGTGAAGATATTGAGTACACCGGTTGTCCTTTTACAGCTTCGATATCCTCATCCTGGGGCCAGTCTTTGTAAGTACTTACCTGTTTCAATAATGAAGGTGAAGAATTCAAAGAGCCCTATGTTGCTTCAACATATTTGTCGTTTTCATTTTCCTGGTGATTGTTTGACGTTGTTTTTGTCGCCAATTTAATAAGCAAACGCCCACAATGCATACTAATTCTACAAAAAAAAAAAACATTTTTGTTTGTGCAAAACACCTAACATATTGTACATAATCACCTAGAATATAGTAACTCTAAATTATTAAAAAAAATAAGCTAATGAGGATCTTTTTATTTTTACTCGGACATGTTCAAAAGCGTGATTTTAAATGCTGTGATTAACTTATAAGTATTTGTTTAAATGTTAACAACTTATCACAAAAAAACACCTAATAAAAATTCTTCAACAAAACTGTATTACGTCTAAACCAATAAGAATGTCGCAAGTAAAAATATTATTTTAAATTGAATTTTTTTGAATAGTGTTGCAACTAGACATACACCAATTTCATCTTTGGGTTTAAATCAACTGTACTGTATTAACTTGAATTAATAGTTTAACTTTTACATACCTGCAGCAAAAATGTTGCAACTCGAAATAATGCGCTCTTAAAAGGAAAGTGGGACGTCCTTCCTAGCCGAATGTCGATCGCAACTAACGATGATGCAATATTGGTTGGGGGTTTATTGCAGTCAGTCAACCATGAACTGTGGCAGCACCGACTACATCAGAGTTGGCAATACCGACTAATTGTTGTGACAGCACCGACTCCACGACTGCTGGCAATACCAGCTAATTACATTAGTTAATTATACCAGCTAATTACACCAGCATTCAGCACAATTCAGCGGCAGCCAAATAAGAAGAAGGAGATGCGACGATCCCACAGAAAGAGACAACAACAAAAGAGAATCATGTACAAAAGATTCGATCATTATGCAGTTCTGCATCATTAGTTTCCACAGCGTCATTTAGAGACATTCCTTATAATAGTTTATCTTTAAGTATAATAAATAGTTTATCGTTAGTTGTAATAAATAGTTTATCGTTATAATAGTGATTGTATTTCCTTTGCCATTGAAGGCACAACCAGCTATAATTGGTGACCCCGACGTGATCGCTCGCATACGTGCACGATTACGTACAGCAAAAATAGTTTTCCATCAAATCAAACACGGTGTATAAACAATTTACCGCCAGCTATAACCCCGCTTATGTGGAGAACGCCAGGTAAATTAAGGCAACGTAAACCCTTGAATTATAAGGAAGCAGACACATCAGGGAGCGATCTCGACACCTCTTACAAGGACGCAGACATGACATCTCCAACGGTTGAGGATCTGCAAATTCAGATGCGGAGCATCGTACAAGAGCTAAACAAATGCAAGACGATGCAAGGAAATCCATCGTTATCTCCCGAATCCTCGAAACTCAGTGCACAACGAGTACACATACCGAAATTCAACAAGGCAAAATCCAGTATTTGGTTCGCACAGGTTGAAAGATCGTTTCGGATCGGCGACATCACCAGCGATACTGACAAATTTGACATCGTCACAGTACGCCTCGAAGATGACGTTTTAAGTGCAATCGAGGAGCTCGTCACTAATCCGCCTGATTCCGACAAATTTACAACCTTAAAAGGGAGACTGATGAACAAATTCGCAGAACCACCCGAATCTAAGCTACGACGCATGCTTCAAGGGGGAGAAACGGATGGCAAGAAACCCTCTGAGATCCTGGACCACATGAAAAGTCTGGCTCCAGATCCATGCAATGAGACAGTCATCAGAACGCTGTTTCTGGGTAAGATGCCGGAATCTATTCGACCTCTTCTGACCGTGTGGAAAGAGGAAGACCTAACAAAGCTGGCTCAGATGGCTGACAAGTTGTTGGATGCTAACAGTTCAAGCGCAATTTCCTCTCCGGCTATTCACCCAACGATCCCGGTACAAGCTGTCTCACGCGGCGACACCATGTCCTTCGCTGAACTCTGACAGGTTGTCGAAGTTTTATCAACCAAAATTGACCACATGCAGGACGAGATTAGTGGTGCGAATAACAAGCGATGTAATAGATAACGATCCAGAGACCGGTCTCAAGATCGAGGGATAAATAACAACTTGTGCTATTTCCACACCAAATTTGGTGAAGCTGCTGGGAATTGTCGACCCGGATGCCCTCGAAGAAAGTTGAAGCAGGAAAAGTAACTGCGCTGCCGTCAGTTAATGTTGTTGACTGCAGCAGTAACGTCAATATTAAGGAAACTCGTCTACACATCTACGACAAACAACAAAGCACACTTTTTTTAATTGACTCTGGATCTGTGGTCTCAGTAGTTTCACAATCTATAGTCAAACAACAACTCAAGACTGGAGACCTTAAGCTTTTTGCGGCCAATGAAACACCAATACAGACCTTCGGGGAACACAGCCTTCAAATTAATCTTGGCCTACGACGGGAGTTAAAGTGGTCCTTCATCATCGCAAGTATCGAGGTGGCCATCGTCGGTGCAGATTTCTTGACACATTTCAATCTGCTCATTGATCTCAAAAATCAACGTCTGATTGATTCAATTACTGGATGTACGACACGTGGAGAAATGTTGCATACCGATGAGTATGGCATTTCAACCATAAACATAGCAGTTGATTACAGCAACCTGTTCAAAGAATTTTTTGAGATTACAACACCTCCGAACAACCGTAAATCAACGACGTCAGACGCATTAGTATGCCACCACATAGAAACAAACGGACAACCTGTTGCCGAACGCCCAAACGACTTGCTGGTGACAAGCTAGCAGCTGCAAAGGCGGAAGTGTAATTTCTCATTCAACAAGGCATCTACCGTCCATCAAAGAGTTCTTGGTCAAGTCCACTCCACATGGTAGCGAAGAAGACTGGAGGTTGGCGTGCGTGCGGCGACTACAGGAAGCTCAATGCACAGACAGTTCCTGATCGATACCTAATCGCTCACATCTATTATTTCGCGGAGATTGATTTCATCTTTTGTTACTTTATGATGATATCATCGTCATGTCCGAATCGCTGGAGCATCATCTTCATCATCTTCGAATCATTTTCGAATGACTGAGACAAAATGGTTTGGTAATTAACATCGACAAGTGCCACTTTGGGAAGACTGAGGTACAGTTCCTTGGATATACCATCAACAGTCGGGGTTGTAAACCTCCACAGGAGCGAGTAGCAGCTATTTTGAACTACCCCAATCAGAAACAATCTGTGATCTTCGAAGATTCCTGGGAGTACTCAATTATTATCGCCGCTGTATCACTCACGCAGCTCACATGCAAGCACCTCTCAATGAGTTTTTAAGTGAGTCAAAGAGGAATGACAAACGGAAGGTTCCATGGACACCCGACACTGAAGAAGCATTCAAGTCATGCAGGAGAAGTATCGGTGAAGCCGCTCTGCTAGTTCATCCTACAACTAACTCGCAGTTAGCACTCATCACTGATGCATCAGACACGGCGATAGGAGCTGCGCTGGAACAGAAAACCGACGACAACTGACAACCAGGCAACCTCTTGGTTTTTTCTCACGAAAAATTTCAACAGCCGAGCGCAACTACAGCACATATGACCGGGAACTCCTGTCGATGTATGAAGCAACAAAATTTTTCCGTCACATGCTGGAGGCAAGACATTTCATCATCAAAACGGACCACAAGCAACTGGTGTATGCATTTTCGCAAAAAAACCAGAGAAAGCTTCGCCAAGACAACTCAGACATTTAGACTTCATCTCGCAGTTTACAACTGAGATTGTTTATTTGTCTGGACCTGAAAACACTGTTGCTGATGCTCTCTCGAGGATAAATGCAATATCTATTCCTATCGCCATTAAAATGGACGAACTGCAAGCGGCACAGGAAGAGGACAGCGAGTTGCAAACTGTTCTTGATGGAAGCAACTCGCTGAAACTTCAACTCGTACATTTTGATCCTGATTCAGTGGTTTATTGTGACGTCTCTACTGGGTATGTCAGACCTTATATTCCAGAAAAACTACGCAAATAAGTCTTCACATCTGTACATAATCTTTCACATCCAAGCGGCCGAGCTACACTCCAGCAAATCCGCCATAAGTGCATCTGGCCTGGAATGAAAAAGGATTGCATTAGTTGGGCATGCACTTGCCTACCATGTCAACGAGTACAACAAATTCACGCCAAACACAATCGATGTACCGAACAACCGTTTCGACCACGTACATTTGGATTTCGTCGTCATGCCTCTTGTACAAGGGTATCGCTATTGCCTTACCATGATTGACCGATTCTCTCGCTGGTCGGAAGCAGTTCCACTCAAAGATATGTCAGCTGATACAGTTGCAACAGCAGTTTGGTCGCATTGGATTGCTCGTTTTGGATGTCCAAAAACCATTACCACCGATCAACGTTCGCAATTTGAATCGTCTCTGTTCAAAGCTCTAATGAACCTCACTGGCACCAAACGTTCTCGAACAACTGCATATCATCCGCAAGCCAACGCCATAATTGAGCGCTGGCACAGATCGTGTCACCCATCTGAACTATGGGCGGATTTACTACCAACAGTTCTTCTTTGACTCAGGACTTGCTTCAAAGAGGACCTAAAATCATCAGCAGCTGAACTTCTCTATTTTGGACACATTCGACTTTCGAACGAGTTCTTCACAAACGAGGACATGCCAGCAGATCCCCGCAAATCTTTATCGAAAAGTTTCGACAACATATGCGTATGCTTCGTCCAACTCCAGCAGCACATCACACCAAGAAGAGCATGTTTGTTTTCAAGAACCTGTACGAATGTTCGCAGGTTCTGCTTCGAACAGTTGCAGTAAGACAACCACTCGAGCCACCGTACACTGGTCCACACGAAGTTGTCAGAAGATTATCCGATCGCATTTTCACACTAAAAATAAACTCCAAAGATGTGAACGTATCCACAGAAAGATTGAAACCAGCATTTATTGCCAAAGATGACCACTTCGATACATCAAATCCTGTCGCACCGCTAAAGGTTTATGCTAATACAAAGAAAAAAGTAACTTTTAGCACAGACCATGACCCAGTCACTGGAGGGGGAGTGAATGTGGCAGCACCGACTACATCAGAGTTGGCAATACCCAATAATTTGTGTGACAGCACCGACTCCACGACTGCTGGCAATACCAGCTAATTACATTAGTTAATTATACCAGCTAATTACACCAGCATTCAGCACAATTCAGCGGCAGCCAAATAAGAAGAAGGAGATGCGACGATTCCACAGAAAGAGAAAACAACAAAAGAGAATCATGTATACAAGATTCGAGCATTATGCAGTTCTGCATCATTAGTTTCCACGGCGTCATTTAGAGACATTCCTTATAATAGTTCATCGTTAAGTATAATAAATAGTTTATCGTTAGTTGTAATAAATAGTTTATCGTTATAATAGTGATTGTGTTTCCTTTGCCATTGAAGGCACAACCAGCTATAGAACAATGACTTATAGTGCCATCTCTTTTTTCTTTCTTGCACTATGCTAACGACGGTTTTATTGACGTGTAGGGAATTGAGTTTTACGTTTGAATTATGATCTATCTCAAATATTACAAATTTTGAGTTACTACAGTATTGTATAATGAGTGCGATAAGTTTGGGATGTTACCCTGCATTTATATGAGGTGTTTTAAGTTATAATAGGTATAGTGTGGTAAAGGTCATACAAGTCAAAAAAGAAAAGAAAAAATTATAAAATCATGCAAAAACACGTAAAAATATACCTATTATGATAATAAAATCCTTGATGTGAAGAGACATGCGCAAGAAATTTTCACTTAAGTTGGGACGAGCTATACGTTTACATAGACATGAAATTCGTCATTTCAGGTAAATTCCAGATTGTCAAATCGAACAAATCATTTAAGAATCCCCGCACGTCATTCAGCACACGCTGAAGAAGAAGCATTTGGAAAGAAAACAGCCGCTAAAATATTTATTCACATAAAGACTAAAATGGACCGAAAAATATATACTAAAAGAGGGACGTGGACCGAAACAACCTAAAATCAAGTCTCTGAATGAATATTTAAGTTCGAGAATGAAATATTTTGGTGCAACTACCTCGCTATAATTGGTGTGATCACCGGACACTGTCTCATAGGTAGACATGCAACAAGGCTTGGAGTCCACACAAAAGACTTCTGCAGAAGCTGTATGGACGAGGAGGAGGAGGAGACAATTCTCCATCTTCTCTGCACATGCCCTGCTCTCTCTCAAAGACGTAAACTCCATTTAGGATCTTTCTTTTACAATGATCTTAACGATCTCATTAACACCGACATCAAAAGTCTGTCGAGCTTCATCAAAAGCTTCAACTGGTTCAACGAGTAGGAGGATGATACTTCCGTGTGGTATCACAATGGACCTGTCATTGGTCTAAGTGTTGTGGCGCATCTCATTAAAATGTTCGTTAAGTTTTAAAACCAACTGTCGCTTAAATTACCCTAGACATAAACCGGATGAGATTAGTGCAAACTCGACTTACTTTCCAGTGCAACTAGAAGTACCGACCATAACGATGTTCCCAGCTTTGTCAAACGTCAAATACTTATACTTGCAAGCGGGAGACAAGATCTGGTCGTGTACTCTGTACTCTGGCCGCTGTGAGTACTACAATTTTCACTTATAAGCCAGTATTTGTTTTAATTTTGTTTGAATTTTAAACCAAGTATCACAGCAATACTTATTGAGATAAGATGGACGTAGGTTTCAGGTAACGCCAGCCCACAGAATTTGGTGGATGCTGAAATGTGCCGATGATAGACGCGGATTATCTGAATAACCCACGCGGTACGCTACCACATCTCGAGGTAAAAAGTTGTCATCAGGTACCTAACAGCATTCTCTAGACAATTATTTTCCTTATCTCTAGCAAACACTGATGCCCCATAAAAGGTTTCTCATGTGAAAACGGCGAAAAGCAAAGAAAAAATAAAATAAAATTTGTTTGCCTACGCAGCACGACGATCAAAACCGCCACAAGCATTGCTGCGTTTGGTCTCGAGAGCGCCGCCTGCTCTGTCCATTTAAGTCCCCCCCCCATAAATTCATCGTGAATTCATCCACCCCAAGTACAAGAACTTGCGGGAACACATAAAATTACAGCAATCTACTCATTCCGCTTAACCAGAAGCAAATCCGCACAAAACCCAACATAACCTACAAACACACCAACCACCTACAATCAGAGACAAACAGAAGCAAAATTCATCGCCAATTACCAAACCCATCAGTTATTTACACCCGCACTACACAACAACTTACCTGCATTGATCAATAAAATCCCTTCAGTGAAACCCATACTAAAATACTTACCTAATAACCTAAATTTTCATATAAAAACATGCAAACAAATATAGTGATTCATACATTCCCTAAAAGTTAAATAATCAAACAACTACAACTATCATATTTGATCATAATTGTAACGTGTGATTCTGTGATTACTCACCTGCCTAAAACTTACATACCTACTTGCCTTGCTATTATCTTAATTCAATTATCATAACGTAATACTTAAAATTAATATCAATTTGCCTACTTAACTTAGTTTTATATTAGGTCAAAAGCCATCTAATATTTTATATAAAAGTGATAACCTAAAACATAACCTAAAGAATTTGAAAAGTACATGCGGCGACTACTGAAATTTGTGCACAAACTTCGGAGCAACATACGCAACATTTAATTGTGACTATTAATAAAATTTCTTTGGCTTAACTTGTTCTATTACAATATCAATCTGTAAGTAAATATCTAAAATTATAACTATCAAGTTGATTTAAAATCCTAAGGATATTTATTGTTATCTATAATTTGGAGACTTACAACAATCACACTTACATATATACACGAAACATAATTATTTGGCTTTACATTCATTTTCAAATTCATTTAAGTTTCATAAATAATCGAATGAATCACAAGTGAATTATAATCTCCCCTCTAATCACGGTAAATTGTTTTGTTTCGTCGTTGAGTGATGTGATCGGTGATATAGAAAAGATTACTGTAGGGGCTTATCCACATCATGAAAGGCAACGGATTAGCCACGGTGCATTTGGCAATGACTATATGCAAGGGGAGGGTTCGCCTAGACGTCATTACATCGACGACGTCATAAACCTCTGATGTGTATTGGTTCATATAACCTTTCTATTGAATCATTTTAGTCTTCTATCAATTCTTTCTTCTGGCACGATAATTTTTTTGTGAGCATAGGTAGATTATAAGCAGCAAGATCCCACCCCACCGACGAGCTGATGCTGTGCAACCGCAAGCGTGCCACCCGCTGCTTCACAACCAAGGTCATCTTACCATCTCCTTTCTTGTACCCTAACCTTATGATGGGTATACCTACCGCCAATTCTACAGTGTGTCGGCCTCTGCCAACTGCCACTAAAACCTAACCTAATCTAACTACCTCTTCAAAAGAAAAAAATAACCCGCGCAACCAAGTTTTGGCCTTAAACGTTCCATTATCTAAGTAAAAAAAGGAACCAATAACTTCACTATACTCTTGATCTTGATAGCATACTTGAATAGGGTACTTCCAATAAGGTAGAATTCAATGCTCCCAAGACATACGAGTAATGCTTTCTACTGTCATTAAAGCGAAACAATAATAGTTTATCATTATCCATGAATGGCACATGCATTGCTGAGACTGACAGACTGTCGATTCTCGATGTGTATTTTAATGGTAATCTTCGTTATAATGATCAAATATTCACCGTCGCCAAGAACGCTGCGAAATGGCTAGGCTTCCTCTAGCGATGCATGGCCCTTCTGATTTGACTACAATTTTAAAGGCATTAATTTGCCCGAAACTTGAGTACAACGCTCCTATCTGGTCTGGTTCACAAATAACTTATTTGGAGCTACGTGAAAGTATTCAACAATGAGTGATAAAACTCATTGGTGATCGAGACATAGCGAAATCGCTAGTCATCGTCGCAATGTCTCCCGCCTATCCGTGCTCTATCGGTATTTTCACCATATGCAATCAAACGAAATAGCCACTTGTATTCCTCCCTTAGAACATTTCAACTGCAATTACCACTATACTAGCAATGCACATCAATTTACCTCTAGGCTGTATTCGGGCGTACAGTGAAATCCAAAGAAACGTACCTTAGCCGTACCAAACGAACGTGGAATATTCGTCCAAGTTCTATCTTTCCTTCGCATTACATTTAAAAGCAACGTACATCGGCAGCTCCTCTCTCTCCAATTCAATATTTCCTTCTGCCCCGCAAATTAAAAAAAAATTATTGACACTGTAGATTGTATTTATACTCGTAGTCCGTCCAAAAACAAAATAAAATACCCAAAATTTCCCTTAAGGAATTTTTTTTTTCTCTTAGCACATTTTTGATGAAAAGAAATTTTGATTGCTTGTCTCTACTTAATCGTTACTGACATTACGAGTGTATGCACCAGCGTCGCCACTTATACTACCTATGTAGTATTTTACTACATATCTGGATATTTTTTGAACGCCGTACTACTTACTATATCCTTACTCTAAGATACTACATTTTCAAATTTCTTATGTTTTACTTTTTCCATTTTTTAACTTATTTAACATTAAAAAATTATGAATGCCTGATCAACATAACAAAAATACAAATTCAATTCACAAAAACAATAACAATTATGACTGAGACACAATCACGCTTTGGAGCTTCATGTTGATAAACGCATCCAGTTGAACCATAAGAAATCAATGAAACCTATCACAAAGCTGCGTTGCGTCAAACCTTCAAAATGAGACTGGTAAAAACAGAACGTAATATTTCATAACGTTGCTGTAAAGAGCCGTGCGTCAACGCGAGAGTAGGGAAAAGTAAGTATGGACTGTCAAGCTTTTCCTTGGTATAGCATACGGGTCTTCAGAAATATATGAATTTTTGGTATGAGACAAGTGATAAAGCGCATGCATTAGAAGTAACGAAAGCAACGTAAGCGCCAAAGCGTAATTGTGGTTTAGACTTACCAATACCTTAGTACTAAAAAAACATATTAAGCCGTCTGGTTACCAAAAGGCTTATATTAGGCACTTCGAAAAGACATACAGTGGTGGACACAGCTTTGGCCAAATCTGTTTTGTCGCTAGACAAGTGTTGCCACTTGTCAACCTAAGGTTAGTTCTCCCAATGGCCTCCCTCATAAACATGAGTTTGCATATGTAGCAAATGGAATGCCCAAGAGGCCTTTATCGGGTAGAAGGGGCAGTTTGGTTCCTTTTCTGGGGAGTTCATCAGCCCTACAGCTCCCTGGAATATCTCTGTGTCCCAGCACCAAGCATAGGTGAATGTTGAACTGCTCCGCCATCTCAGCGAGAGATGATCGGCAGTCTAGGACTACGATGGAGTTTGTAGAGACAGAATTCAGAGATTTTATCGCAGCTTGATTATCTAAGAAGATTTGGATTTCCATAGCGGATATCACGTTCCTCTTTAACCACGATAGGACTTCTTTACTCGTCATGATTTCCGCCTGGAACACACTGCTGTGATTAGGGAGACGAAACGAGCGGCTGATGTTCAACCTGTCAGAGAACACACCTCCACCAACCCCCTCCTCGGTTTTGAATCCATCGGTATAAAAGTGGATCGATTCATCTTCGACAGGGGGCCTTCCTCCCAGAATGTTCAGTGGGGTTGTTGACTTTGAATTTTTTGTCAAAATGGCTGAGTGGTGGTGTAGTCTATGTTGCTAGGGAGGATTCTAGATTTTTTTTTTGGAATAGAGGAGTGGGCGATTTCATTCTCGGACCACTGGAACGTTGTTTTAAGTCGGACAGCCGCACTGGAAGCCTTACTAAAGATGTCAATGGGTGTCAGGTGAAACAGAATGCACATTGCAGCAGAGGGAGTATTGCGCATGCAGAGATACGATGATCGTTGGGCTTTTTGCTTAGCTTATCGCGATTTATCGCTTTGTCTAAGGCAGTCCACCAAACAGTGCAGTAGTAGTGTATTCGCTTACTGAATGGAAGGACGTGCATTCGAATCCCGGCCAAGTCCATTACTTTATATCGAATACATGAAATCGTAATCTCTCTAAGCAACTTAGACACCACCCGTGGAGAAAAACCCTACAACTGCACCCAAACACTTCTTTCCTATCTCTCTATTCTTTCTAATAGTAAGTAGCACCCAAAAGCATGCAATGAAATACGGAGCTCTATTGCGAAGATCAATCGACAATTGATAATTGACTATTTTCAATGTTTGCTATTGTGAACGAACGATTCTAAAGGATTTTGTCAATCGCAGTCAATTAAAAAAATGCGATTGACAAAAATACCAAATGAATCGTTCGTTCACAATAGCACACATTGAAAATAGTCAATTATCAATTGTCGATTGATCTTCGCAATAAGGCTCACGATATTGCCAGGTGCTGCTTGCTGTTAAACACAAATGCTTACGCTGTGTTCTTAGCACTTAGGGTACTGTACCAACAGAAAAAGCCCATTTAGCGTAAGCAAATTAGAAAAAAAAACTTCCCCGTACATTAATATCGGCCTTATTACCGAGATGTATAGCCAGTTGACAATGCGGGGTTCAAGACCCCACTTATTACTCTCCTTTTTGCAAGAGAAGAGTGCTAATGTAGCTTTCCGAACTCTTTCTTGTATATTAGGTTTCCAGCTAAGCTTTTTATACAGAATTAGACGAAAGTATTTAGCTTCATCAGAGAAGACTAAGCTTGTGCCCGAGATTGAGGGAGGGTCAATGTGTAGAATTTTATATTTTCTAGTGAATAGAATAAGTTCAGTTTTGTGGGCGATGACACCTAACCCATAACGATCTGCCCATGTCGTTAGCTTGTTGAGAGCATTTTGAAGTAGGTATTTCAGGAAATTTAGGTACTTACCTGAATCAGCATTCGCAACGTCATCTGCATAGGTAATCACCCTGCAGCCTTCCCTTTCCAGGCATAGGGGGGAGAGGACTCCGCCTTTCAGGCTTCCTCTACTGACAGATCTTCTGGCAGATGTCACACCCAGTTTTGAGTTTGTAATCCGGCTTGTAAGCAGTAGATTAATTAGCGCACCAAGTGAGTCATCTTCTTCCAGAGCTGACAGTGCATTTGCGATCGCGGATGTGTTGACGTTGTTAAAAGCGCCTTCAATGTCCAGGAATGCAACCATAGTGTGTTCTTTATGGTGAAGGGAATATTCGATTGAACGTACTAACGTATTTAAGGCTGTTTCAACAGATTTGCCTTTAAAATATGCATGTCGAACCGTAGACAGTATCTTACTATACCAAAAAAAACAGCAATACGACTTTCTTCTTTCTTTTTTACGATCATTCGTAAACATCTATTTAAGACAAAACAAATAAGTAAATTATGTTATATATTTAAAAGATACCTATAGATATTAAACTAAACTTTCATATAAGAAAATAATCTCCTTGAAACAGAAAACAAATTAATGATCGATAAAATTAAAAAAATACTTCAGTTAAAACTACGTAACAATATTCATACTTAAGATACTAGTTCTCAGCCTTCCTTGATGCTGAATTAAATTCGAGTCAGTCTTCCAGTTGATTATCTCTTCATAAATCAAGCGCGAGAACATTGACTGACAAGATTCTAAAGCCAATTGGGAAAATAATCTCTCAGCGCATGCGCTACTATGGACAATGTTAAGATTTTAATAACGAAATTATATAAATGTAGTAAATAACGTTTTTAAAAAGGATTCCGATTGCATTGATTTTTAAAAAATTGTGTTCATGAGTCCAGGCCATAAAAAAGGAGTCAAAAGGGACGCTAAGGACCAACGGTAACGCTGGTCGTACCAAAACAAATCAAAACGAAATATCTTTCAGACACCTTAGAAGTAGTTGCGGGACTGGATGGAGTATTTAACATTAGTTGTGCCAGCTTGTCACTAAATAAAATATCTGCAAATAAGTTAAAACAAGCTAAAAAGATACTTCTACTACGAATTCTACAGTTCGGCAAATCAAAAACACTCCTTATCCTTTCGATGTTATGTTAAATTAGGTTAGGTTGCTGGGTTGACGGGGCAAGAGAGTCCTGCTCCCGTCACACTTAGGTCTATGTAGACCCTTTGTGATACTCTGAAGGTTATGATTCCCTTACTTGGGAAAATGAAAAACCTAGCGGGCTTACAAACCATCCCGATGCGTTGATGAACTTGCGCAAGTCGTTTACAGACTTGCCGGAGAGTTCTTCTAAGTCCTGGAAGAAATATCTGCCAAGGACATTGTTTCTTATATGACAGAGTGCAGGACAGTGACAGAGGAAATGAAGGGTATCCTCATTCACCTCCTAGTCCCCGCAACCTCTGCAGAGTTCGTCTGTGCTGAGTTTCAATTTCTTTGCATAGCCCAGCATGTTGTGTCCGGTGATAACACCTGTGAGAGAGGACAAAGACTTTTTGTTCATTTGAAGGATTCTCTCGGTCTTTCGTTTGTCATATAGTGGCCACATTTTCCTGGTATTGACACAGGAGTCAAGGGCACTCCATCTTTCGTTAGCTGTCATCAGCGTTTTATTACCAATCACCTGTTTAAGGTAAAAGGGTGCGGTTTTTACCGTTGTATCAGCCTCTCCTAATTCAAGGGAGGGTCCTTTTCTTGCCAGTTTATCGGCTCTTTCATTTCCCGGGACACCACTTTGTCCGGGGACCCAGTAGAGTCTTACACTGTGCTGCGCGCCAAGATACCGCAGCTCTTCGCGACAGCGACTTACAAGCTTCGATTTTATTTCTGTGGCGGAAATCGATTTTATTGCCGCTTGGCTGTCAATGAAGAAGGTAATATCAGCTTGTGTTATTGCCGTCATTGCAACCTGTCTAGCGGCTGTTGCCACCGACAGAAACTCAGCTTGGAAAACGCTGCTGTAGTCGGGGAGTCTGATCGACCCAGATATTCCGAGTGTTTCGGAATAGAAACCCGCGCCAACGCCAGAATCCATCTTGGAGCCATCTGTGTAGATGGGGATCGTTGTTGTACGGACTGGTACTTGATTCTCATGCCATTCTTCCCTGTAGGGAAGTGAGACAGTAAATGGTCTTGTAAAGTTTAGTTTGGGAGTAATGTAGTCTGTGCATACATTACCACCCGTAAATTTCTTTAGAATCCGTGCATGTCCTGTTTTACTGGGTTTCCAGTTTTCCGTTTGGCTTAGCCGCAAGGCACTGTTTGCTGTGAATTCTGGTACAAAAAGGTCTAGAGGTTTAAGATTGAGAATTACCTCCAACTCCGCTGTGGGGGTGGTTCTCATGGCCCCAGTAGTACCAATGCAGGTAATTCTTTGGACTCTAGTCATGGTCTTAAGGTTGGTGGCCTTGCACAAACCCTGCCACCATATTAAACTCGGCAGTTGATTCGCAAAACAAAACGGGCAATATTAGAGAACATTTTCAGAAAACAAAGAGTTATTTCGGGATAGCATTTCGAGAGTGTGCCAGCCATTAAAATCTAAATTCTGATTTTCCTCACGATTACAGTCGCGCCAAAAAAAGACAGACAATTACAAATCAGAGACGAAAAGGGTTTATTCAAATGCAACAGAGAAAGGAAATCTTTTAAAAATGTTCAATTAGATCTAGTTATTATTTGATTCCGACAACTCTACATCCCAAAAATATATTCAAATAGTTGAGTAGTTTGCTTTCCCTTCGCGAAGGTGAATATTTGTTTTGGGTTGAGGTTTAATGCGAATAAAAATATTTTAGGCCGTAGTTTTGCTTTCTTTTTCAGTTTATTTTTGCAATTGGTAACCGAATTTCTGACTATCACAGCATTTCAAAACTTCCAAAGTTGACATCTTTGCTACCTACCCTGCACTCATTATGAACTTCAAAAAGAATCCATCTCCTTCGTGGTGCCTAATATCCGAATGATAAAATTACTCAATCCCCTTGCCTTTACAGATTGCGAACGACTGCACCTTGCATTCGATGGTTCACCTACTCCTCTGACCATTTTCGTATGAATAGCGAATATGCGTAGCAAAAAAGAAACCAATTCTAAACACCTTTCATCACTGCCATTTTCACCTTTGTGTTATCGTCGACAACGCCGCTGGCGTTAGCTTTCCAATTCCCGCAGTGAATATTCAAAATTACGTGTTCCATGCAGTTCGCAAATAAAAAGAAAGAAAGTAAATGCAATCCATGAAGACACCCCGCCAACAGCGACAGGGGAGGTTAGGTATATGTAGACATCACGACCGTAGCGCATTCACCGTCCGCCCTCCTCGTTGTATCGTTTACCTGCCCGCTTTATGCTGGCGACGACTCTTCGATTTCGAAAGATTCGCGAAATCCATTCGAGGCGAATATCGACCCGAAATTTTTGAGGCCGATGACCGAGAACACTTGTTTCGTTTTCCCTCCCCTATTTGCTTTATCTTTGCCCATTATTGCGTGTATTCCTTGCAAAGACTAAGCCTTTCCATCAACCTACCCATAGCCTAAGTCGTTTGCCTTTAGTTTTATTTTATTTTTTTCGATTTTTTGTGGTGCAAACTGCTATATTGCAGTACGCGCTCCAGCTTATTACGCGCACATTACCATTACCAGCAACACGACACGTCGA
This sequence comes from Portevinia maculata, assembly GCA_949715645.1. Taxonomy (NCBI): domain Eukaryota; kingdom Metazoa; phylum Arthropoda; class Insecta; order Diptera; family Syrphidae; genus Portevinia; species Portevinia maculata. Next base: position 191,036,879 of record OX454527.1, on the reverse strand, counting down.
CGGCGACGGCGACCAAAAGAGAACAGAAACAGAAAAAAGAATCAAAAGCAGAACCAGTGGAAAGAAAAATCACCCAAAAACCCCAAACCAAGTGCACTGCCTTAGAAAAATTGTCGTCGTCGTCCTTTTTCCTGACACAGACGCAACTCACTCTCGTTTAGCCAGCACAGAGCGCCACCATTATTCGCCTGTTCCTCATCAGCGTGCTTATTTCCCTCCGCGGAGCTACCCCTCATCCAACCCTTGCACTCTCCATAGATCCCAAATGATTTCAAGGCAAATAAAATCAACTACATTCATATACATGCAATGGTAACGATTCTGCACAGAAAGTATAGGTATACTGCTTCATGGCATACGATTCTAGAACTGGGAAAGCAATCTACGTGGCATAGAATTGGATAGGGCGAGCGAGACAGAGAGATACATAGATCGACCGACCGACAAGCGAACCGACAATCAAGCTCAACCCAGTGAAATTCACTAGAGCCAGACAGGTCGGTGAAGGTCATTGCTACTAAAATACCTCCACCTCCTCCTGGTCTTGGCAATGCCTGATGATGGTGGTTGTTTTGTTGCTGCTGCTGTTCTGGCCCTGCACATATTCAGGGTGAATGAATGTGTGTATTTTGCGATTGTCTTCCCTCCTCAAATTGCTCTAATGTTCTATTTGTGTCGTTCCCTTTCAAATGGATATGTTTTTTTTTGTTTCTCAATGCAAAGCAGTACTGCCAGGTTGAAGTTCGTATCGTAGCTGAATAAATCTAGTTCTAAAAAAGGAATCTTTGGAGTTACAATGAAAGTGAAAATTCAGTTGCAAGAAGTATATACACCTGCTTTTTTTTCTTTTTTAACTTTTAAATTCATTTTTATTAATTATTAGCTTATATCAACTTAAATACTAGACAAAAATGATTAAATCTAACTTAAAATTAACAGGATACTTATTCTTATTTATTGTTCCTTATGTGGACGCCCTAAGTATATACACCTGCAAATGAATAACTATGTACAACAGGTGTTGTTTCTTATATTTCTGAAAGCATGTAGGGGGTAATAAGATTGGAATACTTATCTCAATCATTGTTTATATCCTATCCAACGGGTATATTCGTTTTAAATCACAGTTTTAATCCCTAAAATACTCGTAACAATGATTTGATCAGCATCAAAAGTTATGCCGGTCGGAAGCTTATGCTCTAGGGGCCTAAAATGATCTAGTAAGATTTTTATAATCTGTCTACTGACACGCCCTTTTTCGAAAAAGCCAATGGAAATAAAGGTGGTTGTCAACTGTAACTGAAAGATGGTGTAGTCTTTGTGACTTGGCAGATACAAAACGATTTTTCGTTTTTGCGAATGAAAAAAATCGATTAGTTTTTTTTATTATTTATTTTTTATTTCAGCAAAGATATACATCCTAAACACTACTTTTGCACAATTTACAGAGATGTGGTTATTACTACCTTACTACTGATAATAGTATATAATTGTAAATGAAAAATATCAAACTATGGACCTATATATTTAAGTGATGATTTGAGGAAAAGCTGATGGAAAAATACGAACTTATAATAGGATCATCGAAATGAGAGATGTCGTGGTGGGCAAACTTGATTTCAGATATCACATAGGTACATTAACAAGTACAATTACTAAATTAACATATCGTCGTCGTTCTATGACGTTCTATTTCTTGGTTTTGAGATATTTATATTTGAAGTTGATAATCAATATCTATTAAAAATCCGAAAATGTTCGTAAGTGTTCGATCTTGGGTTTCGCATATATAAGGAACTTTTGGTAGCCATTAACAAATAAAATATTTTGGAACTGGTTAGTCCGGAAAGGATAAAATAGGAAAAATTGACTTAGGGAGTTTTCTCTGAAAAAAAATACGAGAACTAATGTATTAATTTTAACATTTTTATTATTCAGTGGTGGAATCGGCTAAGGTGATAGTTGATACTCGTAGTTGACAATCAAAATCATACCTTTACGTCCACGTAAGGTGATTATCAAATTGACAATCACCTTTTTGCCATCAATTTCATGTGACAGCTATTTAGGTGTCGCTTTCATACATTTTTGTTATTTTCATATTTATGCATCTCGGCTTCAACTCCAAATAAATTAAATGCTTTAGTGAAAAAATAATATACATATATTAAATAAATTCAAATAAAAAAGTGAAATTGGAAAATTCGTGAAGTGCAATTTTTACTTCATTAGAACTTTTCTACACAAATGAAGAAAATAATTACACAAATGTCCAACTATTAAGAAGAAAAATGAGAAATAAAGCAAATATCTTGGAGCTTTCAAACCCGATGAAAGAATTCATAGAATTATAAATATTCATTGTTGATTGCTATCATTTATTATTGTGTATTTTAGATTTTTAAAAAACTTTCGCTTATCAAAAGAAGCGTTTGCGTTTGTTTTGGGACTGTTGATTTACCAACTGGAATAAGGTCAACGCATGTTACACCCATCCTTCAATTGGCTGCAACTTAATATCTTCTTGGGGGTGGTGGCTATCAAAGACAAGTTGGGGCTGACTGGGCTGCACCAATGGGTCAAAGTACGGTGGCTGAAATTACTGCTGCAGTCATTAAAAAAATGCAGTCAATACTTTGTCCATTTATGATAAAGTTTTTGCCTAAGGACTCAACAAAATCATATTTGAAATATAAATCATGAAAAATAAACACACATCAGCTGCTCGGAATGACAGCGTCGGCAAGGAAGTGACGTTTAAAACTCTAAGTGCTGCCAATAATCAAGCATTTTTTAGTGATCGCTTTACGCAGAGCAAAGTGGAGTTGATAATCAAAAACGACAATCAACTATCACCTTAGCCGATTCCAGCCCAGGTAAGTCATTTAAATGACGAAAAAAAACAACCTAGCTTATTATTGTTAAGACAAATTTTTGAATATTTTTCCATAAAAATATCACACCAATTCAGTCTCGAAAAAGTTTTAGAAAACAGTACAAGAAATTCAAAAGTAATTTAAAATTAAGTAACTCAAGTTAAAAAATAAAATTAAAATAAAAAGTAAAAGTAAAAATAAGTAGATAAAAGTTTTAGAAAAAGTCTTATTCCTCTTCATCGTTGCTGCTTTCAACTGCTGCCTCAGGAATCCGATCTACTAATGGAATATATCAAATACTGGGTGGATACTGCAAGGGATTTTTACCATCCATGAAATTCATCTGGAATAACTCCGCTCTCACACAAACGCAACAAGTCTCGTTTTTTTTAGGACGATATTGGCAGTGGCTCATTGCCTTTTTTGTGTTGTTTTTAAGTGTTGTTTTGGTTACTGATGAAATATTGAGGAATTCGTTAAACCTTAGCTCAGTAACTTTATATTCGCTATTTTTTCTTTTTTCCTCTTTTGGAACTAGCTAGGCGAAATATATTTACCCAGTCATGGATTGTGTAAACTGATGCATACTTTTTTTGTGACTCAATTGCACTATGCATGCTGTCACATCCCATCATTAAGTGGCCCGATTCTAGAAACGTTTGTTCTATTTCCTGAATGTGAATCGAATCTTCTTGTAGGCAGTGCAGAAGAATAGCCGCCACATTCTGGTTGCGATTTTGGCCACCACAAATGGCTGAAAACAGAGAAACTGATTTGACGTAGTTCGGCAGTTGATTAAGATATTTGTACAAACATGTCCCAATTTCAGCACTTCCTCTTTTTCCGTTAATCTCCATCCAGGCATAGCAATACGCGTTGTTAGGTGCAGCACCCTCATAAATCGTGAGATTATAACAACAGAGATTTCGACTATAGTAAATAGGTGACACGTCATTACATGGAATTTGAAGAACACTTTGAAGGTCGAAAGTGGCGGTTACAAACGACTTCTCTCGGTTAGCTGGTTCCTTACCATTTTTTGCTGGATAGAGCTTCTTTTTCACCTTCTTTGTGCATAGAATATTCAGCTTCAGTTCCTGTTTGCTGTCATTGTTCGCAAAAAAATATCTGGCACAAACCGCACACTGATCTTTTTTCGGCCTTAAAAACGACAAGTTGTATTCCCTTGCGAAAATCCTTCTGTACGTCGTAGTCAAACTAACTGCTTTTCGGTTTTCTGCAATTATTTCATTTTGATAAAGCTTATGCATTTTTGTAATTGTCAACTGAGAATCAAGGTACTTTCTTTGTGAAGATTTTCTACAAAAATGGGACTCCATCACTGGAAACCTTTCAATGTGCTTATTTACTGCAATTATATCGGCTTCTGTTGTTTTTATTCCTGAAACATGGCGATCTCGTTTATCCGATCCCCCAAATATACCGGTTACTAAGCTTGCTCCTTTGATAGCAGATCTAAGAGGTCCATCGTTAATCGATAACGCCTTAAGGAAAAAGTTGCGGCAAAATCGAATATATAGATTCGTTTTTCAAAAAAAAAAAAGGATTTGATCGTTCGTTTTCTATGCCTTGAATTCTCGCCCCGAGGCCTTTGTCTTGTCGGTTCATTGCATGTTATAGTCCCCAGAATAAAATCTTTTTTTCGGTTATAATCCCCGATTCTCCAATATTCCCTGCGAATGTTTTTTTTCTTTCATTGTTTATAAAGCTGTCAGTACACTTGTAGTAGCATTTGCTACAATCAGTAGGTTTTGGAGACTCCGCAGGAACTTTAGAATTTTTAGAAACGTAGGTTTGTCCCAAACCGCGTTTTTTTCTCCACGTTGTACAACCAGCTCTCAGGTTCTGCCTTGTTCCACCTATTCCGTTTTGTTATGGGTAAGTTGATCTCTTCAGGTGAATCATATGAACTTTTATCTTCTGGTGCAAAATCTAAATCTCCATCTACATCATCGTTATCAAAATCAAAGTCTTCTTGTTGATGCTAAAGAACAGATAATTTTTATTGAGCTGAAACTAAAATAATTAGGTCAATTTACCGTGTCCGATTGTTCGACTTCTATCCCAAAGGTATTCTCATTTACATCATTATTATTACAACTATCTATTATCTACATATTATTTTTTTTTTTTTTTTTTTTTAATTCTGGCTCGCCAAGGCGATTTATAAGGGGGGCACTTCGACCTAAAAAGATCTTTTGTGCTGTATGGGCCAGAAAAATGTATTCTAGTAGAATTTCCTCTTTCCGTGTAAAGCGGACAATTTTACCAGTAGAAGAATTCTTTATGTCTTCGAGGCTCATTTGTTCCCTGAAAAAGATCTTCTTTCTAATTCCATTATGGGCTGGACATTCCCGTAAAATGTGTTCAGCTGACTCGTCCTCTTCAAGACAGGGTCGGCACTCAGGAGTGACTGCTATTCTCATTTTGTGTAGATGATATCTAAACCATGGTGACCAGTAAGGTAACCTACTAAGTTTTTGATATCATGCCTGCTTAGGTTTAGACATTTGCTGGCATTTTGATTGAAGGACCGAATGGCTCGTTTGGCCTGTCTTAGACCTGGGATGCTTTCCCAAAGATGGATACATTTTCTATGTTCCCAGCTTTTTATTGCTGCCGTTGCTGCTGATCTAGGAGTGCAGCAGAAAGGTTCGGGACCTATGAAAGGTGTTTCTGAACCTTTTCTGGCCAGCTCGTCGGCCTTTTCGTTCCCTTCTACCCCTACATGACCCGGAACCCACCATAATTTGGTCTTGTTTCTTATTCCGAGTGTTTGTAGGGTATTGAAGCAGTACATGACTGATTTGGAGTCATAATAATAAAACTTTATCTTAGTACGTACTACTCATCTATATTCTTGCTCTGTTTATACCTGTACTTCCGCTTTGCCTATATTTTGTAAAGCTAAGTTTACCATTCTTTTTCCCCCGCTTTCCCTTGTTAAAATTCACTGTACTTAGCAACGAAATTAAATAAAACTACAGATTTCCTTCGATACCCATTCACAGCAGAATATAGATTCAACCGCAATTCTGTTTAATATGACGTTTCACAATCGATTATAGTAGGCTAAGTGAATTTCAACTAACAAAAAACTGCAAAACATTTGCAAGTCAAAACCCCTTAATTAAATTTAGGGAGCTTTCACTGACAAGGTTAGGTTAGGTTAGGTTAGGTGGCTGTCGGCAGAAGCCAAATGACAAATATAATGACTTAACAGATATAAATAATTTAAAGAAACATATATTGAATTGATATAATAATAAAGTCAATTTAAATTAAAAATAAATAAACAGATAGATATGTATCTTAATAATAATAAGTAATAAATATAAAATAATAAACAAATAAATAAATAAATAATGATAATTATAATAAATAAATAAATAATAATAGGTAAATAAATAAATAATAACAAATAAGTGAATCAAATAGTGATTTTATGTTTGTTCAATGTAGAGGACTTAACATCACTGATGTATTTTTAATGTTTGAGATCACATGCAGTTCTTTGGTCGAAAAATGCAAAGGTAAGTTTAAAATCATTTTCAGTAGCTTGCTTTGGGTTATCTGTAATCTACGTATGTGGCTTTTTGCATATTTGCCCCAAACTGGAGATTCATAAAACAAGATTGCTTAAAAAATTACTTTAAAAATGATGAGTTTGTTTTATCGACTCATTTTTGATCTATGAGTACAGCATTTTAATTGTTATATTAGCTTTTCTGATGGTTTGTTGGACATGAAGGCTAAATGTTAAAGACTTGTTAAGGTGAACCCCAAGTTACTTAGCACTTGATTTCCAATCCGTTTGTGTATTATTTATTATTACTCTGTTGCTTGGTAAGAAGCAGACTTTTGTTTTTCTAGTAAAAAAGACAACCTGAGTCTTTGAAGCATTTAATTTAATTTTCCAATTTTCAAAGTATGTATGTTTGGATGACATTTAAGTCCGTCAATGTTTAAACTAACCTAATCTGATGAATAAATGCATGTGTCGTCTGCAAAAATGGCAATTTAATTTGGAAAATCGTGCGTGTAAATATTATACAGAATTGGATCAAGAACCGAACCCTGGGGTACTCCTGCGTCAATTGAGAAACCTTCTGATAACCAGTTATTAACAGATACTTGGGAAGAACGCCCTGATAAAAATGACTGGACAAATTTCACTAAGTCGATTGGGAAATGTAGGCTTAGTAGTTTGTGCAGTAAGCCCTCGTGCCATACTGAATCAAAAGCTTTATCAACGTCAACGATAACCATACCCGTACTTTTTCCCATATCAAAATTGTTTTTGATATATGCGATTAATTTGGTGCACTGTGCAATAATGTACATACTCTGAAACCGAATTCTGCGGCAGGCAAAATATTATGCTCGTTAAGGTGAGTTCTTAATTTTATTTTCATAATTTTTTTCAAAGCACTTACTTAGCGAGCTTAACAAGCTTATCGGCCTGTAACTACTAGGTAGGCAAGCATCTTTACCTGGCTTCAAAATCGGCATGACTTTTGCTGTTGTCCATTATTTGGGAAAATATCCCCGTTTGAGGCAGCAGTTAAAGAGCCGTTGCAAGAACTGTAAACCTATTCTTGGAAGGCTTGCGATAAACGTATTTCTTATTCCGTCGAAACCTGGGGACTTAGAATTTTTTAGTTGCATACATCTTCACTTGAAATAAGGACTTCCCCTCCAATCAATGTAGCTTGGGCGCTGATTATGCCAAGTGAGCTTCGAACTGCATTCTCTTCGCTACTCCTTATGGTTCTACCTATTGAATGGTTTGCAAAGAAATAGTTAGCTATTGCATTTGATTTTCGGGACAGGACAGTAATATCGTGCTACCCTTCTTAAATGCGGGGATGATATGGTTCTTCTTTTTAATAACCTTGACTATATTCCAAAACGGCTTGCTGCATTTGTCTAGGCCTTGCAGTATTCTATTCCACCTTACTTAGTGTGTTGGCTTGTAACCCGTTCGGTCCGGGTTAAATCCCCTTGGGGAACAGAACCACACGCCACCCATTAATGGAGAAATGCGAATGGTATATTGTTTCTTCTACCTCTACACCAAAAAGAGGATTTGCGCCTGGTAGTACAATGGTCCATTACCGAGTCTGAGTACTGTGAGACTTGAATTCCCTTAGAAAACGAAAAAACTGATTGCTGTTTGCAAGCTCAAGAGTGTTCTTTGTCCGTTGGATATAGTAGGTAGTATTCAGTAGTCCTGAGCCCTCCTTCTGAGTCCAGTTTGTAAGTAATCCATGGTTCTTATATTATGACAGTATCCTCTCTGTCTTTGGAAGGGGGGCCAACGCTTTGTGGAGTGATGTAGTTAATCTGGACTAATCGCAACATTATTTCCAATCAGACATAGAATCCTCAACCACCGTTTCGACAGTTTTCGAGGTCATTCGTCTTTCCTCAAAAGAACCTTGTTAAAGCAGTCGTCCGTTTCCATATCCGACAAGGTGTCACCGATTGAGGCGAGTCACCAAGATGGATAAGTCAGTGTTTTGGAGTAATCACCCTTCGAAGATCGAAAGGAGATTAATGTTCCAGGCTCAGGACCTAACGTTTTCAGTCTGAGAGTTGAGGAATCAGCTTAATTGCCTCCAGTTCGCCCTTCTTGTATACATTAAGGTTAGTTTGATCCCAACCGAACCTTAGAACACCTTCAATTTTCGCCAGGGGTGAGGGACTGCTTAGGCGATGACTTGGATTATTCCATCAAAGGCAGTAAGGTAGGAGGGTTATGATCCCTTTAATTCTGATCATAACTTCGACATCAAGGAAGAAGGGGGATTACCTTTCAAATCTTGGACCCATTGAACCGCAAACCCAGGACGTATATACTATACATACCTGTTTTCTAAATGCCACGCCATCGTATTTGTCCACAAAGTAATACAACCTTCTTCCTGTAATTGTTTACTCGTAATCTTTAATTTGGCAACACCTATCCTTATAGACTGCACCCTGTTGGCTCCCGTTTTGCTCATTGAAGCGATTACTCTAGCACAGGGTGAATACGGATAGAAGGCAAAGCAAAAAACCACCCAACGGAAGTGATGTCGTTTTGGCAAAATCCATGAAGACTTCCCGTCGTACTCCACCCGTTCGGAATCAGTTGCATGGAGCTGAAACGGGGCATTGAACAGCACGGCAAGTGAAGCATCCAACATCAAGCAGAACAAGTTATAAACATCACCATTATCAATAAGGGCACTGGCATTGCGACTTGTTTGTCGCCGAACGAGCCAACACCATCCCCCACCCTACCAAAGTCAACCCAACCTAACTGAAGGCATTTACTCGAACAAAGTATATATCTATTGCTATATTGCTATGATTTTGCATGCTTAGCCAGAAAACCAATAGAGACCAGGTGCTGGGCACGAAAACGGGCATCAAGGAAAGAGGTGAATAAGCGTAGACAAAAGGAATGCTTTCCTTATTGAAGCGTATCACTGTGTCTGTGTGTCTATTGTAGATTGTCGTCAGGCTATATACCTTTTTCGCCTCTGGAACTAGTCTTTTATTTACAATCATAGATCGTGAAGGTTAGAGTTATATACCGCTTTCATACAGGCGAGTAAATAGGGTGTGAATGTCATGCAAGTGTATGAGTGCGCTTCATCTTAGATATCCGTGCCTTTTGATTTTTGTTTCATCCTCGGTTAAGAGGATTTTAAGCACAAAACCGTGAAACAGTGAAAAATACAAAAGCGCTGGATTTCATCCCCAATATAAATCCACTTCCTTGAAACCAAAATCAAGTATTCACAGTCTTGTCTAGACAGTTTGCTGTTTCCATGTTTCAACACTCCGATAAATGACTCATACTGGTGTTTTGACTCCCCAAAGGGAAATAAGTTGTCATTTCTGGGGGAGAATAATTGGAAAACCCGGCCGTCATTAAATCTATGCTCTGGTTTAAGGGAAATTCGCCTTACGTCGAGTCTCCACTTCTGACACCAAATGGGGTTATGTGTTGCCGGTTGGAAAAGCCTAATAAAAGGTCCCGTCAACTGGCAAAAAATCGTCGTGATGGTGAGGAATGTTTTCAGTTGAACAAGTGTGTCGAGACTTTTTATAAAATTGTCCACTTTTCTTATTTATTGTTGAATGGGTGGGTTCGAAAGTAAAGTCGAGGGTGAACTTCATAGGCGAACTGCCCGGCGGTGTTTGACTGTTCGTGGATGGATTAATTGCATAGGCTGATGTGTATATAGGTACCTTGGGTAAATTATAGGGTAAATGGAAGGACTAATCGAAGGAAACAAACAACTAATTAAGTTGGAATCTTCACGGCGACTTTTACGATAGCTTTTACGTTTTACCGAAGAGATTGAAAAATTGAAAGTCTATCCGAGAAAAAAAAAGGTGCAGCGCAGAATTAAAGGTATGTATCATTGCAACTCGAACAATTCGACATTTGCATCGACCGCAGCGAGTGCCAGTAGACGCAGACGTCCGTGGTTTCGTCCGGCATCATAAACAAAAATATAAGGTATGCTGGCTTAGTTTTAGCAGATGCGTTGTGACGTCACAATCATCTGGTTCTGTTCTTCTTTTTCTTATTTTTTCAATAGTAAGGTTATGACGGGATCATAGCGGGTTGGAAGGGGATCATAACCCCATTAATTTCTTGCCGCTCTTTTGACATTTCTCTTCAGTAAAGTTTGCCATTTCATGATGGAAAGATATTCGAGCCAACAACGAGTCGAAATTATTAAAATTTACTACCGAAATTCGGAGTAAGTGGCCTTAACGTTAAGAGCGCTACGTCCAATTTATGGTCGTCATAATCGTCCTAGCAGATCAACAATTGAGCGTCTAGTGGAAAAAATTTAATCCACAAGCACAGTACAAAATGTTCCCGTGCCAGTGAGACAAAGAAGTGCCCGTAGTGTCGAGAATATTGCTGTCGCTGAGGCTTCAGTTGAAGAAAGCCCAAATGTGTCTCTCACACGTCGTTCTCAAGCGTTGGGTATCTCTGTGACGGCGTTGTACGAATGCCACAATCAATTTATTGGAAACCAAGTTTCGAAACCGTGTTATCTCACGAAATGGTCCAGTCGCTTGTCCGCCTCGGTCGTGCGATTTGACGCCGTTAGACTATTTCCTGTGGGGCTACGTCAAGTCTTTAGTCTATGGCAACAAGCCAGCGACGATTGATGAACTTCGTACGAATATCGAACGTGAAAGTGCAGCAGTATCGGCCGATTTATGCTTAAAACCGTCGAAAATTGGGTTCAGCGTCTGGACTTCTGCAAGCGTGCCCGTGGTGGCCATGCAAAAGAAATCGAGTTCCATACATAATGGCATCGAACGTACTTTCACAGGAATAAAGAATTTCATTGATATCCAAAACCGTTTTTGTTTTATTTAAAAAAAGTTTGTAGCGCTCTTATTGAAAACCCTTTATTTCAAAGGCATTTGACAGAGTTCGGCACCAAGCTCTATTGTCGAAAATGCGTGAATTTGGAATCGATGATGCTTTTCTTTATTGGATTAGAAATTACCTTCAATTCAAGTTGTTTTCTACGGTTGCAAATATTGCAAATAAATGCTGGTGTTCCCCCAAGACTCTGTTTTGTCTCCGACTCTTTTTATCATTTTTAGGGTTCCGTAGCCAAATGGCAAAAAACGGAACCCTTATAGATTCGTCATGTCTGTCTGTCTGTCTGTCCGGGAATGTCACAACCACTTTTCTCCGAAACTATAAGAGCTATACTGTTGAAACTTGGTAAGTAGATGTATTCTGTGAACCGCATTAAGATTTTCACACAAAAATAGAAAAAAAAACAATAAATTTTGGGGGTTCCCCATACTTAGAACTGAAACTCAAAAAAAAATTTTTTCATCAAACCCATACGTGTGGGGTATCTATGGTTGGGTCTTCAAAAATGATATGGAGGTTTATAATACCTATCATTTTTTTCTAAACTGAATACATTTAATTTCATAAACATAAACCTTATGCGTAAACCGTGAACTATTATTTTCTAATAATTAATCTGTAATAGTGGCCTAAGTAAATAATTATAATTCGCGCGGAACCCTTCATGGGCGATTCCGACTCGCACTTGGCCGCCTTTTATAAATGATCTCGTATCTGTTACTACTTTTTTTTATAATTCTGTCTGTTACCTCTAACCCAATCCACTCCTCCGCTGATGACAGTACATACACTCAGCTTCTCATATTCGTTTCTTGGTCCAACTGGAATGGCAACGTATGTTAAGCTCATTAAATTCTGATCTAGATAGCATAACTCACTGGGGTATAACTAATAGAGTGGAATTTAATGCTTGCAAACCGAATGCTGTCTTCTGTCATTAAAGCCAAACCCAATCACCATGCCATTGTCCATGAATGACCCTCTCATCCCTGAAACCGAACAGCCGTCCATTCTCGGTATGTGTGTTAATGACAACCTTCGTTGGAATAACCTCATATTCGATGTCACCAAGAACACTGCGAAATGTCTAGGCTTCCTTAAGCGGTGCAGAAATAGTTTGCCCCCTCTGATCTGGCCACAATTTATCAGGCGTTTATTCGCCCCAAACCTGAGTACAACGCTCATATCTGGGACGGTGCCCCAATAACATATTTATTTATTGGCGATTGGGTCTCTTAGTCATCGTCGTAATGTCTCCTGCCTATCGCTATTTTGTCGAAATTTCCACCATAAGTGCTCAAACGAAATAGCCAACTGTATTCCACCCTCATAACATGTCAACTCCAATACCCGCCATGTTCATCCTTAAGCCTGTATTTGGCCATACAGTGAAGTACAAAGAATCTTTCCTTAGCCGTACAACACGAATGTGTAATGCACTTCCTCACTCCATTTTTCCACCCTCATAACACATTATAATTTACAGATATTCACAACCAACGTGCATCGGCAACTCTCCCTATCTTCAAATCATAACTTCCTTAACGCCCGCGCTGTGTAGCTATTATGTACATTGTGAGGGTACTAGAAAATCCCTTTAGTGTGTGTTCATTAAAAAAAAAGCAACAACTTCAATAGTGTCTAAGATCTTGTTTTTATAGGAGGAACTTGAAGCATTAGTTTCGGAAGCTGATTTTGGACTTTGAAAAACCAGTGTTTTTCAAAAAGACTTGTATGTGTCTTTAAGACAACGATTTCTATTAACTTAGGTAATACTTTCTGTATTTATTTATGTGCCGAAAGAGAGTAACACTAAAATTGTTTGCATCTTTGAGCCGTCTTAAACTGAGGCGAAGTGCATTCCAGAGGCGAATGGCGTAAACAATATAGTTACGTCCCGTTATGAAGGATTTCAAGTTTGCCACATAAATGCACAGAGCTTGTACAAAAAAATAGACGAGTTTAGGGCTCCTATTTGAGGGTTCGAAGTATGATGCAATATGCATTAGTGAGACGTGGTTTAATAGTAACTTCAGTAACAGCATTATAGATCTTAAGAGGTTTAAATTAATAAGAAATGATAGATCATGCCGCATGGGGGGAGGAGTGGCTATATATATAAGGGACTCCATAAATTGCAAGATTAAATATTTGTCTCCTCCTGGCTGTTCTATAGAGTATCTTTGTGTCGAAGTTGATAATGCCAACGAACATTTGCTCTTAGGTGTAGTCTACAGGCCCAAGCAATACATTGACTTGTCACCACTTCGCACTCTACTAGAAGAAAACTCCTTTTGCTTTACTAGTGTCATACTTTGTGGCGATTTTAACAGTGATCTTCATACAGACCAAAGTCTTTTGAACAGCTTGAGTGCCTTCAATTTGCACCCAGTAAACACTATTTACCCCACGCATTTCTCACAAAGCACTAGTACTCTTCTTGATGTTTTTTTCGTAAATGATTCTAGCAAAATTTTCTTTTTGACCAACTTCAAGCTCCTGGCTTCTCAAAACATGAGCTGATACATCTTTCCTTTGACTTCTGTCTCAGTAGGCCTATAAGAACATTTCAATTTAGGGATTTTAAGAATATAGATATATAAAATCTCGAGGTTGATATGAGAAGGATTGATTGGGAAAGAGTGTACTCTTCGGTACTACCAAACGAACAAGTAGAGTTCCTTCAGAGCATTTTACGTAGTTTGTTCGATGCCTACGTTCCTTAAAAAACGTAAGCGTCAAATATTGTGAATGCCCCTGGTTCAATCGTGAAATAAGAATAAAGGTAGACCAACGGAATCTAGCCTTCAAAAAATGGAGGCGTTTCAAAATACCTGATGATATTCAAGAGTATCGTCGCTTACGTAATACAATTGTTCATCTCATTCGTGCCGCGAAAGTAAGTTGGTATCAGCGTCGTCTAAACCTTTCTTTGAGCGGCCGTGAACTGTGGAAAAATCTAAAGGAAATTGTTAACAAACGAGTTAACTTAGAAAGCAAGGATGCTAATTGCAATGAAATCAACAGTAATTTTATTTCATCAATTCCACAAAGAAATAATGTACCCCAAAACCTCTCTGGTGAAGAGATCACACCGTTGTACACTGGTCCTGCATTTGGTTTTTCTGCAGTGAGCCACTAGGAGGTTGTTGAAAGCTTCATTTCTTTGAAGTCAAATGCTACTGGATTAGAAAACTTACATCCATTAATCCTTAAAGCAATCTTACCTCTCATATTGCCGTATCTCACACACATAAAAACGGGAGAGTACTCATGCGCAAGAGGGATAATGACAACTACATTGTTATTAATTCAGAGGTAGACCTTCTGGCACTTAATTAATATGCAAGATCCAGAAGTAAACATTTTAAATATTCCCTCTGTCAACTCTGGAGATGTTGACTTCCATGATCTCGTTTCTAGCCAGAAATACTTGAACAATTTTCTTATCATTCACCAAAATATTAGAAGCATGCGTAAAAACTTTGATAAATTTCTTGTACATTTAAATTCTTTTGTCAACATGCCTTATTGTATTTTTTTGTCGGAAACATGGATTTATGAAGAAGAAGAATCTCTTTATACAAGGTGGCGCAAAAATAACCTTACGATGTTTTTTGGCTGTAATTTAAAAAAAAATGAAAAACTATGATTCTTCTTGTGGATTATTTTTATTTGGTCTTTTAATTTTTTTTACATTAAGTCGAGAATATGATGTCATGTAAATGGCCGCCGCCACAGTTGATTGTCATTTGAGCCCTTTTTATGGCATTTTCCATCACTTTGGCCAAAACTTCCGGCGATAGGTTCTCACATTGTTGACGGATATTGTCTTTAAGAGCTGCAAGAGTCTGAGGCTTGTTGACATAAACCCGCGACTTCAAAAAGCCCCACAAAAAGAAATCAGGCGATCTTGCTGGCCAGTGCAAATCGCCAAAACGGGAGATTAGGCGCCCGGGAAATGCATCCTTCAGCATATCGGTTGTGGCACGTGCAGTGTGTGCCGTTGCACCATCCTGTTGGAACCACATGTTTTCCAATCCCAATTCATCAAGTTGCGGCAAAAAGAACTCGTTGATCATTGCTCTGTAGCGCTCACCATTCACAGTAACCGTTTGGCCCGCGACGTCTTCGAAGAAAAAAGGTCCGATGACTCCTCCAGCGAAAACAGCACACCATACAGTGACTTTGAGCGGGTGTAATGGCTCTTCGTGGGTTACACGCGGATTTTCAGTGCCCCAGAAGCGTAAATTTTGCTTATTTACGTACCCGCTAAGACGGAAATGGGCCTCATCACTCATGATTATTTTTGATGAAAAATCATCTTCCTCTTGGTGGTGATTAAGGATAGATTGAGCGTATGTTAGACGCGATTGGCGGTCAGCAGCTAACAGCTGATGCACCGTCTGGACTTTGAACGGAAACATCTTCAAATCTTGTACCAAAATTCGCTGTAAAGACCGTCGACTGATACCCATTTGCGTGGCACGTCGTCTGGTCGATGTCGACGGCGCTTCCATGACATCTTCGGCTACAGCAGCAATATTCTCTGCAGAACGGCTACTCCGGGAGTCATGTATACTGAACCATACCGTACAGCCTGCATGGAAACAACGAGAGTATACATTTTCTTTCTCACAAGTTCCGTTGACCTTGGGAAAATCTCCAAAGATGATCAAAATCATAACACATATGAGTACATGACCGGCTATTAACGGGTTGCTATTTACTAGACACTGTACACTGTACAGGTCTTTCATCGCTCTTGCTGTGATTACTGTTATCTATTCTATTGTTAAGCTTATATTAAGTATACATTGTATAATTGATATTCATTCTGATCTTAGCGTTCATACAATAAAGAACCATAGAAAGCGACGTTTTTATTTCATTTGTGTACATAGCTCAGTGTTCGGCTACTGACGGGATTTCTTTAAATCCATAACTGGCACAGTCGGAAGAAAAAATATAAAATAAATATATTACATACATAAATGCCGCGAACTAAGTTAAAATATATTTGAAATATGAAAAATAGTAACAGTGAACAATGTTACCTTAATATTTAACTATTTAAAGACAAGAACAACAAACAAATACATAAAAAAAAAACAGTTATAAAAAAGTGAAAATTAAAAACAGAACTCTAACTTGTGGGCTTGCAGTGTGAGCAGTCGACGAAAAACCGTTTGGAAAAAATAAAATACAGAAAAAGCAGTTGCCGAGAACAACAGGTATGGCCAATGTAGATCTTATCGCATTAGTGGCTGGAGTCACTGATTTCACCGGGCTACCGGAACATTTAGATTTATTTATTAAGCATATTGATTATACTCGTATATATGTATTTGCAAATAATATAAATGAACATTTGAAACCAATTTTGGATTTGCGCATAAGGCAAAAAATATTAGGTGATGCAAATTTAATGTTAATTAATAATAATAATCCGTCGCAATGGCCGGAGATAAAAGCTGTATTAAAAGCAAATTGTAACATAAAGGAAACCATTGAAAATATAATTAATGAAATAAAAATGATAAAATTTAACAACTCTGTCGAAAAGCTGTATAACCAAGTACAACATCTTTTGACAAAATTAAACATAAAAACAAATCTTAGTGAAGATATTCCAGCTTGGTACAATAGTAGGCTCAATGAAGAAACGGCATTAAAATTATTTGTTGGCAAGCTACCTAGTGAGCCTAAGATTATTTTAAACGCAAGAAACCCATCTACTTTTTTGGAAGCAAAATCAATTTTAGTTGATACTGATAACTTTTATCGTACATTTACAAATACAAGTTATAATTTAAGAGAATTTGACCCTAGCAATTTTCCAAATCACGGACACGTAAAATCTTATACAGGACAACAAAATTCAATGAGCGCTAGGTATGATAATCCAAGACAGTTTCAAATTAATTCAGAGCGTTTTCATCCAAATAACTCGAATAATTTTCAAAATTTTAATACAAGATCAGGCAATTTTCCAAATTCTAATACACGCGATTCAGGACATTTTCAGCAAAATAGTCCAAGTAATTTTCAAAATGTACGTACACGAACAGGCTATTTTCCAAATTCGAATGCACAAAATTCAGGACATTTTCAACACAATAACTCAGGTAATTTTCAAAATGTAAATGCTAGATCAGGCAACTTTCGAAATTTGAACCCGCGTAATTCAGGACAAATCCAGCAAAATAACTCACGAAATTTTAGACAGCATAATACAGGATTAAGAAATAGTTATGATGAAGTAATGGAAGTGGAACACATACAGGATGGAAATTCACCATCCAGTGCAGAAATGCAAAATGCAAATACATATCAGTCACTAAATTTTCAATCGACCAGTCCCGAGCACTTCCCTGCATAATAGTAAAAACAAGTTCAATTCCTATTAAACTGTTGATAGATTCTGAATCAGGTACTTCGCTCACTCAAAAAGGATTGTTTCATAGTTCTTTCAAAACAGAAGAATCAAAATTAGTAAACCATTGTTACTCAAATCAATTAACATAGTTGTTGGCTCCAAAATAACAATCCCACTTTTTAAGGAATTTAGTAGACAAGTAACAAATATTGAAATGCTTGAAGTAGAAATGAACGGCGACTTTGATGGTATAATTGGCTGTAACATTTTAAAAACGTTGCAAGCAAAAATTGACCTTGATAGTTTACAATTAATAACCAAAGAAACCTCTTTACCTTTAATATTTTCAAGTTCTCAATCCCAATTAACTGAAGCAGAAATTCATAGCTTAAGTAATCATACAGAAGATATTTCTTTTCAAAAACCAAATATAGACTCAATTTTAAATAGATTGAAGTTAGATCATTTGAATAAGGCAGAAATAAAATCATTAATCGCGACAATTCATACGTTTGAGAAAGTGTTTTATTTTGAGGGTGATAAACTAACATCAGTGGTAAAATACACCCACAAAATACCGACCAAAAATGATATCCCAATATTTTCAAAAACATATAGATATCCTGAGGCACACAAAAATGAGGTTGATATACAAACTTCAGAAATGCTCAGTTCAGGAATTATCGTTAATTCCACTAGTCCGTACAATGCTCTTATATGGATTCTACCGAAGAAGGTTGATAATTCCGGTCAGGAAAAATGGCGCGTTGTAGTGGACTATCGGAAACTTAACGATGCAACCATGGAAGATAAGTTTCCAATCCCTAATATAGAGGATATATTTTCAAAATTGGGAAATGCGCAATATTTTTCATCACTGGACTTAGCAAAAGGATTCCATCAAATCCCTATTAATAAGGAAGATATGCGTAAAACAGCTTTTTCAACTACAAATGGACACTACGAGTTCAAGCGTATGCCATTTGGGTTGAAAAATGCGCCGGCATCTTTCCAAAGAATGATGAATGAAGTCTTGGTTGGTTATCTAAATAAAATTTGCGTAGTATACCTAGACGACATACTTATCTTTTCCACGTCGCTGCAAGAGCATATCGATTCACTTAATAAAATTTTAAAAAGATTTGCTGACTACAACCTAAAACTGCAAATTGACAAATGCAATTTTATGAAACGAGAAACTGAGTATTTAGGACATATTATATCAGATGAAGGTATTAGACCCAATCCAAATAAAATAAAAATTATCCAGGCAATCAAATTACCTCACTCAGTAAAGCAAATTAAATCGTTTTTAGGCATTACAGGGTTTTACAGAAAGTTTATCAAGGACTATTCTAGAGTAAGCCTCCCAATGACAAAGTGTCTCAAAATGGGTAATAAAATTAACATCAAAGACAGACAATACATTGAGTCCTTTAATAAACTTAAGGAACTTATATGTACTTGTCCAGTCCTAGCATACCCTGACTTTGGAAAGCCCTTCATTTTAACTACCGACGCTAGCAATGCAGCATTGGGGGCAGTATTGTCACAAAATAATCACCCAATAGCTTATGCATCCAGAACTTTAAACAGCCCTGAAATAAATTATAGTACGGTAGAAAAAGAACTGTTATCTATAGTATGGGCAACTAAATATTTTAGGCCATATTTATTTGGCCGTAAGTTCAAAGTCCAGACCGACCTCTAGTGTGGTTAATTTCTCTGAAAGAACCCAACTCAAAGCTTCAGAGATGGAAAATAAAACTCAACGAGTTCGACTTTGATAATGAGTATATCAAAGGAAAAGAAAATTTTGTTACTGATTTTTTAAGTCGCCTAGAAATTAATTGTGTGGTTGAAAACGACATTAAATCGGACGCAGCTACAATACACAGCGGCGAAGAAAGTTTAAACGATCATATTTATATAACCGAAACACCATTAAACATTCATAAAAATCAATTAGTATTAGAAATTGGTATAAATAATTCATACACAACCAAGTTTTTGTTCAAGAAAAAGAGAAGATCATTTATTAGCCTTAAAGAGTATGATGAGGCATATGTTTTAAAACTCCTTAATGAACTATTACCTATTAAGGGGACTATAGGAATCTTTTGCAAAGACGATAACATATTCAAAGAGTTTCAAAAAACCATAATAAAATATTTTTCAAATTTACCAACTATGAAAATGCTAAGGTGCACAAAGTTTCTAAAGGACATGACATGCAAAGAAAAACTACTAGATCTAATAGAAAAGACCCATTTAGACAGAAATCATAGGGGGATTGAGGAAACGTATTTAGTTCTAAAAGAGTTATGTTACTTTCCAAATCTGAGATTAGAGATATATAAATATAACAATAATTGCATAGCATGTAACATGTGTAAATACGACAGACATCCAATAAAGCCAAAATTAATGATTACTGAGACACCTGATAAACCCAATGAAATAGTCCACATCGATATATGGTTCTTAAATAAGAATAATATGTTCCTAACATGCATTGAAAAATTGACTAAACACGTGTCCATTCACCCTTTAATAGATAGGAATTCAATAACAATAGTTGATGTACTAAAACAAAGGTTCGCAATATTAGGAAAGCCAGTTAAAATAGTGGCTGATAATGAATTCAATACCGCGTATATTAAACAATTCCTAAATCAAGAAAATATATTCTATCACTTCACATCTCCCAATACCCATACCGGTAATTTTGTTATAGAGCGTTTTCATTTAACACTTAATGAACACATACGATTGTTAAAGCTCAATCAGGATAATATAGATACTGACGACAGGATGTTGGTTTTCAAAGCAGTTGAACTTTATAACGATACAATTCATTCCACCACAAAATATAAACCCAATGACTTCGTACATGCTACATTTAACAAATTAGAATTGGAAAACCTTAAGCATAGAATCCACAAAAATAAATAAAAACATATAAATAAAGTAAATGAAACACGAGCAGAACCTTCTAAGTACAGAGAGAGAGAACTTGTTAAAAACTTAGGTTTCCATAATATTAAACATTTGCCAAGATATATAATTAAAGACGTAAAGGGAAAAGGCAAAACTTATTTTACGGATAAAGCGGGATTAAAACGTGATAGGCAAATAATCAAAAGAAAGTATAGGTACCAAAATCCAATAAAAGAAATTGAATTTGATAGAAAATATACAGGTAGGGACTACTCTAAAAAAAAAAGAAGTACCAAGCAATGAAATAATCAAAACAAGAGTAACTTTTCTATAACGTAAAAAACAAAAAAAAATATTAACAAAACAAAAAGATTGATAATTGAATGAATGTATTTGGTTATATTCTAAACTTTTTCTATTAAGTATTTTCTCTTAAGCGAACAAATGACACATTGTCCTACTCGTATATTATATACATGTTATAAAAATACAAATAAATAAAAAACAAATTTAAATGACGTAGTATTTAAGTATTATAGTGTTATAACTTCTCCATTTTGAATAAACACAAAATATTAGGTGATTTAAAACATGATCATAAGAAATTGAATTAAATAAAATACTGTTGTAATATTAGATTAATCACAAAGCTTAGATTTAGTTGTACAATAATGAAATTCTTAATAATTTGTTCCATTATAATTTACTCATATATATATGTAAAGAAAAGAGGATAAAAATAATAATAAGAAAGATAATAAACAAATTTAAAAAGCAGCCCGTAGAACCTGATGTACAGCAACATAGTTCACTTCCAGCTGCAACACTATTTATATATCAACATTCACGATTTATCAATACGTTAAGTTCATACAACGGCGGGAGGAGTCATGTATACTGAACCATACCGTACAGCCTGCATGGAAACAACGAGAGTATACATTTTCTTTCTCACAAGTTCCGTTGACCTTGGGAAAATCTCCAAAGATGATCAAAATCATAACACATATGAGTACATGACCGGCTATTAACGGGTTGCTATTTACTAGACACTGTACAGGTCTTTCATCGCTCTTGCTGTGATTACTGTTATCTATTCTATTGTTAAGCTTATATTAAGTATACATTGTATAATTGATATACATTCTGATCTTAGCGTTCATACAATAAAGAACCATAAAATAGAAAGCGACGTTTTTATTTCATTTGTGTACATAGCTCAGTGTTCGGCTACTGACGGGATTTCATTAAATCCATAACTCGGGGTCTGCCACGCTTGGCAGCATCTCGTGTTGTGCCATTCTCTTCGAGGCGAGCGGCTAAACGTCACAGTGTTTCACCAGTAGGCGTTGGACGGGTAGGAAATCTGCGACGAAATTCACGTTGTGCCAAAGTCACCGACCGATTATTGCTCAAATAAATAGTCACCAATATTCCGCGTTCTGGAGCAGTGTAGCGTAACATTGTTTATTAACGTGTATTGCGCATGTGTTTACTATAAAAATGTCAAAACAGAACTGACATTAGGGACCAATCGCAAAATTTATAGCATTTTCTGATAGGAGGATTACTTTTGCGCCACCTTGTAGTATTGAAGTGTATGAAATTATTCCATGTAGCAATAATGAGTATGCAGCTGGCGGTGTTGTGGCTTTTATTAAAAGTGAAATAAGTGTTCAAAATTATCGTTATAATTTGCGTAGTTGTGATGCCCTAAAAGTGAAGGTGAATGACAAAAAATTAACATTTTGTTGCCTTTATAGATTCAATGTGTCAACTATAGCCAATGATTTGTTTTATGAGGATTTCGAAAATCTGCTATCAAGCGAGTCTTCTGATGATAGATCTAATTTTATTGGGTGACATCAATATCGACATTTTACAAAATTCTATTCTCGTGGACAATTATTTTTCTTTATTATCGTCTTATGGCTTAGAATCATGTATTAACAAGCTAACTCGCATTTCAGACTCTACGAGCACTTGCATTGACCATATCATGGTGCGTTTTTTTTAACACACAGTATTACCAGCTCAGCAGCTCTGTAATTGATTTGCAGTTGACTGATCATTGTACGACGTGTTTGCGCTTCGATTACGTTTCTGATACAAGATCTAAGAACTTACCTTCCTGTTCTTTTTTATACCCTATTCTAAGGGTATATTAATTTTGACGCATAGTTTGTAACATACCTTAATATTGCCCGTAGACCCCTAAAAAATTCTATATTTATGATCAGCATCGACAGTAATGTCGATCTAGCCATGTCCGTCTGTAGCCAAAAATTAGGCCTTTAAACTGGACCTAGAGAGCTGAAATTTTAACCATATACTCTGTAGGGTCCCGAAATAATCAAGTTTACGAATTTTTGAAATCCGCCCACAGACACGCCCACAAAATCAAAAAAAACAAATTTTGGAAAAAATCGAATTTTGAGCTAGAAAGCTGAAATTTTTTATATATGATCTATGACTCCTAAAACTGCTCGGGATAAAAAAATTTCAAAATCCGCCCACTGACACGCCCACAAATAAATAAAATAATTTTTTTATACCCTATTCTAAGGGTATATTAATTTTTGAAAATCCAAAGTTTCAGCTAGGGAGCTGAAATTTATAGTATATACTCTCTATGGGCCCTTTATGCTCATGTGTAAATATTTTCAAAATCCGCCCACTGACACGCCCACAATTAATTTTTTATTTTTTTTTTTAAGTTCAAAGTTTGAGCTAGGGAGCTGAAATTTATAATATATACTCTCTAGATGCCCTTTATTCTCATGTGTTAATTTTTTTTAAATCCGCCTACTGACACGCCCACAATTAAATAAAACATTTTTATTGAAACACCTAAGTTTGAGCTAGGGAGCGTTTTTTTTGATAAAATCCTTTAAATGTTATATAACAAAATATGTGGAGCGTTCTTAACAATTCAACCATACTTAGACTTTTGTCACGCCCACTTATGAGGGATAGGAATAAGAATAGGGTATCCAACAGTTCGCCCAAGCGGACTGTAGCCCGTCCCTATGTTTTTATTACACTATCAGTTCTGTGTCGTGGAGTGCTTAAAGCAAGCAACTATCACGAGCAGAAATTTGCCGGCACTAAAAGTGCACCCACAGGCTCATCATTTAGTGCAGGTGTTAGTAAGTACAAAACAATTAAAAATACAATAATTACGTACCTATAAAATACTAACACAAACACAAATCATGCAAATAAATTAAGACATTAAGGTATTATTGCGCAAAATATTTTTCAGCTTAATTTTACTAACATGCAAGTCAATCACATGATCATTTATATTATAGATTCTACTCATACGACTAATAGGCTCATGCCTCCCATAATTCGTTCTATGATGGGGGCTAAACAATAAATCAACACTACGTAAATTATGGGCACCACACAAAATTAAAGCCAATAAATGACAGCAAGTCAGGTGCATCTATTTGACCGGATATAAGCTGCTGTAAAAAAAATGATATCGCTATTAAGCCTTCGTTGAGAAAGGGGTAACAGTTAAAGAAGCTTGATACGTTGACTTTAGGGAGGAAGGTTAAATGGATCACTCCATGGAAGTCCTCTAAGTGCAAATCGAATAAATTTACGTTGAATGGCCTCTATTCGATTTGAATGAATGTTGTAGAACGGCGTCCAAACTTGTGAAGCATACTCTAGAATCGGACGGACAAAACAATTGTACAATGACATAGTAACGTATGGGTCATTAAATTCTTTCGCCCACTTTTTACGAAGAATTAGATTTATTAACAATAAAATTGATATGCTTGGCAAAAACCAGTTTGGGATCGAAATAAACCCCAAGATCCTTAAAATTATCAACATTACAAAGAATATGTTGAGACAAAGAATATTGAAAGGTGGAAGGTATATTCTTTATAGAGAATGTCATATGTTGACATTTAGTAGGGTTCAGGGATAAACCGTTTTTATCACACCAATTGGCGAAGCTATTAATGTCAGATTGAAGAAAAATTCTATCTTGCTGACTAGTGATAGATTTAAATATTTTCATATCATCAGCGTAGATCAGGATATTACTGTGATTTATACATGCTTTAACATCATTAATGGCTAGTATAAATAGAATTGGTCCGAGGTGACTACCTTGGGGAACTCCAGACTCAGCTGTAAAAGAAACAGATAGCGATCCTCTAAATTTGACTTGATAAACCCTTGATCTAAGGTATGAATTAACCCATTTTATGAAACTTGGTGGGAAACCAAAAGCCCTGAGCTTAAACTCGATTATTTCATAGGACAGCTGGTCGAAAGCTTTAGAGAAGTCAGTGTATATGCAATCCATTTCGTCCTTATTCTCTAAGGCATTAGAACAATCATGCAAGAAACTTAACAGATTAGTGACAGTGGATCTGTTTCTTACAAATCCATGCTGTTCATTACAAATTAAATTGCGACAGAGAAATATTAACTTTTCGCAAACAATTTGTTCAAAAAGCTTAGGGATACACGAAAGCTTTGAAATAGGCCTATAATTAGTGAAATCACCACGTTCGCCTTTTTTTAAATACAGGTGTGATAAAAGCACTTTTCCATACAATAAGGGAATTTAGCAGTACTAATGGACAATTCAAACAGATATATAAGATATGGAGCAATTGCATGACTACATTTTTTAAGAACGATCGGTGCAATGCCATCAGGACCTGATGAATAATCATTCTTCAGAGAAGAAATAAATTTTAAAATTGTTTCCAAGTCAAATGAGAAGCTACTAAAACTTATTTGGGAACAGCTAGTTAGATAACTAAAATATTGCTCATCTATGTGAAGAGGGGTCACCCTAAACGACTTACTGAAATAATCTGCAAACATATTGCTTGAATCTAGCGAATCAGCAGTTGTAGAGCTATTGTAAGTAAGTTTCGATGGATAACCATCGGTTTTTTTCTTAGAATTAACAAACCCCCAAAAAAGTTTGGGGTCCAATTTTAGAGAGCATTCCATTTTACTTATATAGTCAATATATAAGTTGCAGGATAAAGATTTGAATTCGTTGAATAGTGTAAGATAGAGCTCAAGATCTGAATGGCGGAGACTTTTTAAATAGTTCTTCCAAGCCCTATTACGTCTGTTTCGTATTGATTTGAGCTCTTTAGTGTACCAAGGATGGGACGTTTTCAGATTCCTAGAGGATTTCACAGGAATCACTTTTGTCATGCTGTTATCCATTAAAGAATAAAAGGAAACTACTGCATCTTCAATATTAGAAAACGCAGTAAGATTAAAATTAAAGCTGGAAATTTCATCAGAAAGCCTTTGAAAATTTGCGTTCCGAAAGTCAAAAGATTGCGAACGATCATACGAATTACTATTTTCGTACAAATGTGCGCCTAATTCAATAAATACGAGGGGCGTTCAATATATTCTCGGTATCGGGGTGAAGCTGTGGTTGTATATATAAATTGACTTATTTATCAAGTAATACTATTATTTTAGTGCATTCATGTAAAATTTCATATAAATGTGATTATTAATTCGCGTTTTATCTCTAGTTAAACAGAATCATAATGGTAACTGAGACGATGATGGTGAAAATTGAGCATCGCGCTGTAATTAAATTTCTCACTAAGCAAGGAAAAAGTCAAAAAACTATTCATGAAGAGATGGTGGCTGTTTACCAGGGTTCCGCACCTTCATTATCAACTATGCAAAAGTGGTCAAGTGAGTTCAAGAGAGGCAGAGAGAGCATTGAAGACGACCCCCGCTCCGGCGCCCCGGCTACTGCTTGTACGGGAGAAAGCATCAAAGAAGTCGAAAAACTTGTTCTTGAGGATGCCCGAATAAAGCTGAAAATGATGGCAGAGATCACCAAGCTTTCAATTGGTACCATTCACACCATTCTTCATGACCATCTTAACCTTTCTAAGGTCAGTGCAAGGTGGGTGCCACGAATGCTCACAGCGCCTCAGAAAAAGGTGACAATCGCATGCTGTAGAGAGCTTTTGGAGATGTGTAGTGAGAACGCGGACGGTGTTGTGGATCAAATTTTTACTGGGGACGAAACATGGGTCCACCACTATGACCCTGAAAGCAAACAAGAGTCCATGCAGTGGCATACAAAAGGAACAGACCACCCGAAGAAGTTCAAAGTCACTCCGTCTGCCGGGAAGCTCATGGCCACAGTTTTTTGGAACTCAAAGGGAGTACAAAAAAAAAGGTGAAACCATCAACGCCACATCCTACGCTTCCACTTTGCATAATTTGCGGGAGGAAATTAAAAAGAAAAGACGGGGTAAACTCGCAGCGGGTGTGTTGCTTCTTCATGACAACGCTCCTGTTCACACGGTGCGAGTTTTCAAGGCTGCTGCGCGAGATTTTGGTTTCGAAGAAATCCAACACCCACCCTATTGTCCAGACCTTGCTCCTAGTGATTATTTCCTGTTTCCGGATTTGAAAAAATGTCTTCGTGGAAAAAGATTTTTGGATGATGAAGAACTCAAGTCGGCAATAAATGGGTATTTTGCAGAGAAAGAGGAAATTTATTTTTTTTAGGGTTTAAAAAAGCTTATCTCAAGATGTAACAAATGCATTGATGTTAGGGGAAATTATATTGAAAAATAAAGACAATTTAAATTGAAATCGCATTTTCCTTCATATCGATACCGAGAATATATTGAACGCCCCTCGTACATCCAATGGTGGATGATTATTATCTATGTTAGTTATACTGAAGTGGGATTCCAGAACCACAGTACTAACAGAGTCAGAAGAAAAAACAAGATCGAGAGTTTTTGAAATTTTTTATACAGCTAGTTTGCTGTAAGTCAAAAGACAAGATGTTGTCCAGTAAAGCGAGCTCTTGTTGGGCAGAGTCAAAGGATGGGATGAGATGACGATCATCCTCAGAAGGTACCCATCCAATATGTGGCAGATTGAAGTCGCCTATAAGTAAGACAGTGCTGTCACAACAAGATATGTCAAAAATATGGTCTAGTGCCATAGAAAGTTCCGAATACAAGGAACACAGACGATACGATGGAATGTACGCATTAACAACATATAAATGCTTGTTCTTAAGTGTAATTTTTACACAGATAATTTCGACGGTTAGTGGAAATGGAAAGTCAATCTTTCGTGACTCAAGGTTGGAACGAACAGCAATCAGGACAGCTCCTCCAAGCGCTTTCAGGTCATTTTGATGACGATCGTTTCTGAATACGGAGAAATCATGATTGAAGAGTTCCGTGTCTAAGATTCCGGCATTAAGCCATGTTTCCGTCAAGGAGAAGATATCATGAGAGAGGGCTTGGGAGTTTAAATATACTTCAGCGGTTTTTGTGCGGAGTCCCCTTACATTTTGATAGTAGAGGGACAGCCTACTGGGTTTTTTAACACTGACGGACAAACTTTCCTGCGACTTTTTGTCGACCGGGGAGTAAATTCTTTTACTAACGTATTTTGAGGCCATGTAGTACTATTGCACAGTATTTCGAAATATATTGGAGGGGCGACAATTTTGAAAGACGCAACAAACCCATCAGCCTTACTGATTTTGGTGCATTTGATTGAGTCATCTTTAGGAATCAAATTTCTCGAGACCAAATGGTTCAAGACATCGTCTGAAGAAGTGTTTGGTTTTAGTCGAGAAATGAAAATGGATTTTGGTCTGGGAATCGATTCAATAGATGCAGATTCCGTACCTATGGAATGATTGATGCATGTGGGACTAACATTAGGAATGGGGGCATCGTTACAGTTTTTTCGCTGACTCCTAAGATTAAACCTTTTTGCCTTTGGGTTTAGCGCAGAGGAAGGCACATCACGTTTCCTTTTTCCTGCGAGTAGAGTTGATAAAGACGATGCCAAATTAAGAATGGGCTCAGGGTTCTACTTACGTTACAACTGATTATGTATCTCTTAATAATCTACTTCATTCTGAGTGGTGGGAAAACATTGTAAATGAAAGCGATCCTTCTAAGGATTTCACTACATTTATTGAAACCTTAAGTAAATATGTCAAGCAATGTTCTAGAAAAAGAGAAAAAAATGTGTCAAAATTAAAGAAACTAAAACCCTGGATTACTGTTGACTTACTTAAAAAAATTGAATACAAGAACAAACTCTACAAAAAAAAAAGACTAAATACCCTAATAAAGCTGGTTTCACAAGCAATCATGTAAAGATATTTCAAGGGATTTTTGTTGTGTAAAAATAATTTCTATGTTAATAAGTTTCGTGAGATCAAAGGTAATTCAAAAAAAGAATGGAAATTGGTAAATGAAATACTAAATAAATCAACTCAAATTAATAAAATTCAAAGTTTGAAAGTTGATGATGTTATGATAACGAATCCAGTGGATTTAGCTGATAAATTCAATGACTATTTTGCCTCCGTCGGTCGGTAGTAAAGTGATGTCAGATAGTTGTTCTGAACGTACTAAATGCGAATCTTTATCCAATGACGTGTCATCCTCTGAAAGCTTCTTTTTTGAACCCATAACATCTTTCGAACTATATAATATCATACCCTCTCTAAAAAAACCGAATGATCAAGTTTTAGATAGAAGCAATTTTTTTAGTGAATGTCAATTTGGTTTTCGTTCTGGTTACTCAACTGAAGGTGCCCTTGTGGGGTACTGTACCACAACGATAATGCAAAGTAATTGATTTTTACTACTTTATTATACTATGTTAATTTAACAAAAATTGGTTACTAAATTTACGTCGAAGTTGCAGGTCACCACCATCTGGTTAAGAGTTGGACGAAGAATGTCTTTTTTCCGAAACCGAAAGAAACGGGGAACGTGCCTTTTTTGCAATGACAGCGAGTGTTCTTTTTCTCGCTCTCGCAGCCCCATTCAGCTGTCGTCCTTGTCACTGGGCATTTTCCTTCTGTCGGGTGTGTCCGTTTGGTGTTGTGTCTCGGAGTTTGTCGGTGTGTGGTGTGGTCGGTAGCGTCGGTCGTGCCGCCACACCCTCTTGAACTTCTGCACAAATATATACAATGGCATTAACAACAGGAAAATAACTGCGGCTCTCTTTATCGATATAACTAAAGCTTTTGATACTGTCGATCACAAAATACTTTTGGACAAACTGCTCAATTGTGGTTTTAGAGGTGTAATGCATAACTGGTTCCATTCCTACCTATCTCTTAGAGAGCAAAGGGTTAAATTTAATGGACATTTTAGCTCTCTTTTGTCACAAAAATTCCGCAGCAAAATGAATGGTTTCGCTGATGAAATGGCATGTGCTTTAAACAGCGACTCTGCTTTAGATCTTTCTGCAGATATTAATCATGATCTGGAAGTCTTAAGCCATTGGTTCAAAATGCATAAAATGGTAATAAGTGACAAAACCAAAATTATGTTTTTCAATGTAAGAAATATTACCACAGTAAAGAAATATGTAACTCTGAAGGGAACCCACTGACATTTTTTTGAGTCACGTTCATGCTCAGACAAATGTTTTATAATTGATTGTGTCAAGTCTTACAAGTACCTTGGGATTCGGCTCGACTGGAAGATGGGTTGGTCTGCTCACACGGATGCACTTAAGAAGTATCTTATGGCTGCCACAAGGCAAATAAACTTTTTAAAAAGTTATTGCTCACGAGAACTTCTGTTTATTCTATTTATTATGGTTTAGTGCACTCTAAGCTTGAATATGACATAGTTTCTTGGGGTGGAACACACAATAATAAAATTAATCCACTTCTGATTTCTCAAAAACACATTATTCGTCTTATCTGTAATAAAAGTCGTCGGCGTGATAGTTTGACACATTTCAGGAACATGAAAGTCCTACCGCTAAGGCACTTGTATATCTATAAAGTACGAGTATTAAAGAACTTTCTCAAAAAAGTAAGACTTTGGCTCTTCCATTTAAACTATATAAATGTTAATGAATTACTATGTGTAACCATTTAATTTGTTTGCTTTTATTTTTCCTTATGTATCACTATTTCATTGTAAAAAATATAAATAATTATTAAACTTGTAAAGAAATAAATATATTATATATGTACAAATCTTGTCGTAACCCCACCTCACTACTTTTAGAATATGTTGTATTATTAACTTCCCAGTGGAAGTTCTTGTTTACTAATGTTATTCCATCTGCTTTCGCCTCTAGTTCCCTATGAACTATAGATTGCATATTCTTTATTAATTCATTGCGTTCATTTTTTTATATGCAGCTTGTATCACAATGTATCTACACAATATGTATTAGTAAAGAAAATAAAAATTGAATTGAATTGAATTGAATTGAAAATATTTAATAATATTCTGACCAAAAGCATTTTAACGTCACAATGGAAATACTCTAAAATCATCTCTATTCTAAAAAATACTGCTAATACTGAACTCCGTCCCATCTCTATCCTACCCTTTTTATCGAAAGTCCTTGAAAAACTCATGCAAAAGCAATTCACAGCTTTTCTCAACCAAAATAGTCTTATTGCATCTAAACAGTCAGGTTTTCGTCAAGGTCATAGTAGTGCAACGGTTCTAGTCGACGACGGGCAAGAAATGCGCTAGATGATAATAAGGTTACCTTCTTAATACTTTTAGATTATTCGAAAGCATTCGAAACCATCGACCACAACATCATGTCCCAAAAGCTATTGCAAATGTATAACTTTACACCCGAAGCAGTGAAGCTCATTTTCTCCTATCTTTCTGGAAGACATTAAGCGGTTGTTGGTGATCAGATTTCTGACTTTCTACCGCTTTTCTGTGGAGTCCCGCAAGGTTCAATATTGGGCCCGGCCTTCTTCTCAATTTATGTAAACGAAGCTTCGAAAGTAATTCGCCACTGTGATGCACATCTTTTTGCTGACGACCTTCAGATAATGAAAAGCAGTCCGCTTGGTACTCGTATGATTGAGGACTGTGCTATCAAGATTAATGAGGACCTTTCATCTATTAAACGATGGTCTTTAAAATGTGGCCTCACCTTCAATTCAATTCAATTCAATTCAATTCAATTTTTATTTAAGTGAAAATACATAGTACAAATAAGACTTAAGTCTTTTATAGTACATAAAATTAAAGGATATTTAAAGTAAAAATTAATAGTATATAAAACAAAATGATTATAATAACTACAAATATAGATAATAAAGAAATAAATAAAAATAAAAAATTTGAGTTAAAAGGCATATATTAACAATGCAAGACTAAAAGGGGGAAAAGATAAAAGAAGAGAAGAAGAAGAAGAAAAGTAGAAAGTTGAAATTAAAGAAAAAAATAAGGGGAATACAAGCAAAGATTGCTATGGTAAAGCAAAGTGTCTTAAAACTGCATTTTTAAAATTAGTGACACTAATAGTTTTTTGTACCGCTGTGGGTAGGGAGTTCCAGATTCTGGTGACATGTATGAAGAAGAGGCGCGAAGAGTTCAAATAAGTAAAACTGGGAATGATAAGATTTAGAGTTCTGGAGGATTGGGGAAATTGCAATTTTTCGAACAGATACACAGGAGATTTGTTTATTATGATTTTATGCATAAAAAGGCAGCACCTTAGGTCGAGAAATTGCTGAAATGTACAACCAAGTACCAGTTTGTGATATTGTGAAATATGTTCATATCGATTCACCCCATACACATACCTAATCATGTCATTGAACGCAACTAGTAATTTATGCTGAGAGTGTGAGTCAAGCTTGCAGTAAACAGCAGTAGCGCAATCAATTATAGGCATAAACAGAGTCTTAACAAGCCTTAGCTTTGTAGCTGCTGGAGTAAAGGTGGAGGATAGCCAAAGTTTACGCAGCCCAGCGTAGATTCGTCCAATAACATAATTTATGTGATCGGTTGCTGATAATGAGCGATTAAGTTTAAAACCAAGATTGGACACAACATTCACAAATTTAAGCTGCATGTCATTTAAAAAAACAGGGGGTAGTTCATCACCTTAAGCCCCAAAAAAACTAAATGCCTTGTAATATCGAAAGGAGTCGTAGATATTTCCTGTTTTCCTGCCATTGAACTCGGAAACACCCAAGTCGAGCTTGTGGATAAAGTCAGAACCTCGGTATATGTTTTAATAGAACATTAAATTGGAACAACTATATCACACTGGCTGTAGGCAAGGCATACGGGGCTCTTCGATTGCTTCGGCCAACTAGGATATTCACCCCTTTGGATGCTAGGAAAATGCTAGCTTAAACCCTTGTAACACCGATCTTGACGTATGGCTGTGAAATTTTCTGCAGCTCGACAGCGTAAGTCAGAGGCAGCTCAACGTAGCCTTTAACAGTGTGGCTCGTTATATAGTTGGTCTAAGCCGGTATGACCACTCTCTTTTGAAAACCTTATAAATCTTAGAACTCTAACAATGTTCTTCAATATTATCCAAACGCACCAACCTTCATACCTTTACGAAAGAATGCAGTTCTCGTTGTCTAGAAGATCTTACCAATTTATAGTTCCCCGTTTTTCATGTCTTACTTCAGAGCGACAGTTTTTTGTTAACGCAACTCGGTTATGGAATACCTTGCCACGCCATGAGCGAAGTTCAGATAATCTAATTGCCTTTAAGAAAATGTCTTCACACATTATCTGATGACATAACCTTCCTATTTCGCGGCTTTTGTTTTCTGTTGGGTTTGCTAAACTTTGCTATGGTATATTAATTTTGACGCATAGTTTGTAACATACCTTAATATTGCCCGTAGACCCCTAAAAGTTACTATATTTATGATCAGCATCGATAGTAATGTCGATCTAGCCATGTCCGTCCGTCCGTCCGTCCGTCGGCAAAAATTAGGCCTTTAAACTGGGCCTAGAGAGCTGAAATTCTAACCATATACTCTCTAGGGTCCCGAAATAATCAAGTTTACGAATTTTTGAAATCCGCAAACAGACACGTCCACAAACTCAAAAAAACAAAATTTTGGAAAAAATCGAATTTTGAGCTAGAAAGCTGAAGTTTTTTATATATGATCTATAGCTCCTAAAACTGCTCGGGATATAAAATTTTCAAAATCCGCCCACTGGCACGCCCACAAATAAATAAAACAATTTTATTGAAAATCCAAAGTTTGAGCTAGGGAGCTGAAATTTATAATATATACTCTCTAGGGGCCCTTTATGCTCCTGTGTTAATTTTTTTTAAATCCGCCTACTGACACACCCACGATTAAATAAAACAATTTTATTGAAACACCCAAGTTTGAGCTAGGGAGCGTTTTTTTTCGATAAAATCCTTTAATTGTTATATAACAAAATATGTACAGCGTTCTCAACAATTCAACCATTTTTTTTTTTTTTCTTTTCTTGTTATACCCCCCTATTTTTCCTCACCTTTTTCTCTTTTTTATTTAAACATTGTACATATTCTTTAAATATTCTTAACCTTGTATTTTATATTAAGCTTTTTTCGTTTAAATTAACTTTATTATTTACAATCGTTACTTCTTTTTTTTGTTTTAAATATTATATGCATATGTCCAATTCTAAGCTTTATTATAAACAAGATGTTAATCTTAAAATCAAGCTATGATGATAATAAAATACAAAATACAAATACAAAAACAAAAGGCGTTGCGTGAGGTGATATGTAGGTATGCTACCGGGGATGGAATCAAAATGGAGCAGCCAGCGTTGCGATTGTGCAAATTGAAGCTTATCATATAAATAGGGAGGCTGTTTGGTGGTTATGATATTATGTAGAAGATTCAAGGAACTTGTTTAGTGTACAACCAAAAATCTTTTTAGCATAAGCGGAAACATGATCGTATCTTTTTAATCCAAAAACATATCGAGTAATATTGTTAAATGCAACTTGAAATTTGCGCGTTATGTAGGCGTTGTTACAACAGAAGATTTCGCAGCAGTAGGTAATAAGTGGCACCGGTTCTAGCCAGCATCAATCTTGTAGTTTTCGGTGTGAAATTTTGCGAAAATGACGGGTTTCTGAGACAGCCGTAGATTTTCCTAATAACGGTCAGAATATGTTTGTCCCAACACAATGTTGTGCCTAGATTTTTTAATGCTTAGATTTTTTACTTTCTGGACAATTTGAATTGGAAAATTTCCGAAATAAAGGGTGGTTAAATTGTAAGGGCCGATGTTGACCTAAACGTCAAGTTTTTTTCTGCATTTTATTTGACATTTCTCAATTTCAGACTACCTCAATTTGAACCCTAGAAAGATACACAATCGAGCAACGCGTTAAAGTTATTCAGGCTTATTATGAAAATGGGCGTTCAAATCAAAATGCATATCGTGCACTTCGTGATTTTTTCGGTCAATTTAATCGTCCAAATGTGCGTACAATCGAAAAAATCGTGCAAAAATTTGAGCAAACCGGGTCTGTAGGAGATGTGAAAACACCAGTGCATGCTCGTACAGCTCGTACCTACTGCAGAAAATATTGCTGCTGTTCGCGATAGTGTGGCTGAAGAGCCGTCCACCTCAACTCGTCGTCGTGCCCAACAATTGCACCTCTCACGCATTTCAAGCGTCGCGTCGTCAATGGTCAGAATGGTGGCAAGACATGGCAACAGTGGATCATTAATTTTCGAAGAAAATCATCTTCAGTGATGAGGCACGTTTTCACCTCAGTGGATTCGTCAATAAGTAGAAAAGCCGCATTTGGGCGAATGATAATCCAAGAGTGATTGTTGAAAAACTAATGCACCCACAAAGAGTAGCTGTTTGGTGCGGTTTATGGGCTGGCGGCATCATCGGGCCGTATTTTTTTCCAAAATGAGGCCGGTCAGGCAGTTACTGTGAATGGTGTTCGCTATCGTTAGATGATAACGAACTTTTTATGGCCCGAATTGGAAGATATGGATGTGGGCGATATGTGTTTTCAACAGGACGGTGCCACTTACCTGCCACTTACCTGCCACAGCTAACGAAACAATGGCTCTTTTGCGCGACAAATTCAATGGCCGTGTTATCTCACGTGGTGGGATGCCAATTGGCCGCCAAGATCATGTGATTTGACACCGTTGGACTTCTTTCTTTGGGGTCATTTAAAAGAAAAGGTGTATGTCGATAAGTCAGCAACAATTCAAGAGCTAAAGGATGAGATAATTCGGCACATTAACGGCATAGAACCTCAATTATGCCTCAGAGTTATCGAAAATTTGGACCATCGGATGGAGGTGTGTCGCCGAGGTCGCGGCGGCCATTTGGTTGATATTTTGTTCCATACATAATTGAACCATACCAATATTATCATAATAAAAAGGAATGACAATAATTTCCTAAATAATTTGTGTTTTATTCAAAATCAACATCGGCCCTTAAAATTTAACCACCCTTTAGATGCTAGGAACGCAAGATATATCCGGACAATTTCTGCTAATTACTATGCATTTGGATTTGTCAGGATTTAGCCTTAAACAATTGCACTCGGAACAAGTTAGGATATTCTTTAGATCCGAATTGTGCTTATGGGCAGAATTAGTGATGAGACCGCTCTCACTGCTTATGCATAGTTGTACATCGTCTGCATACATTATGTACTGACGAGTAGTTGACAACAGTTAGGAGGACATTGATAAAGATTGAGAAGAGCAGTGGGCCTAAGATGGATCCTTGAGGGACACCACTTGAAGTTGCTAAAAACTCGGATGGGATATCATTGATAAGGATGGTAAGATATGACTGAACAAATTTCGCTGCAGAAGACGAGAGCCCAAATAGTGTCGTAAGTTTTTCAACAAGAAGATGTGAAATGCCAAATGCGTTGGAAAAGTCAAGTAGAGTCAAAAAAGTAGAGTTTGTTGCTTTCTGTTTAATGATTGGAATAATCTTAGCAGCTTTCCTTGACATTGGAAAAGTTAATGTCGTTTAAATAGTGTTGAATATATGGGTCACTATTGGATGAATATATGGCAGAATCATTTTTATGAAATAAGGATGGATTCCATCAACACCAACAGCTTTAGATTTAATTTTAATGATAGCTCTGACAACATCTGTTTGCTCAACTCTCGAAAATTCAAAGGAGCCATTTGACTCGATTAATTGAGATGCGTTAGTGCTTGTCGATTCTATTTTGACGAAATCACGATTTAGCTGGTTTGGATCAACTTTATCCATCCCTGGATCTATTTGTGAATGCCTTATCGCCGTAAGTTCCTCCATAGAAGCTTGCCAGGAAGTTTATGATTAAAGTGCACACGGAAATAATTTCGCTTATTTTTGAGCAGGCAAGGTTTCTAAGATATTTATAAGTCAACCAAAATTCAGGAAGCCTGAAATACTTTCATTTTCTGAACGCAGCATCTCGTTAATTTTTCAGTTTGAGAATTTCTGGGGTAAACCAGACATTGCTGCTGTATTTAACAATCTTAGTTCTATTATGAACATGGCAATCAAACAATTGTGTAACTGCGGCTTGAAAGTAATGGCGTCGCTCGAAGTTTCAGAGTATACTGGCAACCAAACTGAAGGTCCCGTTCAAGAAAATCAACATTTACATGTTTGAAGTCTCTATACGAATATTTTAGTGGTTCTGTGCAGCTGGATGCAAAGTCAAAACATGCAAATATTAGATCATGTTTGGAAAACACGGGGGCAGAAACAGTTTGTCAATCTGGGGTTCGTAAATTTTTTTATCGGGTCTGCTTTCGTGTCAGTTAGGAACTCTATAATCCTGTGGTCTGAAAAGGATGCTTATGTAGAAACTTTCCATTCTCGCACATTCAGAGTTTGCGAGTTGTTACAGAGTGTAACATCTAGAACCTAACGTCTATTCCTAGTTACGAAGGTTGGTTCATTGCCACTATTGGCTATCAATATATTGTGTTCAATAATAAATTCAAAGATAGGGACGGGCTACAGTCCGCTTGGGAGAACTGTTGGATACCCTATTCTTATTCCTATCCCTCATAAGTGGGTGTGACAAAAGTCTTAGTATGGTTGAATTGTTAAGAACGCTCTACATATTTTGTTATATAACATTTAAAGGGTTTTATCAACAAAAAAAAACGAAGCTTTTGTAAAATAAACGCTCCCTAGCTCAAACTTTGGTTTTTCAATAAAATGTTTTATTTAATTGTGGGCGTGTCAGTAGGCGGATTTAAAAAAAATTAACACATGAGCATAAAGGGCCCCTAGGGAGTATATATTATAAATTTCAGCTCCCTAGCTTAAACTTTGGATTTGCAAAAAAAGTTGATTTTAAATTGTGGGCGTGTCAGTGGGCGGATTTTGAAAATATTTACACATGAGCTTAAAGGGCCCCTAGAGAGTATATATTTCAGCTCCCTAGCTCAAATTTTGGTTTTTCAATAAAATTGTTTTATTTAATGGTGGGCGTGTCAGTGGGCGGATTTTGAAAATTTTATATCCCGAGCAGTTTTAGGAGTCATAGATCATATATAAAAAATTTCAGCTTTCTAGTTTGTGGGCGTGTCTGTGGATGGATTTCAAAAATTCGTGAACTTGATTATTTCGGGACCCTAGAGAGTATATGGTTAAAATTTCAGCTCTTTAGGCCCAGTTTAAGGGCCTAATTTTTGCCGACGGACGGACGGACGGACATGGCTAGATCGGTATTACTATCGATGCTGATCATAAATATAGTAACTTTAAGGGTCTACGGGCAATATTAAGGTATGTTACAAACTATGCGTCAAAATTAATATACCTACCCTTAGAATAGGGTATAAAAAGGGACTCACCTCTCACATTTGTGTCGGTGCTACTCCATTCAGCATGATGGGAGTTGGCGTCGCATTTTGGGATAAAATCCCATTTTCCACGCTCAGCCTTCTCAACCAGCAGCCTGGTTAGATCGGACGGTGGACTTCCTGGAGAGTCGTGTGATCTGATGTGTTGGTATTGTAGACGACCAGATCCTTATAGTTTAGCCCTTTTATCTCACCCCGGATGAACCAGGGTTCCTGAACCAGGGCGACGTCTATAATTTTTGATCTCATGAGGAGAACAAGATTGGCGCTGGCCGCCTTACTGTGGTGAAGATTGATTTGTACTATCTTCATGACGGCCAGCTTCTTCTTTCTTGTCCTTCTTGTGAGTTGCCGCCAGTAGCCGTAGTTTACAGCGCGTTATGCCTACGCGAATCTTGAACTGTTTGTTACGTAGTAGCGGCAACGATTTGTGGCTGAGGAGTACGGTAACTTCCATACCATTCTCAGTGTGTTCCCCCGTTTCCAGAACTTTCCACTCCTTGCTTTGTTCGATTCTTTCCAGGGGCAAGTACAGTCCTTGAATAAGAATGCGTCCTTTTGGTCTTGTTATATTAAGGATTTCCTTCCTGTCAACGACGCGTAGGTCAGCGTTTGACCACGGAGCGTCTGTGTTGACAACGAAATTCTTCAACCAGTCTAGGGTGTTGTTATTGTCGCATTCCATGATCTTAAATCCCTTGAAGGTAGTTAGCTGCCCAAAGAGAGGGACTGTGCCATCAGCCTTCAGAATAGCGTCTTTGACACCATCCAGGATTCGAAGTTTGATCAGTTTCCATTGGTCTTCGGTAAGTCTTCGCTCTGGATTTCCAAGGTCGATAATTGCGACACGAAGACCTTCATGGACCTTTTCAGCGTATTTTTGTTTTATAGCCTGCCTGCCTACAACCGGGGAGAGTGTATTGTCGTGCCGACCTCTTTTGGAGCAACCAAGAGCCCCCTCAGGTTCGGACGAATCCTTGCCTGGGGCAGTTACCGAGCGCTTTGGACCAGCTGCAGTCGAGGTGAAAGGCATTTGGCATTTCGTCCTTGCTTCAGTCAGTCTCACGCTAACCCCTCCAAAGGCCTGCGCCCTAGTTGAGCTAGGCCCTGGCCTACCTTTTGGCAGAACATTCTTGGAGTCGCCAGGTTCCTTGCCAGTTTGGGACGTATCCTTTCCTGGATCTTCATGTGGCTTTTCAGGTTCTGACCTACTCAAGGCGAAAGGCGTGTGGCATTTCCCCCTTGGTCCAGTCAGACTCCCTTTACCTGTCCGGTTCTGCGTCCTATATTTTAGGCTGCTGCGCCACGCTGCCTCGGTCAACTTTATAGTCTCCCGGGCCCAAGCTAAGTCTAAGATTGAGAATGCCTCCAGAGCGTTTTGGAAACTCTAAAAAATAAAAGTCAATTGGCCTTCCTTTTCTATGAAATATCAAGGTCTAGTCACTTATGATCGTAAACAGATGTGTGATATGTTTGCTGATTTTTTTCAATCTCACTAGAAAATTGATTCAGTTAATTATATATAAGACGATAGAATTAACCCTATAACTATAAATGACTACGGTTTGATATGTCTTACTGAAGAAGAAATACTTTCAGAGTTATCACGCCTTGATAATAATGCTGCTGTAGCACCCGATGTACGAGTATACCTGCTATTTTTCTTAAAATGTGTTGTTACTGTTTAGTAAATACAATGTTTAACTTATCAGTAAAAGCTCAAATCTGGACAGGCACTCTACTTTTATTGAGTTTGATGCGCCGTCAGACTCCATCACAAGAATTGTGATCCATTATCCTAGCACTGAAATCGTTATTGCGGGCGATTTCAATATACACAATTCAATTTGGCATCAACATTCTGGTCGAAGGAATGTATGTTGAGATCTTTGCCGAGGTAAATAATTTGACCCAGCTTGTAAATGAGCCGACGCAAATACCAAACATTAGAAGTCAAACCGCCGCCACACTGGACTTATTTCTTACCTCTCACCCTGAAAAATACGTTATAAACGAATTAATGTCTCTAGGTTCGTCAGACCATTGCGTCATATCATATAGAAATAACCAAATCTT
Organism: Portevinia maculata; assembly: GCA_949715645.1. Lineage (NCBI taxonomy): Eukaryota > Metazoa > Arthropoda > Insecta > Diptera > Syrphidae > Portevinia > Portevinia maculata. The sequence goes on along the minus strand of OX454527.1, from coordinate 190,996,524 downwards.
TAGAGTTAGAAGGGTTAAAACGGAGGCAATTAGCTCTAGACCAGCATAGAACCCTTTGCAGTTATTCACTTAATTCACACCCAGCATTTTTCACAAAACCCAACGGAAAACTCTTTCGCATCTGCACATCATCAGCATACATATCAATCGAGGAATTTCAATTACATGTAGGATGGTCATTGACGTACATAGAGAAAAATAGCAGACCCAAAATTGAGCCTTGAGGAACACCAGAACTCATTGGAAGAAAATCAGAAGTGGAGTTATTAACCACAACTGCCTGGAATCTTTGACTGAAGTAAGAAGCTACTAACTTTGTGGACCAAATCGAAAAATTAAATTGATAGCTTACCAGAAAGAACATTGTGATTTACTATATCAAATGCTATAGAGAAATCGAGCATTATAAGATAAGAAAAGATACTTAATCATTATCTACGGAATGCCTAATTTTCTCAATTATCAATGCAGTAGTACAACTATTTACTAATTACGATATATACTTCAAAATGTTCGGCGTAATGGCCTTAACCAAAACCGGACAAATGCGATCAAACCCAGTCGAGTTTGATTTAATGGATAAAAAACTTTCTTCTGTATTGTCGATAGCTGCAAAGCTAAAACTAGGAAAGGAGGCCATGCGACCAGAATTGTTCTCGACTGGAGAGATGTTAGGAAAGCCATTCCTGTTCAGAAGTGTAAACATACCCGCAGTATCATCGAGTGTGTTTCATAAACTAATCGGAGTGCTCTTTGCTTACTCTGCTCAGGCTCTGCTCATTGCTCTGCTCAGAGTTTAAAAAAAACGGCTTTTGGTATGATAGTCGAGTATCTTCACGTCAACGCCACGTTTCAACCTCGTCAATCGGATGTTTTTCATGCTCCATCAAATTGTCTATGCACGAATCCTCACCCTTACTATGTATTTCCAAGTTGTACTTATTTTTTGTCAAAGAGGATTAAATATTTATAATAACACATTTTTGTTTTCACGGACGTACCAGAGCAATTTGCTTTTATTGATTTTTTTTATTTAAAAAAAAAATGGCACACTGGTCACCCCATTCTACGCGCAGCAAACACACAGGGTGGAAAAACAAACATCAGGGTCAGAGTCAAAGCAGACATACACTCAATTCAACTTGTCTGTGGTTCGCGTCCCTTTTGCTCTATCCAACTTTCTGCTACCCTTATCTCTTTCGCTCTCTCTGTTTCGCATTCGATTTCTCACTGCTCCACTCCAACACACACGAACTGGTGAGACGACAACCTCTTTTGATACTCTACACGGCAGGCAGTTGTCTGCAGACAGTGTCGACGATAGCATAACGTGGACTAGGGTTAGTTTTTGTCTACTTTTTTTTATTTTATTTTTTTATTCTATTTTGCTTGGAATAGAACGATGAGTTTTGCACATAAAAATAAATTAATCGACATTGTGGAAATTAATCCAGACCTTTGGAAGTTAACTAAGAAAGCTCCGAATTTGAAACAAAAACTATGGAATGAGGTGGGTACTGCACTAGGCACCACGGGTGAGTTGTACGGAAAATGTGTATCTATGAGATTTTCATAATGAACTTCCCCGTCCATTGCATAGGTTTCGATGCTCGCCGTCAATGGGAAATTTTGCGAGACCAATTCCGACGCGAGTACAAGCGTTACAACTATGACAAAAGCTACGTATCCAAATGGTTATTCTACAATAGAATGCTGTTCGTAAGGCATGCGTTGAGGCCGAAGGATTGTCCCATCTACCAGGGTGACTCCGATACCGAGGATAATACTTCTGAGGAAACGAAACACTTAGACATTGATGTTAGTCAAATGGTTGTCGAGAAGCCAAGTATACATACGGATGTAGATGATGTGCCAAAGATTCAGGTGCGGCAGGATTTACAGAACGGTACAGAGAGTTCACATTCTCAAGCTACAACTGTGTATGCGGAATTTGAGGAAGAACCTTCTACAAGTGCAGGAGTTTCGTCGTCTTGTCAACTTCAATGGTATGCAGAATCTAATCAATCCTCACCGCACAGAAGAAAGAGACGCTGGCATCCTGAGAGGGAGAACACTGATGACGAGGACTATCACTTTGTTATGAGCATATTGCCTTCGCTGCGATCTATTCCACAAACAAAAAAACTAAGAATGCGATCAAAAATCATGGAACTCATTGCGACGGAGTTAGATGCTGATTTTGAGACTGAAAATAAGTTCCAAATTGATGTGCACCATCCAGCGGCTACTACAGCGCATGAGGCCGCTGTATTTCTTCCAAACGAGATGCACTAATGCAGTCACAGTTTTTCTGTTATGTTGCTTTGGTTTAATAAAGAATTAGAGGGTACAGAGATAAAGTTCATTAGATTTTTTTACTTTAAATGGATTTTCAACATTCTAAGGGGGGCACTGGCCCCGGGCGGCAGGTTAATTTTTATAAATATGTGTATACAATTTACAAAACTGAATCTTTTTTTCAGTCCAACGAATTAATTTACACAGTTTACCAGTATTACCCTGCTTCACAGTAAGTAATCAGACATTCCTTGTGTTGTTTAACAAGAAAATCTAAATATGGTTCAAATATAGTTCTCAATAGTTATGGCTCCCACTCCGGATCTGACTCCGGCTCTGTCTCTGATTCTTTCATTGAACACATTGACACTGAGACTGATAAAGAATTAGCTAAACATTTAGATGATATTGGAAAGTGGCCTAATGATATAGATGAAAATATGAGATTGCTACTTGTGCAACGCGGTCCAGAAGTAGTGCAGCATGTAAGCGACACGGTTTCTGCTGCACCAACAGGAACGACGAGGCGGCTAACGAAAAAATGGTTTTATCGCCCGTTGTCTAACGGCGAAAAAGTATTACTTTCTAAGATTTCTTATTCTCCTTCTAAACCGTCATTATTTTGCTTTTGTTGCCGTTTGTTTGAAATTCCGAATAAAAACATCTCATCACAGTTTCGCTCATATGATGTTTTTAATAAGTTTTTTTTTTTTTTTTTTACGCTGGGAGGTGGCAATCTTCCAAAGACGAAACCGAGCCCGTACTCAGTAACGGTGTGGTGATTTCTACCCACTAACCCCTTCTCCCGTCTTCCCGTTTTCCTGCGATACAACCTTCTTGGTATTTCATTGTCGCAGGGAGGGGATTAGCCAGCTTTCCAATTATTGCACCTAGTAGTTAAACAAATCAGCAATTTGTCTTTCATATTTTAAAATTCATATTCTTAGTATTTGTCCATAGAGGATTTAATATCGTTTTTGTTTTATTTTTCGAACTATGTAGCTAGTTCAAAGGTTTTATTCTTCTTAACCTCCTAGTCATATTGCTGGTATTTAATAGTTCCTTCATTTCTGAGTTGACGTGATTGAGAAGCCTAAGTTTATGTCTATTAGCTACTTTTTTGCCTTCATCTTCAATCATTTCTATTTCTAGATCTCTATGCAGATCAGCGTTTCTTATGTACCATGGTGCATTCACTATATTCGGTAGAACTTTGTTTTGAAATGTTTGAATTTTCTGTAAATTTGTTTTGCATGTGCATGCCCACAGCTGGAGCCCGTAGGTCCATACTGGTTTTAGAATTTGCTTATAAAGCAGTAATTTATTGTAATTTGACAAACAAGAGTATTTCCCTATAAGCCAATACATTTTACTGTAGCGCATATTTAGTTCTTCTCTTTTTTTCTTTACATGTGCTTTCCATCGCAGTTTTGCGTCTAGTGTCATGCCTAGATATTTGGCTGTATTTGCGTAATCTACTTCTTTATTATTTATGAATACTGGTATGTGCTGAACATTTTTATTTGTAAAATTTATATGGACCGATTTTAGGCCATTTAGCTAAATTTGCCAATTTTTTGTCCATTTTGTTATATTGTTCACTGCCTTCTGTAGTTTTTTTTGTCGCTACTTCGACTGTTTCTCCCACAACAGGTACAGCTGTATCATCTGCAAATGTTGCCACAGTTGTTTCATCACTGTTCGGCAAGGCGCTAGTAAATAAGAGATATAATACAGGACCTAACACACTTCCTTGTGGTACACCAGCTTTTATTTCTCTTAATGTGGAGTAGTCATTTCCTTGTTTCATTCTAAAGAATCTCTCTAATATATAGGACTCTAAAATTTCTGAAAATTGTTTTGGCAGATGCTTTTGCAATTTATAGATCAGTCCTTTGTGCCATACTTTGTCGAAAGCTTGTGCTATATCGAGAAATATAGTAGAGCATATCTTTTTTTCTTCAAATGCTTTTTTCGATTTTATCTGTTATTCTATGCACCTGATCGATCGTGGAGTGTTCATTTCTAAAACCAAATTGATGGTTTGGGATTAGCGATTTTTCTTCGATTATTTTGTTCAGACGTTTAATCAACATCTTTTCGAATAACTTGGACAACGTAGGTAGTGTAGATATGGGACGATAGGAGGTGACTACACTAGGCGGTTTGCCTGCTTTTGGTATCATAATCACCTCCGCGACTTTCCACATGCTAGGTACGTACCTTATCCTGAATGCAGCATTTATGATCTGTGCTAGTTTCTTTAAGCGCTTTTTTGGGAATTGTTTTAGGATTTCCCCTGATATTAAATCAAATCCCGGGGATTTTTTGTACTGATGCCCTTTTTTATTTCATTGGCAATTTCTTTAGCCGTTACCGGTTGAATGTGTCCTTCCTCTTCGCACAATTCTTCGCTTTCTTGACAGTCTTTATCTTCATATGGTTGAAAGACGCCTTCGCGATATTCAGCAAATAAATTAGCTTTTTCTTGGTTGTTTTTTGCCCAGTTACCTTCACTGTTTTTAACTGGTGGAATGTGAGCAATTGGCCTTTTCATTTTCTTTGTTGTCTTCCAGAGTGAGTACTCGGTACTAGCATCATTTGTAAGATTGGTAAGGTATTTTTTAAGAGAATCATTTTTGAATTCTCTTATCGATATTTTAAGCTGACTGTTTAGATTATTCAGTATTGTTTTGTCTCTGGGCGCTCCTGTTTGTTGCCAACGTTTTCTAGCTCGTCTCTTTTCCGTAATTATATCACATATTTCTTTTGGATACGAGTTTTGTTGGGTTTTAGTTTTCGTTTTAGGTGTTGCAGCCCATGTAGCTCTTTGGATATTGACAGTTAATATTTGAACAGCATCTTCTAATTGATCTTCTGTTTTAATTGTTTCTAAGAGCTGAATACTATCCTCTAGATGCTGTCTGAAGTAGCTCCAATCAGTCAGCTTATTCCCTAGTCTTGCGCTATTTTCTTTAATAGTGATTTTATCGCCAAGTGTTAAAAGTATTGTGAAGTGATCTGAGTCAAGATCTGGCCCTTCTTCTACCTTTATATTGTTAGACGAGATATTCTTTGTTACGAAGAAGTCGACAAGATCAGGGAATTTGTTTCTATCTGTTGGCCAATACGTAGGTTTTCCCATTGAGTGATACTTGCCGTTAATTTCGTTTATTGCTTCATAAAGTTCTCTTCCTCTTGTATTTGTCAATCTAGATCCCCAATACTTGTTTTTGGCAATACAATCTCCCCCTGCAATAAATCTATTGCTAAATATTGGGAAGAGGCCTAAAAAGTAATTTTTCTTTAGATTGTAACTGGGAGAACAGTAAATTGATGCAACTGATATAGTTTGTCCACTTTTCGTTCGAATGTTAATAGAAATTTCTTGCATCGCGCATGATTGGAACTTGGCTTCTATATGGTGATCGATCGTATTCTTTACTATGTATAACTGTAGCACCGCATTTTGCTGAATTATGGGGATGTGGGGAGTGATATAATTCGTACCCTTGCAGTTTAAAGTTTGTATTGAATTTTAAGTGCGTCTCAGAGATAAGACATACATCTATTTGGTTCATGTCGAGGACTACTTGGATTTCATTCTTACGGTTCTCGATACCATTAGCATTCCATTCCAGGATTTTTAAACTATCCATCATGTTCTTCTTTTTTGTGCAGCCTTGTTATTGCTGCTTTTTTTCTCAAGGAGCGACATTCTTTCTATATATATTTATTGCTTTTATCCATGCTTTCTATTCTACTTAGGATTTTTTCCATGAACGTTTCCATGTTATTATTTAATTTAGTTTTAGTTGTAGTTATCGTTTTTGCGACATTATCTACTTTTTTCGATGCAGCCTGTGCATATGTCAATACTGTACCCTCTCCTGTTTTTGGTACTAACATCTTTTTGATATTTTTATCGGTTATGGGTACTTCTTTTGGCGCTCGTATCTGCAAGTCCTTTATGTCTTTAGGTGCGTCGTTTTTTGTATTTGGCATAGCTTGTTTATGCTTTTTGTCTTTTGCTAATTGAATCTGTTTAGCAACTAAGCAGCCTCTATAGTTGGCTGGATGCTTTTCGTTGCAATTAGCGCATTTTGTTGGTTCGTCTTTTTTCTTCATACAATCTTTAGTATGGTGGTTTCCTGCACACTTTGCGCATCTTGGATTAGAGCTGCAGTATTTATTCGTATGTCCATACTTTTGACAATTCTTGCACTGTGGTACAAGGTTTGATTTCCTTACGGCATGAATCTCTACCTTCATTCCAAGGATGTCTATAATATCGTATATCTTTTTGATATTTTCGTCGTGCTTAAAAGTTAGCATAAACATTGGAAGCGGTACTTTGCTTTTAGATTTTAGCATACAGCTTCTAGTATCTTTAGGTTTTTCCTTCTTAGATCTGTAACTAAACTCTCTGGCGAACATGAGAAGTGTAGTTTCTTTACAACAACCTTAATTGGCCTAGTTTGTTTATTCTCATAAGAGTACCATTACACATTTTTTTGGTTATTTTGGTAAGTCTCCTATAAGAATCTTCTTCATCTACATTTATTTTAATGTCATTACCATTTATTGGCATTGTATTAGATTTAATTTTATTTTCCTCCAATGACTTAACTAAGCTTTCATACTTTGTAATTTCCAGAGCAATAATTGGAGGAGGTTTGACTGGCTTCTGAATTTTATTTCCTTTATTTGGAACATAATTCGTAGCTTGATAGCTTTCTTTCGGAGATGAGATCTTTGGGAATGTGCTCATTTTCCGTTTTTATTTTTGTTCCCGTTTTTGGGTTTTCTTTCTGTCTCTTTCAGTAGTTCTTTCTCATCAGTTGAGAACTCAACTACTTTAATTATTTCTTTTTCTTTGTTTTGGCTGTTGATATGATTTTTCAACGTTTGCAACTCCTGCTTTAAACTATTAATTTCTTGGATTAATGTCTCGTTTAGTTGCTTAAACCCATCTCTTTCCTTGCAGACTTCTGAATATTTAGCATTCAGAGTTTGGTTTTCATTCATTTTACATGATGATCGGGGTGATCTCTCTACTCTCTTACTTTTTCCAAAAGGGTTCTCGGTAAGCAATAAATGGCCACCCAGAATCCATGGGACCGACCTCCGAAGAGGGTGGATTTATCACTTTAAATGGCATACCACCTGGGATATTAAAATCTTTTGTTTTGTTCATTGCATGTTTTAATTTTAACTTTTGTGAAAAGTTTACGTTGGGTGCACAGCCGCTCCTAACATGGAGAACAGACGCTGACCATGGAGCCGCCCAATATGGGTCAGACGCTTCTGGGTTAATGTAACTAGGGTCCGCGGGGTCGCCGCTCCCGTTACCCCTCTTTCTTCAGAGAAGCACCCTTGCGGGTGGAATATAGTTTCCCACGTAGCCCCCTCTCGACCAAGAGCCGAGAAATGGGGCAGCACTTTGTTAAAGACGGCGCTGACTCGTCTTGTCACAGAAAGTTCATAGGGGTTCCTGCAACTTTTTCAGTCACACCCTCCTTTTCTGCCGCTCTTTGTCGGGGACTGCTTATTGGTTATTCGCAGCTAACCTACATATCTGCAGGCCGTTCACCATCCGCCACCTGTGACCCCCACAGTAGCCTGAGCACGAGCCCTGTGCCACTTTTAATAAATGGCAAAAACTAAATCCCAAAGTAGCTAGGCATGAATCAAGTCCGAGGCACAACCAAAATCTTTGCAAATGGAAGGAGTTAGAGGCCAGACTTCGAACAGGAGAGATAATTGATAAAAGACAGGAAAACATCTGGGTGAAACTCCACAAAATATATATAGTCATACTAGTAATAATTGACTATATATATATTAATTTTTGACTTTCAGTCATAGCCATACAATAGGCTGAACTAACATTTCTTTTGTTATTCTTCAAATCTGAAGGAACATTTGAATTGGAAATAAGTTCACACTCATCCGTGAGTGGTGACAACACATATACCCCTGGTATAAAACTTAGGAAAATATAATAGCCAAAGAAACAAAAAAAATAGCAGGAAGTTCTTACTAGAATGGTCGATATTATTAAATACCTCGCGAAACAGAATTTGGCTTTTCGTGGCCACAGAGAAAAAATTGCAAGTACAAATAGGGGCAACATTTTTAGAACTGGTGCACCTACTCGCAAATTACGATCCAGTGCTTCGAGAACACATTTTACGAATACAAATGGGTGGAAGAACCATCACTTATATGCCACTACAAATTCAAAACGAATTCATTAATATTTTAGGAGATAACGTTCATCAAAAAATGTGCTCTCAAGTTAAAAACGACAAATATTAGCCGTGTTTTGTTTTGCAATCCTATATGGGCTTAGCAAGTTTTCCATACAAATACGCAATCCTATATTCGTTAACCCGGATAATCATAGGGGCTTATGCCTTAGCCCAGATAAAAACTGTGCTACCAATCTATGATTGCTTTACATTTTATCGAAATTGCTATCGATTGTGTCAAAATGACATAAATCTGACAACAAAAAACATAGGGACGGGCTACAGTCCGCTTGGGCGAACTGTTGGATACCCAATTGGTTGAATTGTTAACCAACGCTCTAGGTACATATTTTATTATAAAACATTTAAAGGATTTTATCGAAAAAAGAAGTTTTTTGTAAAAAAAAACGTTCCCTAGCTCAAACTTTGGTTTTTCAATAAAATTGTTTCATGTAATTGTGGGCGTGTCAGTAGGCTAATTTAAAAAAATTAACACATGAGCATAAAGGGCCCCTAGAGAGTATATATTAAAAATTTCAGCTCCCTAGCTCAAATTTTGGTTTTGCAATAAAATTGTTAGATTTAATTGTGGGCGTGTCATTTCAGCTTTCTAGCTCAAAATTCGATTTTTTCGAAAATTTTGTTTTTTTGAGTTTGTGGGCGTGTCTGTGGGCGGATTTCAAAAATTCGTAAACTTGATTATTTCGGGACCCTAGAGAATATATGGTTAAAATTTCAGCTCTCTAGGCCCAGTTTAAAGGCCTAATTTTTGCCGACAGATGGACGGACGGACATGGCTAGATCGACATTACTATTGATGCTGATCATAAATATTGTAACTTTTAGGGGCCTACGGGCAATATTAAATCCCTTCACTGCATACTGTAGCATATCTGCATCAAACGATAGAACTTTTAGTCACAAGACCACGTGCTCTCATAGTCGATAGTAGAGGTGTATTTTAATATAAGTAAATATAAATTTTGAAGTGTTTTAATGCAAGTAAGTATTTTTGTTATTGTTTCTTATATGTTCCTTCTAATATATGTGCAAAAATAATTTTAAAATTTTGCAAAGAACAGATATTTTGTTCATACTCGTATTTTGCCTATGATGCATATCTGCAACACCGTGCATTGAGGGTGTGTTTATCATGTTCTCGGACATGGGAAACAGTATCAATATTTAGAAGTTTTTTTCGCTTTTCAGCATGGAGAGAATCTTGTCAGAGAAAGAACTTGAAAAAATTATGGATGAATGGGTGGATAGAGAGGATGAATTTGAAGATTGTGGTCTTCTTCAGCACACGTTGGATGTAGACGATTTTGTATCTAACACCAGAAGAGATGTCATAGAAGAAGCCGTAAATATTGAATTGGGGGAGCTTGACAGTTTACCACTTCACATATTGAGCAAAAAACCGGAAGTGGAACCTATGTGCTCTCCAAGAGATTTTAAAAGAGAATTAAGCGAACTGAAGGAGAAATACAAAAAAATTCTTTGGAAGCTACTTTTGAATTTGATGCAGGGTTCAGTTCATTTAGTGGAAGCACTACTTTTCCTAATGCTGTTTTGCAAATGTCGACACCACTCAGCTACTTTGACTACTTTTTTCAAGCGAAATTATTGACAAAATAGTAGCGCAGTCAAACATATATTCTATGGAAGTTACTCCAGAACGTTCCGCTATTTTTTCAAATACCCACATAAGAAAGTTTTTTGGGAATCTGTATTCTTACGTGGGTGATACAAATTTCTAATATTCGGCCATATTGGGCTCCATTTACAGGAAATGAGACAATTATTAATACAATGACAGTTAACGAGTTTGAGGAAGTTCGAAGGTATCTGCATTTTAATAGCGGTATGCTGCCAAGAGAAACCCCGCTACATGACAGACTTCACAAAATTAGGCCCTACTAATTCATTTGACAGAAAAATTCTTGTCCTTCCTATGAGCAGAGTGTTTATCTCTTGATAAACAAATATGCGCAACAAAGGCACGAAGTTACATGAAGCAATATATGACCGCTAAGCCTCATAAGTGGGGTTATAAGTTATTTGTTTTAAGTGGCGTATCAGGATTTACCTATTACTTCGAAGCATATACTGGGAAAGAAAATGTCGACGCAATTTTACCATCCGAGACGCATTTAGGAGCATGTGCCAATGTTGTAGTACGATTAGCCCGAAGTATCGAAGTAAATGTTGGCCATAAGATTTATTTCGACAACTATTATACGACCATCCCTTTAGTTGTCGAATTGACCAAAAAAGGCATTTATACTGTGGGAACTATTCGCCGAAATAGACTGACAAACTGCAAGCTTCCAAATGAAAAGGAACTATCCAAAGCATAACCGGGAAAGTCGTTTGAATTGTTTGCCAATGTGGACAGTATAGACATTTGTACTCTTTGTTGGAAAGATAACAAGGCTGTTAACTTGTTGTCTTCATTTGTCAGCGCCCTGCCTATTGGGACTGTTAAAAGATATGATAAAACAAAAGCACAGCGTGTTGATATCGATTGTCCCAATATAGTCAAGCAGTATAATAAAGATATGACCTTACAGACAGCCTGATTGGACGACATCGAATTAAAATGAGATCCCGCAAATGGTACATGCGGATTTTTTACCATCTTATCGATATTACAGTGGTTAATTCATGGATTTTGTACAAACAAAACTGCTCCGTCCGCAATGAACCAATGGGTCTATGCGATTTCCGTATAGACTTGGCAGAATCTCTTTGCAGAAGTGGGACTGTACTTCAAAAAGTTAGAGGAAGGCCAACTTGCTGGCTCACCTACTGCTCTTCTTCAAGATCGCAAAAGAAAGTATCCCAAATCACACGTGCCTTCGGCAGATGTTAGAAAAGATGAGATATCACATTGGCCGGCTTATATGGAAAAAAGGTTAAGATGCAAGCTTCCAAATTGTACCGGATTCATATACAAGGTGGCGCAAAAGTTGTCAGGTGGCGCAAAAGTTGTCACCCGATGTTCTTTCGCTGTAATTTTTTTTATGAATGAAAAATTTTGGTTCTGCTTTTGGATTATGTTAATTGGTGTCTTAAGTTTTTTCTGTATAGTTAACTTCACAAATGTCAAAGTAGAATTTACATTTGCCGCCATTTGCAAAAATTATAGCTTCTTCCGATAGGATGATGACTTTTGCGCCACCTTGTACATACAATGTGAAAAACGTTGCACTGCCCTGTGTTTTAATAAAACGAATAATTGTTTTAAAGAATTTCATAAATAATTTATAATGTACATATTATACCAATCTACTTTACTTTTTTCTATTATTTTGTCCCTTTCTTATAACTTTGAACACATTGTAATATTTATCCATTCGTTTTAACGTATATTAGTAATAGTTGCCAAAGAGCTTGAACTGAATTTTATACAATGAGTACGCAGTTATGTGATTTTTTATGTTCCTATTAGTTTCATATAAAATGAGTTATATGTATCGTATTGCTTGCTTAAACAATTTGTTAAATTGTTGTTGTTAAATTATTTATTTGAAAAAATAAAAATAAGTTCCAAGAACAACTTTTTTCGTGTCAACTTTTTTTTTATAAATTACATACCGCTTATGCATGGCGTTGCAGATATGCATCATACAGAAAATTCGATTTTCCGGATAATTGGTTAACCGGATATTTTTCTTATATTTTTTTTGAGCTTAGATCGTTTATTTATTTTATTGAAGGGTTGGTATGTTGCAAACTATGCGTCAAAATTAATATACCTTTAGAATAGGGTATAATTATGTAAAAAAAAATTAACAATAGAGTACCTCACGACAACGTCGCGAATATTTATTAAAAAACATAGGGACGGGCTACAGTCCGCTTGGGCGAACTGTTGGATACCCTATTCTTATTCCTATCCCTCATAAGTGGGCGTGACAAAAGTGTAAGCATCTTTGAATTGTTAAGAACGCTCTACATATTTTGTTATATAACATTTAAAGGATTTTATCGAAAAAAACGCTCCCTAGCTCAAACTTGGGTGTTTCAATAAAATTGTTTTATTTAATTGTGGGCGTGTCAGTAGGCGGATTTAAAAAAAAATAACACATGAGAATAAAGGGCCCCTAGAGAGTATATATTATAAATTTCAGCTCCCTAGCTCAAACTTTGAATTTTCAAAAAAAAAAAAACTTAATTGTGGCGTGTCAGTGGGCGGATTTTGGAAATATTTACACATGAGCATAAAGGGCCCATAGAGAGTATATATTATAAATTTCAGCTCCCTAGCTCAAACTTTGGATTTTCAAAAAAATTGTTTTATTTATGGGCGGATTTTGAAATTTTTTTATCCCGAGCAGTTTCAGGAGTCATAGATCATATATAAAAAATTTCAGCTTTCTAGCTCAAAATTCGATTTTTTCCAAAATTTTGTTTTTTTGAGTTTGTGGGCGTGTCTGTGGGCGGATTTCAAAAATTCGTAAACTTGATTATTTCGGGACCCTAGAGAGTATATAGTTAAAATTTCAGCTCTCTAGGTCCAGTTTAAAGGCCTAATTTTTGCCGATAGACGGACGGACGGACATGGCTAGATCGACATCGATGCTGATCATAAATATAGTAACTTTTAGGGGTCTACGGGCAATATTAAGATATGTTACAAACTATGCGTCAAAATTAATATAGGTACCCTTAGAATAGGGTATACAAATTTATAACAAAGCCAATTTTAACAAAAAAAAGTTCCGGAACTAAGAAGGAGTATCCAAACCACGTTTTGGAATATTAAGAAGTTAACAATATATTAAGATTCTGTAAAAAAAATAAAAGTGAAACCGTGACAATCGCTTTGTCGCAAAAAAATATGTTTGTTTGCAAGCAGATAAGTTGAAAAGTTTTCTAAACATACATTTTATAAAGGGTTTTTCAATAAGAGCGCTACAAAAGTTTTTTTTAAATAAAACAAAAACGGTTTTGGATATCAATGAAATTCTTTATTCCTGTGAAAGTACGTTCGATGCCATTATGTATGGAACTCGATTTCTTTTGCATGGCCACCACGGGCACTCTTGCAGAAGTCCAGACGCTGAATCCAATTTTGGACGGTTTTCAAGCATAAATCGGCCGATACTGCTGCAATTTCACGTTCGATATTCGTACGAAGTTCATCAATCGTCGCTGGCTTGTTGGCATAGACCATAGACTTGACGTAGCCCCACAGGTCTAACGGCGTCAAATCGCACGACCGAGGCGGCCAAGCGACTGGACAATTTCGTGAGATAACACGGTTTCCAAACTTGGTTTCCAATAAATTGATTGTGGCACGAACATACGACGCTTCTGGTGGTCAAGCGGCTTCAGTTCTTGCGCCAATTTAATCTTGTAAGGATGTAGGTCAAGATCTTTTCGCAAAATTCGCCACAACGACGTCACAGAGATGCCCAACGCTTGAGAACGACGTGTGAGAGACACATTTTGGCTTTCTTCAACTGAAGCCTCAGCGGAAGCAATATTCTCGACACTACGGGCACTTCTTTGTCTCACTGGCATGGGAACATTTTATACTGTGCTTGTGGATTCAAATTTTTCCACTAGACACTCAATTGTTGATCTGCTATGACGATCATAAATTGGACGTAGTGCTCTTAACGTTGAGGCCACCGACTCCGAATTTCGGTAGTAAATTTTAATAATTTCGACTCGTTATTGGCTCGTATATCTTTCCATCGTGAAATGGCAAACCTTACTGAAGAGAAAAGTCAAAAGAGCGGCAAGAAATTCGGCGTCGTTTGCTGTCCCTGTCGCTCTACTTTTGTAGCGTCCCTGTTGAAAAGCCCTTTACATCTAAATACAACATTCCTCAAATAAGAATGAAAAGCCCTAAACTTAAAACTCTGTTTGAGAAAAGATATAGGAAATGGTTAAAAGCTATAAACAGAAAGGAACTCAACACTAAAATAGCTCGTGTCTGTTCTAAGCATTTTATTCAAGGTATGTTTGTACATTTAAAATAAAATAAAACTATAGCGGTTGCAAATTATCTACTGTTTAGGAAAAACTGCGAATCTCTGTGATCATTTGAACCCAGACTGGCTTCTAATTTTGCACCTGGGATATGCCAGTAAATCGAACCCAACAATTGCAGCTTTTCGATTTAATCGGTACCGTCAACTTGTGACCGAAAGAGCGCTAAGTGAAATTATATATTTTTTTTTATAATTTGCGTGCGCTAAAGGGATTTGTATTTTCTGCAGTACACAGTACCCTTATAGTGGAAACCACAGTGCAGGCATTTTGTTTGTTGCTGTAAGTAGCTTCCAGCAAATGATTCATTGCCTATTTCTGGAAGCTTTTTTTTTTTTTTTTTTTTTTTTTAAAAAGGAAATCCAAATCCCAGAGCACTCAGACTCGGTAACGTTCCATTGTACTACCAGGCAGAAATCCTCCTTCTGGTGTAGAGGCATGTGATTGGGTGGCGTATGTTGTTGTTCCCCATGGGGATTGAACCTGCACCCCTCGGGTCACAAGCCAACACACTAACCTCTACACCGTCGCCACCCATTTCTGGAAGCTACTTACTGTATAAAAGAATAGAAAGATAGGAAAGAAGTTTGGTGCGATGGGATTTTTTTCTCAACAGGTAGCGCCTAAATTGCTTTAGGGAGATCTGTTTTTGTTGTGTGTATTCAGTTTATAAAAACCATGGCCCTGGTCGGGATTCGAACGCACGACCTGCCAATCACTTAGTGAATACACTACCATCGCACCATTGCCACCTGCAATATATATATTTATCTATTTTACTTACCCATAACAATAAAAATACACTTGCTATACCCTATTCTAGGGGTATATTAATTTTGACGCATAGTTTGTAACATACCTTAATATTGCCCGTAGACCCCTAAAAGTTACTATATTTATGATCAGCATCGATAGTAATGTCGATCTAGCCATGTCCGTCCGTCCATCCGTCCGTCGGCAAAAATTAGGCCTTTAAACTGGACCTAGAGAGCTGAAATTTTAACCATATACTCTCCAGGGTCCCGAAATAATCAAGTTTAAGAATTTTTGAAATCCGCCCACACACGCCCACAAACTCAAAAAAACAAAATTTTGGAAAAAATCGAATTTTGAGCTAGAGAGCTGAAATTTTTTATATATGATCTATGGCCCATAAAACTGATTGGGACATAAAATTTTCAAAATCCGCCCACTGACACGCCCACAATTAAATAAAACAAATTTTGGGAAAAATTGAATTTTGAGCTAGAAAGCTGAAATTTTTTATATATGATATTTGGCCCATAAAACTGCTTGGGACATAAAATTTTCAAAATCCGCCCACTGACACGCCCACAATTAAATAAAATATTTTTTTTGAAAAACCAAAATTTGAGCTAGGGAGCTGAAATTTTTAATATATACTCTCTAGGGGCCCTTTATGCTCATGTGTAAATATTTTCAAAATCCGCCTACTGACACGCCCACAATTATTTTTTTTTTATTTTTCAAAGTCCAAAGTTTGAGCTAGGGAGCTGAAATTTATAGTATATACTCTCTAGGTGCCCTTTATGCTCATACTTAATTTTTTTTTTAAATCCGCCTACTGACACGCCCACAATTAAATAAAACAATTTTATTGAAAAACCAAAGTTTGAGCTAGGGAGCGTTTTTATTTACAAAAGCTTAGTTTTTTCGTTAAAATCCTTTAAATTTTTGTCACGCCCACTTATGAGATATAGGAATAAGAATAGGGTATCCAACAGTTCGCCCAAGCGGACTGTAGCCCGCCCCTATGTTTAGTTATTTACTTCGAATAAAAGTGGTTGTAAGCACCCTGCAAGCTGAAGAAGTTTTAACTGAACCAGTTACTTTGGAAGCATTTTTTTTTAAATACACTATCAGTTCTGTGTCGCGGAGTGCTTAAAGCAAGCAACTATCACGAGCAGAAATTGCCGGCACTAAAAGTGCTCTCACAGGCTCATCATTTAGTGCAGGTGTTAGTAAGGACAAAACAATTAAAGATACAATAATTATGTACCTATAAAATACTAACACAAACACAAAATAATGCAAACAATTTAAGACATTAAAGCATACGCAAAATATTTTTTAGCTTAATTTTACTAACATGCAAGTCAACCACATGATCATTTAGATTATAGATTCTACTCATGCGACTAATAGGCTCATGCGTCCCATAATTCGTTCTATAATGGGGGCTAAACAATAATTCAATACTGCGTAAATTATGGGCACCACCACGAAAATTAAAGCCAATAGACGACAGCAAGTCAGGTGCATCTATTTGACCGGATATAAGCTGCTGTAAAAAAATGATATCGCTATTAAGCCTTCGTTGAGAAAGGGGTAACATTTAAAGAAGCTTGATACGTTGCCTTTAGGGAGGAAGGTTAAATGGATCATCCCATGGAAGTCCTCTAAGTGCAAATCGAATAAATTTACGTTGAATGGCCTCTATTCGATTTGAATGAATGTTGTAGAACGGCGTCCAAACTTGTGAAGCATACTCTAGAATCGGACGTACAAAACAATTGTACAATGACATAGTAACGTATGGGTCATTAAATTCTTTCGCCCACCTTTTTACGAAGAATTAGATTTATTAACAAAAAAATTGATATGCTTGGCAAAAACCAGTCTGGGATCGAAATAAACCCCAAGATCCTTAAAATTATCAACATTACAAAGAAAATGTTGAGACAAAGAATATTGAAAGGTGGAAGGTATATTCTTTCTAGAGAATGTCATATGTTGACATTTAGTAGTGTTCTGGGATAAACCGTTTTTATCACACCAATTGGCGAAGCTATTAATGTCAGATTGAAGAAAAATTCTATCTTGCTGACTAGTGATAGATTTAAATATTTTCATATCATCAGCATAGATCAGGATATTACTGTGATTTATACATGCTTTAACATCATTAATGGCTAGTATAAATAGAATTGGTCCGAGGTGACTACCTTGGGGAACTCCAGACTCAGCTGTAAAAGATACAGATAGCGATCCTCTAATTTGACTTGATAAACCCTTGATCTAAGGTATGAATTAACCCATTTTATGAAACTTGGTGGGAAACCAAAAGCCCTGAGCTTAAACTTGATTATTTCATGGGACAGCTGGTCGAAAGCTTTAGAGAAGTCAGTGTATATGCAATCCATTTCGTCCTTATTCTCTAAGGCATTAGATCAATCATGCAAGAAACTTAACAGATTAGTGACAGTGGATGTGTTTCTTACAAATCCATGCTGTTCATTACAAATTAAATTGCGACAAAGAAATATTAAGTTTTCGCAAACAATTTGTTCAAAAAGCTTAGGGATGCACGAAAGCTTTGAAATAGACCTATAATTAGTGATATCACGACGTTCGCCTTTTTTAAATACAGGTGTGATAAAAGCACTTTTCCATACATAAGGGAATTTACCAGTACTAATGGACAATTCAAACAGATATTTAAGATATGGAGCAATTGCATGACTACATTTTTCAAAAACGATCGGTGCAATGCCATCAGGACCTGATGAATAATCATTCTTCAGAGAAGAAATAAATTTTAAAATTGTTTCCAAATCAAATGAGAAGCTACTAAAACTTATTTGGGAACATTTTGGGAAGATGATGATTTAGTAGAAGACACTTCTCACAAATCAATTATTGGTAATAAATGTTTATGCTGTCTTGATAACAATAGTGAATAATTTTGTTAAATTTATTTGCAGGAACAAATTTCAATTTCTTGTCCTAACACTTATGAAACTTCGGCTCGATCTTCCTTTCACACTGGTGGAATATGTTTGGAGTATCTACTCAGACTACGCAGAAAATGCAGAAATTTGCACAAATCGTATGGAATAATCATTGTGACTGTTAATGAAGTGAATATCAAAGTGAAAACAGCAGCTATTGAAGGGTAAAAAGTACCAAATTATAGAGAAAAAACCTGAAAAAGTATGTTAAAGCAAAAAAAGCAATAAAAACAGTGAACATGTTGACCAAAAATTGAAAAACAAATGATTGTTTATGTTAATTTGTTAACTTTTTATTTACTTTTATTGTTACATATTTCTTTTTAACACATTTGCTTCAATAAAAAACCGAATTAATTAAAAAACTTATTACTTCATTAATACTTAATCTACACTTTGCAAAGTTGAATTTACTACGGACGGACTTTAATTAACCAATGCACAGCAGGTAAGCACTATTTTGTCCATGTACACTTCATTAGTGTCAGCTTGCTTTTGGAAAAATGCTGGCATCTTTAGTTCTGAAGGAATATGTAGTGACTCTTGCAACAGGTTGACCTGAAAAGGAAAAGAATGAATCAACTTTTAGTGTTAAGCGACGTTGTCGTTAAGGAAACTTGGTATTATTTCATATATGGTTAGTTAATAGCTGTTTTATTAATAAATTTCTATCTTACCGGATTTCGTAGCAATCTATCGTAACAGCAAGTCTATTTTCAAAAACACGTTTGAAGTACTCCGGCGTATAATGCACTCTAACATCTTTGTCGGGCCAGGAAACCCAGCAGCTGAGTTCCGAACCTAGAAGAAGAACGCAAATCATAAAACTTTTTAGAACTGTCTAACAGTCTGGAATGTTTTCTTCAATAACAAGTGTATTTTTATTGTTATGGGTAAGTAAAATTGATAAATATATATATATTTATTTCTCTTAGCGCTCTTTCGGTCACAAGTTGCCGGTACCGAATTACTGGCGTATCCCAGGCGCAAACTAGGAACCCAGTCCGGGTTCAAATGATCACAGAGATTCGCACTTTTTCCTAAACAGTAGATATTTTGCAACAGCTATGGTTTTATTTTATTTTAAATGGCAAACATACCTGAAATAAAGTGCTAAGAACAGACACGAGCTATTTTAGTATTGAATTTCATTCTGTTAATAGTTTTTAAAGATTTCTTTACCAACTCATTCAACTGATTTGTGAGAGGGCTCTTTCACAGGATTAATTGTGTCCATATTTTCCTGTAAATACTATTTTTTTTGTGTTCATTTGACAGTGACGTTTTCGCGATGTCAAATGAAATATATGCTGTCGATAGTGCTGCCAAGTCACAGTAAGGCGTTTTTTTTGTGTGTTTCATCTAAGCCCATATAGGATTGCAAAAATAAACACGCCTATTATAATCGATAGCACCCCAGATGTATCACACAAAGATCAAACCAGTCAAGTATTGCGTTATCTTAAAATTGAAAATCAGAAAGTAGTAATAGTGGAATCTTTTATTGATTTTATCGAAAAAAAGAACAAAAGAGCTGAAGGCATACCTGACATGATTTCAAGTAAGCTAAAATCTGATGGTCTTGATATAATGGATTGCAGAGGTCAAGCATATGGTAATACTGCTGTTATGGCTGGAAAATATATGGGAGTACAGCAAAGACTGAAAGACATAAACCCCAAAGCAGAATTTATACCCTTCTCCAAATAAAGCTGCAAATCCTACAACCGCAATCTATGAGAAAAAAATTAAGGAAGCCCTGGGAGAGTAACCAAACGTCAGGTTACTCACTCAAGAGGCCTTGCTAGAATGCAAGGATATAGACGAAGTGACGTCAAAGGAGGAGATATGTTCCGCTTTAACAGATCAAATGAATTTCGAATTCAACGCCGCAATGATTAAGTACGTGAGAAAGCATATGGTGGAACGCAAACAGTCACCATAAGCGTACCAGCGGAAATTGCGAACAGGCTGAGAATAGGGAAAGTGCGAATCGGTGGGGTCTACTGTCGAATACGAGAACAAATGCAAAAGTGCAAAAGTTCTAACGACCGAACCGATCTGTACATCAGGTGCGGAGGAAATGGTCACAAGTTGAAGGACTGCAAAGCAAGACCAAAGTGTTTGCTTTGTGAAGTTAAAAATGTCGAGTCTATACATATAACTGGTAGTAGGAGATGTCGAGAATACAAAAAAGCGATAGAAACTTCTTCTTAGAAAAATATGATTATATTACAGCTCAATCTAAATCATTGTGAAGCGGCCCAGTGCCTCCTACAGCAAACTGTTCGTGAACGGAAAATTGATGTAGCGATTCTCTGCGAGCAATATAGAAACCTATCTGGAAATACCTGGGTTACCGACACGACGAAAACGTCTGCGATTTGGGTTTGCGGAGACGCCTCCATTCAGGAATACGCGGAGGTGCCATATGACTTTTTTTTTTTTTTTTTTTTATAATTTGCTTACGCTAAAGGGATTTTTTTCTGTTGTTACAGTACCCTTATAATGCTAGGGACACAGTGTAAGCTACTTGGTATTAGAAAGAATAGAGAGATAGGAAAGAAGTGTTTGGGTGCAGTTGTAGGGTTTTTCCCCACGGGTGGTGTCTAAGTTACTTAGGGAGATAACGATTTCATGTATTCGGTATAAAGTAATGGACTTGGCCGGGATTCGAACGCACGACCTTCCATTCCGTAAGCGAATACACTACTACTGCACCATTGCCACCCGCTTTATATGGGCTAAGAAGTAGTAAGAAAGAAGAAGAAATTCATTTATTTAACATGTTCTTATTACATTTTACAAGTAAGAATAAATTTTAAAGCTATGGCTTAGCCGTCAGCTTGGTTAGCAAAATGCTTATACATGTACATTTGTAACTTAAACAATATAGTTATTTTTTTTTGTTAATAAACTTAATCAATCATACTCTGCTATTAATAGCGACCTGTATTTGTAGATGAATTTAATATAATAAAATAACTTTTCCCAATCACACTCGTTCAGAATTTGTATTGTCTCCTGCATGGTAAGGAATTTTTTTCTGAAGTAAGCTAGTCTTTGTGGTTTGTAGATTAGACAAACACTAATAATGTGAAAGCAGTCTTCTTTCGCTTTTAAGTTGCAAATATTACAAAACTGGTTGAAGCTTCCATTATATGGGCTGCCATTTAAACCAATCAACTCACATCTTGCTTTGAAAATAAGAGATATTTCACTATAGTTGAGTGAGTCATTGAAATAGTACTTATCCTTAAAATTGAAGTTCAAGTGAGAATACAATACTCTGCTATCTGATTCACGAGCTTTCTTTATAAATCGCACACGAATAGCATCTTCATTTTTATTTATTATTCGATAAAGTTGGTTCTTTAAGTTGTCCAGGTTGTTTAGATCGAATGAAATAGTTTCTCCACACGCGTTTCCAATTCTTAACCATCTTGACGCCCACCAGTCCTTGTTTCTTAATTCATAAGATAGCATTTTTTTGGTTATTCGGGAGTCTGGATACGAACCTAATTTAATGATGTAATCCGCTTGCGATTTGAGAGTGCTTGTAAAAAGCATTGGAAGACCCGTTTCCAAATAGATTGTTTAGTTCGGGGATTTCATTGGTAAGTTGATTTTCAAGAAGTTTCTGTGAAATTTCTCGATTTTTTTTTTGTCGGGGTGTGTGAGACTTTCTGCACTGGAGCACTCAGACTCAATACTGGTCCATTGTACTACCAGGCAGACACACCACAGTTTACTGTGGGAATTTACTCGTTTTTCAAAGAAAAACGAGAAGGCGCTTCAATCATAAGCAGCTTAGGTTTACAGCACTCACCATATCCGCACCAAATACCTGCCACCTGATACGAGCGCCACCCGTGGAGAAAAAAAATACTAAGCACCAACAACTTCTTTCCTATCCGCCTATTCTTTCGAATAGTAAGTAGCACCTAAAATCATGCAATACAATACTACATTGCTAGGTGCAGCTTACTATTCAACAAAAAATGCATGCGCTGTGTTTAACACGATAAGGGTACTGTACATATACAGAAACAGCAAAGCCCCTTTAACGTAAGCGAATTATAAAAAAAAAAAAAAAAAAAAATCACAGAGGAAATGTTCCGCAGTGTCGTTGCTTTCTCAACAGGCTTCGCAGTTGGTGGTGTCGCTTAGCCCTAGCACCTTAAGGTGTTTGGCAAAAGCGTAGTGTCCCGTAAGAACGCCAGTAGTCTGTCTGCAGTCTTTTCTGTTGAGAGACAACAAGAATGCCGCGGATTTCCCACAGACGTGGGGGAGCATTTGCTTAGTCTGTCTGCACCCTGGAGAGTGCCAACGGCGATTGTGTTCATAGGAAACCCAACCGTCAATGGAAGCCCTGACCGAGGACGCAGGCAGACAGATCGCTGGTTCAGGTCCTGAGAGGTCCCCCTCTGAGCCTTGTCTAGTAAGTTCATCGGAGATCTCATTTTCCGTGATCTCGTTATGACCCGGGACCCAGACAAGTTTAAGTGAATTCAGCCTTCCGACCGAATTCAGAGATATCTTGCATTCACGTACTATTTTGGAGGTAGTTAAGGGTTTGAGTAAGGCCTTAAGCGCAGCCTGACTGTCGCTACAGACGCAGATACTTCGCCCCCTCCACCTGTTCCTCGTAACATAGTCCATGGCCATTAGGATAGCATAAGTCTCTGTTTGGAAGACTGACGCATATTTGCCTAACGGAAAGAAAAGTCCAATGTTATCGCTCTCCACGAAGACACCAGCACCAGATCCTTGATCGGTTTTGGAGCCATCCGTGAAGATTCGACTGCATTCCCTTCCAGGTTCAGAGTCCGGCCAGAGCCAGTCCTGGACGCGAGGAAAGTCGACCTCGTATTTGCGCTTTAGCCGTCGCATCAGACGGCATATCCATAAGACAGGAGTCGAAGGACAACCGTTGCGCAAGTTCATCAAAACTCCAGTGCGAGTTATACCAAAAGCCACCTCTTGTAAGACGTGAGATAGCATTGATTGTACGGCCGTGATGTAAACATCAAGGGGCGGAAGGTTCAATAGTGCATATAGGCCGGAGCCAGGCGTGCTGGGGACCGTGCAGCCGAGACATACCTGCCTTTGGAGTTTGGCAAAAGCAGCAGTGACGTATTTACGGGAAAGCTTATTCCACCAAACAACCGATGCGTATGCTATAAATGGTCTTATCATAGCCGTATAAATCCATAGGACTCTTTTCGGTGATAAGCCCCATGTCTTGCCGAAAATGCCTTTGCACTGCCAGAAAACAGACAGCGCCTTGGCAGTCTTCAGCTCAACATGTTTGGACCAAAGAAGTTTGCTATCCAGGATGACTCCGAGATACTTTGCTTCATTGGAGAGTTGGATTGTGACGCCTTTTAGCACTGGCTGAGTCAACCAGACCAGCTTCCTCCTTCTCGTAAAGAGAACAACCTCAGTTTTAAGAGGATTGACCGAGCGCCCATTCCTAGTGCACCATTCGTCGATCACGTCAAGAGCCGCCTGCGCCTTGGCGCATACAGTCGCGAGGCATGATCCAGCAGAAAGCACGGCAACATCATCCGCGTTCGCCTGAGCGTCAATATTAGAACTGCTGAGTGCGTTCAACAGAGAGTCGACCAGCATACACCACAGCAGTGGAGACAGGACAGGACTTGCGGGCAGCCTCTGTTTACCCCCGCCATAACATAGCGGCCACAATCCGCATCCGCAACCAACGTTCTATTCATTAGCATTGCTTTAATCCACAACACCAATGGTTCGTCTACTCCGTGTTGTCTGGCGGAGCTGCACATGCTATCAAAAGTCGCATTGTCAAAAGCACCCTCAATATCGATGAAAATGCCCATCGCGTATTCTTTTCTGTCAAGCGCGCCTTCAATTCTACCAACTAGATTTTGGAGCGCAGTCTCGCAGGATTTTCCGCGTTGATAGGCATGTTGCATCGGAGATAGTGGGTGCAATCGCAAAGCACCTTTGCGCACGTGAAGCTCGACCAGCCTTTCCAAGCTTTTCAGCAAGAAGGAAGTCAGACTGATTGGTCTGAAGCTCTTGGCGAGCGAGTAGTCACTTCTGCCAATTTTTGGTATAAATGCCACTCTAACTGTACGCCAGGGTGTTGGAATGTATGCCAGTGCTAGGACAGCGGTGAAGATTTTCTTCATAGTCGGTAGCAACTGGTTTGTACACTGTTGCAGCATGGCTGGGTATATTCCGTCCGTACCAGGCGACTTGAAGCCACGGCCTTCGCAATATACCAGCTACGCCGAGTCGTTTGTCTTGGCTCACTCATAGTCTCGGTAATCGGGGCTGGTTGTGAACCAATTGTAATCTGGTTACCCGGAAAGTGAGACTCCAGCAGATAACTAAGAGTTTCCGCTTTCGTCTCAGTGAAGGTACCATCAAGTTTTCTAAGTGAGTCCAGTTTGGCTGGTTTGCCCTTTTTCAGAACTTTAACCAACCTACTAGTTTCACCCAGCGTTTCAATCTTTTCGCAGAAATTCTTATAAGAAGCACTTTTCGATACCCGAATTAGCCTCTTATATTCCTTCTGCTTCGATCGGTAGAGATTCCAGTCTGTCTCCAAATCAGTCTTGAGTGACCTATTTAGAAGCTTTCTAGCTTCTCTTCGAATTCTTTGCAGTTCCGAGCTCCACCAGGGAACCGGTGTTCTGCCAGGGGGTTTGCTTACTGGGCACGTCAGTTCAAAACAGCTAGTAATGGCACTATTCAGGTCTTGAACAGCTTCCTCTACCTTTTGTCTCGTCCTGAGTTTGGTTGGAGTTTTGAGAGTTTTCCCTAATTCCTCCCTGAAGCGTATCCAGTTGGTTTTCTCGGATTCCTCCTCTCCTGCAAAGTTATGGCTTCGCATCCGATTTGGAATTCGATATATCTATGGTCTGAGAGGGACACCTCCGAAGAGACCCTCCACTTAGTAACCGCCTTAAAGTATCTATTTGATAAAGTTAGGTCGATCACTTCCTGTCTTCTTGACGTCACAAAAGTTGGTTGCGAACCAACATTGTTGATAGTAAGATCAGATGATAGAATGAAATCCAGGAGATGGTTTCCTCGCATGTTGCATTTGCTGCTGCCCCAAACAATGTTTTGAGCATTGGCATCACAGCATATAACTAGGCCCATCTTCCTGGTGTCGCAATAGTCAATGAGTTCAGCAATTGCCCTCGGTGGTGGAGGCACTACCGCATCATAGGGGAGATAAGCTGACGCCACGACGAAGGTCTTCCAATTTCCATTCGTTTCGTAGCTAATGGCTGCAGCAACCAAATCTTGGCCACAAAATTGTCCAAGCTTAGTCGCTGAGAGAAGGTCCGACACAGCAAGACAAGCCCTTGGTCTCTCGGACCGCTCGTCACAGAGTATCGTAGTGCCACGGACACCTCCAAGGCCACAGATGCGATTTTTCCACACCCATAGCTCCTGTATGGATGTTATGTGGGCTTTTGTATTCAACACAGAAAGCTTCTTACTGATGTTGAAGGTTAATCTGAGTAAATCCAATCATTGGAAATACATCAGCTGGAAGTGTTCTAGTGGAAAGGCACGCAGAAGGTGCGCGCGCAGTTCCACCGACAGGAGTGCTTGAGGTCTTCTTCCTCCGTTTTTTCCTGTTCGAGCTATTGGAAGGGGAGGCAGCGTTGGTTCCAGTCAGCTGGCTGGTTTCGGTTGGGGTAACCTCTGCCGACCTGCATCTCTTTGCCGTCGAAGCCGGCCGTTTCACCTGTTCGGTTTCACAGGCCTCGTCGGCAGCATCGCACCTATCGGCTGTCTGTCTATTGGTCTGAAGATTAAGAGTATCAGGTTGAACCACTCCGCCACTTTCTCCATTTTTCCAGCCCAGTCTACCGAAAGTGTCGGAGATAGAGCTGCAGGAATCTTCGGAAGCAAACCTTTTCACAACTCGAAGGTCAACGCCTGTACAGGCGGGGGGTATAAGTATGTCGGTTGGGGCCTCCAGAATCCGTGCCCCGACCGTGGTCGAAAAGACCACGGGTGGATTTTCGCCCATGAGAGTACCACCTGGAGTAGTTATATCTTTTAGTTGTTCCTGCATACTTTGACGGTGTATAAAACGCCGCTATAACTCTAAAACCTCGGATCACGAACGTATCGTACCGAGGTCCCCCTATCCACCACCGGGGGACGCGCCTGGTAGGTAACCAACCCGCAGGAATTTCTCGATTACTTCGTACTCGTCTGATCCCCAAACTTGAGAGGCGTAACAAAGAGTTGATTTAACAACTGAATCGAATATTCTGTATTTCGTTGAAAGGAGAATCCGTTTGTTTGCAAAAACATTTTTCCATGATAGATTCACTAAGCTTTGGGAAGACTTGGCTTTATCCGTTAGATGATTACCAAATTCTAAGGTTGGGTTCAGTTTCACTCCTAAATATTTGAGTTCCTACACAATCTCTAATCGGTTTCCATTGTAAAACCATCTATTTCCACTTTGCACTCGTGGTGAACGGGAAAATACCATAATTTTAGATTTTTCGGTGTTGATAGTTAGTCCCCATTTTTTGCAGTAGCCGGCTAGACGATTTATCATCAATTGGAGATTTTCAGGAGATTCAGAGAGTAGAACCAGAAAAACGTGGCCAAACTACAACAAGGCAAAAACAACCGACCTTCTAGGTAGAACCCGAAAAGACATCGCAAGACTTACAGCGATCTTCACGGGACACTGGCCTATAGGTGACCATGCGGCCAAGCTGGGCATCCCATACAATACACACTGCCGCAGTTGCAAAGTGACAACTGAAAAAGAAACCCTAATTCACTTTTTATGTACCTGTCCGGCTTTAGCTAGGACCAGACTACGTACATTGGGAAGCCCTTTCTTCAATACACTTGAGGAAGTCTCCGAGAAAAGTATCAAGGAACTGATAACTTTCCTGAACTCCGCAGGTTGGATTTAGCCTCCCCCACCAATCGATAATACCCAGGTTTACGTGAGTTTGTGGTAACAAAACGGCACTCAGTGCTAATTGGGTTTGTCTTATCAAACCGCCACACCTACCTACCTACCTAGAACAAGATCATCGGCATATAACAAGACATTGACCACGATATTAGCAATTCGTACTCCACCAGGTAAATCTTTTTCTATGTCGTTTATAAATAGAGAAAACAATAAGGCACTAAGAGGACATCCTTGCTTTACACCAGTCTGTGTTTTAAACCATTCTGAGAAATCCTTTCCATCCCAGACTGCTGCACTTGTTTCGGCATACAATTTTTTAATGGTCTTAAGAAATTTTGTAGAGATACCCAACTGAGACAGTTTATAGAAGAGTGCGCTTCGGCTAACAAGATCAAAAGCTGCCTTGAAATCTACAAAAAAGCTATACATTTTCTTGTTTCTGGCTTGAAAGGCTCTTATAATCGAAGATAATGTGAATATTTGGTCAACAGTTGAAAAGTTTTTTCTCAATCCAGCTTGACGCTCTGTCAGAATATTTTTTTCATCTACCAATTTTTCTAATCGTCCTACAAGTATGCCACAAAATATCTTGGCTGACACATTCATGAATGAGATTCCCCTGTAGTTTTCTACGTTTTCCAGCGAACCCTTTTTGTGGATGGGGAATATTACAGACTTCTTAAACGATGAAGGGATGTCTGCACTCGAGAACACACTGTTGAAGAGAACTTTCAAATAGTTGATTAAGGTTGGACTAGCATTTTTGTAGAATTCGTACGGAATCCCATCTTCGCCTGGCGCCTTTCCATTTTTGGATTTCATGATAACAGCATTAATTTCGTCAGTTGTTACCTCATCATCTAGGGAATCGTCGAAAATGAGCGGGTCTGCATACGAGAAAAAAAGGTTTAAGTTATCCAGTAGAAGATGTTTAAAATATATGGATAGATCATCAGCAGATACTCCTGTAACTATTTGATAAACTGTACCATTAATCTCCCTTGCTATTCTCCAGAAGTCCTTCGAAGACTTTGTTTGACTAAGTAAGAGAGCTTGCCGATTATCGAAATCAGTTTTCTTAGCTAGGCATAGATTTTTGTAGTGGGTATTCACTTGGTTATACCACTTTTTAACATCAGGGTCATTACAAGTTCTCCAGACACGCAAAAGGGCAAATGATTTCTTCCTAGCATTTATGCATTCTCTATCAAACCATTTTAGTTTGAATGGTGACCTTATATTTGAAATATTGTTCGTTGCAGCACTTCTTATACAACAAGTTATTTGATTTGCAAGTGTTTCTGTTTCTTCAGGTATCGAAATATTTGCTGAGAGCAAGCTGTCTAATAACCGGTGGTAGGTATTTGTTTTTTCGGATTTCCATTTAAGTCTAGGTAGCAGGGGCAGGTTTTTGTGATGGGAGGGTGTTTCACCATCAACTTCAACCACGATTGGCATGTGATCCGAAAAAGGTTTGCATTGTACCTCAATTTTTTTAATTTTCCCAGTCCAGTCGTTGTTTACAGCACAAAAATCAATAACTGAATTGCCTTGTCCTCCGACAAATGTGTAATGTCCTTCTCTATCACCTTCGGTACAGCCGTTTAACACAACAAGATCATACATTTGGAGCAGCTCTAGTACATCTGTTCCATTTTTATTGCAGATTATGTCTTTAGATATCCTATTGGTGCAGCATATACTAGGGTTTGTTACAGTTTGCACTATAGTGCTGCTGCTATATTCCACCTAGCGCTATACTATCGACATTTTCGAGAGAGTAGTTGCTGATGCTACAGGTAAGATTCCCGTCGTAATCGCAGGGGATTTTAACGCATGGGCATCGGAATGGGGCAGTCCGTATACGAATTGTAGAGGGACTGTTCTATTGGAAGCTTTCTCTTGTTTCGACATCATTTTGGCTAACAGTGGAAGTATTAAAACTTTTAGCACAGCTAGATCGGGATCTATCATCGATCTTACCTTCGCAAGTAGCAACCTGCTACGAAATGTTAACTGACGTGTGAGCGACCATTACACGCATAGCGACCACAATGCCATTTTATTCAGAGCCAAAACTGGACCAGTAAACCGTCATAACCGGTTGGAGTTGAAGGGATCTAAATGGAGTGTCAACACGCTAGATGAAGATCTCCTTAGCCTCGTCGTCAGTGAGGCGATAATTGAAGCCATAAATGCAGGGAAATTCGTAACGCAGGCATCACGGCTGGTAGTCAACGCGTGTAATACATCAATGTCCAGGTTGGGAACAGGAAATCGACGACCTCCAGTATACTGGTGGACTCCCGAGATCGCGGAAATCAGATAGTTATGTCACCGAACGCGACTAGCGTTCCCGGATACGACACGTTGATGACCATCAAATTCAACTTGCACGAAACGAACACCGAGAGCAAGAAGCTGTTTTAAAAAAGCTATTAAGTCTAGCAAGCGCCTTCGTTTTAGGAACGTCTGCAAAGAAATCAACAACGACGTCTGGGGTAAAGCTTATCAAATCATATCAATGAGGCTAAAAGTTCCCCGTTGCAATCACCGACGTGCCCAGTTTTGTTACGACAAATAGTTGAGTCCCTATTTGCTCACCAAGAAAGTACAGAGCTCGGTAGTCAAAGTAACACGCGAAGAATTATCCGAAGCTTGTAAGAAGGTACGCGATAGAAAGACTCCGGGACTGGATGGTATCCCAAATAGAGCCCTAAAAATCGCAGTTAAAACACGACCTGACTTATTTACCGAAATGTTCAACTCGTGTCTTCAGGAGGGCATTTTTCCTGAACCTTGGAAGCGCCCTGACTTGTACTACTGCCGAAAGGAAAGGGTAATCCAAACGAACCATCCTCCTACCGTCCTATTTGTTTACTAGACACGATTGGTAAAATTCTCAAGCGAATTATTTACAACAGCCCCCAGCCAGCATTCCTCTCGGAACACCAATACGGTTTTCACAGATCAAGATCTACGGTAGATGCAATCAATGCGGTAATAACGAGAGCCCGAGCAGCTATAGAAGGAAGGCGCTGGAAAGGAGGAACCAAAAAATACTGCGCCGTTATAACGCTCGATATAAAAAACGCGTTTAATTCGGCGAATTGGGAACGTATCATTAGCTGTCTCTACACTACAGTATTGGAATACCGGACTATCTTCGTAAGATTATAATGAGTTACTTCTCGAATAGAGTTCTCCTCTACGACTCTGATGAGGGAATAAAAGAGTATGAAGTAACGGGCGGTGTGCCACAAGGTTCAGTTCTAGGCCCCTTGCTATTTCATATTTTTTTATTCATAAGTAACAACATTTATGATAGACTTCCAAAATCTTTCAAGTTATAAATGTGAATTTTGTAAAAAAGCCTTTCGATTATTATACTTCATATTAACTGAAAATACGTGTATTGTTTTATATTAAAAAAAGAAAAGAAAAAAAAAATGACTAAGGTAAACTAAATATAAACAATGTATACAAATTCAAAGAAAAAAAAACAATTTAAAAGAAGTACCTAAAAAGAAAACGAAAGAAAGAAAACGATTTCTATAAACTTAGTTAGTACTTTCTGTATCTATGTGCCTGCAATGTGCCGAAAGAGAGTGTCACTAAAATTGTTTGCATACTTGAGTCGTCTTAAACTGAGGGGAAGTGCATTCCAGAGGCGAATGGCGTGAACAAAAAATTGGCGTTCCGTGAGCTGATATGCTACCCGGGGTGGAATCAAATTGGAGGAGCGTTGCGATTGTGCGAATTGAAGCTTAGCTATGGAACGTTGTGTATGACGAAATTCTGCGTCTACCGATTCTAAGAGAAGCGTCGATTATCGGCTTTGCAGACGACATAGCCGTAGTAGTTGTGGCAAAAACAATAGAAGAAGTCGAGCTGCACTGTAATGAGACAGTTGAAAATGTACGTACATGGCTTTCTAGCGCAGGTTTGAAACTCGCTGACCACAAATCGGAAGCAGTACTTATTACGAGTAGGAAAGTGCGGGAAACGATAACGCTTAGAGTAGGAGAGCAACAAGTAGTTTCCCAACCGTTAATTAAGAACCTTGGAGTAATTATAGACGCTCGCCTAAGCTTTAAACATCATCTTGAATATGTATGCGAAAAGTCATCAAAAACCGTTAGCGCGCTTTCAAGGCTGATGAGTAACATCGGGGGCCCGAAACAAACACAGAAACTTCTTCTTGCAGGAACTGCCAGTTTTCTCATGTATGTGATAGAAATATGGTCAAGTGCAACGAAAGTTAAGTCTTACATGAGCGGAGTCAAATCTGTCCACCGTCTTAGCGCACTAAGAGTCGCCTGTGCATTTCGAACAGTTTCGAACGATGCTATACTCGTCGTATCTTCAATGTTACCTATCGATATACTTGCTGAAGAAATGGTTAAATTAAAAAGCGAGCGAGTCCGAAATGGCCGGGCAGATAACGACAAAAGAAAATGTGAAAGGAGTCTGAGTATAGCAACTTGGCAACAACAATGGAATGAATCGTTAAAGGGAAGATGGACGCACAGGCTTATACCAGTGATTGATGTATGGATCAAAAGGGAACGTGGTGAAACAAACTTCCATCTGACCCAGATCTTGACTTGTCATGGCTGTTACAGAGAATATCTCTTCAAACGCGGACATGAAACCAGCCTAAATTGCCCGCATTGCGAAAATGTTTCTGAAAACGCGGAACACGTGTTTTTCGATTGCCAACGGTACGAAACCGAGAGGATCTTCCTACGGGACCAATGGCCCACTCCCGATAATGTGTTAAACTATATGCTTCAAAATAACGAAAACTGGACCACTGTAAGTAACGTGGCGGTGCGTATATTCAGCGATCTTAGACGCTTAGAACGCCAACGGAAAGCTAATAGTTCCAACAATAGAGCAACAAGCTAAGTCTTCATACCGGCCCCCGCGAAGTAATGTCTTACGGCGGTTCCGCGGGGGAAACGAATCGGCCTGTTCGGGAAGGGAGGTGGTTTTAGCCGGTAGGAATCCGGCACTACCAATGGACGTCGGACCATTGGTGCTCCATGCAAGGTTTCTTTGGTACCTTAGAACGCATATATTCATTTGTTTCGTGTCCGCACATCTTTGGGAAGTTCTGCTTTCTCCTTAGGTAAAGCATTGAAGAGGCTGCAAGAAACAAGATGGAGCGTATGAGCTGATGCAGTAGAGAATACCTGGAACCATTATGAGGGCATTTTTAAAACCTTGGAAAAACTGACCGAGGTAGATGAAAGACTAAACACACGGACGGATGCAGGCGCATTGCTAATAGCTTTGCAATCCTTTTCATTTCTGTCTTTTTTGGGCTTGTGGAAACCAGTACTACACGAAGTTAATGATGCCCAAATATACTTGCACACAGAATGACTTAATCCTCATCAATTATGTTCAAAAAATAAATGCTTACAGATCTTCCTTACAGAAAAATGAGATGAATCGGTAGACGGTGCTTTTACTTATGCTAAAAATGTATGTCAAAAACTTGGAATTTTAATGGAACGTCCCAGGAAAATAAAAAGAAACATATTTTTGGTGACGGAAATATAGATGCTGCCTTATCCTATGAAAATAAGCTGCGATAAAAATTATTTTCTTCTTTAGACAGGATCAGTGATTTCAACAGTTCGTTCGTAATTTAATGCAATATAGAGATACCTAATTTACTGTAATAAAATTAAAAAAATTCAAAATCTAAAGAAACAAATAAATAAATGGCAAATAAATTACAAAAAATAATCGAATCCTGTTTTTCTGAAGAATTTTAATTTAGATAATTTAAATTTAATGGGAATTACCGTTGTATATTTGATATCCTGAGGTAAGTAATTTTAATCCGCTTAGACATTCACTCAGAGAAAAAAATAGTCATTAATGACTATTTTTTGACTATTTTCATAGTCCGAATCGTGACCACTATTTTTATTAGTTAAAATAGTTACTTTTGACTATTTTAATTGTAAATTTATTTTTTTGTGGAACTCCACTTTATAATAGTCAATTTTGACTATAGAAGCAGTTACATAACTTTTACAGTAGTTATTTTTAACTATGCACCTAGCAGTAACATAATGTTTACAGTAGTTGTTTTTAGCTATGTACATAGTACAAGCATACCTTTGAACTAGTTATTTTTAGCTATGCACATAGTACTAGCACAACTTTTACAGTAGTTGTTTTAAACTATGCACATAGTAGTTACACAATTTTTACAATAGTTGATTTTAACTATGCACGTAGTAAAATTTGACTACATCAAACTGTTGTTTCATGACTTTGTACATAGTTACTTTTAACTATATACGTTTAATTAAACTTGAATATTTTTTATTGCTTTTAAATGAACCTACTTGACTACTCAGAATTAAATTTGTCTAAAAAAATAACTGTTAAATCACAACAGTATTAAGAAAGTATTTTTCAACTGCATATTAGCAATATACGAGTAGTTTACTTTTTTTTTTTTATAATAAGCGCTCACTAAAGGGATTTGTTGGGACCCTTATAATGTATTAGCCACACAGCCAGCGCGGGCGTTAAGGAAATTAGGGTGAGAGGAAAAGGAGAGATGCCGATGCACGTTGGTTTTGAATGTCTGTAGGTTATAATGTGTAGGAAAAATGGAGCGGGGAAGAGCATTCCACATTCGTGTTGTACGGCTGAGGAAAGATTCTTTGAACTTCACTGTACGTCCGAACACAGGCTTGAGGGTGAACTGATGAGCATTCCCTGCATGGCGGGTATTGCGGTTGAAATGTTCAAGGGGAGGAATGCAACTGGTTATTTCGTTTGAGCACTTATGGTGAAAATAACGATAAAATAACGACAGGCAGGAGACATTACGACGATGACTAAGAGAGTCAATCGATCTCGCGATGTCTCGGTCGCTCGGTCGTTTTTGGATCCTCAAGTAGCTCCAAATAAGTAATTGGTGCACCGGACCAGATATAAGCGTTGTACTCGAGTTTCGGGCGAATAAACGCCTTATAAATTGTAGCCAGATCAGAAGGGGTGAAATATTTCTTACAACGCTTAAGGAAGCCTAGACATTTCGCGGCGTTCTTGGCGACATCGAATATGTGGTCATTCCAACGAAGGTTGTCATTAACACACATACCGAGAATGGAAAGTCTTTCGGTTTCAGCGATGTAAGTGCCATTCATAGATAATGGCAGTGTGTGTGGGTTTTGCTTTAATGACAGGAGACAGCATTGAGTTTTGGAAGCATTAAATTCCACTCTATTGGTTTTACCCCATTGAGTTATGCTGTTAAGATCGGAATTTAATGAGCTTAACATACGTTGCCGTTCCAGTTCCACACCCGAAGATGAGGGGCGTGACCCAAGAAACGAATATGAGAAGCTGAGGGTACTGTCATCAGCAAAGGAATGGATTGGATTAGAAGTAACAGACAGTAGATCATTTATAAAAATGAGAAAGAGAGTCGGGGACAGAACAGAGCCTTGGGGGACACCAGCATTTATTTGGTGAGTTGCAGACTTGAAGCCGTCCAAAACAACTTGAATTGAACGGTCCGAAAGGTAATTTCTAATCCATTGAAGAAGAGTATCATCGATTCCAAATGCACGCATTTTCGACAAGAGAGCTTGGTGCCAAACTCTGTCAAATGCTTTTGAAATATCAAGCGCAACGATCTTACTTTCACCACCTTGGTGAAGAGATTGGTTCCACTTTTCGGTTAGATATGTCATCAAATCACCAGTGGACCTGTTGCTGCGAAAACCATACTGCCGGTCATTAAGAAGTTTTCGCGATTCAAGATATTTCATTAGCTGACGGTTTATCTGCGTTTCCATGACTTTAGAAAGAAGGGACGTAAGTGCAATTGGTCGGTAGGAGGAGGGAGAAGAAGATTCGCCTTTTTTGGTACAGGCTGGACAAATGCTGTTTTCCATCTTCCCGGGAAGAGTCCTGAAGAATAGGACAGATATAATGGACTTTTAATAATTGAATGAACGCTTTTACTCTTAACTAGTTGTGAATATAATTCTTCGTTTAAAAAATCTGATAAATACTAAACCTTAATCAACTAGTTGCAAGTCTATGACTATACTTACCTTAAAAAGTTTTGCTGCGTGAATATACTTTGAACAGGCAAAACGACTTCTTTCCTGAAAAGTTCCCTGTGTTTTATAAGCAAAAAATGCAGTTATATATTTTTTAAATATTTTATTATCTCACATGGGTAGGTATAAACTAAAAAAGTTTATAACGCAAATAATACATACACTGAAGGCTTAAGTTAAAAATATTTTATTCTAATTAAAGTTTTATTATTTGAGGTAATATGCATTTGAAGTGGAGGGGTGTTTATCTTAGATATCTCAAAACTAAAGGGGTTTCATGTTCTAACCCAATGACATAGGATTTAAAATGTTCATCAAAATTCCTATTCTCCAATTCATAACAAACAAAATAAATCTCTTTCTTGGAGTCAATTACAATTAGATGTATTCTAAAATACTTTAAATAATGGTCAGAGTACAATTTTTTACTGCCACTGTCTTTAATACTCGGCAATAAGCGAGCAAATTTTAGTACAAACTCTGGCCAGTTACATATTAGAAAGAAAGAAAAAAAAGAAAACAAATTAAATACTATTTTAAGATATATTTTGCTCGTTAAAATATATTTTATTCAGGTTCTTTATATAATATTCATATATAAATTTAGTAAAAAAAAATTTAAAACTAACCAAAGTATATCTCAATGAGTGTCTTACTATTAACCATTCTTCTAAAATTGATTTTAGATTTGCGTCAGTTTTGTCACAAAAATACTTTTTCTGTACAAAAAGGATTGCTCCAACTTCGTAACACAAGTAGTGCAGTCAGTTCGATTATACTTTAAAAATGTTTTGGCAGTCTCGATTTCAGCTTCTAGTTTATTAAAAAAAAGTATTATAAAATGTTATTTTATTGGATTAAAAATAACGTATTAATATTATTGCAAAATTAGTTACTCACTTTAACTTTTTTTCACCACTTAAATACTTAATAAACTCTTTCAACGCATATTTAAAACTGCACCAGACCTTTGTATATAGACTTTATAGTATTATCATAACAGCGAGTTTTTTTATTTTGGCCTCACGTTGGTAGATGGCGTTTTGAAGGTGTGTGTCTTAGATTCTGCTGTCACCATTTTTTCTACACACTTTGAAAACGAAGAAAGAAAACCAAATAAACTGCTTTATCTCTCTTTATCGAACCTTTCATAATTGCATTCCCATGTATGTTGTTTTTTTTTTTTCTTTGTAAGAAGGAGCATAGGCATTTTTGTTGTTTAGCAGCACAGGTAGCATGTAGGATTTGCAAGTACAGTAGAATCCCGATTATCCGGATCAAATAAAACCAGGGGTATTCCGTATAATCGAAAATCCGGATAATCGATTTCAAAGCAAATCAAACAATATTTAGATTTTATTATTTTTTTATTATGTAATGGGTTTTACATTCGTCGTTTAGATAATACGATACTCGTATATAAAAAACGAGCTATAACGATAGATAATGAATTACATAATACCTATGTAATTTAAAATTTCGGTTGGAAATAACTTGTTATTGATCTTTGACGTAATGAATCACATCTTTTTATTGCGGCCAAGTCCCTGATGCGCTTCAGTTGTAACAACTGTATGGGATCCGATTCGCCCTGTCTTTCAAACCACTTAAAAGCAACATCTAGAGATTCTGCGTGAGATGGTAGTTGACATACATCCCCAGTTTCAGTGTCTTCTTCATCTTCTCTCTCGTTACTGTTCAAATCCTCAATGATTTCTTCATCTGTATATATTTGGAATCCAGGATCTTCACTATCGCAGTTCAGCCACTCCTTAATATTCTCTTCATCGCACCCTTCACCAATGCTAAGAATTTTCATTGTTTCCGTTAAATCGTTTCTTTAAAATCGTCGTCCGGTTTAATTGAAGAATTAGATAGAGTTAATTTTAATAATTTATTCCATGCCCTTTTTAATGTTTGCAATTCCACAGAGTTCCACGCTTCTACCAGCATAAAACAACAATCTCTTAAATTAATTTCCTTAAAAAACTTTAACATCGTTTCTATTCTGCTGACAAAAGACGACGCAGTAGCTGCTTTCTGTAAAAACGTTTTAAAGTTTCAATGACACTTTGGTCCATAGGTTGCAATATCGATATTACATTAGGGGGCAAAAACTTAACTGTGAACTTCCCATTTTCTCGATTTAGTATTTCAGCGGAAGGGTGCGTTGGCGCATTATCTAACAACAACAATACATCGCCCTCAGAATTCTTTTTAATGTCTGATATCGTAGAATACACCATATATTTGTGCCAACTTACTGCCAGATTCACCATTTTTTATACTCTCAATTATCTTCAACTTGTCTTGATGAGACAACACTACTTTTTTCGCTTGGACATTTTAAATTTCCAACACAAAACGTAAATAAAAATAAAAGAACATGTTTAATAGAGCCGAGATCAATGAGTCCGGATAATCGGATGTTCGGATAATCAAGGTTCGGATAATCGGGATTCTACTGTAAGTTAATTTGTATGGATAATGGATCTCGCATTATAGACTCTCTATGGAAGTGTAAGTATGTATTTATTTTTCTGTGTAGCACCCGAATACTTTTGTTGATTTGCAATGTTGCCTTCGCTTCGGCAAGTAGTATGTTTGATAAGAGGGAGATGATGGAAAAATAAGAAATCTGGCTTCTTCGTCTGCGAGGAGAATGTATGGAAGAGGCGATTCGTTTGAAAGGAAAAATTGAATAAAATTTGATTTCGGTATTTTTCATCAAATGTGATATTATGAGTTTGTCGCATTTTGAACTCTCACTGTTTCGGCTATATTTTGTCGCAAAAGGTACCGATTTCTATCATTTTTTTGTAATTGATTTAGAAATATTCGATATAATTTATAAAGCAATGACATAATTTATTTTTTGTCAGTGTTGTGCCATGCCGCACCACCACTTCTTGGTCAATATGTACCTATACGATGAATATTTATATGGATAGTAAGAATTTTCGTTGTTTTGCGTGGAGCTAGATTGCTTAATTCGATGAACGACATATTTTATAGGAGTATTGCACAAGTTTATTTATCTTTAATCAACATGTGAAATTGTTGGTATATATATTTTAAAGTCCATGTACCTTTTCAATGAAGCATTGAGGAAGGTCACTTGTTGCTATTTTTTGCTTAATGGAGGTTGCTTGATTGTTTCTCTTCTGCATTAAACATGTTCTAACATTAGATATACTTCGAGGCATTAAGAACGTCAGTACAAAGATTATGCTGGCTAACTCCAGAGCTAAACTGCAGCAATTGAAGAGTGTTGTATTGAGTCTCTTGGCGGTTCAAGTTGAGTATGGCTTTCCTTAGTATAGTCCCGGTAATTGTAATCCGCGTTGCGACTATTAAATATCAGAAAGAGTTGAACTGTTTTGTGTATTCATATTGGTCTAATTTTATTCGTGAAAGGATAAGTTGTGCATATGAAGACTTTTATAATATATAAATCCTAGTTCTTTTATAGTATTGTTACATCCAGGCTAGGATTCGAAAAGATAAAACGTAATTCTCAACGAATCTGGAAATTTCGAGAGGTGTCACTAGGAGATATAAATAGATGTCGCAGGAGCACCCAAGACATTCGAGTTGTGAACCGCGATAAAGAAGGGCGATAGATGACAGTAGTGAAAACTATAGAGAATATTGAATAAGAGAAGTGATTGTTTATTTAAAGTGATTAATTGTGAAAGTGAATTGTTGAATTAAATAAGTGAATTATTAGAATAATAATCATGAAGTAAAAGACATTGAAAGAGAACTAATAAAGATTAATTAAATAGAATTACGTTTTATCTTTTCGAATCCTAGCCTGGATGCAACATTGGTGTCAGAAGTGGGATAAAACGTATTCAGTGTGAAATTAAAGTGAAGTGAATTAGTTTAAAAAAAAAAAAAAAAAAAAACGTATTTAGTGAAAAAAAAAAGGAAAGAAAAATGGGCCGCACATTGAAATTACTACAGCTCAGTATACCGCAGTTAAAAGCTGAGCTAGAAAAGCGGAATCTCTCCACAGCTGGAGGAAAAAGTGATCTGGTGCTTCGACTGCAGGAAGCTGTTGAAAACGAAGGAGAAAATCCCAAGTCCGTTTTGTTCGACGTAGCAGAAGAACAAGTAAGTACAGCCGTTGATAAGACTGCTATGATGGAACTACTTCTGGCCAAGTTCGATCAGAAATTCGACTGTATGGACTCTAAGTTAGATGAACAGAAGAATTCTCTAGATTCCAAATTGGAATCAATGGACTCTAAATTTGATGAACAAAAGAATTCTATAGACTCTCAGTTCAATGAACAGAAGAATTCTCTGGATTCGAAATTGGAGTCAATGGACTCTAAATTCGAAGAACAAAAGAATTCCATAGTTGCCGCCCAAAAGAGCGCTGTGGAAGATTTTAAAAATGTTCTCGAAGGAAAACTCGAAGAAATTGACCACAAGTTCGAGAAGGTTGAAACCAAATTCGACGAAATCCATCAGACGTTTTGCAAGCATGAAACAAACTTCGAGAACTTGGCTAGAGAGCTGGAGAAAGTGA
Source organism: Portevinia maculata (assembly GCA_949715645.1). Classification (NCBI taxonomy): domain Eukaryota; kingdom Metazoa; phylum Arthropoda; class Insecta; order Diptera; family Syrphidae; genus Portevinia; species Portevinia maculata. Next base: position 190,956,610 of record OX454527.1, on the reverse strand, counting down.
AGAAGCAGAAGGCTCGAGAAAATTCTGCGGACTGCCCGAGAAGGAAAGAGATGCAGCCTCCTGTTTTCGACGGTCAAACATCATGGCCAATTTATAAGAAACAGTTTGAAGCAGCTGCAATGGCGAACAGCTGGGACAACGAGGAAAAGTCGATTGCGCTAACGCTCGCACTAAGAGGTACAGCTGCGGAGTTACTCCAAACCGTCTCAGAAGAGAAGCAACACGACTACGACGCCCTGGTCAAGGCTATAGAGATGCGCTTCGGTGATGAGCATATGCAGCAAGTGTACAGGGTCCAGCTACGCAGTAGAGTCCAGAAGCGGGGAGAAACACTTCAACAGCTGCAAGCAGATATCGAACGTCTGGCACATTTGTCATATCCTAATGCTGGTGAGGTTCTCATCAATGAAATGGCTGTGGAGGCGTTTATCCAAGCCATTGAAGATAGACAACTGCAAATGGCCGTAAGAATGGCTGGATAGAGAACTCTCGCTGAGGCCCTAGGATTTGCCTTGACAATGCAAGCTGCTGATCAGGCATCGCATGTGTTCCACCGCGTAAGGGAAATGACAGCCGTTGAATGCTCATGTCAAAGAACAGACATCGTAGACCGGAACAGAGATAACAGAGGTCAAATGCGCTGCTGGAACTGCAACAAAATAGGGCACCTACAGAGACAGTGCAGAGCTCCACCCAGACAAGGCAGTTGTCCACATTGCGGGCCTAGGAGGCGCAACGAAGAAGCATCTGGCAGATATAGCTTCGCAGAACCAGCAGGCGGGAAACATGTAAGGAACAGCTTCTCGGGGCAGAAGTGGGTTTCCGGAATCGATGACTCCAGGACCACAATTCAAGTCTCCCAAACCAAACGAGGAAACCAGAGTTTAACAGTGGAAGCCTATATCGGTCAAAATAAGTGCGTGGCAGCCATCGGGAGGGACATCGTCCGTCAGTCGTGGTTGCACAATACCAGCAGTTACTGTCTGAAAACAGCAACAGGAGCGACAGCGAAAGTGTACGGAGATATCATGCTAACTATAAATTTGGCAGGATTAGCATTCTCCCACGCTTTCTTTGTAGCCGATATATGTGACGAATGCATCATTGGAATCGATTTCATGAAGGCGCATGATGTCGTGTTGGACTTTGGTATGCAAGTACTCAAGTATCGAAACGTAGAGATTCCGATGTTGTACGGGAACGAGAACGCCGCATCCCTGAGGACAGTCATTCGTGAGGACGAGGTCCTACCACCTTCTTCAGAGACACTGATTCGGACAAAGCTGGAAGGTGATCCTATGAGCCACCGATTCTCTCTAGTCGAGCCAAAAGACAACCACTACCGAATCTGCGTGGTTGGAAAAGTGCTTGTCGAGCCGAAGAACAATATTGTTCCCGTACGAGTTCTTAACCCGGAACACAAAAGCGTCAAATTGAAGCAAGGTGAGGTGGTTGGAAAGGGTGTACCGGGTACTGAAATCCACCGAAATATTCATCCGATATCCAGCGACCCCATGAAGACGAGGTACGGCACAAAAGCGACCACCACAGGATTCCAGGAAGGAGATCCGGTATGGCTATACAACCCTCATCGCCGAAAAGGCATGTCACCTAAACTACAGCAGGATTGGGAAGGACCCTATAAGATAGTGAAGCGCATCAACGATGTTGTCTACCGGATCCAGCGAGGAAGAGGCAAGCTGAAAGTTGTCCATGTGGATCGCCTCCATCGCTACCATGAGGAAAATATTGACGTGCTTGTTCGGGACGAACAAGTTTAAGAGGGGGATATTGTTGCATGTTTGCTTGAACTGTGTCATTCAGCATTAATTAGTCAACTACGCCATCTAGTAGAAAGTGGCCATATTACCGATTTTGGCAGCATTGGAATAGCAGTTTGAGTAGCTGTGGTATAACTTGGTATGTTGTTCTCGAACCTTCTGAACTTAACGAACCTTCTCAACGAATCTGGAAATTTCGAGAGGTGTCACTAGGAGATATAAATAGATGTCGCAGGAGCACCCAAGACATTCGAGTTGTGAACCGCGATAAAGAAGGGCGATAGATGACAGTAGTGAAAAGTATAGAGAATATTGAATAAGAGAAGTGATTGTTTATTTAAAGTGATTAATTGTGAAAGTGAATTGTTGAATTAAATAAGTGAATTATTAGAATAATAATCAAGAAGTAAAAGACATTGAAAGAGAACTAATAAAGATTAATTAAATAGAATTACGTTTTATCTTTTCGAATCCTAGCCTGGATGCAACAGTATTTTATTTTATTATTCATATCATATATGTAACATAAACTTAGAACTATAACAATGATTATTGAATATTCGTGTTCATTCTTTAACTTGAAGTTAGTGGTGAATGACACATCAAGATTAATATTTCATTTGTTATTTGATGTGGGGTGACAATCAAATATTAATTTAATTCCGATTTAAAATTTAGATGAAGCAAAAGGGGGAGAAAAAAAAATCAAAAATTTAATTGATATTAATAAATCATACGTAACAATTCATAAATAATATAATTTACAATTTCATTTCATATTACTAAAATTGTGTGCTGTTGATGAGATAAATGATTTAAACAAAGGATTCAATAAATACATAGCTTAACGTGAATAGCCAGTCTGTAACCTTTTTGGTGAAATGTGAAAAACGTCGCGTATCTCTTACAAATAAAGGCAATTTATTAAAAAAATTTGGAGCCGAATATGTGTAAAATGTGTTTTATGTGCGAAGGGTACATTTACTAAGTTCATATTGTTCACGCGTAGATTGTACATTTGAATATTCCTACTAGGAATATTTCCGCTCTGCTTAAAGAATTCTTTTAAAACTTTAAAAACATATAAATGCCTGATTATTAGAATAATAATCAATAATTAAATGGAAAGAGAACTAATAAAGATTAATTAAATAGAATTACGTTTTATCTTTTCGAATCCTAGCCTGTATGTAACAATATCTTGCTCTTGAGCATATTGTGTCTAATCTTATCTAATTTAATATCGAATTTAGCACCGACCGCGCTGACCCCAAATTATGCATGTATTAATTTTTTCGTAACACAGATTAATTAAAAGATGAAGCTAAAAACTTTTAAGTTTTTTTTAACCCTATTACTGCCATGTCATTTGACTAACGTTAGCTGCCAGGGAGTGAGTTGGAGACACTGATACAAAATACATAGAGAATTCATTTATTTTATTGGAAAAAAGGAAATTTAATACAAATAATTTAGGGATCTATTATTTAACTTATTTAACTATTTATTTTGACATGTAAGGCAAACAAAAGTTTTCTGTGAATGCTCATTACACACGGGTTTCTGACAAATACCACAGTATTGTTTAGAAGATCGTCCTTTTTCATAAGGGCAGCAGTAACAGTAAAATGGACTTCCGATTCCAAAATTCTTCATAGGACGTGCCACCTTGCCTGCGTAATCCAGCATCGATCTATATTCCTTGAAAGCTCGAATTTCCACCATGTCGGTTATCTTCCATTTGTTGCTAACTGTGTTCATTCCGTCTAAGTTAGTGTATTTTACAATAAGTTCTACTACGTCAGTAAAAAACAGCGTAAATGCATCCACAGGATGATCAATATGTTTTAAAGGGAGTAACACAACTTCATTTACTTTGCCTCGGATGATTTTACGAGCTGAAGGTCGGCCTTGCTAGTTTGGTGGTATTGAAGTTCCATCTTGTCCTATGAATAATTCAGCAGTTTTGTTACCACTTTCACGACCTTCACGATCTTCTTACAGTAAATATTCTATTTTGCAAGAGATCAAGTTCTTACATGAATAAACAATATACAGTTCCATTTATTTAGCTGTAAACAAACTATAAATTTAAAGTCGTTGAAGTGTCTAAGAGTCACTACGTAGCAGTTTATGTAATTTTTAAATATTTTATGTAATACGTAAACAATATCGAAACATAAAAAAACAAAAATTGTATATAACAGTAACGTTGTGACCAATAATAAAATACATTACACTGATTTTGCGTTAAAAAAATTAAAAAAAATTTATATTAGTTTAAAATAAAATAGTGACTTACAGTCACAGCGTGGCAGGAATAGGGTTAAAAGTCCGAAATTTCATATTATGGATAATAGAGTTCCAAATACACGTTCCAGAAGAAGATCAAGTAATTTGAGAAATTCGTCCACTTTTGGAAATATAACTCGCCGTTCAGGAGCAATGGAATCCAGGCCAATAGTTAGTCGTATTCCACCTGGGGCTACTGTAGGCTTAAGCCAGGATGAGATTTCACCACAACTGGTAGATAACCCTCCTGCAGCAATGGAATCGGGTCAGGCAAGTAACCACAATAGTGATAACAATAATGAGCGACGAGATATTAATGAACATCCTCCACCTGTTCACGAATACTCGAGGCAAACCAACGAGTTTTCATTTGTGAAATGCAGTCTATTAGAGATACCTTAGTTAGAAGATTGGACAACTTGAATTTAAATACTCCCAATGTGAATCCTACGAGACCTTCGGACGCTCGTTCTGTCTTCGAACATTTTTTAAATAACGCTTCGTTTTCGACCCAACGCAGACAAGCACCACCAATAAGTCATCAAACTTCTTCACTAAGTTCAGTTTGTAAGATTGAAAAGTGGCAAATTGCATTTGACGGTCCGAAAATATCCACGATTTTCTTTTTAAAGTGGAAAACCTTAAGGATCGTTCGCAATGTAGCTGGGAATACACTATAATTTGTCTTTTTTTTATCTCTGCCTCAATTAATATTTTTTCACATGCAAATATGGTTTATAAACCATTTGGGAATCCTCATTGCTGAAATGCGAATCTCCTTCACCTATGTGAACAAAGACACCAATTGTATTGAATACAAAGAAACAAGTTACAGGTGACGTCTAATTGCAATATGCCATAACCTACGCCAAACTTTCATCGAAGCCAACAAATAATATACCATCAATCTACTCGATGACAATTCTCCCACCTTTCTTTACCCACATCACCCCTGCCTTTAAATACTCGTATGAATATCCATTTTTCACTTGCAAATATGAATTATAAAGAAAATCATTTGAGAATCCTCACCGCGACTCTCCTTCAACGATCATACACACACATACCAATTGTATTAAATACCCAGAAAACATAACCTACCCCAAACTTCCATCAGAGCAAACAAATAATATGGCATAAGTCTACCCGATAATAATTCCTTCACCTTTCCGACCTACAGTCACCCACCAACGCTACCTGTATCATCTTACTTCTCATATACCTAGTCACGATCATGAAGGAGAACAAAAAATCAACTATTTGCGTAAAACCAAATAAAAATATTCTGCTGATACTTCCATCAGAGCCAACAAATAAAATAAAATACGATAAATCTACCCGATAAGAATGTCCGCTACGTCAAACATCAGCCACCATCGCCATCGGTAGTCGCTACCTGAATGATCTTCATTCTCAGTTACCTATTCAGGAGATTAGAGGAAAACAAAAATAAACCCACATAATGTGCATAAGCTTCCACCATTTGTTATTTGTTTTGGCCCGGAGGGCACAGATGGCGTATCGTCGTATACACAAAGTGAGAATACTATAGAGTCTGTATACAATGACAATATGCTAGTATGGATATAGCTTTTTTTAATGTAGTATTTACGTCGTATGGTGGCGTAGTCGTCTAATTCACGAAGTGATAATACTATAAAGTTTGTATACAAAGACAATAGTCATAGTTAACACGAGACATCTGATCCAACATTCCAAGATCAGAGCAGCCAGTCACCTGGGAATGGCTGCGTCATCACTTTCATGAACAAACATGTTCCCACAGTACCAGGGCGATGGAATCGGATTGCATGCACGCGCAGTGCAACTGACGGATATGACACCGGAGCATATTTGACTAATCAGCAACTCACATCGTGGGACCAGCGGTTTCCCAACGGGAAAGAAAGATATTTAGAGTTAGTTCTATTCTGGATCTAGGAGTGTACGGGTTAAATTGTGATTATAATAAATTGAGAAATAAAGTAATTGTGTAATACGTCGGGTTTTTTAATTGTACTTGTAAGTCGAACTAGTGGATGTGCCTTCGGGCACATGTTCGCGTTTTTTTGATATCCTCTTCAAGGATAATCATAACTGGCGCCCGAGCAGGGACCGGCATTAAACCAGTGTCCTTTACACCTGTGGATCTGTGCTAGACCAATACGCTCTATAGAGTGCACGTCACTGTTACCATGGGAACACAGTTGACCATTTTGGAATAAAAAGCACAAACTTTCCGCATACCCATGAGAACATGCGGATATCCTAGAGGGCTACAGGATACGGTGGTGATGGTTGATCGTGCCATTAGTAGGTCGCTTGCAATTATAAACGCTTGCGACCAAACGGGACAAACACGACACCTCCCGTAAATGCCGGTTCCAATAAAAACCTTGACCGTACTAATCATTCGTTTTCCTTCTCCTCCCTACAGTGCAACGAAATGCAACTGGTAGATTCAAATTAATGTGAGTGAAGAATTCCTTAAGAAAATTTAAATCTGTGCCGAGGTCTCGAGAACCTAGTAATTTAACACTCGCTTAAGCTAAAATACTCGTAAGTGAACGGCAGTAGTACATAAAAATACTCTCACTCAATCCCGAAATATGGTTCAGTGAATCAAATAAATTAACAACGCAGTTCCTAAAAGCGTTAGTGAATAAAGTAAAAGAAAATATATACTCACCTAAGTGAAAATAGCCATTCCATTGAATCAAAAGAAGGAAAAAAATTATTATCAAAAGGAACCAATAGTTCCAACCCAGTGTCTAGTAATCAATAAATTGTTATTTGCCCAAGATAAGTGCTGTAGAATCAAATTAAAATATAAGTAAAATATAAATCCTATTTTGTGAGATATGTAAAGTTAACAAATACGACAGACACCCCTTCAGACCCGAATTTCAGCCTACACCCATTCCATCATATCCGTGTGAAATATTACACATACGAGTAGATATGATGGAAATCCAAAACGAGAAATTTATCAGCTGCATCGATAAATTCTCTAAGTTCGCCAAGCTATTCCATATCAAGAATAGATCAACGCTCCATTTGAGGGACAAAATAACAAAAATCTTGCATTATTTTACGGTCCCTAAAGCACTCGTCACAGACAATGAACGTAGCTTTCTTAGCCCAATTATACTGAACTTTATCAAAGAATTGGGCATAGAAATCTACCAGACACCAGTGCATCGTAGTGAAGTGAATGGGCAAGTGGAGCGATTCCATTCAACAGTATTGGAGATTTATCGATGCCTTAAGACTGAATATAAGGGGTTACGAGTCAAGGAGCTAATAAATATATCCGTGGATAGATATAATAACAGCATCCACTCCGTAACCAAGCGAAAACCTTCCGATATCTTTTTTAACAGATATCAGAGGATTAATTACCAAAACCTTGTGGATTTCCATGTCAGAGTTGATCGGGACCTGAAGGGGGAAATCCAAAAGAAACAAAAAGCGGCAAACCTGCACCGCAATAAAAAAAAGAACAAGTCCTAAGACTTACAAAAAAGATGATGTTGTCTATAGAAGGGTTAAGGGTATCCAGGCAAAAAACAAGCCTATATTCAGGAAAGAAATAGTCGCCCGAAATAACAGGGTGACAGTGACTACTGCCGATGGGCGAAGAGTCCACAAAACACACCTGAAAAATTTGTGAGTCAAATTTGTTTGACATTGTTAAAATTAAGTACACACAACTTCAAAAAAAAAAAAAAAAACAAAAAGGAGAGTGTGCATACACGAGCATGTAAGACATATTAACTAGCACAATACAATTTGCACTATTACGATTTATAGATTAGTAAGTTTAAGATATTTAACACACTCCAATTTGCACCCTTATCATTTATAGTTTAATTAGTTTAACGTCCTGTAAAATTTTAATACGTACTTCAATAAAATATTCTTTATCCAATATAAATGATGCGTTCTAACCATATGAAAATGCATATCGTAGTCCACGCTTACATCACACTTGTTGCATACGCTTATACATGTCCTATACTTAAAGCACATCTAGAATATTCGCACATATTTTTCAGAATAACTTTGCTAGCCACGGCCAACGGGTTCCAGCTATTCAATTATGAAACACCTATCGTTTCAATTAAAGACGGACAGGGCCGAATCATAGACGGATATTTCAAGTTGGTACACGTGATTGACCTGAAGAAGCTTGAACACATGGTAGAAGAAATAACGAGCGCAGTAAATGCTACCATCAAGGAATCAGAAAAGAAGGCGATAATTACATTTCATTTAACACAAATAAAGGACCGCTTAAGCCTACTGAAAGGCGGGCCCCGCAAATCAAGGAGGTCTATCAACTGGATTGGCTCAGCCTGTAAGTGGGTTGCAGGAAACCCTGACGGTGGGGACTGGGACAAAATCCTCCAGAATGAACAAGGAATAACGGAAAATAACAATCACAAGTATAAAATTAATGAAAAACTGTTTGGAACTACCAAAGAGATAACTGAAAAGATTAACTGGATGATTACCAAGTTCAACAAGATCAAGGCAACCAGCACGGAAATATTCGAGGAAGATATTTTGGACCAAATACTGATGATTAAGGGAGAGGTCAACGATATAGTTCGTGCATGCCAGATGGCAAAAAGCGGAATCGTTAATACCAATCTTTTAGATAAGCAAGAAATAAGAAGGATTATCAGCGAAATCGAAACCTTGCCATATATAAATAAAATCCAGGCAATTGAATATGGAAAACCATCGGTCTTTTCCAACAACACAATATTGCTGTACGTCCTTTCTATGCCAAAGGTGAGAAAAGACGAGTTCAACCTGCTGCTTACCAGGGCATCAATCGTCAATAACAAACAGCTCGACTTGAAATTCCGCAAAATGCTGGTGAGCCACAAGGAAACGTTTGGAATAGTAGACCACTGTTTTTCGATTAACAATTCAACGATATGCGAGGAGCAGGCTCTCCAAAAAATTCCTGAAGACGACTGCATACCACGAATCCTCAAAGGAGGACACGCTAACTGTATTTTCCGAATAAACAGCAAAGAGATCGTTGAACTTGTCAAAGATGATGCAATTTTCCTAACAAACTTCAAGGGCGAAATGTTCTCAAATAATATTTCATATCCCTTGACAGGTACATATGTTATCAGGATGATCAACGAAAGCATCCGCCTGAAAGATAAGCTGTTCTCGAGCAGCACTAGTACGGCCATACAAGTTTTACCTTCGGTACTTGCGAATATCACTACTCAATCTGACAAGATTGACCTGGAGTATGTGCACAACCTCAGCGTCGTCAACATTGAACGCCTTGACGACCTTACGGAGAAAACGATGATATCCTCTGTGACGGATGCTGTAATTTTCTTGATGGTCATACTTACCGTCTGTTTTATTTGGCGGAAAATCTATGGAGAAGTAGGTCTCCCAACAGTGAACTTACCGGTTGCAAGGACAAGCGCCTCGGACATTGAGCATCGACCACGGGTGTCCTTTCCACATCTGACAAATACCCTGTTGCCCGTCTCTGTCTCCGCATACGATCTACGGGACGTAGATTTTTGAAAGGGGAGGAGTTAACATGAGACATCTGATCCAACATTCCAAGATTAGAGCAGCCAGTCACCTGGGAATGGCTGCGTCATCACTTTCATGAACAAACATGTTCCCACAGTACCAGGGCGATGGAATCGGATTGCATGCACGCGCAGTGCAACTGACGGATATGACACCGGAGTATATTTGACTAATCAGTAATTCACATCGTGGGACCAGCGGTTTCCCAACGGGAAAGAAAGATATTTAGAGTTAGTTCTATTCTGGATCTAGGAGTGTACGGGTTAAATTGTGATTATAATAAATGGAGAAATAAATTGTGTAATACGTCGGGTTTTTTAATTGTACTTGTAAGTCGAACTAGTGGATGTGCCTTCGGGTACATGTTCGCGTTTTTTTTGATATCCTCTTCAAGGATAATCATAACTTCATTTTCAGCTGTTTTGTTGTGCTGTTTGACAACCAATATGGGAACATTTTAAATTTGCAGCTTAATTTTTGCTTCACTTGCTAGAAGGTAGTACGATCAACAGTTGACACCATTTTGAAGAGAAAGTTTATTGATTTACATCTGTGTAGGTTATAACTAGTTGAAACCGTAGACAAAGTTTTTTTTTAGGCATAAATTGGGTCTGCCCCGGGCGGCCCCAACCCACGCTACGCCACTGATGGCAGCAACAACTTTTGCTACTGCTGTGTATTATTTTGTGCAGCTAATAAGGCAAAGCGGAAGAAAGAAGAAGAAAACCAGAGTGAACTAAATCCTGGAGACTAGGTACTTAGTGAAGAGCTTCCTTCGCCTAGTGGATAAGGACGCATAAAGGCGTTGCCTCAGAATGGACGAACTCTTCAATTAAAATTTTGAACTATCTTAAAACATCTATTTCTAACATCTTTTTCTATTCTGTATTTTATCACCGACTTCCATTAATTCGTTTCTTTTTTTCGTTTTTTTTTCTATTTTTGTATTCGCAGTCTCGAATTTAATTAAGTAAATTTTGATTGCCTTTGTCCTTACGCGTCCACATTTTAGATCAGTGAGGTAACCTACTAAGTTTTTAATATCATGCCTGCTTAGATTTAGGCATTCGCTGGAATTATTATTGAAGGGCCGAATGGCTCAGGATGCTTTCGCAATACTAGATTCATTTTCTATGCTCCCAGCTTTCTATTGCTGCCGTTGCTGCTGATCTAGAAGTGCAGCAGAAGGGTTCGGGACCTATGAAAGGTGTTTCTGAAACTTTTCTGGCCAGTTCGTTGGCCTTTTCGTTACCTTCTACGGTTTCTTAATCCGAGTGTTTGAAGGGTATTAAAGCAGTACATGAATGATTTGCAGTCAATGGTGTGCGAGCCAAGGATGTTTATAGCTGCTTGACTATCCGTGAATATATGTGGCTGGGGTATTCTTGAATGGCGTGGAGCTCTGCTTGAAATACGCTGCGACTTTTTCCCATGGGTATCTTAAAGCGTTTATTTGGTCCGTATATTCCCGCTCCTACCCCCGTTTCCATTTAAGAACCATCCGTACACCACTTTATGCCGTTGTCGCTGTTTGGTGGGTTATTACTAACCCATTCTTCTCTCTTAGGGATTTTCGTGGACAATTGTTTGTTGAAGCTTTGTGTTTTTTGAATGCGGTCTGTGACCGCGCAGTTCATATTAACTTCCTCATATTACTCGCTCTGGAAAGCCATGAAAGGCATTAAAAAACCAAAAACGCAAGCGCCACCCATCAGGAAAATCAATGGAGAATGGGCGAAGAGTGACAAGGAAAAAGCCGAAATATTTGCAGAACATTTGGAAGAAACATTTAAACCATTTGATGGTCAAGCGTTGCTCGAATTTCCTGTCCTAACCGTGGCACCTGACAATTATAGAATAAAAAGTGTATCGCTAGCCGAACTACGCTTCGAAATAGAGAAACTAAAATTAAACAAAGCTCCTGGATATGACTTAATCACAGGACAGGTCCTTAAAGAGTTACCTAGGAAAGCTTTAATAAAGTTTGCATATCTTATAAATGCATCGTTCAGGTTATTGTACGTTCCACGACAATGGAAGGTAGCTGAAGTTATAATGGTTCCAAAGCCCGGTAAACCACTGAATGACAAAAAATCATATAGGCCAATATCTCTCTTACCGATAATGTCGAAGGTATTCGAAAAACTTTTGTTAAAGCGCCTACACCCGATTATCGAAGAACGTCGATTAATACCTGACCACCAATTCGGATTCAGGATTAAGCACTCTACAATCGACCAGGTTTACAGAATAACCAATGTAATTGAAAAAGCCCTAGAGGAGAAAAAAATATGTTCTAGTGTTTTTCTCGACGTCTCTCAGGCCTTTGATAAAGTATGGCATACAGGGTTGAAACATAAGCTAAGACAAGCTTTTCCGAAACAGTTATCTGATATCCTTAGTTGTTACTTATCAGACAGACTCTTTCGTGTAAAACACGGAAATGATTACTCTGAATTTAAAGAAATCGCGGCAGGAGTTCCCCAAGGAAGCGTTCTTGGACCGATCCTATTTCTAATATACACTAGTGATATTCCTCAAGAAGAAGGCACAACAGTAGCCACATTTGCAGACGATACAGCTATATTAGCGGTCAGTAATACCGTTGAATCAGCAACTAATAAACTCCAACGTTCTATTGACAAAATTTGTGATTGGACAAAGACTTGGCGTATTGCTCTCAACGAGGCCAAATCAACGCACGTGAATTTTACTTATAAAAAGGTAGACAACTTACCCATTTTCATTGATTCGGTACGAATTCCGTACGCAAACGAGGCAAAATATTTGGGTATGACACTCGATGCGAAATTAAAATGGAAACCGCACGTCAAGAAGAAACGCGAAGAGCTCGCCATTCGATGTAAACAAATGCACTGGCTGCTTGGTAGATTTTCCTAACTCAGCATGCAGAACAAGCTGCTTTTATACAAGCAAGTACTAAAACCGGTTTGGACATACGGTATACAACTTTGGGGTTGTACCAAATCCAGTAATATCAAAATTTTACAAACTTTTCAAAAAAAAGTGCTAAGAAAAATAGTAAATGCACCATGGTTTATCAGAAACACTGATATCCACAGAGACCTAACTATGGCTACCGTCGAAGATGAAATAAAACATTTTGCCTGCAAACAACAGACACGCCTTCACGGTCATTGCAATATCACCATGCTACAAATTCGAGACGATACTAACCTAGTGCGAAGATTACAAAGGATAAAACCATTTGAATTAGCGCAATAAGATGTAACCGCGTGCTTATGGCGGTATTAGCAGGTGCCTCCACTGGGAAGCTGCCTGCCAAACGCGTAATTTACAGTTTAAATAAAACTACTAGATAGGAATAACCTAGTTGTAGTATGCAGGTTTCGAAGGGAGGTGGTTTTTGTTTTCTTATCTTAAGTGAGAAAGAGTCGCATGTACGATTTTCCACCTACCCCTATTATTCGTCCGAGCCTAGTTCTGGTTCCAAGTCTCGTGCTTTTAACCAGGATAGGTAACTCTCAGCTTGCTGAGAGTAACGATAATATTACTATGGCTTGGGAGTAATATTAGAAACTCTATAAAAAAAAAAAAAAAAAAAAAAAAAAATATTAACTTCCGGAAGTTCATCGAGAAGGGTCTTAAATTCCGGATGGTCGTTAAGCCTTATCTCGTTTAACTGTATTAGACTTGATGCACTGCGGATCGCCACTTTTTGAATGTATATGTGGAGAGGTGTTAGTCCTGTTATTGCCTCTATGGCAGCTGTTGGAGAGGTTCGCATGGCTCCGGAGATACTTAGGTACGCAAGCCGTTGTACCTTTTTAAGCTTCTCTATTGCGATCTTTTGTGTGGATTTTGTCCACCATCCTATGGATGCGTATGCTATAATGGGTCTTATCACCACTGTGTAGTTCCAGTGGACGGTATTTGGAGAGATTCCCTAGGTTCTGCCATATGTACGGCGACAGGCCCATACAGTTCTATTAGCTTTAGTGATTTTGTTGTTAATGTGAGAGTTACAGTGAAGTCTCTTATCTAGGATTACTCCAAGATACTGGACTTCACCGGAATACTCTACGATCGTGGGGTTAATTGTGATTATACCTAGGTCTAATATCCTCCTTTTGGTGAAAGGAACGATGACGGCTTTACTGGGATTTATGGAAAGATTTTCCTTAATGCACCAGTCTATGGCTGTCTTTAGAGCATTTTTTATTTTTAAAGTGACTCCAATTGAGTCTTTTCCCTGACAATGATGACAATATCATCGGCGTATCCAATTGTGGTGTAGCCTGGTTTACTCATCTTGTGTAGCAGGTCATCGATGACCAAGTACCACAAGAGGGGTGAGGGTACTCCCCCTTGTGGGCAGCCCAGTATGGCTGTACCGATACTGAAGTCGTTTCTGACGAGGCAGTAATTTTGCGACTTCCTAGCATCGCTTTGACCCATTTTATAGTTGGGTTGTTTATTTTTCTCTGGTACAAAGCATTTGGTATGGATTCATATCCAGTGTCGTCAAAAGCACATAGGTAGTGCAATCTCTTTGCATCGGTAGGCCTTTTTTATCTCTATTGTTAGAGCGCCTTCCGTTGATTTGCCCTTTTGGTACGCATATTGGTTTGGGTGCAGAGGCATGCTTTTTGATATGCATTCTCTAATATGAACATCAATAATCCTTTCCATTGTTTTTAGAAAGAACGATGTCAAGCTTTTCGGACGATATGATATAGGTAATTCGCTCGGCTTGTTTCTCGGTTTAGGTATGAATACCACGATTACCTCCCTCCAGGTAAATGTTATATACCCCCAGTGGAAGCTGAACCTAAATAAGGCAATCGTGGATGGTAATAAAACTTCCCGGCCTGTAATGTAGTTTTCGCGTTCGTTCAAGGAAATAACGATGAAACTGAATTCTACTTCTATTCGATCTCTCAATTCGGTGAGAGTGAAAACCCGCCTCAAATTCCAATTAGTACCTAAGTTTCAACTCGATCCTTCGATTCCGTCATGTTAACGTACTAACACAGTAATATGTCTCATTCATATCCATGCACAATCAAGTTGTTTTTCTTCACAAACAATAGTCACACCACTACTAAAAAACAAAATACGAGTATGTATTGCAGCACGACACAATTTCACCCAACTATACAACCCACATACCACAAGAAAAACACATTCTCATCGCACTAATCCGCTCATCCAACCCGTTCAAATTTCAATTTCGATTCGAACAACACTTCACCAAACAAAAAAATACACAGAGAGCCAGATTCCAGATTCCAGACAGTGCTGGTGATAAAGCGAACGATCGAAATCACCAACTGCACGCGCTAAAGTGAAACAAAAACTCGGTCAGTGAACTAACGTCGCGTTGACATTGAAATTTGAACGCTGTCGTCACCATGGGAGGGGAGCGCACTACGCTGTTCAGTGCGCCGCATGCTTATCTTATCGTGGTTGAGTGAGGTCCGATCCGAATAAAATGTTTGTTTTTATCTGAACGAAGGAGCTGCGCTGCGTTGCGTTGCGGTGGTGGTGTTTATTTTTATATCACAATTTCTGGTGAACTACAAAAGCAACAACAAAAAAAAAGACCAGAACCAGAACCGAGAACAGCATTGAAAAAGGAATTGAGGTCAAAATGTCGGTCGCAGTATATAGAGATAAAGTCAGGGGTCTGCGCAGACGGTATTTGTTTGTTTGCCATGGCGACCATGGCATGGGACCGAGGTCGGGTGGCGATGACAGCAGGGTATTTCTTGGAATTTCGAAATGAGGTAACCTATGGAGGTTAATTTATGCTCACTTCTAAAGTCTTTGCTTACTGAACCGTTTTTTATAGAATCTACTTGTATGTTTTAAAATTCAAAAATGATTCGCTGGATCACGCAGCAACATTGACAAACGGATATGACGTGTTCCCATCAATTTAGTGAATACTGTAGTTGTCTGGAGAAATTGATTTAGGAAGATGAATTTCATTGTCACATCGCAGGTGGGAAAAACATGATGGTTCCTATCAAAATTCGATGAATGGGAACAATAATTATACGCAGATTGTAGTTTTTGTGATTATTTGTAGAACCAATCCGCGCACTGTGACTGCTCTTGGTTTTTTGATTGTAAAAAGCATAACTGTTAACGACTAAACGGCAGAACGAGGCTACGAAATTGGCGTTTTATTTTAATTTTTGAAAGGATGTTTTAGGTTAGGTTGGTAAAGTAGAACAGCCCCCAACTAAGGGTAGAACATAGGTCGTTGTGTACCCATTGTGATACCGTTAGTTGGGGGCATACTGCTTCTCCTTGTTTAGTATTTTATTTATTTTTATAATTCGCTTACGCTAAAGGGACTTTGTATATGTAAAGTACCCTTATAGTATAGAATATTCGGTTACTATTCGGTATTCGGCCTATTCGGCCTATGCCGAATACCGAATAGTAAGAAAAAGGAGCAAAAACCCAAAAAAATTTTAATTTTCAATTAATTTAAGCTTTTAAAACTGAATAAAAACAAAGCAAAACAAAAACTGAATAAAAACGAAGCAAAACAAAATGTTTTTTTCTTCATTGATATGATTAGTTACCTTAAGTTTAATAATAAATAAACATTAAATAAAAATTCTAGGTTATGGTTTCGCAAATAGGATTTCGAATTTCGAAAAACTGTTGTTGTGGAAATGTTTGTAATAATTTTAGAATATGTTCTGCATCAACTTTTACTTAAGGAAACTAATATTTGCAAATTTAAGGTTTTTCCATACAAATTTATTTAATTCATCATTGACAAAATGTCAAAATGGTTGCATGGGTGGGTGTATATGATAGGTGAAGTTGATAACAAACTATTTGAGTGGACGCGTTCACACTTGAGCATGAAAATGTTATGTTTATTACATATGCATATATATTTATACATATATATATATTATATCTATATACCTATATACAGTCGAACTTCGATAACTCGAACCATAACTTGCCACAAAAAAATTCCGACTTATCAAGACTTCGACTTATTAAGTAAAATACAAAATTGATATAAATACATAATGTATTTATTTGCGAACATATATAACACAAAAAACGTACAGGAATATAATTATTATTTTAAACAGTCTGTTATATAACTTGCATTTTAATTCTTTGATTGAATTAAAAAAAAAATATTTTCTCGATGTTACTGGTTAGTAATTAAATATAAACGCAAAATGCTTAATGAATTTACAACCAATTCACCTGAAGGTGGTTGAGTCAAATCATCCTTCAAATCTTTCTCCATTACATCACTTTCGCTGTCATCGTTATTGTCGAGCTGTGCAGATTCCGATTCACATCTGAATATCTAGAAAACATTTTCATCTGTTGCAAACTCCGAAGTAACAATTTCGTCATCTAATACACACTGCACTGTTCATACGTATCTTCACTCTCTGTATGTCTATGTATTACGTATTTTGTCTTCCTGTTTGTGTTTTTTAAATAAAAACTAAGCTTTGAGTTCGTTTCGACGAATATACCGGTCTAGTAATGGTGTTCTAACCCCTACTCACAAGAAATTTGACACTTCTTATTCACACATAACGAAATCATGACTTTCTACAGGTATGTATAATAGGTCATAGGAACAACAGTGCCTCCGAAAGCGATGCATAATAAAACGAACTTGAAAAACACGCAGAATTTGGGAATTTCAATTCATAATTCGACTTATCGAAGCTGACGCCAAATAATCTCTTCGAGTTATCAAGACATTCGAGTAATAGAAGTTCCAGTTATCAAATAAAAATTATATGTAAATTTCAGTCTTGGCGCTATTGCCAACCAATTTCGTTCGAGTTATTAAATATTCGAGTTATCGAAGTTCGACTGTATATATATAATTGATAACAAAAATGTAAATAGGGTTTGTTATTGATTATTATGTTTTGGGGATCTATTTGTGATTTCACAATGGACCTCGCACCTATGACAAAGCTAACAGTGAACCCAGGGGGGGGGGGGGGGTGCAGAGGCCAGCTTGCCTCCCCCCCTCCCCTATCACATTGTACTGTTTATGGGATCTACTTGTGATTTCACAACGTATTTCGCACCTATCCCAAATCTAACAGTGAGCCCAAGCATGCACATTGTACTGTTTATGGGATCTATTTGTGATTTTAGAATGGACCTAGCACTCGCACCTATCCCAAAGCTAACAGTAAACCCAAGCAGGGGACATTGTACTGTTTATGGGATCTACTTGTGATTTCAGAATGGACCTCGTACCTATCCCAAAGCTAAAAGTGAACCCAAGCAGGGGACATTGTACTGTTTATGGTATCTACTTGTGATTTCACAATGTAACTAAACGCATTCTCAATCTAGAAAAGGAAAACCCAAAGAAACACGATTGCCTCTAAAGGATAGTATCCTTAATGCGAATTCTAACGTTGACAACATTTTTTTTACAATATTTCCCAAGATTACATTAAGTCAATCCTGTTTCGATTCGATTTGTATTTTAATTCGAATTGAATCCACAGTCAATCTCTCATAGTCTAGTTAATACATGAACCCACAATTAATAGCACTGAATGCTGTTTTTTTCTGAATATCTTCTCGGTGCCGTGACATAACCCCAAGCGTCATAAGCCCAAATTTCAAAATTTGGCCTTATGTCGCATTGTGAAAGTGACATAAGGCCAAATTTTAGCATTTGGTATTATGACACATTGAAATACCGTCATAAGGCCAATTTGGCTTTATGCAAAATGGGTAGATATTTCTACACATTTCTCAGAAAAAAACATTGCTTTCGCTAATCTTTTACAAATTGTCAAATTCAGCTGGTGTCAACCAGGTTCAAATGCTCCCACGAAAAGAGTTTTTTCGATAATGAACAATGTATGGACCAGCGAAAAACCCAGCTAAATATAAAAACAATAAAAGCTATATTAATTGTAAAGTGCAATTACAATTTAAGTTGTCTTGAGTTCAAAAATTATTTAAAAGAAAACGATAATATTGTTAAACAGATTTGTTCATCCAATAAATATTCAGAAAGAACTTATGTTCGGCAACTTCTATTTTTTTAACTCGCACATTAATATTACGGAATGAATGAAACAATTCTTATATTTATTTCTTATTAGTTTCATTATTCATTAATTATTATTTAATGTGTTGTTTTTGTTGCTTACTGAAGGCTTATTTATTTTCGTTATTTAATAGGAAATTTAAGTTTATTCGCTTTGAATTTGTTACGTCTTGAAGACTTTATTATTATTTATTATTCTTTTTTTCTTAATTGTTTTTTTTTTTTGGTTTTTAATGAAATAATCCAATACGACATTTTTTGTTATTTTTGGCCATTTGTGTGCTGTCTTTTTTTGTCCCGGGTTTTGCTCCTAAAAATATGGTCGCCGTACATATGCATTGCACTGTTTATGGGATTAGTTACGAAATCGCTAGTAGACAGTGTAATCCCTATGGGGCGGCATGCTGCCCCCTGCAACCCCCCTGCTTGGGGTCACTACGGTTTTGAAAATTTGGCTTTATGCCACTTTCCGGATTTGGCCTTATGATTTGGCTTTGTGAAAGTGACATAACACCAAATGCTGGAATTTGGCCTTATGTCACTTTCAAGAAGCGACATAAGGCCAAATTTCGAGATTTGGGCTTATGACGCTTGGGGTTATGTCACGGCACCTGTCTTCTCAATGGAATTTATTGACAGATTGAGGTTAAAAACGAATACTTTAAACATTTTTTTTTTTTGGATTTTTACGCGTTTTCTTAAGCTATAATTTGTGCAAACGTTGTTTTTAGGCCTTCCTCTACCTACAAATAAAAATTCAGTTAGAAAAGCGAAATCCTATTTGCGAAATCAGTTCCAAATTCTAATTCAATAACATTGTTTTGTTTAGAGCAAAATTATTAATTATATGTATAGTTAATAAGAGGTATGTTGTGATGGAAGAATATAACTTTTCTGCATTTTTGGGAAGAGGTCGGTTTCTTTCGTCTTCATAAACAAGTCCTGCTTCACTAACAAGCCTCTCCGAATAGACACTGCTTGAAGGAGCAGATAAATACTTAGCAGCAAGTTGGACAAAACATTGAGAAAGTTCAGTTTTATGTGCAGTCCACCAGACATGTGCAAATTCAGTAACGCATCACTGGAATCATGATGCTCATGATGCTTTGCAAAATGTTCATTAACGCAACTATTGGCATCACTTTCAACGTCAAGTGTTCATTATTGCAAAGTTGATCAAACTGATGCGCAAACATAACGAAAAAAAGCATCACAGAAATACCTGATGCGCTGTTGATTCGCCGTGAAAAAAGCAAGAAAAATGTCGGAAGAGAAAAAAAGTAAGTAAACAAACATTTTAATTGATAGCTACTATAAAACGGTGTATAAGGTGTCCAAAAAGGATTTAATGATTTTCGTAAATCCTAGAAACATGGTTTGGTTTCCATTTAGAAAAGTTAAATCATTAATGGACTTACATAGAAGGTGGAGCGGCACATTCTAAAATGATTTTGAAATACATCGTCTGGATATTCTTCAAGAACTTTGAAATAGTCCCTAATCTTAGGAATTTTCCTTCTTTTAAATCTGCTAATTACAGTCCGTATGCGTTTCGACCTTTTTCTTCTTGCTTCACACATATTAAAACTAAATTTATCGTCTTTACGATCAAAGTTATCGACTAAAACTTTTATTAGCAAAACCTCCATTTTAAATGTTTGATTTAAACAATGCGTTCTAAAATTCAAACGCCATATTCAATCAGCAACGCATCAGCTTAAACTGTGCATCGCATCAGCATCGCAAATGAGCAGTGATGCCGCATCACTGCGCAAATGTTTGACGTTTCTGAATTTACACATGGATTACAATTTCTCTTTGACGTTTTTATGGTCAAGTATTTATCGAGGTCAGTTGCTATGGTGTTTTTTTTTTTATGTCGAAGCTATTTCAAGTCCATTGTCATCATTAGTAAAATTCTCAGCAACTACTTCGTCATAACACGTCGATGCTCCTACGGCCGCTCGGGAGAAGAACGTGTACTTTCATCGCTGCTGGTATCATATTTTGCAGCTAAGCCTTCAACCAGTAGGTACTTTCGGGCTTTTTGTTTTTGCAGCCGATTGGTGAAGAAATTAGTCTTAAACCGTGGTCGCTATTAGATAGTTTTTGTTATCGTCAATGTGCAGAAAACGTTTTTTCATTTTGTGTTTTAGGTTTGTGTCCCAAAAATAGTGGAATTTGTGTAGAATGATATTATGTTCAATCAACCATATTCGCCCCACCTGTATTAGTACTTTTCAGAACTTTATAATAGTTTGGCCGAATATTCGGCTATTTGGCCACGGCCCTGGCCGAATATACTTTTCGTTTCAACACTAGTTTTCATTCGAATTTTACATTCCAGTCGATTTCTTAAATTACAGAGTGGTGGTCAGGCCTGGCAGATTATGTTAAGCCGGAGTGGGAGAGTGGATGTAAAATATAAAACTAAAATTTATCGGTTAAAAAGATCACCAAAAAAAAACCAGTGTCCACACGACTGAAGTAAAAATTGATTGGATCTCACAAGGCTTAAAATCTTGCCTTGAATATGTTGTCACACACTTTTTATGCACAATTTCCGTGCGTAATTTCTTCTTAGTTAATGTTCCTGGAGCATATTCAGAGTCTCTGTCACTTCCTGCCATAATTTGTTATTATTCATCGGATAATTCGCAAAATATGAACTTTAAAATGAATTTACAATTTTATTCACTTTAAATATAGAATATTTAATGTATTGAATATTGAACAAAATATTAATTTATAAAATTGTTTAAGAATAAAATAAAATCTATACTAATATTATAAAGAGGAAAGATTTGTTTGATTGTTTGTTTGTTTGTTTGTTTTGAATAGGCTCCGAAACTACTGGACCGATTTGAAAAATTGTTTTACCATTAGAAGCCGACATTCTCCCTGATGAACATAGGCTACTTTTTACAGCTGGAAAATGCTTCATCCGCTGTCCGGAAGCGGAGATCTAAGCTGATATCTAAGAAAAGTTGTAACTCTCGAATGCTTTCTAGCTCCTAGCTTTGGAATGATTCATCCAAATGAAAATGGATTTTTTTAATATAAAGTTCAATTATCTACAAAGATTTTAAGATATAAATCATCTTTGTATGTTATTCTGAAGTTGAACAATAAGCATTAAACTATAAATTTTATACAATTCAAAAAAAAAGGAAAATGTTCGATTGAAGCTAGATCATTGGATTTTCCCAGCGTTGAGTGGAGGAAAATTTGTGTGTGTGTGCGGCACAAATCTGTTTCTCTCTCTGTACCTTTTGTGCTGTGTGCTTTTTCTTTCTTTTTTGTATGCACCTTTTGTAGTTTGTGTTGTTTTTCTTTGTGGCGCAAGAGATTGAGAAAAATAGGGTATGAAACTATGAAATGTAATTGAGATTGAGAGGGAGTCACACCATATGTATATAATGAGAAGGGACACTCTCGACGTTTTCTTCATCAGTTCTTATCAGCAAGTATTTTGTTTTAAATTTGAGAAGTGGCAGACTGGCGAAGCAAGGCGAGCATGCTCAGCTAGTTACGAAATAATCAAGAAATCACCGTTCGCGTAACGCTAGCAAACTCGCAATTGAGTGACTGACTGAGGTATATACATATTTCATGCACTGCTCTCTCTTGCTCCTACAGTGTGATACAGACAACAGGCCTGCAGTGTGTCTTAGATATACGAAACGTAACTGGCTATGAGAGAACGAGAGAAAGAAAAGAAAATGTGTATACCGCTCTCTCCTGCCCTTACAGCAATATACGAAACGTAACTGTCTCTCTTTCTACCTTGACTAACTTATATCTCCCTATCACTTTTCATAACGCTGTCGTCACGCATTTACCAGCTTACTCCTTAAGTCAAGCGTGCGTAAAGAAGTTTTACTTCAAAAATAATTTCACTTATTCACATTGTTACATCCAGACCAGCATTCAAGAAGATAGAACTGTATTCTATTTAACTAATTTTTATTATTTTTCTATCCATATCTTTGCTCTCAATTATTCCGGTAATTCACTAATAAATCAACACATTTACTTTTTAATAAATCAACAATCAATCCTCCTATTTTTCTTTTCATTTGCCACTACTGTAGCGAAATATTTAAATAGCACTCCTTTGTCGCTGTTCAAAAGTACAATTTCTTGTGTCCCGCAGCGGTGCCGTGAATAAGATCAAATGTATGCATTTCATTTCCTTTCTTTTGAGGCCAAATTTTAACGTTCGACTTTATTTCACTTTGTGAAAGTGAAATAAGGCCCATTTTGGCGCTCGATATAGCGAATTAATTTAAAAAAACGCCTATTCACTATATCGAAACTGTTCACTATATCGAACTGGAGTTTTTAAACGTTTACCAAAGCTTTACTTGATATAAATAAATTCTTTTTTTAATTTTTTTATTAATTCAACAGTTTAAAGTACAAAAAAACAACAAAAAACATATAAACATTTATTTCAAAACCCTAAAATAACAAAAAATAAATAAATTGTATCAATCTTCAAAAAACACAGACATAAAGATATTTTTTTGAGAAACACAGAGATAAATATAGAAACATATCAATTTTTCAATAACGAATGAATTACATTTTTGAAAAATAATTTGTCAACTTCATTTGTGTCTTCTTTAAATTTAATTGCACAGGTTTTTCTTGTAAGCGTTGTATAACTAAAATATCAGAAAAATCTGCATTGTTATGTCCTGCCCACTCAATCATCTTATCAATCACACAGTTTAACGCCTTCAGATAAACTCCAGAGTGATAATAAAACACAGATCGCTTAAATTTCAATGTGATTTATTTGAGTGGAATCGAAAACAGTAGAGAGCGATATGATAAACGATGTTTTTTGATTTTTTTTCCGGCGCAAAAACAAACAACGAAGACGGTTTGCGAATACGCGAACAGGCAACGTACAGCTGACCGTGCGAAAAACAGGAAAATTCCAGATTAATCCCGCGATTGGCCTTGCGATTTATTGATTTTCATCGCAAAAGCTAATCAAATGGGGAACTGAATCCGCTTGAATTGGTTAAGGACTTCCTCTCTTTGAATTTGCTCTTGATGAGCGTCACTTGAATCACATTGTTCATCAGTTTCTTGACGGAAAACCGCGTACCTTTGCACAATTTCGGTTGATTCAGATTCCGCAACATGATTATGATCGATCCCACCTTCAGATGTAAATTATGCATCGGAGTTCCATTTATGTCAAGCTAGTTCAAAAATTCCGTCGGATAGTTTGTGGCTAAATCCTCGACGATCACGCTGTCAACGGATTTGTACAAATGCAGTTCTCCAGCGATTTGAATACTGAAATTCAAGCTATCGACGTCCTTATTATTCGCTGCTAGTATTGCCCGTTCACTAATCCAATCTAGATTTTTATAATTTTGTGTAATGCTGAGGAACGCTTTTGTGATGAGTTCCTCCTTCCACGATGTGAACTTGCAAAAATTTGCCGGGTACGATATCAATCCAGTCGAAACATCAACAGGTATTTAGCCATTGCCAAGTGCCAGCAGTTGTCTCGAGAATTCAGCAGCCGAGGGGTCGTTCTGCAATGCGGCTCTCATGTTCGTGATCAATTTCAACTTCTTGACATGCCGCCACAGAGACAACGGGGCATGCATTAAGGCAGCAGTAGTTTTCGGGACGAGGGAAAGCGTTTGACGAAAATCTCCGGAGAGCAATATCATAGCCCCATATAATATTGTTGCGGAGTTATTTTAAAATTATGATATCTCCTATGATGTTGATTGAAATCAAGTGATGTCAAGGACAATTTTGTTCACAATTAAATACTTGTGATTAATAACATATTTATTTGGATAAGGATAAATATTATGTTGATAATACTCCTTTGCAAACAATGCATTTATTTCAAACAAATTTGATTACCATAAAAAAAGGTCAGTCTTAAAAGATAGACATATGCTATCGCGGACTTTTTCTTAGAACTTTTAAAGAGGAACAATTCCATCGTAAATAATTTTTGCGTAACTTAAATCGTTTACGCAACGCACGCAACGGAAGCTCTTAAAAAAGGGATAATGGTCTCAGCGTGATGTTATAAAGCCTAAAGCCTTCCTCGCTATCCAACACAAAAATAATTTTTCAATTCAAATCAGTAGTTCCTGAGATTAGTGCGTTCAACCAAACAAACTTTTCAGCTTTATAATATAGGTAATAAGTATAGATAATAACAGCTTATTTTGATGTAACCGAACATGCAGGACGATCCATAACAAACTGCACAGCTTCTTCATCGTTTTCGACATCCGCTTCTTCATCTGACGCAAACTCATCTCCGTTCCAATCACATACATCAGTCACTGTATGCACAACATTTTCATTTATGTAATTCAGCAGGTTAATAAGCTCTTCCGAAACATTTGTCATACAAGATTGCCTAAGAAGACTCAGAGGGATTTCATCCTCCTCATCAAATGTTTCGTTGGATTCCAAAATATGTTTCCAGCACTTGGCAAAAACCGCAGCATCTAAGCAATCCCAGGCTGGTCTTAAATTGAATACCGCATTCTTGATTGTAATCGCCTTTATCGCCTCGCAAATGATTTCTGATATTATTTAAGAAAAGTTAACATTTTACATTCTTACATTATGGTTTCACTACCATTTTCTGTGCCTATAATTGATAGCAATAAGCTTTTTCCATAAAAAAAAGTTTTGTTAGCCGAATGACGTTTTGGTCCATCCGTTGTATGAATGAGGTGACATTGGGAGGCATATAGATAACTGTAATGTCGCCATCTGTTAATCACTTTCTGGACGGTGACTCGTTGTCCAATATAAGAACCACTTTCATAGTCAAATTGTTATTTTTTAACAAAATTTGCACTTCAGGTACAAATAAATTGGGGGACCAGTCTTTAAAAATAACTGCTGTCATCCAAGCTGATTTTAAACTCCTATCATGTACGGGCAGGGATACATTTTTGAGAGGACGTGGATTCTTAGCTTTTCCGATAACGAGGGGTTTTAGTTTGTGATGACCTGTAGCATAAGTGCACGCCAAGAAAGTTATCCTTTGCTTTTCGGTTTTTCTTCCCGGGGCAGTCTTCTCAGACGAAGAAACTTATTTTTTTTCAGGTAGCATTTTCCAATACAAACCTGACTAGCCGGCGTTGTAAATTTGATCAGGTTTGAGACCCATACTCTGTATTTTTCCTGCAGAATCCGCTTATAGGGACAGGCGAGTTCAGGTTGCGAGGAGAGCTTTTCTCCCAATATTTTCAAGTACCGAACTTCATATCTTTTTTCGAATTTTTGCAACCAGCCATCGCTTGCGGCGAAGGCATATTTGTTTCCATTAATTTTTTCAAGAATGGAAATTGCTTTCTGTTTTAAAATCAATCTACTAACCGGGAGATTTTTTCTTCGTTGTTCCAAGAACCATTTGTACAGCTTAGTTAAGACCTCCGGAAGTTCAGACGTCCTCAATGTTTTTCTTTTTTCAGGACCGCAATAAGTTTGAGACAGCACAGCTGTTAATTTGCTTCTTTTTTTATAAATGGAGCTAATTGTAGATTTTGCTTGCCTAAAACTTTTCTGTTACACCTTCAACAAATTTACTTTTTAAGATCATAATTATTTCTTACAAATTCATAATCATTACCTGCAGACAACTTCTTTAAAATTTTTAGTGTTTTTGAAAAAAATTTCCTGTATAAACCTCACTGAACTTAAAATTATACCCCAAGTGAGCTTGTTACAACTCATGCATATAGCAACAAAACAGATTCATACACAATACATACATACACTTAGAGACACTTTTCAGGAAACAAACCTGTATTCTGCACAAAAGCAAGACCTCAGATCGATTAACACAGATTACCAAGAGATAATCAGATTCGCAGGAATCCAAATAATGATGGGAACCCTACTGGAATAGGGACTTGTGTATATTACAGACACAATCTCCAGAGACCGCTTTTTCGAAATGAGAAATCATCTCCATTTTGTTGACAATACTGCCAATCGTCAAGACGCCAATGATAAGCTTTGGAAGTTGAGGCCAGTTATAGATTGCGTTCTTAAAAAATGTCATAGCCTTCCAAGATCACAACACATGTCCATAGACGAGCAGATGATTCAGTTTTCTGGCCGCTGTGAGTACCGACAGTACGTGCCTTCAAAACCGAACCCAATGGGATTGAAAAACTTTGTTTTGGCAGCTAGAGATGGCTTGGTATTGGACTTTGAAGTTTATGTGGGCTTCAATACCATACCAAGAGAAGTCATGACCGAACAACAAAAAATGAATATTCCTTACTGTAACTGTGATGACCAATCGAATTGGACCGGTTTCTAAGAAAATGAAGACGGACAAGGAACTTGCAAGAGGTGCATGGGATGAAAAAGTACGAAGTGATGGACAGGTATGTGTTGTAAAATGGAAGAACACGAAGGCGGTGACAATGTTGTCCACGTGTTCAGGAAGTGTCACAGTTGGAACATGTAAGCGTTGGTGCAAGGCTGAAAAAAGAAAAATTGATGTTAACCAGCCAGCAGTGGTAAGAAATTACAATGCGTGTATGGGTGGTATTGATCTCTGCGGTAGGTTGATATCCTACTATCGAAGTACCATGCGGACTAATAAGTGGACTGTGAGAGCTTTCAATCATTTTGTAGACCTCTGCATTGTCAATTCCTGGGTCATGTACGTCCGATGTTATAAAGGGGAAGATGTTGCACCTAAGGACAGATTAGGAATGATGCATTACAGCCTGAATATATTTACGTTTATGGCCAAGTTCGAGGGCGGTAGGGTTGATCCGCTATTTTTGCAGCCTAGCCCAGTCCGAGGGGTAGCAGAAAGATCAATGACGATTCCGAAGTTGATGCAACATCAAGAAAAAAAATCAGGCCCGTTGTATCTCATCCACAGCACGAAATCAGGTTTAACGAACATCTTCCATGTTATTTGGACGATAAATTTGCATCGAAATGTTTCCTGGATGGAAATCTCGCCGCCGTACCATCTGCACAAAGTGCCAGGTTTACCTATCTGTGCATTTAAAAAAAAAACAACTGTTTTGAACAGTATCACGTCTAATATAGTTAACCTTAAATATTTTATGCCATGATAGACCTGAGGTACACATATGGGCACCAGGATTTTTCGCATGAATTTACTAAAAATATATTATTTTTTTTAATGCAAATTTCTTATTAGATCTTACAAAAGATTAGAAATCCACTAAAATCTATCATTTCGCTTTTTCTATTAGTCTGGGTCTCAAGATGTTATTTCACGGCATCTTTTACATCTGAGTATCATAAGAAAATATTGTCATTTATTTTGAATTTTGATACTTTTATAATAAAAAAGAGTGGAGAGTACAATTTCGGTTGAATTTTGATACTTTTTTGCTTAAAAGGTGCTATTATGTATTAGAATGTATTAGAATGTATCCCAGTGAATGCTCTTTGAAAGTGCTAGAATATTCCCGACGGTTCGTATATTAGAATAGAGTTTGCATAGAGTAAAGGAGGCGATGCGGAATAAGAGACTGATGGAGTTATAAAGAGTAATTGAACAGAATACAGTTTATTTCATTTCGAATTCTAGTCTTGATTTAACATTGGTGGAACAGAAGCAGGATCAAACGTATTCAGTGTGAAATTAAAGTGAAGTGAATTATTTGAACACAAAAATAGAGTAAGATGGAAAAAACAAAGGTACCGGATCTCAACACAGGATCTGGTCGTCCGCGTTTACTATTCTGTTGAGGCTGCCGGAGCTAGCACAGCTTAAAAGAGGACCTGGAGGTCAGTGTCAACTATTCTGGTGAGAACGTAGAAGCTAAACGGGACCTAGTTGTCCGTGTTAACTATTCTGGTGACGATGTCCAAGCTGGCAGAATGTACAAGAGGATCTGGTTGTCCGCATCAACTGTTTTGATGAGAATGTCGAATCTAGTGGGCCTAAAAAGAGGACCTGGTTGTCCGCGACAACTGTTCTGGTGAAAATGTTGAAACTAGTGGGCCTGGTTGTCCGGGACAACTGTTCTGGTGAGAATATTGACTTGCTTATTCGGACCGAAGAAGTTTAAGCATGAATGCTCAGTCAGTGAAATTCAGCGCCATCTAGCAGAGAGCTACATAACGATATTTAAAAGCATGTACTTTTTAAGTACGACGAAGCAGTGCGATTTCAAGCGCAGGAGCGAGGTCAAACCGGTCTTTTGAGGTCAAACCGGTGCACCCCGCAGGCGGACCAGTAGGGATGCAGTGGAGTGGAAGAGGTATGCTCCCTTTAATCAAGATAATAAAGTCGTTAAAGAAAAGAAAAAAAATCATTTTTGGGCTCGAAGCACTGCAGATGCCATGAACGCATCGACAGGGGTTCTAAAACATCCGTAGTTTATAATGCAGTTTTAAAGGAATCATTCTCCATGTGATTATATACGTTGATCTACTTTGATAACTAGCAAAAAGGATAACAGTTCTCCGTAGTCTACCAGTACAACCAGAGCGTATCCTTTAACCGGCCTTGGAACCGGCAGGTAATTCAAGTGCCAAATTACATACATGTAACCGGGTGGAGTTGAGACACAACACTATAAGTTCATATTTACTTTGACAAATTGTGGATTTGTAAACTGAAAAGGGTTCAAAACGAGTCCCATAATTATAGAGCATCAATAAGCAAAATTACCCCGTCTAAATTAACCCGTCTGCGTTTGCATTCTTCTAAAAATATTTTCTGCACAAGAAATGAACCATAAATAACCCCCCCCACACACACACCCTTTTAATGCCATTCAGCAAAGTTCAACGAAACGTTTCAGTATGGTCCTTAACCTCAATTATTACACAAAAATAGAGAAGACAAACATACATACACATCCAGAAGCCATAAGTTCAACGGCACCCGGCGAATTTCGCATCGCTCGGTTCGGTTCCCTAATAGATATTGGAAGGAGCAAGGCACACAATTTTAACATCATGGTGCCAACAAAGGAGGCGAATTTCTTGTGAGTCATCAACCACGTGACCCCTTCTTTTTTCAAAGCGGCTTGGGCATAAGTTGGCAGATAACGAAAAGAACAGATAACGAACAGAAAACTTACCACCTCTATCCATACTCAACCTGCCGCCATTTGGCGATTTGGGGCTGCAAAGGCAATTTATATCCTTATTCAACACCCGAGCGCTCGAGCTCTGACTATGAAATGAATTTTCGATGGAGTTCCTTCGACTTTTTTTTTGAGAACATTTTGTTGCTTTTGTCAATGGTTGGATGTCCTTTGGGGCGATATTGTAGGTTCAAATTCGTTTCATTGTTTTATTTTTTTAGAAAGGATATTCAACTGCAATAAAATGAATCAATGACTGTGGTATCCTTATTATTGTTTCTACTTATAGTCGACCAATGGCACTCCCTACCAATGAGAGGTTGGGCGTAAATGGCTTGCCATGGTCAAGTCCAATGTATCCTTTGTGACATTTTATTTGTCGCTTAAGTGTCAGCGTGACCAATATTATTCAAAGAAGTCGTTGTCAAATTGTTTAGATTGTTTCTCAACAGCAATCGATTTTTTTTCGAAATAATTTATGTGAATCATTGAAGGGATAATCATTTTGTATTGACGAAGAATTTCAGTTCAAGGGATGTTGTAGATTCCTTGGGAGCATAAGGACAAGAGTGGGCTTAAATCGAAGTTGGGCATAATTTCTGACTTGGAACATGCATTTTTGACCATTATCTAGGCATAAAAGGGGCCAAAATTTCCACTGTTAGATTGGACACAAAATAAACGAAAAGAAAAAACAAATATTCGGCTTTGACGGGCCTACACAAACTATTTGGGTATGTATGCGTCGTTATATTTCTGGCAAGACACCGATTCCGAATGCTTGTTTTAAAAAGCTTCTCGTGTCAAATCATACAGCTTTTACGAAAGTCTAGCTTAAAACTAAGCTAAACAAATGAAATATCAGGCATTAACGACCCAAAAGGGCATAAAACCTAGCTTCTCTAACCATTCGTTTGTGCGAAGTGGAAGGACCTACAATTTTAAGACGAATCCGAACGGCAAATTTAAAAAGCTTCTCATGATCATTGATACTCTTGGATGATTGTCATAAGGTTCGCAAGAGGTGGGCAGTGGAAAAAGCCTTACATGATACTTGGCCCTGGGACCTTTAGATTAGAAGTCCAACTCACTAACCTCTACGCCACTGCGCCACATAGTTGTAACTGGGGTAATTTTAACCTGGGATCCATCGGTCAGTTATCCACTGGATAGGATGGAGTTACAAAAAAGGCATCCACTTATGGGAAAAACTTGTATTGGGACACCAAGGCAACAAGGCGCATACTCGACAGATGATAAATACTTCTGATAAATACTTATTAATACTTGCACTTTGGGGAAATTATTATGCCATTAATGAGGTTATGTTAGGTTAGGAAAAGGGGTATGAAATCACATACAGTCCTAGTCGAATATAAACTTGAAAAGGAGGAACCTAAACACTTTCCCTTACAAAACGTACAATCTTCTTGCTGAATTTGAACAGCTCCCTGTGTGCGGCTCAACTCCTCTATTTCCTAAAAGAATGGTATTCTCATTGAAACCTCCTACGCTTCCGTGCTATTCGCTCGCTCTCACACGATATGTGTGTTATGCCTTCCTTGATTTGCAGGTTCTCACAGAATCTGCATGTATCCACGTCTACCAGTCTAAAGGGCCAACCATTATGAACTTATGGAAGCTTAAGCTAGTGTCAAAACCGAACGATAAGTCAAAACGAAAAGTGCCCAGAATTGCTTCTGGGAACAAACAGCTGTTACCGCGCAAACCAATTCACTCGGCCATTCTTCTGCGCAGGTGTCTTCAAATTTTTCTGCGCATCTCTTTAATTTTGAAAGACAGACAAAAATACAATAATTACAGAAAGAAACATAGGGACGGGCTACAGTCCGCTTGGGCGAACTGTTGGATACCCTATTCTTATTCCTATCCCTCATAAGTGGGCGTGACAAAAGTCTAAGTATGGTTGAACTGTTAAGAACGCTCTACCTATTTTCTTATATAGCACTTAAGCGATTTTATCGAAAAAAAACGAAGCTTTTGTAAAAAAACGCTCCCTAGCTCAAACTTTGGTTTTTCAATAAAATTATTTTATTCAATTGTGGGCGTGTCAGTAAGCGGATTTAAAAAAAATTAACACATGAGTACGAGTATAAAGGGCCCCTAGAGATTATATATTATAAATTTCAGCGCCCTAGCTCAAATTTTGGATTTTCAAAAAAAAGTTTTTTTTTTAATTGTGGGCGTGTCAGTAGGCGGATTTGGAAAATATTTATAAATGAGCTTATAGGGCCGCTAGAGAGTATATATTATAAATTTCAGCTCCCTAGCTCAACTTTTGGGTTTTCAATAAATTTGTTTTATTATTATTATGCGGATTTTGAAAATTTTATCTCCCGAGCAGTTTTAGGGGTCATGGATTATGTATAAAAAATTTTAGCTTTCAAGCTCAAAATTCGATTTTTTCCATAATTTTGTTTTTTTGAGTTTGTGGGCGTGTCTGTGGGCGGATTTCAAAAATTCGTAAACTTGATTATTTCGAGACCCTAGAGAGTATATGGTTAAAATTGCAGCTCTCTAGGCCCAGTTTAAAGGCCTAATTTTTACCGACGGACGGACGGACATGGCTAGATCGACATTACTATCGATGGTGATCATAAATATAGTAACTTTCAGCGGTCTACGGACAATATTAAGGTATGTTACAAACTATGCGTCAAAATTAACATACCCTTAGAATAGGGTATAAAAAGATGAACATGTGATCGTTTTTTCCATCATCGCAGCTTCGATGTTACTGAGGGTGAGGGTGGGTTTTGTTTTCGTTTCCATAGCAACATAAAAGTGGGATTCGCACACTACTTTCAAATTTAAAACTGTACGTAATGAGCCATTTCAATCGTACACACTTAAGTTCGTGAAAGTGAATGAAGCTGAACTAAACGGAGCACATTGGCTATTATGGGCATACGTATACAGGATCGTGTATTCGCTCCGTTGCTTAAGCTTACTTAAGAACTCAGAAGTAAATATGATGGGGCCTAAAGCCGTCTAGCATGTTTCCTTAGGAGACAGTGCACCGACATAATCCCAAACGCTGCTCTAAGCTGTTCCCTACTCAATTTGCAAATTTCTCTAGATCTTTTCTTGCCCAAATGTGGTCAAAATGCTTTTGTCACGCCCACTTAGCTTTTTCCATTTAAGATCAGCAATTTTTAAAATGTTCTCATTAATTGTTCACTTGATAACGCCAAGGGGTGGTTTGATGTCGACACCTCTACTACTCTCCAGTTCTCTCCCTTTCTAGCGCTTTGAGCATTGTGCGACAGTTTCTGACTGTATATGTTAGTACAGGTCTCACCACCACTGTGTATATCCAGTGTACCAGGGCGGGTTTCAGGGCCCAGGTTTTACGTATTGTTCTCATACAAACAATGAGGGCGATATACGTCATCTTAATTCTTTCTCTTATTTTAAGATTCCAATTCAATTTTCTATCCAGAATTACGCCCAGATACCTCGCACTGTATGTAAGGGACAGTTTCATTCCGTCAAGTTTCGGGAAATTGAAATGCGGTATTTCGTGTTTTCTCGTAAATAGGACTAGTTCGGTTTTGAGGGGTTGACATTGAGTCCGCAGCTCTCAGCCCTGTTATTTATCTTCTTCAAGGCAGATTCTGTGGTTTGCCTAAAAGTATTTAGATATTTTCCCTGCACTAGTATAACCACGTCGTCCGCGTTCGCTGTGGCACTTACCCCCTTTGACTTTAGTTCCTTTCAGACGTTGTCAATAAGCAGTACCCACAGAAGTGGCGATATAACTCCCCCTTGTGGGGTTCAGATAATGTTTCTTTTTACAAGCATATATCATGCCCAGTTTACGATGCCCTGTTGTGCCATTAAATTAAGTTCCAATCGCTGTTAATTCATAAGCTCGTGTGGCTTTGTTCTTCTCAGCGTTGTTTGTTACATTAAGCATAGGTTCTTCCTCAGGGCCGATATGCACCTGCAGCCGTTGATTATGCTATATCGCACTTTTTTGTATCACTTCAGCTAACATGTGAATCTGTATGTCATGATAAAGGTCTCTCTTTCCTACATACCAAGAGGCATTTACTATTCCACGAAGGACTTTGTTTTGGAACGTTTTAATTAATTCGACATTCAAATTTTTCATAAAACCCCATTGTTGGATTCCATACACAAACAGGCTTAAGTATTTGCTAATAGAGCATCGATTTATTTTGAACAACTCTGAATTATGTCCTAGTAGCAAGTACAGATTTCTATATCATTTCTAAATCATTTCGAGGAGAAATGGCTCCAAAAAGACGGCGCAACATGCCATACAGCGCGTGCAACCATGACTTTGTTGAGCCAAGCGTTTGGTGACCGAATCATTTCAAGAAATGGACCTGCGAGTTGGCCACCTTGTTCGTGTGATTTGACACCTTTGGACTATTTTTCGTGGAGGTACGTCAAATCTCTTGTCTATACTGATAAGCCAGCAACGATTGATCACTTAGAAGCCAACATTCGAAGCACTATTGACGAAATATAACCTGGTATGGTCGAAAAAGTGGGGCAAAATTGGACCGACAGGATGGCGTTCCTAAGGCGCAGTCGCGGAGGCCATATGCCAGAAATTATTTTTTAACATTAAATGCCATGAAATTTGTGAGCTAATAAAGCCAAAATTTGGTCATTCCATTAAATTTGTTGTGTTTTATTTTTAAAAAGCTGTATGCCTATAAAAAACACCCTGTAGGTTCTTTTAAAAATCAATTTTTTGTATTAAGTAATTAGAGGACCAAGTGTACCTCGGTTTGATGAAAGAAAAAAAAATATATAAAAATTATGCACCAAACGAAGAACCAATAAGCAAAACTGGATAACGGTTGAGCTAAGAATAGCATGTACCTACTGTAGGGAAAGGGATAGACTGTACATAAAGTTTAAAAATAACAGACACAACGAGTATTCCTCGCGAGGGATTTCAATAAATTTAGAAATGTGTTCAACAAAAAATTGTAGCACTGTACTATAAAAAAAAGTTTGAATCTGTTAAAAACAATCCAAGAGAGACGTGGAACATAGTAAATTCAATACTCGATACTTTAATGGCTGAAACTGAAGCAGGTGTGCAGCAAGAACCGGGCAGCAACACAATTTTGTATGTAAAATGACACATTGCTTTTTTTTTGTCGGGGTGTGTGAGACTTTCTGCACTGGAGCACTCAGACTCAATACTGGTCCATTGTACTACCAGGCAGACACACCACATTTTATTGTGGGAATTTACTCGTTTTTCTAAGAAAAAAACGAGAAGGCGCTTCAATGATAAGGAGCTTAGGTTTACAGCACTCACCATATCCGCACCAAATACCTGCCACCTGATACGAGCAAAAGCAGGACAATCACAGAGGAAATGTTCCGCAGTGTCGTCGCTTTCTCCACAGGCTTCGCAGTTGGTGGTGTCGCTTAGGCCTAGCACCTTAAGGTGTTTGGCAAAAGCGTAGTGGCCAGTAGTCTGTCTGCAGTCTTTTCTGTTGAGAGACAACAAGAATGCCGCGGATTTCCCACAGACGTCGGGGAGCATTTGCTTAGTCTGCCTGCACCCTGGAGAGTCATGCCAATTGCGATTGTGTTCATAGGAAACCCAACCGTCAATGGAAGCTCTGACCGAGGACGCAGGCAGACAGATCGCTGGTTCAGGTCCTGAGAAGTCCCCCTCTGAGCCTTGTCTAGCAAGTTCATCAGAGATCTCATTTCCCGTGATCCCGTTATGACCCGGGACCCAGACAAGTTTAAGTGAATTCAGCCTTCCGACCGAATTCAGAGATATCTTGCATTCACGTACTTTTTTTTTAGGTAGTTAAGGGTTTGAGTAAGGCCTTAAGCGCAGCCTGACTGTCGCTACAGACGCAGATACTTCGCCCCCTCCACCTACTCCTCGTAACATAGTCCATGGCCATTAGGATAGCATAAGTCTCTGTTTGGAAGACTGACGCATATTTGCCGAACGGAAAGAAAAGTCTAAAGTTATCGCTCTCCACGAAGACACCAGCACCAGATCCTTGATCGGTTTTGGAGCCATCCGTGAAGATTCGACTGCATTCCCTTCCAGGTTCAGAGTCCGGCCAGTGCCAGTCCTGGACGCGAGGAAAGTCTACCTCGTAGTTGCGCTTTAGCCGAAGTTCCGGTGTCATCGCATCAGACGGCATATCCATAAAACAGGAGTCGAAGGACAACAGTTGCGCAAGTTCATCAAAACTCCAGTGCGAGTTATACCAAAAGCCACCTCTTCTAAGACGTGAGATAGCATTGATTGTACAGCCCATGATGTAAACATCAAGGGGCGGAAGGTTCAATAGTGCATCTAGGCCGAAGCCAGGCGTGCTGGGGAAGGCCCCCGTGCAGCCGAGACATACCTGCCTTTGGAGTTTGGCAAAAGCAGCGGTGACGTATTTACGTGAAAGCTTATTCCACCAAACAACCGATGCGTATGCTATAAATGGTCTTATCATAGCCGTATAAATCCATAGGACTCTTTTCGGTGATAAGCCCCATGTATTGCCGAAAATGCCTTTGCACTGCCAGAAAACAGACAGCGCCTTGGCAGTCTTCAGCTCAACATGTTTGGACCAAAGAAGTTTGCTATCCAGGATGACTCCCAGATACTTTGCTTCATTGGAGAGTTGGATTGTGACGCCTTTTAGCACTGGCTGAGTCAATCCGACCAGCTTCCTCCTTCTCGTAAAGAGAACAACCTCAGTTTTATGAGGATTGACCGAGAGCCCATTCCTAGTGCACCATTCGTCGATCACGTCAAGGGCCGCCTGCGCCTTGGCGCATACAGTCGCTAGGCATGATCCAACAGAAAGTACGGCAACATCATCCGCGTACGCCTGAGCGTCAATATTAGAACTGTTGAGTGCGTTCAACAGAGAGTCGACCAGCATACACCACAGCAGTGGAGACAGGACGCCACCTTGCGGGCAGCCTCTGTTTACCCCCGCCATAACATAGCGGCCACAATCCGCATCCGCAACCAACGTTCTATTCATTAGCATTGCTTTAATCCACAACACCAATGGTTCGTCTACGCCATGTTGTCTGGCGGAGCTGCACATGCTATCGAAAGTCGCATTGTCAAAAGCACCCTCAATATCGATGAAAATGCCCATCGCGTATTCTTTTCTGTCAAGCGCGCCCTCAATTCTACCAACTAGATTTTGGAGCGCAGTCTCGCAGGATTTTCCGCGTTGATAGGCATGTTGCATCTGAGATAGTGGGTGCAATCACACATTGCTTACCGCTTGTTAATTCTTGCTAAAAGTTGCCTCTATTCCTTATCTTGCTGCACTGATTGTAGTAGAACAGCACAATTTGGTACAACTTTCCGTGTCGTGCTGTGAAATTCTATAGCAGTACTTAACATCTTAGTCTGTTTGGTCTTTCAGTTACATTTTGGTCGGGCAAAAAGCATACTGAATGATGGCAATTTGTTTCTGCACATTTTCATTTCTGCGTGCGTTCATGCCGCACATCTGTTTCAGGCATAAAGGTCTGGCGAATAGGTTTGGAAGAGAACTAACAGCCGATTTAATTGCGGGCCTATTAACTAAATCGAGATAGTTTAACACCATAGACGCGAAATAAGAAAAATAAAGTAAATTTAAATAACTTCGGGACTAGCCATTGGGCTAATCCCACCAACCGTTCTCAAATACATTAAAGTAGAATTTGCTAAATGAGTCTTATTCTCGTGATACAACGAGTATATTCACAGCTCAAGAGTGAGTGTGAATTGTTTTTTTGGTAAGAATTGGATAAAACCTGTTGCCGATGATCCCACAAAAGCTTATTGTTTGTTTTGCAAAATTCAAATGTATACAAAGGCTTGTGATTTGAAAAAACACCATTGCACATCAAAGCATAAGAAGCAAGCCGAAATAATTTCAAAAAACAAAGTTATCCAGGTCCCTAAAAAAGTTTAAAATTTTTCAGTTCATAGAGCAGAAGGTATGTTGGCCCTTTTTATAGCTGAGCATGAGCATACAGCGATTTCGCAAATAGACCACCTCAGTGAACTATGCAAGAAAGCTTTCAATGACTCAAAAGCCGCTCTCCTCAAAATTCACCGAACAAAGTGTACTATAATAATTAATGAAGGCTTAGCTCCCCATTTTATGGATTGAAATGTTACTGAGATAGTATAGTGTTATTATTGACGAATCCACGGATACCAGTATAAACAATTTTTTGGGAATACAGTAGTTCGGTATTTCAGTTCATCAAAAGGAGCAGTAGTTTCTTCGTTTTTGGCACTAGAATTACTAGAAAGTAGCGATGCAACAGGCATTGTTTCTGCTTTGATAAATTGTTTAAATTTTCATAAAATACCTGTGGAAAATATGGTAGGAATCGGGACTGATAATGCATCCGTAATGACAGGAGAAAAAAAAGTGTATTTACAACTCTTAAAAAAGATCACAATTTGCTTAACTTGGTTTTAATCAGATATATGTGCCATTCGCTGCAGTTGGCAGTAAGTCGTTCTTCTGAAAGCACCTTGCCAAAAAAACTTGAATTTCTTTTAAGAGAGTTTTCGCATTCACCAAAACGTCAGGAGGAGTATAGTCAAATCTATAAATTGATTAATTGTGGGGAAACGCCTTTGAAAATTTTGAAAGTATGTGACACCCGTTGGTTATCTATAAGTATCTATAAGTAAGAATTTTGAGGCAGTGGGAGGAATTAAAACTTCATTTTGGTGTGACAAAAAGTAAATGCTATACCGCTGACCAATTATATTCAATGTATAGCTATGAAAGCAACCGTCTTTACTTTGTTTTCTTAAGAAGTACCTTAAGTACAATTCAAACAGCAATTAAAATTTTTGAAGGTGAAAATTGTGATCCATTTGATTTTTTAAATTCTCTAATTTTGCTACTGCTTCACTATGTAGCGGTATTATTATTCCCGAAATTATTAAAACTGAGAAAGACGATTTAACTTGTGAAATTGAAAGTAACTTGATGACAAATCCGTATCTGGGCTAGGTTTTTGAATCTAAAATAACAGAATCTAAATTAGGAAGCGACGCAATAAGTACTATAAGAACCAATTGTATTAGTTTCATAATAAAATTAATAAAAGAGCTACAAAAAAGAGTTCCAAGCAATTACATTGCTTTAGAAAAAATGCGATTGCTATCGGTTCAAAATGCCTTAAAGCCTTTAAATGACCGATGCATTGTTGATTTGGCTAAAAGTTTAGGTTTTCCCGATGAAGACATAGAAAAAATTTTAAGGCAATGGGAAAATATTAACTTCGTGCATTGGAAAAAGCTTCATGATAGCGTAAAATTTTGGGGAGAAGTTTCGAAAAACAGAGATGCAGCGGGTGGCAATTCATTTCAGGAACTATTTGAACTTGCCCGAACTGTTATGTCACTTCCCCATTCCAATGCAGAAGTAAAGCGCATCTTCAGCATGATGAATCTCGTCAAAAACAAGCTCAGAAACAAATTATCAACC
This sequence comes from Portevinia maculata, assembly GCA_949715645.1. NCBI lineage: Eukaryota > Metazoa > Arthropoda > Insecta > Diptera > Syrphidae > Portevinia > Portevinia maculata. The sequence continues at coordinate 190,917,267 of OX454527.1, read as the reverse complement.
AAAACTGTTAATTCTATAATGCTTATATGAAATCAACTTAAAATACTAAACAAAAAAAGATTTAATTATGAATTACCAGACATTTTACTAAAGAAACATGTTTTTAAAAATACTGTGGAAGTTGTCCAAGCCAATGAAATCGAAGAAATCGATGATGAAATTTTGAACTGTCTTTGTGATTCGGATGAAATTCTGCTTAGGGTAGTGGCACCAGTATCCGAACACAAAACGCCGCCGATTCGAAAAAAAACGCTGTCAAAATGTATGTTTGGGAGAAAAAATATTAAAATAAATTCAATATGATAGATGAAACTTTATTTTTTCACAACGAAATAAACTTGTGCCGATGAATACAAGCATTTAAGAGAAAAAAAATAAAAACTGAAAGATGATACTTTTTGCCAGTAGTCGAACATAATGTTTCCTTATTCCGAACATCTAGTTTCCTGGTTTTCGAACACAAGTATTTGAGACAATATCTGAAGTTTTTCTTAAACAAATTTATTTTAACATTAATTTAAAACATATTGACGGGCTACAGTAGGTACGCTTGGGCGAACTGTTGGATACCCTATTCTTATTCCTATCAAAAACCTAGAGCTTCTACATTATAAATTTCAGCTCCCTAGCTCAGACTTTGGTTTTTCAAAAAAAGTTTTTAGTAAATTGTGGGCGTGTCAGTTGTTTGGATTTTGAAAATATTTACACATGACCATAAAGGTCCCCTTCGACTTTTCAATAAAAAAAATTGTATTTTGTTGTGGGCGTGTCAGTGGACGGATTTTAGAAATGTTATCTCCCGAGCAGTTTTAGGAGTCAAAGATCATATATAAAAAATTTCAGCTTTCTAGCTCAAAATCCAATTTTTTCGAAAAATTTGTTTTTTTTTAAGTTTGTGGGCGTGTCTGTGGGCGGATTTCAAAAATTCTTAAACCTGATTATTTCGGGACGATAGAGAGTATATGGTTAAAATTTCAGCTCTCTAGGTCCAGTTTGAAGGCCTAACTTTTGCCGACGGACGGACGGACATGGCTAGATCGACATTACTATCGATGCTGATCATAAATATAGTAACTTTTAGGGGTCTACGGGCAATATTAAGGTATGTTACAAACTATAAGTCAAAATAAATATACCAAAAAAAAAGTAACAATTCAGTCTTTGACGTTATTTTAAAGAAAAAAATTATTAAAAGAAAATGTTTTTATAAAAGATTATGTTAGATATTGTTTAGAATATGATTCAAACATAAACATTAAGGAACTTTATTATAAAAAAAACATGTTTTAAAAAGAAAGTAAATAAACAAAATAATTCTTTAAAAACAAAGGCATAAAAGTTTCAAAAGGACAAAAACATTAAATAAAATTTTGTAAAAAGATACAAAATTCACATTAATTCAAAATTTAAGAGCAAAAATTGCACAAGAACTCTAAGTTTAGAGCTTCATCTAAGGATTTTGTACAAAGTTTGGTGCAACCTAAGTGATTCCACCGACTACATGCATCACATCCAATGTTTTTCAATTGATCATCTGCGTCAGTACGTTATTTTCTGGAAGAATTTCGAGCCCCTTTCGAATTGACTCCTCTGTTACTATTGCTCTTGCCTTACATACGGTCTCTGAAGCTTTCACAGATAGCTCCTTGTGATGCTTTAAGAAGCCATAATACCACTTTTTTCTAGGCCTTCCATTTTTAAAAGGAGTTTTCCTTTTTTCATCTTGAACAATTTTTTGAACCACGTCCAGGAGCTCATTGGGTTTTTGCGGGAAACCACATTTTGTTATATTCACAAGCCACTCCACAACCATATTTTCTTCACGATCTGTAAGAACAGTCAGGATCTTTCCTTGTTACCTCGTCTTGCACTTTTTCTCCAAACTCTCTACTTGCTTTTCTTATACCCATAGCATTGGTTCTTATTGCCCTCAATGCAACTGCCAGGGAAGAGTTATCGTATTTTTTGAGAGAGCGTTTTAACTATCTACCTAATACGAGTAATGTATCAATATGTAAGATAACGTGTATAATCTGGAAGAAGTTTTAATATGTTCGGACATAGGATACAAGAATCGCTGTAGTTTCCTTTACCCGAACACTAAAGAATATGGTGTTCGCTTACTGGAGAATTCATTCATTGGGCCATTTTTCATATTAAATACAAAAGAAAATTTATTTTTCCCCAATAATTACTCTCAAAATGCTAAAAAATATAAATCACGCTGTTGCCTAATACCGAACACTAGTTTATTTATTTATTTATTTTTCATCAATGGATAATAATGATCTGCTGATTACATAAATACAACGTTATGACTTAATCATTACATAATTCAAGAACTATTTTTTTAAAACGATATCTTGTCATGCAAATGTCAACTTCATTGCAAACTGAGTTAAATAGTTTCAAAGAGCGAGTAATAGGTTCATTCACACCATAATTAGTTCTATGTAAAGGAACATGAAACAGCTCAGTACGATTCCTCAAACTCCTTTCAGGAACATAAAGGGACAAGAGAGAAAGCAAATCACCAGAATTTATTCTGTTGTCAAAAATATCTTTAACAAAAAGAATGCATTGAGTATGCCTACGGCATTCAAGTTTCTTTAAGTCAATGAGAGCACATCTAGAAGGATAATCGGGCAAATCTCCAGACCAGTTAAATTTTCTTAAAGCAAAACGCGTGAATCTTTTTTGTATCCTTTCTATTCTTAAGTTACGGTTTTCATAAAACGGAGACCAAACTACGCAACAATATTCTAAAATAGGCAAAACCAAGGCCATAAATAATGTCTTAAGTGTGTACACATCCTTGAATACAGATGAAGTTCTCTTTAAGAAACCTAGCATGGAATTACCTTTTGCAACCACAAAGTCAATGTGATATCTAAAATCGAGTTTCATGTCAAAAAAGACACCAAGGTCTTTGACTACCTCAACTCGCAGTACGTTCTCATCATGGAATTTATAATTGAATTTAATCAAGGAAGGTGACCTCGAAGCACTAAATATTTTACATTTTGTAAAGTTCAATTGGAGGTGATTATACTTACACCAATTCAGAAAAAGTTCAATATCCAGTTGCAGATGCAAACAATCCGACTGAGAGGAAATATCTAGATAGATTTTCATGTCATCCGCGTACATCAAACATGGAGAATGTTTAAGCCTGACTGGTAGGTCATTTATAAAAATAATAAAAAGGAGCGGACCCAGATGACTCCCTTGTGGTAGCCCCGATAACACATCAATAGGTTTTGAGAAGTATCCATCAATGTGAACCACTTGGCTTCTGCTAGATAGATAAGAACTCAACCATTTGATGAAGCTGGTATTAAAACCTAACATTCTTAATTTTTGCAGAAGTAGGCCATGGTGAACGCGGTCAAAAGCTTTTACAAAATCTGTATATAAAACATCTATTTGTCTGCCTTGTTCCATTTTCTTAATACAAAAGTTTGTAAAAATACTTAGGTTCGTACTGCTTGACCGACCCTTAATAAAACCATGTTGTCTGGGAGACAAATGATTTTTTATTGCAAAATAAAGCTGTTCGGTGACCATTTTCTCAAAAAGTTTAGGTATAGCGGACAACTTGGAAATTGGTCTATAATTTTTTACCAAATGTTTGAGGCCACTCTTATAAATTGGATCAATGAAGGATATTTTCCATTCGTCAACAAAATTACCAGACACCATCGATTTATTAAATAAAAGGGCCAAAACAGAGCAGAGTGAAGAAGAACAATTCTTTAAAAATATAGGCGGAACGGAATCATACCCAGCTTTTTTAGAGACATCCAACTCATTCAAACCCCTAAGAACATCATTCTCAGAAAACTGAGTTAGAGAAAAATCTGTTATTTGAGAAAATTCAGAGTATAGTATACCAATATCTGGAATAACATCATTATTGTATGAAGTCTGAAAAAAATTTGCAAAAAGATTACACGAAGATTGCAAATCATTAGACTTATTATCCTCACACTCCATACATTGCGGAAATAACGAGTTTTTTCGTTTAGAATTAACAAATACCCAAAAGGATTTGCTATTTTTTTTTATATTAGCTTCTGTAGAGCTAATATATTGCATATATAGAAAGTTACTGAGAAATGCGAATTCTTTTCTTAATCGAAGGAAATTTACGCGATCTTCTAACCTCTTAGTTAACTTGGAACGCTTGAAAGCCTTTATTTTTAGCATTCTCTAAGTTCTTAAGTCTTTTGTTGAACCACGGTAATTTAAAGGACTTTTTTTTAATGAGAGTAGGTACGAAAAGTTCAATACCTTCGAACAATACTTTCTTAAAGAGTTCATACATAACTTCTAGTGATTTGCCCCCTAGTAACTCCTTCCAATTTATATTATTAAAAAAATTATTCAGTGCAATGAAATTGGCTTTTTCAAAGTTAAAAATTTTTCTATTCATTAGCCGAGTTGATGCAAAATTATAGTATTCAAAGGACAAACACAAAGCTTTATGATGAATAGAATTTCTTACAAACGGGAAATCCGCCACTTCTAAATAATATTTGAAATCGCTACTAATATAAATTAAATCTAATATCCTATTTAGATCGTTTCTTACAAAATTAATTTGATGCAAGTCAAACGAGGAGAATGAATCAATGACTAACGTTTCTATGTCTTTATTAACATTAAAAGGAACCAGAATTTTGTCATCTTCTAGATAACACCAAGAAATATCACCAATGTTAAAATCGCCTAAAATAAGAGGAAACTGGTTACTCGTTAATTCATTCACCAAAGAATTAATATTAGAGACATGATTTGAATATATTTCGATTGAACTTCTAGGACGAATATAACTAGCAATAAAAAATAAATCCATTGAAAGAGAAGAACATTTGGAGCTTACGCAGACACAAAGTTGCTCGAGTTCCACTGAGTCGTTCGCCAGGCTGCATTGTTTACTATTTAAATTTGATTTAACTGCAATCATGACTCCACCACCAAAATCCATTCCAGATAAAATTGATCTATCCTTACGGTACACAGAAAAAGAGGAGTCGAAAAATTCACATGAAGATATATTTGAGTTGAGCCAAGTTTCAACTATAACGATGACATCGTACTCATTTTGAGAAGAGGATAAAAAAAATTCATTTGTTTTGGTCCGAAGACCGCCAGCATTTTGAAAGTAAACTCTCAAATTCGAACTACTAGTGTTCGGGAAAGGAAACTCATAGCATTTAGTTTCCTCTCATTAACAAACTAAACAAATTTTGGACTAATCAGTGCAAATTATAATAACTAGTTTTTTTTCTGAAGCGCTAAGTCGTCTGCACATGCGAGAACCTTGCAACGAACGGACGACCGTTTGAATAAGAAATAGACATCGCGTACATGTATGGAGAAAAGCATACAGATTCATTTTCTTCCGTTTTTTTACTCAGAGCAAGAAAATTAACGTTATTTTAACGATTTTCAGTAAAAGTGTTCGACTACTGGAACTGTTCGGAAATAGGTGCCATTACCTATGTATTTGATATTTAATGTACCTATAAAGGTTTAGGTACGCCTAACTATTTATGTATTTTGTATTTTGTTGTACCTATAAAGACTTATGTTAATTATGAGTCTGAATTCCTTTCATTTTAATTTCCTTTATTTTATTATCATAAAAATAAAAGTGATTTAAAGAAAAACCGTTTTTTGTTAATAGTACTATGTACAATTATTTTTTCTGGCGACTTCTAGCGACTTTTCGTCTTCAGAATCAATCTTGGCGAATCTAGCGACTTCTGGAGGTCGTCCTATCGACTTTTAATTTGATCTTGCGGCAACACTGCACACTACTAGCTTCACTAGTGTGATGTGCCGTGACTCAAGGCAGGCACACGAAGTACGATAAACCATTACGTAACAACGTATCGCAACGGATTCGAGAAAGTGTCAAGTGGCATTCGATCGGTATCGACAGTTATTCATGCTACCTAGAGGTTCATTCGAGTTCATGTGTTTGTTATTAGTTACACTTTGATCATCGCTCTCAACTATAGCCGTGTTTCTTTGCACGCGGATATAGGCATGGCATTAAAAAACGACCATCGTCGCTTAAGAATTCATTAAAAAAAACTTGGCAGCACACATGCACCTATGACGTTTGTTAGTGACACAGCTGGAAGTTGAGTTAAGAAATTTTGTATTGAAAATCGTGAAATTCAAAAATATTAATTTCCGACAGTTGAAATTAATGCCAAACATATTCTAAAATTCTAAATTCTAAAATTAATTCACATTGACAGATTTACTAAATTTTGAAAAAAAAAAATAATAATAAAATCACGAACAAAATATTCAGCGGGATGTGCCAGTGGTCGGCGGGATGTCAAACTTTGACATTTCCTGAACATTTCATCGCAACGATTCATCAGAAACGAAGAAAATGGGTTTTGGAGTCACTGTTTATCCCCGCTAAAGGACTTAGCGGCGATGGCTATCCTCGCTAAAGTTAGCGTATATAGGATAAGTTGTTGTTGTATTTTACATGCAAATTTCAAATTATCCCTATATCCGCGTGCAAAGAAACACGACTTATATGGAACAAAGGGATCGAATTAACATATTATGATTTGGACATGCTTATATGGCATAGGGCCACTTAGGTTTACACCCACCATATTGCGATCCTGCCATCTTCGCAGTAAAAACTAGCGAAGAAGTGAGAGACCAATGACGTACAATGAGGAAAAGCTGGAACAGTTGTTTGCAGACTTAAACGAACAAAACCTTAAGGATGCGTAAGCAAGGAGGAACTCAAAATCAGCGGGACCAAGGGCTCTGACTACAGAGCAATATCGCAGGCTACAAGAATTTCAGAAACAACAGCAACAAGCTGTAAAAAACCACGGGAAGAACCAAAAAGAAGAAAAAGAGGTGGAAAGAAAGTGCGACAACGGCAGCAGCGAGCGGAGCTGCACAGAATAATAGGCATTACAATCGACAAGAAGCAAAACAGGGAGCTGATAAATCAGCTTAAAAAACAAACAACATTTTTCAAAAAACTATAAGCAAACAGCAGAATCAAACGGCAACATGGGACAAAGCCAAACTAAAGACGAAGTAATAAACAACAATTTAAACAGTACCAGCATGGTGGGAAGCAACGGTCAAAACTACATTATTATTGCATTGTTAGCGATTATAATAATTTTTAAAGTAAATAGTTATTATAAAAAGCATGTAAGGGAGCAGATTATTAGAGGTAGGGTAAACCATTCTTAAAAATAAAAATGAATAAATCAAAAATGTTTAATCCAGAATTGAAAATTTTAAACCACTATTAGAAATATTGGGTAACCTCAAGAAAAATCCAAACAGAAAACACACAGACAGAACCAAGAAATGACGAGATTCGACATATTAACAGCTGTAAAGCTGGTTCAGGAATTTGATGAAAACGAAAAGAAGTTATCCAACCTCCTAGGTTTGATCGAAGTATACAGTGACAGACTGACTAACGATGCAGAAAAGAAACAACTAGTAAACTTCATCCTAACCACCAAATTAACAGACAAAGTAAAACACAAACTGCTATCAGAAACAAAACCTTTCATTTATGATTTCCACCTACAATCGGGGAAAAGAAAAACATTGCGGGCCTATAGATCCAACAATAACGAGTCTTATACAAGGTGGCGCAAAAGTAATCCTCCTATCAGAAAATGCTATAAATTTTGCGATTGGCCCCTAATGTCAGTTCTGTTTTGACATGTGTGTAGTAAACACATGCGAAATACACGTTAATAAACAATGTTACGGTACACTGCTCCAGAACGCGGAATATTGGTGACTATTTATTTGGGCAATAATCGGTCGGTGACCAAAAAACATCGGAAGGTTATTTTTGCGCCACCTTGTATATATGAGCCTGGAACAAGCGTCGTTCGAACAATACTAAAAATGTCCAAAGTTGCCTCATAAATAAAAGTTGAAAAAATTACCAAATCACAAACTATAGGCCGATCTCAATACTCACAGCAGTGGATAAGGTAAAGGTACTAGCGGAGGTCTTGATTAGAACACTCCATAGTTGCCTAGAGAATTGTAAAATCTTTAAAGAAACCAGTTTGGTTTTCAAAAGAAAAACAAAAGTGTTAATCGGCTTCTTAGAGATTTCGCCAATAGAATCACAGTGTAATTGTCCTGTTTATTGATTTTAAGAAAGCTTCTGACACTCTGAGTCACTCACATATTCTCAAGCAACTAGGACAAATTGAAGTACGAGGTAACGTGTAAGAGGTCTGGAACGGAACCAGGAAAAATTGGAGTACGAGGTAACGTTCTAGTATGGTACCCAAGCTATCTGCAAAATAGGAGCATTGTTGCTAACAAGAAATCATCAAATATTGCGTTCCGCAGGGATCGAAATCGGGTCCGCTTATTTTTATAATCTATACAAACGGTCTACTAGGGGTCTGAAAAGAAGCACGGGATATGCATATGCAGATGGCAATGCCATTGTCGTTAGCCACAGAAAGGTGGAAGTTGCAGCCGAGATGATGCAAAAGAGTTTACCGCAGTCACAGCCTCGTGTCAAGACCACGCGTTGGTGATTAATGTGAAAAAAAACAACAAAAGGCAATTAAGCATTAAGAGACGGCGATAATTGCTCAAGATGTATAAAAAACGTATCGACGTTCAAGTATCTTGGAGTTACAACCTAAAGTGGACCTTTCATATCCAGTGGCTGATAAAACTACGGCATATGCAGCGTATGGGGCAATCTTTCTTTGGACTTGTGGAGTCACATTTGCGATTTAGAGTTCTAGCGTGGGGAAAGGCCCCGCAAATGCAACAGCTTCACATGCTACATAAACTGCAAAAAATAATCTAGAGAGTGGGACAACAAGGCATGAATATAAACACCAACGAAATGCTAAACATATTACAGCTTTACAAACTTGAAGTAATTGCCAACTTTTGTAATGAGAGTATCTATCAAGATCCAACACAACAAAACTCCAACACAAGAAGACGAGAGGAGGGTCTATATCTATACCAAATGAGTATTGTCGAAGGAACTACGAGGTCTCAATTCTAAATGTGCTTAATGAGCTGCCAGCCGTTAAAAAAAGTGAAACATTTTTTTTCTTTTTTTTTTAAATTCTGGCTCGCCAAGGCGATTAAATATGGGGCACTTCGACTAAAAAGGTTTTTTTTCGGTGTGGGTCAGAAAAAATGTAGACTAGTAGAGTTTCCACTTTCCGTGTAAAGCGGACAATTCTACTAGTAGAAGAATTCTTTATATCCTCGGGGCACATTTGTTCCCTGAAAAAGATCTTCTTTCTAATTCCGTTTAGGGCCGGACATTCACATAAAATGTGTTCAGCTGACTCGTCCTCTTCAAGACAGAGTCGGCACTCAGGAGAGTCTACTATTTTCATTTTGTGTAGATGATATCTTAAACCATGGTGGCCAGTAAGGTAACCTACTAAGTTTTTGATATCATGCCTGCTTAGGTTTAGGCATTTGCTGACATTTTTATTGAAAGGCCGAACGGCTTGTTTGGTCTGTCTTAAACCTGGGATGCTTTCCCAAAGATGGATACATTTTTTGTATTCCCAGCTTTTTATTGCTGCCGTTGCTGCTGATCTAGGAGTGCAGCAGAAGGGTTCGGGACCTATGAAGGGTGTTTCCCAACCTTTTCTGGCCAGTTCGTCGGCCTTTTCGTTACCTTCCACCCCGACATGACCCGGAGCCCACCATAGCTTGGTCTTGTTACTTGTTCCGAGTGCCTGTAGGGTGTTGAAGCAGTACACGACTGATTTGGAGTCAATCGTATGCGAGCTAAGGGCGTTTATAGCTGCTTGACTATCCGTGAATATATGGATGGTTGCACCTTTTATACCAGATAGATTTATGTGGCTAGCGCATTCTTGAATGGCGTGGAGCTCTGCTTGAAATACGCTGGGACTTTTCCCCATGGGTATCGTAAAGCATTTGTTTGGTCCGTATATTCCCGCTCCTACCCCCGCTTCCATTTTAGAACTATCAGTATACCACTTTATACCGTTGTGGCTGTTAGGTGGGTTATTACTAGCCCATGCTTCTCTCTTGGGGATCTCCGTGGAGAATCGCTTGTTGAAGCATAGTGTTTTATGAATGCGGTCTGTGACCGCGCAGTTCATGTTGAGTTCTGGCAGTTCATCAAGAAGGGTCTTAAGTTCCGAATGATCGTTAAGACTTATCTCGTTTAACTGTATTTGACTTATTGCACTGCGGATCGCCACTTTTTGAATGTATATGTGGAGAGGTGTTAGTCCTGTTATTGCCTCTATGGCAGCCGTTGGACAGGTTCGCATGGCTCCGGAGATACCAAGGCACGCAAGCCGTTGTACCTTTTTGAGCTTCTCTATTGCGACCTTTTGTGTGGATTTTGTCCACCATACAATGGAGGCGTATGTTATAATGGGTCTTATCATCACTGTGTAGATCCAGTGGACAATCTTTGGAGAGATTCCCCAGGTTCTGCCATATGTGCGTCGACAGGCCCGTAAAGGTCTGTTAGCTTTAGTGATTTTGTTGTTGATGTGAGAGTTCCAGTTTAGTCTTTTGTCCAGGATTACTCCAAGATATTTGACTTCGTCGGAATACTCAATGGTCGTGCCATTTAGTGAAATCTGAGCTAAGCTGAGATTTCTTCTTTTTGTGAAAGGAACTATGATAGCTTTACTGGGGTTTATGGAGAGATTTTCCTTGACGCACCAGTCTATAGCTATCTTAAGGGCGTTTTGCATACGTGAAGTAACTACGTTTGATTCTTTGCCCCTTATGTTATATATTATATTATGTCGTAGCCTAAATTACTTAATTTTTGAAGTAGGTCATCTATGACCAAAGACCACAGGAGGGGTGATAAAACTCCTCCTTGTGGACAGCCTTTTATAACTGAAACTGATACTGAAGTCTGTCCTGACGAAGCAGTGATTTTCCGACTTTCGAGCATCGCTTTTATCCAGTTTATGGTGGGAAAGTCTATCTTTCGGTGAATTAAAGCATTTGATATTGAATCATAACCGGTGTTATCAAAAGCACCCTCTATGTCAAGAAAAGCGCATAGTGCAATTTCTTTGCAACGGTAGGCGTTGTTTATGTGATTTGTTAGTTTTAACAGGGCGCCTTCCGTTGATTTGCCTTTTTGATACGCATATTGACAGGGGTGTAGAGGCATGCTAAAAGTTACGCATTCTCTGATACGAACGTCAATTATTCTTTCCATTGTTTTCAGGAAAAACGATGTCAAGCTTATGGGACGATAGGATTTAGGTAGTTCACTAGGTTTGTTACCTGGTTTGGGGATAAATACTACATTGACCTCCCGCCAAGTGCGTGGTATGTAGCCCCAGTTGAAACTGAACCTAAATAAGGCAATCATGTTAGGTAGGAAGAATTCCATACCCTTTTGAATGAGGGCTGGAAAAATTCCGTCATTTCCTGGTGCCTTGAATGGTTTAAATGAGTTTATGGCCCATTTTACCTTATCTGGACTAAATAATTTACCAGATAAACTATTATTTCTGCTGAGGTTAGTTGGATATGAAACCTCAGTAGTGTGATCAGTTGTGTGATCGACAATTAGGGAACCAGGGAAGTGAACTTGCAGCAAGGTTGTGGGAGTTTCTTCCCGGTCGCTTGTGATTGTTCCATCAGGTTTGATGAGCAATCCCATGCAGTTTGAAGGATCTGTTGAAAGTGCTCTCTGGAGCCGCGCCACTGCTGGGAGTTTTTCCAGCTTTTCGCAGTTTGCGCGCCATGAGGCCCTTTTAGATCTTCGCTACTCTTGGTTGTATTTGGTTAACAGGGATCGATATTGATCCCATACGCCGGTGCGTTTCGATTTATTGAATTGTTTTCTCACCTTCTTGCGGATAGTTCCCAGGTTTTCATTCCACCATGGTACGCTTCTTTTTACCACGGTGCGCTTTACCTTACCACTATTCCTAAAGGATGAGATAATGATGTCGTTAAGCTGACATTGTGCAGCGTCCGCATCACTCGGTGTTAGTGGTGAATCTGGTAGCAGATCAGTTCTGATTGCCAGATTTTCACTATAGGTTCTCCAGTTAGTTAATTTATTATTGTATTTGACCGGCGCGCACTCGGTGTTGCATCGCAGCCTGAACATAATATGCATATGATCAGACAGAGAAGCTTCATCAGACAGACGAGAGAGTAAGGTCTAAAACTTCTTCTCGTATACTGTTCCTAAAAGTGGGCTTATCTCCCTTATTTAGAATAACTAGGTCTTTACTATATAGGTAATCTAAAAGTAACTCACCTCTTTTGTTTGTGTCTCGGCTGCCCCAAATCTGGTGATGTGCATTCGCGTCGCAGCCGATAACAAGATGTACTTGCTGAGTTTGGCAGTACTGGACAAGTTCCTGTACTGGTGTAGGTGGTACCTTCTCTATGACCCCAGCAAAATACGCCGATGCGCATACGAACTTGTGTATCACATGGCCATTGTTGCGTTCAATTAAAATGGCCACCAGGTCCCTAGTATTGAAACCTGGAATGAGAGAGAATTTTATATCTTTCGCAATGGAAAGAGCTGCCCTAGGTCTGAAATTACCTTTGACAAAAATTAGCTCTCTATTTCTGCTGTTAAGATCAAAGATCTTACCTGTAGTTGCCCATGGTTCCTGGATTAAACCAAGAGCGACGTTCCTTTCGGCACATCTTTGGCTATAGGTGTCCGATGCACCCATAGCGCAGTGCAGGTTTGCCTGCAGCACAGTTAGAGACGTCATTTCTTCTTCACGTACTCGGGATTACGCACTCTATGAGGTTTGTTATCACCCCTGCGTCGTACGTAACCCTGTTGAGAGAGACCACTTTGTCTCCCCCTTGGACTTCTGGTATTCTGTCCATCTTTCCCGCTTGTGTGTGCCTGTTCGGCAGCCAGTTTTGGCCTAAAGCGGTTACGGTGCGCGTTTGTGCTGTCCGTTTTCTTAGCCTTTGCTTTAGCATCCAGCACCACAGTTGTTTTAGCAACTGAGTTACCCGTGGCAGCACTAATGCCAGCCACTGGTGGTGTGGCGCTACTGTTGGAGCTTGTGGATGGCTTTTCTGAAGCATCAGTGGCAGTACTAATACCAGCCCCTGGTGTTGTAGCCTTTTGTTGGTTGTCTCGTGACGCCTGATTCGTCGATTTGTCCGCGCTCTTGAGAATTATTTTGATCTGTCCAAACCTGAACGAGACCATCCCCTTTAGCTCAACAAGTCGCTTCATCATGCTTTCGTTTACAGCAAGGACCATATGGGCGACATCTCTGTCGTCAGATCTTTGCAGAACTCTCCACGTTCTGGTGTTGAGTTCTTTATTCTGGCCATCTAGAATTGCCATTATTCTTTCATTCGGTACTCCGGTACTATGTGGGAAGAAGGCTCTGACGATATGTGGTTTCGGGAAAAGTTCTTCCCCCACAAGCGTCACTTCCATCCCGCATTTCTCTTTGAGCTTCGCGAAGTTTGTGCTCATCCACTCTGCAGTGGTAGCATCCGCACATACTATCATTAGCCATCCGGCTTTGAAAGTTGTACCGCGGAAGGCTGGTTTGGTCCCCTCATCACGTTGTTCGATGGTGATGTCCATAATCCTCTCCTGAATCTGAGCCATTTGCTCATTACTGAGAGGATTGCGATAAAGATCGACAGGTACTACACCCAGTTACAAAGCACGCTATATCTCTATATGAGACTTTGTCGACGGCTGTATTTCCTGTGCGTGCTCGTTTCGCTTCGGATTGGGGCGGCGTATTGTCCTCGGATCTTGTACGCTTCACCTCGGAGCCTAGGTCGACCTCTGTCGACAGAGCAAGTATTCTGGCCTGCTCTACGTTTTTTCCCTTTTTCAGCGCGCGCTTAAAACGGCGCTGTTCGGATGGTGTGAATTTGACGCGCTTAGACTCAGTCTGTGCAGTTATGCCAGAGGTCTCCGGCGCGCCTGTATTCATGGGATGCACTTCATCCGAGAGTATGCTAACATTGCATAGCGTACTGGATTCAGAGATATCGTCACTAAGAAGAGACAAGTTCTCTTCTAAGCTCATCATCTCCGAATCCGTGGTTTGTGACCCTTCCCGATTGGCAGGTGTCACGTCATTTACGACAGGGTGTTGTAAAACATCCCCAGTTGGTAAAGCAGGGTGTTCTGAAACATCCCTAGTTGATGATGCAGTTGTAGAGGCATCATTCTCTATGAAATGTGAAGTGAAACATATAACTACATATGCTTCTTGTCCTTGGAGCTTAATAGCAGCCAGTCAAACAAAAATTAAACTTTGCCGAAGGATGACTGGAAGGCCGTCAGGGCCGGGTAATTCAAGGACATGCACGAATGTTGCCAACCGTTTCCTTTCCAGTGCTCTTCTCTGGTGGCTGTATATTCTTGTTGCTGCCTGGTGCTCGACGTATAGTTCCGATACTGTCCGGTAAGAATTCCAGATCCGGAAAGCTCATCTGCACTATACCACTGTCATTTGCCTTTTGTATTTTTCTTGCCTTAGCATATCAGATAAACAGAGAGATCGACCTTTGCGGCACCCTTCCGAATACCATTTGTTTTTAATACGTGCGCTTAATTAGAACTAGAAGTTCCAAGATCCGAGGAAGACTGCACGTCAACGAACCTATTTTAAGAAAAATGGAGCGCGACCACCTCAGTTGGCACTGTTATGTTCAAAGGAGAGATATCAATCAATGTTCCTATACAACCACGAAAGTGGGGAAGGCGTAAAAACTCCTGGGATTGCACAAATGCAATAACACCAGCATTTGGTTGACTCCAGTGACGAAGTGATTCGAATTCGTTAGGCCTGCCGATATTTTTTGAGGTCAAATCGGCAAGCCCCATGGGAGGGTTATGATTACTTTGGTCCAGATCTCGCCGTAAAAGAAAAGAAGAAGAACTTAGGCTTAATAGCTTTTTCCTATCTATAGCGGCAGCTCTCCTTTAGGCCTACCTGTATCTCAAAGATAGTGGGAATGTGCCTCCTAGCCTGGAGAACAATTTTTGCCTTTTCTAATAATGGTAGGTAGAGTCTGAGATCTTGCATTGTATCTGCATAACTTATTTCAGGCGTCTTTGTTGGTCCTCCATTCTAAGGAATTTATCATATGAAATATTTCATAGGTCCATTCCTAGGATTGCGCCTTGTGCAGCACCAGACGAAATTTCCTTTCTCTTGGGTGCTTCCGAGATGCCACTAATTAGGATCGATGCTTTGTTTGAAAGAATAAGTCATTGCGGATTCCAGATCGCTTGGTCTAGAAAGCAAGAAACAGCGTCCACGGAGTGTATCAGACAAAGACTCTCCATACGAGTCAGGCGCCTGTGAAGTCAAGACTTACATCTAGGTTTGTCAACAAGACTACTTCACTGTGACTGGTGGGTAGTATGCAGGGCGACATGGAAGTTTCTCACCACTTCCTCTGCTACTCATGCTGCTGAGTGTCCTTTTCTTAGTCCGTGTAAGTCGTATGCTTAAGGCTGCTGAAATTCCTGAAGTGACCATTCTCATCAGCAGTTTATCCGCAGTCTAAAGCAAACATAGGCACCTGTACGCTGATTGTGTATCTGAACCTAAACTCCTTCCTGTTCATGTTACTGAGTAGTTGAGGGAAGGCTTTGACTATAACTCTCAAGACTTCGGCAGGTACGCTTGACTCCATCTAATCCAGCGGCCTTCTAGTTTTTTATTTAGCTATCAAGTTCTTTTTCGCTGGAGAATGGAACTTATTGTTCTTCTTGACAATTTTTCTTATTTTTGTCGCACTCAGCGGATCGCCCGAATGCACCCAAGCTACCTAGTAGCCCAATTCCCAACTTCCCTATGAACCTCGTGCCGGGGGTATTTTCATTGTTCTTTTTGATTGTTCTTTCCTGGTCTCTTCATAATTTCATTACAGGTTCTTTTGGATCTGTATCGCTTCATCTGCCTCTGACTTAAAGCTTCGTCTCAAAGCTTCGGAGTAAAGACGACTGGATACTACGAAAGCAAATTTGATTTCTTCCTGGAGATTTTTAATCGTCCAAGAGTGGTTCTCACCAATAAGGTTCAATTCCAGCTTCTAAGAGCCTTCAATAGAGGCTTTGCAATAAAGCCAACAAATTATATCAGCCCTATATGAACAGCATCTGCAAGCCAAACCAGGTATACAACCTCCGTTGAAGCTTCCGAAAGGGTCTCAATCTAAGCTAAGCCATGCACAGATTTCACGGAAATTAATGGGTGGTAATGTATGCACAGACTACATTAGGTTAGGTGGCTGTCGGTAGAAGCCGACACACTTAGACCAAGTTAGTTCCATTGTGATACCAGGTATGTATTATCTACCTCAACTCGTAGATGGAACTGGCCAACGACATGCGGTTGCTCTCAAACGGTGCCCCATCTACGTACTAACCGCGCCTAACGTCGTTTAATTGCGGTGATCTGACGAGAACCGATTAACTCGACGTGGTATGGACTACATTACTCCTCATCTAGATTTTATAAGACCATTTACTTTAATTTTCCCTGTAGGAAAGAATGGCATGAGGGTCAATTGCCAGTCTATGAATCAACGATCCCTATCTATACAGATGGCTCCAAGATGGATACTGGTGTCGGCGCGGGTTTTTATTCCGAAATACTCGGAATATCTGGCTCGATCAGACTCGTGGTGTCCCAAGAAATGAAACAGCCGATGAACTGGCGAGAAAAGGATCATCCCTTGAATTAAGAGAGGCTGACACAACGGTAAACTCCTCACCCTGTTACCTTAAACAGGTGATTGGGGATAAAACACTGGTGGCAGCAAACGAAAGATGGAGTGCCCTTGACTCCTGCATCATAACCAGGAAAATGTTTCCACTATATACTAAATGAAAGACCGAGAGAATCCTTCAAATGAATACAAAATATTTGTCCTCTCTCACAGTTATCACCGGACATTAAAACTCAGCACAGATGACCTCTGTAGAGGATGCGGTGATGAGGAGCTGATCGAGGATACCCCTCATTTCCTCTGTCACAGCCCTGCACTCTGCCGTATTAGAAACAACGTCCTCGGTAGACATTTCTTCCAGAATGTAGAAGAACTCTCTGGCACTGTAAACGGCTTGCATAAGTTCATAAATACATCGTGAAGGATTGTAAGCTCGCTAAGTTTTTCATAGGTTTTTCATAGGTTCCTAAGTAAGGGACTCATAACCCCCCAGGATATCACAAAGGGTCTACATTGACCTAAGTGTGACTTGCGCATTATTCTCTTGCCCCGGCTAGCTTAACTTCACCTAAAATAAGTTAAGCCACCATCAAAAATCGACAAAGGGATCTTAGCCGCACTGCCTATAAGTATTTACCTACCCCATATTTTGTTTATATAAAAAAAAACAGTCAAATTTATATTCCGTTTTTTCAGTAAATAAAATAGTCCTTAATTCTTCATAGAAAGTACAGTAAATAATTTTGAATTCGAAGGAAACGATTTTGACGGAACATCCCTTTGAGTAAATCGAATCCGTTTAGACATCCCTCTTCCGTAACCATCCGAAGCAGATTTATTTCTACAGGATTCATATTAACTGTTTTATGAAGAATCCCGCCTGATGTGGTTTCTGATACATTTCGAACAATTCACGCAGACATTGGAAAAAAAACGTACATAATGTATATGAACACTTTTATAAGAAAATCTCCCTTAAGAGACACATTCGGACGAATGGTGCTGGTTCCCTTTAATTTTGGATTTATTTTTTGCAAACTTCCTTGCTGTCTGTCTACTAGCTTCAACCTAGAATCCAAAGTCCGACGTGAACCCCCTCATTTTATTTATTTCACCCTTCAAATTTCTGGAAGTATAAACTAAAAATATGTCTTTGCAATAAGACAGAAACTGGCATAATGTCTGCAAGCCAAAACACATACATCAACCAACACCTACCCTAAAACCGAATAGCAAAAACGGAAAAAAAAATATATTTTATAAAAAGGCAACAACAATGAATGGTTGTCTCGTGAGGTTGTTGACAGGGGTTGGTTTTTGATTAATGCTTAAGAACGGTATGATTTCTGACAATAACGGTAAGCCATAGCATATCGAAAGACGATGGTATCGTCGTGTGTAGGGAAATAACGTACCCTTGAGATGCAAGGGTAGCTAAGCAATCGCCCACCCCACTGCAGTGCACCTACAGTTTTCGAACTTCGTTGAACAGAACAAAGGAAGCTCGTCGACTTCGAAGAGCTTAACGAATCAAGTTTATAGAGGGGTTGCATCATGCTGGTATGCAATCGCTCTGTTACCCACACATTTGCCATTTGTTTGAAGGTGAAGGGCTCACGGCTATAACACAACACACGTGCCTGTTTCTGCTTCTTCGCGTGAATCTAGTGAGAAACGACGAACGCAACCAAGGGCAAGGACAACAGAGCATGCGCATTGGAAATCTTTTTTTTTTGTTCTCGTTTTACTTTGAGGGGTGGCTGCAATATGCAACTAGCAACTACCCCTAAACTTGCACCACCTTAGCCACACACATTGTGGGCGCACTTTTATTCATGCATGCACACATTTACCGTGAGTGGCGCTGTTGTAGTAGTAGTATGTGCGGTTGTTGCAATATCGGGCACCCGGTGAATGTTGGAGAAAGAGAGAGTTTGACCAAAGAGAGTTATTTTGTATTTTCAACTATTTTATTGGTCTCCTTCCACAGTTTTTGTGTTCGGTTTTGGATGTCCATCGCAGCTAAAAAAATTCATA
Source organism: Portevinia maculata (assembly GCA_949715645.1). Classification (NCBI taxonomy): domain Eukaryota; kingdom Metazoa; phylum Arthropoda; class Insecta; order Diptera; family Syrphidae; genus Portevinia; species Portevinia maculata. The sequence continues at coordinate 190,898,487 of OX454527.1, read as the reverse complement.
TATATATTTTCGTTCCTTCATCCGACGGTCTGAGGGTGAAAATACAATTCCATACCGAATGACACACATATTATGGAATACGGTGTAGTTTGCTTCGTTAGGGGTGGTAGTCGGTTTAAACATATAAGGATTCAGGAAAGGGGTAGGACGTGGGTGTGCAAGGGCACAGATTGAGAATGAGTTTCTATTTTTTGTTGCATTATCTTAAAATTTTATCGAAACGCGATGAAGCTATTTATGAAAATGGGTAGATATCTGTGTCGGGTACCGAAGCTGGGATGTTATATTTAATAACCCTATCCACACATAACTGTGTGTAAATGAATCCAATTATGATGCCATGTTGAACGTATTCGATTTATCGCACCGGCCGGCATGTTGAACTGTGCACGTACAAATGTAGGTTTTCAAATTGAAATTGAATGGAGTCAACCAAAGTGCACAAGTGCAGAAGCTCCGTGTAGATTGACGCGAAGATACCTAACTAAAAAACAGCTAAACAAGTTTTTTAGGAGGAAGGGTCACGATGATATTAATTGTCTCCGAATCTGCCAGACAACAGAGAACAGACAGACAGTACCTACTGACTGCTGGAATAACTCCGGTGTCCCTTCAAACGACGGTTTTTTCGTGGTCGAGGACCAACAGGAAAAAGTAGATTTGCTAGGGGCTTGTTTCGAGGCCGTGTATATGTTGAACAATTGTGTTCGCCGTAACCACGACATTAAGAACAGGGCTCTCGTGAGCCACTTATATCTGCGCGCCGAACTTGAAAATTGGGCATCTGAGAATAACCGGATTCACCGTGTTCAATGTTGAGCCATGCTCATGCAGTTGTCGCCAATGGCGAAATTCATCGCACTTGGTCGTGTCGAAGAATGATCTTCTGTGCATCTTCGAGTCACTAAAGAATAAAAAGTCGGCGGGGATGGATGGTGTCTCAAACGGAGAATTGAGACACCTGACTCTGGACGCGGTAAATATTTTTACCACGCTGTTTAGCAATGCCGCTGAATAATGCGCATTTTCCGGCGCATTGAAAGGTAGGTGTGGTACAACCTATCCCGTAAAAGGGTAAAGATAAGACGAACCCTGCCCATCTCCGGTCGATTAGTTTGCTTCCTAATATTAGCAAGGTATTTGAAAAAGTTGCCAATAGAGCCCTGCTGAAGTGGGTCGAGGACAATAACATAATTCCGGACAACCAGTTTGGTTTCAGGGCGAGGCATGACACCATTCATGCCGCGTCAAAACTTGTTTCCGACATTCAGTAGAATAAATGCAAGAACCAAGGACCTAAGTGTGATGTAGCAGATTTGCTCTGTTCCATCAGCCCGTTAACCTAAATGCAAGAACCAATGCACGGGTGCTTGTCTGGTTGATTTTGAGAAGGCTTTCGACACCGTATGGTCAGAGGGACTTTTCTACAAGTTGACCAGGCGGGGGATGCACAAACCTTTGCTTTATGTAGTTTATGATATGCTTATGAGAAAGAGGTTCGTAGGTAGGCTCACTCAGACATGCCGTAGCGTATGCCGACGATTTGGTGGCATACAGATCAGGTCCTAAGATCGAGGTCATTAACATTCTTTTGCAGCGTAACTTCGATCAAATTAAGGTATATTGCGACGACTGGAAGTTGAAAATCAACTTTCAGAAGACGGAAACAATCTTGTTCAAAACAACATTGGGTGGGGCCTCTCTGGATACCAGCAAAAGCTGGAAGAAATTGGCCATTATTGGAGAAAATGAGCATGGATTGACAGTGAGAAGCGTAGTTAGATATCTTTGTGTCTGGCTTGACCAGTATCTGTATGTCGATAGACATACAGTTGCTTGTGTTGCTGGGGTCAAGAAGGCTTATGCTCTGACAAGGAGACTAATTCATAGCAGCCAACTTGATTCCAGAGTGAAGGTCATAGGCCTTTATAAGGCCGATCACGCTTATGGTTGTCCATTGTAATTTAATATAACGCCTAGTTATATGAAAAAAACTTCGGGTTTTGGAGAGACAATATCTTAAGGCATGTCTCCGGTTGTTCTGAGCGCATGAATCGATTTACATATATAAAATACTATCCCAACATCCCATACGATGAGGCTCAGTTGAATAGGATTGACAATTTCCTCATTAAGGTGACTCGAAGGCACATTGCATGGGCGATGTTCAGCGACAATATTTTAATTTGTGGGGCTCAGGGCTCTCGGCCTTTTTTATAAATAATACACACTTGAACACTTCACTTCAAGTGATAAGCAATCATGTTAGTTTAAAAAAAAATCAATTTATTTAATTGTATTTCCTTCATTTAACGTAAGAAAAACAACCATCGGCAGCCATTTTAATTGTTTTCCCATTATTTTCCTTCCATTCATTCCATTCAATCGGTAACGCGTAAAATTAATAAATTAGCAATTAAGGATTCATATAAATCGTAGATTAAATTGTAAATATAAGTAATAAAAATAGTTAAAATAAAAGATTGGTAATCCCAAGTGGAAACTGGCGTTTGTTAAATTCAGAAGTACCAACAATTAGTGACTCCGAACAAAAGTTCCCGATGGTTGGTAGTCCAAAATATTTTTTGAGTTGAACGACACCTTCTTCTTAGTTGCCTGCACACCAAAATTTGCCACCAGACAGCGCAACAGCATATTTTCCGATTCCACACATACACTATTACACAAAATAAACCGTGTTTTATCTATCACGCCTTCATAACGGCACACCACACAAGTTTGACGAGTTCCCAACAGCGATAACATATCGTGGGTAATTTCCCATTTCATGAGCATTTTGCATTTCAAAATAAGCTAAAAGGGCAAAAGGGTATTTTCATACCTTTCAGAACAAAAGAAGGACATTTTGAATAGTCCAATCTCTTATATGCATTTAATAAAACTACACTTATATTTAAATGCCATCATTAAGATGTTACACTCTGAACGAACCCATTTGGATTCTTTCACTGAATGACTCATTTTGAGATGCAGAAATGCAATGTCAAATGTCTTTTCGTCGTCGTGAACACTATTTGAATATGCGTCAATTTGTATAAACATTAAAAATGTTTTTAATTAGGTACCTATATTAATTCACAAAAAATTATTTTAAATTTATTTCTACATTTTATTAACTTATTTATATTTGTTATAAAACATTTTAATTTATTGGCTGTTTTAGAAAAATGTTCATGTTCTGTTCGTTAAAATCGATAATTAATCAGGCAGAGCTGAACTTATGGCAGAGAGCGTAGTGTACTTGCCTGAAAGACGCTGGGTTAGGTTTGAAACCCATAGGGAGAAAATGTTTTTCGAGCTAATGAATGAAAATAGACCATTACCATAAAAGAGGCGTCTGTTCTGTTCATCAGCTATGGCAAGCCGTGAAACAGCGCTATAACTCGGTCTTCCTTTGATTCTCGAACCTGGGGGCTGGGGAGTCGTAGATCCTCTTGGCTGGAGCATTATTGTCCGTTCGCTCAATGTGGCCGAGCCAATGTAGTCGACGTGATTTAGCTTGGTAAAGCTCATAGAGTTCGCGGTTGTATCTTCTCCTCACTAGCCCTCCTCCCACACAGGACCAAATATCCTATGGAGTATTTTTCTGTCAAAATAATACAATATTAGCTCCCCTTGCATACATATCATAGGAGTTTTGAACCTATTTGTTTTGGCAAACCGAAGAAGCAGCGGTTTCCTATGGTTATTCTCCGTCGGATCTCTACTAAGGTGTCATTTGTGAAGTTGATATTTACTCCAAGGTAGGTGAACCTCGAAATTGTTGCATCAACAGTGACATTTTGCCCTAGGAGGTGGGCAGATGTTTGTTTGTTTGTTGATAGCATGTATTAAGTCTTGTCGGTGTGAAATTCGGCAATCTAAAAATGCGTTTGAAGATAGTTCTTTGAACCGCCTCAAATTCTTCAAAGGGAGTTACCCTAAAGGCCTGTGTACCATAGCACATACAGGTGCTGATTGTTGCATTAAACACTTTAAATTTAAAGAAATAGTCAATATTTTGCTTAGCGAAAAATTTTGACCACATCAAATTAAGCGCCAACTTAGCCTCTCCGCTTTTTTCTTTAGCATGTTTTGCAAGTCGCCAAGCTTCTTCAGGAAGTCTTCTATATGTTCGTCTCTCAAAAACCATAGCCTTCGTTTTTTGTATATTAATGTGAAGATACCAGTCGACATTACAGTCTTCAGTTGAAATTAGTTTAATACGGCTGCATGGGACTGTATATTTACGTGCGTCTGTTCAAATACATTTACAATTTCGATAGGTGTGCGAGCTTGGTACTATGTTGTGCAATAAATACAGGAATGGCAATCCTTTTTCTATCATTTCTACTAATTTAAAATTCTACTCCAAATCCATCTTAATCCAAGAGTCGAAAATGTGAACCGAGATTTCAACGCTACTTTACGAACGAAGCACAAAATGTATGAATCGTACCAACATAAAAGAACGATCCAATTAAAAGTTCATTCAATGTTCATTCAACATATCTATTTATTTTATTTTTTTTGTAAATACATATTATCACAATAGCTTGGTTTTAAGATTAACATCTTGTTTATAATAAAGCTAAGAATTGGACATATGCATATCATGCTTATTACACCAGGACTTCACTTCTGCTTTTATCCGCAATGGGATTTTGTATTTGAAATATGTACAGTAGTGATGGGCATAATCGAATAATTCCAAGAATCGAGATATTAGTATTCGAGTGATCTAAATAATCGAATGATCACTCGAGATATAAAAACAAACAACAACACAAGTTTCGCAAAAGGAAACAGAAGCAGGGAGCAATTACTAATACTAACACGAAGCCAACGAAAATTCAATCAGTTGAGCAAACATTATTCGAGTGAAGTAGTAATCCATATAAAAGTTCTCGAATGTCGATTCTTTCGAAGAGTAGTAACTAATTATATTTAAATTAAATAGTAATGCTACTATTTTTTCATTCGAGATCGAGTACGGGGAATACGAAAGAGGCAGCTGCTTATCATTCGAATCAAAAACACAGAGCAAGCCATGAGCGATTATCTTTTCGATTTATCTTATCCTCAGAACGGATATAAGAAACAAGTTTCTTGTACGGAAACAAAAATACACCGTCCAACAAAAAATTCTATTTTTAAAAAGTAGTAAATAAATAAATATATTTTATTTAACAGAGAAAAAAAACGATAACACAAAATGTACAGCTCCTTAATTAAAGGTATTATTTGTATGTACTTCAGTGTTCATACAAACGAATAAATAAGATTAAAATTTCTTATTTAAGTTTTTAGCTCTTCAAAAATAATCATTAATTGTTGTTTGATTTGAATCAATGCTTCCTCACACTTGTTGAAAAGAATATCTTCGATGTTATGAATGTATTATCACTATCTACTTTTCAAAACCTGTCAAACATTTTATCTCAATATTTTTCGGCTCAAAATCCAACTTATGGCATGAGGCATTATCAACTAAGAGTCGAATTTTTATCTTTTTCTTTTTCATGGCATCATCAAGCTCTTTGATAATTTCAATCCAAAGAGTACTTGTCATCCAACCCATTTTATTAAACTTGTAAGCGATTGGAATTGCTTGGTTTCTGAAACATCTGGGCGGCTTATATTTTCCAATCGAAAAGACAAATTTGTCTGTGCCTGTAGCATTACTATGAAGAGCAATGTTACTCTATCTTTCGGTATTTTTTGCGCCTGTATATCTTGCCCATTTGTGACATGGGTACCAGTAGGAAGAGCCTTAAAGAACAATCCAGTCTCGTTTGCGTTGTAAATATGTTCTTAACCATTTTTTTGTAATATGTCTGGCATAACGAAGTCTACAAAATTATTTGCGGCTTCAGCATCGGCTGAACCGCATTCTCCATGGAGCCTTCTGAAAGATACATTGTTTCGAACCATTTGTTCATAGTTTTATCTAGAATTTCGTATTTTCCATCTCTGTTTCTTTTTCTGTTTAAGTTCTTGCATTTGTATTTTTCTTCTTCAAATTATTTTGCGTTTTTTACCTACTATTTTAGACAATGTGCTTTTTGTAATTTTATATTTTTCGCAGATTGCTTTTCGATTTCTTCCCGATTTAATTTCCAAGATTATCAATTTAGTTTTCAGTTAAATATTATTTCGCGACATTTCCAGCAAAGGTAAGCACAACAGATTAGAACACAACAAAAAACAAATTCAAATGTCAGATGGAACACTGAACTTAATTTCTCTACAATGTGAAATTGCCCATAAATGACATTTGCAATTTTTGCTTTGAATTTTTCTTAAGGGTCTCTAATTTTATGAGGTTCGTAAGTTTTTTATACCCTATTCTAAGGGTATATTAATTTTGACGCATAGTTTGTAACATACCTTAATATTGCCCGTAGACCCCTAAAAGTTACTATATTTATGATCAGCATCGATAGTAATGTCGATCTAGCCATGTCCGTCCGTCCGTCCGTCCGTCTGTAGCCAAAAATTAGGCCTTTAAACTGGACCTAGAGAGCTGAAATTTTAACCATATACTCTCTAGGGTCCCGAAATAATCAAGTTTACGAATTTTTGAAATCCGCCCACAGACACGCCCACAAACTCAAAAAAACCAAATTTTGGAAAAAATCGAATTTTGAGCTAGAAAGCTGAAATTTTTTATATATGATCTATGACTCCTAAAACTGCTCGGAATAAAAAATTTTCAAAATCCGCCCACTGACACGCCCACAAATAAATAAAATAATTTTTTTTTACCCTATTCTAAGGGTATATTAATTTTTGAAAATCCAAAGTTTCAGCTAGGGAGCTGAAATTTATAGTATATACTCTCTATGGGCCCTTTATGCTCATGTGTAAATATTTTCAAAATCCGCCCACTGACACGCCCACAATTATTTTTTTTTTTTTTGAAAATTCAAAGTTTGAGCTAGGGAGCTGAAATTTATAATATATACTCTCTAGTAGCCCTTTATTCTCATGTGTTAATTTTTTTTAAATCCGCCTACTGACACGCCCACAATTAAATAAAACAATTTTATTGAAACACCCAAGTTTGAGCTAGGGAGCGTTTTTTTTTGATAAAATCCTTTAAATGTTATATAACAAAATATGTAGAGCGTTCCTAACAATTCAACCATACTTAGACTTTTGTCACGCCCACTTATGAGGGATAGGAATAAGAATAGGGTATCCAACAGTTCGCCCAAGCGGACTGTAGCCCGTCCCTATGTTTTTTTATTAAAAAAGTTTTATAAATCCAACCAACTATATATGGAAAATGGGTAGTTCGTGGTTGGAGAAATGTTTCTTTTATCAGTGTTTTTCTTGTATACGTGTTTCCTATAAACACACAATTTAACATTAAAATATACGGGGAAGTACACGGTGCTTTTGTTCAGGTTTCTTTTAAGCGAGGTTTTCTTATAAGCGTTAAATATACGTGTAAAATCCTACTTCACTACGGGCAGCTTTTCCAACAAATCAGGTTAAATGTCTCCGCCTCCTTCAAATATTGTTCTGCGGGATGACTTGGAGCATTGTCGATTAGAATAAGTGCCTGGCATCGAGCCATAATATGTTTTTTCCATCACTGCGAATTTTGCTTCCAACTTTTTGGTTAAAGTGGCAAGACATTTGCTTTTCATTGTTGAGTTTTGAAGTCTCTTTCATGTTAAAAGAGTACATAGGCTTAGTATTGAAATGTACATAATATGGGACCAAGGTTAGGAGAATTGTTCAAGTCAAATTTGTTTCCTGACATATTATTTTCATATTTCCTTTTTAATAACAATTTGTTGTGCCTTTACAATCGTTGTTCATCACTTGTGTCGCAGATCAATTTGTAAGTGCAAAGTTTCTAATAGTTTAAGATACTAATTATAATCATTTTCATAGAAATAAAATTGGATTTATTCCCAAGAGGATTTCTTGTTGCTGTTTGATTTTAACGAGACTTGGGACCAATATTTATCATTGGAGTACTGCGGTGCAGCAACAGTGCCTTTGGTGGAAGATTTTCTGCTCCACAGTGTTTTTTTACTTAAGAAAAAAAACTCTTGAACAATCACTACTCCTTGAAGATATATTTTGACATCTAAGCATTGGAAGAACTGTTTTATTTTTTATATATAGCAGTAAGCACTTTTCTCATTAAAAATGACTTCGGTTTTCTTGACAAGATGTTTCATCGACATTATAAATTTATTGCCCTGTCGGTACTTTTTCTCCACTTATTGTCTATAAACGTCCCTACACCAAATCTGTTGTCCATTTTTTGAAACCACCCAGAGCTAGCCACTTTGTTGGTTTTTATATTAAACATACAATTGAAAAAAACGGAAACACTTGGAAAATGAATGAGCTTTCCACACTGATACAAAATAAATTGTATGGGATTCCACTTTATGAAAACCGTTTGCAGCAACATTAGGAGCAAAGCGAAGATTCAAATTTAAAATGGTTTTGGTTGTCACATAACATTTTTTAAATTATAGTATAGAGGTTTCAATTGTTCAATTGCTCAAGGTATAGAATATTTAAAAAAAAAATTCAAGTAAGCAAGGGGATTGTAAAAGGTAGGCGTGGACACAATTTGAATTGTACATTTTTCATGCAAAGAATACAATATTGAAGATTTTAATATTTATTTGCACCCAGAATCTCAGAGCTAGTGAAGAAAATGCAACCCCAGAAGTTGCATTGAACATCTTACATTACTAACAAATAAAAATACGTTTTTCACAATCTTACTTTACTTTACTTTTAAATTCATTTTTTTAATTGTTACTGAATATCAACTTACGTACTAGACAAAAATGATTAAATCTAACTTAAAATTAACAGGATACTTATTCTTATTTATTGGTCCTTATGCGGACGCCCTAAACTTAACTATATCTTATAATTATTGCCTTTCGGCCTAAACACTATTTACGAGCTAATCTTACATATGTAGGTATTCGTCGAGAAAATCAATTAAAACTCGGTACCATTATTAAGATTTTATATTTTTTATATAAAACAAACTACCTATACTACTTACTTAAACTACATAACATATTCTAACTGTAATTAGGATTCTGAGCACTCGTTGCCTTGCGCAACAAGTGGTCAAAATCCCAATTGCTTTCCGAGCGCCTGGCAGTCGTCAACGTACACACGTGCTACCCTGAGCTAACTGAAGCCTTACAGCGTCAATCTTCTCCCGGAAGCACTACCACAAGTTTACGAGCCCGGCCTCTCCCAGAAACGCCCTAGCTAACTTAATCTAACTTATAAACTAAGAGGATGTTACCTAGAGTAACGCACCGTCTTGGGAGGGCATGTTGACCCCTCCCCCCTCAAAAAGCCACCAAAATTCGGCAAATTGTTTTTCTGTATCGAATTTATCCCTCTCCGCTATTGCGGTACTAAAACGGAGGAGCTCTTGAGCATTGGCGACGTCCTCGCCGCGGATGAGCCGCTTATCTCTCGCGCTGCGGAAGCGGTGGTATAATACCGGGATACCATCCCTCGTCTGTACCAGCCCTTTTGCATCAATATGGATAAATGCCTCCGGCGGGATAAAGCCAGACCGGAGCGTACTCTCTATGTACATTTCATTGGGGTAGTAAGCCCCAAAGATCAGACTATTGTCGCTGGCCATCGCCCTTGCAACGTGCCTTCGAGTCACCTTAATGATGAAATTGTCAATCCTATTCAACTGAGCCCCATCGTATAGGACCTTGTTGGGATAGTATTTTATATAATTGGATTCAGGCGTTCGGAACAACCGGAGACAGGTCCTAAGACATTGTCTCTCCAAAACCCGAATCTTTTCCATATATCTGGGCGCTATATTAAACCACAATGGACAATCATAAGCGATAATCGGCCTTATAAGGGCCACGTAGCAAATGACCTTCACTCTGGAGTCAAGTTGACTGCTATGAAACAGTCTCCTTGTCAAAGCATAAGCCTTCTTGTCCCCAGCAAGACAAGCAACTATATGTCTATCGAAATATAGATACTGGTCAATCCAGATACCCAGATATCTAACTACGCTTCTAACCGCCAATGGCTGCCCATTTTGTCCAATAATGGCCAATTTCTTCCAGTTTTTACTGGTATCCCTAGAGGCCCCAGGCAATGGGTTTCTGAACAAGATTGTTTCCGTCTTCTGAAAGTTGATTTTCGAAGTCACGCTGCAAAAGGATATTAATGACCTCGATTTTAGGACCTGATCTGTATGCCACCAAATCATCGGCATACGCTATAGCATGTCTGAGTGAACCTACCAGATCACTCGTGTAAATGTTAAACAGGATCGGAGAATTGACCGCCCCCTGCTGTAAACCGTTTTTAATTTCAAAGACTCTGCTCGAAGTCACGTTGCCAAATTTGACAACGAACTTCTTTCCCATAAGCATATTATAAATTACATATAGCAAAGGTTTGTGCATCCCCCGCCTGGTCAACTTGTAGAAAAGTCCCTCTAACCATACGTTTTTCACAATCCATTTACAAAAAATGTACAAACAAACATGTATACAAGCAACAATATTTAAAATTCTCGATGCATTAAATACGAGTATATTTTTCAATGAACATTTGGAATTTTCATTTGGGCGATTCTCCAATTCGCCCTAAGAAGGGTATGCTGTTGAAAAGGTTGGGAACCACTGCTATATCATCGTATGTTTAAGTTACCGAAAGTCCACTGGTACTTACTTGACGGGTTCGTGAAGTCTCTGATCTAGAACTGCAGCCTTCCATGCTCTGCGATCCCGGGTACTCTGCTTCCAGTTGTCCAGACCAAGCGCACTGACATCCGCGGAGGCTTGGTCTGTAAAACGATGGTCCAGTATTCACCCGACAATAACCTAGGTAGGTAGGTGGGAATCTATTTATTAGAATTTCATTTTCCGCTGAAGTTTTCATCTTTCATGCATTCCACTTGTTTTCGCTTCGCAGTACCAACATTTTTCGAAATGAAAGGCAAGTGCAACGTTATCAACGCGCGCATCGAACAATGACAAACGTTCGTTTACCCTTGGAAATGGAAATATGTACAAAAAAAAAAAAAACTATTTCAGACCCACATTCTTTGCACAGTTTTCATATTTATCCGAAGCAGCCACCGTATGCGGCTACATACAACAGTACCTACACCGTACACGAGCACAAAAAAAAAATGACTTCATCATCGTAGCCGGCGGACCAGGATAAGCACCTCACCCCGCCATTCCCTTTGTTACAACAACTAAAGCAAAACCCCAACAACGATTTGCCGATGAAAACGATGACGACGGATGCACTGCACCCGACCTACCCATACCATTCGCAACTTAAGCTCTTCCCTTTCGCCTTGTTTCGTCTTTCTTTGCACTCTGTTTGAAATATTTTCCACATTTCTCTTAGCATGCTTGTTTTTAAGAGAGCAGCAATCATTTTGCATTTTCTCTGCGAACATTTCCAAAGCCAAAAATTACCAACCCCCAGAGATGACACTAAGAGCACAGACACATTGCAGGGGGTGGTTTTGTTATTTTGTCATTCCGCTCAACGAAAAGTAAAAATAAATTTATTAACCCACACAAAGCCGTCTCTCTCTTTCTCTTTCTCAAATTCAAAAACAAATCTCTCCAAATCATGCGGAAGCTTCTAAAAAATTACAATATGTATCAGGGATACAATTGTATTCAATACACTGATTTGTTCAAGTACAAAAGTACAATTTGCAATCTAAAAAAAAAGAATTTCGAATCAATTAACTTATCGACACATCTAGTTGTTTAAAGTTTTACACAAGTTTTAATTTCGTACGACCCACCGCTCTGAACGCATTATTCCATTCTTCATTTCCCGATTAATAATTTGTTATACAGTAGTCCCTCGATAATGTGAATTACCGATAATGTGAATTTCTCTAAAATGTGAATCGGCAAAACTTTACATTGTCATCTCTATAATGTGAACTTCCGAAATTTTCAACCTCTAAAATGTGAATTTTTTGTAAAAGTTTTTATATTTCTTTTGTTTCTCTTGCTCGTTTTGCTTGCGATCTTAGGGACTAAATAACTGTTATTTTTCTCTAATTTGTAAAAGCAGCTGCAGCTTACAGCGAGACAACAGCTGCCAAGTGTGTATGCTATATGATCAGTTCGTGGATATATCTTTTCAGTCAGTTGTGTCTAGTGTGGTTCGTGTTTCTTTTTTCGTTTCGTCAGTAAAATAAGCTCAATTGGTACCTAATGGCATCCAAACAAAAATTGCATCGATTTTTATCGATTAAAGATAAGTGCAACATTTTACACGAACTAGATGCTGGACATCCTTTATTTGCATTAGCTGAGAAGTATGGTGTGTCAAGGTCAACGATTACTGCAATAAAATTAAATTCGAAGAAGCTGTTGGACCATTTTAAACAAACGGAATCTGGACCAGGGAAAAGGAAGACGCTAAGGAAATCCGAAATGCCTAAAATGGAAAATGCATTGTTCGAGTGGCTAAAAAAGCAAAGAGAGAACCACGTTCCGGTTTCAGATTTACTCTGCCGACAAGCAAACCAATTCAACTTGCAATTTAAAGAAGCTCGAAATTTTAAAACTAGTCAAGGTTAGGTGTACAAATTTAAACAAAGGCATGGTGTAAGAACATTAAAAATATGCGGCGAAAAGTTGTCATGTAATAAAACCGCAGTTAATCCATTTTTTGAAAAATTACATGAAACAATCCGAGAAATGAATCTTACACCACAACAAATCTATAATGCTGACGAAACCGGCCTATATTGGAAGCTTCTTCCTAGTAAAACACTCGTCTTGTCTACAGAACGTACTGCACCAGGAAGAAAAACTAGCAAGGAAAGGATAACATTTTTGGCCTGCACAAATGCAACTGGAACGCATAAGTTCACTTCATTAGTTATCGGGAAGTCTAAATGCCCTAGAGCTTTTTCAGGTTTCAAAGTTCCACTGATTTATATGTCGAGCAAAAACGCTTGGATGACGAGTGAAATCTTTCAAAATTGGTTTAATGAAAATTTTACTAAAGAGGTAAGCACTTTACATATTGGAACTTTAAGATTTGTTTTTCTAAATTAAATCACATCATAACATTAAACTTACCACGCACCTGTTGTTTTTTTTAACGCTTTTTCAGGTTAAACGATACCTAAGAGAAAATAATTTGCCAAAAAAAGCATTGTTACTCCTTGACAATGCAATTTGTCACTGCAATAAAGAAAAGCTAACTAGCTCTGATGGGGACATCACCAGTGTTGTTACCGCTTTGATCCAACCCATGGACCAAAATGTTATAAATTTAGTCAAGGCATACTACAAAAAAAGATTGCTCACTCAAATTATCGGTACTGAAAGTGAAGACATTACTGCTGTGATAAAAAAAATTACCTTGAGATGCTGTTATGAATTTAAAATTATCTTGGAAGCAGCTCCCCGCTTCCTCTATCGCTAAGTGCTTTAAATGTTTACTGCCAAAAGAAGACAACTGGGAAGATGATGATTTAATTCCACTTATCCAATTACGAAGGACACTACCCGAAACTAAGCTTCAAGGAGAGTTACAAGAAATCAATGATCTCCTTGGAATTATAGATACCGAACACATTATGTCAAGACAAGAAGTTAGAGACTGGGTCATCCTAGAAGGCATTGATGAACCTGAACAAATTGAGGACACTTCGGGGAATGAAAGCGACGAAGTCACTCCAGCTGCTCCCAAAATAGCTAGCTCGCAAGCGATCCAGTGTACAAATACGCTTCTTGAGTACGCCGATCAAAATGAATTGGACGCAGAAACGATTTCCAGTTTGCTGAAGTTAAGGGCAGAAGCAATAGAAAGATCAAGTCAAGCTATTTGCCAGTACAAAATAACAAAATATTTTACCAAAAATTGAGAATATCTACATACCAATATCTATGGCGATATAAATGTTTTTTTGCTTTTTTTTTAAATGAATAAAATGAAAATGAAATAAATTATTTTATTTTCGTTTTTCTTCTAAATTAATAAACATTTAAACTGTGCTTTAAAAAAATCATTTTGTGTTGTTTTTAATAAATTTGAAAATTGTTTCAATCAGTTTAGTAAGTACTGAAAAAAAGTTCCAGTAATGTGAATCCCTCTAAAATCCGAAAACGCCTTGTTTTAATTAGTTCACATTATCGAGGGACTACTGTATTTGGAACACAAATTTGCAATATGAGGGCATTAAGCTTAAAGACCAGAGATGACAGGGAAAACTACCTCACGTAATCTTCATGCTTAACTAACTATACGCGTATATGAAAACGCTATAATATGAAAACTACTTTCCACGATAAACTACCTTTAACTGCGGGTACTAGGTACTTGGCTAACAAATTGATTGTCCTGTCAATATCAGTGACGTTAAGATGTTAAATTGATAACTCAAACACTATACATGACATTATGTTAACTACGTCTGCTACAGTTATCACCGTTTTCTACGATAACTTAGCGAATGGATAGCAGAAGTTACGAATGTAGTTTTTCCCAAAAAAATGCATTTCAGCCATCTCTGTTGGAAGAGCTCATAGAATAAACTATAAACTGTTACTAAGTTATTTATGTTTATTTTTGTTAGTTTATTGTTTATTTATTTTTGTTTGTTTATGTTTTTGAAAATAAAATACCGACTTTGAATTCACTTAATATTATTATTTTTTTTTAGCGAAAAATATTTTTCAATACATTTGGCTCCATTTCAGTACAATCTTAGACATGTCATTTTCCATGCCTGATAGGTATCCCCTGAATGCGCCAATCGAATATTTCGTTATTGGATTGCAATCGCGCATTCAAAATGCACGCCAGCCCAACACAAATTTGAACTTGAACCATACAAATACAACTGCAATACAAATGCTATGGAAATGAAATTAAAATTATCACTTCTCTTTCTGATGAGAGAGCAAAACACACACAACTGTACATGACTAGCCTGGCCATTCGCGTGAACGGCGTGTGTAAATGGAATTTGCAAGTTTTGTACTTGAGCTTGAACGCAAGTTTAATGGATCAGTGTTAAGGTCGTTCACGAATGTGTATTAGTGCGCTCTCATAAATTGAATGAATACTTTTTTTTTATGTCCGGTTGGAAATGAGAACACACATTTATGCAAATGCGGAAGAGATGAAAAAATACAAATGTTTTGGCGACAATAATAAGTACTATTTTAGCACTTAGTGTGAGTAAAGTATTTTCGCAAAGTATCATTTTTGTTATGCGGACTACTTTTGATCGCGGAGACGATATCGAAACTTAACCATTCAGTAGCTGATTTGTAAAATTTGGTCGCATCGATATAACTTTTTATTGCCTCTAAAGTCGCGTTGATAGCTTCTATAGGATCGAGCTACAAGTCTGTACAGGACTTTGACATCGAAAAAATTTGGAGACAATGCGACACGATCTTGCTTTAAAGAATCGTACGAAACAAGTCAACACGAGAGAATCAATTTTTCAAAACTCCGTTTAACTTCGTTCTGGCTGATGATATTGATATTTTCGGGCGACCGCATAGAGCTTTCAATGGCACGTTTACCATAATTGCGATGGAGGAGCTGAGGTTGGGCTTGGCTGTTCCGAGGAGTGATGGAGTGCGGAATAGAAGATTTAGCGACGAACTTCACGGTTTATACAACGATGCTGAACCGGTTAGAAAGCTTAAAATAGTTGAATTATCTGGGACATGTGGCGCCTCAAGATGAAAATCTGGTCTATTGTTGACCTGTTGGGCCAGAGGTCACGCTGATATGTGCCGGGTAGTGTTTTACCAACAGCAAGGACTCAAGCCATCGAAATCTGTTCTGTCATTTTCAAGGGAGATGTTCGACGACTTTTGTCAAAAAGGCAATATAAATCGACGTTCCTTTCTGAACGCGAAAGAGAGGAAGGCCTAACAACTACTAAATCACACAAATGAAGCAACAAAAGTACATATACATATTAGCCCTTATGTGTGATTTTTTACCTTGCTTACACCAGGGTCCTGCCAGACCAACATATAATTGTTCGTGTTTGATGGAAGAAATAGGAGTTTATTGGGTGTCAGCTATTTATATTAATGTAAATAATACGCAGGTATGTTTATTCAATAAATAATTCTTTGTTGTTGCTTTCACAGAAACATTTCTAGCTGAATTAAACTGTTTCGATGCGAATCGCATCGTCTCATTCTCTCCTTGGTGGATGAGCCATTTGAGCACTTACGTCTTTGATGTGTAAATATTTCCAAGCAATATATAATGCGTTTTGGAATCGCATGCTCACCATCAATTTTTTTTCCCAAAACTTGGGGGTTTTAGAAAAAACAGGTGGCGCAAAAGTTGTCATCTGTTTACTTCACAAATGTCAAAGTAAAATTGACATTTGCCGCTATTTGCAAAAATTATAGCATCTTCCGATAGGGTTTTCAGCCCTTGGGTGTGCCTTAGGCAATTCGTGTGCCAATATTCTAAATGATCCACGACGTTTGACATCTATCCTATGTAGTTTTCAGTCGGATTGGTGAACGCCACTGGGTGATGACTTTTGCGCCACCTTGTACATATATTGGCCGCGATGTGGGAACAATTGTTGATCAGGGCGTATTTCTTTCCTAATTTTCATTTAGGAAGTTCCATTACGTATTTAATGGGCATAGCTATAGGTACAAAATGGACGTGTGCGCTCACTTCTCGAAATATAGAAGTAAACCTGTGATATGACATTGTAGCTCGGAGAATTGGTATATTTGCAGTTTTCAACAGAACAGATACATGCTGTGTATTATTATGACACATCCGCTACCATTAGTATAAGAATGTATGCATTTAAGTCAACTCTTTCCATAACTTTTTCTTGGCATTAGCATAGCGATTTATTTACTTGATATGTTATAATAAAAACTATGTTTGGCTCTAACAAAGCGTTGAGAATACTTCAATTAGAACAGCATTTTTTTTGAACAGCGCATTCCGAAGAACACAGTTTGTTGTAATTGCCTGTGAGTCCAGTCATTGGCGGTATTTTACTTCATTGTGTTTGATTATTGCCCTACACATTCGACTAACGAAACTATCAGACAATTGAAGACAACATGGCTGCTTTTTAGCCGACTATATTGTAATATTTGGCGGTACATCCTTGTCCTCCCACTCATTGTCATATTCACTCTGACTTTGCAACTAATAAACTTCAATATCTGCTGCAAAATTATCTGTTGGTATGAAATATGGATCTGCCTCTACATCTTCTTTACAACGGTCAATATCATCTTGTAGTTATACAGCATGTGATAGCTCCAAATCGCTAGTTTATGCTGTCGCAACCCGTTCATAAAATGTTGAGACGAGACGTGAACGGTGCAATAGACCCACATCGACCAAACTTTCAATTTCTATGCAAAACAAATAACAATTATATCAAGGGGAATACAATGCCGAAATACGAAGTATATTCGTGCAAAATACATATTGGGTCTAGTAGATCCTGGTCTAGTGAATATAACTGACATTTTTTGATCTACTGAAACTCAATCTTCCCCAACATTTGACAGTTTTTTTTTGTTTTATATCTGTGCAAAAATAACGTATTTAGGAATTCATAAAAATTAATGATGATAGCTGGCGCAGAAATGAATATAAGAAAAATAAAAAAATAACATAAAAAAGGTTCAACCAGACCCTAGTGTCCCTTTTAGGGTTAGATTGGCCTCAGTGACGAAGTAATTTGAAATCGGAATCCTAATAATTGCCAGGCCAAACCGGCGAGTCCCACGGGCGAACAAGTAGAGATGCAGTGAAGGGGGAGGGTATAGATTTAGATTCTTACGAATATCGTAAAACTCTAATTTTGTTGAAAATTCATATTTTGATAGCAGACAGATCTAGGATTCAAGGCAAAACAGTTGAGGAAATATTGGTGTTGGTATAAACTTTACGAGTCCAAAATAAAACAACACCATGAACAATTTACAAAATGTTGCGTGGTATTCTCATCTTGTGCACACGACGATATTCTCGTGCGCAGCAGCCTTATAAGTCTGTCCAAATATGAAAGTTGAGTTCTTTCCCTTTATCCTTTTCCTATTTATATATCTCAGCTCTATGATGAACGATTAAATAGAACTGCTAATAAAAAATAAAATTATTATTATACAATTATATTTTGAATTTTGATACTTTTTGTTCCTTTATGCAAGTACTTTCCCTCTTCGTAAAAACCACACAACTCGCAACACTTCTCGCCACCTTTATAGTTTTCTAATAAAAAAATGAACCAAACGGAGTGTATCTCTCTTAACAACCAAGTTCCAAACTCAAATCAACCCCTATCCAGCCACAGCCTGTCAGTCATATACCCAAACAAATGCCAATTGGATTTTTTTTTATCCTGTATTCTATACCTTGCCTAGCACGACAGCACTGTCGGCACACAGCACACTCATGCATATTTATTCAATGCCGTCGTCTCGTCTCCTCTGATATTCTCACACACACATTCAAACAGCCGGTTGAGCCCTTGCATATGGTTTCGTTTTCGTTTTCCTGTTTTTATTTTATTCGTTTGGTGATTATTATTTTCTCTGGTCATTTTCGCTTTTGAGGTATCAGATCAGAAAACAGAGCGAAGTTCCCACTTCCCAAAAAGAAGAGCTAACCGCTTTTGCTCTCGCTCTCATGTTTTGTTGCGTTGCGCTACTCCGTTGCTTCTTTCTACTATACTACTTTGCAGTGGCTGTGACTGTCGGTGTTTCACAGTGTCGCTGTCGCCTCGCCGTATGTTGTTATTCATCGGGGTTTTCACTTTCATCCTGGAGGGTAGCAGAAACCAGTAAGAGAAAGTACGGCATAAGAATTGGATCGTTCCCTCTGTGTGTAAAATTTTTGTATATTTATTCCACTTCGCATCGTGGAAAGGAAAAATATAGTACACGAATAGAAATTGTTTGATTTGTTTCTTCCTGCAGAAGTGTGCTTGTTGTTGGTGTATTTGTGACGATCCGAATCCAATAAGTAAAAAAGTCTCCTAACTAAAATGTGTTTTATTTATTTAAACAACAATTTCGTTTTTTTGATTCTGTGTTCTTTTTTTTGGTGACAAAGAAATAAATTGCAGAGAAGTGGAAGACGAACAGATTGTCATCTTTCCAGCGGGGGTGCATTCGTACCTTTTTTCGAAATTGGTTCAAAGTAAATGGATGCACAGCTAATTTGTTTATAAAAAGAAAACATGTGTGACGATCATTTCTCGTAATCCTGTCTTGGAAATAAATTTTGTTTGAATCGTAGTATATCGTCGTCGTCGTGCGGTTCTGTTCTGTCATCGTTGACTTGACCTCCAGCAAGGATTTACAATTTTTTTTTCTCATATTTTGCTCCAGCTCTATCACTCGATGAAATTGAATTTATTTACCTATTTATTCGTGGAAAAAACAAAAGTGTAACAGCTGACAGTGAACTCTGTTGGATATACTAACTGTAAATTCGTCAACAGAAAGTGATCGGTACGTGAAGTGGAGGCAGTGCATTCGTGTTCCCAGAGTCTGGTTGTTTAACTACATTTCTTAGTTTTGGGTCTGTGGGCGTGTGTGTGTGTGCGTATCTAGTGTGAAATTATATTTCGTATTCCCCTTCTGTGCCCGTAACCATGACCGTGAGACCTTCATAAATAAATGTTTTTTTAACCTCTGTTTTGTCCATGTCAACAAATGACATTTTTAATCGTAAATTAAAATACTTCAAATATATTTTGCCAGTGATATTGAAGAAAAATAAAATAAAATAATTTAATACATAATCCCTAAGAAAAGGATACATTTTTTGTGGTCCCCTGTTTCTGAGTTAAATTGTTTCAATACTTTCTGCGATATGTGATAACAGGAAAAAAATAAATCATATATTTTTGTTTAACATAAACAAGTGCTTTGTCATTAATTAACCAACAACTAAGGGGTTGTTCTTCTGATAAATTTAAAAACGATAATTCTAATCAACTCATTCACCCAACTCAGGATTACAAGTGTTGTTTGAGAAAATAATAAAATGGAATTAGGATTTCATCGTCGCATGTTCGTGGAATATATTTTCTAAAAATATGTAAATACATAATGACATATACCTACATATACAAAAATTAATAATTAATAATAAAAAAACAAAAATTAGCAACCTATATAAATATTATACACATCGTTTTGGTGAAAAAGGACATTTTGCTAAAACGAAAAAATTAATATTACTTGGTAGGTACTATAAACATACTTGAAAATATATAAATACTTTTCAGTAGAAAAATATACATTTGTAAATCATATCTCTGTACGAATAGTTTAAATTGTGCGATAGCAATGTGTAGGTATATTATTAACGAAATAATAAAATAACAAAATAAATATGCACATACAAACAAACTAAAAATTTCATATGACCTTAATAACTTTAAAAATGAAATACATTCATGCTTATTTTGACATTCGATTTCGATCGAAAGTTTGTCGATTTCGAAGAGAAGACATTTTGACGAATTCGAAAAACTTCCGAACAAAAAGTTTTTTTAGACGTCAGTGTAGATATGATGAAATATTAAGATTTCATTTTTTCCCGCACAGGGACGGACTAAAAATCTTACTGCATACCCCAAAGGAAGCCCATATGCTTAAAGGCGACCTTTGCGAGACTCACACACTTTCGCACTCAGACTCAACACTGGTCCATTGTACTACGAGTACCAGGAAGACACACCACTTTTACTGTGAGAATTCACTCGTTTTCCTAAGAAAGGCGAGAAGGCGCTTCAATGATAAAGAGCTTAGGTTTACAGCACTAACCATATCAGCGTCGGACAACCGTCGCTCAAGTTCATCAAAACTCCAGTGCGAGTTATACCAAAAGCCACCTCTTCTTAAACGTGAGATAGCTTTCAGTGTGCAACCCATGATGTAAACATCAAGGGGCGAGGGGTTAAATAATGCATCTAGGCCGGAGCCAGGCGTGCTGGGGAAGGCCCCGTGCAGCCGAGACATACCTTCCTTTGGAGGTTGGCGAAAGCAGCAGTAACGTATTTACGTGAAAGCTTATTCCACCAAACAACCGATTCGTATGCTATAAATGGTCTTATCATAGCCGTATAAATCCATGACTCATTTCGGTGATAAGCCGCATGTCTTGCCGGACATGCCCTTGCACTGCCAGAAAACCGACAGCGCCTTGGCAGTCTTCAGCTCAACATGTTTGGACCAAAGAAGTTTGCTGTCTGGGATGACTCCCAGATACTTTGCTTCATTGGAAAGTTGGATTGTGACGCCTTTAGCACTGGCTGAGTCAACCCGATCAGCTTCCTCCTTTTCGCAAAGAGAATAACCTCAGTTTTAAGAGGATTGACCGAGAGCCCGTTCCTAGTGCACCATTCGTCAATCACGTCAAGGGCCACCTGCGCCTTGGCGACGAGGTTATGATCTGGACTAAAGGGATAACAGCTCTCTCACTTACCTGCATCCCTATTGGACCGCCTGTGATGTTCTATGGTTTGACCTCAAAAAATAAGGTCAGTCCTCCCAATTTCAAATTTCTTCGACACGGAGTCCAAATAATTGCTGGTGTTGCTGCATTTGGGTAATCCAGTTGTGGAATCGGCTAAGGTGATAGTTGATTGACGCTTTTTGATTGTCGTTTTTGATTATCAACTCCTCTTTGCTCTGCGTAAAGCGATCACTAAAAAATGATTGATTATTGGCAGCACTTAGAGTTTTAAACGTCACTTCCTTGCCGACGCTGTCATTCCGAGCAGCTGATGTGTGTTTATTTTTCATGATTTATATTTCAAATATGATTTTGTTGAGTCCTTAGGCAAAATCTTTATCATAAATGGACAAAGTATTGACTGCATTTTTTAATGACTGCAGCAGTAATTTCAGCCACCGTACTTTGACCCATTGGTGCAGCCCAGTCAGCCCCAACTTGTCTGATAGCCACCACTCTCAAGGAAGATTTTAAGTTGCATCCAATTGAAGGATGGGTTGACCTTATTCCAGTTGGTAAATCAAGCATTCCCAAAACAAACACAAACGCTTCTTTTGATAAGCGAAAGTTTTTTAAAAATCTAAAATACATAATAATAAATGATAGCAATCAACAATGAATATTTATAATTCTATGAATTCTTTCATCGGGTTTGAAGATATTTGCTTTATTTCTCATTTTTCTTCTTAATAGTTGGACATTTGTGTAATTATTTTCTTCATTTGTGTAGAAAAGTTCTAATGAAGTAAAAATTGCACTTCACGAATTTTCCAATTTCACTTTTTTATTTGAATTTATTTAATATATGTATATTATTTTTTCACTAAAGCATTTAATTTATTTGGAGTTGAAGCCGAGGTGCATACCTATGAAAATAACAAAAATGTATGAAAGCGACACCTAAATAGCTGTCACATGAAATTGATGGCAAAAAGGTGATTGTCAATTTGATAATCACGTTACGTGGACGTAAAGGTATGATTTTGATTGTCAACTATCAACTATCACCTTAACCGATTCCACCCCAGGAATTTTTTAAGCCTGCCTCTCTTCCGGGATCATATTAGAACGCTGATTATACCCTGTTCTAAGGGAAAATTGAATTTTACTCATAGCTTGTAACATACATTAAAATTCCCTATATGCGATATTGCCTTTTGACAGGCTTCTTAGGATCTCTCTTTGAACATGACAGTACCAACTGACCCGGTCGTGCTCCATTCTTTTCGAGATGGTTTCTTTGACGTGAAGGCTATGCGGTGCGGATCTTGGAACTTCTTATTCGTAGTTAAAGGCGATTAGGGAGAGAAATCACTTTTAACATTCAATATTGAGCTAAGTGACATATTTGACATCTGGAAGCTCTCACAGAAGTTTGCATGCAAATCCGTGGGTTGACACGACTAGAGATCACCGCTGTCGTAAAAGGACGATCGAACAATATTCAATAAAAGAGCCTGTACGTGTCCAAATCGTAAAAAAACGAGGCAGGCCTTAACTCCCCTGGATGACATAAATGCAATAACACCAGCATTTGATTGGCCTCAGTTGAAAAGTGATGCGAAACCGGGAGGTCTGTCGATGTTAACTTGACTTGCTTCACGGGTTCCTGACCCGTGGAGAGTCTCTGCCTTAGATACTACAGCCTTCCATCCTCCGCGAACACGAGCACGCCGCTTCCGGTTGTCCAAACCAAGCGCTCTGGAGGGGGCCGAGTATTTTCAGTTAAACTGCTCCTAAGGCCTTGTTCAACCCTTTGACCACCTCTAAAACAGTTGGTGAATGCAAGATCTCTCCAAATTGTGTCGAAAAGCCAGAGTCTTGTCTGGGTCACGGGTTATCACTAGAAACAAGATCTCCGATGAAGTTGTTAGACAGGGCTCCGAGGAGGAGTTCTTAGGACCTGAACCGCCGCTGTGTCTGCGTTCGTCCTCAGTCAGAGTTCCTATTGATAGTAGGGCTTTCTATGAACCCAATTGCAGATGGGAAGACTCTCCAAAGTGCAGGCAGACTCAGAGAATACTTCCCGACATCTGTTAAAAAATCTGCGGGATATTTCTCAATAGAAAAGACTGCATACAAATTCCTGGCGTTCTTAGGGGCACCTACTTTTTTGGCAAGCATCTTAATGTGCTAGGGTTAAGCGATACTATAGTCTGTCCAAACTCAGTTGATACAGCTGTCCACGTAAAAACTAGTTTCTTTTGGAGATTTGTGGCAACTGAGCTTGGAAGGCGGACTATACCGACTGCAAAGCATGTGGAGAGAGCGACGACACCGCGGAATACTTTTGCTGTAATTGTCCTACTTTGCTGCTCATAGAGTTCGGGGTTGTATATTCTCCTCCATTTGCCCTCCTCGCACACAGGACCAAATATCCGAAGTAGTATTTTTCTTTTGAAAGAACACAATGTTAGCTTTCACTTCCTGCTTTTCGCCCAGCACTCGGCACAATAAAGCAGGACTCTTAGTACCTATCAGTGTTTTGTAGAACTTGCACTTGGTCTGCTATCAACAGTGGCATATTGTTCTAGTCAGTGAAGAGAGAGCCGAAAGAAAGTACTTTGTGTTGTCCTCGTTGACTTTAAGGCCAACCAATTTTGCCTGTTCGCTGGGATCGGAATAGTTCACAATAGCGGTTTCCATCCAGCACATAGCAGCGTGTTTTCCAACGTCACGCGACACAATCGGATCAGTTCTGCGGGGATCCCGAATCCGGTCATTGCCACGTAGTGCTCCTGTTGATGAAGGCTATCGGCGGTTTTAAAGTCGATGAAAAGATACTGGGTCTCGACTTGAAATTCATTGGCATTTTTGAGGATTTACCTAAGTGTGAAGAGTTGCTCTATTATTGAACTGTTGATTAGTGTGTTGCGGAACGGCTTCAGAAGTTCACATATTACATTGGATAGGATGTTGTTTGCAATATTTAGCAGATATATGCCTCGATAGTTCTAGCAAGACATAGGATCACCGTTCTTGTAGATGATATGTATGGAGCTGATAGTTCAGTCGTCGGGCATTCTTTCTTCCAACCATACTTGGTTGACGATTTGGTCATGCGCCCTACCAAAACATCACCTGTCGCTGTTAATACAGATGAAATCGGCAGGACAGTAGGAATGCAGTAAAATGGTAGCGCTATGATCCTTTTAATCCTAATCAAAGCCTGGCTGTTAATGACGAAGAGGAGTTTGAGACTGTATTTTGGTATACAGATTTTGAAGGCATATGGAAGTAACTAATAAACGCATTGTCTGTTCCTATTGATCACACCCTTTTAGGTCAATGACAAAAGTGAGCACCATTTCAGGATCTTCCTTCCTTCCATTAGTGAAAGAAGACGGTTCGCCTGCCACAACACCAAAAGAAAATGCTGATATTTTTGCAAATATGTATGTTTTCCGAAAACGCACTGGATCTTAGTCAATAAGTTTGCGAAAAAAAAGTAAATGAAAGACTTAGGATTCGACTACGTAGTCCAATGCATTCTCCCCAAACTAAATTGCAAAAAGGCAATTGAAGTGAACGGTATGCATATGCAAACTATTTTAAATGTCCTACACGGTAGCGATTTTCTTTCTTGCATTGAACCGCTTCCCAAAAAAAGTAAGAACAAAACTCTGTGGTTGGTTGCAGAATTTCCTTCAAGGACGACCAATTCAAGTTGTGATCGATGGAATGTCTTCCCACTACTTTGCTATCAATGCGGGATTTCCGCAAGGATCAATACTTTGACCAACCTTGTTTCTTATTCATATTAATGAGCTTCCGCAGTCGACATCCAATGAAATGTATAGTTTTGCTGATGACAACACTTTTATATCTTCGGTTTCGAATGATGACCCTGTAAATATAAGCGATGCTCATCGTAAAATATGCGAACAGATGATCTATCTTAACCAATATTTGGATAAGATACGCACGTGGGGCGAGTCAATCTTTTTGCATTTATTGCTAAGGAAACGCAGTTGATGATTTCTTCTCGAAAGAGTACTTCTATTGCTCCTCAGAGAATGAATTTGCCTACTCCGTTGTTCTGAAGACATTCAGGATCCTTCCAAGAAACAAACTACATAATACAGAAAACAATATTCTTATCGATTCACTGTGAGGTAGCTATGAAGCGGACAGCGGAACAGGCTGTTTGCCTGCTGAATATATGGAGGGGTGTCAGATGAAGTGGAATGTTTAGTGGAAGGGATTTAGATAAGGGATTCCTTATTGACGACAATGACAGCGCATCAGTGGTAACCCTTTTGTTCTTCTAGTTTCCCAACATTCCAGTTGTATGATGGAAGGAAGAGGTTGCTAAGTCGTATGGCTTACATGATTTTGCCGGGAAGTGAGGTTAGCTGGGATCCAAGTGCCCGACTTCGGTCGGCTTGGGATATTTTCCTCGCAACAACATCGAGCTTAGCCACATCTAACCAAGCCTGTTTATCGCAAGCTTGTAAAGATCCCATGATCATTGGTCGCTACAAGCGATGAGTTTAATTCGGCTTTGATGCCAGCCGCCATCGTAGATCAATTGCGTTGGTCCGGGGTTATCCCTGCAAAATGCCGCACAGTAGTCTTCCAGTGCCAGCATTATAAGATCGCACCGTTCAGCTGAGATCATGCAGTCGGTGTCGGCACAGTCTATACCTAAGCAACCACAATATTATTCTTAAGGATATCGCTAAATGACCGTTAAGTATTGACGGTAGACGCGCTGGAAGGATTGCTTGTGGTATGCATTATCGGACGCTTGGCAGCCGAAACGGCTTCCTTCATCGATCTCTGTCGCTTTGACGAAAGGTGCACGATGGTCTCGTCCTTGCCCTGCATTTTTCTTCAACCCCAGCTCAGTGTCTCCGCTAAGGATGGGCTAAGAATATCAATGCAGCGACGCCCAAACACCAGCGACTATCGTCAAATTACTACTAGGGGAAGTCACTTTTAGACATTGTTCACATCCAGGTGAGCCTAGCGACGCGTTTAACATATTAGTACTCTCCTGCAAGTGTGCATTCAAATTCATGGCTTGACACGACTGGAGATCACTGGTGTTGTAAAATTACATCCGAACAGAAATTAACGACTACGGATGCCTTAAAGTGGGAGTCCGATCCCTTTAATTCTGATCGCAACCTAGCAGTTTAGGAAAACGTGAAGAAGAGCAGCCCCTGCGAGGTCACCCAAGCTGTCAAATAATCGTGCTCCCATACAGGATAAGCCTCGTTTCTGGAGAGCAGGGCAGTGTCATAGGAGATGATCCACATATTGTTGTCCCTCGCCGTCCCTGCAACTTTTGCTGAAGTCATTTTTAAAGATCAATAGCCTTCTAATCATATTTCCAATGATGCAGTGTCCGGTTAACTTGGCGTCGAGCATTCGGATTTGGTTTCTATCAAAGGACACTAGGGTCCTTGTTCCTTTATTATCAATGGCGGGCCACAGACTACCTTTTATGGCACAACTACTTGCGAAGTGTTATTGGTCCTAAACCCAGCTTTTCGTGACACTTTTCGTGAAGCTCTTAGCTGTATTAAAGCCACGTAACAGCCAAGAGGCATTCTTTGACACACATCGCGTTTATGAGATTGGAGTTGGTCGCTTTAAGTGCTACCTGATTGTCCACGCAAATGGTTTATTCCATTTTTGGTGTATTTAATTGCCCACTTTTAGGTGCTAGAATTAGGAAGAAGAAGTGTGATAGGAAAGATAGCTTTGTGAGTTGTGAAGGATTTTTCTGGTTTTATTTCAAATAACTATAAATGTTGATCAGAATTGTATCCCTTAGTTTTGAAATGCGCAGAAATTTATAAAACAATGATAGTGCACATACAGTCCTTGGCCAATTTATTAGACGCACTGTAAAATTCTATGTACTTTGTTTGTACTTGTTTACTTTCGCGTATCAATTGGTTAACACTGTAGTGCAACATGTTAAAAATAAATACAAAATGGAATCATATACAAAATCTCCTAAATAAAAACACATTATACATATGTACGTTTAAATACAACAATACTGCATATAAACTCGTGCAACACATAAAAATATTAAAAAACTACATTGCGTCTAATAATTTGGCCAGGGACTGTATGAATATGATCGAGCGGTGCCGTGACATAACCCCAAGCGCCATAAGCCCAAATCTGGAAATTTGGCCTTATTTCGCATTGTGAAAGTGACATAAGGTCGCATTTTAGCATTTGGTATTATGACACCTTGAAAAAGCGTCATAAGGCCAATTTGGCTTTATGACACTTTCGCTTGGTGCTGTTTTCAACAATTTGCCCTAGCACCTACTCCAAATCAAACAGTGACCCCCTAGCAGGGGGGTTGTAGGGGGGCCACCATACCCCCATATGCATTGCACTGTGTATGGGATTAGTTACGAAATCGCAAGTAGATTCCATAAACACTGTAATGCCTATGGGGCCCATGCTGCCCCCCTGCAACTCCCCTGCTTGGGGTCACTGTTTGATTTGGAGTAGGTGCGAGGTATGGTTTTGAAAATTTGGCTTTATGTCACTTTCCAAATTTGGCCTTATGACGCTTTGTAAAAGTGACATAATACCCAATGTTTGAAATTTCGAGATTTGGGCTTATGACTCTTGGGGTTATGTCACGGCACCGATCGAGCATACGCCACACGTTGTATTGATTTTCATTCGGCGGATTTTTGCTCCATGGACTTAGGCGATCGGCAAGTGAATATACCACCCTTGCACTATAGTCATCCGTTGTGTGGTTTTCTTATAAAGCCTCTAGTAGTTGTTTCGATTGCGAGTGCGACCCGTCTATTTCTTTGAGCTGGGAGACCGGGAGACTGTAGGCTTCCTTTGTTTTTCTACGTATGATATTTTTCTCCTCTCTTCTCCTTGCATGATAATTCTGCCTTGCTGCTCTAGTTGCATCGTTTTCTGATGTACACGCTCTATCACTATTTTGTGGTAAACGCATTCATCGTCATACGATATACTTTCTCTAAGGTGGCTGCGAACCTATCGTGGTTTCGGCTACCTTTAGGATGATGTCGCTATACCAGCTCCACGTATTGTTGGCGTTTGGGCTCCGTGAGTGCACTGCGCACACCCTTTAGCCGCTTCTTGAAGACTTTGGCTACTCCAGTCGTGCTAAGGCGTTCAATGTCAAATTTCTGTTTTTGGGCTTCTTGCAGTTTCTTCTCGTGGACAGTGGAGCTTTGAATTTGGCTGCCAATGTTGAAGGTCACAGTAGAAGTTTGCCGCTTTGAATGTTTTCACATTCGGGATGTTCGATGCGATTCGCACGTTGTCGATTTAGTTGGCGATTCGACCAACTGGAGAGCGCGAGGTTGCTTCGTTGAGTAGCTGATTTGGGAATGATCAACGTATTACGGGCTGCAGCAAAGACGTTTTTTCGAAACCCTATGTCTGTTGTCGTGTATTGGAGACTATGCTTGCGATCAAATCCGCCAAAGATGTTTACCGATTTGCGCCTTGAAGTTCCACAGGCACCGTTCAGGACTTCATAGAGCAGGGGCTTGTGATTATATTATACTGGTGTTGTTGAACGTGCATTGACATTATAGCTAGGCAATCACTTGCCTGCCTTATATGGATGACTTTTGATAGTAGCCGGTTTAACACGACGAATCCGCATCCTCACATGTGAACCAGTAGGCAAAGCTTCAGATAAAAAAAGTGAAACTATTTCCCATTCGAGGTAAAGATATTTCCCTGCACCATCGTCTCGCTGCCTTAAATCGCTCGTCCAGTAGGTCGATCGGTCCAGCTGACTTTTTTGATTTAAGTTTAGGAGCGCGACCGGCTCAGGTGGTACTGCCATGATAAAAGGGGAGATCCTACAAAACAGCGGCAGGGAGGCAATACCTGTTTTTTTTTTTTGAAGCACTGGATCACTCAGACTCATTACTGGTCCATTGTACTACCAGGCAGACACACCACATTTTACTGTGAGAATTTAGTCATTTTCCTAAGAAAAACGAGAAGCCGCTTCAATGATAAGGAGCTTAGGTTTACAGCACTCAACATATCAGCACCAAATACCTGCCACCTGATACGAGCAAAAGCAGGACAGGCGCAGAGGAAATGTTCCGCAGTGTAATCGCTTTCTCCACAGGCTTCGCAGTTGGTGGTATCGCTTAGGCCTAGCACCTTAAGGTGTTTGGCAAAAGCATAGTGGCCAGTAGTCTGTCTGCAGTCTTTTCTGTTGAGTGACAACAAGAGAGGCAATATCACTCAACGTTCATATGCAATCGCTTAAGAGAGGCAGCCCTAAACACTCCTGGATCACGCAAATGCAACAACACCACCAGTTAATTGGCTTCACAGAGGAAATAAATCGAAATCGTGAGGCCTGCCGATATTTTTTGATGTCAAACTTGCGAACCACACATGCGGTTCAATAAGGGAATGCAGTCTGAGGATCGTAAGTAAAGATCATGTCGTGAAAGAAGAATAAGATCCTCACGACATTTTGATCCTTACCCTTCAGCGTTCAAGTTGCATGTTCCACTCTGCGGGATGGGGGATATAAGGGCTTATTCCCCGTTTCGCAGTCTGGACAAATGGAAAATCAGCTTCCGTAAAATTAAGTAACCTTTTCAGAACAAAGAGGTGCTTTACCCGTAAGTAGCTTCTCTTGCTACAAGTTAGGAAGGGTATTGAATATTGCTTCCCCACCTGAACTTCGGCTTCCAAGCAGTCTCGACAGTATTCAGAGACGCCCACTGGCCCTTCGAAGACTTATCGCTGACCGTCGCCTATTCTATATGGCTGTCACCATAACAGATGTTTTTCAGTTTAAAAGTGAAAGATTCCCCAGACTTTTACATTATATTTCATGCATCGACCTGTTGTAGACATAGCTTGCTAAATTGTATATGTGATGCCCAAATTCCAATGTCCTATAGGATGAAAATATTAGCTGCAACTCGAATTGCTTCAAAATAGAAATAGTTGAGCACTGTAAATATCTAGGTGTTATTATTGATAGAAATTTGTGTTGGAACCAACACATCTCAAGGTTGAAAAAGTATCTGCAATCTTCTCTACGCATCTTTTATCATCTTAGAAATTACTGCTCTTCACGGACCCTGAAAACAATATACTTTGAGATTTTTCACTCCAAACTCCAGTACGGAATAAGCGCATGGGGAGGTACATATCTTAATAAACTTCAACAGCTGACTGTCCTACAAAAGTCCGCGATAAGAGAAGTATGCAGGTGGCAATGGTGCGATGGTAGTGTATTCACTAAAGTGATTGGCAGGTCGTGCGTTCGAATCCCGACCAGGGCCATGATTTTTATAAATTGAATACACACAACAAAAACTGATCTCCCTAAAATAATTTAGGCGCCACCTGTTGAGAAATAAAAAATCCCATCGCACCAAACTTCTTTCCTATCCTTCTATTCTTTCAGTAAGTAGCACCCAAAAATAGGCAATGAATTGCTGGGAGCTACTTGCGCAACAAACTAAAATGCCTGCGCTGTGGTTTTACCATTATAAGGGTACTGTGTCCCTACAGAAAAAAGAAATCCCTTTAGCGCACGCAAATTATAAAAAAAAAAAAAAAAAAAATGCAAATCAGCCCGCCTAACGCACACCATAGAATTATTTAGAAGAATGAATATTCTGCCGGGGTAAGATATTTATACTTTTTTAAAGTCCTCAAAATATTCTTCATAAGAGGTGGCTATATGCAGAGCCCTATATCTGGCACTCATAATCTACGAAGCAATAATGGTACCGCCTTACATATTCCGCCTTTTCCCACATCAAGGTTTAGGAACTTTTTCTCAATTGTTTTCTACAAGCTATTTAATAGTCTACCCTAGGATATACGAATTATTAGAACTGCATCTGTATTTCTTAAAAAAGTAAAATCGTGGCTTCTTGCGATTAATCACAATGAAATCGAAATTTTGTTACGCTTCATTATTTGAGTTCTTTCTTGCTTAACTTTTTAACTTTTAATTTTATGAATTTATGTTAGCTCCTATTAATATTTATCTATTTCTTTGTAAACAAGTGAATTTTCTATAAAATGTAATGTATATAAATACTTAAAAATGCCTGTCCACCCCACAGTGTTAATTTTGAAGTGGCATTTATTTCTATTTGTTTTTTATAAACTAAATAAAAAATATCACTAACTATTCTCCAAATTAAGATATAAATGAATTGTTACTTAAACTAGATTTTCGAATTGAGAATAAAGAATTTAAAAAAATAAAAATAAAATAAAAGATGTGCTGAGAAATTAAACAAAATAATTCTTAGAAATGCAGGTAGTTAATGGACACCACCTGATGTTGAACGAGTCAACCGGCAAGATATCTGTATACCAAAATATTTGTATATATAGAACAAGCATACCTTGAAATTCGCCTCCGAGATATATCTTTCCAGAAGAACAAAATAAAAAACCATTTACCAGTAGAGGTAACACTTGTCTGACACATTTAGAGGAGCTCGTTTAGTTTGTTAAGGTTCACATTCTCTGAGAGAAGAATATAAAAAAAAAGTTAAGTAAATGGCCTAGTGAGCCAGCAACCTTTACCAATAAATTCCCTTTTTGAACAAGCTCGTTCCAAACAGATACCTTGTCATCGACATACTGTTTCCAAATTTACAAACTAGAGCACGTCTGTAGCAGTATCCAAAATATTAGCTTTCGTCATCCCAAAAGAAAAATAAAGCTTAAAAAACATTTCTTCATCTGGTTTAAGGAAGCAGCATTTTCGTCCAAATTAACAACAATCAACATTTAACCATAGATTATTTTTATTGTATTAATTGATACCATTTCATCAATAACTACCGCTTGCCGCCGTTAAAAAAACCAAAGAAGACCAAATGATTCCTGTTCATTGCCTCAGAAGAATGAAGAAGCTGAAGACATGGGGGATGAAGATGTGCCGCACAAGTGAATTATTTGTTTTATCAGCTTATCGAACCCCCAACTGTGGCTGGCTTACACCATTTATGGGGAAGAATATTACATTTATATAGGATGAGGCTAGGTCGGTAACAAGGCATCTACGCACTCACAAACACACACACACACATTTATGAGACGCACTTCCATCTTAGTAAATGGATTTTTGTGCTGTTTCCTTTTGTTCAGGGAGAAATTATGAAGAACACGCGTGAGTGTATTTCATGTCCATTCTTCATTGACTTTGTCATTCATTCCATTCGTTCGACTAACGTGAGAACTTTTGTGACAAGGTCAAAGGCGATTATGTGCTGGCATTGCCTTTATGATTGGAGAATAATTCCTCGCATAAAATGCGTCCATTGCTACTTATCGATGAGCGATTTTGCATTATTCGATTTGTTAATTTTTATACCCTATTCTAAGGGTATATTAATTTTGACGCATAGTTTGTAACATACCTTAATATTGCCCGCAGACCCCCAAAAGTTACTATATTTATGATCAGCATCGATAGTATGGTCGATCTAGCCATGTCCGTCCGTCCGTCCGTCCGTCCGTCCGTCCGTCCGTCTGTCGGCAAAAATTAGGCCTTTAAACTGGACCCAGAGAGCTGAAATTTTAACCATATACTCTCTAGGGTCCCGAAATAATCAAGTTTACGAATTTTTGAAATCCGCCCACAGACACGCCCACAAACTCAAAAAAACAAAATTTTGGAAAAAATCGAATTTTGAGATAGAAAGCTGAAATTTTTTATATATGATCTATGATTCCTAAAATTACTCGGATAAAAATTTTTCAAAATCCGCCCACTGACACGCCCACAAATAAATAAAACAATTTTTTTGAAAATCCAAAGTTTGAGCTAGGGAGCTGAAATTTATAATATATACTCTCTATAGGCCCTTTATGCTCATGTGTAAATATTTTCAAAATCCGCTCACTGACACGCCCACAATTAATTTTTTTTTTTTTTTTTTGAAAATTCAAAGTTTGAGCAAGGGAGCTGAAATTTATAATATATATACTCTCTAGGGGCGCTTTATTCTAATGTGTTAATTTTTTTTAAATCCGCATACTCACACGCCCACAATTAAATAAAACAATTTTATTGAAACACCCAAGGGAGCGTTTTTTTTGATAAAATCCTTTAAATGTTATATAACAAAATATGTAGAGCGTTCTTAACAATTCAACCATACTTAGACTTTTGTTACGCCCACTTATGAGGGATAGGAATAAGAATAGGGTATCCAACAGTTCGCCCAAGCGGACTGTAGCCCGTCCCTATGTTTTTCTTAAAGTTTCCCGGTTAACCTGACCTAAGGTGCTCTATTTAGTTAGGAGTCGATTGCAGCTAAAACCATTTTACTTGACTGTGTCTGGGGAGACAGTAGTTTTTTTTTTGTGACGGGGTGCGAGACTTTCTACACTGGAGCACTCAGACTTAATACTGGTCATTGTACTACCAAGAAGACACACCACATTTTACTGTGAGAATTTACTCGTTTTTCTAAGAAAAACGAAAAGGCGCTTTAATGATAAGGAGCTAAGGTTTACAGCATTCACCATATCCGCACCAAATACCTGCCACCTGATACGAGCAAAAGCAGGACAATCGCAGAGGAAATGTTTCGCAGTGTCATCGCATTCTCCACAGGCTTCGCTGGTGGTGTCGCTTAGGCCTAGCACCTTAACGTGTATGGCAAAAGCGCAATGGCCCGTAAGAGCGCCAGTAGTCTGTCTGCAGTCTTTTCGATTGAGAGACAAAAGAATGCCGAAGATTTCCTCCAGACGTCGTGGAAAATTTGCTTAGTCTGTATGCACCCTGGAGAGTCATGCCATCGGCGATTGTGTTTATATGAAACCCAACCTTGAATGGAAGCCCTGACCGAGGACACAGACAGACATATCGCTGGCTATGGTTCTGAGAAGTCCTCCTCTTAGCCCTGTCTAGCATGTTTATCGGAGATCTCATTTCCCGTCATCCCGTTATGACCTTGGTACCCAGACAAGTCTAAGTGAATTTAGCCTTCCGACCGAATCCAGAGAGATCTTGCATTCACGAACTATTTTGGAGGTGGTTAAGGGGTTGATCAAGGCCTTAAGCGCAGCCTGACTGTCGCTACAGACGCAGATACTTCGCTCCCTCCACCTGTTCCTCGCAACATATTCCATGGCCATTAGGATAGCATAAGTCTCTGTTTAGAAGACTGACGCATGTTTGCCTAACGAAAAGAAAAGTCTAATGTTGTCGCTCTCCAAGAAGACACCACCAGTACCAGATCCTTGACCGGTTTTGGAGCCATCCGTGAAGATTCTACTGCATTTCTTTCCAGGCTCAGAGTCTGGCCAAAGCCGGTCCTAAACACGAGGAAGGCGACTTCGTAGTTGAGCCGAAGTTCCGGTGTCATTGCGCATATCCATAAGACAGGAGTCGAAGGACAACCGTGGAGCAAGTTCATCAAAACTCCAGTGCGAGTTATAATAAAAGCCGCATCTTCTTAACCGTGAGATAGCTTTGATTGTGCAATCCATGATGTAAACATCAAGGGGCGGGAGGTTCAATAATGCATCTATGCCGGAGACAGGCGTGCTGGGGAAGGCCCCCGTGCAGCCGAGACATACCTCCCTTTGGAGTTTATCGAAAGCAGCAGTAATGTATTTACGTGAAAGCTTATGCAACCAAACAACCGATGCGTATGCTAGAAATGGTCTTATCATCCATAGGACTCTTTTCGGTGACAAGACCCATGTCTTACCGAAATTGCCCTTGCCCTGCATGAAAACCGACAGCGTCTTGGCGGTCTTCAGCTCAACATACTTGGACCAAAGAAGTTTGCTATCCAGGATGACTCCCAGATACTTTGCTTCATTGGAGAGTTGGATTGTGACGGCTTTAGCACTGGCTGAGTCAACCCGATCAGCTTCCTCCTTCTCGTAAAGATAACAACCTCAGTACTAGCATCATATTACTAGTTTAAGGATAGGTGATTTTTTTTCTAAAAACCGGTTGATACCTTTAATGCCATTCAGTAATCTGGGAAATACCTCTTACTGAAGGAAAGAGGGAAATACATGTCTGAAAAATAATTTCTAGATTATGTTGGAAAATTTTCGTTTTATGATATTTTAAGTCATAAAATGTACCAAATTTTGTGCGCCACTTATAAAAGGACATCTGCAAAGTCTACCTGATGTAAGGGCGTTAGTTGAAGACATGTTTTTATTATTTCATCATGGTCGGACCTATTATCACGGCACTCATCTGGTGGCCAAAACGACTTATACGGAAAAGCCATTCTCCGAATTTTGGTGACATACATTATTACATATCCCACTGTGTTGTGCCATCGAAATCTGCGCCAGCATAATCCTCAAAATGAGCACCAGAAGGGCGCCAGGACTCACATCTTCTCTGATAGTCATGCAGCACTTCAAGCACTGTCGTCTACTTGAGTTGACTCTATGACAGCCCTGTGTTGCAGCGAGGCATTGCAATCTGGTTGGGGACCTGGACGCCGAGGTGTTGCAGGCAACGAATCTGTGAATGAAGTAGCTGGGGCTGGCTCAGAATTCGCGTTCTTAGGACTGGAACATTACAGTAGCGCCAACTGGACTACTGCTCTAGGACTGATTAATGATTGCAAGACCCAATTTCGTCTATCCCATTGGGAAAATGTTTTGGGGTCCAGACAACTAAAACAGTTCATCCAAAACCTTCCATTGAACTCGATCCCGGTCACTCTGCTTCCAAATGTCCAGACCAATCGCTCTGGAGTCCACGATGGCTTGTTCTTTTAAACGGAGAATAGGTCTTCTTTGAGATCTCGAACCTGGGGGTTGGGAGCCGTATTATGTTTCGAGTCCGGAGTTTTGAGTCCATTTTTTTTTGTATTGCCAGATCGAAGTAGCAGCGGTTTCCCCAGGTAATTCTCCGTCGAATTTACACTAAGGCGCCATTCGTGATGTTGATGTTTACTCCACGGTAGATGAACTCCTTAACTACCTCAATGTTATCACAATCAACAGTGACGTTTGGTTTTATGTTTGATTGTTGATAGCATGTACTTGGTCTTGTCCTCATTAACTTCAAGATCAACCAACTTCGCATGCTTTTCAATCACAGTTGCTGTGAACGGCCGATGATGTCGATAACGGCCAGACGGATATAATGAAGATAGTGCCATCCGTATTGACACTGGCCATGTGCACTATTTTCTAAAATTGAAGAAGTCACGTGACAGCGTATCTCCTTGCCGAAATGCGCATTTAACTGTGTTTTCCAGCGTCACGCGACACAACTGGATCAGTTTTGTCGGTATTCCATATTCGGTCATCGCCATGTAAACCTGATGATAAATACAATCATATGCGGTTTTAAAGCCTATGAAAAGATGGTGGGTCTCGAATTGGAATTCATTCGTGATTTTCAGGATTTGCCTCAATTTGAAAATTTGGCCTATATTCGATCTGCCGGGTCGGAAGCCAGACTGGTTCGTACCGATTAGTGTGTTGCAGAACGAATTTTTTTTATAAAATTGTATCTACTTCAAAATGCAATTTTCACAGCCTTAGTTCATTTTCAAATCACGATCATTTTTTTTTTATATGAAGTGCATCGTGGTTTCGATTACACAGATTTAAAAAGAATTTTACTTCCATTATATACACAGCTGGTCAAAAAAAGAGTTGTGAGAACATGTTTCTTAAAAAACTAAATTTGTTCATATTTTTTCAATTTGTTTTTTATTTTTACAATTATATTAATAAAATTTACATTATTTATGAAATATAGAATCTGTTAGTTTTTCGAATAATTAAAAAAAAAAATAACAAAAACTTTTGGAGTTCTGTTTTCCGCTTGAACAAAAAAATAGGTGTGTTCCTAAATAAACATTAATTATTTATTTACTTTATTATTTTTTGTAACTTGCTCTAATAACCTGAGTATCCTCCATAACTTTCCGAAACTTTTTGGAGTCGACGTGGCATTGATCCAACCAATTTGTATGACGTTTCGGAAGGAATGGAATAACAGTCCTGTTGCACTGCTTCCCACAGTTGATTCCCATTTGTGAAGAATTGACCCCTCAATTTCATTTTCAGTTCATTCCACAAGTTCTCAATGGGATTGGGATCTGGAAATTGACTTGGCCATGAAACTAGAGAGATGTTTTGATCCCGAAACCAATCTTTCACAATACCGGTGGTATGTTTTGGATCATTGTTCTGTTAGAAATGCCATCGGAGGGGCATGCTTTTTTCTGAAAATGAAAGCGTGACATTTTCCAAGATCCCTATATCCATATTTTGTCATTATGTTACTGACACGAAATATAGGACCAACACCATACCAGGAAAAACAGCCATTTACTCCACCATGATTAACGGTCTTCAGTGAATAGCGAGGATTGTATTCTCTTCCTTTTGGTCGCTTTACGTTACGCCCACAATCCGAGGAGAACAAATTTATTTTTGTTTCGTCACTCCACAGAATATTCCGCCATTTTTTTACTCCTTCAACTTCTATGGCCTAAGGCAAATTCTTTTCGGGACCTTACGTTCTTAGCTCTTAGGAGTGGAGATTGAAGTTCTGTAGTCTCCTGCGGATTGTGCGTGCACTGATTCCATTCCCAATTTGTGCGCATATAGTTCGTGATGAAACAAAAAAGTAAAATGCGGTGGTCTAAAAGTTACTATATTTATGATCAGCATCGATAGTAATGGCGATCTAGCTATGTCCGTCCGTCCTTCGGCAAAAATTAGGCCTTTAAACTGGGCCTAGAGAGCTGAACTCTCTCTAGGATCCCGAAATAATCAAGCTTACGAATTTTTGAAATCCGCCCACAGACACGCCCACAAACTCAAAAAAACAAAATTTTGGAAAAAATCGAATTTTGAGCTAGAAAGCTGGAATTTTTTATATATGATCTATAAAACTGCTCGGGATATAAAATTTTCAAAATTCGCCCACTGACACGCCCACAAATAAATAAAACAATTTTATTGAAAAACCAAAATTTGAGCTAGGGAGCTGAAATTTATAATATATATACTCTCTGAGCGATAGGAATAAGAATAGGGTATCCAACAGTTCGCCCAAGCGGACTGCAGCCCGTCCCTATGTTTATCTTTAATTTTGGCTTAAAAGCATTGGTTACGAAGTTCTGTGATCTTCCTAGGGCATCTGCTATTAATGTATAGGTTTAACCCTCACCCCTTAACCGCTGAACTATTTTCCTTTCTTCCGCAGAGCAGTGGAGTTTTCGACCCATCTTAAAATATGATTTGATTTGACGGTTTTTCATTGATTGGAAGTTGGTTCTTCCTACATGATGCCCATTTGAAAGCTGCTGCAAATGCTGGAAGTGCTGCTCAAAAACATCTTCTATTCCCTTAACTTCGTTGACTAGATGTGCCTCTCTGTTTCAAAGAGCCTGCGTTTCGGTCTTAAAGCCAGCAACCAGCTAGGTTAGGTTAGGTAGGTGGGCTTTAGGGCCACACTCAGGTCAATACTGACCCATTGTGATGCCCATCGGGGGAGGAGGGTTGTCCCTTACTCATTTTATTAACCTTGTTTACAAAAACTGAGATTAATTATTCACTGTGTTGTTCGATACAAACCATCCTGTGGATTTGGTGAAGTTCATTATCCTGTCTATCGGTGTGCTGGAGAGTTCGTCTAGGTCATGGAAGAAATATCTCCCCCGGAATCTGTACCTGATGTTTTTGGAGACCCGGGCAGTGACATAGAAAGTGGATTGTATTCTCCAGAGCTTCCTCATCGCCACAGCCTCTAAAGAGTTCTTCCGTCGAGCGCAATTTCTTCATGTGGTATCGCAGAGTATTGTGCCCCGTTAATATATCTACGAGGGTGGATAGTGATTTCCTATCCTTTTACATGAGACTCTCGGTTCTGGCTCCATTGAAGGTTGGCTATAGCATTCTTGTGGTGTGGTAAGTATCTAGTGTCGTCCATCTAAGGTTTGCCTCTCTTATTGCCTTTTTCCCGCCCGAGCCCGAGTGTGCAAGGCGGGATGAGTACAGCGGGATCAGCTTGTTCTGACACAGCTGCCGAACCTTGTCTCGCTAATTCATCCGCTTTCTCGTTGCCTGGAATGCCTTCATGTCCCGGAACCCAGCAGAGCGATACCTTAAACTGAGTACCAACCAACGACCATACCACTTCGAGTTAATCGGTTCACCGCAATTAAACGACGTTGGGCGCGGTTTGTACGTTGATAGGGGACCGTTTGAGAACAACGGCGTGTCGTTGGCCAGTCCCATCTACGAGTTGAGGTAGATAATACAAACGTGGTATCACAATGGACCTAAATTGGTGTAAGTGTGTCAACTTCTGCAGACAGCCACCTAAACCTAACCTAACCTAACCTATGCTGAGTACCAAGAACCTTTCGTTCTTCGCGACAGCATTTCAGAAGATTGGATTTTATTACTGCTGCAGTTAAGGCTTTTATTGCTGCCTTTCTGTCGATGAAGAAGGTAGTACCGTCAGGTTTTATTGCCCTTACCAAAGACTCACGGGCTGCTGTTGTCACTGCCAGGACCTCTGCTTGGAAGACGCTGCTGTGTTCGGGGAGGTGTACCGATTTTGATATGCCCAATGTTGCGGAGTGTGGTAACTTTTACTTTAAGGACTTATGTCTCACTGCAGTGGGACATAACTCCCAAAATTGATTTGGGACTTATGTCTGATTTAAGTGGGACATAACTCACAAAAGTAAAAGTTGGGACTTTTGTCTCACCAAATGATGTGAAAGTGAAATAAGCCCAGTTTGGCGTCGCCCTTTCACCTACTCCAAATCAAACAGTGACTCCAAGCAGGGGGGTGCAATGCGTATGGGGGGCATGTTGCCCCCTGGGGTCACTGTTTGATTTGGAGTAGGTGCGAGCTTTTATTTTATCACTTGGCCTTATTGCACTTTGGGTAAATGAATTTCACGGCTCCGCTAATGAGTAGTAAGTCGGATTAAATATATGTACACATGTTTCAATTTCTTGAAGCAAACATGTTCAATTTTCGTCCCGCTTTCTTTACAACCGATTTCGAACAGAGCCTTCGAAATGGAATTCAATAAACCTATCCTGCTGCCTGAGATTAGAGATCTCTCCGAAAATTTTGGACTTATGTTTCATCTTCGAGAAAATATGTTGGAACTTATATCCCGCTGGTGTGGGACATAAGTCCCAAAAAAAAAATTTGGGACTTATGTCCTTGCGCCGATGTTGTTTCAGTCGCTAGACTCTTATATCTCTTTGAGCTGAGAGACGGAGGATCTTCTTCTCCCCCCCCTCTCATAGTTCGATACTCTTCACTGCTGCTCTAGTTTTGACTTGCACCGTTTGCAGATATGCACGTTCTGTCACCACTTACTGCTGAGCGCACTCATCATCATACCATGGGCTCGTTTTCGGGGCGGCTGGTAACCTACGGAGCTTTCGGCTACCTCTTTGATGGTGAGGCGATACCGATTTCACATATTGGTATGGTGTCTGTGGAAGGTAAGTGCAGAACGAAAGATCTCTCGCTTATGCGCTCTCTGTAGACTCTGGCTACTACAGTCGTGCTAAGGCATCCAACGTTGAATTTATTTTTCTAGGCGGTTTGCAGCTTCCTCTCGTTGGACAGTCAAGCTTTGAATTAAGTAGCAACAAGAAAATGGTCAGGAGTCGAGTTAAGATCTTAGATGCATGACTTGCATCGACTAGCACATTATCAATATGGTTGCCGGTTCGCCCGGGTGAAGAGCGCCAGGTTGCTTTGTGGATGCGCAGTCTTGGGAACATAGTGCTCCTTATTTCCCTTATGTCGTGGTACGGAGTGTATGTATTCGTTTCATTTAATGTCAGCTCCTTCAATCATGTCCGATAAAATATATAGGAAGCTTGCTGTTAATTTGTTTGACACGGTTTACCTAGTTCTTCTACCAACAAATTACAACAGATAAGCTACTCATCGCATTCCTTACAGAGGCAGATGAGAGCCATTATTTTTTAGATCCTGAGATTGATTTGCAAAATATTAAAAATTCCTTAAAAAGCTCTCTCATTAAACACAATAGATAATTTTCCAGTTGTATGAAGAGTTTTAACGGTCAAATCTCTGTGCAAGCTGTGCGAATATTTAAAAAATGCAGTGCTTACTATAAGGAAAACAATAAAATATCTTTATGTCTATTATATCTATCGACATGTCATCGAAGAGAACATATTTATTGATCGTTTTCTCCCTCTCTTTTCAGATACCATAAAAATAGTATTACTACTGGAAAGCTTTTTTTTAAAGAAATTTAAAAATAACAACCCTTCGTACATACTTGGAACGCATTAGATGATAAACAAGGACTATACTACATAAAATATAAAAATTTTTGCAACTTGAAAGGCTGAACTAGGTTTAACGAAAACTAAAATTAAATTAAAAACTAAAAATATCGATAACCATTTAAAGGGAATTCCAGATAACCTATAAAACAGAATATTAACAGACTGATTTTAAGTAGAAAGTAAGAAACTAATACGCAGAAGCTTGTTGGATATTTTCAAGAGAGAAAGCGAGAGAGAGAGAGAGAGAGAGAGAGAGAGAAAAAGTTCACGATATAACTATAGCTATCGTAACTACTAAATTGGAAAACCAATGCCAAAAATTACAGAATTTAAGGGAGACCTATTGTAGCCTGTTTTTTTGTTGAATTTGTAACCGTATACTGAGTAAGAATAAATAAGAGACAATGAATAACATGCAGTGCATTGAAGCCAAATTAATTAAAACCGAACCAATCGACTTGGATATGATGCAGCCAGATGATATTGATCGCGATCATAGTCCGAGTCATCTACATGCGCACTACCACCACATTCAGATACAATCACAGAAGCATCAATCGGTCAGCAATCAACATATTGCCACGCAGAAGATAATTCTTTCACCTCGCGTGGAGTATGTCCACCGCAGCATCAAACTATCGCCTGGGGGTAGTAGCGGCAGCTCCTATGCTCAAATCCATCCTGAACCCAGACGATCCAGGTCGCCCACCTCGACAATGATGTCGCATAGCCCTACTCTGGCGGGTGCTCCACAGATAATAATAACTCGCGCTGCTCCACAGCAACAACAACAGCAACAGCATCATCATCATCAACAACATCATTCACCGTCTCTGCATCTGCAACACTTGCAGCAACATCATCGAAGTAATTCGCCGCCGCTGTCGTCGTCGTCCCACCATCCTCATCACCATCATCAGGAGCAGCAAGAACAGCCGCTTCATACGCAACAAGTGCGTGTCATACGCGACGGTCGATTGTACGATGATGACCATCGTCGCAGGTCCCTAACGCCACCGGTGCCGCCACCGCCTCCTCCTCCCCCTCCGTCACATTCGCATACGCATTCGTCGGACAAGGTGCGACTTTTATCATCGCCGGTCGACGATCATCCGTCTAGTTCGCGAAAGTACATTGTGTCACGGCATGTGAACGTTATCTCGACAAATGGTAAGATGGACGGTTCATCCCCACCGGTGGGGCCAACGCTGCCACCGCCACCACCGCCTCCCACTCAGTCATCGTGCAGTAATCCCAATGGAATGCAAAACAATTCCGGACTCTTCCGTACTCCTGTGGTTTCAAGTAGTAGCAGCGGCAATATTAGTGGTAGTTGTAATAATAATTCATCGACATCGATGAGGCCACCGCCACCTCCTCCACCGCCGAAAATTAAGAACACCTCTCCACCGGGTCCGTCGAGTGTAATTGGCGGTGGCAGTGGGAGTATCAGTGGCAGTTCCACTGGTGGCGGAGGCTGTGAGGAGCCATCTAGTTCGATACCGGATTTAGGTAAGTGCCAGAGATACATGTTGTTATTCTTTTCTTTTTCTGTACATTCTGTTGAGTCATTAAATTTAAGTTTATTGTTTTTGGAAGTACTCGAAGTAATTGACGGAGTTTTTCATATGGGGTACTCCGATGGTCAAGTGTTGACTTGTGAAATAAAGTATCTACGAGTACTTCCTTTTAGTATGATTTTGTCCTAATCCCATGGTAATTTGTAGTACCTACTGGTTTAAGTTATTTGTAAACAGAGTTTGGAAATTGTTGGGTTCGTTTTATTAAGAACAGCTGTTGCGGACTTGGTTTGTTCTTTATAACCGAGATTCTGGTCTTACGAGTAATACGACTGGCTACAACATTGACATTCCAAAACAACACCAAATTTTGTACTCCGCTGTGGTTTCAATAATTTAATTTTTAATTTTGGTCAAGACAAGAGCCTCCATTTATCGGGCTTAAAACAAAAAAAAAATATAAGGCATTAACGGCCTATAGAGTTCCTAAATCCCAGCTTCTTCAAACATTTTCTTGTGCGAAGTGGAAGGGACCTACAATTTTAAGGCGAATACCAACGGCAAATTTGAAAAGCTTCCCATAACAATTGATACTCTTGGATGTTCGTCAGACGTTCGCAAGAGGTGGGTCAGTGAAAAAAACTTTTAGATGTTACTTGGCCCCAGCGGGACTTAAACCTCATACCTTTAGATTAGTAGTCCAACACACTTTTTTATACCCTATTCTAAGGGTATATTAATTTTGACGCATAGTTTGTAACATACCT
The DNA here is from genome assembly GCA_949715645.1 of Portevinia maculata. NCBI lineage: Eukaryota > Metazoa > Arthropoda > Insecta > Diptera > Syrphidae > Portevinia > Portevinia maculata. The sequence continues at coordinate 190,854,362 of OX454527.1, read as the reverse complement.
TAATATTTCCCGTAGACCCCTAAAAGTTACTATATTTATGATCAGCATCGATAGTAATGTCGATCTAGCCATGTCCGTCCGTCCGTCCGTCCGTCTGTTGTCAAAAATTAGGCCTTTAAACTGGGCCTAGAGAGCTGAAATTTTAACCATATACTCTCTCCGTCCCGAAATAATCAATTTTTGAAATCCGCCCACAGACGCCCAGAAACTAAAAAAAACAAAATTTTGGAAAAAATCGAATTTTGAGCTAGAAAGCTGAAATTTTTTATATATGATCTATGACTCCTAAAACTGCTCGGGATATAAAATTTTCAAAATCCGCCCACTGACACGCCCACCATTAAATAAAACAATTTTATTGAAAAACCAAAATTTGAGCTAGGGAGCTGAAATATATACTCTCTAGGGGCCCTTTAAGCTCATGTGTAAATATTTTCAAAATCCGCTTACTGACACGCCCACAATTTAAAAAAAAAACTTTTTTTTTTGAAAATCCAAAGTTTGAGCTAGGGAACGTTTTTCTTACAAAAGCTTCGTTTTTGTTTGATAACATCTTTTAAATGTTATATAACAGAATATGTACAGCGTTCTTAACAATTCAACCATACTTAGACTTTTGTCACGCCCACTTATGAGGGATAGGAATAAGAATAGGGTATCCAACAGTTCGCCCAAGCGGACTGTAGCCCGCCCCTATGTTTTTCTTTTACTTTTAAATTCATAAGATTAGAGATCAACTTACATACTAGACAAAAATGGGTTAATCCGACTTAAAATTAACAGGATACTTATTCTTAATTAATTGTCCTTATGCAGACGTTCTACACTTAACTGTAACCTTATAATTTCGTTGCTTACACAATAAGCGAACAAAAACCCAATTGCTTTTTGAGCGCCTGGCAGTCGTCGACGTGCAAACGCGTCGCCTTGAGCCGACTGAAGCTTCACAGCGTCAATCACCTCTCGGAAGCACCGCCACCCGGCCCGGCCTCTCTCAAAAACGCCCTAGCTTACTTAGTCTAACTTGTAAACTAAGAGGATGTGACCTAGAGTAACGCACCGTCCTGCGAGGGAATGTTGACCCCTCCCCCCTCAACAAGCCACCAATCTCCATCCATCTCCTCCATTGCGGTACTAAAACGGAGGAGCTCATGAGCATTGGCGACGTCGCCGCCGCGGATGAGCATCTCTTGCGCTGCATTAGCGGTGGTATAATATCGGAATACCATCCCTCGTCTTGACCAGCCCTTTAGCATCAATATGGACAAATGCCTCCGGGGGGATAAACCCAGATCGGAGCGTACTCTATGTACATTTCATTGGGGTAGTAAGCCCCATAGATCAGGCTAATGTCGCTGGTCATCGCCCTTGCAACGTGCCTTCGAGTCACCTTAATGAGGAAAATTTCAATAATATTCAACTGAGCCCCATCGTTAAGGACCTTGTTGGGATAATATTTTATATAGTTAGATTCAGGCGTTCGAAACAACAGGAGACATGCCCAAAGGCATTGTCTCTCCAAAACCCGAATCTTTTCCATATAACTAGGCGCTATATTAATCCACAATGGAAACCATAAGCTATGATCGGCCTTATAAGGGCCACGTAGCACATGACCTTCACTCTGGAGTCAAGTTGACTGCTATGAAACAGTCTCCTTGTCAGAGCATAAGCCTTCTTGGCTCCAGCAAGACAAGCAACTATATGTTTATCGAAATGCAGATACTGGTCAAGCCAGATACCCAGATATCTAACTACGCTCCTCACCGCCAATGGCTGCCCATTTTGTCCAATAATGGCCAATTGTTCCAGTTTGTTCTGGTATCCCTGGAGGCCCCAGCCAATGGTGTTCTGACCAAGATTGTTTCCGTCTTCTGAAAGTTGATTTTCAACTTCCAGTCATCGCAATAGCCCTTAATTTGATCGAAGTCACGCTACAAAAGAATGTTACTAACCTCCATTTTAGGATCTGATCTGTATGCCACCAAATCGTGGGTATACGCTATAGCATGTCTGAGTGAACCCACCAGATCGCTCGTGTAAATCGGAGAATTCACCGCCTTCGATAATCGAAGGACACACCGCTTCGTATTCCTCCAGCAGCGGTTGCTCGTTCGGGATCCGTATTACGGTGCCGAAATCGTCAGTTAAGGCCAAGTCTTGTCTTTCTAATTGTTTGACTTTGTGTATATCCTTACGAACACCTGCATTAAATGATGAGCCTGTGAGTGCCGGCAAATTTCTGCTCGTGATAATTGTTTGCTTTAAGCACTCCACGACACAGAGCTGACAGTGTAATTAAAAAAAAAAAGTCCAGGAAAGCACCGCTTCTTGGGAAAGAAGGGATATCCTTCGCGTACAACTCGAGTTGTGTGTGGTTGCCCCTATGATTTGCAGAAACATTAAGTCCGACACACTAACCTCTGCGCCACTGCTTAATTCAAACTTAAAACTAAATTACAAATTAAGACCTAACACAGTCACATTAATAAAAGCAAATTAAGGGTGAATTATCTTTCACAAATGAATTAAATGAGAAATCTTAATAACAAACTTTTTTTTGAAGTTAATCGACGTTGATAAACATGCGATCAACTAATTCACCGAAGTAGGCGAATTAAAGAGTAATTAAGTTAAAATATAACTGACAGCATTTTTGACAACTGACAGCGAATCTTTTAACCAAATGGGATGGTGGATGTGGTGGATCTCTATATTTTACGATTCCCAATTTCCATACCTTTTATTACTTTACTACAATTAGTTAATGCATGGACATGATTTTTTATTAATGAACCGTGAATTAACTTTTAAACCACATTGTGGTTAATTGCTGAATTAGAGGCAAATTAAGTAATGTTTATTAATTTGGCTGTTAGACTTAAGACTAAGATTGGTGAAGAAGATCGAGTTTGATGTGCTGCGGTTGAAATCAAACACAGAAAGATTTGAGTTAGCCTTCCACATCATTCGCGAGATTGGGTTCGCCATATTAGGTGCGGTGGGTCGGGGACATCGTTTATTACGAAGATTTGTGTTAAAGAAAATAGAGTTGAAAAGAGACGCGCATGCGATAAAATCGGAGAACAGAGGATGAATAAAGAAGAAGGTATGATCAGGATTAAAGGGATCATGACCTTACTGGTCCGCCTGTGGGGATCGCTGGTTGGACCTCAATGCATATTGGCAGGCCTTCCGGTTTCGGGTCACTTTATAACTAAGATTCTGGAATTCTTAGGCCTGCTTAACGGCTTCGATACGTGCATGAACCCATTAATGATTATTCTTTGATCTTCCTTTTGCGACACTGGTGATATCCACTCGTCAACCCACAAGTCCCTTCCCAAACGGGTTGCCCTACAGCGACTATATAAATATTCAAAGATTTGAATTTAAATTCTCTCAAAAGTGGCATTAATTATTTTATGTTTCCACTGTCTATATTTAAATTAAAAAATAAAAAAAGACTGTCATGAAAAACCAAAACGAAAATTCTGTTTCCTCGTGGCATTCTGCAACTGTCAAACTATTTAACAATCAGTTAACTGCGCTTTTGGGTAGTTCATCCACCTATTAAGTTACTTTGAACATTAACCACTGGTTGCTCTTATTCGGGTATTTTGAAACGCACATGTGGATGCTATATGCTAATTAGGTTGCAAGTAATTGAACTGTGAGACAGACCCTAATGGTATAATAAACACACACTCGCCTTTCTGTCAACAAGTACCTACCTACCTGCCGAATGGAAGCAATGACGTGGCGTTAGCAACTTAACCCCCTTTAACCGGAATTTACAATTCATTCAAGGGTTTACTAGCGGATATAATACATATTGTTAACTCAGTTTTCCATATCGTGCAAAATTCGCTATAAAATTATAGTCAAAGCCGCATCAAACAATTCTCTCAAACATAGAACCGACCACTGTGCTATAGTCAGACATGCTCAAAGACTGGGCATTCCCTACAATGTCTTCTGCAGAAGGTGCAAATATGAAGAAGAAAAGGAAATAATCGTGCATTTCCTCTGCACCAGTCCCGCACTTGCCAACATCAGAAAGGCTACACTAGGTCACTGCCCATCTACCTTCAAAGCTGACTGTTAATAACTTCATAAAGAAAAGCAATTGATACATGAAGCGGAAAGTTTAACACACGTAACCATTCACAATGGTATAACAATGGTTTTGTTCCTTTTTGAAGTGCGTTGTGACTTGTGACCTAGGTTGGCAAGTTTTACAAGGTGCCCCAAAAGCCACTGACTCATATGAAAAAATCATAACTCTTGTGTTCTTAATTTTTTTATTCTTAGGTATCTGTCATTTAATAAAATGAGTTAAGGTACTTTGCAAAAGTCCAATACAAGGTCCGTTCGCGTACTTTATGTGTAGAAAAATGAAAACTGTCAAATCTCCAAAATCGAGAGAGAATCCTCTTTATTTCAAAGAAAAGTACGCCAACGCTTTTGTGTAAAAATATGAAAAACGTCAAAGTTTGGCTTGAAAAGAAGCAACCGCTGTTTTTTTTGCTGCAAACCCATAGGATTTCATCATTTGACAGTTTTCATTTTTTTACCAGCTGAAATTCTGTGTGAAGAAAAATGAACGAAAGTACATTTTTTCTTCTTTCATCTTTTTACCATTTTCTCAGTATATAAATTTACGTTTGCATATTATTTCGCGAACAGACCTATAATTAAATATTATTTATTTATTATTTTCACATGCGGAAGCCACCCTCTGTTAACATGATTGGGGTACTGGTGGAACGATGTCAGCTGATCCACCCTGATGAGGAAGGCCTCGCACCGCCCGAATTGAAGCGAGTATTTAGCATTGGGCCGTTGTTCTTTTAAGAACGATGCCGGCAACACATTAACCGAATATGGTAAAAGATATTTTGCTATGATTCAATATTTTTTGATAACAGTCCTTATATGTGGCTTTAACAAGATGGAGCTACTGCCCGCTGCTAAGGGCCTTTTGTGGAGCCCGACTCATACGAAAATTCACGATTTTATTGAACTCCTCGTTCTCCAAAATTAACAGCCTCTGACTTCTTTCTGTTGGGATATTTGTAAAACAAAGCTTATGTAATTAAACACCTACCACCATTCTACAACTGAAGGAGAACGCCCAGCTATGCTATGAAATGCCATGAATGACGCTCTCGTAAGAGCACGCGCTTGTAAGACTGAAGCTGGTGCTGTTCTGATGGAAATAATCTTCCACAACCAGCTTAAACAAATCTCCGTCAACTATATTTTACTAATGAACAAAATATTAATTATTTACTCATTGTCTTTTCGAACACCCTGTATTTAAATTTATTTTCGTACGCGGAATGGTGTAAATAAATCCCTTTTGCTTTCTATTAAATACAAGGAGGCGCAAAAGTCATCTTCCTATCGGAAGAAGCATAATTTTTGCAAATCGCGGCAAATGTAAATTTTACTTTGATATTTGTGAAGTTAACTGATACAGAAAAAACTTAAGACACCAATTAACATAATCCAAAAGCAGAACCAAAGTTTTTCATTCATAAAAAAAATTACAGCGAAAGAACATCGAGTGACAACTTTTGCGCCACCAGACAACTTTTGCGCCACCTTGTAGTTGTAGCTAAATCGCCCAAAAATATTATTAAATTTAATAATAAGAAGGAGTACGAAGTAGAAATTCCACACAGGAACACCTGAAGGTTATTTTTATCGCCACACCTCTTGTAATAGTCTGACAAGTATCAAAGAGTATAATGATTGTCGTGTGAAGTTTCTCAAAACATTGTCAGGTTCCTTCCATTCGTGGCAACAATTTAGCTCTAGTGTGTGCCAACTGTTGGTTGGAGAAGCTATTCCTTAGGAACTCTATGGGCTGTTTACATCGAAGTGTTATTATTATCCATTTTGTCCCGTGCGCCCAATTTGTGAAAGCCTCCGGCTTAAACACCGCCGCCTTTCATCTTCTGCGCCCGGCACATCCTCGCCGTTTGTTGAGACCAAGGATGGAACGGTTCATAAAATGGATTTCTTTTCGAGCCGGGTCGAAGATCCTCTTGGTTGGAGCATTATTGTTAATTTGCTCGATGTGACTGAGCTAATGTTTATTGACAAAGCTATTAATCAAAAGTGCACTAGGAATGGACTCTCAGTCAATCCTCCCAAAGCTGAGGTTGTTCTCTTAACGCGAAGAAGGAAGCTAATCGGGTTGATACAGCCAGTGCTAAAAGGCCTCACAATTCAACTCTCCAATGAAGCAACATATTTTGGAGTCATCCTTGATAGCAGAATTCTTTGGTCAAAGCATGTTGAAGAAGACTGCCAAGGCGCTGTCGGTTTTCTGGCAATGCAAGGGCATTTTCGGCAAGACATGGGGCTTATCACCTAAAAGAGTCCTATGGATTTATACGGCTATGATAAGACCATTCTTAGCATAATAAGCTTTCACGTAAATATTGTACATTACTGCTGCTTTCGCCAAACTTTAAAGGAAGGTATGGCTCGGCTGCACGTCGGCCTTCCCCAACACGCTTGGGTCCGGCCTAGATGCATTAATGAACCTCCCGCCCCTTGATGTTTCCATCATGGGCTGCACAATCAAAGTTAGCTCACGTTTAAGGAGAGGCTCCTTTTGGTGTTACTCGCACTGAAGTTTTGATGCACTTGAGCGACGGTCGTCCTTCGACTCCTGTCTTATGGATATGCCGTCCGATGCAATGACATTGGAACTTCGGCTGATGCGCAATTACGAAGTCGACATTCCTCGTGTTTAGGACTGGATCTGTCCAGACTTTGAGCCTGGAAAGGAATGCAGTCGAATCTTCACGGATTGCTTCAAAACCGAGCAAGAATCTGGTGCTGGAGAGCGACAACGTTAGACTTTTCTTCTCGTTAGGCAAACATGCGTCAGTTTGCCAAACGGAGTCTTATGCTATCCTAATGGCTATGGACTAAGTTGTGGGCAACAGGTGGAGAAGTATCTGCGTCTCTAGCGCAGCTGCTCTTAAGGCCTTGAAGAAAATGAGATCTCCCATGAACTTGCTAGACAGGGTTCAAATGAAGACTTCTCAGGACCTGAACCGGCGCTATGTCTGCCTGCGTCGTCGGTAAGGGCCATTGACGGCCCATGTCATATGAACACAATCCCCGATGGCATGACTTTCCAGTGTGGAGACAGAAAAAACGAATTCTTCCCAACGTCTGTAGCATTCGTGTTGTCTCTCAACAGAAAAGACCGCAGACAAATTACTGGCGTTCTTTCGGGCCAGTACGCTTTTGCCAAGCATCTTAAATTGCTAGGCTTTAGCGATACCACCAACTGCGAAGCCTTTGGAGAAAGCGATGACACTGTGGAACATTTCCTCTGTGATTGTCTTGCTTTTGCTCGTATCAGGTGGCAGGTATTCGGTGCTGATATGGTGAGTGCTATAAAGATAAACCTAAGCTCCTTATCATTGAAGCGCCTTCTTGTCTTTCCTAGGAAAACAACTAAATTCTCACAGCAAAAGTGGTGTGTCTTCCTGGTAATACAATGGACCAGAATTGAGTCTGATTGCTTCAGTTTAGAAAGTCCCGCACCCCGACAAAAAAAAGGTGAAAAAAGCCATTAAGCCAAAATTCAGGTTCATCGCTGAAGATAGTTTTTCGATGATCGCAATCCGAAAAAATTCGATCAAGATTCAATTCTTGAGTTAATTTGATCGTGTAGGCCAACATCTTTCCGCAAATTTCGCTACAATATGGACTGAGATTTTCAATTCCTGTGAACGGCGTGGAATCGACTGATTTGGCTCATTTTGACATGACCCACTAACAGGTGTTGACCCAGGAACATTTAAAAGTGAATATGCTAACTCGAATTTATCCACTATAGCACGCACAGGCTGTCTAGTGGGACAATTATTACGATAAAAGTTGCGACCACCGACTTTAATTTCGGTATTATTTTTTTTTACAATTTCCAAATGTTGCTCGTTCGTAAACTTCACCATGATCAAAAAATGTATTGTTTTGACATTGACAGATCATTAAAAAAGTTAAACTTGTTCAAATGTATCCATTCTTGCGAATAAAACCGGTTTCCTCAAATACTCTCTATTCGATCGAATCTCGAAATTCTTCGAATTCGACAAACTTTCTATGGAATTCGAAAGTAAAAATAAGCATAAACAAGTCCAGTTTTGACGTTTCTGACAGTGGCTTACATTAGTTCTGTTCCATTCGAGATTCGTGTGGAATACACGATTGCAATTTTACTTTGATTGTTTTTAGAGAATGCATTTTAAAATTAAATTAACTTCAATTAAATTATACATTAATTAGTAAAAGAAGAACGCAAAAAACACTTAAAAAAGCATTTAGTTTTGCAAAACTCTGAAAATAATAAAAATGCTCTTTCTGTTTATGGTGCAAGACTGGAAAAATCATGTTCCTACTTTCGTTTTTTTCTTCCGCATTGAAACTGAGTTTTGAAATAAATAAAGTGTGAAAGTGCAGTCGGGCGATTTTTACACCAGAAAAGCAGAGGCGCTTGAAAAATATATGTACATATGTACAAAATTTAAAACTTTTAGTTTTATTGAGAAAGAAGGTAGTGTAGGGGGCGCTGCAGTCGGGCAATTTTTGCATCCGAAAAACAGAGGCCCTTAAATGTATCTTTATGTGCAAAATTTCAAAGGTCTGGTTAAATAAGGTACAAAGTTGAGGTTTAAAACCACGTAGAGGCGCTAAAGTCGGTTGATCTTTACTTCCGAAGAGTAGAAGGCGTTAAAAAATATATGTAAGAAATTTCAAAGTTCCAGTTTATTTAGGTGCACGTTGCCAGCGCTGCAGTCAGTCGATTCTTAAACTCTAAAAACTTATGGCCTTAAAAAATACTTGTACTAAATTTCAGAGTTCTAACTTATGTCGTTTTCGATTGGGCAAAAAAGTCGACTTATTTTTTTGATCCATATAATTTTTCGGAAATCTCGATTTCGAAGGAAGATTTACACCTGTTTGCAATTCTTTGTCCTTAAAGACGGTGAGGCTATGTTCAGGATTAAAAGGATCATAACGCTTCCACTTAACTGCATCCCTACTGTTCCGCCTCTTGGGTTCGCCTTCCTACCCTATTCGCACTAACACCAAAATGTTAGGCGATTGTCACTTTGAAGTTTCTCTTCTTTCCTCTCAGCAGATGCCGGAAATGGGTAATAAAGGTATAGTCGCATTTAATAGAGAATAAGTATGACGTATGAGTTTGAGTATGCACAATATGTGTTTAATATAAGTTAATATTTTTATGAAAAAAAAGTGTGCTCGACATTGATCCGAATCTGATGACTGCCAAATTAAATTGATGGTACCTATTCTTGGTTCAAATTGTTTGCTCATAATAGACATCGCATTTTTAATTTTGTAACATGTAACCGACTAAAACTATGCGGATTCATAGACCTTGTTTCCAGTTGAGGCATACATAACGGTAATTGACTATGTGATTGTGATCTTATGAACGGTTTTTGATTTGTCATAACAGCTTTCGATCTAAAGGGTGTTCAACTTTGAGGTATCATTTTAAATTTTGAATGAAGGCATAAATTGTGTGAAATATGTATTTTTTTTATTGGAAATTAATTTACATCGGTTCCGGTTAATAATGAAAAAGAATGTCGTCCAGTGACCTCCTCTGCTACCTCGGCAGATTGTCAACCTTTTACCAACATTTTGAATCACTTTTTCGCATAAGTGATATTTGCTCGATGATGTTGTCTTTGAGGTGTTGAACAGTTTGAGGATTACAGCATAACCTTTACTCTTCAAGAAAAACCATAAGACAAAATCCATAGTTCTTAACCGTGATAACCGTCAATTTCAAAATGAGCTTCATCGGTGAAGATAATGTGCTTGAAAGAATTGTCAGTTTGTTGTTCTCTATTGACCAATCTATGGACCAATCAATGAATTGCCGACACACTGCGTGGTCAGTTGGCTTTAATTCTTGTGTGAACTGTATTTTGTAAGCCATTACAAGCAGATCTTTGTGCAATATATTAAACAAAGTTGTTGGTTTGAGGTTTAATTGCTATGAACGATGACGAATTGACGTCCTTGGCTCTTCAGCAACACTTCTGCTAACAGCTGCAATATTTCCACTCGAACGACCACAACGATGATAGGCTTTACTTCTCTGATCTTGAACCGAACCAGTTTCTTCAAATTTATGAGCTTTAAGTTTAATAGCACGGTTTGACGGAGCATTTCGTCTACCGTATTTTGAACGAAACTTTCTTTCAACTTCTGCAAAACTTTCACCAAATTTAAAATAAGTTTTAATAATAAAAACACGTTGCCGATAAATTTTAATTTTTAAAAACGTCGATGTAATCTAATAGCTGTAAAATGCCAATTTACAATGATACGTCAAATTTGAACACCCTTTATAAGTCTATTTGAAGCCGTTCTTCGAAAGTATCGTTGAGTCGAACTTGCCCGTTGTTGAGATGTACCTAAACATTTTTGTAAAGTACCGTTATGCGACACTTTTCACAAAAACTCTGTACTCCATTTTTTTACGTCCACCTCAATTATTTTATATTCCAAAATTTATCAAAGTCGTTAGAGACATTTTTGAGAAAATCAGTGCTGAAAAAAACATGTACCGTTAGTTTAAATGACAGAATAAAAAAATGGTCACGACATATAATTCAAACCCCAAATACGAAGTTTGAAGTCCATGGAAAAAGGACGGACGGAAATTCGGGACACACCATTTTTGAAATTCTCTATAGTCGTAATATCATACCTCATAGGGTGATCGGTGATGGCATGTGAGGTCGGCCGTCTTCAATAGTCGGCCGGCGCGCCATAAAATGATGCGTAATAGCAAATGCGTTTGTTAAATATGTACACGCAGACATTTTTTCCCCCAAAAGGCTAACGGTTTTCCTGTCTGTGAGCAAAGTCAGGATGCCATGTAGTTGCTAGTTTCTCCTTGCTAATTGTTAGTTTGATTCAAGTTCTTGGAAGTGGCAAATTTGTCATTTTGAGTTTAAAAAAAAAATAGTGCAAGTGAATGTCGGAAACCCTCCATAACTAGTAAAATACTATCGGTAAAAGCATTTTATGATTTTATTTGAGTTGTCTACAGTTTCTTTTCATTGTTTTTGCCCAAAAGTGGAGAAAAAAAAATATTAAAAATAAATACAGAGGGGGCCGACCTAAGGAGACATTTTTTGTATGGTTCTTCTAGGCCCCCCCCCCCGGCCGACTATAGAAGACTATGTTTTTTTTTGTTTATGCTTAAGTTACTATGCAGATTGAAGGTTTACCTCATCCTACATTCATTTTTGACAAAACTTCCATGTTTTTTTGTTTGGTTTCAGTAGTCGGCCCCCTGTTATCGCATTGAAAGAATGGGTGGCCGACTTCGGAAGACAGATATTGTTAAGTATTATTTATTTAAACATTATAAAAAATGGAAAATTCAAAAGAAGGGGCTAAACGCGATTAATAGACGCGATAGATAAAAGCATTAAAGAAGATTCGGGAGGAAAACTGGTCAATTAGGAAAGCCAGTAAAGAATTCGGAGTACCAAGGACAACAATACAAGACCGTATTCATGGCAGGGCTGCCGAAAAATCGGGTCAAATGGGGCCGGATACTGTGCTGAGTACGGCCGAAGAAATAAGTCTTGTAGATTGGCTAGTGAATTTGGCGAAATGTGGCTTTCCCCAAAAACCTAACGATAATGAATTGCCAGGTAAGGGTTGGTATTACGGCTTTCTCAAGCGCCATCCCGAACTGTCCCTCAGAACACCAGAGGGTCTATCAAAAGGATGGACAATCGTTACCGAGGAGTCAGTAAGGAAGTGGTTTCAAGATTTAAGGAATTATCTTCATGAAATAGATGCTCTAGATATTCTGGAAGACCCTTCCAGAATTTTCAATGGGGATGAAACATCGTTTTGCCTATCTCCGAAAACTGGTATTGTCTTAGAGCCAAAGTTGGAAAAACCTTTACAAAGTAAGCAACGGAAACGAAAAGGAAACAGTGACCGTTCTGTTTTTACCACCTCTGATCGTGTTTCCATACGTGCGTCCCCCGAAAGCGCTAATAAAAAGCATGCCCCCAACATGGATTTTAGGTAGATCAGAAAGTGGCTGGATGCATTCTGAGACCTTTTTTGAGTACGTGGCGAACAGTTTTAATGGGTGGCTAAGAGAATACAACATCAAAAAGCCGGTTGTTTCTTGTCGATGGTCACAAATCACATCTCACCATGGAGCTGAGCGATTTTTGCCGGAATATTGGTATTATCTTGTATGCCTTTTTGCCAAACACGACACACATTACCCAGCCAGCCGATGTAGGCGCATTCAAAGGGCAGGAATATAAGACCACAGTTCACAAATGTCAAAACATACCTGGCAATGCAGGAGAAGCTGTCACCAAAATAAACATTTGCGAAGTTCTGAAGCTAGTATTGGAAAGCTCGGATAGAAGTGAAATAATCAAAAAACCTGATGCCATCGACTTCTCGAAATGCGAGCGAAACGTACTGGAGAAGCTGCACCTAAATACGGAAAACATAGTAGTCACAACTCATAGTTTTGATGAAACGAAGAAAGTTCTAGCTTTGGCAAAGGAAGGTTGTTTTTTTAAAAACAACGTTGACTATGAAGTTGTGTTGAAGATAGTGGAAAAGATGGAGCGTAGTCACCTTAGTCAATCTGAGCCAAATGACACCATGACGGCCATAGATGGTACGATTGAGCTTCCTACGGATATTGCGGCTTCCTTGCCATCTACATCAACACCATCGGGCCCATCTGAGCTAGATGGAATCATTACCGGCACCTATATCTAATAGCCAGTACAGGAGAACTCCAATTTGTTTTTTTTTCGTATAATAATGTCTGAAAGAGTCATTTGTTTTAATTTTCGAAGGAAATTATTGTGTTTTTCGTTTTTTTATAAGGTCAGGAAATGGCATACCTTGTGCAATTTATTTCAAATGATATTTAATGTAATAAACATTTCTTTTTTTAAATGAGTTTGTATTATTATTGTTTTTATAAATTAAAATATATGTATTAAAAATTAAAAAAAAGATCTGCTTTCCTAACTTGGTCAAAACATTGAAAATACAGAAGTGAAAATGGGGGCCGACTACTGAGTACTTATGTGGCCGACTACTACAGTTAGGGGGGCCGACTAGTGAAGAATGTTGTTTTCATTTACATTTTTGTAAATAGTTTAAATTGGGTAACAATTATACTTAAACAACCTAGAAATACCTAATTTACAAATTTCAAATATTTACTTAAGCCGAATTTTTAAAAGCAAGTCAAACCTAAAATTAATGATAAGGGGCCGACTACTGGTGCCATCACCCTACTCAGTTTGAGTTCAAAATTTCAGCACGATTGCATGTATCCTTCTCTTTAGTATACTTAAGTAAACGAAAAAGTTTAAAATACATTAACACAGACATGAGATTGGTACATTTGAATTATGAAACAATTAGCAAAGCGACAAGTGCCCATAAAAATGACAAGCAGTTTGAGCCTCGAATGACGAACGTTAGAATGAGATTGTGAGAAAAAGTCAAGGACGCCTTGTTATGCCAATCAATTTGCGAAATAATATAAAGAAAAAACCACCAACAACAACAAAAACAACACAGAACGTTACACAATTGTTACTGTTAAACAGTTACAGATGTTTGTGTGTCTTGCTTTTGATTAGTAGCAATTCCACAAACCGACTGCGAGAGAGAAAAAGTCTCTCCTCTTTCATATAAACAAATACTATGAGCGGCACAATTCTTCCGGGTTCGTACGAACGAGATAGACAGAGGAATACACAAACACTTGCTTTTCAAGGTGACTCAGATACAAATACGAGGATATACCTATCAAAGTTTACACTAAAATAGTTGATTGTTTAATAAATCTCTTGATTTTGCGCAGTTTTTTATAAATCTCACTAAACGCCACCTCCTTCCACCTTCATGCAAACGTTTGGTGGGGGAAAAATAGCAAATACAAATTGCAAATTATGTGAGAACTAGTTTGACATCTTTATATACGACATACAACAGATACATTTTTTAGCGCTCTCCACATCTTGAATTGTTTGAATAAAATCGAAACTATAAGAAAACAGGTACCAAGGTATCAGATCTATTGCTTCATGAAATAGATACTATACTAGCTAACAGCATAGAATCTTAAGGTTGTCTTGTACGTAATATGGAACAGTGGAACACTTCCTGTATCCCCGAGACTAAGTTCTCTGGTTTCTGCCAGTTCTAGATACATTTTTTTTGTAATTTTTCGTAGAATCTATAAAAAAAAACATATTGAATGAATGTGTCGGCAGCAGCTGTAGTGCTGTCGTCACACAAATGTATTATTATTGTCCAAGGTTAAGATAACGGTAGGTGTGCTGCTCCTACACCAGCCTTATGAGTTTAGTATGCTAGAATGCGTGTAGAAATTCCCAGTCGCTAACTAGCTACCGCAGATCCAAGCGAGAGACCGAATGAGTAATGGAAATGTGATATTTGTTTTGATCGTAGCTGTTATTCAAATGATATTTTGCAGTTTTTATTGAATAAGATATTGGGTAATACTGTGAGACGACGAGATAATTACATGGAAGTCGACTTTGGTTAGCATTGACCTTTTATTTGATGTACCGCTAGGTTGCAATTCAAGTTTGAAACGTATACTCAACCGCATCACGAGCGCATTTGTTTAGGAACGTTTGCTTTTTAATGGTTATAGAAAGGTGTTCAATAAAACATGTACGTGAGTAACAATTGTGTTTTTTTTTATGAAGGTAAGGTAGAGCTGTGAAGGCGGGCTACCTAATACATCTTAATCAGGGCTCAGTTGGTCATTATGGTATTGGAAAACAATTGAAATGTTTTACTGGTACTTTCATAAACATTTGTAAGAGCTTATGTGCAACCCTTGGTGTTTACATCATGGGTTGCAGCATCAAAGCTATCTCACGTTTAAGAAGAGGTGGCTTTTGGTATAACTCGGACTGGAGTTTTGATGAACTTGAGCGACGATTGTCCGTCGACTGCTGTCTTATGGATATGCCTTCCGACGCAATGACACCGGAACTTCGGCTGAAGCGCAACTACGAAGTCGACTTTCCACGTGTTCAGGACTGGCTCTGACCAGACTTTGAGCCTGGAAAGGAATGCAGTCGAATCTTCACCGGTCAAGGTGCTGGTGTCTTCTTGGAGAGCGACAACATTAGACTTCTTTCTCGTCAGGCAAACCTGTGTCAGTCTTCCAAACAGAGACTTATGCTATCCTAATGGCCATGGACTATGTTGCGAGGAACAGGGTACGGGGCGAAGTATCTGCGTCTGTAGCGACAATCAGGCTGCGCTTAATGCCTTGCTCAACCCCTTAACCACCTCCAAAATAATTGGTGAATGCAAGATATCTCTGAATTCGGTCGAAAGGCTGCATGCACTTAGACTTGCCTGGGTCCCGGGTCATAACAGGATCACGAGAAATGAGATCTTCGATGAACTTGCTAGACAGTGTTCAGAGGAGGATTTCTCAGGACCTGAACCAGCGATGTGTCTGCCTGCGTCGTCGGTCAGGGCTACCATTGACGGTTGGGTTTCATATGAACACAATTGCCGAAGGCACAGACTCCTGATGTGAACATCCAGTAGTCTTTCCAGGGTTTTAACCTTCGCTTTCGTGTGGCTCTGCCTGCCCGCCTCAGTGATAAATGTGACGCTCACATCTTCCATGCTCGCGGTATGTGCCCCCGTTTGAGGCCGTTTAGCCTGCAAGTGATCATGAATGAAGATCTCAGCAGCATAATGGGTTTGATGCCATCTGGGCCAGGGGATTTGAAGTGTGCAAGTGACCGAGTTGCCTATTGCACTCTCTTCCAACTGACAGTACCTTCTATCTGTTCGTCAGATAGCGTGGCGTTTTCATGATTGGGACTTTTGTATCCTCAGTCCCTCCTGAGGCGCGTAGCTTCCCGGGAAGTGAGTTTAAATAAGGGTTTCTAACACTTCCGGACTGCTTTCCGCCCATGGCCATAATTTTTCTTTATGAAGCAGCCTCGACGCCTCATTGGTTTCTGCGATGGATTCACAGAACTGCTTCCATGTTTTCCTTTACATTGTTGGCCAGCGTACAAAAAGTATGAGGGCAAATAAACGGCAGCTGCGATGAAGATGGTGTGAATGACAGCAGGAATATCAGAGCCTGATCGAATAAGAAGTTCCAAGAATGATACACGACCATAAGACATACAAATAGGCTACAACTGTTGCAGAATTGAAGTTTAGTGCATATACCCCAATTCGAGTGATGCTTAGCACATTAAAATGGTTGAATGTGAAGCAAATTTAGTTCGATGGTGTTGATTTATATGAAATGAAAAACAAAATGCTTCCCGAATAATTGCGGGCCAATCTTGTGAATGTTGATGATGTGCGCCATATAACTTGAGAAACTCAAATAATAAAAGGCCGAGAAGATTTAACCTTAGCCGAACGAAAAGTTCGCTGATGATCGGCTTAACTTTTTTTTAATAGTCTCCGACTACAAAATTACAGATGAATCAAGCTTTGTGGAGCTAAACTTACGGCTTGGATTAAATGCAATTGCTAAGTAAGCTAAGTGTTACTACAATTTATGTTTCCTGTTTGTGAAGTGCGTTTCGTTTACAAATAGATACACTGCGGTTCGCTTGAATAAAGGCAGAAATAAATTTCAGGGAAGACAGGTAAGTCGATGGAAAGCTATAATTATTGATGGTAAGCAAAGGTCTAAAATCTCCCCATAGAATACACCTTAAAAAATAACTTCCTTTTTTAAAGAAACGCAGATTTTTCAAAGTTAGCAAAAATACTCAAAAAAGTAAGCAGTAAATTCGGTTCAATTAAATAAAGGTGTTAACGTACGGACACCGTGATTTCCCTAAATAAAGGGAGAAGAGTGTCTACGAAGAGTTTTCAGAATGATAAGTTAATTTTTTTTTGTTTAGTTAGTTCATTTTTATAATCTAATAGGTCCGCCGTCACTGCAACCTATAGATCTTCTTGTTTTCTTTAGTTACATGTTTCTTAAATATTTCTATTTAGGTCCGCTATCTAGGCTGGGCTGCGACCTGTATAATTATTATTGAATTCTGAAAGTAAAACTCTTAACTCTAATTGAAATCGGATTTTGTCTTATATATATATTTTTATTGAAAATTTCTATACACAATTTGACCTAAGAAAATTAACTTACAGTAGACTCCCATTAGCGTGAACACCGGTTAGTGTGAACACCCGATAACGTGAACAGATTTTTCTTTTGCTTGTCATCTCTAAAACGTGAACAAATCATGAACACTCTTAAACGTGAACAACAATTTTTGCTTCAGGTTAACAGTAAACTGTTTGAGCAAGTGTATTTTAGCTTAAAATTCCTTATTCTTAGTAGGGTGGCAACATGTGCAGTAGTAGTGTATTCGCTTACTGAATGGAAGGTCTTGCGTTCGAATCCCGGCCAAGTCCATTACTTTATATCGAATACATGAAATCGTAATCTCCCTAAGCATCTTAGACACCACTCGGGGAGAAAAATCCTACAACTGCACCCAAACACTTCGTTCCTATCTCTCTATTCTTTCTAATAGTAAGTAGCACCGAAAAGCATGCAATGAAATACGATATTGCCAGGTGCTGCTTGCTGTTAAAACACAAATGCTTACGCTGTGTTACGCACTATAAGGGTACTGTTACAACAGAAAAAATCCCTTTAGTGTAAGCAAATTATATATATTATAAAAGGTACCTACAATACTTTGTCTTGTACAGTTTCCGGTTTTTTGCACGTGAGTTCGTGTCAGTTTATTTCTCGTTGTTCCTTGCAATAATTGTGTTTGATTGATCTGCCCGATTTTCGCGATTTTCTTTGTTTTTTGTCATCATAAGTTTTATACGCGTTACAGTTTTGGTTTTATAGTTCTGGCTTAAACATAAACATGTCCTCAAAGAAACCAAAGTTTTTGTCACTTAAGGACAAATGCGCGATAATGGAGCAATTCCGTAGTGGCTCCAATGTAACAAGTTTGGCAAAAAAATACGACGTTCCAACAAAAGAGTGAACACATTTTAAAGTGTGTAAATAACACATTTTCGGGGCCAGGGAGCTGAAGGTGAGCTGGTTAGTCAAAATGACATTAGTGTCTTAAGGCGCCTTAGGGAAAAAACAGTGAGAATGCTTTTGGAGAAGAAGAAGATGCAAAAATAAATGACGGATTTTTTTCCATTTTTCGTGTCGGTAATGCCCGCTCAGTCAATATTTAATGTTACTTCTTATGCCATAACATTTTATTTTATTATGTTCCTATGCAATAACTTTTTGTTTAAAATTAAAGAAATGAACGGAATATAATAGTTAAAGCGCATTATTTTTAATTTGTTAAACATAAGACGTTTTAAAATGAAAATCTACAGTGAATTATTCTTTTATTAAAATTTGACCTTCGTAAACGTGAACTCTCCCGCAAACGTGAACTCCCTTGGTTTTTAATTGTTCACGTTATCGAGAGTCTACTGTATAACTAATATGTTGTTTTTGAATGAACAACAATATTTCTTACAATCGCTACCACGTGAAGTGGACGGCTGAAATTACAGCGCTGTTTCACGCTTCGCCACAACCGATCATCAGACTCCTTTTTTTATACTCTATTCTAAGGGTATATTAATTTTGACGCATAGTTTGTAACATACCTTAATATTGCCCGTAGACCCCTAAAAGTTACTATATTTATGATCAGCATCGATAGTAATGTCGATCTAGCCATGTCCGTCCGTCCGTCTGTCGGCAAAAATTAGGCCTTTAAACTGGACCTAGAGAGCTGAAATTTTAACCATATACTCTCTAGGGTCCCGAAATAATCAAGTTTACGAATTTTTGAAATCCGCCCACAGACACGCCCACAAACTCAAAAAAACAAAATTTTGGAAAAAATCGAATTATGAGCTAGAAAGCTGAAATTTTTTATATATGATCTATGACTCCTAAAACTGCTCCGCCCACTGACACGCCCACAAATAAATAAAACAATTTTTTTGAAAATCCAATGTTTGAGCTAGGGAGCTGAAATTTATAATATATCCTCTTTAGGGGCCCTTTATGCTCATGTGTTAATTTTTTTTAAATCCGCCTACTGACACGCCCACAATTAAATAAAACAATTTTATTGAAACACCCAAGTTTGAGCTAGAGAGCGTTTTTTTTTTGATAAAATCCTTTAAATGTTATATAACAAAATATGTAGAGCGTTCTTAACAATTCAACCATACTTAGACTTTTGTCACGCCCACTTATGAGGGATAGGAATAAGAATAGGGTATCCAACAGTTCGCCCAAGCGGACTGTAGCCCGTCCCTATGTTTCCTATATATTTTATCCCGAAAATCCATTACTTCCACGGGGATTCGAACCTAGACCAGCGTCTTCTCAGCCAAGCACTCATGCACTGTGCGATTGAAGCCACGACTTTCAGTTCATCCAGTTTTTATAATAATCTGACTTTTTTTTTTGGCACATCGGGGGCTAACGTTATACATCGACAATTAATTTTTAAAATTGATATAAGGATAAAATTTATGGAAAATAATCTTGAATTAAAAAAGCGGTTGACTTGGTTGTCCTTGGGTTGTTCCGACCATGTTGTCCAATTGTGGGGTTGGTGTTTGTTTGTGGTTGGACGGATGATTAGCCACGATGGAAGGGTGACTCTGTGTCTCATTTTGTCTTTCCACATCGAACCTCCTTGATACTGTCTTTTTGTTGGCCCTTTTCTCCTTCCTATCCCTTCCATAAATCATTTGCAATCGTTTATTGCTAAATCGTTAGTTAATTACTTAATTGCTGAAAAAACCCTTTTTAGCGTTTCCCAATCATTGTTCGATTGCGAAATAACAAAAAAATTGTTTCCGCCATATGTTCTTCATAGAAATGCGTGCCTGACCTTTTGGGTTACATGTGACGATCATCCATAAATGATTTAATTGTTTTTTTTCAAAACTACTCATAATAAGACTGGGTAAGTACGATCGCCATATGTTTGAATATGACGACGAACGACCGAGGTAGAATTACGTGTCACTGACGACCAAATTTGACAGGTAGGCATGTGCGGGGCAGAATCAAAGTGCAGTATATGTTGGCGTTGGAAGAATGCGCTATGCGATTTTTTAATGATTTAGCGAGAATGGGTAAACGGATTATATGACCGAAAAGATGTTAGCTACGGTTAGAGATGGCGCTTAGGTGTGGGTGGGCGCAATGCTTGGTTTTGCGGGTCACAACCAAGGCAACGGCAAAAACTGTGAACAGTTTCAACATTTTGATTTTATTGATTCCATTTTTTTGGTACTTATTATAAATAGTAATTAACAAGTAATTTAATAGTGGTATGACTATCGTGTTTTGAAATTAATTGCAAAATCCGATCTGAAACTGAGTCATACAAAGTTTTTATATAAAGCAGCGATATTTCGGCCCAAGCTGACTTAATGCCATGGACTTACTAGAGGTGGAGGAGTTCTCTTGGCTGTCGTGCATCTCTCTCCGCCAATTCATCACATGTACACATTGCAATATATGACTTTAGGTTAGGTTAGAGCGAATCTGTTACACCACACTTAGGTCGATGTGGTCCCATTGTGATACCCTTTGTTGGGAGTGTTGATGGCCTCGCTGTTCTGGCTTTGGTCCTTCGTCCTTGGTTTCCTTCCTACTTCAGTTTGTCCAGCCATTTGGATGTCCTTATAAACCTGTAAAGATTTGATAGTGAGACATCAGAAAGTTCTTGAATGTCTTGGAAGAAGTATCTTCCAAGTGTTCTGTTCCTCAGGTGATACAGGCTTGGACAGTGACAGAGAAAGTGAGGTGTGTCCTCATGGGTTTCCTCATCACCGCAGCCTCTACAGATGTCGTCATCCTTGAGATTTAGTTTCATTGTGTGATTCCGTAGCAGGTTGTGGCCAGTAAGAGTACCGATCAACTTTGACAGCGATGTAATGTCGTAACGTAAAAGTTTGTTGGTTCGGCCCTTATCATATTTTGGCCACAGCTTGCGTGATATGTCACAAGTGGGTAGTGACAACCACCTGTTGTTGGCTTTCATTCGTGTTTTCTATTCCACTCTTTCTCTGAGGTTACAGAGTGGTGGTTTAACCGACTGGTCATGGTCCATCGCAGACCCCTTTCTTGCCAGTTCGTCAGCTCGCTCGTTGTCGGATATGTCCTTGTGTCCAGGGACCTTCGTGCCAAGAGCTTTGAGCTCCTCGCGGCAACGACGAACAAGCAAGGACTTTATTTCTGTAGCTGACACCGCTTCAATGGCCGCCTGACTATCAATATATGACTTTACAATGCGAGCAGTATGGATTGGTGCGTTGTCCTGCTGCAAGATCCATGGCAAAGTTCCAAACAAGCCCTTCAGCTTAGGGAATGTTAATTATAACTCTTCTTTGTAGGTTATTCCCGTCATTTTGTTGATTCAGCTCCAGTGCTCTATCGTAGGTGATCGCAACCCATACCATTACTCCGCCCTCTCGACTATGATGGAGCGTTAGAAATTGTTCATCTTTGTGTAAATCGTAAAAACAGAAGTTGTAGCCATCAGGTCCATCTAAATTAAACTTCTTTCACCCGTGAAGACACCCATTCGCCAAAAATTTTTAGTTTGACTTATGTCAACTTTAACCTTTTTCGATGTTCAGCACCAAGAATCACACGCCGAACAGTTGATTTTCTTCCATTTACCCTTGCTTCGAATTTGATTTTTGACGAGGAATAGCTGCAATTGGACGCAATCCGAATGATTTTACGCCTGTCAAATGGTGAGATCACTGTAGATGTCCTGCCTTTGTGCTATTTTCCATAGGAAAGAGTATCCTTTAAATAATTGTCAACAGAGTTGTCCAGTTTGAAAAGCTGGATGTGGTAAACGTCTATTTTTGCTTTCTCGGTTGTATTTAAAAAATTTCCACTGTCCATTTTTGGTCAACATTTTTCTATTCACTTTACAACACAAACTATAATTTTGCACTAGTTTTCTTAAGAAATATTCAAGTATGCAATCAAATTATTTTTATTCAATCTAATATGTACAAAATGATTTATATCTATTACTTTTACTTTTGATGGCGCTTACAGTCCGGGGTGGACCACGGCCTCAACAAACAAGCTCCTCCAACCACCTCGGTCCCTCGCTAGCTGCCTCCAGTTGGTTGGGGTCGTTCTCCAATTGTGCACGCCACCTAAAGTGTGGTCTTCCTCTGCTGCGTTGACCTTCAGGGGCGTATTCGAAAACTAGTCGGGCTGGTGCGTTGTTGTCTATACGCTCCAGATTCTTGCCCGTATAGTTTTTCGTTGAATCTTCTTCTCCACACTCCATTGTCACAAACTCCAACAATTATCACTCGAAGAATCTTTCTCTCAAATCATACCAGAAGGTTTTCATGCGCTTTTGACAGGGTCCATGCTTCTGCACCATACAGCAGGACCGGGATGATTAAGGTCCTAGATAATATCTCCTTGGTTCTACGAGAGAGGGCTTTACCTCTTTGATGCCTTCTTAGCCCGAAGAAACAGCGATTGGCAAGAGTGATTCTTCGCTTCATCTCTGCGCCGATGTCATTTTGCGAAGTGATAGCGGAGCCCAGGTAGACAAAGTCTTTAACTACATACTTCGAAGTTGTATCTGTCCATCGTGATGTTTTGTCCGAGTCGCCGATGTTGAGAGTCCTTTCTCGTTGACAGCATATACTTCGCTTTGTCCTCATTAACAGCCAGACCCATCTTCGCCGCCTCCGTTTCGATGGTTGTAAATGCTCGGCGCGTTCTCCCAATAATGTCAATATCATCAGCATAGGCAATTAGTTGAACGGACTTTTGAAAAATTGTACCTCTGGTGTTGGCTTGTGAGTTCCGTACAATTGCTTCAAGAACGATGTTAAGGAAAGTACATGATAGCGCGTCGCCTTGTCTCAAACCTTTTTCGACATCAAATGGCTCAGTGGTGTTCTTGCCGACTTTGAGGGAGCAGCGAGATTTCTCCATCGTCATCCTGCACGAATGGACGAGTTTGGCGGGGATGCCAAAACTTGACATGGCTTTGTATAATTCGTCCCCATATACGCTATCATAGGCGACTTTAAGGTCGATAAATAGATGGTGTGTATCGATCTGAAATTCCTGGGTGTTTTCCAAGATCTGGCGGAGTGTACAAATTTGGTCGATGGTTGACTTTCCTGGCCTAAAACCACACTGATATGGGCCGATCAGGTTTTAGGCGTTCACACAATACATCCGACAAGATCTTATACGCGACATTCAGGAGACTTTTCCTCTGTAGTTGGCGCAGTTCAGAGTACCTATCTCCTTTCTTGCGGATGGGGCACACTATGCTGAGGTTCCATTCGTCGGGCATGCTTTCATCCGACAAAATTTAACAGATGAGTTGGTGCATGCTCCTTACCAAGCCATCTTCCGCTGCTTTGAAAAGCTCGGCCGGAAGGTCATCCGATCCAGCAGCTTTGCCTCTAAACAGGTTTCTTTTTAAGTTTTCTTCTCTGTATAGTACCACTTTTTCGTATTATCCTTCGGACCGTTGCTATGCTGGTTGACGCTCCGCTGTTGGCCCTTATTGGCAACCCGCTTTTCTCTCAATGTTGTTGCTTCTGCCGTGCGTCCTTTTTGATTTTTCCCATAGTGTTGTGGATCCGCAAGATAACAGTCTTACTTGTATTTAGCCTCCTTGCAATTTCTCGGCCTGAGAGTCCTAACTCCTTGAAAGCATCTATTTTCTCTCTTTCTGTCGCTGTCAAAGTCTTTCCGGAACCCATTTTTTTTTCATAAATAAAAACAGTTCTTTTCAACGCTTTTTCAAATATTCTTGACAAAACTTTGAAAAAATGGCTTATGTGAACTCCTGCAACGAAATATTCGCAATGGCCTCCTAGTGGCGCATCTTTTTATACGCTTTTCAAGTAGTTCGTTGTTTGATCTTGGGAAATTCCAGCTGTCGTTTCTTATTCACCCTTTAATTTTATGACTTACTGTTGGGAAAATATGTACCTGTTCACAGGTAGTAAAAGTTTCTGCGTATAAAATTTCCAACAGGTATAAAGACTGAAAATCGATTGCAAAATGTATGACCTCATCTTTGTGATCGCCAGTGTATGTCCCAGCTTCCCGCTGAGATGAATTAAACAGCCCTATATATATATATATGTACTCGTATATTACAAAAGCAATATCGGTTAATTTCCCTATAGAATTGCGAAAGAGTGGCAGGCCTTAAAACTCCTGCATCATACAAATGCAACGGCACCATTATTTGATTAGCCTCAGTGACGAAGTGATTCAAAATCGGGAGGACTGCCGATGCTTTTTGGGGTCAAACCGGCGAACCCCACAGGCGAGTAGGGATGTAGTCAAGTGGAAGGGTTATGATCCCTCAAGTCCAGATCATAACCTCGTCGTTAAAGCAAAGAATAGCTTCCAAAAAACCCAGCTTATGAATATGAAAAAGTTGGGCATATCAATTACCAATGGCAGGCCTTTTTCTATTTCATTTATAATTTTTTTCCTAAAAAGACCATCGAATGGTGCCCTTGAAACGTTTAAGATGAAACAAAAAATTATAATTCCCGTCGTTATCCCGTTGTCTTTATACCCTTGTTTTCATAATCCGAGTGGATAATTTATGATATATACTACCAACAATAAAGACAACTGTATCCGTCATTTTATTCATTAATTGAATGTTAGGTGATTGTTTTTTATTGTGGTTTTTGTCATGAGTGAGGGCCCGGATTTTCATGCTCTAAAAAACACAAAATATGTGCCTAAAATATGCACTTAAAAGGACTAAATATGTCATAAAAAATCTAAAATATGCCATAAAAAATCCAAAACATGCTGCAAATATTTTTTCAAAACTAAAGAAAAAAAACATTGAAATACTGTTCTTCATTCGCATTTAAGGATAACATAGTGAAGATATTTTTCATTTTCATATATCCTTCGTTTTTTTCAAGAACATTTTCTATTTTTTTACAAACAGATTGACCCTGTATTAGTTTTTGAAACTGTTTCGTCCATTAAATTTATTTGTTTCTTAAGCGAGTTCCACCCCTCTAATTTTACTATAGTCTCACTGAGAAACAAATAGTTTGAACTTATGAAAGCCAATTGGCTTTTTAATAATGACTGGTTTAAAATCTTTCGTTTTTTTAATTGAAACAGCATCAAAGTCATCTAATTCCCTAACAACGCTTTCAAACTGCTCAATATATTTGGCATAATACAACACTGCACTAATCCATGTTTTCCATCGTGTTTTAATGGACTGAGGTGGGAGAGGAATTTCCGGATATTTTTCTTTAAAAACATTACACGGGACGGAGATTTTAAAAACATTTTTTTGCCGTTTGACACTAGTGTGTCAACATCTTTGAAGTTGGATATAATTTCTTCAGCGACTCGGTGAAGTCCATGAGCCAGACAAGGGCCATGACTTATTTTTGGCTAAAATACTTTCAATGTACGAGCTGCTTTCACCATATAAGGCGCTGCATCCGTTAAAAACAAAATGATTTTATTTTTGTCTATATATTCTCCAAATAAGTTTACAGATTCGTCAAAAGCTCGAGCGATTGTAGCGTGGTTTGTTTTGTCCAGCTCAATAACATTGGCTAAGTATTTCTTTTTGCTAATTTCCTCATCTTGACGTAAGACACCAACAACTACGTTAGCAACAAATCGACCCTGTATATCAATAGTTTCATCAATGGAAACCCACAAAAAATTATCTTTTAGATTTATTGTAATCTCATCGAAAACACAAGTAAACACTTTTTCAACATAGTTTTTTCTTATTGTAGATTCGTTGGGTATAATTTCTTCTGTGTACTTTTTGGAAAATACTCTCAAATATGTGTTGTTAAGTTTTTTCTAAAGGAATGTCGGCATAGGAAAGAAAAATGTTTAAGGTTCGTTTGCATTTCGTTGAAATCAATTTTTTAAGTGTTTAAAGTTTTTTTTTTGAAATATGCACGAAAAATATGCATTTATTTTTAAAATATGCTTAATAAGCCGAAATATGCAAAAATATGCGCTAACGATTGAATGCCATTTTAAAGCAAATTTGTTAATTCGGAAAACTATCTGACTCTTTTGCTTCTAAGGAAGTCAACAAAATATATGCATTTGCATAGAAATCCTGGCCCTCTCATGACTGATCTGTGTTGCCATTTTGATTAAGTTTTTATTCGAAACAAAAAAGAAAATGAAAAATTTACTCTTCGAAGTAAAGCAAATTTTTTTCGCCTCAGCATGGGGAAGTTAATTACGATACGTGTGTACAGATTCAGTCTGGGTAACCTTGACAGATAAATATTTGTCTATGACACATAACGGTGTAAAGTGATACAATGTTTATCTGCTTGCGTCAATGTGAGTGAGTGTTCGTGCAAAGTTTTATTTTGATGTTTATTTATGGCTTAATTTTTGAAAAGCTTGACAAGATTGCAAGCTGGAGAATGTTAAAATCAAGATCAATGTCAAAATGTATTCACTCGAGACTGAGATATAGTATCTAGATATGTATGTATCTCGCTCAGTAGGGGGTAAGTAAAGATAAAAGTCAACTCGTGGTGATGTATTTATATTTATTTATCTGTAACTTGTTGCAAAATTTAGGTGTATGTACCTACATACATGCGCACGGGAAGAGAACTGTCAATATGCGAGGTGATGAATGTGTGTTCGAGAATGAGCACATAA
Organism: Portevinia maculata; assembly: GCA_949715645.1. Taxonomy (NCBI): domain Eukaryota; kingdom Metazoa; phylum Arthropoda; class Insecta; order Diptera; family Syrphidae; genus Portevinia; species Portevinia maculata. Next base: position 190,827,517 of record OX454527.1, on the reverse strand, counting down.
TCACTGCTTTCATAGGCTGTCATTTGAATACCATTTGAGTTTATGATTCAAGTATGAAAAAGTCAACTAATTTCGATTGAAATGTTGATTGATGGTTTTTTCTCGTATGACATCCACCCATATGGAAGTGAAGCTTGCTAATTGTTGTCGATATACTAATTACTTACTTGCTTAACGGGTTCAAGATCCGTGGAGTGTCTGCCTGAGACACTGCAGTCCTCCATCCTCCGCGATCCCGGCCACGCTTCTTCCAGTTGTCCAGACCAAGCGCTCTGGCATCCGCGATGGCTTGGCCCTCAAAACTTGTAGTCTCGAATCTAGGGGGCTAACAGTCCAAAATCGTCTTCACTGGAGCGTTATTGTCCATTCGCTCGATATGGCTGAGCCAATTTATTCAACATGTTTGAGCTTTTCGGACTATACATCCGCATCTTGGTACAGCTCATAGAAGTTGTATATTCACCTCCATTCACCCTCCTCGCATACAGGACCAAATATCCGACGGAACCCAATATTAGTCTTTTCTTCAGCTTATCGTACAGCACTCGACGCCATAAAGCAGAACTGTCGGTATCAGTGCTTTGTAGAGAACTTGATCTTCCGGGCTAGGCGTTTTTAACCCGTTTGTTTTTCCAAACCGAAGTAGCAACGGTTTCCTCTACTAATTCTTTGTCAAATCTCCACTACGGTGTCATTCGTGGAGTTGATGTTTACTCCGAGGTAGGTGAACTCCCTTAGTACCTCGAAGTTGCTGCGATCTACAGTGAACTTTTGTCCTAATCGGTGGACAGATGTTTGTTTGTTTGTTGAAAGTAAGTACTTCGTTTTGTTGTCGTTGACTTCCAGGCCAACCAATTTTGCCAGTTCGATCACCATTTCGTTCAGAATATTTTGGAAGAGCTGTTTCTATGCTGTTTAAGCGTCACGCGACGCAACTGGATTAGTTTTGCCGGGATCGCGTATTCGGCCATCGGCACGTAGAACTCCTGACGATGAATGCAATCATACGCGACTTTGAAGTAAATAAAAAAGTGGTGGGCCTTGACATGAAATTCATAGGTCTTTTCCAGGCTTTGCATAAGTGTGTGTGACGATTTGGTCTGTTTTAGATCTGCAAACATATGGGAGCTGCAAGTACAGTCATCGGGCATGCCTTTTTACCCATACTTGGTTGATGATTTGGTGCATGCGAACTAACCAAACATCACCTCCGTATTTGAAGTGCACCATTGGTAACCTCTTCAATACTGCATGTCGGAACCGGTTCTTCGTTGACTGGACTTGGGCTCTTTTCTTGCCCTATCACTGTTTCTTCATGATGCCCAGCTGCTGGAAGGGCAGCTTAAGCACATATAGTATTCCCTACGCTTCGTTGACTAGGTTTGATTCTCTGTTTCAAAGAGCCTTCGTTCTGGTCTAAAATCCTACGGATGTTGTTTCGATCGCTAGATTCTTTGATCCCCTTGAGCTGGAAGACTGCGCATTCCCCCTGTGGCTTCTTTAACTTCGTTGAGAAAGGGGGGTGTCATGTGAAGAAGTTTGATGCGTTGACTATATGGAGGAAAGTTAATTGGATCTTCCCATGGAAGTCCTCTTAGGACAAATCGAATAAGTTCACATTGAATGACAATTAGACGTTATATTCACCGCTGATGCCGTTTTCCCCTTCTCATCTCCAACCGTTGACCTGTTTCACCCTCTCTGCTTCTTTCTTTTTTCCCAGAATCTTTACTCGAGTCTACGTTTTGCAGCTCACCCTTTCTATGATTTTCATAAAGCTAACTTAACAAAATAAACGCCTTTCTCTGTAAGGCCTCCTTTGAATCTTCTAATCTATCTTTAAGTGGTGTCCTCGCAAGGAAACAAATTTGACGTAGCAAAATTCCGTTCACATACTTTATTATGGGTTACATAACCAATTGTAAGATCACAAGTGAACGGTTCATTCATATGTGACATTTGACTTACTTTTCATCCGTCTATCATAAAGATGTTTTTTCTGCAACTCAGTAGTAACTCACTCACTTGAGTTACTTACTCCAAACTCACTCTATTTTCATTAAACAAAAAAACAAAAAAAAGTCTTACGAGAACGCCAAGGGTTACCGCCATCCGATTTCTGGTGCCTTTTTTGCGACTGTCATCCCTCTCACATTGAATGGCTTTGATTCGATTTCAATGAATGCTGTGGAATGGTGTCAAAGCTTGTAATGTATACTCTAGATTTGGACGGACAAAGGCAAAGAAAAGTAAGAGTCGTTGAATTCTTTAGACCACCTTTTTACGAAGCCCGGTATAGAATCGGACTTATTAACAACAAAGTTTACATGCTTTGTGAAATCCAGTTTGTGATCGAAATAAACCCTAAGATCGTTAAAACAATCAACATGACAAAGAGTATATTCAGATAATGAATATTCAGAGGTGGACGAGATATGCTTTCTAGAAAATGTCGTACGTTGACATTTAGTAGGGTTTAGGAACAAACCATTTTTAACACAGCAGGTGGCGAAGTTATTAACATCGTTTTGATGAAGAATTCTGTCTTGCTGGTTAGTAGCCGATTTATAATTTTTTTTATCAATCAGAATATTACTGTGGTTTAAAGGATAGGAATTGGACCTAAGTGACTTCCTTGAGGAACTCTAGATTGAGCGTAAAATGTTCTCATAGCGAGCCTCTAAACTTGGCTTGATAAACCTTTTATCCAAGGTATGAACCACAGCCTCTGAGCTGTATTCCTGCAGAACATTTACAGATATTGTCTTACAGATATTGTCTTAAACAAATATGTACACAGGTATTTACTGACCTTTCTTATGAAAAATATATAAAATGAATGCAAGATTTATATGTAAAAAAGTGGTCTGGGTGCGACCGGCAAGGTCCACACGACTAACTTCCCAGTGACGCTCTATATAGATTTGAAAAAAGTCATATATGTATTTCATAAAGTTCAGGAACAACGTAATGGTATAGATTGCGGAGCATTTGCAATTTATTTTGCAACATTGATATGCTACAAGAAATTACCAGAAAACCAAATTCCGAATGATGTATCAATTATGAGGAATCATATAGTTACGATGCTACTAAATTTCCTTTCCCAAATGGTGGATATCGAAAATAATTTTATTACACATGTCATAATATAATAATCCCATAATGTCAATGTAATAATGATTTGCTCAATGACAAATAACAACAAATAGTACAAACAAAGGCAAACTATTTTTTTTAGTTATTTGTTTACTAACAAAAAACAGCTGGACCGATTTCGCTGGAAACTTAATCAGTTCTGAGTTACGTAATTACGCTTCAAATAAACCATGGCCCCATGTCCATTATCATCTTTGGTTCTCGAGATAATCGTAGCGAAAAATAATTCCGAACGCACATTCGAACATACGCACATACGAACATACACACACACACAGACATCTCTATAAAAACGTTGAATTCCGAACGCACAGACGTACATGCACACACACACACAGACATCTCTATAAAAACGTTGAATTGATTCTGGTGACCTTGAAACGTGGAGATATGTCAAAATCCGCGATTCACAAAATCGGCCCCATTACAAGAACTTTCACTGGGAAGGTAATAAGTGAATAGTTGAAGGAAAAAGTTACTTAAAAAACCTTCATTTGAAATATCACAGTGGTTGCTGTTTGAGTGTTGCATGCTACGCATATAAAGTTTACAGAGTTTTAAAAACTACAAAAGTGGGTATATACAAAACATTTATGTAACAGTAAAAAGGAACAATATATGTAATGAATTAGCAAGATTCTATAGCTAATAAGAGTTTTTTAGCAAAAGTTAAATAAGAAATTAAAAAATATATATATATGTATATACCAATAAAGAGAAAAGGGAATAAATAGACATACATACAGGTAAATAATTAAATAAATAAATAGAGTTAATAAATACCTAAATAAACAAAATTATATAAATAAATAAATAGATAATTAGGTAAATAAATAAATAAATAATAAATAAATACATAAAAAAGTACGGAATAAATAAATAAATAATTTTAATATAATAATTAGGTATTTATTACAAGTTGATACAAAAGCAAAGAATATGTAGGTCAACTTGAGTAATACAACTAGTGTAGAGAACATATTAACACAGTAATTATAAAAAAAATTAATCATTTACAAGATTTACAATTAAATTATTTTCTGAAAACTCGCATGATAAACGGAATTTGTTTTTTAATTTGATAATGCGATTAGAAACAAGTTCTATATTTGCCACATCGTGGAGAAGACTGCTGGGAAAGTGCCATGGTAGATTGAGTATAATTTTCAATAACATATTTAAAATATGACTTTTCGCGGAACTACCCCAATTTTGTTCAACTTTTCCGGCCTTACGTTTCATCCAGTGAAATTCGATGACAATACCTAACATCTTAGTCTGTTTGGTCCTTCAGTGATATGTAGGTCAGGCAAAAAGCGCACTGAATGATGACAATTTCTTACTGCACATGTGATTCATCTGCGTTACTGCTGCAAATATGTGTCAGGCATTAGGAAAGGGTATACAAGTCCAATTCCATACTGCGAATTCTCTATGACGACTGCATAAATTAAGTCAAAACTCAAACCATGCCCAGCCGAAAGAAAAAGAAACCTGTTGCATTGTTATTCAAATCTTATGTAATTTCGCACCACATTTTGTAATAATTATTTTTTCTTTGTTATTGACAAAAAAAAAACAACAACAAGAACAGCTTAAAAATAAATTATTCAAAACATTTACTGCAATCGCACATGTTAGGGCAACTAAAAGGCATACAAATTGTGCTCTTTTCTTCTCTATTCATGTCACCTTTACATGCCAACACACACGCACACAAATAAATCATATAATCATTGTCGAGGTCTATTTCAGCGTTCACCTTGAACTTATACCTGAATAAACTTTTGATTATTTCAAGAACGAAATAAAAAACCGCACTAAAAGAAGAACAAAAAAAAAAATCACAGAAATAATCCAAAAAAAACTCGAAGAATGAAAAAATAAGAACGGCAACACGCGGATTCATAAAATCAAACATGGTGACTATCAAAACATTGAGTAAACAAAAATAAAAAAAAACAATGAAAACTATTTTTTTTTCTTCTCTAAACAGAGCAACAACAACACACAAATATACAAGGTATTGGGCTAGAGATACTTTTTGAACTCGTTTCTCTGCTGAAGGTGGCCCAGTGTGAAACAAAGTGTCCTTTCATGAAGCGTCTGTCGGGAAGGGTGGGTTGGAAATTTAAACTTAATTTGTTGGAGTAAGAACCCCACGCCTACTGCATCTTAGGCTGTCGGGAGTGTGAAACAAAATGGTAATCGAGTTTCCAAGATGTTTGATTTCCGTTTTGTGTATTCATTTTATTTATTTAATGCATTGGATGTCGATTCTGTTATTTCTTTTGTTGGGGGATTCTCGTCTGCCCGCGTTCGAGAATGGACGCTTTTTGAGTTTATTTTGGTATAGACGACGAAATATCATTCAAAGAAAATATATAGGTAATTTGTGTATCCCAAGTTGAAGAATTGCAAGTCTTCTTTGATTTGCGTTTTTGATTGCATGTATTTGAGTAACTTCATAGACTTTGCGTCGTCGTTGAACATTGTTTTGATTTTGATTGTTTGAGGCTTCATGTGTTTTTGTAAGAATTGTAGCCGCCCGGGTCACTTAAAGTACGTTTCAACTGATCTTGACAATGAGTGACATATCAAAAAAAAGGTAGAGAGTACCGTCAAGTAGCGTAACTAGACTGCTGAATTTTACTTCTCAATTAATAAAGAAATAACCAAAGTGTTGAATGTTTCGAAATACGTTCATAACATTCCTCTATTGTACAAATCTCAAACACTGTGCATTCATAGAAACGTACATTGTTTGGGTTTGAAAATTAAAAACGTTTCGAAGGCTGGTGTTGACCGTCCAATCCTAAACTTAGAGCTTCGTAAGCCGTTTTCGCCAATCTTTTTTAATGCAGACTATGAATGGTACACGCATTTTCCCTTCGCAGTGTAAATCGGCCAAAGTTATACCTGTTCCTAAAACATCCAAGTGTGATGACTTCAGGCCCATATCCATCCTTCCATTTTTATCAAAGGTACTGGATAAGATTTTACAAAAGCAAGTGAATAACCAGCTTTCTACGAACAAGCTTCTGTCTTCCCGCAATCTGGCTTTCGAAAAAGCAGCTGTACTTCTGCTGTGATAGGAGTTGCTTGACGAAGGGCCTTATGACGCTTTGTGAAAGTGACATAATACCAAATGCTGGAATTTGGCCTTATGTCACTTTCAAAAAGCGACATAAGGCCAAATTTCGAGGTTTGGGCTTATGACGCTTGGGGTTATGTCACGGCACCCCCAACAACGTGTAAATACACACTGAAACTGAATTTCCTCGCCGAACTACCCTTAGATTTCCAATATTTTGACAATCCTTCCAATTTCCCATGATATTAAAAGTTACCAAGGTATATTTTATCGCATAGAGTTACAGAACACAACTTCTTTCCACATGCGATAAACGGTGGAATTTTGTGTTCCAAAGTTTTCGATGCGAAGAGTTATCGCATGAGTTACAGAACATGGGCACTGAATAATATTTATGATAAATTTTTCTTTTAGTTAAATTGAAAATCTCGAAAGACACAATGGGGTTAGAAACCCAGAGTGGTGTGGAACTCTAACCGCACTAAAAACACCTCCTAATCATGACCAATCTAAAAAGATCGACAAATGGTTTTAGTTTCAACGTTTAGATGCGTTTGAGAATGTATTCTAATTTAAATACGGGTTCTCATATATTTTCAAAATATTAGTTCGTGAGGTTTAGTTCTTCTTAATCTACGAATATTGTATTATATTTAATACGTCTTCTATGTCAGGATTAATATGCATCCGCAGACGATCGTTATGACAAATTACGTAGCCAATTAGCACCGAGTGCCGTTTTGTTACCACAAACTCACGTAAATCTGGGTATTATCGATTGGTGGGGGAGGCTAAATCCAACCTGCGGAGTTCAGGAAAGTTATCAGTTCTTTGATACTTTTCTCAGAGACTTCCTCAAGTGAATTGAAGAAAGGGCTTCCCAATGTTCGTAGTCTGGTCCTAGCTAAAGCCGGACAGGTGCATAAAAAGTGAATTAGGGTTTCTTTTTCAGTTGTCACTTTGCAACTGCGGCAGTGTGTATTGTATGGGATGCCCAGCTTGGCCGCATGGTCACCTATAGGCCAGTGTCCCGTGATGATCGCTGTTATTCTTGCGATGTCTTTTCGTATTATACCTAGAAGGTCTGTTGTTTTTGCCTTGTTGTAGTTTGGCCACGTTTTCCTGGAAATAACGCATGTAGTCAGCCTGCTCCATCTGAGGTTGGCTTTATTGAGGTATTTTGTGGTGATATTTGCCGTGGAGAGCTGAGCCTTGCCTGGCCAGTTCGTCGGCATGTTCGTTTCTATAAACGTTACTGTGCCCTGGAACCCAGATCAGGGTAACCTTGAACTTATCAAGCAGTGCCAGCTCATTACGGCATTCTAGTACTAACTTAGAGGATATAGTGACCGAAGCGATCGCTTTAATGGCAGCCTGACTGTCAATAAGTATGGCCATCCGTTGCCTCGGTGTTATGTTTCAGTAAAGTTTGATCTAGCGACAGGCTTCACGGATAGCCAGTGGCTCTGCCTGGAAGACGCTTGCAGTATCCGGAAGTCTGTACGATTTTGCAATGTTTAAGGATTCCGAAAAAACTCCCGCACCCACGCCGCAGTCCATTTTTGAACCGTCGGTATAGATTGTTTGCTCAAAATCCCTTGTCACTTGTCCATTTTGCATTCTGATCTAGTAGGGATTTGAACGACGAAATGTTTTGTGAAAGACATTCTGGGAATGATGTAGTCTGTTGAAGGCGGAACTACTGTGGCCGTAGGGTTTCGCAGTCCAGCATCCAGACTCTCTGAGCCTGATCGCGCTGTGTGCTGTGATGTTTGTTATATGTAGATCAAGAGGTAAAAGATGCAATAAGACTGTGAGTACGTCTGACGGTGTTGACCACAGAGCTCCCGTTGTTCCTATGCATGCCGTTCTTTGTATCTTATTAAGTTTGGTTATATTGTACTTTTTCTTTAGAGCCGGCCACCATACTATTGACCCATACGTGAGGATTGGTCGTACCACGGCTGTGTACATCCACAGGGTCAATTTTGGTTGCAGGCCCCACTTTTTGCCGAAGGTTCTGTTGCAGGCATAGAAGGCTATACATGCCTTCTTTACCCGTTGTTCTATTTTTATTTTCCAGTTGAGTTTAGGATCTAGGATAACTCCTAAATACCTGGCACTGGTTGAAAGGGGTAGGGGTGTGCCGTTTAGGCAAGGAAGCGTAAAGTCAGGTATGTTGGTTTTGGTGGTGAAGAGCATCAGCACAGTTTTCTCCGGGTTGACTCCCAGACCGCACTTTTTTGCCCAAGTACTAACTTTGCTTAGAGCACTCTCCATGATTTCACTAACCTACCTTGATTCCTTCTCTGTCTAAACTTATGAGGATTTTGTTCATTACTAGGAGCCAGCGTAGGGGTGAGATGACTCCTCCTTCAGGTGTTCCCCTCCTGGCATATTTGGTTATATTGCTATTTCCTAAAGCTGCTTGAATGATTCTAGTGCTGAGCATGGAAACAATCCATTGACTTAGATGGTTTGCTATTCCCAGCTCCCTCAGGGACTCTAGAATTGATTCAGTGTGTACATTGTTGAAGGCTCCTTCTATGTCTAGAAAGGTAGCCAAGGTGTATTCTTTGTAGTGTAGGGATTTTTCTATCGTACGCACTACCTCGTGAAGAGCTGTTTCTGTAGATCTTCCCTTGAGGTAAGCGTGTTGAGATTTGGAGAGGAGTGAAGCTTCTATTGCCCCTCTCACGTGGTTGTCTAGGAGACGTTCGAGCGTCTTCAGTACGAAGGAGGTCAAACTAATTGGTCTGAAATCTTTCGCAGTTTCATGACCGCGTCTACCCGGTTTTGGAATGAAAACAACTCGCACTCGTCTCCGTGATGAATTACGTACTTTTTAATTATTTCCGTTACAAGATCAATCTGCAAATCACGATGCAAGTCGTTATTTCTAATATACCACGCGTCATTTACTATTCCTCGAAGGACTTTGTTTTGAAATACTTGTATTATTTGCACATTCATTTGCTTTGTCCGAACAGGTTTTAGTATCTGTTTATATAATAGGATTTTATTATCAGTGGACATTTCCATATTATGTCCTAACAACTAATAACGTTTTCTATACCTAATGTTTAGCTCTTCTACTTTCTTTTTCACATGTTCATTCCATTTGAGTTTAGCATCCAGATTCATACCCAGATACTTAGATGTATTAAAATAAGGAACTACTTGATTATTAAATACCACAGGAACTTTAGTTATTTTTTTATTTGTAAAGTTTATATGGGTGAACTTTGACGCGTTAAGTTTAATTCGCCATAGTTGCGTCCAATTACGTATCTCGTTAACTGCATTTTGAAGCTTTTCTGTTGCCCTAGTCACGCATGTATCAGTTGATAGAAGGGCAGTGTCGTCTGCGAATCTAGCTATCATCGTATTATTCGCGTATGGTACATCACTAGTATATAATTAATATAGGGTGGGTCCTAGAACACTTCCCTGTGGAACGCCTGCTTCTAATGCGTTGAGTTCAGAATACGCTCTGCCATAGCGAACTCTAAAGAATATGTTTGCTATATAAGATTTAAGTATCTCATAGTACTGTCTAGGTAGATCCGTATGAAGTTTATAATCAGAACCCTTATGCCAAACTTTGTCAAAAGGCCGTGCTAGGTCTTAGAATAATGAAGAACAAACTTGTTTTTTTTTCTAGTGCCTTTTCTATAAAATTAGTTATACGATGCACTTGGACTATTGTCGAATGTTTATTTCTAAACCCAAATTGATGGGTGGGAATAAGCCTTCTTTGCTCTATGATTCTATCTAGTCTTCTAAGGAGCAGGTTTTCGAAAAGTGAGATTGGTCTGTTTGAGGCGATTTCTGATAGGGGCTTACCTTGTTTAGGTATAACTATGATTTCTGCTATCTTCCTGTGATATGGAACATATCTTTGTTTAAAGCAAGCATTAATTATCAACTTGAGCTTTAACAATGCTACGAAGGTTAGTTCCTTCAGGATTTGGGCAGTTATTATATCATAACCTGGTGATTTTCTATTAGATAAGTTGTGAATATTTGCGTCTTCATCTATTCTATCAGAGAATTCAAGGCGTTCATTTAACACGCTAGTTAAAAGGTTAAAAAAACTTTTGTCAAGTGCTCCGAAAAGAGTTCAACTTTTTTTTTGGATCGCCGATCCATTTCCCGTCAAGTGTTTTTAACGGTGGATCTTGTGCTTGAGGTTTCTTTAAATGTTTGGAAGCCTTCCAAAGGAAGTAGTCTGTGTGTTTATCAGCCGTTCAGTTGCGAAAGGTAGGTGACCCAAATAAGGCCCACCTTATCGTTTTTCCTTCAAAGCTTGAACATCGTATGGAATATTTTTGTGAACTAAATAGAATATAGACAATAGTTAAATTATGTGTCCAAAAACAGAAAATTTAGTTTTAGGAATCGAAAAGAAATTATATTTTTCGAGCATTTTGAAAAACCTTATATTAGGCCTTATTGGGAACACCGGTTCCTAATAAGGCCCATATATTTTTCTTTGAAATTACTCCGGATTTCTGGCTAAAATAAAATCAGTTTTAAGTAAATACTAAGGAAAAGGCGGAATCTCTAGTAAAAATATTTTTTTCAATCATTTATTCAGAAAAAAAAAAACAGAAAAACAGCCTTCTTGGCTAAAAAAAAATCTTAAAATAAATAAATTAATTAAATGAAAAAAAAAACAGCCTTCTTGATTAAAAAAGTTTCTTCTTCTGCACAAATCTTCCCCTGTTTATGGGTCAACGTTGTTGAACGGCCTATTTTTTTCCTAGATGAACCAATTCTGATATGGTTCCGCAAGGTTCTTCTGGGAATGTTTTATCGTCTTGAAGCTTCATGCTGAGAAAGTAAACCTCGTTCAATGGATTTCAAGGCCTTTCCCATATCAACTTCAGTCCAATTTGCCCTTTTTTTTGTCACATGACTTGGGTTTTGACATTTTGCCTGAAACCAAACAACTCAATTTTTTGCTGGGCCTTGTTAAGAACATGAAAGACTTTTGTTTATAAAATTATAAACAAAAATCTATCTAATGTATGGAAATGAAACTTAACCAAAATTACTGTACGTTTAATATATTTTATCATAAAAATGAAAAATCGTACTTACTGGAATAAATTTGCCGAAAAAGTTAAAATTTATTGAACCGCTTTTTTATAAAACGAAGCGTGCGCCTCGCTCCACAAACTTGTTTCGACTGCCAGATTCAACAGGAATGCATTAACAGACTTTTTTTTGTTGTCTGAGTTGAAATAGAACGGGATTACGAAAACATAGAACAAAAAGTCCCGTTACTTGTTGGTTGTGTGTTTTGCGCGCACTGGGCCTTGTTAGGGTCTCCGGGCCTTATTTGGTTCACCTACCTAAGATATTTATTTATTGATCTATTTTTAAATTAACTTATACTTTTTTAACTTCCCAGTGGAAGTTGTTGTAATGGGGCGGATTTTGTGGATCGCGGATTTTGACATATCTCCACGTTTCAAGGTCACCAGAGTCCAAATTCAAAATTTTTATAGAAATGTCTGTCCGTGTGTATGTACGTATGTGCGTTCGGAATTATCTTTCGCCACGATTATCTGGAGAACCAAAGATGATATTGACATGGGACCGGGTTTATTCGAAGCGTAATTACGTAACTCAGAACTGATTAAGTTTCCAGCGAAATCAGTCCAGCCGTTTTTTGTTAATAAATAAATAACTAAAAAAACTAGTTGAATTTTAAGATTGATGATTTGCACTATTTATTAACTTCCCAGTGGAAGTTGTTGTAATGGTGCCGATTTTGTGTATCGCGGATTTTGACATATCTCCACGTTTCAAGGTCACCAGAATCCAAATCCAACGTTTTTTTAAAAGATGTCTGGCTGTGTGTATGTACGTATGTGCGTATGTACGTATGCGCGTTAGAAATTATCTTTCGCCACGATTATCTCGAGAACCAAAGATGACATGACATGTGACCGTGTTTATTGGAAGCGTAATTACATAACTCAGAACTGATTAAGTTTCCAGCGAAATCGGTCCAGCTGTTTATTGTTAGTAAATAAATAACTAAAATAATTTGCCTTTATTTGAACTATTGTCATTTGTCATTGAGCAAATCATTATTATATATATATACATACAGGTCTCCGTGTTCATAACAATGGTTGCATTAATATATATCACACTTCGCTATTATTAACAACATTCAATTTCAATGAACAATATTTAAGCGGATTTTTTGATATTAAATCACTCTTAACCATATCTTATGGAATGGTTAACCAGTAACCACGTATCAAAATTTCCCACTAATGGCATAAATCATATTGATCCCACTGGGAAGATAGTCTTGTGGACCTTGCGGGTCGCACCCAGAACACTTTTTTAAGTTTGTTATTTAGTCTATTAATATAGTCTTATTGCCTGGATATCTTGTCATTTGCCATTTCCTGCGAGCTCTTCTCTTTTCTAATATTAGTTCCCCAAATTTCAGTGTGATATTTTAACGATGCCTTAATTTTTTTGTTGGTAGGTACTCTCTTCTGCTGCCTGCTGTATGTCGGCAATAAATTGTTCAACTTCAATGTCAATATGGCTTGTTTTGACCAATGGAGATCCAAGGTTAATCAATTCCTTGAGTAATTCTTTAAATTTAGGCCAGTTCGTTATTTTGTTTGTAAGTCTTACGTTTTTAATCTGCTCTATAGACAATAGACATGCCGTTGACCGTTAGCATAATGGGTGTATGATCCGACGATACATCATCACTCTTTTCAACTTTTACTTCTTTTCTATTGATTAATTTCGTTATAAAGAAGTCAATTAAGTCTGGTATTTATGCTGGGTCGGATGGCCAATAAGTAGGCGATCCAGTCGAAATGAACGCACAGTTAAAATTTCGCCCTGCTTTGTAAAGCTTTCTACCTTTTGTCGTTACTAATCTGGACCCCCAATAGGTGTGTTTTGCATTGGAATCACCTCCAATGATAAAGTTATTGCCTAGATTTTGAAAAAGGTCATCGACATCTTCTTCTGTAGGCGAATGCTTGGGTTGCCAGACAGCTATATCAAATTGTTTGCTTTTAGTCAAAATGTTTATCGTCGCTACTTGCATGGTTTGTTTTTCTATTTTTGGTAGTTCATAATGTTTCAAAATACTTTTTACAATTACAGCACTACCTCCCCTGGCACTGTCAGCTGGATAGGGAGAGTGGTAACAGAGATACCCAGGAAGTTTAATCTTTGTTCCCTGTTTGAAGTGGGTTTCGGAAATCAGGCAAACATCAATGTCTTCATTACATAGAAATACTTGAAATTGAGAGATGTGTTGGAGTAAACCGTTTGCATTCCAGGTTTTAAACAGATCAGCTCAGCTGGTTCCTTCCTCAATGTTCTTGTTTGACTTCGGAACGTCAGTTTTTTGTAACTTCGATTCGCTTGTGAAACTCTTGGAAACGTGCATTTAGGAGGAAATACAGCACACCAGAATTCAGAAGCAAACTAAGCAAATATCTTTCTACTAATTCTTAGAAATTTAGCCTTTTATTTTATTTTTTCATTGCATAAGTCACTTTTTTTTTAACTTTCATATTACTCTCTTGGTATTATTAATTTTTATTTGTAAATTATTTATCAATTTTCCCAGCATTTTTATGTTGCTCATGTAGCTTTCATTAATTGAATTTTTTAATTTTTATTCCTCTTTTTCTATGCTTAATGCTTTTTTATAAGATATGTATGTATCTTACTGTATTTAAGCAACTCTTTGAAATTAATAAATAAACAAAATAAAATGATCCCTACACTCTTAAACTGAGAGGTGAAATATTTTAAAATCTTCGAGAATTCGAAATTCGATGGCTGTCATTCAGCGATGGAATCTTTTTCTTCTTCTTTTAATGCCTTTCTATACTGGTCCTACATTTACATACATTTACTAAATCATTAAACGGGCTCCCGACAACCCGTGGAAAGTCTCTGCCTGAGACACTGCAGTAGTCCATCCAATGTAGTCGACGTATTTTGGCTTTTGGATTACATCCAAATCCTGGTACAGCTTATGGATTTCGCGACTGTACCTTCTCCCTCATTCGCTCTCCTCGCACACATGACCAAATATCCGACGGATCATTTTTCTTTCAAAAAAAAAAAACACAATACTAGCTCTCATTTTCTGCTTATCGTCCGAGAGAACTGGCATTGTCAGTGTTTTGTAGAGCTTACACTTGGTCTTCCGAGCTAGCCGTTTTGAACCCATTTGTTTTGCCAAACCGAAGTCGCAACGGGAATTCTTCGTCGGCTCTCTATGGTGTCATTTGTGGAATTGATGTATACTCCTTGGTAGGTGAACTCTCTTTCTACCTCGAAGTTGCTACTATGAACAGTGATGTTGTGTCCTAGTGTGTGGGCAGATTTTTGTTTGTTTGTTAGAAGCAAGTACATGGTTTTGTCCTCGTTGACAATTTTGCCATGGTCCTCAATCGCCATGAAATCCTCTAACACGGTACGCAGAGATTAACCGATGGTTTCGAAATCGTCCGCGTATCCCAGTAGTTGGCCGGATCTGTAGAAGATGGCACCTTCCGTGTTGATACCTGCCCTGCGCACAATCTGCTCCAGAACAAGATTGAAGAACTCGCATGACAGCTCATCTCCTTGCCGGAATCCGGCGTCGGTTTTTAAAAATTCTTAAGACCTGTTTCCATAATTCACATTGCACCGCTTGTTTTGTAGCGCCACGCGACACAACTGTATCAGTTTTGCCAGGATCCCGAATCCGACAATGACCACGTAGAGCTCTTTGCTATAAATACTATCATATGCAGATTTTAAGTCGATGAAATGATGGTGAGTCTCGACTTACCTTAGAGTGAAGATTTGGTCTATTGATCTGCCGGGCCGGCCGCCACACTGGTACGTGTCGACTAGTGTGTTGCAGAACGCCTTCAAACCTTCACACAGTACGTTGAATAGGATCTTATTTCCGATATTTAGCAGGGATATGCCTCCATAGTTCTTGCAAGCGATAGGATCGCCTTTCTTGCAGATGGGGCATATGGATGATAGTTAAGTCATCGGTCAAGCTTTACACCCATACTTGGTTGATGATTTGGTGCATGCGCCGTACCAAAACATCACCTCCGTATTTGAAAAGCTCGGCTAACAAACCATCAGAGCCGGCAGCCTTGATGTTATTTAGCTTTTTTACAGTGGAATATATTTCAGCATTGTTTGAACCTGGACGTGTGGCAACGCTTGCTTCAGCGCATTATAATCTTCTTATTGTTTCGGCCTCTTATTTCTATTTTATTGAACAGTCACTCAATGTGATTCGATCCTCGGAACGATGAATGTAATGATATGTAATCTGTATCAGGATTCCTTATGACAAAGACCCAAGAGAACTGTAGGACTCTTTTCGACTCCAACCCACTGACAAGATATGCAGAGTGGAAATAGATGAAAATATTGGCACATGATTTATAACTCACCGGAGTGGGCCGGCCATAAGTCCACAACACATATTTCCATATTCTTTAAAAGGAAGAAGACAATAAGTCCGCAACTATTCCCTCTTACTTTTCTTTTTTTCTTTTTCTGCGTGAATTAAAATTTTAATAGTCGAGTTTAAACGCTTTTAAATTGCACAAATCAGTTACAAGTTGTGCTGTCTGACTGGTTGTCGGTAAATACCATACCACAAAGTGATATCGTCATATATATCGACAGCCAGGCAGCTATCAAAGCCCTTATATCCAGCACAATAAGATGCAAGGCAGTGAAGGCCTGCCGCGTATCTCTTAACGAGATAGCTATACAGTATAACACTACCCTTTGCTGGGTACCAGGACATAGTGATGTCCAAGCGAACTGTGAGGCTGATGAATCGGCTAGACAAGGCTTCTCTGGTACAAATAGCATAACTATAGACAACATTGATGTACCAATGTCAAAAAGCAAACCTCCGATGGAACCAACATAGCCAGTGTCGCACCGCTAGACAATTATGGCCAAAGCTGGACCAGAGAAGGTCAAACAGACTTCTTAAACATAGAAGAGGAACTCTCTCTACCCTTACAAACATAATCACCGGACACTGTGCAAAGGGAAGACATGCTCAGAAACTGGGTATTCCCTATAACGACTTCTGTAGAAATTGCAGAGATGAGGAAGAGGAGGAGACAGTCCTGCACCTCCTATGCACGTGTCCCGCACTAGCCAACAACAGGATGGCTACTTTAGGTAAATACTTCTTCCATGATCTAGATGATCTTAACAATGCCTGCACGGCTGATATTAACAACTTGATAAAGACAAGTAGGTGGTATTATGTTCGAACAGCGTGACCCACTTGTCCCTTCCCAAATGGCATCACAATGGACCTTCTCTGGTCTAAGTGTACCTCATCGAGGGCCTATCTAAAGTTGTACCGTCAAAGTCTTGCATTGTTTGGGCATAAAGTAAAATAAATAATTTGTAAATCCAAGGGTCTCAGATTCAAATCACGCCGGAACCGAGTAACACCTAATGTTTTTTCCACTGCCCCACCTCTTGCTTCGGACAAATATCCAAGAGTATCTATTGTCATGAAAAGCTTCTCAATTTCGCCGTTCGGATTCGGCTTAAATTTGTAGCCCCCTTCCATTTCGCACAAGCAAATGGGTATAGATGGTATATAGATGGCCGTTAATGATCAATACTTTGTTTAATACTAGAGTTTTCTGAAAATGGAAAAATAACAAAATAACTAACAATATATTAATAACGTCTTCAGCAAAGATTACATTTGATACACTGGAATTATATGCCTATTATAAATTCGCAGGCAAACAGTGGTAATATTGTGCAGGTAAAAATCGAGCCACATCAGACTCCTTTTGCTTTCGGTAGTTCGAAGGCCACAGAGACTGACACATACATCGATATGTTCTCTGAGTCGAATGACAGTTGAGAAAAGTTATATATTGAACCAAGTCCTATCATCATTCTGCCCCTATTACATTCGCATAAATTTCATCTTGTCAGACACCGATTAGGCAAATCTGTAATCAAGGACCATTCGAAATGTTTCATATTTTAAAAATTGATATTCATTTTTATAGAATTACAAAAAGATACTCTTTCTTTTAGCAACATGCTGATACATATTTATTTTTTTCTCAGGATATTATTCAATAACAAGCGATAAAAAAAATAACCATAATTTTAGCAAGGTCGTCGCACACATTCCAACATCTCGTTCAACCAACCGAATCAACAACAACGTCGTCTCTAAATTAATAACTAAAGACAGTGAATGGGAAAGGAACGTCAAAAAAACAAAAAAAATAATGTTGTAATGCTGCTGTCTGCTTGGGCGAACTGTTGGATACCCTATCCATATTCCTATCTCCTCAAAACGGTCGTGAAATTGGTATCAACATTTTGTAAATTTTTTTTTAACAAAAATTGGAAATTTGGCCAAAAGACCCAAAAGTAGGCGTGGAAAATTGTTGTGCTTGTTCGAGTTCTTAAGAAGGACATTGTTCGAATATTTTGGACAGCGTTTCTTGTTTAAAATGGCACTTCAAAAACTTTATTTGGGCGAATTGTTAGGAAAAACTTTGGCTAAACTTTCCTTAACGGAAGCATGCAAATGGAAGATCAAATGATGTAAAATGTTTGTTAGAATTTAAGAACAAGCTTTGGCTCAATTTTAATTGGCGGAATGCAATATATACGAATTTCAGGTTTTCCTATACAAATTCCTTTTATTAATGTCTGACCATAATGGTCAAAATCACCGAGTGCGTGGCTATAGTAAGCACGATTGGACATGAACCATTTGAGTGGAAGGGTCTAGTGGTGAAAATAGTGTTTATTTAAAAAAAAATACAATGCTTGTTTTACCTAGCAAAAAAAAACCAGACATACGTGTTCCCGTTAAGGAAAGGCCCTTAAGCTTTGTCCCCTTACTCTGCGAAGAATAGGACCTTTATTTTAATACATTTTTTCGATAAACTGAACGTTCCAGTGGCCGGATTCGAAATGCTTAATCATTTCGTGCCTCTTGGAAATATTGTTTCAAATTTTAAGTCCTCGAAATAAGTGATAGACAGAATGACTGACGGCATTTGACATTTCTAGATCGATTTTACTTTCGGTGCTGCTTACCCCATACACTTACTTTTAGGGGTATACGACCAATATTTAGGCATGCTACAAACTATGACTCAAAATTGATTTGGCACGGATAGGGTAAATTAAAAACAAAGTAATGTGCGAAAAGACTGCATGCCAATATGTGTTAATGCCATTCTAAACTATAACTATACCCATTCGGCTTAAGTTTTAATAAGGGAGATACAAGTGCTGGCGACTTGCCTTTGCCCCCTGCCTACACCCCCTCCATCATGTGGTGTGCTCCTCAAGCTCCGATATGGGAGAATAGTATTTAACGTTGTATTCCGCCACCGCAAACTACAATATTCATATTCACACACTTATAGTGCACGGTTGTGTGAGTATATGGTAGTACGTATGTGTAGGTACTTTGAGGTTTATTATTTCCCTCTGTTTTTTCTATCGTTTTGAATATTTTCGTTTTCTTGACGTAGTTTTTGTATTCTTCTTTCGTACGTTTTTTTTTGTTGGTTGTTCCATTTCATTCATTTGATTGTGTTAGATGACATTGACATTGAATTTAAAATATCACGGGCATGACAATGTGTGCCTCTGCCGCCAAGCCCGCTACCGTCGGTCGCTGCCCGCCGTTGACTCGCTAAATAAGGCTTGTTTATCAGTCAGCTGGCTTTTTGTTGAATTGTTTATTTTGATATAGAATTTAATTATCTGCGCGATTAGGGTGGCCTACTGTGGGGATCGTATTAGTTTTAATTCCTTAAGCCAGCGGGGTTGGGCCATAATAATTAAATTTTATTTGCTTGCCTGTTGAGTAACATTAATTGGACCATTGGTATGGGGAGGGAAAATCAAAAACTCTAGAACAAGGGATGCTCTATGGTAGTCCAAAAAGTACTCGACCTGAAGTTTAGATGGCGGCTGTGGTTTGAAAATAATTAGAAAGATCCAACCTTATTAAGCGTAAATTCGAAGTTTGATGACGCTTCGTTGTTTGGTATTTGTTCAGCTGCCATTAATAATGAAGTGAGTTTGCAAACATGGACAAAATTGGTCAACGTTATGACGTGATACAATGCTTTCATTTGAAAGGCCTAAGTGCAATGCATATAAAAGCGGAGCAAGATTCTACAATGGGGAAGTTTGCTCCTTGGATTACAACAGTTAGTAATACGAGGGCGGGTCAATAAGTCCGTGACTTTTGGAATAAAACGCAGATTTTTTGATAAAAAAAAAATTTATTTTTAACGTAGTCTTCCTTGAGCTCTATACACTTTGTCCAACGCTTCTCCAATTTTTTTTATCCCTTCCAAAAAAAATGATTTGTCGAGGTCCTCAAAATAGGCCTTTGTTTGCGAGATGACTTCATCATTGAAGTCAAATCTTTTTCCACCAAGCCATTTCTTCAGGTTTGGGAACAAGAAGTAGTCGCTCGGAGCCAAATCTGGAGAATAGGGTGGATGAGGGAGCAATTCATAGCCCAATTCATGGTTTTTTGCCATGGCAACTGCACATGTTTGCACCCTTGCATTGTCTTGGTGGAATAGAACTTTTTTCTTGGCCAAATGAGGTCGGTTTTTTTTCAAATCGTCATTGAATCGGTCCAATAAGTTGGCATAATATTCCCCATTGATTGTTCTTCCCTTTTGAAGGTAGTCAATGTGGATTATCCCGCGTGCATCCCAAAAAACAGTCGCCATAACTTTATTGGCTGACAAACCCACCTTGGCCTTCTTTGGCGCCGATTCACCCTTAGAAACCCACTGTTTTGACTGTTGTTTGGTCTCTGGTGTGTTGTGATGGATCCATGTTTCGTCCACGGTTACAAAACGGTGCAAAAACTCCTCCATATTGCGATTAAACAACGCCAAACCTTCCTGTGAAGTTGTTACACGTTTGCGTTTGTGGTCGACTGTGAGCAAACGCGGCACCCATCTTGCGGAAAGCTTTCTCATGCCCAAGTGATCATTCAAAATTGAAACCACTGAGCCATGCGAGATCCCTACGGCTTCCACAATCTCTCGCACTTTCAATCTTCGGTCGGCCAACACCATATCGTGAATTTTTTCGATTGTTTCGGGTGTAGAGACCTCAACTGGGCGTCCAGGACGTTCGGCATCTTCAGTGCTTGTACGGCCACAACGAAATTCAGTAAACCACTTTTTTACCATTGAAATCGATGGTGCAGAGTCCCCACAGTATTTTTCAAGCTTAGCCTTGGTCTCGGTAATGGTTTTTTTTCGCAAGAAATAATGCTTACTAAGCACACGAAATTAACTTTTTTCCATTTTCTCCTCAAATTAGTGAGTAGTCTGATAAAAATAGCTGTCAAACACAAACTAACTGACGCAGCAAGTTTAAATTTTGACAGGAGTCAACTGACAGATGCCTGTTGACAGGAGCAGTGTTGCTGTTTCAGTAAAGAGGTCAGAAATTCAAAAAGTCACGGACTTATTGACCCGCCCTCGTATATCGGGTGGCAGAGTTAAAACGAAGCCGTTAGAGCTGCCAAGATTAACATCACAGTTGGTCGACCAAATGACTACGTCAGCATTGGTGACTGAAAATGCGCTAGCATTTATCTAAGAAGTGTTCATCGCATGTTGACGCAGAATTTGATTATGAGAAGTGCGCAAGATGAGTGCCGCGATTACTCACAATGGAACAAGGAAGGAATGGAACAGCGCGGTGAGGATTTTTTAATCGAGTGTTTGACAAAGTTTGACAGGAGTAAAGCCAAGTTTTTGTGTCTATTCATAAAGGTACGATGAGACTTTATGCCATATGACTGTTTCCTCTGCCAAAATGACCATTTCATCGAAAATTGCTAGCACTGTAGACGCGTTTTATTGATTCTTATATCCAGAGTTTTCATAGCAAACTTGGCGATATAGGTGCTATAGATCCACGGCTTACTGCGAGGTTAGATGTGGCTCTTGAATTTTCTTGAGTAAATGAAATGATGTTCTCAAAGCTATATCTATAATAAAATCTGCTGTTCGATTAGACGATTTACACCGTTAATTTTTTAGAAAATAATTATCTGGGAGGTGGTGTCACCTTTAACGTATATTTTTAACGTCATTTCAACCTACTATATGTTACGGGGTCCTGAGTCCTGGGCGATATCCATTTTAGCCTACCTAAAACAAACAAAAAACAAAAAAAATTACTACCTCAATAAAGGACCACTATGTCAAATCACTTACCTCTGAGGTAAACTCAAGGTCTATGCACCCATGCATTGGACTTCGTTGCAGCATCCTAAAACAAACAAAAAGATATGAAAATAAAATAATAACAAACAACAATAAATGAAAATTACAATGACGGCACGCACATACAAACACTGACTGATCGCAATAAAACGCAACCGAACCACAGGAGTCTACCTGGCCAAGAAACAATGGCAATCACCTATTGTTTTGATTTGGTAATCATACATGCGATTAATAGATTTCGGCAATCAGTGCCAAAAAAAAACTTTATGCACCTACCTGTGGATTGAAATGATTTATCCATAGAAGAATTGCGTGCATTTTCGATGCACTTCTACCACCACGTGAAGGGTGGAATTCCACTGGCTTTCTTCCAACGCCGAAGAATCTCCATCGGTAGAACCGTCACCTAAAATAAAACAAAAACACAAAACAGTATCAATTAAGTGCGTGGAAGATAGTAGATAATAAATAAAATAAAGTTGAGCTTACCTGACGACCGAATGTAGTATGCAATCCTAGAACACGAAACATAACAAAAATATTTCTCTGACTGACAGTTCACTATGTACATAGTACATGCCGGTACGGTACACACTAGTCATTTCACTTGCTTGGCTGCTCGCACCTCGCAATTAATGTAGGTTATCGATTACGTGGACAATGGGATGTTGCAATAGTAGGTATGATAAGGTAGTTTTAAGTTTTTGTAGTTACATATTTTTAAAATATAGATATACGAACTGTGATAGGATTTTTAATCAATTAGGATTAGTTAGCATAGTTAGGGTACCTAGTGAAAATTGCATCTGACTTCCTGGACTCTCTCCTTGGTAGGGCAGAAGTTATTGAGATTTTCTTTTCGACTATCGTATCTTTCTCTTCTCTTCTCTTTCCTTTCTTTTTTTGTCCGTCCGATTAGTTCTCTGCCTATCTTCTTCCTTTTTTCTCAGGCACGATCAATTTTTTTGTTTGTGAGCAGGTGGTTTAGTGTGAGGGGGACAAGAACTACCCCGTCCGACGAGCGATAGCCGTGCAACCGCGAGCGTGCTACCGCCCTTCTCCACTACTCGGAAGATGCCCCTGTGGCCAAGCCTCGACTCATAACATATACTTATCCCGCGACTTTGAAAGCTTCGAAAACAATTCTTGTTTTAAAAGCCAGGAGGAAAAAATAAGGAATATCGTCTGATTTCAATTCGTACCTTTATTTCTAAGTTATTTGAAAAGCTAATGAGCCACCAATTGTATGGTTACCTTAACCAATGTCTTCTTTCAAATTTCCAATGTATTTGATGAGTTTTGCTTTGCAATGGTTGAAGATCATGTAACTTCAATGGTTCTCTTAGACTTCTCGAAGGCTTTCGATACTAATCCTCATGAAATTCTCATCCTCAAACTGAAATACTTCTTTTATTTTAATGCTGCAGCACTAAAGTTAGTAAACAGATATCTAACAAATCAGACACAGTATTTGCTAATGGCACATTCTATGATTTTCTTGACTGCAAGTCAGGTACCTCAGGGTTCTATTATTGGGCCGCTTCTCTTTACTATATTTAACTATGGTTTACCGCCCGTCTTAAATAATTACAGAGTTCAACTGCACCTCAGCTCTCCGCTTGGGCTAGGTGAAGATGCAACAGTACGCATAAACGAAGATTTGTTACTAGACGTCCGCTGGTCTGAAAATAATAAGCCATGACTGAACTCTAAAAAAGCCAGGCTTTCGTCATATGTCGGACAAACTTACATACAACCTATTTCCCTCTTATTAAGTTAGGTAGAGAAAATCTAGACTATGCTGACGAAGTTACCAATTTATGTCTGTTTCTCAACAATTATTTAACTTGCGACGATCACATTACTGCTACAGTAGAAATGTTTTACGGTCGTCTTCGTTTATCTCCATTGGTCCTTCTTTATCTCAAGGTTTTGATCGTACAATAATAGAAAATAAGTTATTAAAACTTAATGATGAATACTCATCGGGCCCAGATGGTCTTCCAGCCATATTTCTTAAGAAGTGTTCCTCAAATCTTTCCCTTCCTCCTCTCATATCTCTTTCAGCTATCTCTTTCTCAAGGAGCATTACCTCAGATATCGAAGTCCTCTTTCATAACGCCAATACACAAAAAACGGATTAAAGAGCGAGGTGACAAACTACCGCCATTTAGCCAAACTTTCAGATATACCCAAACCTTTTGAAAGTATCTTGTATGAAGCCTTAAGCTTTCAGTGCAAGTCTCTTATTTCCCCTAACCAGTACGGATTTTTAAAAGACAGATCAACGACCACTAATCTTGTCGAATTCATATCCTCTACCTTAGAAAGTGGTAACGAAGTCGACGAGGTGTTTACAACAGATTTCAGTTTCAGGCTTTAGACAAGATTTAAAATAAATTAATAGTATTCGAAATGTCTGCCCTTGGTTTTGAACCCATTTTGCTAAAATGGATGAATTCATACCTGAAAAACTTGCAGTGTTCGCTTCAGGTCCGTTCTTTCGGCACCTTTCTTAGCCAGCTCTGGTGTTCCAAAGGGCAGTTATCTAGGTCCCCTTTTATTTATTCTAACAGTTAACGATCTTGAAAGGATCATTCAACACTCAGCACTCTCTCTCCATGCTGAAGACACCAAATTTTTGATTATGATTATGATTAAAAGTAGCCCCATAAAGAGGCGTTAGAGGCGTTAAATCACACGATTATGTGGCTGTCGGCAGAAGCCGACACACTTAGACCAATTTAGGTTCATTGTGATACAACGTATATTATTATCTACCTCAACTCTGTTGATGGGACTGGCCAACGACACACGGTTGTTCTCAAACGGTCCCCCATCTACGTACTAACCGCGCCCAACATCGTTTAATTAAGGTGATCTGACGAGAACCGATTAACTCGACGTGGTATGGTCGTTGGCGGCCAATAGACGGGTCCGTTTCTCGAGATAACACGTTCATCGAACGGAGACTTCGATAACTCGATTGTTGCACCCGCTGTGCGGCTTGTAGCACCGTCTTGTTGGAACCACATATCACTGATGTCCAATTCATGCAATTCCTCAAAGAAATAACGTCCCAACATGTCTCCGTAGCCAATACCATTCACCGTAACGTGACGGTCATTTTCATCGACGAAAAAAAACGGCCAATGACGCCACCGGCATGAAAACCGCACCTAATATTGACTTTTTGCGGATTAACTGCAGTTTCATGACACATTAGGGTTCTCACCTGTCCATTAACGCCTATTTTGTTTATTGACGAAACCGTTTTAAAAAAATGCGCTTCATCGCTGAAGATGATTTTGCAATGGAATTCTTTATTTTCTTCCATCATGTCCAGAGCTCAATTCGAGAACGTACGTCGCTTCATATGATCAACTGTCTTTAGTTCTTGAGTCAGCTTGATCTTATAAGGGTGTAGACCAAGATCCTAAGGCAAAATTCGAAATAATGTTTTCTAAGGCCCAATTCTTGAGAACTCCGTGAAATTGACTGATTTGGCTGGTTTGCGATGGACGCCTCTACGGCAGCAATATTCTCCACAATGTGGGCAAAACGTGGTCTCACTGGCACGATAACATCAAGCAGCGAATATTCTGACTTAAATTCTTTCACTAGACTATGAAGTGCTTGTCTACTGGGACAAAAATTTCGGACGAAAATTGGCGTTAACCAGTAGCGACGCGGGCCAAAAATGTGTAGTCGTTCAGTGAAGTTTTAATTACTATAGCTGTTAAGATCATTTTTACCAGTAAAAAGAAATTTTGAAATTGAATAAAAAAAATAACGTTTACATCGTTTTATGCAAGTTTATTAAAGAATTCGAATTTTTCAGACTTAAGGAACAAAATGTGTTTTTACATTTAGATTTTGTTTATAAAACAAAAAATTTATTATAGGTAATAATTAACATTAATTTATTTTATTATTTCATATAATAATTATACATTTATATTGCATAGAAATTCAAGAACTACTATCGGTTTCATAATCGCTTGAAGAATCATCACCTGGAATAATGATAATTGAATCCGTTATTGAGCCTTATTGCGAAGATCAATCGACAATTGATAATTGACTTTTTTCAATGTGTGCTATTGTGAACGAACGATTCATTTGGTATTTTTGTCAATCGCATTTTTTTAATTTACTGCGATTGACAAAATCCTTTAGAATCTTTCGTTCACAATAGCACACATTGAAAATAATCAATTATCAACT
Source organism: Portevinia maculata (assembly GCA_949715645.1). Taxonomy (NCBI): domain Eukaryota; kingdom Metazoa; phylum Arthropoda; class Insecta; order Diptera; family Syrphidae; genus Portevinia; species Portevinia maculata. The sequence goes on along the minus strand of OX454527.1, from coordinate 190,801,711 downwards.
GTCGATTGATCTTCGCAATAAGGCTCATTGTGTCCCACATCAGATCGTGAGAAAAGTATTCCTCCTCCGTCCTTATGGCTTTTGCACATCTTCAACAGTTATTTTTGAAAATTCTTCTTCTGCTAATTTTTGAACATCCAATAATTTGAATGTTGTGTTTCGTTTGCCCACTCTTGCCTTGACAGTTGCCCAAATATTTTCAATCGGATTGAGGTCTGGATGATAGGGTGGTAAACGCAGTACCTCATGTCCCGTACCGTGAATAATATCGTCAATCTTATGCTTTGGCTTCTGTATAGCTCGATGTTGCTTTATAAGCTCATAAAGTTCAGGTTTGTGCATCTCCAAAGTATGTGCTATATTTTTATCGGTCAGCCATTGTGTCATCTCCGATTTTCGGCTAGCAGAAGTGAATTGTTTGTCTTCTAATTTATTGTGATATGAGGGGTTGTCCATTACAATTATTGCAGGCTCCTCCAGGTTTCCAATTCTCAAAATTCATGTCGTGGTGATAGTCTCCCGTTTCCGTACCAGATTTGAATAAAAGTACAGCGTTTTACACGAAACCTTTTTCACCACCTGCATGCGCCATTATCAGCCTCTGCCCCTTTGAAATTGGCGCCTTCAATCCACTGCTGCTGCCATCAGTCCATGCCCTTGGTCTTGTATGTGAGCGGTGAATATAGCTTCCGTCCAGGTAAAAGATGTCATATCCTTTTGCTCTGTACTCCCGGATTTTCCTCAGATACTTCCTCGCAAAAGTTTGATTTCGTTTCTTTCATAAAGAAGTTTGCGGTTGTTTTGATTTTTTTTTATAGCAAAATCCATTTCTGGTTACAATCCTGTTGAGGGATGTAATGCTTAAGTTCAGCTGCAGATCTTCCTGGACTCGTTCTCTCAACATTCTTAGGGATACCATCAATTTCTCCTAATGGTGAAAGTTGTGTATGATTCGCCGAATAGCGGTGATGTAGAAGGAATGTAGAAGTCGTGATCAGAAAAGTCATGATCAGAAAGCCCTTTTTTTAAATTTTTAACCAGAGCTCCTTTCGCAAGGGCTTATGGTTCATTTTGCATTTTGACAGCAGTATCCCATTTACTGGTCTTTTTTTTGTGGCATACGCATACAATTTCTGAATACACTGTATAATCAAATACCATGTATATCGGTCCAAATCAGCCTATGGTCATATTCATAAATTGGTCATTCGAGATATGCCGATCAGATTGTACGACAGCTTTCATGAATATTTTTAACAGATTTCTGGAAAATATGTCCAAAGATATGCCCAGGTGGCATACAGTCTAATGGGTCCATTAATTTACACCCGAGACGAAGGAACAGTCAATTGAATCAACAGTGGATAGAAAAAGCAGAATCGGCTCCACAGAAGGCGACGACAGTTCCATATGTAGGCAAGGTCATGGCGTCAGGTTATTTGGTTGCTAGTGGTATCATTTTCATTGAATATCTTCAGAAAGGAAGACCAATCAACGGCGAGTATTATCCGATTTGATTGCAGCGAAATAAAAAAGAAAACTGCCAAATTCGGCAAACGAATAATCGTCATCGTACCACTTCACCCTTTTCGCCAGATTTCGCCCTCTCGGATTATTTCCTTTTTGCAAACTTGTAAAAATGGCGCTGTGGTAAAAGATTTGTCAGCTATGAAGAGGTGATGGCTTTTTTCAGCAGCTCGACAATTCTCACTACAATCTATTGAACATCGCTGTGAAAATTGACCTTGCAGAGAAATAAAGTAATTTTGTCCCAAATTTAGTGTGTTTTCCTTGTAAGGTGAGGTTCTCCTGGGGCCATCATCGTACATCGCAGAACACAAGCTTGCCTTAGAACTAAAGCTCGTTTGTAGAGGTTTTATTTATTTCAGTCATGCCACCCTTCTAAAGCGGGACATTTCTCTGCTGCGTGGTCCATCAGCAATATTGAGGTAGACCCGATGTGTCTTAAGTCATTTTGGACAAAAGGTGCTTAATTCTCATCTTGTTTTCCAAATGAATGAATTAATTTATCCCTTTGCGGCATTTGAACGTTTTTCCAACAACCTCGAAAACAATTTCTATACCTAAAAAAAAACACAAACGAGCTCCCAATGGGCACAATTAAAGATATTTTTAATTTAAAGCGTTTCAAGAACAGAATTTAATTTGAAGACATCTTCCTCCTCCTGAGGCAGGCGTTTACCAAAAAGTCACACCATCTCGACCAACACAAAACTGGGAGTGTAGGCTTATGAGGATTCTGTTTAAAATTAATATTGACATGTGAATCAAAACGACTTCAGCGTTGACCTGTGATGATTATTAAAAATTAAATAAATATTAGTCATTAACGGCCCATAGAGGGCCTAAAACCTAGCTTCTCCAACCACTTTCTTTGCGAAGTGGAAGGGACCTACAATTTTACACCGAATCCGAACGGCAAATAGATGTTGTGATCTCGTTATTCCGCGATTTCAGTGTTTGACATCCGAACGTCAGTTTTTCGTCAACTCTGTAAGAATTTGGAATTCATTGCCGCGAGAAATAAAAAGTATAAATAACACGAAACAAATAGGAAAAGAACTTAAACTTTACTTTAGTAATACGTAGATTAGGTTATAATTGCATCGTTGTTACAAAAATATAAATGTGTAAACTTGAATTAAAATCAATTATGTAGCTCTTCTACATTTTACAAGCTACACTACAAATAAGATATTGTATCTTACAGTGTAAGCTAATCATGAAATAAATAAATACTAAAAAAATAAATACTAAATTTGAGAAGCTTCTCATGACAATTGATACTCTTAGATGTTTGTCAGACGTTCGACACGTTGGGATGAGTATTAACGATTGCTAAACTACTACTAAAATAATACTAAAATAATACTAAAATAATACTAATTCGATTATTCCAAGGGTTCTTTTGACACAAACAGTTTGCATATTTGGTGGAAAACATCGCCCTCGGAAATTTAAACAAAAAGCCAAAAAATTGTCCACACAAAATCTATCGTAATAAAAAATAGAAGACTTTTTGTGACAATCTTTCCAAAAATTTCAGTTATGTTATTTGAGTCGTCCATCTTTTCGGCGTGTCTTTAAGAAAGACTTGTTATAGTTGTTTTCGTGTTCAAGTTGTCAGTGTGACAGCAATTTAGTTGACAAAAATATATCCGTAACAATGGAAAGTTGTTTCCGTTAAGAAATTGTTTCGTTTCTGGCAGGCAGAGATGTAGTAAACTCTTATACATTGTTAATCGAATGCAATGAGCGGGAAACGGTTGCCGGGAAGTTGTTGGTATATTTCTTTTCTTACTATTCACTCACAACCCATAACATAAATATAAAAAAGTGGTCTGGGTGCGACCCGCAAGGTCCACACGACTAACTTCCCAGTGTTATGATATATGATTTATGCGATTAGTGGGAAATTTTGAAATGTGGTTAACCATTAAGATATGGTTAAGAATTATTTTTTAATATTAAAAATGCTCTTTAATATTGTTCATGGAAATTAAATGTTGTTAATAGTAGCAAAGTGTGATATATATTAATGCAACCATGGTTATCAATACGGAGACCTGTAAATTTACATGTATACAAAATAACGGAGCACAATGTAGTAATGTTTTGCTCAATGACAAATGACAATAAATAGTACAAATAAAGGCAAATTATTTTAGTTATTTATTTACTTACAAAAAACGGCTGGACCGATTGCGCTGCGAACTTAATCAGTTCTGAGTTACGTTTCTACGCTTCGAATAAACCCGGTCCCATGTTAATATCATCTTTGGTTCTCGAGATAATCGTGGCAAAAGATAATTCCGAACGCACATTAGCACATACGTACACACGTACATACACACACACAGACATCTCTATAAAAACGCTGGATTTGGATTCTGATGACCTTGAAACGTGGAGATATGTCAAAATCCGCGATTCACAAAATCGGCCCCATTACAACAACTTCCACTGGGAAGTTAATAAGATTTTCTGGCATTTTTTCCAGAGTTAGTAATAAGGCCACAATATTGTAATTTTCTGGCCTTTTTTCTATTTTGCATTCTCGTTCTTTTTCGACACGTGTGTGGCGTTATTCTCAACATTGCCGGCATATATGCCAAACAAAATTCAGCTATATTTTCCTAAATTGCAATCGCAAATATTTTCTGACTTTTTGCCCAAAAACGATTCTGGCGCAATTTCATGCAGCCCAAAAGAATGTAAGGGTCTTATGACTTCGTAAAAAGGGCATTGATATCAGGTACCTAATAGGACTGCGATTATCTTGCTTGGTGAGTGGTAAGTACCGTGATATTACTAGCCGAGGGGTCTAAGTAACACCTTTAATTTTTTTCACTGTCCCACCTCTTGCGAAATTGTGACCAACATTCATGAGTATAAACAGCTTTTCAAAACTTCGCTTTTCGGCGTTCGAAATTGCCATTAAACAGTAGGTCCCTTTCTTTCGGGACAAATGTGCGGATTTACGTATATACAAATGATTTAAGGAGCTGATTTTTAGGCCCTGTATAGTGGGAGCAGTGCACTGAGCCACTAGGTTAGATTAGGTTAGGTTAGGTTATAGTGGCAATCGGCAGAAGCCGACACACTTAGACCAATAAAAAGGTCAATTGTGATACCACACGGATCTATCTTCTTCCTACTCGTTGAACCAGTTGGAGCCTTTGATGAAACTTGAAAGACTTTTAATGTCGGTGTTAATGAGATCGTTGAGATAGTTATTGTAAAAGAAAGATCCCAAATGGAGTTTTCGTTTTTGACAGAGAGCAGGGCATGCAAAAAAGGTGGAGAATAGTCTCCTCCTCCTCCTCGTCCAAGCAGCTTTTGCAGAAGTCATTTGTATAGACGCCAAGCCTTGTTGCATTCTTGCCTATGAGACAGTGTCCGGTGATTACACCAATTGTAGCACCAATGTACATGCTGTTCAGAGATATCAAACACTTAGAACGTTTCAGATCCAGATTTGGCCAAATCTGTTTTGTCGCTAGATAAGTGTTGCCACTTGTCCACCTAAGATTACTTCTCTCAATGGCCTTCGTCATAAACGTGAGTTTGCATGTAGTAATTGGAATGCCTAAGGGACCTTTATCAGGTAGAAGGGGCAGTATGGTTCCTTTTTTGGCGAGTTCAACTGCCCTACAATTCCCTGGAATGTCTCTATGTCCTGGCAACCAGCATAGGTGAATGTTGAATTGCTCCGCCATCTCCACGAGAGATGATCGGCAGTCTAAGACTACGATGAAGTTTGTGGAGGCGGAAGATTCGGATGTCCATAGCGGATATCACGTTCCTCATCAGCTTCAGCCACAGTGATTAGGGAAACGAAAGGAGAGGCTGAGGTTCAGCCTGTCAGAGAATAGACCTCCACATAGGTGTAAAAGAGGATGTTGACTTTGAAGTTTTTGTCACAACGTGTCTGAGGGGTGGTGTAATCTATGTTGCTAGGGAGGGTTCTAAATTTTTGTAAGAGGCGTGGCCGATTTCATTCTCGAACCACTGGAACGAACAGCCGCTTCCTTACTAAAGATGTCAAGGGGTGTCAGGTGAAACAAAATGTCCATTGCAGCAGAGGGAGTAGTGCGCAGTGCACCACTCATGCAGAGACACGCTGATCGTTGGACTTTGCTTAGACTATCGCGATTTATCGCTTTGTCTAAGGCATTCCAACAAACAACCACCACGTACATAAGTATCGGTCTTATTACCGAGACGTATAGCCGGTTGGTGCTGTGGATTGAACCCCCCATTTATTAATTTATTACCGATGGCTTTTTTGCAAGAGAAGAGTGCTACCGTAGCTGTACGAACTCTTTGTCTTATGTTAGGTTTCCAGCTGAGCTTTTTATCGGGGGGTAGGACTCCGCCTTGTGGGGTTCCTCTACTGACAGATCTTCTGGCAGATGTCAACCCAGTTTTGAGTTTATAATCCGGCTTGTGAGTAGTAGATTAATAAGCTCACCAAGTGAGTCATCTACCTTCAGAGCTGACGGCCGTACACAGCAGTCTTGTATCAATGTTAGTGCGTAGATGGATATCAGTCAGCCTTTCTAACGTTTTTAGAAGGACTGATGATAGGCTTATGGGTCTGAGATCCTTAGGATTTGCATGGGAGCATTCACCGGCTTTGAGTATAAAAACTACTTTTACTTCTCTTCATAACAGCGGAATGTAGACCGCACTAGTGGCTCATAGTGCGTTTTCTTTTAAATTATAATTTTCACGGAATACAGAGCGCGGTAGAGCAAACTGTATTCGTGTTGCAGGAGAGATTCGCTTACATCGCTTTTAACCCGAATTGTGGATTGATACGCACTTCTGGGATGGCAGGTACGAGTATTGCAGTTGTAATGCGATCTGTAAAGTGAGCTATAATTGAGATTGGAAAAAACAGACTAACTTTCTTGATGTTTAATGAACATTTAAGGCAAGGCCTAGGGGAACTCATGCAACTGTAGTGGGCCTGCTGTCATCTTCCATTGCGATTTGGATTTCTTGAAATCTAACTTCGGAAGACACTTTTGATCAAGCGGGTTTGCAACCCTAGTTGCTTGATGTAAGGTTCTCTTTAAATACGTTTAAATGTCTTAATCTAAGCTCACCACCACTAAGATTGCATGCACATACAAGGACATCTTTTAACGTACAACAGTACATCGATAAGAACTGCCCCAAGCAACAGCCTTCACCTTCAGAAACAAATATAATGTGGCAATGGGCAATAAGAATATTTTTACAAAAAAAAAAAAGCTTTTTTGATTTCTTCTTCTGTAAAATATATTTCGGCAATTTCTCGATATCGATCGAATCGAATTATTATTATAAACACATTCACTAGAGTGATCACGATCAGCAATTAAATGCAGGCTACACACGGAAGACCAAAAAAGCCGGACCAAACTGCTGACATTGATGCATGTCGTTCATTATTTTTCAATGTCAAAATGTTAAATTTAAATTATTCATTTGTTGGGACGTGTCCAACCATACAGCGAGACTCGACCTACATGTCCTACGAGTATTTATATTCAATTAAAAAGTCGAATAACAACATTTTTGAAATATATGAATGGGATATGACCGCTAAAAATAAACACGTTCACTGCCCATAGCATGAAAGTGAAATAGGAAAACATTCTCAGATGAGTGTCAGAACTCGATGAAATATTTTTATACATGTGCAACACGACGGTTAATGTTAATCATTAGCAGGTGGAACGTAGCAGATACAATTAAAATGTCATTCTTTTGTAAAAAAAAACGCGAAGATGTATTTGCATAAAAAATCTGTATAAAAATCATAATATTTGATCTAAAAATAGTTCAAAATTATTTATTATGTATTGCGTATTTTTGTGGGTTAATTGGAAAAAGGAACCAAGTTCAAGGTGACTAAAATAATCCATGGCATTTTGGGGGGCAAACGAAATCGGCATCAATTCCGGGAAATTTAAATAAAATATTACGTCAAAAAATATATGAACCATCTCTTTGTTAGCGCATGACATTGATACAGGATGGGGCAACATAACTTCGTTTTTTCAACACTCATTAAAACCCATTTTATTAATCAATTTTTTTTTATTATTTTGTTTCATAATTTAGCTACATACGAGTATCTTGAGTTTTGTTTTACACAGTTTTGAAAACCATTCTTCTATATGGATGCCAGTTTAGGGAAATAGCACAAATGCCATGTAAAAAAACTGCAAATATAGCAAAATAAAATTCTAAAACTGATGCTTAATAATTTAATGGTGAATTAATTCACCATCAAAGAACACAAAAACTTAAATCCAATTTTGTCGATCGGTGTAGTTTTGCTGACAGTAATTGGATTATGAATGAATTATGTAGCAATTAATGTCTTTATTTACTATTAATTATATTTACCTATCACAATTTATTTATTTATTTATTTATTCTTATTTTTCATTTATTTATTCTTATATCAATTCTTATTGTAGTCTTTTATTTATTTATTTATTCTCAGAATTTATTTATCTATTAGTATGTTAACAGTGTTTAATTCTCTGTTTATATATTTATTTGTATACCCTATTCTAAGGGTATATTAATTTTGACGCATAGTTTGTAACATACCTTAATATTGCCCATAGACCCCTAAAAGTTACTACATCGACAGTAATGTCGATCTAGCCATGTCCGTCCGTCCGTCCGTCGGCAAAAATTAGGCCTTTAAACTGGACCTAGAGAGCTGAAATTGTAACCATATACTCTCTAGGGTCCCGAAATAATCAAGTTTACGAATTTTTGAAATCCTTCCACAGACTCACACAAACTCAAAAAAACAAAATTTTGGAAAAAATCGAATTTTGAGCTAGAAAGCTGAAATTTTGTATATATGATCTATGACTCCTAATACTGCTCGGGATAAATTTTTTTCAAAATCCGCCCACTGACACGCCCACAAATAAATAAAACAATTTTTTTGAAAACCCAAAGTTTGAGCTAGGGAGCTGAAATTTATAATATATACTCTCTAGGGGCCTTTTATGCTCCTGTGTTAATTTTTTTTTTTTTTAAATCCGCCTACTGACACGCCCACAATTAAATAAAACAATTTTATTGAAACACCCAATTTTGAGCTAGGGAGCGTTTTTTTTGATAAAATCCTTTAAATGTTATATAACAAAATATGTAGGGCATTCTTAACAATTCAACCATACTTAGACTTTTGTCACGCCCACTTATGAGGGATAGGAATAAGAATAGGGTATCCAACAGTTCGCCCAAGCGGACTGTAGCCCGTCCCTATGTTTTTATTTACTTATTAATATGTAAGCCTAGCAAACATTTTGTCCTTTAAATAACCTATTCTAGTCATGCTGTATGCTTACGGTAACCTTATTTTTAAGAGCAAAACCCGGGACAAAAAAAGTGAAAATATATAACAGCGCCAAAAATAACAAAAAATGTCGTATTGGATTATTTCATTAAAAACAAAAAACAATTGTTTAAGAAAAAAAGAACAATTAATAATAATAAAGTCTTCAAGATGTAACAAATTCAAACCGAATAAACATAAATTTCTTATTAAATAACGAAAATAAATTAGCCTTCAGTAAGCAATAAAAACAACACATTAAATAATAAATAATGAATAATAAAACTAATAAGAACAAAAAGTAAGAATATTAGTCTTTCATTTATTCTGTAATATTAACGTGCGAGTTAAAAAAATAGAAGTTGCCGAACATAAGTTCTTTCTCAATACTTATTGGATGAACAATAATCTGTTTAACAATATTGTCGTTTTCATTTAAATAAGTTTTCAATTTAAGACAACTTAAATTGTAATTGCAGTTTACAATTAATATAGCTTTTAAGGTTTTTACATTTAGCTGGGCTTTTTCGCTGCTCCATACATTGCTCATTATCGAAAAAACTCTTTCTGTGGGAGCATTTGAACCTGGTAGACACAAGCTCAATTTGGCAATTTGTAAAAGGTTAGCGAAAGCAATGTTTCTTTCTGAGAAATGTGTAAAAATATCTACCCATTTTGCACCGACTATTTTTTTTTGTTGTTTAACCATTCTCTAATTTGATCTAAATTTATAAAAGATTTTAAGCAATTAAGCTCATTAAATAATGCGAGTCATCAATTTTTGTACCGCTTCGCTTTTCCTTTACAAAAGCTGAGCTTGCTTCTACATCTGGCCATGGAAGGTGCACTTCGAAGAACAACCGAGCTTAAAATTTGAACTTCTTGTACAGATGCATCGCACTGACTCAAATATTCATAGCAGGTGTTATAGATAGACAAATACGGGACTAAAATTGAAACACGGGACATTTATATGTCCGTATTTCTTAAAAAAAAAAACCGAGACAGGCTATTGAAATACGCGACTGTCCCATGAAATACGGGACGTATGGTCACCGTATGTGTGCTGGATATATATTTAAAAATGTGAAAATACATACATACATACATATATTATATGTACATTTGTACATATTATTCAACTAATTTATTTATTAATTATTATTGTTATTATTATTATTATTATTATTATTACTAGCTGTACCCAATCGGCCTTGCCCGTGCCCAAGCGGCTACCTACCTGGCGTGCGTTGCTGCGCCTAACAAAAAAAAATACATGTCCTTTTTAGCAAGAAACAAAATTACAAGGCCAACTTGGTGGACCTATTTTGACCAAACTTCACAGAAACACAACCCAGCCACTGATCGTGTCTTAATTTTTACTAAAAGGTTATATGGTGTGAATTTGAGAATAAATAGGAATTTTCGAAAACGCGTTCCCAGCGCCACCTATGAGGGTCTTCCAAAATATCACTATCTTTTGTTTTTTTCTTAAGTGCTTTGTAACTTTGCCAATTATTTTTCAGTGGCAAGATAAAATTATCAAATTGTATTGTAAAATGTGCGGTAACAACACCAATGTTAAAAATTGTATCTAATGAATATCTTTCTATCTATGTATCTACTTTTCCATTTCTACCCGGGTTGGCATTAAGGTCTTGTAAGGTCATTGGACGGTTGACATAAACCAATTTTGTTTCTGTTAGTCTTCAACTTCCACTCGTCGTAATATCCTTTATTATGATCGAAGTCACGGTGCAGGAGGATGCCGATGACCGCGATTAAGGGACCCGCTTAAATCGTCGGCATACGCTATAGCGTGTTTGAGTGAACCTACTAGACCACTCGTGTTTATGTTAACCAGGATCGGAGAATTCAACGCATGCTGTTGTTTTTAGTGTCAAAAAGACTCTTTTTTTGAAGTCACGTTGCCACATTTGAGAAACAAACTTCTTTCCCATAAGCATAGGTACTATAACCTATATAAAGGAAGGGTTTGTGGGCGCAGTGGCTTAGTGGTTATTCGTTGAACTACTGAGCGATCGGTCTTAAGTACAAATCGCGCCGGGGCACAGTAACACCTAGTGCTTTCTTTCACCGCCCTACCTCTTGCGAAAGTCTGACGGAAGTTCAAGGTCATTAATCATCATGAGAATGTTAATGTTGCCGTTCGGCGTATTTTGTAGGTCCATTCGTTACAAAAATGTAACTTTGTAACCAACAATGGTTAGTGAAACTAGGCTGTATGCCCTGCAGATGAACGGTTAATGACTTATTTTTCTGTACACCCCCTCCTAGTCAACTTGTACAAAAGTCCCTCTACCTAAATGGCATCCGTTTAATGGTTCTTGCATTTATTCACAACAATGCCGGAAACCAGATTCGACACGGCACGAAAAGTGTCATGACTCGACGTGAAATCAAATTGGTTGTTCTGAATGATGTTATTATCCCGACTCACTCTATTGGCCTCTATTGACAACTTTATGAACGACCTTTCTAATGGTAGGGTGGTTCATATCTTAAACCTTTTTTAGGATAGGGTGTACTACAGCAATAGCGCAGGAAAATATATGGAAGACTTAGATGCAGGCGTCACAATATGACTTTTGAGGTAGGTACCTACCATCCACAACCAACGTTTTTTTTTGTTCTTAAGTGACTCGTAGCGGCACAAATTATCTCATCTTTTGGCAAGAACAAGCGAGAAGCGAGAAGTGTGTCGTCCTTTGGCGACGACTGCGTTAGCATACCACACTCAGTGTCCGTAAAGATGCGTGTGTCCTTCTAGACTAACGTAATCACACTCTAAACCACGCAAACAAAATAGGCATTAACGGCTTATATAGGGCCTTAAAAAACCAGCTTCTCCAACCATTTGCCTGGGCGAACTGGAGGGAACCTACAATTTTAAGCCGAATCCGAACGGATGTATCTGAATATTATGGACAAATGTTTTCATTGTTTTACCCAATCACTTAGCCCTAAAATAGGTTAATGACCTAAAGTAAATTAAATTCATTAATTTCATTCCGAAGTGAAGCGCAAAACGCAAAAAAAGGGGGAAAGAAACTTCAAGATATGTGAGGCCGACTATTGCAAACAACATTAACTTCTCCAAGCACCCTCCACACCGAACCAAAACAAGACATTCCTTATTCGCCAGAACGACGACGATAATGCAAACTGAACGAACGCTCATTTCCATTCAAACTTGTACAAACTGTACTTGAGCGCGGCGGTTTTGACATAAAACAAGGCGATCATTTGCCTCCTTTATCAAGCGTTCCACCGCTGTTCGCAATCTCACCCACCGGAGATTGCGATTGCATTCAAAAGGGCGGCCATGGGATGTGTTTGTGCTCCAGAGCCCTTTATACAATTCGTTCAATGCACGCGCGCAGGAAGAGAGTCATAAAACGTCAGTGCAATGCCTTTTGAATGCACTACATTGTGTGCGCTTTAAGTAAATGAAATCGCGCCAAAGATCTAAGAGGAACAATAAGAATATTGAGGGACGATCAGCAAATGCAGAAATCTGTGAGGAGTCGCGCACAGCACAGTCAGTCAGTGCCCTTGACTTAGGTCAATAACACTTTCTTTGTATTTTTCTCTCTCTCTCTCTCTCTCTGTATTTCTTTTCTTTAGCTGTGTTCAGTTCATTTTCATTCCCAGTCGCACGCTCAATGCTACATTTTTCATGTCTTGATCGCGTCTGCGTACCGCCGATACAAAGATACATCATGCAGCCGCTGAGAGAAGCCGAGAGCACAAAAGCCAAGCCCCCTTTTGTATGCGCTCGTAACATCCATGTTCATCACTTGCAGCGACGACTCCACATACCCACCGTCTGTAATTTATTTCTTCCTTTTTTTGTCAGCAAACTGATTCACCCATTTACTAGGGTCTCAAATTGGCCCCTTGCGCTTTCCGCACACGTTGCTTCGCCTGTGCAAAATTTTTTGTCATTCATTTAAACGAAGCATATGCGTCATTGTAATGAAGTAAATATCTGCAGTAGAGAAGGCGGAGGAGGGACGATTAGCTGCTTGTGTAATGGTGATGGACTGCATTGCCATTGGCATGGTCGCATAAAGTTTATGAGGTGGAATTGAACGTGCCAATCTTAAACACAACTCGAACTATGACGTAGGAATTTGAGGTTTGTTAAGGTGCCTTTTCGAGAATACGCAAATAAATTGACACACAAATGGGTCCGCCCGTTTGTCAGGCGGTGTTAGTGCCTATTTGACGTTTGCTCAAATGTCATGCACAGAGGCGTTTAAAATATAACTACATTGCCCCCAATAACACTCGCCTGATTTGGAATTATATTAGGACTGATTGAAATGAACTTTACGAATCGTTCGCATCCCTGCCATTAACTGATCGAGAACTTCGTCGGATACCTGTAAACCTAGATCAACGCTTGCGCTAAAATGATTCCTCTAAACATGGAACTTAACACTCCCCGCTATTCTTCTCCTTTTTTCTTTCCGGCGATGTTACAGTCAGAATTAGTCCTTCACTTGATGGCATCCCTACTGAGCTTCCTGGGATGCCATAAAGTGGAGGGCTTTTTTTTTTTTTTTTTTTTTTTTTTTGATAAAAAAGGAAATGCAAATCCCAGAGCACTCAGACTCGGTAACGTTCCATTGTACTGCCAGGCAGAAATCCCCCTTTTGGTGTAGAGGCATGCGATTGGGTGGCGTATGTTGTTGTTCCCCATGGGGATTGAACCTGCACCGCACGGTTCACAAGCCAACACACTAACCTCTACACCGTCGCCACCCATTGCTAATTGTGGAGGGCTAATTCTGATTGTAGCATCATCCCTACTGAGCTTCCTGTCGGGCGCAGTGGCTCCATCGTTGGTGTGTCGGACTACTAATCGAAAGGTCCCCGGTTCAATTCCCGCCGGGGAAAAGTAACATCTTAATTTTTTTTCCACTGCCCTACCCACCTCTTGCGAACGTTTGACAAACATCCAAGAGTATCAATTGTCATGAGAAGCTTCTCAAATTTGCCGTTCGGATTCGGCTTAAAATTGTAGGCCCCTTCCAATTCCTAAGGAAAGTCGTTGGAGAAGCTCGGTTTTAGGCCCTGTATGGTCCGTTATTGCTATATATTTTTTTATTTTTTTTACTGAGCTTCCTGGTTTCGGATCACTTCTTTACAGTGGCCAATCAAATGCTGGTGTCACTTCATCTTTATATGACCCGTGCCCTATCTACAAAAAGGCATTCCTATATCTTGCAACAACTATCGAGGTATATCTTAGTTAAATGTCGCATATAAGATTATATCCAGAGGGCCGAATTCGGGATCCCCTCAGAACTGATCCAGTTATGTCGCGTGACACTGGAAAACACACTGCAATGTGCAGATGCTTTTTCGAACTATTCCAAAGCTGCAGCGGATTCCAGCAAGAAGATGCGCTATCATTTGACATCTTCAATCTTGTTCTGGAGCAGATAGTGAAGGATCCGTTCAACTACTGGGATACGTGGATGATATCGGATGCCGTGGTAGAGGCTTTCAAGGCGATTGGAGAACAGAATTTGGTTGGCCTTGAAGTCAACGAGAACAAAACCAAGTACTTGCTTTCAACAAACAAATAAAAATCATTCCGCCGGCTAGGCCAAAACGTCGCTATTGATAATTGCTACTTCGAGGTAGTAAGAGAGTTCACCTACCTCGGAGTAAACATCAATACCACGAACGGCGTGGTTAGTGGAGTTCCGATTACGAATTACCAAAGTTGCTACTACGGTTTGGCAAAATAGCTCAAAACTCCAAACCCGGAAGGCCAAATGTAGGCACTACAAAACAAGGTAGGTGCCGAGTGCTTGACGATAAGCAGGAAAGGAGAGCTATTATTGGGTTCTTTCTACAATAAAAATACTCCGTCGGATATGTTCGGTGTGCGAAGCGGGTGGATTGGAATAGAAACTAAAACCGCGAATTCTCTATGAGCTTTACGAATATATGGATGTCGTCCGCAAAGCTAAAACACGTCGACTCCATTTTTCCGGTCACATCGAGCGAATGGACAATAATGAAAATGAAGACCGAACCTCCTCATCGATGCCAGAGCACTTGGTCTGGAAAACTGGGAGCGGCGAGTACGGAATCGCGGAGGATGGAAGCGTGCAGTGTCTGGGGCAGATACTATCCATGGGTCGGGTACCCGTTAGAAGGTAAGTTAATTAAGTCCGCCTGGCAGTATGCAGCATAGCAGTGATGAATAACCACACAATTTCCAATTTACTTCGATTCCGTGTAGGCAGGCTTCAGGCCCAATAAGGCAGTTATCGGTATGCGGTGTCGCCATAAATTGCGACAGTAACAGAGGCTTGTAAATACTTAAAAAACTTTCGTTATCGTTTTCTACGCATTTTATAAATATAATTTCGCACACCCGTATTTTTGAAAAACAGGTTCTTAACTCTAGTTGGGCCCATTACGCCAAATCTGTTGATGTGGCAGGAATATAAGACGTTGCCCAGCATTCAGTGATTATATTCCTTGGGTCAGCTTTTTGGGGATATGCGTTCACCATGGTTAGGTAAGATAATGTGAGGTTTACTAGTTGCTGAATTACAAGCCTTTAGCACACCTAGATACTTGTGAACCCATTGTGATACAAATCACGGGGGCTATAGTCACTCGAAGTTGCTAAGCTATCTTTCTCAGTAATCTGTAAAGATAAGATAGTAAGACATCAGAAAGTTCTTAGACTTCTTGAAAGTAGGAGGTTTTAATTGATCTTTTTTCTGGTGACAGACGCAGACAGTCACAGCGAAAGTCAGGTGTATCTTCATGGGTTTTCGTCACCACTCCAACATCTTCGAATATCCTCATCTTTGAGAATTAGTTGGGGGGATCCTAACCAAATCAAACTCCGATGGTTCCGTCATACCGTAAATGTTGGTCCGGCTCTTGCTTTACTCTGGCCGAAGCCAACATCGTTCCTTTGGTACTTTTTCGCAATCTGTACATGCCCTAAGAGAACCGGGTTCTAGCTATTTGGATATCTGATCTTCGAGCTGCTTCTGGTAGCCGATTCCTGCATGTATAAATCTAGGCGTAGTCGATTTAGAATCACCTTCATTCCAGAGGTTGATGTCGGTCTCTTTGCATTGACTTGATATTATTTAGCTGTCTGTTGTTCGCAGATATTTTGCACTCTGCCACATTCAAGGGTATTCCCCACATGAGCGGGTACCTCGAATTGGGCTTCTTTTCTATGTTAACTGGCCAAGTTCTGTCTTCTGGGGAGTGACCACATAACCATATTGTTTTAGGTATATACACACTAATGGACTTTTCTAAGGTAACGAAAAGGCCGACGAACTGGCAGAAAAGGTTCAGAACCTTTCTGTTGCACTCCTAGATCAGCAGCAACGGCAGCAATAAAAAGCTGAGAACATAGAAAATGTATCTATCTTTGGGAAAGCATCCCAGGTCTAAGACAGGTCAAACGAGCCATTCGGCCCTTCAATAAAAATGCCAGCAAATGCCTAAACCTAAGCAGGCATGATATCAAAAACTTAGTAGGGTACCTTACTGGTCACCATGGTCTAAGATATCATCTAAACAAAATGAGAATAGCAGACTTTCCTGAGTGCCGACTTTGTCATGAAGTCCAGCCCTTAATGGAGATAGATCTTTTTCAGGGAACTTATGAGCCCCAAAGGCATAAAGAATTCTTCTACTGGTAAAATTGTCCGCTTTACACGGAAAGTAGAAATTCTACTAGTTTAAACTTTTTCTGGCCCATACGGTACAAAAGATCGTTTAGGTTGAAGTGCCCCCCGTTTTAAATCGCCTTGGGGAGCCAGAAGTTTGAAAAAAGGACTATTCTAACAGTTCGCTTATGGTTGTGTAGAATTTTTCTGTTGCACGTACAGAACATTGTCCGTGTAGGTATAACTGTGGGCTACTTCTGGGGCTTGTTACTCGTAGTCTTGCATTCAATTCATAATCATTGATGATCCTTACACTGAGAAAAAAAATTCATATCAAGTTAATGATAGATTTTCAGCGTTGAAACATTTCCTTAGCAACTTCTTTGTTGGGTGGCACTTGGTTGTCCTAAGAGAACTCCCTACTGCTGGGTGGCCATTCTGCCATCACAGGCAATGAGGCAGCGTAATCTCTAGCAAGAAAAGGAGCAGAGGAACCCGTCATAGGACCTGAACCGTTCTGCGGGATAGGAGAACACACTCTACGCGAAGAGTTCAGGAGACTGGAGGAAGAAACAAGGGGCAAAACCTTTCTCAACCTCCAAGGTCTGAGGCAAGCAAAGAAACTCTTAGGAAATTACAACCAAAAGAGATTCAAAGCTTGTATCAGCCTTAACAAAAACAACCTCAGAATCCTAACAGGCCTCCTCACGGGGCACTGCAGACTCAAGGAGCACCTGAGGAAAATGGGTATATCAGAAGACGGGCTCTGGAGATTTTGCAGTGAAACCGCCGAAACTCCAGACCACATACTGGATTCCTGTGGGGCACTGGCCGACAAAAGGATGAGATATTTGGCCAGGCAACAAAGAACAGACAAGGACATACAAACCATAGACCCACAGCTCATTCTCAGATTCCTCAAAGAAACTGGACTGGACGCTGTGTTCTAAGGAGTGTGACCTGCCAAGGATAAATCAGAGCAATACATAGACAAGCTTCATAAAAGGAGTACCTACAGAGGGCATGAACCTCTTCGAAGCACAAGCAGGGGACACAATAGACCAATAGGTTGCATTGTAATATACCCTAACTAGATATTATTATTGTTATTATTACTGCTGGGTATACTACTGATATCCAAGAAACGGGAAAAAATATAACTCAAAACTTTAAAATAGATAAATCAGTTTTTTAAACCCGGCTCGAAGGACCAAATGTTGTGCATTAAATTTATATAAATTCCAAATTTAAAACCAATACCTCTAAGATGACTTAAGCGTATTTCATCAAAATTTGGTTAATTCTATTGCTTTATGATCATGACATACAAGGATCGCAACAGCGCACTTTTGTAATGCTTTCGCGAAATATTCCCTACTTTTGGGATGCAGTTTTACAAATTCCTAGCGTTTTTGGACCGCAAATCGTTTCGTTGTTATCGATTTATTTTTATAATGAAGGCTGTCAATTAGAATGATTGTTAACAGACAGCAAAACTCAAAATAGAAAGCGTCTTAAACGCTGCACAAAAAGCCAATCAGGAATTAAATACCCAAGTTTCAAACCACATTATAATCAAATTCTTCTTTACTTAAAAAGTAAGACTATAGTTTGACACTTTATAAAGCAATTTATTATTGTTTTGCCTTTTCTTTTAAAAGAATTTGAAAAAACGAATAAAACACCTGTTGCTATACCAAAAGGATAGGTACTTGAATTATGTTAAAGGATATAATATATTCCGCTCCAGCTGCATCACTGTCAATTTTCTGTTGTTCTATTTAATAAGTGTTTTATGAGAACACATACAACTAAAAAGAATGCATATTTATCACACAGCCGTTGAAAGACAACTATAAAGTTCTATTTCAATTTGATAGACTTGGCCTGATTTCATACACTACTACGATGTCCTTGCAGGTGTTCGTGAAATCCTTTTGATTAGAAACACCTTATGCATAAACTTACCTTATTTTAATTGTTCACCCGTTTCGCCTTCACCTCGTTTCATTTCCACCCTATTTCATAGTCAAGGACATTTTTGAAAAATATTTATTGCCTTACTGGTAGGATATGCAATCTATAACGATTAATCACACATTAAATATCTGCACACAGAGGATCACGAACATATAGGTACGTCGCGCAATGTTGGAACGAACGTTTAACCATGACCTGACACTTGTAGTTAAAGTTTTCGTCTAGTTTAGGTAATAGTTTGCGATTGCACAGGTGACCGCGTATGGGGGTGAATGGATTTTATTACCCCAGTCCCTTCCACCCAGATGACATTGAAAACTTGAGTTGCGCTTCTCGTTCAAGTTCAGTTTCGAAATGTCCTTCACCGTGGACTTCTATGATACTCACCAGGAAGAGCACCGCAAAGAGAGAGAGAGAGAAAAAGGGGAAGAGACACGTGAGTCCTTCTATGTTCTGGGTTTCATGCATTGCATAAGTTAGCTTGCTGGAATTTTCGGAGGTCATCGAGGGTTGAGATTTGTTTTATAAATAAGACTTACTGTCCTGCAGTGCTGCTACTACTATTAATTTTTGGATACAGTTTCGAAGAGTTCCGTATGCATGCTGTGCGTACCTTGTCGAAAATAAGAAGTTGCAATTCTAGCGATCAAGGGCATCACCTTGCAGCACGTGTTGTCAAGGCAACGCCCTTCAAACCTGTATGTGTGCAAGAGCTGTGCACAGAAGTTGTTTGACTTTGTCCGAAATGCACGTGTGTTGGTACCAAGTTCACATGCACATTGGCATTCGGTTTGGAAGGGGTAGGTGCTGTGATAATGGGTTAATATCAGGGTGAATCCGGGTGGTATCGTTCAAGGTTATTGTACGAAGTGCCACCAGTGGGAGGTTAAATGTATTTCGATAGTAGTTGTGAGATTATATTTTCTGCAGTGAAAGCGGGTTCAAAGAGAATCCGCTTGACGATAATTTAAATGAAGTTCAATGTTGTGAGATTGGTGACTACAAATACATTATGACCGATGGAAAAGTTGTGAAAACAGCTTTTTCCTTCACAGACTGTTAAATGAGAAAACAAAGTTTGAGAGTTGCAAAAAGCAATCGTCTTGCTACAAGTCAAATGGACACGATGGGGTAGTTAGTTTCCTAATTGAGTGTGTTATGTATGTGGTTACTTTGACATAATGTCACATTCCACTCACTTTGCAGCAGCCCGTAATACGGTGATAAGTAGAACTATGTTTCAAAGACTATGCATCCAACCTGTCTCTCTCCAGATGGTCGAACTGCCAATCGATCAAGTGGTAAACGTGCACACATTTTGACGGACAAACGTCGACTCAGACAATTTTCTTGTTGTGGCTTAATTCAGAGCTAGGATGTCCAACGAGAAGAAGCTTAGAAAAAGAATTCAACGTTTGACGCCTTAGCATGGCTGGAGTAGCCTAGGTGTATAATGGCCGCCTGAGCGGGAGATTTTCCGCTCTGCACTCACCTCCCACAGACGGTGCGACATCATCAAGGAGGTAGCCGAGAGCACCGTAGGTTACCAGCCATCCCCGAAAAGAGCTCGTATTATCATGATGAGTGCGCTCATCAAACAAGCAAACGCAAAAGAACAGCGAGGGGAGAGTATCGAGTCAGGACATGGGAAGAGAATATAGAGTCTCGCGATTAACTCAACATCTGGAGGTGTAATAAAAAGGCCAAGCAGCCAATGCTGGTTTTAAGACCGGAACGCAGGCTCTTCGAAACAGAGAAGTAAGCCTTGTCACCGAAGCAAAGGGAATAGTTGATGTGTTTAAGCAGCATTTCCAGCAGCTATTAATTTAACATCGTATTGCAGATAGAGTGATAGGAAGAGAAGAGAACCCACGCCCAGTCGTCGAAGAACCGGTTCAACCATTCAGTATTGAAAAGATTACCGCTCTAGGACTCATTAATAATTGTGAACACCAACTTCGTCTACCCGTTGCGAAAACGTTCCCTGGTACAGACAATAGAATAGGTTTACCAACCCTTACTCCTATAAGGAAATTCTTACATTTGATAAGGCAAGTATTAGGAAGCTGGTGGGCTTACTTTCAGGCCATTCTGGTTTGAGGTAACATCTGAATTGAACTTCTGCTCAGAGACGGAATATAAATTTTTTGTCTGGAGGAGGATGAATCCCCGAACACATTCTCTGTGAATGTTCAGCACTACATTGGTTAAGAAGACGTTTCTTCCACAGCGACAAGTCTCTTGGAATAGTATACCCGTTAGATACAATAAATCACTCAGGTCGCAGTGTCAGCCATGTGGCAGAGGAATTAATAATTAAAAAAGTGGTATGGGTGCGACCCGCAAGGTCCAGACGACTAACTTCCCAGTGGGATCAATATGACTTATGCAATTAGTGGGAAATTTTGAAATGTGGTTAACCATAAGATATGGTTAAGAATTATTTAATATTAAAAAATAATATTAATATTAAACAGCGAAGTGTGATATATATTAATGCAACCACAAGGAGACCTGTAAATTTACATGTATACGAAATAACGGAGCACGTTGTAATAATGATTTACTCAATGACAAATGACGATAAATTGTACAAATAAAGCCAAATTATTTTAGTTATTTATTTACTAACAAAAAACGACTGGACCGATTTCGCTGGAAACTTAATCAGTTCTGAGTTACGTAATTGCGCTTCGAATAAACCCGGTCCCATGTCAATATCATCTTTGGTTCTCCAGATAATCGTGGCGAAAGAAAATTCCGAACGCACATACGTACACACGCACATACGTACATACACACGGACAGACATCTTTATAAAAACGTTGAATTTGGATTCTGGTGACCTTGAAACGTGGAGATATGTCAAAATCCGCGATTCACAAAATCGGCCCCATTACAAGAACTTCCACTGGGAAGTTAAAAGAAAAAAAAAGCGGTTATCATAGCTATAAAAAAGCTAAAGAAGAACAAAGCCACCAGCGGAGCTCCTTAAATACGCAGCTGATGGTTTTGGTAAGTCGCGCATTCACGAAATCATCAACCAAGTATGAGTGGAAGAAAGCAAGCCCAACGACTGTGCTATCAGCTCCATATGCCCGATCGACAAGAAACCCGATCCTATGATATATTCCTTAGCTGCCTAAAGATGGGATATGTTCCCAAATCTTGGCGTGAAGTCAAGGTAATCTTTATACCACTGGCAACGAGTTTGGACCTATGAGTCTAACATCATTTGTCCTAAAAACACTCGAGAGGCTTATGGACATTTATATTCCGAGTTTATCTCTCCGTCGCAGCGCGGTAACACAACAGGCCACTATCAGTGAACAAATAAAATTAGCCTTGTCCAAGGTTAGTACCTTGACTAAGAACTGCTGGCTAACCCAAAAAAACGGATTTGGGGTTTCTTTGATAGTAGCTTTCTATGCCTGCAATAGAATATTCGGTTGAACCGGAAGTCCTAGTCCTAAAATCGGCATGTGGCATTCACTGTCCATGGCCACCTACCTTAAGACTATGAACAAGATCCAATGAATGGCCTGCATCGCCACCGCAGGGACATTGAGAACCACGCCCACAACGGGTATGGAGAGCATACTCAACCTCAAAAATCTCGATTTGTTTGTAAAAGAATGAAAATCAGTACGTATGTCCCTTTCCCTGCCACTGCCCAGCCTCTGCCACGTCAGAAATTAAGTCCTCGGAAAATTCCTTTCTAGGACCTAGAAGAACTTAACGCCAGAACCGTTTTTGACTTACTCAAGTTTGTTCATGACTCCGGATGGCTAGCTCATCCATAGGCTTTCATAGGTTTCCTAGTGTGGGACTTGAAAACCCCAGGGGCATCACAACGGATCTACATTGATCTAAGTGTACCTGGTGCAGGTGTCTCCTGCCTTGTCAACCCATTTACCTAGCCTAACCTAGCCTATGCCAGAAACCTACGCGCAAGTGCCAATAACAGCTGTACAAACTTTCAACTCAATCGGATTAAAGATGCGCGAACGCATAGAAGACGAACACACAAACATTAATTTTTATGTATAAGATTGCATTGAGCGAAAAACAATAAACTGCAGTTCACAGAAACACTCTCAGTCCAATACCGAAGATTGCCTTCAAATTTGAGCGCAATCGGTTCAGTGGCTTCAGAGTCTGTAGCATGGATTCGATGAAGCATTATAGAAGTTGATATGCTGCAGCGCCAGCTTATGGCGAGTTTCAACAAAGTGGATTGTTGTCCAGTGTCCACATCAAAACCTTTTCCATGAAAAAATACTTATATGTGCAAACTGTCTTGGTGTTCTGTCGAATCTATTAACTTCAAATGTACCAACATCCGTTTTTAGGGTTCTGTAGCCAAATGGCAAAAAACGGAACACTTATGGATTCGTCATGTCTCTCTGTCTATCGTCCGTATGTCACAGCCACTTTTTTCCGAAACTATAAGAACTATACTGTTGAAACTTGGTAAGTAGATGTATTCTGTGAACCGCATTAAGATTTTCACACAAAAATAGAAAACAAAGCAATAAATTTTGGGGGTTCCCCATACTTAGAACTGAAACTCAAAAATTGTTTCTTCATCAAACCCATACGTGTGGGGTATCTATGGATAGGTCTTCAAAAATGATATTGAGGTATCTAATATCATTTTTTTCTAAACTGAATAGATTGCGCGAGAGACACTTCTAAAGTGGTGAAATGTGCCCCCCCCCCCCACTGTAACTTCTAAAATAGGGAATGATAAAACTAAAAAAAATATATGATGTATATTACCATGCAAACTTCCACCGAAAATTGGTTTGAACGAGATCTAGTAAGTAGTTTTTTTTTAATACGTCATAAATCGTAAACCGCAATTTACCTTTCATTCAATAAGCTCAAATATAAAAAAACATTTAATTTCATAATCATAAACCTTATGCGTAAACCGTGAACCATTATTTTCTAAAAATAAGCAAATAATAATTATAATTCGCGCGGAACCCTTCATTGGCGAGTCCGACTCGCACTTGGCCGCTTTTTATACCCTATTCTAAGGGTATATTAATTTTGACGCATGGTTTGTAACATACCTTAATATTGCCCGTAGACCCCTAAAAGTTACTATATTTATGATCAGCATCAATAGGAATGTCGATCTAGCCATGTCCGTCCGTCCGTCTGTTGCCAACAATTAGGCCTTTAAACTGGGCCAGCCTTTAAACTGGGACAGCTGAAAATTTAACCATATACTCTCTCGGGTCCCGAAATAATCAAGTTTACGAATTTTTGAAATCCGCCCACAGACACGCCCACAAACTCAAAAAAACAAAATTTTGGAAAAACCAAAGTTTTTTTTTCGATAAAATCCTTTAAATGTTATATAACAAAATATGTAGAGCGTTCTTCACAATTCAATAATACGAGGGCGGGTCAATAAGTCCGTGACTTTTTGAATTTCTGACCTCTTTACTGAAACAGCAACACTGCTCCTGTTAAATTTAAACTTGCTGCGTCAGTTAGTTTGTGTTTGACAGCTATTTTTATCAGACTACTCACTAATTTGAGGAGAAAATGGAAAAAAGTGAATTTCGTGTGCTTATTAAGCATTATTTCTTGCGAAAAAAAACCATTACCGAGACCAAGGCTAAGCTTGAAAAATACTGTGGGGACTCTGCACCATCGATTTCAATGGTAAAAAAGTGGTTTACTGAATTTCGTTGTGGCCGTACAAGCACTGAAGATGCCGAACGTCCTGGACGCCCAGTTGAGGTCTCTACACTCGAAATAATCGAAAAAATTCACGATATGGTGTTGGCCGACCGAAGATTGAAAGTGCGAGAGATTGTGGAAGCCGTAGGGATCTCGCATGGCTCAGTGGTTTTTGAATGATCACTTGGGCATGAGAAAGCTTTCCGCAAGATGGGTGCCGCGTTTGCTCACAGTCGACCACAAACGCAATCGTGTAACAACTTCACAGGAAGGCTTGGCATTGTTTAATCGCAATATGGAGGAGTTTTTGCACCGTTTTGTAACCGTGGACGAAACATGGATCCATCACAACACACCAGAGACCAAACAACAGTCAAAACAGTGGGTTTCTAAGGGTGAATCGGCGCCAAAGAAGGCCAAGGTGGGTTTGTCAGCCAATAAAGTTATGGCGACTGTTTTTTGGGATGCACGCGGGATAATCCACATTGACTAAGGAAGGGAAGAAAGGGAAGAACTATCAATGGGGAATATTATGCCAACTTATTGGACCGATTCAATGACGATTTGAAAAAAAACCGACCTCATTTGGCCAAGAAAAAAGTTCTTTTCCACCAAGACAATGCAAGGGTGCACACATGTGCAGTTGCCATGGCAAAAATCCATGAATTGGGCTATGAATTGCTCCCTCATCCACCCTATTCTCCAGATTTGGCTCCGAGCGACTACTTATTGTTCCCAAACCTGAAGAAATGGCTTGGTGGAAAAAGATTTGACTCCAATGATGAAGTCATCTCGCAAACAAAGGCCTATTTTGAGGACCTCGACAAATCATTTTTTTTGGAAGGGATAAAAAAATTGGAGAAGCGTTGGACAAAGTGTATAGAGCTCAAGGGAGACTACGTTAAAAATGAAATTTTTTTTTTATCAAAAAATCTGTGTTTTATTCCAAAAGTCACGGACTTATTGACCCGCCCTCGTACTTAGACTTTTGTCACGCCCACTTATGAGGGATAGGAATAAGAATAGGGTATCCAACAGTTCGCCCAAGCGGACTGTAGCCCGTCCCTATGTTTATATTATTGAATTGTTCAATATCAGTTATGCAATTTCGAATTTTTATATTCCTGATTCATTATTGGTTTTTCGAAACTGCTTATTAATTTATTTTTCCTATTGTCAAGATTTATAATAGGTTAAGTGGCAGTTTAACATTTTACTTTCGGCGTAAACATTTTGAGTGTTTTTTTAGTTATAGTTTTAGTTGTTAAATAATTTCAAGTAATTTTCTTTTTCTTTACAGGTGAGTGGACAAAACACTTTCCAGATCAATTTAGTATGGGTAAGAGACTTTTTTTAAAAACACATTAAAAAAACTATAAATGTATGTTAAGTTTTTAAGTCACATATAGGTGTGTCTGTTTTAAGGGGTAGAACGCGGTATTTACCGAACATATTAATTAAATGATGAAGGTGCAAGTTCAATGTAGGGAGTATTTTATAATGTTTTAAAACGGCTGTTTTCGTCACAAAATGATTCTGTACTAAAGTTTTTGGAATGGAGTCGTTCTTTACATTTATCCAACTACCTATGTACGAGTATATCTTATCTAAAAGTCGCATGGAATATACCTTTTGCAATATATACTTGTTAGAATATGACTGATCTTTTAATGCAGATATGGTATGACACCTCCTATATTTCTGATACAGCGAAAATGACGGCAAACATAATCATTGACAAACAAAAGACAAAAGCGCCTGATGATGAAACTTTCGTTGTGATAAAATTTAAATTAACACCATATTAAAGACAATAAATCTCTCTTTTATATTATTTCTCTCATTATCATTAAATTTTTTTTGTATCCAGTGTCGACATGTTTTTAAGGTTTTCAACTTAAGTTATAACGGCCCTACGAAATGTCTCGCAATGGAGCTAGCTCCCGTTGAACTTGGTAGGAGTACACCAGGACACCAGTCAAATCAACGAGGGTGTCAATTTGTGTTTAAAATCCAACTTGTGGTATTGAGGAATTCAATTATGTTGCAGAATTTTATATTACCAAATTCTGATAGGTCGTCAAAGAAGGTTTTGCCGAGTGTGCGTTATCTGGTTCTAGCTGGAACCGGGCATTCGCAGAGGAAATGGGGAAGTTTCTTTTCCACTGGCAGTGTGGGTTGAATGGAATGCCCAATTTGGAAGCGATAATTGCATATTTGGATCTGGTAAACAGTGTTTTATTTTTGTGTAATGCTTAAAATGCATATTTCCAACTGCAAATGGTTCAAAATCACGAATTGAAATGGGCACATCTACCATATAAAAGGTTTATCTGCAATTTACTACGTTAAAAAGGCCCATATTGCCTAAATTTTCTGCGAATGCGACTTTTTTTGGAATTGTTTTTTGAAAAACGTTAAAGAAGTTTGGCAACCTATTTTAACAATTCAGTTTTATTAAAACTTGAAGCAATTTTTTTAGGTTCCTATATAAAGCAAAAAAAGTCGCAAGTCAATTTTCTTTAAGTTATCACTAATATAACTGAAACTTACACGCACAATAAAATAACATAATTTTTTTTATTAAGAAATCATTTTTTAAAACATTCAAAAACAGAAAAATGCATATACATATCTCAAAACTACTACGCCCTTTATTCTTACGACTGCGGTATGTCTTCCTGGATATGAAACAACTGCTTAGGGTCCTCGTTCTGGAGTTCACCCGTGAAAGGTAGTACTGCCCTTTGGAAGGAGAGACTGTCTCTTTCAGGGAGCTGTCAAGGGTAGAGCCGTGCCTTGCTAGCGCATAGTAAGAACCGGTTCCACCCCCCAGTATTGAAGAGGTTAGAAAAACAAGGCCACCGGGTTTGATGGTTTACCAGCGGAGCTCTTCGAATACGGAGGTTTTGTTTTTTTAAGGGGCATGTACCAAATATTCGACCAAGTATGGGTGGATCCCGGAATATCGATAACAGACTAAATTTTCGGACTGAGGCAAATCCTGGAAAAAAACCCACGAATTTCCAGTCGAAACTCACCATATTTTCATCGACTATAAAGCCGCATTTGGTAGCTCTCATCTTAGGAGCTCTAAATGGCGATGGCCGAGTGTGGGTTTCCGGCGAAACTGATTCAGCTGCACATTAACAATCATCAACAAACATTAATGCCAAATGGTCCCAATAATCCACTTCGGTAATCCGCCACTGTCTATATTTTAACGTTTTGATAAGTATTCGAAATCCTTATGATCTCAGCTTCAAAAATTTCAAAGTCGCTTCAGTTGACTGTTGAGGACACCTTAACCAGCTTCTTCCAGCTTCTGGTAGGCGGAATGGCTCAGCGGTTAGTACTTTAAACTACTGAGCGAGAAGTTTGAGGTTCGAATCCCACCCAGGAACATTTAACATTTCCCCCACTGCCCCACCTCTAACGGAAGTCTGACAAACATTCAAAAGTATATATCGAACAAATTTGGCGCTTCGAATCTGGGTTTAATTCTATTTATTTCGTATTCATAATTGTGTTAACATAAGTATTGTTACCGCACATTTTACAATTTAGAGATGTGATAGCTTATATCTTTCTTCTAAAATATTGTGTATTTTATGTAATAAATTTTTGCCTAGTGGCTTATTTTATAATTTTAGTATTTTGGGGAAATACTAGAAAATCCTCCAGTGTAAAAGAAATAAAATAAAATAAATCAATAAATGAATAAATAAATAAATACATAAATAAGTAAATAAATATAATATAAATTAATAAATAAATAGATCAATAATAACAGTAATTAAGTTAATAAAAAACTGACTAGATTATAAACTTTCTAAAAACTTTTGGACCTTTCCTTTTAACATTCGAGTAAAAGCCAACATTTTAAACTCTTACGGTGTAATTTTATTACGTCTTAACTTGGTTACTTCTACATTAATAATGCCCGTTGCGCTTCTATTTAACATCCGCGCACCTAATCTTCTTTTCCTCTCTTCTTGTCCTTGTCAGAAGGTAAATATGTAAATAAAAAAATAAATACATATATATATAAATAAATTAACTAATAAATTAATAATAAAAATAAATTAATAATTAAAAAGATTGACTAGATAATAACAAATTCGGAGCAAACAAATAAATAAATAAAATAAAGTAATGCGATAATTAATGAAGAAATAATAGTAAAGATAATAAATAAGTCGAAATAATCAATCCAATTTGAAACCAATTCAACATTCGCCTTACAGTGAACGCCTAAGGTTGAATGATGCCATAGTAAATTAAGCATCAACAGTTTGGTTTGAGATACTTGTACTTTTTTATTATGACATTTTAAACATTTACTCCATACTTGGCAACCAAGCTGAATAGTCTGAAAAATTACCTTATGGATGATCATTTTGTTATTGTCTGAAAGTAATGATTTCCGTTTTATAAAAGGGTTTAATATTTTGGTTGCAATACCAATCTTTTTAACTGTCTTTTTGATATGATCGTTATAGGTAAGTTTTGTATTTAGATATATTCCCAAATATCGAACAGAGGGCTTCCAAATTATAAATGATCCTTTTATCTGCAACTGACTACTAGGAAGAAAATAGAACTTTCTTTTTCGTGTGAAAAAGATTGCCTGCGTTTTTTCCTCATTTAATTTAATTTTCCATTTGCTGTAATATTTTTTCAATATTTTCATCGCATTTGTAGGATTCCCATTCCTCTCAATATTGAAAGCGAACTCATGAGAAGAAAATACCACAGTATCATCTGCAAATATTGCAGTATGACATTCAGGCAACTTGGGAAAGTCTGATGTATACACGTTATACAAAATTGGGCCACTAACTGAACCTTGTGGCACACCCGAACGAAAATATATCGAATCAGAGACACCACTATTGATATGAACTTTAAAATTACGACAAGAGAGGAAACTTTAGAAAATTTTACAAATGTAAGGCGGAAAGCGGAAATTTATTAATTTATATAAAAGGCTATCATGCTAAACAGTGTTGAATGCCTTTTCTATATCAAGTAGAACCATTCCGGTAGATCTGCCCCCTGCGCGATTTCTCTTCGCATGGTTACATAGTCTAAGCACCTGATGCAGGCGCCTGAATCCAAATTGTTCATTAGGATATATGTATATTATTATCACAGATATATTTTGACATTGCTTCTTTAAGAACTTTTCAGAAATTTAGCCTAGATTACTAAGTATGCTTATTGGCCTGTCACTTTTCGGATTTTCGTAGGAACAAGGCTTTAATTATAGGGACTACCTTGGCTAATTTCCATGCGTCAGGAAAATATTTCATTTTCAGACACACGTTTATAAGAACTGTTACAAACTTTATTCCGGTCGTAGGGAGACTCTTGATATAGGTATATATTTCTTATAAAATCAAACCCTCCTGTTTTTCGAACTTGTAAGTTATGAATACAAAATTCAACTTCGGTAACATTGACAACAGAAGATATTTGGTATAGTATTGTTCCCTATATTGTTTGTGGGTTAATTGTAGATCTTTTGCATTCCTATCAAAAAAATAGCTTCGCACACACAATTGGTTGGAGGAGCTGGGTTCTATGCCTATATGGGTTTTTCATGCCTATGACATATTTATTTTACAATTTTTTGTTTGCACGTCCTCCTTCTGCGGGGCTGATTTAAGTCTTCTAAGACTTATGAGCCAGTCTTCATTTTCTTCTTGTTCAACACTCGTCCCCTTAAGTCCAGCAGGTCAAGTCTGAACCGACATGATCATTACACGGTAGCTACCACGGGCAAGTAAAATTAGCACAGCTGGAAACAGCACTGTGCACCGCCTTGTTGACGCCGCGGATCAATACCTGCCCTAAACGTACAACACCCTTTCATCCATTCGTGAATCGGAAGCAACATTTATGTGGGAGTCGCAACATTAAAAAAGAGCATCGACTACTGGTTGACCTCCATTCCATCCCTGTTCTTTTGTTGAGCTTTTCCGTTAAATGTATTTCCAACACAAAAATTTCCTTTCAATCGACAGCAGCGCCAGGTTCATAACACCTCTATTGACTATCAGGGCATCTAGCCAATGCAGCTTGCATTTGCAAACTTCTGCAAGTGCAACAGCTGAAACTGAAAGCTCCCTTTTCTTCTAAGTTTCTGTTATAAAGACATTGCATGCGCATGCATTAGATAAAAGCTTAACCTATATGTCTGTATCTATTTTCTATATCGGGTAGTTGCAAGTTGCAACACAAGCCATAACTAAACCATTCTATGCGGTATATAAATGAACATTGTTGTTTCCAACTTCGGATAAAATTTCATTATTTGTCAAATCCATAAAAATACCCGCTCGCCCGTCTTTACTTTGTTGGTAATTTACTGTCGTTCGTTTCCTTTTTATATTCGTCCGTTGGAACAAGGCGTTGTTGGCCGTTAGCAGGAATAGTGAATGGGATGGAAATGCCCAAGGACAAGCGTGTACGTATATACCCTCTTCACGAAAAAGGACGTTAACCTTGATACCTACTCGTTTTCGGTTAATTTGACGTTTCCTTCTTTCTCGCTTCGTCCGCAATTTATCCACATTCGCACACAAACACAATTAATATCCTAATCAGCATTATAAGTATGCTTGCTTGCCTCTATTCCATTCCCACTTCCCAGGCCAAATGTGGGAATTTAGATGAATTTATTTTCTGAAACATCATTTCCTCTTCGCTTCAGCTTTCAGGGCTTCCCATATGCTTGACGAATTTTCAATCCTGATTCTTGTCCTGATATTCCATAAGTCAGAACAGAGTAGATATTTGCCCAGCGTCCCACCAATCCTATGCCACTCCACCCACACCCCACACTTAATCACTACATCGTTTGCCTTGCTCTTTGGTGGGGTTCCTTGGTATTTTTGATTTCCATTTTCCGAGATTGCGCTCATCCAAAATCCAAGAGGCCACAGTAGGAAACAAATGCAAAAAATTGGGCAACATCTCCTCTCCACCAAACGAACGAAGCAAAACACAGAAATTTGAAATTATCTCTTTCAAGAGCACACACTCGCATACAAATCACACACGCGTACATACATTTGTATAAAATGCGTTTGAAGATGTGCGTTGCGTTGGGTGCGTAAGTGCGTGCCATTGTGTGAGTGCTTGGCCTTGACTCACAGTAACCTCTCATAATATTGTTGTGTTCTTCTTCGGTTCTCTTGTGCCGTATTTATTATGCTTTCATTTTCCGGCTTTCTTTGCATGGTTATGGTCGTGGTGCGTAATAAAAAAGAAGAGGAATGGGAAGAATGGAGAAGTTTTTGAGTTTTGGTTTGGTCGTTTTGCCGCTGTGTTGGGTGAGGAACGATGGTGGGAATCACCAAAAACAAAAATATGGAGCAGTAGGTGTCGGTCGATTTTATTTTTATTCTTTTTCGAGCCAACTATTGGTTTGGTACTGCTCGTGGTCGTGGCGTGGTAGCAATGCTTTGATGTACAGATTTTTTCTTTTTTTTTTGCGGTGGAAATGGAACTCTGTGTGGGCCAGTTTTTATTTTTATTTTATTTTTTCACGCGTTCATTCATTTTGTGGGAGAAATGTTTCACACAATACTCGTATCTCGCATGAGAGATTTTTTTATCGGTTTTACGGCAGTGTTTTCACTTTAGATATTACTCTCTACATGGGGTGACGGCCGGCGACTTATTTTTGTATATATAGATTTGGGATGCCTATAATTTGTTTTGTGATAGGTAAGTTTCTAAATCTGTCAGGTCGACGTGTGGGGAGGTCGATTTGTTGAGATTCAAAAGAAAATGTACCTATAAAAGGCTTTACTTAAATGTTGTAAGCCAGTCTTCACAAAATTTGTCATGGCTATGACCTTGGAAATATGGCCTTATAAAGATTACGAGAATATGGGCAATGTTGAACCAAAACAAAGGAAAACTACACGACGTCGGAACCTTCTTGAGAATGGGAAAACTACACGACGTCGCAAGCTTCTTGAGAATGGGTAGGGGTGGGACTCTATGTCGACGACGATATATTAGTCTGGAGTGAAGTAAGTGGAAGAAGCAGCTACGTCTGAATGAGGTGTGACAGAAGAAGCATCATTTTTTAGCTGCGAAAGTATGATGTTGATCATATCCAACCCGTCCGCCTGTTCGATCTCAAAAAGTATCGCTACACAACAGTGTTTTGGTCAAAAACTCATTTGAATAAAATGTAACTTAATAATTTAACTAGGAGTTTGGGTAAGTTTAAAATTGTTGCTTCAGTTTTTTACGAGTAGGTACCTACTTCCTTCACCTTTATGGTGGGCGCAGTGGCTGACCTCTGACCGACGGGATACAGGTTCAAATCAAACCAAGATCCATTAACACCTTACGTTTTTCTACTGCTCCCACCTCTTCGCACACACAAATGGTTGAAGAAGCTCAGTTTTAGGCTGTTAATGCCTAATATTAATTTTATTTTTACATCCTTCACCTTGTTGCCAAAATTCAAGAAACATTTATATCGTGGTTAATCGTCATTTAAGGGAGCTGCATCCTACTAAATCATGGAGGCATTTTCGAGAAACAATGAAAGTTTACGAGTCCACTCAGCACAGCTGGCAGTTGGAACTCTTTGTGCTTAAAACAATTGAACTTATCTTGGACCTTCACATTACTTCTTTAGCGAACCTCAACGCATTTGCCTTAAAAGAAATTTAACATATCTACAGGCCAATATATGTTTCATCAGCAATACATACTCGCTACTTTTAAGAACAGATGGAGATTTAAATTAAGACCACACCTACCCAGAAGTCTCGCATCGAGATAGTTGCAGAAGAGTTTGTAGGTTTGAGGATGGATTAACTCAATGCTCTGAACAAAGAATATTCAGGCAAAGCTAAGGAAGTTTTCCAATATAATCCGTAGACAAAGGTAAACATTAAGGAGGGGTAATCTCAATCTAAACTTTGGTAAGGTTTTGAGCTCTAAACAAAATCCTGTCAAGATTCGACGGTGACGAAATTAAAATGCAATAGTTTATGCAGTCACGCCTAGTTAAGAAGACTCTGGGATAGCGTTTTCTCTCCTCTCCTTTTACCACGAGGTCATGATCTGGGCTAAAGGGATCATAACCCTTCCACTCCCCTGCATCCCTACTGGTCCGCCTGTAAGGTTCGCCGATTTGACCTCCAAAAGTATCGGCAGGCCTCCCGATTTAAAATCACTTCATCACTGAGGACAATCAAATGCTGGTGTTGAAGCATATGTGTGCTTCAGGAGTTTTTAGGCCATTAGGTAGGTATCGATTGGTATTGCCTCTTGGACGGGGTTCGCAGGATCTTTCCTTTGAACATGACTGTACCAAATGATTCGGTCGCGCTTCATTTTGTTTGAGATAGGTTCTTTGACGTGAAGGCTTCCCTGGATCTTGGAATGATGCAGATGAAATTGAACAACTTTGTGTTAGTGTTTGTCCCAAAGATTCTGCTGAATTTCAAGAAATATTTATAGTTGTAAGTTACGTACGCCCTACTAGCAGTATTGATTTGTATAACAAACATATTAATAATGCCCAAACAATCGTGAATGAATTAAAAACTAACCAGTTTCCTTGTATCCTTGGAGATTTTAACATCGGTGATATTGACTGGTGTTATATTGAAGATGATCAAATTGTATTTCCTTTTGATGTAAATAAAGATACAGAAATGTTAGTTGTTGATTCATTCTCTGCTATGGGTCTTTTCATTCTCAGTAACGATGGCTTCTATGTTCAAGGATATGCAGACGACATAGCTATCCTAATCAGAGGAAAATTCGAAGACACAATCTCGGATCGCCTCCAGAGGGCACTGAACCTGGTAGCTGAGTGGTGCACAAAGGTTGGACTTAAAGTCAACCCCAAGAAAAGCACCATAGTTGCATTCACCAAAAGAAGAAGGCGGGGACGGCTCAGAAACGCTACACTCTTTGGTGAAACAATAGAGTTCTCAACTGAAGTTAAATATCTAGGAATCACACTAGACGAAAAACTTACATGGAACTCTCACCTTACCAAAACCATTGATAAGGCCAGGACATCGTTATGGACCAGCAAAAGCCTACTTGGTAAAAATTGGGGACTCAACCCCAAAATGACACTATGGATGTATATGGCAATTACAAGACCTATCATCACGTATGCAGCCGCTGTCTGGTGGCACAAAGCAACGCAGAGGTCGGCACAGGCAAAGCTCAACAAAATTCAGCGACTAGCCTGTGTCTGTGCAACAGGTGCAATGAAAACTGCACCAACAGCTGCACTTGAAATTATATTAAACATCCCCCCACTTCACCTAGAACTCATGAAAGAAGCAATGGTAAACGCATATACGCTCATCACAGAAGATGAATCAAATTCCAATATAGCTCACTCTGCGGTACTAAGGGAACTCAGAGAACACGAACTACTTGGAATACACCTAACAGACAAATGTCTACCAAGATACAACTTCAGACACAACTTCAGGGTTACCTTCCCAGACCGTCTTAACTGGGAACAGATTAAACCCACTTTTGATAAAGACTCTCATGTATGGTACACAGATGGATCAAAAACAAAAGAAGGAGTTGGAGCAGGAGTATACGGCCCCTGCACCCAAACGTGCCTATACGCTAGTATGGACACTAGCAGCACCGTATTCCAGGCGGAAATCTACGCGATAGAGCTATGCATTCGGGAGAATCTAAACAGGCGTGTTAAAAACAAAAACATCTACATTCTCTCCGACAGCAGAGCGGCCCTACTCGCGATTAACGCCTTTGAAATTACATCAAAACTGGTCTGGGATTGTCTCCAACTCCTACAACTACTGGGCACCACAAATAAAGTTCAATTAATCTGGGTGCCTGGACACAGTGGATATGAAGGCAATGAAAAAGCAGACGAACTAGCCAGAACAGGATCCGCATCCCCATTCATGATGCCAAGACCATTCTGCGGGCTATCAATGAGCACCATTAAAAGTTGCATTAAAACTTGGCTTGAGGAAAAGAAGCTCCAATTCTGGAGGGAAACCGAAGGAAACAGGCCAGCTAAAAACTTTATGCCAAACAGCTCCCACAAAAAAACGAAACAACTACTACAACTAAGTAGGAGTCAGATTCGGCTAGTCACAGGCTTCCTCACAGGTCATTGCCGTGTCAATAAACACCGGATGACTATGGGCATAACACAGGACAACACCTGCAGATTATGCAACGAAGACGTTGAAACAGCAGAACACATATTATGTGACTGCAACTGCTTAATCAATACGCGTCGTCTCTATCTAGGTAAATTCTACCTTGAAGCAGCAGACATAGCTGCCAGCTCTCCCAAAGAACTAGCCGCCTTCCTAAAAAATTGCGGCATTACGGACGAGCTCTAAATGGAGGATATCACAATAGGCCCACAAGCGGCCGCAGTGATCTGGCTACAGTATACCACCTCCCTCTAATAATCTAATCTAATCTAATGGGTCTTTTTAAAATTAATAATATCAAAAATGATTTACATAGAATTCTCGATTTAATATTTATAAATAATGACATAAAATACTTTTTAAAAATATCTGATTTTCCACTAAAATTCTATTCATCATAAAGCTATTTGTTTATCTTTTGAATTTTATAATTTTTCCATTGTATCACAGAGTAAAACTGACTTTTTAATGTAGGTATAATTATGCAAAAGCAGATTTCATCTCATTGAATACAGTCGAGACTCGATTATCCGGGATCCTTTTAACCGGGGTACTCTATCAACCGCAATTTTTCTTGGAAAAATAATTTTATATTTATAATTCTTTTAACCGGCATTCACTCTAGTATCCGTAATAGAACAAAAAATAATTCACTCAAAAAATATTACGACAGATATTTTTTAATATTTAACTCTTACATCCGGATCAACTCTTATATTCGTAACATAACAAAAAGATCGAACAAGTTTAATTGAGTTCTAAAAACTAACGGAATTCTTGTATGTGTTGAATTGCATTAGTCAGACACGCACATACACAAGTAACGGGCTTATTACATCTTTCGGCT
The DNA here is from genome assembly GCA_949715645.1 of Portevinia maculata. Classification (NCBI taxonomy): domain Eukaryota; kingdom Metazoa; phylum Arthropoda; class Insecta; order Diptera; family Syrphidae; genus Portevinia; species Portevinia maculata. The sequence goes on along the minus strand of OX454527.1, from coordinate 190,765,402 downwards.
TGGGTTCTAGATTGCTAGTGATTCATTTTGTTCAGTTCTTGCGAAAAAACTGAAAGGATAATGGCATCTCCCTCTACGAGTGCAGTTAAAAGATCAAGTATAGTGCTATCAATAAAAGAAAAAGTGAAATTGATAAATTAGATAATACAGTAGAGACAATAGGCCTGTTTAAGCATCAAGGGATTGTAGAAACGAGAAACCGTCAAATAAGCTGAAAAACCAGTCGACACGCATGGTTTCGTCAGCAAAGATTTAGACTAGTTCCGGGTTCAGGGCAGATAATGGTAGAAAAGGCTAAATTTGTTTATGCCAAACTTAAGATAGCCTCCGAATGTGTACACTCTCAAGGTTGGGAGGGAAAATTCAAAAACCGGCATGGAATCTATGGAATAAAATCAACAGGTGAGAAAGAATCTACTGACTACGAAGGTGCCATGCTTTTTATAGAACAAAACACAACACTGATGAAACAAGTCTTTTTGGAGGCGTTTACCACGTAACATGTCGGCATGCAATAAAGAGCTTTCAGTTGGCGCGTATAAAGAATCGAAGCAACGGCTCACAGTACTGGTTTCCTCCAATGCTGCAGGAATCCATAAATGTCAGTTGATGGTTATAGGTAAGTGTGCTCGATCCAGGGTCTTGAAAAAAGCTGGACAGCTTCCAGTTATCTACAAAGCCAACAAACGATTTGCCAACAAAAATGTTGGTTCAGAAGTAAAAGCGCACCTGGGAAAAAGCATTCTTGACAAAGATTCTAAAGTATTATTGCTCTTGGTTAACTGTCCAGCTCTGAGCTCACCCAGACGGTGAGTCAAAGTCACAAGCGTAATACATAGTGAGATACCTTAAACCAAATTGCACATCTTTGATTCAGCTAATGGACTAGGTCGTGATTCGTAGTCTTAAGTTTCATTACCGCAAAGAGATTATTCAAAAGCTAGTAGCTTCAGAAAATCGACATGATTTTTTTAAGTTATTCAACATAAAAAAAATGCCTTTTGGGATAAGTCCTGAAATTTCGTTTCCACCGATGTTCTGAAAAATGTTTGCCACAATTTACTTTTGCCAGAAAATGAAGAAGAAGCTTAGTTTCACCGCAAGTTTTTATGTTTTTACATTTCTTATTTACTTCAGAAAAAGTTGCCCTTGAAAAAGTTTCAGAAATTATTTACTATGCAAAGAAATTTGATGTCAACGAAATTAGAAATTGGGTTGCCTCGGATGCAAATGCTCCAACATTTGCTGTTTTATTGGAGGACGAAATACTTGAAGCTGACCATGATATGGAACCTCTTTTCGATGAGTCACAAGATCTGGAAATTAAGAAAATTCCAATAGATGAGCCAATTAAATCAAGTTCTACACTTTTGAGTTTTTTAGAAGATTCTAACTGTTCTGGAATATCACCGCCGGATATAATGCAAATTTGCCATGTTAACAAAAATCTAATTACACATCATACATCTACTACACTGCTGGTGTTTTTAATATTAAAGAAACTTTGTACCTTTTTTTTGTTTTTTATGAGATAAATATGAAAAAATTAGATGACTTTTTCCTTACTAAAATCAAATTCTATAAACCGAGATTTTCGATTATCTGTGATAAGCTTGGTCCCGATCATTCCGGATAATCGAATTTAGGATTTATTGAAGGATATGTCAATGGAACATATGTATTCTTGTTTTAAAGGTATTTTATTCGATGGTATGGAGCGTTTTATTCCTACCACAAAAAGAAAAATTAATTTTAAATTTCCGTGGTTTAATAAAAGGATAAACAATTTGGAAAATGCCAAAAATAAGGCCTTTAAGCGTTATAAATCTAACAATAACCCCGATGACTACGTTTTTCTGAAAAAGAGATTCTGGTAAGTTTGAACGATATTGATGTTACCAAAAAAGCTGGGTATGATAAAATTTCTCCGTTGTTATTATCGAAATGCGCAATTAATTTGAGCTATGTGATCACTTGCATTTTCAATAAATCCCTAGAAGATGGTGTTTTTCTGGATGAATGGAAGATTTCTTTTGTTGATCCAATATTTAAAAATGGACTTAAACATTTAGTCAAAAATTACAGACCCATGAAAAAAACCCAAAAGCTATATTTTTCGTTAAATGAAACTTTATACCAGTACCAACACGGGTTTTTGAAGGGTAGATCAACTTGCACTAATTTAAGTCTTTTTACAAATATTTGCTGCAACCAAATGGAATCGGACAAACAAGTTGATGTTCTTTACACAGATTTTGTTAAAGCTTTTGATCGTGTACATCACGATCTTATTTTACAGAAATTAGATAGATTAGGTTTCAATTCATCTTTTATTAAGTGGCTGAGATCTTATTTTACTGGAAGGAAACAAATAGTAAAGATTGAGAAGTGCACATCCAATCTAATAGAAGTTAAGTCGGGTCTTCCACAAGGAAGTCATTTAGGTCCACTTCTATTCATCATCTTCACAAATGATTTGCCTTCTGTTATGAAATACTGCAGTTGTTTAATGTATGCCGACGATGTCAAAGTGTTTTTTTTCCGGTTTCTTTGTCTCAGGACTGTTTTTTCATGCAGGACGACATAAACAATTTCTTGGAATGGTGTAATTTTAACCATCTTGAGTTGAATAATTCGAAATGCAAAATTTTAAGTGTGACTAGGTCTGCGTCTATCGTTAAATTTGATTATTGTTTTTAATGATTTTAAACTTCTTAGAGTTGACTGTATCAAAGATCTTGGAGTCTATATTGATTCGAAAATGGATTTCAGGTCACACATTGACTATATCGTCTCTAAGGGTAATTCATTATTAGGTTTTTTAAAAAGAAATTCACAAGATTTTCAGGATGCATAAACGATAAAAACATTATTCTTGTCTCTTGTTGTTCCAGTGTTGGAATATGGTTGTGTTGTTTGTTCACCATATTTCGAAATTGGAACAATGAGGATAGAAAGAAAACGCTTAACGAGGTATGCATTAAGAAAATTAGATTGGGTTGGTTCTATGCCTGACTATAATTCGGGATATTCTCTCATCGATATGAAAACGCTTAAATGTCGTAGGCAAATTCAATGCGTTATGTTTGTAAAAGATATTTTGGACTATATAATCACATCTATCGACCTTGTTTCTTTAATTACTTTTCATGTGCCAAGATTGTTTCGTAATAGTAACGTTTATTTGTATTTTCCTCATATAGGACAAACTGCGGTTTGAATAAACCAATTACGCGTTCCTTAAAGTTATTCAATGAAATGTGCAGTTATATTGATGTTTCAATAAATAGAGATGTTTTCAAAAAAAAAACTATTAGAAATTTGTATATAACTATTGAAGTATTTGTTAATTTATTATTTTTAATGTATTGAAACTTTGTTTTTTTGTAATCAGCAGATCTTGAATCAATTGATGAAATAAATAAATAAATAAACTCAATCAAGCTTTGTTACTCCTCCTGTCATATGATGCATCTTCATCTCATCTGCCGGCAATTTGTCCTCATACTTTTTGTTCGCTGTCCAACATTGTTAACCGGTTTCCCGCCACTTCATCCACCCTACGCTTACGCGATGACTAATGTCGTCATAAAGGTTGCTTCGCTATTGATCATAGATTCCAGATATTTGAACTTTTTTACACTTGGGAATCACTCTTACATTTATAAAGGGTCTTTCATTAGCAACTTGACAACTTCAAACTTTAAACCGATTACCGAACTGTGAATGTCAAAATATTCAGTAAAATCAACATTTTCATCATGCTGAAGTACACGAAGGAACAACGTTTGCGAATAATTAAAATTTACTACCGAAATTCGGAGTCGGTGATCTCAACTTTAAGAGCGTTAACGTTATCTCGTCCCAATAGACAAACAAAGGCTATTGAAAAAATTTGAGCCAGAATATTCACTGCTTGATTCTGCCGTGCCAGTGAGACTACGTTTTGCCCGAAGTGTGGAGAATATTGCTGCCGTGGAGGAGTCCGTGGATTACCAGCCAAATCAGTCAATTTAACGGCGCGGCGTTCTCTAGAATAGGGGGTTCTCCCAGCCGTAAGGATCTTGGCCTACACCCTTATAAGATCAAGCTGACTCAATAACTAAAGCCACTTGATTATATGAAGCGACGTACATTCTCGAATTGGGCTCTGGACATTATGGAAGAAAATGAAGAATTTCATAGCAAAATCATCTTCAGCGATGAAGCTCATTTTTGGTTAAACGCCTTCGTCAATAAGCAAAATATGCGTTACTGGGCAAGTGAGAACCCTCATGTGCTTCATGAAACAGCACTTCATCCACAAAAATTCACTGTTTGGTGCGGTTTTCATGCCAGTTGGCGTCATTGGTTTTTTTTTCGTCGATGAGCGTCACATTATGGTAAATGGTATTCGCTGCAGAGACATGTTGGAACATTATTTCTTTGAGCAATTGCATGAATTGGACATCAGTGATATGTGGTGCCAACGAGACGGTGTCACAAGCCACACATCGGGTGCAACAATCGAGTTATTGAAGTGTCAGTTCGGCGAAAGTTCTATCTCGAGAAACGGACCCGTCTACTGGCCGCCGAGATCGTGTGATTTAACGCGTCTAGACGTTTTTTTTATGGGGCTACATTAAATCATTGGTCTATGCCAATAAGCCGGCGACGTTAGAGGAGCTCAGAGTCAGTATTGAACGAGAAATAGCGGCCCTATCGGTCGAAATGTGCGGCCGAGTCATCGAAAATTGGGTTCAACGTATCGCAGCATTCGATACGTTCCCGTGGTGGACATGTGAATGAAGTCGAATTTCATTCTTAAATGTTTTGGTAGCAAATCAAGCCAATACATTTTTTTTGAGATATCTCAAGTAGTTTGCATTTTATTTAAAAAAAAGAAGAATAAGAAGACTTAAAGGACAGACCCTTTATAAACGTCTGGAATAGGTCAGAGAGTATAAGAGAACGGGCAGCACAGTTATTCTGTTTTTTTCGGACTAATACGATACCCATTCGTTTCCAAATCATCCACCCCTACATCAAGGACTCGTTGCAGGAAGGTTGATCCTGCCTAATCTTGGTTGGCACTTTGCAGTCCGTTACTTTTCCTTTAAGCAGATAATCAAGGACTGCAATAAATATCAATTTGCTAAAGACGCTTCCCTCATGTACACCGACTTTGATTGCGAACTGCTCGGTGACTCTAGCGGGCTATCTACACTCACTCAGACATTTCCATCATCTATACGTACTAGTTGGTTTCTGGAACTCCTCGTTTTGGTGGGTGCAGAGGCTAGTGTGTTGGACTACTAATCTAAACCTAAAGGGCTCAGGTTAAAATCCCGCCGGGGCTAAGTAACACCTAAAAAAATGTTTCCACTGAACCACCTCTTGCGAACGTCTGACAAACATACAAGAGTATCTATTTTCATGATGAGCTTCTCTAATTTGCTGTTTGGATTCGGCTTTAAACTGTAGGTCTCTTCCACTTCGCAGAAGCAAAATGGTTGGAGAAGGCTATATGCACTGTATGGGCGTTAATTCCTAATATTTATTTTTATTTATTTTTTACCCATAACAGATATCTTTGTTGTCTATCCTTTCCAAAATCAGGCAACACCATTTGAAAATCCTTTAATGAATTTAATGTGGTTGATTTCACTGCGAAAAAGTACCCGTGTTCATCAGGTAGTCGTATAATTTTCCACAATCAGCTATCTAGTACTCGGTCAACGATCAACATGATTAGTGAAATTAGCTTGATAAAACGGTTTGTATCACATCATCGCGTATCGCATTTTCCTTTTTAAAAAGGAGGAAGTTAATTTTCCCTATTTATACATTGGGGGGCCTCTCATAAGTTTGCAGAAGAGAATCATGAGCCATTTGGACCCGATGTCTCCCATCTTTTTAGAGAACTCCAGGTTTCTCGTCCATAAAATCTGTATTCGATCCTTAGTTCAGTTAAGCGATACTGATAGCATACACTCATAGAACATTGTGTTTTGTCTGCTAAGGAAAAATAGGTGTCCGTGCTGAAAGGTTAGTCACCTCACACGTCAGGACGTTATAATTTTCTTTCGACGAAGGTTAAATAGAATAATTGGCCGTACACATGGAACTTAATATTATGTAAGTTATTTAGACATTTGCTTGTAGTGGCAGTTGAATGTGTGTACTGGAATATAGAGAAGCCTTAATTATGGTCCCATAGCTATTTTATTCTTGAGTGTCTTAATTGCCGACAAGGGAATTCAGCATAATGAAACAAATCAAGATGCCACTATGCTGACTTGTCTGTTGGTATTGAAGTCAGTCTCCGATAATTACCTACGTAATATTGCTTATTCGCATATGTCACGCGTGATAGATAGTACGTATGTACATATAAGATAACCGAATACAGGGTGATTTAAAAGAAATCAATTAGATTGTACGGGTTCCAGTTCAATATTCCATATTGGTTTTAAACAAGATTTAATAACATTTTACAATGGATCAAGACTATATTTAAAGTTAGTTACAGTGGTTCGCACCACCAAAAAAAAGGTTTTCCACATTTAATTTGTTGTTAGTAAGCCCCAATTAGCATAAGTTAAAATTGTTAATGAATTAAGAATAAAAACTATAGTGTTTATCAATTGTACCCACTTGTAGGTCGATAACTATTGGCTCTGTAGAATATTTGCAAAAATGAATCTTCTCCTTCTGTTCCTTAAAGGTGAGGTTTTGAGAAATGGGGGCCCAAACCTAATCTGAAAGGTTACAAAAATTAGAAAATATACCTAGACGGCTGGTTTTTGTTAAAAAAGGTCTCCACAGCGGTATCCAACTTTTTTTTTTTAAACTCCTGACCCGCCTAGGCGAAGAACAACGGTACGTCGACCTGGATAGATCTATTGTACCATAGATCAGAGAAAATTTTAGGCTAGTGCGTTTTCCACTTTTCTAGAAATAATGCTTCTAGCAGGGGATTTCTTCATGAGTTCATTACTTCAGATTTCTTTGAAGAAGATCCTCTTTCTGATTTCGCAGAGGGCTGGGCATTCGCACAATATGTGCTCCGTGATTTCGTCGTCCTCGAGGCACAGCCTGCACTCCGAAGAGTCGGCTAATTTCATTTTGTTAAGGAGGTATCGTAATCCGTGGTGACCTGTGAGGTAGCCTATTAAGTTTTTGATATCATGCCAACGTAGGTTTAGGATCCTGCTGGCATTATTTTTAAAGGGCTGGGTGGCTCGTTTGGCCTGTCTTAGACCTGGAGTGTTTTCCCAGTGTGAGATACATTTTGGGTGTTCCCAGCTTTTTATAGCTAAATAAGTAGCTGATTTAGGTGTGTAGCAGAATGGTTCACATCCTGTGAAGGAGGTTGCTGAACCACCTCTGGCTAGTTCGTCAGCTTTTTCATTTCCTTCCATACCGCAATGGCCAGGAATCCACCACAGTTTGGTTTTGTTTCTGTGGCTGACTTTCTGGAGGGTATTAAAGCAGTGTAAGACTGGTTTGGAGTCAATTGTGTGTGAGCTAAGGGCTTTTATAGCTGCTTGACTTTCCGTGAATAGTTGGATGTGAGCGCCTTTGATACCAGTGTTGAAGATGTGGTTAGCGCATCCTTGAATGGCTAGGGTTTTTTCCCATTGGTATTGAGACGTTGAGGTTTGGTCCGTGAAAACCAGTTCCTGTACCCGATTCCATTTTAAAACCATCCGTATACCACTTTAATCCAATTTGGCGGTTCGGTGGGCTGTTACTAGCCCATGCTTTGGTGTCTCCGTAGAGAATTGTTTATTCAAACATAATGTTTTTTGAAGGCGGTCTGTAACCGCGCAGATCATGTCAAGTTCTGGAATTTCTGAGAGCAGCCTCATAAGTTCCGGGTGGTCACTAAGACATATCTCATACGTTTGTAACAGACTTGCTGAGCTGCGTATTGCCACTTTGTTTATGTATCTATGCAAGGGTGTTAGTCCTACTATGGCTTCTATGGCAGCAGTGGGGCAGGTCAGCATGGCTCCGGATAAACCAAGACGTGCGAGACGTTGTACCCTTGTGAGCTTTAATATGACAGTTTTTTGGTTTGTTTTGGTCCACCATATTATAGAAGCTAGAAGCGTATGTTATGATGGACCTGACCATCACTGTGTAAATACAATGAGTGATCTTTGGAGAGATCCCTCAGGTTTTACCATACATGCGACGGCAAGTCCATAAAGCTTTTGTTGCTTTTGTTATTTTGTTCTCAATGTGGGAGTTCCAGTTTAGGCTTTTGTCTAGAGTTACTCCAAGATATTTGACTTCGTCGGTATACTCAATGGTCGTACCATTCAGTGAAATCTGAGCTAAGTTCAAATTTCTTCTTTCTGTAAAAGGAGCTATGATAGCTTTACTGGGGTTGATGGAGAGATTTTCCTTGGTGCACCAGTCTAGGACTATGTTAGGGGGTTTTTTGTATTCAACTTCCTTAATTAAAAATTTAAAGTCCATGTAACGCAAAAAACCAATGTTAGTGACACTTTCGAAAGAGTTCAAAAGCCCCTATCAATACAAAGTTTTCGATACAGCTTTTTTTGAAAAGTGATCATTGTATCGAACGGTGTTTGCTTTATTAATCCGATGATTACATGTTGATTTTGAGGTGATTTTGTCGAAATCTCCCAGAAGTAAGAGATTTCGAAGTCTTCGAATTTCGTTGTAGATTTGGAGTGATTTCGATTCGGTGTGAACACCGCATAAGAATAAAGAAAGACTCTACACCGCAGTTGTACGTTCATATACGGCGTAAACAAAGTATGAGTGCAAATTAACAGCAGTTGCTTCGTATGACAGCAGGCTTACCAAAATTTGATCAAATAAGAAGATCCAATATCCGAGGACGCTTTCACGTTAATGAACCTTTTTCAAGGAAAATGAGCGCGACAGGCTCAGTTGATACTGTCTGTCATCAATGAGGCAATTTGCATCAACCTTTATAAGTTCAGAAAGGAGGCAGGCCTAAAAACTTGTGGGTCACACAAAATTGGATCAACATCACAATTTGGATCAGTTGGGTTGCATTGTTTGGAAAGGGTTTGATATCCCTTTAGTCGTTTATAATAATAAAAAAAGGCCTTTGCACCGCTGCGCTGTGAGCTGACCAAAATTGTAAAGCGTCAGTCACTCTCGAAGGTACCATATCATGTTTGGGAGCCCAGCCCCTTCCTAAACCTCCCCACGTTAACCTAGCTTACTGAAAATAGTCTTCTACTAAAAGGATACTATGTAAGTAGCACCTGGTCCTAAGATAAATAATATACCCCTTCCCCATCGGATAATCACCAAATCGTGTTTTTCACTGTCCGGTTTGTCCCTCTCCGCACTGCGGTGGTGGTGGTAGTTTTATACGGGGATACCATCCCTCGTCCGAACCTGCCTTTTAACAACAACAGGTGGCAATGGTGCGATGGTAGTGTATTCGCAAAGTGATTGGCAGGTCGTGTGTTCAAATCCCGACCAGAGCCATGCTTTGTAAAATTGAATACACACAACAAATCAAATCTCCCTTAAGCAATTAAGGCACCACCTGTGGAGACAAAAAAAACCCTATCGCACCAAAAACTTCATTCCTATCCTCCTATTCTTTCAGTAGTAAGCAGCACCCAAAAACAGGCAATGAATCTGGGTGCTGCTTGCAGCAACGAAAATGCCTGCGCTGTGGCAACACTATAAGGGTACTGTATCAATTACAGAAAAATAAAAAATCCCTTTAGCGCACGCTAATTATAAAAAAAAAAAATATTGATAAATGCCTCCTGCGGGATAAGCCAGATTTGAGCGCACTCTATTGGCTGCGCATCACCCTTGCAACATGTCTGTGAGTCACGTTCTTGCGAAAACTGGGACATCAACTTACTCCGAACGAAATAAGACCACATTTCGGCGTTATTGCTATTTTAAAAACGAAATAACACCACGTTGTGGAGTTTGTCGGCCAATTGGGGGTGATTTCGTTTTCAACTATTCATAATAATACACAAAATTTACCATTGTAGGTATAGTAAATGTATTGCGTCTTCTTCCCAGGAAATGGATTGTATTTTTGAATCAAACAGTTGGGTGACTTTAGAGTTATGAAATCCAAAGTGGACCCCATAGACAGTGCAATGTGTTTAGGAAGCATGATGTCCCCCTACAACCCCACTGCTTGGGCTCACTGTTGAATTTAGAGTATGTGCGAAGTTGGGTATTTGCAAAGTTTCTTGGAATCCATGCTATTAAGGATTTTTGGCGACTCCAACAAATGAGGTTGAATAAAATATATCCATGTTTCGCATGGATTTCAAGAAACTTATTCCACATCGAATACTGAACCCAGGGCCCCATACACATCGCACTGTTTATAGGATCTATTTGTGATTTCACATTTTTATGTGTTGCTATTCGCTGTTTCATTTTTGAGAAGTTCATAAAGTAATAGTTAAAGATTCGAAATGTTTTTGCTTTATTTCCAATTTGAGCCAAAAAACTAATTTGCGAATATATTTATAACCTTATTTGTATATTTTGTTGGCAATATTTCGTTATGGCAAATAAATCCAAGTGTTATACATTTCGCGTTTTGAAAACGAAATAAGACCAAAATTTGACATTTACTCTTTTTTCGTTCGTCGTTGTTTCACGTCACCGAGAAAAGTGTCAATCCTTTCGTCGTCGTTCTCAACAGGACTGTTTCCTACTTCTGAAATATAATTTTTAAATTCTACTCCTAGCAATAGCCACAATTTGATCAACGTCACGCTGCGAAAGTATATATGTAAAACCTAGCTTCGCCAGCCATTATTTGTGTGTGCGAAGCTATATTTTTGACACGAATCGAAGGGACCGACGATGTAACGCCGATTCTGAACGTATACATGTTGAGAAGCTTCTCATGGCAGTTTAAACTTTTGGATGTTTGTCAGACTGTTGCAAGAGCTGGGGCACGAATGAGAGTCATGCTGTGGACCATGGACTTCGAGCAATTTCGAATGCTTATTACTATATAAATTTAAACTGCTGTAGCGGGCAAACGTTTAATTAAATTAATTTTAGAAGTTCTGATATCAATTTAACTGTGCAGGCTACAGCTAAACCAATAACAAAAATCATAAACAATAAACACACACAATATAGCATGAAATGTCTTTTCATATGTCATTAAGTCCAATTGGCGAAATATTAAGCAGGCTATGTATGTGTTTTTGGCTCGGGTTTGGGGGCTACCAACTTTTAAAATTATTGATTTTTACAAGCCCACACAATTGTATCAGTTTTTCCACCGTTTTTATTAAATGCGCCTTAAATAAAATATATATATTATCTACTACATATTCTATGAGCTTTCCCTTCGGATTTTTTTTTTTACCAATCTGTCGTTACTTTGTCCTTCGATATTGGGAGTTCATCAACCCAACATCTTTATTTGGAATAAATTTAATTCACTCATTGACGGATTGGGGAAAGGCGAATGTGTGTACGCAAAAGGGAACATGTGGACGGATAGTTTGATACCCCATTTACATAATTTGCCTTTTCCCTAAAACGGGTGTGAATTTATGTTGAGAGTTTTTGAGAAATCTAGCAGTTTATTTTTGGAGAAAAAATGAAGGCGTGAAAGAAATTGTTGACGCTTAATATAATTTTTTTGGTTTAAGGACAATCGAAAAGTCTTTGTTTCTGTCGAAACATAAAAAAAAGAGACGAAGGGTTTTGAACGCACGACAATCTCTGTTTCCATCAAGTTCTGGCCTCTTATACTTATTACATTCAACGCCTTCCCGACCCGTGTACAGAGTTTCTGTGCCTGCAGCACTGGACCCTTCCTCATCTGCGACCCCTTACCTGCTGCTTGCAGTAATAGAGTTGTATCTTCCATTCGCCCTTCTTGTACATATAACCAAATATCCGACCTAGAGAGAGATTATTCGCAAATTTACACTTCCTCACTCAAATTGAAAGGCCCCAAATTTAATGGCGAACTCGCGAATATATTTCTGCTTTACAAACCATATGCCAATGTTAATATACCCCTAGATTAAGGTATAAATAATAATCTAAACAGTAACCCTTCCCTGCAATGATATCCGTTCCATAGTTTACATACATCAATATACCTTAATGCTGCGCATCTGGCCTATTGAATGTCTGTAATATGAACAGGACCTTAGAGAGACTCAAAGTTTGAATTTGAATAAATGAAAAATTACCCCTGAGGAAGGTCAAATTAAATTCGGAAATCAACAGACACGTGCTACGACTATTTTCCCAAAACATAACCTTCACCCTAATAGGGAAGTGCCCGGAATCTACCCTCTAAATGGAATTTTATTTTACCAACAACCACCATCATTCTATCTTAAACATACGCGCTTCACAACAATAACAAAATTAAGTAAGCTTTTCCTTTCCGTACTACACACAATTTCCATTTGGAATTTTCGCCCTCGTTTTCCAGGGATGTTCGCAGATGAGCGATGTTGAGCAGGACATTGGTATTCTCAGTTGATGGTGTTGTAGGGATAACTCACTCCATTTTTTCTTAGGGTAGGCCTAAATCGCTCTTACACCAGCAGAACTGCTCGAGAATAAAGAGAAATAACCGGGACAAATGCCAACAAAAGAGACATATTGAGGAGACGACGTCAATTGGTTCCATAGGGAGTACTGCACACTACTTTCTTCTCTTCCACAAAATAAAAATTCTTGGCCTTCCCAAAAGAATAAGCGTGGGACCAACATAATAGCGTGGCGGCATTTTCTGAAGAGGTATTGTTGTAGATATACAAAACTTTAGTACCTTTAAAGTATTTGTTTGTTTGCCGAGAGCGCGTGAAACCACGCTCTTGTCCATTAGCTTAACTTTCAAATTGACCATTTACTTGTTTACTTGTTCGTGCTGCTTGAGGAACACCAGTACCTGACAACTCTGCAACCTATCAATGTCAATCGTTACTTGCAAAAATTATTATTGTCAATCGATTTGTTTTCTTTTTTTGCATACAGTTTTATTTTTGCGATAATTTAGCAACTTTAGGTTGTTTGTATTTGATTTAGAATTCTAAAATTAGGAGCAGTAAAATTAAAATGTTTAATTGTATAGGCCGATCTTTTGCGTCAGTCAGTCTCAGTGTGATAATCTTAAAATATTAATCTATCACTGAAAAAAAATTTTCGTTATATGTTATATCAGTAAACAACGTTTCTAACCTTTTGTTAACCGACGCAGAAAAAGGGTTCAAGATCCAATAAAAAGATTTCAAAATGTGTACAGTTGAGAAGTAAGTTTTGTCCTAGTTGTAGTTATTTGTTTTTTATTTTATGCACACATTTCGGGACAGCATCATATAAAAATCATCTACCGGAAGCTTGTCAACGAGGCTCCGGTCACAATGGATGGACGAATTTACTTTAAACTTCGTATTTGGGGTTTCTAGGCTAATATCATGCGAACATAGTTTTATTCGACCATTTTAAATAACGCTACCTACCATTCAACTAGCTTTTATACCCTATTCTAAGGGTATATTAATTTTGACGCATAGTTTGTAACATACGAGTACCTTAATATTGCCCGTGCGTAGACACCTAAAAGTTACTATATTTATGATCAGCATCGATAGTAATGTCGATCTAGCCATGCCCGTCCTAGAGAGCTGAAATTTTAACCATATACTCTCTAGGGTCCCGAAATATTCAAGTTTACGAATTTTTGAAATCCGCCCACAGACACGCCCACAAACTCAAAAAAACAAAATTTTGGAAAAAATCGAATTTTGAGCTAGAAAGCTGAAATTTTTTCTATATGATCTATGACTCCTAAAACTGCTCGGGAGATAATATTTTCAAAATCCGCCCACTGGCACGCCCACAATTAAATAAAACAATTTTATTGAAAAACTAAAATTTGAGCTAGGGAGCTGAAATTTATAATATATACTCTCTGGGGGCCCTTTAAGCTCATGTGTAAATATTTTCAAAATCCGCCTACTAACACGCCCACAATTTAAAATAAAACTTTTTTTGAATATCCAAAGTTTGAGCTAGGGAGCTGAAATTTATAATACATACATATTGACCATCAAATGGTTTAAATGTTTCTTCCAGATGTTCGGCAAATGTTTCGGCCTTTTCCTTGTCACTCTTCGCCCATTCTCCATTGATTTTCCTGATGGGTGACGCTTGCGTTTTTGGTTTTTTAATGCCTTTCATGGCGAGTAATTTGTACTTTTATCCGCAGTTAGGCTTCCAAGATATGTAGAAATTTCACGATTTTTAAAGTCTCGAATTTCTCTCTTAAGTTTACTACAAAGGTAGTTAAGAATGGTTTTATCCTGTGGAGTTTTATCTCTAGGGGGCCCTTTATGCTCATGTGTTAATTTTTTTTTAAATCCGCTTACTGGCACTCCCACAATTAAATAAAATAATTTTATTGAAAAACGAAATTTGAGCTAGGAGTGTTTTTTTTTGCAAAAGCTTCGTTTTTTTTTTGATAAAATCCTTTAAATGTTATATAACAAAATATGTAGAGCATTCTTAACAATTCAACCATACTAAGACTTTTGTCACGCCCACTTATGAGGGATAGGAATAAGAATAGGGTATCCAACAGTTCGCCCAAGCGGACTGTAGCCCGTCCCTTTGTTTATAATACCGAATTGCTCCAAAATGGGTATAACTACATATCTTGATCGTTTTTGAAACATCCAATAAATTTACTGAGGTGAGCGTAAGAAAATGGCGTACACTTCAATTGAAATGAAACGAAATGAAATGTCCTACAATTTAAAGCCGAATCCGAACGGCAAATTTGAGAAGCTCCTTACGACAATTGATACTCTTGGATATTTGTCAGACATTCGTAGGAGGTAGAACAGTGGAAAATACTTTAAAGGTGCTTAAACAAAAAACAGGTCAAGTGATTTCTAAAAAAAATTACCCACGAACTAAATCTACCATTCTGAACCAATCACATATTAAACATTTTGAAATATTTTTTTTCATAATGACAATTAACGGCTGTGTACGAAAAAAAGAAGGTCCCGCCCAGACTTACTAACATAAAAACAAACTGGGAATCCCTTAAAAAATACTGCGAAAGTAAAATTGATCTCAAAGTGTCTCTTCGATCACCCCACGAACTTGAAGACGAAGTCGATCAATTTATTGACGTTATACAATGCTCAGCCTGGAAAAATACTCCCCATAAACGGAAAATAATCACAAATTGCGATATAAAATATCCCTTGGAAATCACTCAATTGTTGAAGAAGAAAAGAGAGCGCGCAAAAGATGGCAACAATCTCGCGCTCCACAGGATAAAACCATTCTTAACTACCTTTGTAGTAAACTTAAGAGAGAAATTCGAGACTTTCAAAATCGTGAAATTTCTACATATCTTGGAAGCCTAACTTCGGATAAAAGTACAAATTACTCGCCATGAAAGGCATTAAAAAACCAAAAACGCAAGCGTCACCCATCAGGAAAATCAATGGAGAATGGGCGAAGAGTGACAAGGAAAAGGCCGAAATATTTGCCGAACATCTGGAAAAAACATTTAAACCATTTGATGGTCAAGCGTTGCTCGAATTTCTTGACCTAACCGTAGCACCTGCCAATTATAGAACAAAAAGTGTATCGCTATCCGAACTACGCATCGAAATAGAGAAACTAAAATTAAGCAAAGCTCCTGGGTATGACTTAATCACAGGACAGGTTCTTAAAGAGTTACCTAGGAAATCTTTAATCAAGTATGCCTATCTTGTTAATGCATCGTTCAGGTTATTGTACCTTCCTCGACAATGGAAGGTAGCTGAAGTTATAATGGTTCCAAAGCGCGGTAAACCACTAAATGACAAAAAATCATATAGGCCAATATCGCTCTTACCGATTATGTCGAAGGTATTCGAAAAAGTTTTGTTAAAGCGCCTTTATCCGATTATCGAAGAACGTCAATTAATACCTGATCACCAATTCGGATTCAGGACTAAGCATTCTGCAATCGACCAGGTTTACAGAATAACCAATGTAATTGAAAAATCCCTAGAGGAGAACAAAATATGTTCTAGTGTTTTTCTCGACGTCTCTCAGGCCTTTGATAAAGTACGGTATACCAGCTTGAAACATAAGCTAAGACAAGCTTTTCCAAAACAGTTATCTGATATCCTTAGTTGTTACTTATCAGACAGACTCTTTCGTGTAAAGCACGGAAATCATTACTCTGAATTCAAAGAAATCGCGACAGGAGTTCCCCAAGGAAGCGTTCTTGGACCGATTCTATTTCTAATATACACTAGTAATATTCCGCAAGAAGAAGGCACAACAGTATCCACGTTTGAAGACGATACAGCTATATTAGCGGTCACTAATACCGTTGAATCAGCAACTAATAAACTCCAACGTGCTACTGATAAAATTTTTGATTGGACAAAGACTTGGCGTATTGCTCTCAACGAGGCCAAATCAACGCACGTGAATTTTACTTATAGAAATGTAGACAACTTACCCATTTTCATTGATTCGGTACGAATTCCGTACGCAAACAAGGCAAAATATTTGGGAATGACACTCGATGCGAAATTAAAATGGAAACCGCAAGTCAAGAAGAAACGCGAAGAGCTCGCCATTTGATGTAAACAAATGCACTGGCTGCTTGGTAGATTTTCCCAATTCAGCATGCAGAACAAGCTGCTTTTATACAAGCAAGTACTAAAACCGGTTTGGACATACGGTATACAACTTTGGGGTTGTACCAATTCCAGTAATATCAACATTCTACAAACTTCAAAACAAAGTGCTAAGAAAAATAGTAAATGCCACAGAGACCTAAGTATGGCTACCGTCGAAGATGGAGTGAAACATTTTGCCTGCAAACAACAGACGCGTCTTCACGGTCATCGAGACGACACTAACCTAGTGCGCCGATTACAAAGGATAAAACCATTTGAATTAGCACAATAAGAAGTAACCGCGTTCTTATGGCGGTATTAGCAGGTGCCTCCACTGGGAAGCTCCCTGCCAAACGCGTATTTTACAGTTTAAATAAAACTACTAGATAGGAATAACCTAGTTGTAGTATGAAGGTTTCGAAGGGAGGTGGTTTTTGTTTTCTTATCTTAAGTGAGAAAGAGTCGCATGTACGATTTTCCACCTACCCCTATTATTCGTCCGAGTCTGGTTCTGGTTCCAAGTCTCGTGCTTTTAACCAGGATAAGTAACCCTCAGCTTGCTGAGAGTAACGTTAATATTACTATGGCTTGGGAATAGTATTAAAAACTCTATAAAAAAAATGCAATAGTTTTTGAATTTGTGAAAAAATCACTTTTTTCAAGAACAGGTCTAACGATTTTGATCAGTTTTGATATTTTGAATATGTTTGCGAACTGGCGTCAACGTCAAATGATGTGCAAATGAAAGATACATATTTTAGTACCAAGTTGGTATTTCATTTATTTATTCCCTTTACAAAATTCTGTAATAAGGCAAATAAATTATAAAGTTTAGGAGTTGTTGCAAACTTACTTTAGTTTCCTCTATTTAGGTTTCTTGCTTCTTTAAATTATTTTATTTTACAAAGTCTACTGATACGACTAACAGCTATTAGCGTGGTAACTTTTTCCAGCTTACATTTAATTCAAAGTTAGTGTCATTACAATCTGACATATTAAAGATTTTATTTTGTCGGCTTGTAGCGCGGTGGACTGGCGTCGCGTCGGTCGTCAGGATATCAAGAGAATACTTTGGGTGACCGCCAGAAGATAGCTTACTCAGTTTACCAAAAAAAACCTCGATAAATGGTTCTTTAGAAAATGTACCATATCTCGAAAACGGGTGAAGTTATTTTAAAAAAAATTCTGTATAAAAATTAGAATCTGATATTAATCCATTTTTATTATAACTTTGTCTTATAACAGTTTCTAATTTTTTTAAAACATCGCTCTTCTTAAAAACGGTTCTTCAGATTATTTTTTTTTTGTTTTCAATACTTGGAGTAAATTTAAGAATACCAATCGCATACTTAGATTTTCGCAAAAGACTCTAATAACGGCCGATAACGAAAACAGCTATATTTCTAAAGCCGGTGAAATTAATGGTGAAATGAATCGTGAAATTTGAGATCATACTATATTTTGAAAATTTTGAAAAGCTCAGCTAAAGCTACATACCAAAGGTGTGTATCACACCTATTGAACGAAGTTTAGAAACTCAAATTATTCAAATACGAACTTGACTATATTTCAAGCTATTTAGACTTTGTCGAGGTTACTTTCAACCCCGCCTCTGTGGTTGCTTGTAAAAATACGTGGCGTTAAAAGTAACAACAAATGAAGTTGCTTTTGTTTCGTTGATTTTTTTTTAAATACTGCATATAGCTTTAAGAAGTCAATACTAGGAACAAATAAGGCAAAGATTATCGTCGTATTTTTAAGAGGGATCGGCTAATATTTTTTTTAATTGGTTTTTCTTTTTCACTGTTATTTTGGGTTTATTTTAAAGTAGTGATGTACCAAACCGAGTTAAACCGAATTGAAATTTAAGCAAACTGATTTAAGTTACTCGGTTGGAAGAAAAATCATTTCTCAACGGAAGGGTTGGTATTTGCTTTGGTTTGCTTCAGGTCGGTCTGTTGACTTGAAGTTGAATTTATAACGCCGTAAAGCATGATTTTTTACAGACAAAATTGCAAGAGTTGTGATCAAACAAAAGTTTTTAAAATCGTTATCAGAACCCCTTACCAAAATAAGGGACATGTCCGTCACTCCGTAACCCATTTTTACTCTCTAAAAATCTCGAAAGCTGACATTGGAACAAATACTCCCTA
The DNA here is from genome assembly GCA_949715645.1 of Portevinia maculata. Classification (NCBI taxonomy): domain Eukaryota; kingdom Metazoa; phylum Arthropoda; class Insecta; order Diptera; family Syrphidae; genus Portevinia; species Portevinia maculata. The sequence continues at coordinate 190,746,585 of OX454527.1, read as the reverse complement.
GGGGCCCGTAATCACCAAGCTTAAAGATTTTTAAAATCCGCCAACTATAAACAAATAATTTTTTTATTGTAAAAATCCATATTCGAGCTTGAAGGCTGAAATTCGGAGCACATCTAGAGACCTGAAATAAACGTAATCAGGTGTAAAGATTCCTAAAATGCGCTTACGTAAATAACCGCTACAAAAGCGGCCCAAGAACGCTTCCTTGCGGCGCATCTACCCTTATTTCTTTAAATGCTGAGTATTCATTTTCGTGTTTGACACGAAAGAATCTATTCTGTAAAAAAGATTCTATTATTTTGTATAACTGTTCGGGGTGAACTTGTGTGAGCTTGAGCCCTTCATGCCACACCTTATCAAATGCTTGCGAAACGTTCAAGAATACGGCAGGACAGATTTTGTTTTCTACGAGAGCTTTTTCAATTACGTCAGTTATCCGATGGAGAGAAATCTTTGATGTAGAAAGAATTGTGTATGCGTCTGATGAGCCGCTCAGTGCGCAGTAGGCATAAGATTTGACTACATCTGTGAACTTGACAGCAATAGCAGATGCTGGGCAACGCGTTCAAGCAACTAGTCTTAAGTTTACTTGCAGGCGAGTTGTGTTGCCTTGGAACTTGAACTTGCCCAGAATTCTCAAAAATAAGTCCATACTAAGTTTTTTGCCACTCCCACTTTTTGCGGGTTAGGAATAGAGTATCAAATAGTTTACATAATCGGACTGTGCCTTTCCTTATGCCTTTTATTGTAATCTGGGTTTTGTTTAACCCAGTACTAACTTTAACTTCAGACAGTGTGTCAAAACCAATTGTCTGATTGCAAACTGTTGGTGTCATATTTATTCAGTAGTCTTTACAATTTTATCGTCAACGACGTTACTTTTTATACCCTATTCTAAGGGTATATTAATTTTGGCGCATAGTTTGTAACATACCTTAATATTGCCCGTAGACCCCTTAAAGTTACTATATTTATGATCAGCATCGATAGTAATGTCGATCTAGCCATGTCCGTCCGTCCGTCCGTCCGTCGGCAAAAATTAGGCCTTTAAACTTGGCCTAGAGAGCTGAAATTTTAACCATATACTCTCTACGGTCCCGAAATAATCAAGTTTACGAATTTTTGAAATCCGCCCTCAGACACGCCCACAAACTCAAAAAAACAAAATTTTGGAAAAAATCGAATTTTGAGCTAGAAAGCTGAATTTTTTTATATATGGTCTATGACTCGTAAAACTGCTCGGTAGATAAAATTTTCAAAATCCACCCACTGACACGCCCACAATTAAATAAAACAAATTTATTGAAAAACCAAAATTTGAGCTAGGGAGCTGAAATTTATAATATATACTCTCTAGGGGCCCTATAAGCTCATTTGTAAATATTTTCAAAATCCGCCTACTGACACGCCCACAATTTAAAAAAAAAACTGCTTTTGAAAATCCAAAATTTGAGCTAGGGCGCTGAAATTTGTAATATATACTCTCTAGGGGCCCTTTATGCTCATGTGTTACTTTTTTCAATCCGCTTACTGACACGCCCACAATTGAATAAAATTATTTTATTGAAAAACCAAAGTTTGAGCTGGGAGCGTTTTTTTACAAAAGCTTCGTTTTTTCGATAAAATCGCTATAAGAAAATATGTAGAGCGTTCTTAACAATTCAACCATACTTAGACTTTTGTCACGCCCACTTATGAGGGATAGGAATAAGAATAGGGTATCCAACAGTTCGCCCAAGCGGACTGTAGCCCGTCCCTATGTTTTTTTAGAAATTTGGTTTTGAAATTATTGTTCTGTGCGCCTAGCACCGTATTACACCCAACATAATCGACCATCTGAGACCGCTGTTCGCTGTATTATTATTGACCGTTTTCGCACAACAAGTGTTTTTAGTTAATAATTAATAATAATAAAAAACAACTAATTAATTGAAATAAATAGCTATTTAAAGGAATTTTATGTAATTTATTCAAAATCAAAGTTAGTGCTGGTTTAAAAAAAACACTATTTGCGTACATTTTTGGTTCGGTGTAGTAGGTGTACTTTCCACTCAATAAAAGTATTGATTGCTAAGGGTGTATGGCTGCGTTATTGCCTGGTTAAGAGTTATATGTATTCGGTATTGATAAGCTAAATGCAGTGATTAGGGATTTTTCTTTATTAAATAAGAAAGTGTAGAAGAAAGAGATATAGCGAAAATTAATTATGCCGAAATGTGCCAACGAAATTATTTGTTTACCTCCTCATAGTATTTTCATTCAAACTGGGTTGTGATTTTGTATTATTGTGACATCTAGGCGGATGTTGAGAGCCTTTTGCAGTCGTTTTGCCAAAACGAATTCATGTTAATCGAAGACGCTTTATATCGAAAAACAACCATTGTCTGGATTTCTTTAATTTGTTCGTCTGGCAAATCAAAGTTATTTATTCGATTTCTTATTGGCATGAATACTTTGTGTTATTATTTATTCATCGTTAACAGATTTTGAATGCGTCCATGTCCGAAAAATCACTTTTCGCAATTACGAAAATTCGCATTCAGTAATTCTATTACGGCTGGGGCTAATGGTTGTCATAAACGTCCAACCGAAACGAACATATTGTGCTTAAATAATTCAATGAAAATGGTGAATCGTCGAGTATAGAAACAAGCTTTCGAGAACCGGGTGAAAGTTGGAGAAAAGCTAAAAGGCATTAGGGCATTCAAGGTATTAAAGCCACATTTTGATAACAAAAGATGTAGGGCAATTCTCAAACTAAATTGGGAGAAACTGAGGTCATTAATTGACATATAGGGCATAGGACACTATGTTGTGATAAAACATGTAGAAAGCCCAACGTAATGGCGACGTAAAGGATAGGTATGTCGGTTGTCATTAAATCATATTTCCTTAATTTTTCATGGCTGATATATATGACAGATGCCAAGTACGAACTAGGGCAATTGAATCCATGGAGTCGTTTACCACACAACAATCCATTTAAAGTTATTATGAAATATTCCGAAGAAGACTGAATTGATCCTCTTTCCTAGAAAAAACAAAACCCCACACCTGCAAAAGAGCAGTAGTTTCATCATGGGTCCTACACTGGCGATCACAAGGGTGAGGACATTTGCAATCGATTATCAGTCTTTATACCTGTTGGAAATTGTATACCCAGAAACTTTTAGTATCTGTGAACAGGTACATATTTTCCCAACAATAAGTCATAAAATTAAGGGGTAAATAAGAAACGACCGATGGAATTTCCCAAGATCAAACAATGAACTACCTAGAATGAGGCCACGTGCAAAATCTTCGAAAGAAAGGAAAACATTTATTTATTATGTTTTTCTACATTAATAATGAGTACCTATGCCCACCATTTTTCGATATGACCTCTATAAGACGGTTTGGAATAGAATCATACAGTTTTTTTTTTTAAGTAATTAAGATAAATTTGGGCCCAGGCCTCACGAATAGCTTCGATTAAAGTGTCATTTTCTTCAAATTGTCTGCCGCCTTCATACACTTTACGGGATAACCATGCCCAAACATTTCCGATTATGTTTAAGTCCGGTGAATAGGGCGATGGTGGCAAAAGTTCCACGTCTTCTGATTGAATCCAACTTCTAACAACCCTGGAAATGTGGATAGGGGCATTGTCTTGTTGGAATATCCAAGACAGGGGTCCGAAAATGTTTTTTACTTTTGGAAATGACGCTTCCAGCAAACATTTGAAGTTGTTTCCATTCATTGTTGTGGATGAAAACTCCAACTCCATAGTGGGTAATAGCTCCCCACACCATTACACCTGATGTGCGTCTGTGATGTCTTGCCAAAATAAGCTCTTCCTTTCTTAGATCATGGAAATAATAGTTGTAACCATCGGAACCGTTAAGGTGAAACTTTTTTTCATCCGAAAAGACAACGCGTTTCTATTCACAGCTCCAAGCTACATGTTCTCTTGCAAAATTCATTCGATGCTTCTTGTGTCCTTGCCTCAAAACAGGTTTCTTTTTAAGTTTTCTTCTCTGTATAGTACCACTTTTTCGTATTATCCTTCGGACCGCTGCTATGCTGGCTGATACTCCGCTTTTGGCCCTTATTTTAGACACTGGTAGAATAGAATTTGAGGCAAAACGTTGAATAACCCGCTTTTTTCGCAATGTTTTTGCTTCTACCGTGTGTCAGTTTTGATTTTTCCCATAGTGTTGTTACTTCTTTTTAGACTCCTTGCAATTTCTCGGCCTGAGAAACTATTTCCTCTATTTTTCCTCTTTCTGTCGCTGTCAAAGTCTTTCCGGAACCCATTTTTTTATAGCTAAATAAAAACTGTTATTTTCAACTCTTTTTTAAACATCTTAACGAAACTTTTTAAAAATCGCTGATATGAACTCCTCCAACGAAATATTCTAATGCGCATATTTTTATAAGCTTTTCAAGTAGTTCATTATTTGATCTTGGGAAATTCCAGCTGAAAATCGATTGCACAATGTATGGCCTTATCCTTGTGATCGCCAGTGTATAACCGCATATAATGTATTGGCTGTAAACGTCTAAAGTAAGACCGATTCCTATAAATAGTAATAGCTTAAAGCATTCTTAAACAAATTAAGAAAGCTCAACTTGTGTCATGTATCAGTATCGGGTGGACATTGAGAACCTCTCCAAAGCGTGGGTAAGCGAAAGGCTCTCTATCACTGGGGAGAGCAAGAAACTAGCCATACCAACTTAAGGTACCTACACACTATCTTCTGCATTGTATGGATAAACTAAGTACTGAAATTAACTTCACTCTAGATTTAAAACAACTCCATAATGGACAGAACAGAGTTGGCGCAAGGCGATGTCCTTTATGGGTGCGCTTAGCTGCGATTAACGATGAGAGCGACGACTGACAAAGCGAACAAAACTATACATTGGTTTGCATATGACTGTTTACGTTGGAGCAGCGCTTTCAGCAACGAGTCACGACGATAAGTAGGCCGTGTATTTTCTCAGCTCTTATCGATTACGGACGTTGAATTTTTCACTAGTGAAATTGTTGTCAGACCCGCATTAAACGACCAAAAAGACTTAAAAGCATTAGAACAAATTTGTTTTGGACAAACTGTGGAGCCTTATATATCTTAATAAAAATGGTGAAAAGCTTAAAGTCCAAACGTATGCCTTTAATCTTTATAAAGTTTGCAAAATTCTTTAATTATGTACTTTTCTATTTTAAAAGGATGCCCTTAAGAATTCGCGCTCACTCCCCTTCATTGAAGTAATTTTTTGTCTTTTTTTCATTCCTATAATAATAAATTACAATAAATTACAAATATTTGTTTACACTGCGACTAGTTAAATAACAAACGAGCGGTTTGCTTTTCAAGATTATTAGGGGAAGATAAGTAAATGGCTAACACTTTAGTTTACCTTTTTTTCCTGGCTTAATGGTCTTTTTTGTTCTGATGCAATTAAAACACTTTAATCCATCCTTGCATCCTACGTATCGTCGGTTTTTTGCCAACTTCCTCAGGGGTTTTTGTTTTCTTTTATTTAAACATTATTTTACATATTTAATTTAATATGATATTGTAACAGCACAAAACACAATTTCAATAAATAAGTAAAAATAAATAACATAAACGACAACACTATTGAAAATATCACAGATCAGATTTCAGAATGAAAACAGTTTACTACTCGTATTTTTCAGATGCATCATAATTAAGTATATATTAAGCTGTATGTTCTTTATTTTAAATGACAGTAACATTAGCAACGATGGGATTTAATCCATCCAGAGTGTTGAAGGCTAAGTTCACTCAGAGTGCCCCTTTTCGCTAGTTGTTGTCGCTCTGTTACTTTGTATCTCGTTGCTTATGTGGTTAGTCCTGGAGTTTCTGGTTGCATGGCAAGGTCTTATTGTCTTGTACGTTGCAGTCGTCTTACTTGTTGGTTTTTCGTTAACATGCTCCTGGAGTCTTTTCTCGTTGATATTTTCGAGAATAGTAGGTATGCTTTGATCCCGATGAAGGTCGCTATTTCTGATGTACCATGGAGCATTGATAATACTTCTAAGAACTTTATTCTGAAAGCGTTGGATGACTGCAATGTTGGATTGACTTGCACATCCCCAGAGTTGAGCGCCATAGTGCCACTTTGGTTTTGGGACCTGATTATATAAAAGGATTAAGGCTGCTACTGCTCTCATCAGCAAGAAGCTTTCCGTGTTGAGTACCAAACCCCACGTAACATCCATACCGGAGCTATGGGTGTGGAAAAATCGCATCTGTGGCCTTGGAGGTATTCGTGGCAGTGCTATACTTTGTGACGAGCGGTCCTAAAGGCCCAGGGCTTGTCTTGCTGTGCCGAACCTTCTCTCAGCGACTAAGCTTGGACAATTTGGTGACCGAGATTTGATTACTGCAGCTATAAGCTGCGAAACGAATAGAGATCGGAAGACCTTTATCGTTGCGTCAGCTTATCTCCCATAGGATTCGGTAGTGCCTCCACCATCAAGGGCAATTGCTGAACTCATAGACTATTGCGACACCAGGAAGATGGGCCTAGTTATATATTGCGATGCTAATGCTCAGAACATTATTTGGGGCAGCACCAAATGCAACATGCGAGGAAACCATCTCCTTTATTTCATTCTGTCGTTTGATCTTAATCATCAACTGAGTTCGTTCAAAGCCATTATTTGCGATTACAAGAAGACAGGAGGTAATCGACTTAAGTTTATCTTATAGGTACTTTAGGGCGGTTAATAACTGGAGGGTCTCTTCGGAGGTGTCTCTCTCAGACCATAGATATATCGATTTCCAAATCGAATGCGAAGTCGTAACTTTGCAGGAGAGGAGGAGGTCCAACTGTACCCTTCAGTAAAACTTTCAAAACTCCAACCAAACGAGACAAAAGATAGATGAAGCTGTTTAAGACCTAAACAGTGCCATTATTAGCTGTTTCAAACTGACGTGCTCAGTAACCGGAAACCCTGGCAGAACGCTTGCTCCCTGGTAGAACTCAGAACTGCAAAGAATCCGAAGACAGCCTAAACACTTAAACAGTGCCCATGTTCTGTAATTCATGCGATAACTCTTCGCATCGAAAACTTTGGAACACAAAATTCCACCGTTTATCGCATGTGGAAAGAAGTTGTGTTCTGTAACTCTATGCGATAAAATATACCTTGGTTACTTTTATTATCATGGGAAATTCTGATCCTAACGCTATGTTCTATGTTGATGAATTTAATGAAGTTAAAATTTCGCATTTATTTTGTCTGTCTATGAAAAAAATAAATGAAATATATTTTTTCTTTTAAAACAAGAACCTTTAGTCTCTCTTGTTGGATGTACCAAGCTGTTTATTTTTATAGCAACACAGTTCCAAGAATGTTCAAAATGGATCTTATTTAAGTGCTTGCTGAATTCTTTCGACAGAATGTACATACATAGGTACCTATACCTACATTCTTCTCCACTAATTCGGACTGTTTTTATTAGTTATTTTTTATTTCTTTTGCATTTTTTTAAACGTTGAACTTGATCAACGAACTGTGTATTTTGTTAAATAAAAAATCAAAAATGTTCACTGTCCACTATCCGTTTAAAATTGTTCAATAAAGAATGGTTTGGAAGAAGACGGAAACAGAAAGAATATAAGAGGTTAATTCGGGTATCGAAAAGTGCTTCTTATAGCAATTTCTGCGAAAAGATTGAAGCACTAGGCGAAACTAGTAGGGTGGTTAAAGTTCTGCAAAACGGCTAACCAGCCAAATTGGAATCACTTAAACGGAGAAGCTTCCCATGGTAATCGATACTCTTGGATGTTTGTTAAACGTTCGCAAGAGGTGGAGCATGGAAAACACTTGTAGGTGTTACTTGGTCCCGGCGTGATTAGTAGTCCAGCAGTTTAATCACTGAGCCACTAAGCCTTCCTCTCTGTTGTCACATTTTCATATCCGTAGATTCTCTAGAGCTCTTACATCCAACAAGTTTTACAAAATATGTCATCTTGGTACTCCCATGACATACTTTAATAAGGCTTCTGTATGAGGATATGGGTTAACAAAAGCAAAAACTCCACTCACCACCCAAAATCCAACTAGGTATACGCTAAATCAGCATACAACAAAAATTCCTCCGAATTACGTAACGAAACCTAATAAAGTTTAAAAACTTACTTCGATACAAACAAATACCGATTTGGGTTGACACTGAAAAAAGTCATAAACAATTTAACTTGTATGTATATACATACGAGTATATGTATAATATGTGCCCCAACTACAAAGATAAGATTTAAAAATCAGCTGAGAATGCAAAACAATATTATTCAATAAGAAACTTGCCGCAATGATACATACATATATTCAATATGTATAATTCACAAGCTTTGTATGGGTATAGAAAAGTTGAATGACATGAGAGAGCGTTTCAAGGCCATGGTCATCCATTATATTCACAAGAACACGAAACGTTATATTTCTCGCTCACCCCTTATCGGTGGAGTGAAACATTCTAGAAACACACACTTACTACCACCGACGCACATTTTGACATGAAGTTAATGAATGTGTACCATATTAATAATTTGAATAGAACAGCGCGTAGCTGATTAGATGCTTTTAGAATGTTTATCTATTTCGATTTTCTTTTTCTCATTTTTTTTGCTCTCACTTATTTTACAGATATGACGATTTTGAATAGCCATTTGACGATTAAATTCTTAAATTCGTTCCACCACCCCACCTCTTGTGTAAGCCTCACAAACATCCAATAAAAAAAACTGTCATGAATAGCTTCTCAAAAATTTGCCGCTTGGATTCGGCGTTAAATGAAAGGTCACTTCCAATTGTTTCAAAAATATTGCTTCGCAAACACAAATGGTGGGTGGATATGTGTGGTTGTAAGTCCTATATGGGCCGGGAGAGCCTATTCCTTCCTTTGTTTCCTTTTTTTTTGTAGCTCCAGCTGTCAAAAAATTCAGTATAGTTTGCAGTTTCATAATCTAGCTTTAGGCAGCTTTAGCCTGACCGTTTTGGAATCATTAAATTTACCAAATTGGTTGCAGCCAAAGATTAGAGCAAACTATTATTAAACTAGAGCAATGATACTCAGAATTTGAGAACATCGGTATCAAAAAGATGCGGTTAGATCAAAATCGTGGTACGTCTTACGTGCCATACAACTAATGCTGAAGGACGAAAATGATAGCAATCATGTGTTTAGTTTTTGTGTCAAGTTCCTACATCCGAATAGTTTTTTTTATTTCACTCGAAGGCAAAGTGGAAGATTAAAATGACTGCATTAACTATATGGGAATTGTGGCATGGGGTGTCGAAATAAATTTTGTGCTTCTCATAAAGATCTATGAGGCATTTATGTCGCAAAGAGACCATTTTGAAAATTCATTTGATCCTGGAAATTGTATTAAGAGATCGGAAAATGTAAATACTTTAAACTTCAAATAAAACAAAAATATTTTGCAATAAATGCTCACCCATTTGATTGCTTGCTGTTGCTTCCATTTTTGTTGATTAAGTGCATCTGTCAAACGAGAGAATATTCCTTTTATTCCACCTTTCTCTAGGAATAGGTAAGGATGTATGGCAAATCAGAGCAATGGAATAACTGCCATAGAAATACTAGGCACCATAATGGGAGCATAATGGGCCTATCGTCCTTGAGGGAACCATCTATAACGTCGGTCGACACCCTAAACCTCTGCCAAAACATTTTAGTTCCCTACAAAAACTCGCTTATTTGTTGCAGTCAATCGACGTTGCCTCTTCTAGACTATCAAGGAAATAATTTTATAGGCGTCTTCTTCTATGTTGAGTGATACCCTCGCATTCAAAAATTATTTGCGTAATGTCTTGCTTGACGCAAATATCATTGCAGTATTCGCACGCTTCCGTTTCTGTGAATCCCAATCTTTTGAAGTGCTTCCACAGCTGACATGTACTTAATTTCAAGATCGCCCAAGTTTATTTTTGTTTAAGTTGGACCACGGGGCCTTTGATACTATGTGACTCCATCTTGTGGACGCTTTCGATAACTTCCTTCTGACCAGACACATGAGACGCTTAATGTCCACCCCCGAGCCTTGCAGACGCATATCTCCCCATTTTCTTGTAACTTTATGCGCGAGCTCTGTACCTCAATCATTGTCGACAATACCAGACTATTTTGGATCTGATTACACATGATTCCAGCACCTTGAGTGTGGCCTGACTGTCAATGTATATGGATTTTACCCGTGTTTAGCAGTAATTCCGCAGCCTTAGGTACGGCCAGAACCTCTGACTGGAAGACTCTGCAACTGCTTGGAAGCCGCAGAGATTCCCTCAGCTCTGTTTATGCGGAGCGAATTCCATCTGTCAATACTGCAATGCCACATGAATTAATGACTTCATTATTCTGCCACTCCGCTCTATCGGAATACACCACTGTGTTTGTTGTAGGGTATCTCGAAAGCAAGCTTAGATTGGATATCATCCTATTTAACTAGATTTCCGAAGTTCAAAATGCCTAAAATGAAGAAGTGTCCAATTGCACTACTTTTCAACAGGCCGAAATTGGTGAGACGTATCGCACTAGTTCCTTCTCGTTATGTCACTGTCTTCAGGCAGTAGGTTCAAAAACATTTTCAGTGCCGCTGTGGGCAAGGCACCCGTGATTGCAACACTGGCCGTTCCATGGATCGTTGCCAATGTTCCCTGTCATCTCTCGGAATAAAAGGGATGCATTCCAAATATTCCATAAAAAATAAAGAAACATCGAAATGTATTCGGAATATTCCATTGGCTAAATGGAAATGTCAAAAAAGCGTTAGTTTTTTCATGTCACGGCTACATTTTACTGTTCTGCGCGAATTTTTAGCCAATATTTACGATTAACTTATTTTTTGACAAAAAAGACGCTTCTTTACTATTGTTTTAAATTTCTTCAAATATTACAAATCAGAACATACGTTGCTTAGTTTTTTTCAATACACTGAAAGACAAAACATCACCTTAAATGTTTCACTTACTGTCCCAGTGGAGGAAAAGGATGTTTTTTCGAGAATAATGAATAGAAAAAAAGATCAGCACCACACAAAAACGGAGTCTGATGATCGTGAAACAGCGCTGTTACTCCAGCAATCACAAGTTACTGTTGTCCATTCAACCATTCAAAACCAAAAAATGTTATATATAACACTTTGGACCGGTCCTTAGCAATTTTTTTTTTAGTTGAGATGACAAAACCGCTTTTAAAAAAATTTGTTCTTAAGGCAATAATTTTTCCTAGCTCATCTTAAGTCGAAAGGATTTTTTTCCAAGTCAATCCGAAAGAAACAAGAATAAGAATTATACCAACAATCAATACCTAAACGGTATCCTTTTTTGCAAGGATTTCTTAAAACTTCACAAATGCGAATCATGGCCTTAAAGCCGACGATACCTTAAGAAGTTTAATTCAAATATATATTTGGAATAAAAAAGCTATGCATTTATAACTATTAAAATGGATTTTGGTATAACGTTTCTTTTTGTGTATTCACAATTTAATTTACTATAAATAAATTTTAACAATTTTAACAAGAGTCTGCGAAGCCGAGGATTATCTGCAGTAGCTTTATTGATTAATTCAACAAACTTAACTAATTTAGAGCTTAGTGTTTCAAAGGCTAAGGTAATTATTTTCTCGTTATAAATTTAATTCTAATTAAAACCTCAAAATGTCTATACATATTAGATTTAAATGTTAACAGTTAAAAACAATTTCTGAGGAATTTTTCCATTTTGTAAACTGTTATAAATAGTTGACAGTTCTCGAATATGCTAACTGAAGTTGTAGTTTTTTGGCAATAGCAGCAGAGTGTGGTATTCTTTTCCTAATTGATTGGTTGGATAAAGTGGTTGTCATCCGAAAATTCTAAAATTACCGCTATTTTGAAAAGCTGCTTTACGTTAAGCACCTTTAAGTTTCAATCGCCTTGGCGTCGATTTTTGCAGTTTATTTGCTTTGAATTCGCATTTTGCAGTCTTTGCAGCTTTTGGATGTATGTTGTCGCTGCATCGCCCCAAGCAAGTATTCCACACCGAAGCTTAGATTCAACCAGGGCATAGCAAACCTGCTTCGACAAGGCAAAAACAATTGACCTCCTATTTTGAACCTGAAAAGATCTCGCCAGACTAACAGCGATCATCGCTGGAGACTGGTCTCTAGGAAACCATGCGGCCAAACTAGGCATCCCATGCATTACCCACTGTCGCACTTGCAATGATACAACTGAAAATGAAATCCTTATTCACTATTTATACGCTTGTCGACCCAAGCTATTACCAGACTACGAGCATTAGGAAATCCTTTTTTCAATACACTTGAGGAAATCTCCGAGAAAAGTATTAAGAAACTTATAACTTTCTTAAACTCCACAGGTTGGATTTAGAGACTTCTCATCAACATACGACAATACCCAGGTCACATAAACCTGTGCTCAGTGCTGATTGAGTTTGTTTTTAACAAATCGCCACACCTACTTACCTACCTACCTAATCGTGCTTCAAAACCGGCATTGTTGCGTGGTAATCCCTCTTAAGATCCATGCGGAATTTGTCTACGTGTGTTTCCCAAAGAAAATGTGAATTACAAGATCCAGATATTTCTAGTTTTAGGACAATCATTATTTTGGTGCAGGAAATAACGCCCGAAAGGGTAAAAAGAAATTAGGTCCACAAATTTAAACGCAGTGCGACAACAACAAAAATATGACACATTTTGGGTGTAATTTCATTTTTAGTATTGTGGTGTTATTTCATAATGGAATAAGGCCCAAATTTCTAGGAATACAATTAGATCCAAAGAGCACCTACCATAAGTATCACAAGTAGATTCCATAAACAGTGCTATGTGTTAGGGGGCATGCTGCCCCCCTGCGACCCCTTTTCTCAATTCATGAAAATAATAATTGTGTCTATCAGTTCCGTCCAAATTAAACATCTTTTTTAACCGACAAGGTGGCGGTGGGCCCTTCGACTCCACCTGAAGTGACTTTGTAAGCTCAAGTCGCTGTCTTGAGTGCTAGTTTCCTTTTCATTTGTTGGTGCCTAATATGGTTCATCACGCGGTGAACAGTTGATCTACCAGCTTCAACTCCAGTTTCAGCCTTTATTTTACTAACAGTAAGTCTTGAATTCTATCTAGATACTGAACTAGATTAAACTACTTTTCCCTTCCGGTTTTCCATAGTTCTCAGAGTCCTTACGGTAGCTATGAACAACCGTTCGTCCTCTTCCATTCTTACCCGCTATGAAACGGATACATTTGCCTTGTTCCTTGGAAGCTCAAATTTAGCCTAATTCCTCCTTGGTTAATGAATTTATTTAACCCATAGTTGTTGTTACCCATAGATTTAGTTAATGTTCGTTTTCAAGTGGGACGAAAAAAGGACGAATTCATCATCATATAAATTGAATAGCTACTTAATCCGAATTATTTTTTTACAATATTAACATAATTGTTGACTCTTATATATTGCATTTGGTTTTTCTCAGTTTATGGAAGGATTTAAAGAAAATCGTAAAATTAAACCAAAAAACTCGTAATCCAGTGAGGCGGAGGTATATAAAATTGAATGTTGTGTGTTTGTCTTCTATGCGTTCGCGCATCGTACATCCAATTGAGTTGAAACTTTGTACTAACACGTGTGCAAAGGCACTTGTGCAAAAGTTGATGACATACTACTATCAACGTGCAATACGTGACACGCTAAATATTGTTTGTTTGTCTCTTATGCGTTCGCGCATCGTTGAGCCGATTTAGTTGAAAATGTGTACAGTTGTCGTTGGCACTTGCACTTGAAAGTTTCTGACATAGTACCATCAATATATAAAAGGGGACGCTCATGTCGTATCGGATAATTTGTTGGCTTCTATTCGTTCGCGCATCGTTTATCCAATTGGGTTGAAATTTTGTACAGTTGTTGCTGTCAATATATACCATCAACATGGGCTAAATATTAAGCTGGCATAGGAGCCTACCAAACAACTAGCATCTAACTTGCATTAGCAGACTAAACCATGCGGAGAAAAGGGTGCAATCCCTTTAACCATTGAACAGATTGAGCTCCAATTTCAAGACTATCTTTGGTATTGTTTCTGTGAAGTTTGCCTTGCAGTTTTGTTTGTTACTTTAAGATGTATGTACATATTTCTTTTTATAAGGTGCAACAACGCGCACTTGATATCCGATAGGAGAACTAAAAATTTGTAACAATATTAATAAATTGGGTAACTACAAATTTAACTTAACAGTAGGGTTCGTAAAATATTGCTCGCGAACGATAAAATAAGCATCTTTATCGTTCTTTATCAATCTTCTCACGAACCATACAAAATAAAGTTCGCGAACGATAACATTTTCGATCTTCAAAAACGAATTGTATCCTTTTTTTTCTGTATCTCTCGTTCGTGAGAGATCGGAAAAAAGAAATTCAGGATTCAGAATATGGTTCGCTCGCGATAAGGATCCGTAATAGATCCATAAAACAAATCATTCTCGATTCGCGATTTATATTTTCTATATTTATTATTATGGTTTATGGTTGAAATGGGGAAAATAAAGACATTTGAGTTAAATTAATATTTTTCTTATAATGAAAAAGCTGACGAATAAACTTGCTTACTTTGTGAGAGATAATTGAGCATTGGAAAACATTGAGCAGCGAAGAGGTTCTTCTAGGAAAACTTGCACAAGTAGTGCTGGCAGTGCCATCAACTCAAGTCTCTGTTGAACGGGCTTTTAGCGCTCTACCAGTTTTGTTGACAAAAAGCAGAAACAAATTATCCAAAGAAACAATAAATATTGTTTTGTTAGTTAAACTGAATGCAAATTTATTCCAAAAATATGTAATAAAAATACTTTTCACTTATGTTCTTTTAATATTAAAATAAGCAATATAATTTTCATGTAAAATGACTTTTTTTTCTTATGAGAACCATTCGCGAACGGATCTCCAATTGTTCGCAGGTGATAAATTCGCGAACGAACTATATTTTACAGATCACAACAGATTTGATTCGATCGTGAAAACGAATTTTATTTTTAAACGAACCGAAAAATAAGGTTCGCGATCGAATCAGAAATCAAATTCCTTTGCGAACTTTTCATGAGAGAACGAATCATATTTTATCGTTCTGCGAACCTTGCTTAAAAGACAGAAGGATGTATATTCCTTTTTGTTTATGTTTTTTTTATAGAGTTACTTAAATTGTTTGTTAAAAAAATAAATTAACCATGAGCAATTCTTTGTTTTTTACTAGATACTATTTTTGTCTCAGATCGAGTTAATTTTATTTTTATAGTAGCGATAGTAACGATTTATCGAAAGTATAAAATGCAGATTTCGCGATATTTATCTGGCAACCTTGGCTCTCACTCAGTACACTCTCCAGTCACCACTCACCACCCCAAGTTGCCGGCAGTCTGTTGGTAATCTAATTTTTGTTCTTCGACGAGAAAATATTACTTTCCATTGAAATGTACTATATATAAAAATACACATAATAGATGTTTTTTTGTTACAAAACATTTGCACTGCTCGTGGTATCATCTTATTATCTATTAGCTAACATCTTCCTATAGTAAAAGGAACCCCTAAAATGCTATCCAAAAAATCCTATCCAACCATGATGACTGTACCTATATAAATACGGCGATAGTATGAGTGAGAGAGAATACAGAGGAAGAAATAACAACAAACGATTAGAATTAGAATGTCACCCAATACGTATAACTTGGCCCAGATTATTTTGAAGGTCGTCCATTATCGACGGTCGTTCACCTAGTTATTCTGGTTATCAGATGTTGCGCGTGCACTGAATACATATATATACCCAGCGATAAATACAGAAATACATAGCGCCGGCTATAAGAGAGAGAACCTACATTATGTATAAATACATCTTTCTAACTACGTTTTTGTTTTACGTATGCAATAGAACGAATATATACAAACTGCCTGTATTGATACCAAATGGGTAGATGTAGGGTAGTGTTGATTTATATATCTACAACACCTAATACAGAGAACCTAATAGTGTAGATGCTAAGATCTGAGAGCGATTGATAAGCAGACAACTAGTCGAGCTCAAACTCGAGAAAAGCCAAAGAGGAATAGAAAAGACTCAGACAAGAACAGCTATCAAAACGAAGAATCCACCCCGCGAAACCTAACATTAGTTCCGTGGGGTGGGGGATTTGAAATAGGGGATGTTAGGTTAAGTGCGAGTAAAAATATTTCACTACCGTATAACGTGGATATAGATGGTGGGCGATAGTGTGCGTGTGGGGTTAAGGCTATAATACAGCTACATGGTGATATGTGGAGAAACATTATGACACGTTAAGATAAAGTTCTTATGCGTAGATGGCCGCTGGTATTAGGTGATGAATTATAATCCATTTATATTGAGATGCGTTATTTATTGTATAGTTTAATGTGTCTTGCATTGCGATAAGTTAGATTTGAAGGCGTGAGTATTCTTGCAAGTTTAAGTTTACGACGAACGTGTCATGAACACCGCTAAAAATTGTTTTCGCAAATGTTAGTAAATCACTCAGCTGTTGGATACCCGCGTGTTACATAGGGTTCATTAATTCTGCCACAGCTTTGCAGATCGACTGCTGATTGGTTGATGTTGAATGGTTATTCGATCGTAGGATCTGTTTCCACGTTTGGGTTGTGGAGCTTAGGGAAGACTTCTGTATTAGAAGACCTCCGCTGGTAAGCCATCAGACTTGCGTCCTTATTGTTCTTTAGCTTTTGTACAGCTATGCGAACCTCTTCTTTTTTGTATTTTTTATTTATTATTTATTATTATTTTTTATATATTTAAGGAAATTTAAGGAAATTTTATATATTTAAGGAAATCCAAATCCTAAAGAACTCAGACTCGGTAATGGTCCATTATACTACAAGTACTTCTAGGCAGAAAACCTCTTTTTGGTGTAGAGGCTGGGGAAACAAGTTGTTATTCGTTGCTCTCCCTGGGTGGATTATGTTGCGGTTTCCCAAGGAGATATAACCTGAACCGCATGGGTCGCAAGCCAACACACTAACCTCTGCACCGTCGTCACCACTATACCGGGTGGTGGAACCCATTCCTCATTGACTGGACATGAGTTCTCTTACCAAAACTTTCTCCCTACATGATGCCCATTCAATAGCTGCTGCAAATGTTGCCTACGATAATTAATAGGGCGTTGAAATTATAATTAGACGTATTTTACCACAAGTCTCTTAACGCAAATTCGTACACCGATCTTACCTTTCGTCTGTATTCTGTATTCCAAATACCTGCTTTTAATCACTTATCATTTTTTTTGAGACATTTTCGAGCGGAGAAACGACATTATATCCTTCAGACCTTTTTCAAAATTCGTGAGCAAACTAACTTCTTATTTGAAAGTCGAACCATATGGCTGACCTCAATCAATTTGGTTCTGGTTGCAATACAAAAATTTCAAAGCACTCAACTGGATATCAGCATCGCATACATATTATGCTTAAGTATGGTGAAACAATTGAGTTGGAAACAAATCCAGAAGGGTATTCATGTACCTCTGCATTCTTTCCATTCGTTTCCATTCAGCTACTTTATATCTTTCGAAAATTATTTTCAATTTGACCTTCTAACTAAAGTGAAGCACTCCCACTAGGTCACCCTGTACCACACTCCTGCATCAATTTGCCTTTTCAAAGTAATCGAGGATTTTAGCTAGAGCTTCGTTTCTTCGTTTATTCTGCGAGTTCATTAAACGTCCTTGGGCTCGGTTTAATGAATGTACCCCCGCTCTATGGTGCATGATTTGTTAAAAGCTTTTCTGTTTTACAAGGTGTTGCTACTGCCAATGTTTTCAACCTACTTCATTTCATTTCGGTGATGGCCAGTTATGCTGTTTTGATTTTTTTTATATAAACTAATATATACATCAACCATTTTGACGTTTATCTGCACCTCTTAAGTGAACAAACGATTTCACAGACAAGTGGAACAGCAATCATTTTCCGATGAATCGACAGAAGTTGGTGAAATGTGCGAATGTTCAGACAAAAGTAATTATTTTAAATTTAAATAGATTTGAATCCGACACTTTTATTAATGTAAACCAGGGGCGGATCTGCCTGTTGGATGTAAATAAAGTTTTTTTATTGTTTTTTTTTTTTTTTATTCAACTGTTTATCTTTACAACTTTCGATTTGAAGCAATATACTATACAGATAAGCAAATTGCTTAAGAATAAGCAGGCATCATCCTGCAGTACTTCACTGGAGGTGCGCCAACTACAGAGGTATAAGTCTCCTTTACATTGCATACAAGATTTTATCTGCTGTTTCGTGTGAAATCCTGAAGCCGTTCGTCCACCATCGATCAAATATTCACACTTCGGCAGATCTTCAAATCGATTTTAACCCACCACCTATTCATCGTTTTTAAGGCCGCGTATAATAGCATTTATAGGGACGAGCTATACAGACCTATGTCTAGTTTTGGCATCCCTGCCAAATTCGTCCGTTTGTGCAGGATGGTGATGGAGAATGACTGTTGTTCAATCACGATCTGTAAAGACCTCACAGAGGCCTTGGCTCTCAAAAAAGGATTCAGACGAGGCGACGCACTGTCATGTGACTTCTTTAACATCATTCTCGAATAAATCGTGCAAACTCAAGCACCAACACCAGAGGCACAATCTTTCAAAAGTCCGTCCAACTACTCGCATACGGCGACGATATTGACATAATCGAAAGAATGCAGCGTGATGTCAATTGCGATGGCGTTAGTATTGCAACGGATAAGACACCCAACACCGACGTCTCGGACAGAACGTCACCATAGATACACGTAACTTCGAGGTAATTAAGGACTTTGTCTACCTAAGCACCGCTGTTAATTCAGGTCGTCACCAACGCTGAGATCAAAAGAGGACGTTCGCCAATCGCTGCTTCTTCAGACTAAGAAAGCAATTGAGTAGTAAAGCCTTCGCTCGATTAATAAAGTGTCCCTTTATAAGGTTTTAATCATGCGAGTCCTGCTCATTTTAGCAGAGGCATGGACTTCCTCAAAAGGCTGCTTTTATATGCTTTGAGGGGAAAATTCTTTGGGTGATTTTCGGTCCCGTCTGCATGGACTTCGAGTGGAGGACGAGATACAACGACTAACTGTAAGGGCTGTATAGCGGATTCGCCTTAGCCAGAAGAATGATGGTCCAACAACTGGATGGGTCATGTAGAGCGAATGGACCCCAATGCTCCAGCACGGAAGTTCTTCAAATCCACCCTCGAGTAGAGGAAGACCGCGACTCAGCTAGCGCACGCAACTAAACGTGAAAAACTGTAGGCAGCTAGCTAAAGGTCGAGCTGGTTGAATACGCTTGTTGGTTGAGACCCTTGTCCACCCCGGACTGTAGCGTCACCCGAAGAAAAGTAAAACCAAAACGTAATCAACGGCCCAATAAATGAATCACATATATATTTAATTATCCTAATCTTAAGTCTTTTCGGTCTTAATATGCCGCCCTAACTAAATAAAGAGTGAGTATCGTTTTGATGATTTAACATTAATCACGTATTGCGCCCCATTTTAACAGCGCCTACAATCACTCCATTTTTTTCAAGGTCATATGCGCCCCTGTTTATGAACGTAAATCACCTATCTACTCGCAAATTTAGACTACGAGTACAAATGCATTTTCTCAGAAAGAACACTTTAAATTAGTTTCAATTTCGATTTCAAGCTTCCCACTGTATCAATGTATGCTATTCTAATGAAGTCTAATAAAATTCAATGTTGCGCTATTGAAACTAGAAACTTAAGTTCAACAAATGCCACATGCAGCATACAGCGATAGCGTCAGTACTGCGCCTTCATGATTGAGAGAATGAAAAATTGTCGCAATTAAATTATCACACACAGTCGTATTTGGACTCGTACACCGCAGATGCTGACGGATGGGCGATAGTTCCATTACCCCTACACAAGCAGCGAATTGCAAGTGGATTTTATAAGAATAGTGCGCTGTACTCTGTACATCAATGTAAGTGCTGCTCGATGGGAGCAGCAAAAGTAGTCATTCTGATCATGACGTTCTATAACAAGTCAATAAACTGTTTTCAGGGCAATGACATGATTGCGACATGATTATTTTTGTTGCTTGGATGTTGCTACATTATCACGTGAGAGTAGTGTATATTATGTCGTTGCGGATCAGATGCATAACGTAAGGCTACGTATGACATGAGACTTTCGTATATTGTTAAATATTGATCGTTTATGATTATAGACAAATATTTCAAAGCTTAAATTTCATTTTAATGATTTCTAACGTTGCGCAGAAATAATAATTATGAGCGGACAGTTGACGCAATATAACAAACTCCATTAAGTATTTATAAATATGTACTATCGGAACCCGGCCAACGTTGTTTCGTTGTCTGTCAGCTTACTTTTTCGAATCAAACAATGTTTGGGTATGCGCTTCTCTGGTAAAAAGGATTTGACTCTTTTCTCCGCATGGTTTAATCCGATCACGCAACTTCGTTGCTCTACTAAGGGTGGACGCTAGTTGTCCGACAGGCGCATATGTCAGCTAACTTTTTTGAAACAAACGTTTTTGTGGAACGCTTCGCGGTGTTTTGATTCATTTCTTCGGTATCCAATCCTCACATGCGTCCATAACTCTTTGAACCTCCACCTAAATGTAACCAACGTTAAAAAAAAATCTTAACGAAGTAGAGAACTAAACCTCTGCTCGTACAATCTGTTCGCTGCATTTTTCTGCCTAAGCATTTGTATGAAGAGCTGCTGCCAGGGTTCGTTGACGCAATCACGACGTATATCTAAATCGCTTAATAATATATCTGCTTATCACAGCTGCGCGTTAGCTACCTAATTTGTTATCTAGCTAACGCCATAACTAAGTAACTAACGTACTTAAATTAGCTGCGCTAAAAATGCAATCGATTTGCTGGTTAGCTATCATAATGACAACTAATTTTAGCTATTAGCTATTAATTGCAGGTTGCCAAAGTTAGTTGCGGATGACAACTAAAAGTTGGTAAGTTTTTTAGCTGTAGCTTTTTAGCTTTTTTAATAACTAATAACTAAATCAAAATTTATTATTTTGCTATAATGGTGATAATTTATTGGGATTTATTATGCATATTGCGTTTAAAATAAAAATTGATTGAATGTCCCTTTTATTTTACATTAGGTTATTTTACAAAGAGGTCCTTGGAGCCACAATAAAGGTCCTTTAAACCCGAAAAAAGGATTATTTGTCTTTAGAAACGGCACGGTATATATGAGTTCAATGTTATTTGAATAAATGGTCCTAGGAACAAACACAACAAACATTTTGGAAAAATATCCTCTTTTCGACTTTTAAAGATCTTTTTGTTGTTCCAAAGACCTCTTAGTCAAATAACATTGAACGCAGATATACCGTGCGGATTCTAATGACATTTTGGAAAAATATTCGGGTTTTGACTATTAAAGACCTTTTTTGTTAGTAGGTACCTCTTAGTCAAATAACATTGAACAAAGATATCCTTTTTTCGACTTTTAAGGACCTTTTTTGTTTTTGCAAGGACTTCTTAGTCAAATAACATTGAACACAATATACTGCGCGGTTTCCTAGGAGTTTTTGGAAAAAATGTTTTTTTTCGGGCTTAATGACCTTATATGTGCTCCAAGGACCACTTGGTAAATAACCTTATGACAACTAAAAGTGACATTCTTAAATCGGCCATCGGTTACCGAAGTACAAATCGATATTTTTCCTGTTACCTTCAACTGATGTACAACAAACTTCAAGCTATACAACCGCAATTATTCAAAACAAATCTACTTCAACAATTTCCCGGTGTTTCGTAAGGACATAATAATCTCTAAATTTGAACATGATTAAAACTGGAAAATGTATAACGAAATAAAAGAATTGGTCCTGTGCCTTTTTGCGTTAAAATGTTGGAAAAAAACTATTAGTTGTGTTTGTTCGATAGCTAAAAAGCTTAAACTAAAGCTGTTGGGAGAAATTTAGAATTTTCCACAACGAAATTAGAACGCCAAAAAGTAGATGACTTCAATTTATTTCGTTAAAAAATTCCTGTAACAATAATAATTTATTATTTATAACACTTAATACAATATATTAATTCATTTTAGTATCCTCTTTTATTCCTAAGTCCACCAAAGATTTCCCACGAGCCACGAGTGTCTTTCATACAATTAAGTTAAAGCCGCATGTCATCGACTTTAGGACGCGTTCGAAGATTTTGCTTCCATCATTGCCAGATCTGTCGCAACAAAAGCTAATTATTTTTAGTTACACTCTGGCAACAAATTTTTCACTACTAAACACGCTTAGTTACACTTCGCAACTAATTACTAATTTAGTTCCAAAATTTGTGGCAACTACAACTAAAATTATGGTTTAGTTATGTACATTCAAAGAAACTACAGCTAATTTTGTTATAGCTTTTTAGTTATTAGTTAAACTAACTTTTGTGCAACTCTGTTGCTTAGTTACTGCATTCTTGCAAGTCGGACTCAAGTCATCTTAAGAATCCTGTAGGCAAAACACAGTTTCTGCTACACATCTTTGAGTTCAACATTCAGACGACCACAGTCTGGATGAAGAACCGATAACTGACATAACAAAAATACATCATGTATAATATATTTGCTTTTTTTCACAATTGTTGTTTATCATTGCTTACTGTTCTCTCTTTTATCACTTAAAATGTTCTTTCATTGAAGTTTTTACATTTTGTTAATTTCGGACATCGCTGTTTATCGTAAATAAACTAAACTTAACTTAAGATTAACCCAGATGGTGTCTTGAAAGAACACACATACAAAATTTCATCAAAACCCGTCGAGCGGTTCATGAGTCTATAAAAATACACACAAGAAACGTTTCATTTTTATAAGTATAAAAGATATAAAATTATTTATATAAGGAAAAAGATGTTTTTTTATTCGAATTTCTATATTTTGGTAATTTTTGACACCGCTGTTTAACGTAAATAAACAAAACTTAATCTAAGATTCATCCAGACACCGTAAAGAACACACATAAAAATTTTCATCAAAATCCGCTGAGCGGTTCATGAGTTTATAAAGGACATACAAACAACGTTTCATTTTTATACCCTACTAGCTGACCCGGCAAACGTTGTTTTGCCATATAAATTATTTCTAGTGAATATTTTCGTAGGGAAATGAAAAATAACTAACTTATTGTAAGTGTATTGGGATGTGGTCTATGACTTAAAGAGGAATTGAGCGCTGTGGACGTTTTGTCCCTTTCAGAACATTAGCGAATATTGGAGAACGGTGTGTATCAGCAATGAACTCAAGATTATTATTTCTTCTTCAAATCACGATTTGTCGCGTCGCTGTACGGTCGCCAACCATGATTCCAGCAAAGTCGTCATAAACAGGTGCATGAAATACACGCACGTGCTCTACAGCTGGTGTTTTATCAGGATTGATGACAATAGCGTGATTGCCAGTTTGTAATTTGTAAATATTTTTGTTTGGAAGCAAATAAGTTGAAAAGTTTTCTAAACAAACATATTAGATATCTAAATACAATTGAACAGCGTTTTTGGTCAACCTATCAACTGTTTTTATACCCTACTCTAAGGGTATATTAATTTTGACGCCAAGTTTGAACCATACCATAATATTGCCCGTAGACCCGTAAAAGTTACTACATATATTTATGATCAGCATCGATAGTAATGTCGATCATGTCCGTTCGTCTGTCGGCAAAAATTGGGCTCTTAACCATATATACTCTCCAGGTCCCTGAAATAATCAAGTTTAAGAATTTTTGAAATCCGCCCACAGACACGCCCACAAACTCAAAAAAAAAAAAAAAAAAAAAAAAAAACAAATTAATCGAAAAAATCGATTTTTTTTAGCTAGAAAGCTGAAATTTGTTATGATCTTTGAGTCATAAAACTGCTCGGGAGATAAAATTTCTAAAATCAGCCCACTGACACGCCCACAATTAAATAAAACAATTTTATTGGAAAGTCAAAGTTTGAGCTAGGAAACTGAAATTTATGATATAGACTCTCTATTGGTGTCAGCTGGGAATAAGAATAGGATATTCAAAAGTTCGCCAAGCGGACTGTAGCCCGTCCCTATGTTAATTGTTTGTTTTGCTTTAACATACTTTCTCACGTTTTTTCTCTATTATTTGTTACTTTT
Source organism: Portevinia maculata (assembly GCA_949715645.1). Taxonomy (NCBI): domain Eukaryota; kingdom Metazoa; phylum Arthropoda; class Insecta; order Diptera; family Syrphidae; genus Portevinia; species Portevinia maculata. The sequence continues at coordinate 190,722,335 of OX454527.1, read as the reverse complement.
TACCCTTTAATACTCGTAGCTTCTGTTTGCACTTTCATATTCAGTTCATTAATCCATACGATTTGTGCAAATTTCTACAATTTTATCATTCAATTTGTTTCTGTTGTTTAAGACAGGGATTCCGCACTTCAGAAAGAGATAGCTTGGTGAAAATGCCTATAGAGCATCCAGCTCGCCGACGATGCGTCTGGCATATGGTGAATTGAGGTAATTGTAGCCGCAACGTGCGCTTTCGGAGTCCCCACCGCCCAAAAAAGTAAATTTGTAAAAATGTATGTGGTTCATTCGGCATTGGCAGCAATGAGCCCACTTTGTGATAACCTTGACCTTTGATTTTGAATGTTGAATGGAATTGTTGACCATTTGCAGCACTATTTTTAACTATTTCTGTTGCTCCAAACGATGTCATTTGGAAACATAAATTAAATGTTCGAATTGACTTCAGGAACAGGTTAGAATCTGGATTCATACCGATAAGTAAGCCGTTCAATCCAATTGTCTTTGTTGATTTCGTTCAGCTCGTGCCTCTTGTGATTGTGTTTCACGAAATTGTGCCATGCTCATACGCACATCTGCATTATCTTGTTGGACTCGTTCGTCTGATCTTTGGGCTCTTCTATTTCGCATGTCTGTCGTTCTATTCGTTCGACGGACCAAATTGGTCCCTTTGCGTCTTGCTGGCATTGTTTACTACATACATAAAAAGATTAAATTGAAAAAGGAATGATGGAAAACAGTATACTGTTCTTTTTTTGGTTGTTGCCAAAATAAATAAATACAAAATGAAAAAAAAAAATTGAAAAAAATCGAAAAAAAACCTGTCGTAACACGCTGGGTGGTCAAAATAAGACATTTTGAAATTTTAATTTTTTTTCTTTTAAAACCCGTACTGAGAAAATACCTTTCCAACCAAGTATAAATCATCAAAATCGGTTTGGCCAATCTCGAGTTATGGGGTTACATCGCTTCGGACACTTTCTTTTATATATATAGATTCTAAGGGTATATTAATTTTCACTCATAGTTTGTAACATACCTTAATATTGCCCGTAGACCCCTAAAAGTTGCTACCTATATTTATGATCAGCATCAATAGTAGTGTCGATGTAGCCATGTCCGTCCGTCTGTCGGCAAAAAATAGGCTTTTAAACTGGACCTAGAAGCTGAAATTTTAATCATATATTCTCTAGGGTCCCGAAATAATCAAGTTTAAGAATTTTTGAAATCCGCCCACAGACACCACCACAAACTCAAAAAAACAAAGGGCTTTGCCTGAAATGTATGAGCAAATGATGCCTTTTTTTTATGGCACACTAACGCGATCTAGCAGGATGTGTAGAGTACTTCAATACAAACAATAGTTATTACGGCAGCTCAGCTCTAAAGTTCATCCGTCTCGAGTTATGCGCCCTAATCTATAACACGTATTTATGTAATTAGAAAAACTATGTATACGTCCTATTAGATTAGGGCGCATAACTCGATGCAGATGTACTCTATAGGGGGCCCTTTAAGCTCATGTGTAAATATTTTCAAAATCCGCCTACTGACACGCCCACAATTAAAAAAAACCTTTTATTGAAAATTCAAAGTTTGAGCTAGGGAGCGGAAATTTATAATATATACTCTATAGGGGCCCTTTATGCTCATGTGTTAATTTTTTTAAATCTGCCTACTGACACGCCCACAATTAAAGAAAACAATTTTATTGAAACACGCAAGTTTGAGCTACGGAGCGTTTTTTTCGATAAAATCCTTAAAATGTTATATAACAAAATATGTAGAGCGTTCTTAACAATTCAACCATACTAAGACTTTTGTCACGCCCACTTATGAGGGATAGGAATAAGAATAGGGTATCCAACAGTTCGTCCAAGCGGACTGTAGCCCGTCGCTATGTTTAGAAATGGAAAAAGGGCCTGCAAATATAATTTGGAAAAATTTCCGGAATTCCTGTGAATGAAGTTAGATGCAAATAATGTTTTTGGTTGAATTTCACTTATTGCATTAACTTACAAAGAGATTCTTTGCAAACGTAAAGTATTTTAGTAGTTAATATATCCAACACCTAACCCAACTTCGGACCTACCCCAATCTCGCACTTACCCCAACATCGCACCTACCCAACCTCACACCTTCCCCAACTTCGCACCTTCTCCAAATCTAACAGTGACCACAAGCAGGGGGTTGTAGGAAGGCAACTGATCATAACCTCGCCGTGAAGGTAGAATAAGATATAACTGGCGTTCCCATTCGATATGGAAACGTATTCCAATATTGCATTAATTTTAAGGCAGGTCGCACTGTCCTGTTGAAATCATATGTCCAAGTTCACAACCTTTCAATATGGTTCACAAAAACTCATCTATCGTCTCCCGGCAGCGGCCTTGCTAATTTTCAAGAAAGTACGTTTCAGTCACCCCGCCCTCCCAAAATCCGCAACGCGAGCAAGATGTGTGCGGCAGATAAGTTGATTTACTTTCTCAATGGAAGCAATCGTCACAAGTTAACGAACTAAAATTTCAACTGCGAGCCGATTTAAATACTGTATCACCGAAATTGTCACAAATAAGATCATATTAAACATGCATACTCGTACTTTGTGAACGTCTCAAGCCATTCTGTAATACACTAATCGGCCTGTAGCATCGACAGGAGCTCTTCATAGCAACGACCGAATTGTGGATTCTGGCTAAACTGATCCAACTGTGTCGCTTGAAGATAGAAAAACACAATCTCCAATGTGCATGTGTCAATACGGAAAGTACTAAATATCTTCAACACATCCATTCAGCTTGTAGAGTACGTGAACGATATAGATATCATCGGCGGTTTCCAGCGTACGATTGTAGAGCCAATTGAAGAAAAAGTAAAATTGGCTGGTTTCCAGCTTCTTTTGAAGATGACAAACATTTGTATGGGAAGATAGGATGTTTGTCTCTCAGTCTGGTTGCAATGACTTACATTATCGGTCCCTCTTTAAAGCTCTCAAAGGGTTGCCGTAGTGTGTATGATAATTCGCCATAACTCAGAGAGCAATTCTATCTTCCAATTTAAAATAAAAATATTGCGGAACGAAATAAATTCCGTTTATCTTTTTCCTTTTCTGGTAAGATAATAATAGGCGCGTTTTTTTAAGGGTATCTCCAGTAGATCAACAAAATATATAAATTTCGTAACACAAACAAAAAAACAAAACGAAAAATATATCACTGTAATCCAATTTATTCATTATAAATATTGCAAAACATAAAATACTAATTTCTAATATCACTACTCAACTAATCCGATGAGTAATTACTGCTACTGCTCTCGTTATTTAGGTCTATTATTAACCTTTCAACTGCTTCGTCGGCAAAAACGTCCATTTCCCACATATTTCGCTCGGCAGCCTGTTCAACGTGTTGGACACATCGAGGCCATTTTCTCTTGTCAACCCATGTAAGTGCTGCCGTTAGTAAGTCTCTTATTTCAGCCATTTTAAATGACTTGTTTTGGCTTGCTACAAACCCTTTCACTTGAGCCCAAACCAATTCTTTTGGATTAAGGTCACAGTGATAAGGCGGCAAGCGAAGCACTTTACGAGTATGTCCCGCATTTTGATCCATTTCATCCCCGACGTATGTTTCATACTTGGCTTTGTAAAGTTTAACGATTTCAAGCAACCCATTGTATGATTGCATCCCTACCTAACTTGAGATCTTCCTTTTGGGAATTCCCGTATTCATCGGAAAAACAAAGACATCATACAATCAGGTACATAATGAGATGAAAGGATGTATTTATGTTTTTTTTTTTTATTTAAACAGTTTGCGACATAAACTCAATCAGCAAGATTTTCTAAAAAAACATTTCCCAGTCCTTTCCGCTATATGTAATGTGTGAAAGGTAGACGCAATCAGGCAATTAGAATACAAATTTATATAACCACGACGCAATGTCATATACCTAAACAGATGGTAAAAAAAACTGCACTTGTGCAGCTGTACAATACAAATACAATCAAATTAAAACCGAATGGCAACACCCTACGTAATAATTCGTTCTCAAAAGCACCAAAACCGAAAGTTCTTTGACACAATCCATAAAAAAACCCTTAATGATATGCTTCATTGTAGAGATGGTAATACTCTTCTGATGTGCCTCAGTCACATACACTGCTTATTTTGGTGGATGATAATAGCAAGCGAACACAAGACGATCTTGCTCATTCCCATTCGGCTGTGTGCGAGACTGGTTGTGGTGGGTTGTATGCGAATTTTAGGAAAATTACAACAACAATTCCTTGGTAGACAGTGGTTTGGTTTTTAATTCAGTGGCAATTCTTGCGTTTGAGTGCCGTGAGAGTATCTACAGGCACCACTGGTAGAAAAAAAAGCACCTCCATAAGGCCTGTACTGACAATTTTTGTTGGATAAAGTATAATATTTATATGATGTTATTATTAAGCAGGTATAAACGCAACATGGTTACCCCAAATGCGAAAGGACGCATTCATTATATCCTTGCCCAATTGTGTGTTTCGTCTGTTCTTTTTCTATAGATTTTCCACGTAAAAACAATCTCATCATATCTGTCGAACGTGCGATTATTTTTATAAGCGTTCCATTCCATATATACGCTCCCTACCTAGTGGCCCAAAAAGAAATACCCATTCACCTTCCCCGACTCATTTTTTGCCCATTTTTTTTTGATACTTGCATCCTCATTAGAAAGAATTGAAACCCACTTAGCCTCTTTCGTATATGTACGAGTATAAGAGAAAGACGTGCGAAGAGTTTTTTGTTTTGTTTTTGTTGCTTGGATTCTGCGAAACAACCTTATTTACCGAGAACTCTGTGTCGATGTACTAATTCAGGGACGTTCTTTAAGGCTGTTGGTTTGAGCTGTGTTGCGTGTAGTATATACATCAAGTGGGGCTAAACAACCCAGACTATGACAATGATGGCGACGACGACGATGTCGCCCATGGATGGTTCACTAGGAATGAATGCATGTTTTGTTTTTAGCTGTGATACGATACTGTTCACATACATCAGCCTTCTCGGCATATTTCTCAGTCGTTTTTTTTTCCCCCACGGGTTTTGATGTTGGTCCAACTATTTTAATTTAAATTAGAAACTAGTAACCACCAAGATATATTCCTGAATTTTTTTTTACTGAAATTGTTCTCTTTTATTTTTCAGGTAAGTGTAATGGTCGTACTTTTAAAACTTCAAACGCAATTGGTAAGATTTGTTAATAAAAGCATTACATTTTGTTTAAGGAAAGAATTAAAAGATCACAATAGGTGTAAGCTAACTTATTTTTACCCACATAACGGAATAACGGAGTTTGCCCCGTGCAGCGACGGGCTAAGAATATCACTGCACCGCTCCAAAAAAAAGCGCTTATCGTAAAATGCGACTAAGAGGAGAACTACATGAGTCTAGCGACATATTAAGTACCTTGAAATATTTGGTTTGACACGACGAGATCACCGGTGTCCCAAAAGCATGATCAAACAATCATCAATGACATTTGCATGCACGTGTCAAAATCGTTCAAAGAGGCAGGCCTAACAACTCCTGGAACACAAAAATGCAAAAACCAGCCTCAGTGAAATCTGGGGGATCGAATCGGGTAGTGAGAGTGTTGGGATCTCTTTAATCCTGATCATAGAGTTAGGTTATTTCTCCAAAAGTTCTTTGCCACCCCAAAAATGTCATTAAAAACCGAAAAAAAATTATATTTTTCCAACGATATTTTTTTAAGAAAAAGAAGAAGACAGAAATTATGCGTAGTTGGTAAGGTATATCGGAAAAATTTGATTTTTCGGGATTAAATGGCATTTTTGGAGGTTTTAAAGACCTCTTTGTTAAACAACACTGAGCACAGAACTACTCCGTGGTTTCTGGGACGTTTTGGATAAAAAAGCTTTTTCGCTTTCGTTTTTAAGGACCTTTTTTTTGGGGTGCCAAGGAATAAACTAGGAGTAATTTGTATATTCAAGGTTATTCAACCATAAGGTCCTTGAAATCCCAAAGAAGTGCATCCTACCAATATGTCCTGTGCAACTCGAAAATTGCCACGTTAGCCATCCCTCAGTTACTTACTGACTTAGGTTAGGTAAATGGATGCCCTTGTGACTGATGTCACGGCTCACTTAGACTATCAGTTTGGGTCCATTGTTGGCAGTCCAGCCCACTGCGCAGTGTTCTGTGAGGACCCTCGTCAGTGTGCGTATGTCTTTGCGGTTCAGTCCGATTATGACCTTAGATTTCCTTTTGTTTACCGCTGGCTAAAGCTCCCACGAATGTCTGCATGTTTAGGGGCTGGTCCAACGTAGGTTTGTTCTACTCATGGATTCAAGGTCCATTTTCCGTGTCAGCGCACCGAGCGAAGTCTGTAAAGATTTCAGAGCCAGAAATGCATCCATCTCCGATCCGCATCTTGCCAGCTTGTCTGCTTCTTTGTTGCCCTAGATGTCCTTGTGCCCTTTTACCCAGCATAGGGTCACTGAATTTGCGATTAATATCTCGTCTAGGTATTTTCTGCACTGTAACACCGCCCTTGATTTGACAACTACTGACTCCATGGCCATTATGGCCGCTTGGCTGTCAGAGTATATGGTAATCTGCTTGTCGGCCATGTTGCGTTTCTTCACCACCTGCCTCTGCCTGAAAGACGCTGCATTCATCGCTGATTCTGAAGGACACGCCCAGGTCCAGAGTCTCACAGAAGATGCCTGCACCTGTACCCGCATCCATTTTAGACCGTCGGTATAGATAGTATTTCGCCGTCTTCCGTGACTGTTTTATAATCGCTTCTTTCTGGGATTCTGGTAGCGAATCTCCTTTTGAAGGCGAAGGTGTGTGGTGGATATGGATTTTGTTCCTTTCGAAGCCCTCCATCTTGCCTCGACGGATGCGTGTCCGTAGGGCCTGAAAGAGCACGGTCCCGACTCCCTCAGTCTAAAGGCCGTTTTAACCGCTATGCTACTGCAGTATATGCCCAGGGGTGTGAGGTAAAGTATTACCTCCATACTTACTGACTTACTTAACAGGCTCCCGACGCGTGGAGAGTCTCTCCCTGAGACACAGCAGCCTTCCAGCCTCCGCGATATACGCGGCACGCTGCTTTCAGTTTTCCAGGCCAAGCGCACTGGCATCCGTGATGGCTTGGTCTTTAAAAAGGAGGTTCGGTAGTCCTTGTCGTCTCCAACCTGGGGCTGGGAGTGGAAGGTTCTTTTCGATGCAGCATTACTGTCCATTTGCTCTACGTGGTCGACATCCACATCTTGGTACAGCTTATAGAGCTCGCGGTTATATCTTCTCCTCCATTCGCCCTCCTCGCACACGGGACCAAATATCCGACGGAGTATTTTACTTTCGAAAGAATCCAAAATTATCTCTGCACCGCGTGTTTCACGCGTTACAATTAGATAAGTCTTGCCGCGATCCCGAATTCGGTCATCGCCACATAGAGCTCCTGGCGATGAATGCTATCATATGCGGGTTTTAAGTCGATGAAAAGATGGTGGATCCTGACTTGAAATTAATTGGTGTTTTCCAGGATTTGCCTTTGTGTACCCTTAGTTACGATGTGAACAAAAACCGGAAAGCTTGCTGATACTTTATCTTTAAGAAGTAGAAGAAGATAATTGTATACTACTTTCCAAGCCCTCTAAATTGATACCAATCTAAGGGTATTGGCCAATGGACGGTTATCCTCCATTCCGAGGCGTCCGCATGTTGGTTTTGTTTTCGGGCTTTGAGATTTAAACTGAAGCAGTCAGACTCAAACCAAGATTATGAAACACCCTGCGAAGCAATTTTTATTTGTAGCGATATCTTTATTCGTTCAAAAGTTGTGATTTTTGCAAGTCATTTGGTTCCACTTTGCGTCGGTTCAGGTCCGGAGAATTCTTCCTCCGGGCCCTGCAGAGATCTCATTTCGCGTAATCCCGTTATTATCTAGGACCTAGGCAAGACTAGTTGAGCATTCCTAGCAAACTCAGAGAGATCTTGCATTGGCGAACTATTTTGGAGCGGTTAAACGGTTGGGCAAGGTCTTAAGCGTAGCTTAACTGTCGTAAGAGACGCAAATACTCCGCCCCCTCCACCTGTTCCCCACAATATAGTTCATAACCATTAGGATTGCTTATGTCTCCGTTTAGAAGACTAAAGCATGTTTGCCAAATGAGAAGTAAAGTCTATTGTTGTCGCTCTCCGCGAAAACACCAGCACTAGATTCTTGATTTGATTTGGAGCTATCCGTGAACTTTCGAATGCATTCCTTTCCATTTTCAAAATCAGGCCCGAGCCAGTCGTGAACACGACTTCGTAATTGCGTATTAGCCGAAGATTCATAAAGCAGGAGTTGAAGCACAACTGTCGTTGGGTTTACAATGACGTCACATATCCTATCGTATTCTATCCTTTCATTTGATACCCATATTAAGGGGGATGCGAAGAAAGTGATTATCCGTCATCTTGTAGCGTCCGCCTGTTTATGTGCCTAGTTACGCCGTATTTACTGATATTCAATAACATTCTCAATTACACGTAATTACAGGAATTTAAAAACATTTCCAAATACAAACAATGTGTAATTGCAATTACATTACCAATAATATGTAAGGGTAATTGGAATTTCTAATTACATTTATCCTGCAATTACTGGGTAATTGAACTGTAATGTAATAAGATTTTCAATTAATCAACTCTGTTTGCGCAGGAAAGTCCTTAAACTACATAATATTTGCCATTGAATTTTCGTCCTTTGTACTGGCTGCCAATTTTATTTATTACACAATGTTCTCCTGCACAATAATTCCTACGATTTATTTAAATAATATTGAAAGAAGACACATAGAGGCAAAACAGAGTGATATTTCCTCATGACGACAGGCAACACTTATTTGTAATATTTTCTTTTTATAATTATACTTCACGATCTCTTGTTAAGGAAAGGATACCACAGAATGTGCCTAGCGACATGCAAAAACAGTAATCGCAAAGCACCATCGTTTTACTCTTCATTGTAGACTTTTCAGACATCCTTAGATCATTGCTTACCCTAACTGCCTACTTTGGGATTGCAACATTAAATTTTTCTTTTCGTTTAAAATAACTTTAAACTTAAAAACTTTAGCCTAACTTTTAACCTCATTCAAAACATCGAAAAAGCTTCAACCACCAAGCTCACCAAACATTGCAAACTTTGTTAGTTTTATAACAGTTTTCCACGACAAGCTTCCACTTACCCAGAAACTGTTCTATCACAAAACAACAAGAAAAGCTACAAAGCTTATACTCGTATTATTACTGTAATCGACGTTTTGCAAAGAATTATCAAAGCAACGTGAAATGGTTTGTATTGTTTAAGTTTGTGTATTTTTCGACATTTCTCCGTTGGTTTACTGTTCTCCTCATTTGAATATCGCACATAAAGCGCGCACTGTAATGATACTTCTCAGCTGTTCTGACTTCTGGATGTGTTTATGCTCTTGCAAATAAAAGCTTTTCCTCTTCGTTAGGCAACTCGGCGCGATGTGCCACTAAACATCAATATCACTTCATTATACGTGAACGTTACAAGTAAGCCACCACACTGTAGCGCACCGCTGGCAAAACGGCAAGTTACGTGCTCGCACCAGAAGGCAAGTGCTTTGTTTGTTCCAAATACGTCCACTTAATCCTCTTCCGTTGAACATCATTTGATATATTTGCAAACAACGACGACATTGTCAACCACCAAGTGTGGCGCATTTGAGAAGCTACAGATGATTATCAGACTAGAATCGTGAAAATGAACAAGAACCTTTTCAAAAACACAAAACGAAAACAGTCAAATGGAGCAATTTTGTGATAATAGTTTAATCAAATAAAATTTATGAAAAATTCTATAGTTCAAATATTTAAGTGAAAGTTAGTTCAATTTTATTAAAAATAAAAAATTCTGTGGGTGCCATCATTAAAATAATAATCAAAACAATAACTGTGCCGTAAAAATTATCAAAAAAAAATTGCTTTTCCCTGTCTTGGACTCGACCAAAGTGTTTTTGAAAAATGACAGTTGGTAGCCGTGAGGATCTATTTGCCAGTGCAAGACATATTGATGATACTGAACGTCTAATTGGACGTGTACTAGCTGGTAAGTGTACCATCCTCCAAGTTAGCGCCGACAAGTGAACAATTTTCTGAAATTAAGCCATTAGCGGTCACTGACCGTATTAACCCAATTGTTTCTTCTATTGTATTGTTTTCAATACTCACGCCTAATGCGTGCGTGTAAGTGAGAAGAAAAGCTTTCGTTTTCATGAAACTGAATAAATATAGAAAAGGAAAAGATGAAAGGTGGAGTCGATGTGAGTGTTTCCCTTTCGTTGAACGAGTGTGGGGCGAGTCGTTTGCTCTGCAAATGTCAGTGAATAAGTTTTGCACTTAACAATTTGAATGATGCGAGTATAGCTGGGTCAAGAACAAAGGGTGGGCGAATGATTTCCAAGTTGTACTAAAGTTTTAAATATACATACATATTATTTTTAAAATGTCAGCCGACATTTAGAATTGAAAAGTATAAATTCGATTTGGGGGGTCAGTTAGCATTTTTGACGCGAAATTGGTGAACGCCATTTTGACTTGTTAGACCTAAACAGAACCTACAAGAAACACTTCTTTCAGAATGATTTATGAAAAATAAAAATAAATAAATACCCATACAGATCCTAACACATAGCTTCTTCAACCTTTTGCTTGTGCGAAGAAAGACGAAGGGACCTACAATTTCAAGCCGAATTCGAACGCCAAATTTGAGAAGCTTTTCACGATAATTTCTTCTCTTGGATGGTTGTGAGACGTTTGCAAGAAGTTGTTACGGTCACCTGTAAAGGAAACCTAAACAAAGTGATTGCCACTGAAGTCAGCAAGATCGAGATATCCCAACAGTTCCAAACGTTGAGAGAGGTCACCTTAGCCACAAAACCTCTTAGTTTAACCGAAAGAGTATCCTCCAGATGCGGTGCGCTTCGTGGTTCGTCCTCACACACCGCCACACCACATCCATCGGTAGATTAAAGAGCCCCAACGAGGAAAATAAACAATACTTACCCCCAATCCATAGGGATATGAGTCCTGTTGGTATGTCTCATATATGGTCCCAGCTGGATCAGCCGTCTCTGGAATTCTGGAAACGATAAAACAGATAAATTAAGTGGTAATCGCCTGTCCGCTGTCAAAGGGAACCACCTTTTTATTTCGGCACGATACATGTTTTGTCAATCGGCGCTGTTGATTTGCTGGAACAAGAATACCCGCTTTCTGATTGCGTATGGCGCGTGAAACAAATGTAATGTCCTTTTAACTGTAAACCGCATTGGGTTGGTTGCTTAAATTAACGGTGGTCGGAGCTTGCCCGTGGCGGTCGTGGCGTGACATTTAATTTTTTCGTATGCAATTTAAAATTACTTTGACTTATTACCTAGTAGACTTATTTTAAACCAAAAAATTAAAATTTGGTAACTATTAAGACTTAATGTCAATTTTAAGGTTCCTTTAAAATATAAGTGTTTTTTTGTATTTATTGTTTAAATTAATATTTATTTATACTACATCATGGATTTATTTCTCTTAATATGGACAACATAAATAAATAAAACGTTAATATTTTTTTAAAAAGTTCATGGGTTTCATTAAATACACTACCAAAGTACCATAAAAAATATGATTATCTTTCCGGCGCAGGGACACAAGTCCCCGGGACAAAAGCCCCACATTTTTTTTGGGACGTAAGTCCCACTTAAGTGGTCCCACACCATCGGGACATAAGTTCCAAAATATTTTGTCGAAGATGGGACATAAGTCCCAAATTTTCGGAGAGATCTCTAATCTCAGCAGCAGGATAGGTATATTGAATTCCATTTCGAAGGCTCTGTTCGAAATCGGTTGTAAAGGAAGCGGGACGCAAATGGAACATGTTAGCTTCAATAAATTGAAACATGTGTACATATATTTCTTCCGACTTACTGCTCATTAGCGGTGCCGTGAAATTCATTTACCCAAAGTTCAATAAGGCCAACCGCTAAAATAAAACCTCGCACGTACTCCAAATCAAACAGTGACCCCAAGTAGGTGGGTTGCAGGGCGGCAGAATGCCCCCCTCATAAGCATTGCACTGTTTATGGAATCTAATTGCGATTTCGCAACAAAACCCATAAACAGTGCAATGCCCCCTGCGTGGGGTCACTGTTTGATTTGGAGTAGGTGCAAGGGCAAATTGTTGAAAGCACCAAATTGGCCTTATTTACTTTCACATCATTTGGTGAGACATAAGTCCCAGCTTTTACTTCTGGATTTATGTCCCACTTGAGTGAGACATAAGTCCGAAATCAATTTTGGGGGTTATGTCCCACTTAAGTGAGACATAAACCCCAAAAGTAAAAGTTGGGACTTATGTTCCTGCGCCTATCTTACCAGGGTTAATATACGACTACTAAGAGTGATTCAAAAAATGTAGAAAGATACCACAACAGCGGTCTTGGAGGGAAACATGTTGTCCAACTGGTTTCAAAGCGAAATCTGGAGTAAAGCAAGGAAGTCTGTTGACCCCCCTCCTATTTTCAATCTATTTGGGCGAACTTGTTGCTTTTCTACCGGGCGGAATATCCTTTCAGATCGTACTCTACGCCGACGACATTTGCATTCTAACGCAAACTCTAAACATGCTGCAAATGGTGATCAATAAGCTGCAACAATACTGCGACATATGGAATTTGCCACTTACCGCAAGCAAATCTAAGATCATGATTTTTCAAACGGAGGGAGAAGACAAGCTAGGGATGAAAAATTGAGGTATCAGTAGAAAGTTGAAAAAATTTGAAGCAGTCATGAGATCAATCATGGATTACGAGAAGCAAGTAGGGGGGATTTGGCAGTTCAAGGAGATCAAACAACTTTTTTTCTTTTTCTTTTTATTAAAAAGTAAATACAAATCCCATGTTGTTGTTCTCTTATGGGGATTGAATCTGCACGGCACAGGTCACAAGCCAACACACTAACCTCTAAACCGTCGCTACCTAACTTTTAAGATACTTCCTTAAGGAAATACCAGAAAATACACCAAACTACATGCTGCACTTGAAGACTATACTTCACATACACTGGCGATCACAAGGATGAGGCCATACCTTTTGCAATGGATTTTCAGTCTTTATACCTGTTGGAAATTGTATACCCGGAAACATTTACTACCTGGGAACAGGTCCATATTTTCCCAACAGTAGATCATAAAATTAAGGGGTAAATAAGAAACCTGTTTTGAGGCAAGTACACATGGAGCATCGAATGAATTTTGCAAGAGAACATGTTGCTTGGAGCAATGAATGGAAACGCATTGTATTTTCGGATGACAAAAAGTTTAACCTTGACGGCCCCGATGGTTACAACTTTTATTTCCATGATCTAAGAAAGGAGGAGCTTTTTTTTGGCAAGACATCACAGCCGTACATCAGTTTTAATGGTGTGGGGAGCTATTACCCACTATGGCACAATCGAGTTGGAGTTTTCATCCACCACAATGAATGGAAACAACTTCAAATGTTTGCTGGAAGCGTCATTTCCAAAAGTGAAAAACATTTGCGGACCCCTGTCTTCGATATTCCAACAAGACACTTCCACGGTTGTTAGAAGTTGGATTCATTCAGAAGATGTAGAACTTTTGCCATGGCCGCCCGGACTTCAACATAATCGAAAATGTTTGGGCATGGTTATCTCGTAAAGTGTATGAAGGCGTTAGACATTTTGAAGACAAGGACACTTTAATCGAAGCTATTCGTGAGTCCTGGGCCAAAATTTCTCTTAATTATTAAAAAAAACTGTATGATTCTATTCCAAACCGTCTTAAAGAGGTCATTTCGAAAAATGGCGGGCATAATCATTATTAAGTTAGAAAAACACAATAAATAAATGTTTTAAAATCATAAAATTTAAACATTTTATTCATTTTTTTCCTTTCTTTCGAAGATTTTGCATGTGGCCTCATTCTAGTGGCGCATCTTTTTATACGCTTTTCAAGTAGTTCATTGTTTGATCTTGGCAAATTCCAGCGGTCGTTTCTTATTTACCCTTTAATTTCATGACTTACTGTTGGGAAAATATATGTACCTGGTCATAGGTAGTAAAAGTTTCCGGGTATAAAATTTCGAACAGGTATAAACAATGAATATCGATTGCAAAATGTATGGCGTCATCCTTGTGATCGCCAGTATTTATATACAAAGATCTAAGTCGATTATTTGATTTGTTGTTGTTTTTGCATGATTTTTAGAGTAAGGTCGAAATGGCGTTATTAAAATCGTTCTTTTTGTAAGAGGTCAAGTGAATCAGGCAAAGAAATGGCTTCCGAAGAAAATCAAAACAAATTGTTCAAAGGAACTCGATGATTTACTCAAACAACTTCCACTCCTCGCTTTACCAAGTGATGATAGCATCAGGCAATTTAACTTTGAGAAAAATGTCCAGATAAAGCTCAGCAATTAGGAAGACTGGAGCGATGAATCCACAACTTATAGACTGAGAAACCACACAGCAAAGCTATTCACAGATGTCACAGTGACCATCTGCTGGGTACCTGGCCATGTTGGCATTGTATGTAGCGAGGCAGCGGATTTTCTTTCAAGCAAATGGCAACGGAACCCTTTATAGGACCTGATCCGGAGAACATACTCTAAGCGAAGAGTTTAGGAAACTGGAGAAAGAAGCAAGGACCAGAACCTTTCTCAACCTCCAAGGTCTGAAACAAGCATGGAAACTCCAAAAAAACAACAACCCAAACAGATTCAACGGTTGCATCAACCTAAACAAAAACAACCTATGAATTTGAACAGGCCTCCTTACGAGGTTCAACAGACTCGTGGAACACTTGAGGAAAATAGGTATATCAGAGGACGGAATCTGCAGATTCTGCAGTGAGACCGCTGAAGCTTCAGACCACATACTGCAATCATGTAGGCATTGGCCCACAAGAGAATAAGATATTTGGGCAGGCATTTAATAACAGACAAGGATATAGAAACCACGGATCCACAGCTCATTCTCAGATTCGTCATTTAAATTGGACTGGACGCAGGACGCTCTAATGAGTGTGGCCTGCAAAGGCTAAATCAGAACAAGACCCAAATACAATTCATAAAAGACGTGTATTAAGGGGAGGCTCTGAAAGAGGGTACTTACCTTTCCAAGGTATAAGCAGGAGACACAATACATCAAAAGATCGCAGTGTACTAACACTATTATTATTATTTTGTGTAAAAACCAGTCGAACCAAAATAATCAGTGTTACTAATAAAACTCTTACAATTGTAGAAGTTCCCTGTTAATAAAAGACCGAGAGAATCCTTCAAAATGAATAAAAAATCGTTGTCCTCTCTCACAGGTGTTATCACCGGACACAATATGCTGGGCAAAGAAATTGAAACTCAGCACAGATGACCTATGTCGAGGATGCGGGGACGATGAGCTGAAAGAGGATACCCCTCATATCCTCTGTCACTGCCATGCACTCTACCGTATTAGAAACAACGTCCTCGGTAGATATTTCTTCCAGGATTTAGAAGAAGTCTCTGGCAAGTCTGTAAACGACTCGCACAAGTTCATAAATGCATCGGGATGGATTGTAAGCCCGCAAGGTTTTTCATAGGTTTTTCATTGGTTCCTAAGTAAGGGAATCATAACCCCCCAGTGTATCACAAAGGGTCTACATTGACCTAAGTGTGCAGGGCGCAGGATTCTCTTGCCCCAGTGACCTGACCTAACTTAACCTAATAATACTGTGATATGCAAAAACATTCAAATCCAGTCGAACGTTCGATTTGATACTCATAATGTGGACTTAAATAATGACTGGTCGAAAGCTGCATGGTTTAAGGTGGATATAATGCGGTTAAAGTGGCCAAGGAAAGGATTGTTGCACTCTGCGACACGTATTCTGTCCTTCACAAAAAAAAAACAACAATTTTAAGGCTTCAGCCACACCGGTTAAACATTTTATATTTGCGTTTAGCTTTAGGTACCATGAACGCGAATAATGCATTATTTTATAAAAATCGAACTCTATCAATTGTCGTGGAAAGCTTCTTAAATTTGCCTTCGGATTCGGCTCAAAATCGTAGATCTTTTCCACTTGCACAAGCAAATTGTTGGAGAAGCTGGGTTTTAGGCCCTCTATTGGTTGGTCGATAATCAGTCTTTTTTTAATTTTTAGTTATTTACTACGCGAAGTTAATGGTGAAGTAAATGTAGTTTAGGTAACTCGGCAATCCTGTTTGAGACCCTTTTGAGTTTGGCTCTTCTGACGGTTGGTCAGTCATTTGACGTTTATTCAATGGGACAAGTTTGCACAATACGAATCATTTTTTTATTAAAGTAAATATTTGATGGTTTGGTTATGTCGATCTAAAAAGTAAATTGTGTTTCTTATGCGCCAATTGACTTTAAACATAAACGACATTGATTAATTACGCAACAAGAGTTGAGACAAGTCTCTCAAGGTTCAGACGTATTCATCTTTCTAATTTCTAACATAAACTCTTACACAACTCATTTAAAGTTTCCCTAGTGCATATTTTCAGAACATTCTACAACTTATACAAACGTTAAGTAGCTATCGCGCTGATACACTTCATTCAGGTCTCGCTTATTACTTCATCGTTCACACTGGCACTGGTGCTACATCTCATTGAATTCATTGTGTAGAACCATTGTTGCTTGTAGTTCATGTTGCTTAGTTGATTTGAGGGGGAGCTTTTTGTGTGTCGTGTACGTACAAATAGAATGCATAAGTAGGTCGTAAGTGACATGAGGTCAATGCACGATTCTGAATGAAACGAGAAACGAAGGCCATCACTCCGCACTATTGTTTGAAAAAGAAAACAAATTTAGTTGTTTGCCATACCTAACATCTCAAAAGTTGTGTGCTCGCTAACGCACCCTCCTGCGATACGTACTCGTCGTAAATGCCTTATTGCAGAAAAGGGGACTTATTTTTTTAAATCTAGAACATGCAGTGAATTTATTATTTAATGTACTCGTTTGTTTGCGTTTTTAAAATAAAACTGTTTTGTTGAATTTATATTTAGAATTTATTTTGAAATTTAAATAAAAATAACACGTATGCTACACTTTTATAGAAATGAATTTTTACTAAATATGTATAAGCGTTCGTTACCCTTATAGAGCATACGAAGAGGAAGTGTGCAAATCATTAAATTTGCATATGTATGTACATTTTTTCGTACTATAAAATGTGTCAAACTGGCTTTCAGGTGAATTGGAAACATTTTATAATTTGTTTGCACGAAAAAGCGATAAAGGGCAAGAATCAATCCGTTGATCCGTTGCTGTGTCGTTTTCAACGGATAGGTAGATACAATACCAGTTAAGGTGGCCCATAACCCACGGATATATGAGCGTCGACGGATAAACTATGTTTACTTTGTGTTGAAGTCTTCACACATTCACACATTAAAGTTCACACATTCTCGCATTAAATATGAGATAAAACTGTCATTACCGATTGAAAAACAGTTCATTATGCCACAGCCTAGCTGCAGCTCGATCGCCGCCTGGTTAAAATGGCTAATATTGTAGTGGTGTTTTTGACATTTCGGCTAGGTAGTTATGTGAGAAGAGTTTCTCATCCTCTGCGATCCCGGGCACGCTGCTTGCAGTTCACCAGACCAAGTGCTCTGGCATCAGCGATGGCTTGGTCTTTAAAACGTGATTTAGCGTTTTGGACTGCATCCACATCTTGGTACAGCTTATACCACACAGGACCTAATATCCTGGGGAGTATTTCTCTTTCAAAAGAACCCAATATTAGCTCCCTTTTTCTACTTATCGTCCAGCACTCGGCACCATAAAACAGGACTGGTAGGATTAAATTTTTTTTTTTTTTTTTTTTTTTTTTTTTTTTTTTTTTTTTTTGAATTTTGAATTTGAATTTTTATTTCATTTCAATTTCTATTTTACTATTTACAATTTTATATTATTACAATATTATAATTTTATACAGCAATTCTTATATAAAGGTTTTAATTAATGATAAAAACTGTAAAGAGAAATTTGGTACATTTAACCATGAATTATTAATTGAAATGGTGTATCCTATACACTTTGTGGTAATATTACCAGTTTCAAGTGTATTATTCATAAAAAAAAAAAACTACTTTTTCATCGATATGAAGAGCCGCAATAAGAATGATATGAAAGAGCAATGAAAGAAAGTTGAGGAATAAACAAAAAATATATATATATATAATATAATATTGGGAGGCAATTTAAAATTAAATATGGGTTTGTATGGGACAATCCAAAATTGATAATGCAAGCAAAAATATCTCTCTAAGCTACTATTAGAATCAAATCCTCTACACCTGATCTGGATAATAGCCAAATTCTAAGATTTTTAAGGAATTTATTAAAGCCGACATTTCTGCATAAATCGGCAGGAAGTTTGTTATATATATGTGGCGCTATAACAGTAATGGAACGTCTAAAATATTCCGTTCTAGCTCTTGGGACTACAACATTATTTGTTGATCTTAATGAATAAGTTACATTATTTCCAATTAAATTGTTATAGCCACCTCGCAGGTAGAACAGTCGCAATACTTTATATACGTATAAATGCCTAAGCGGCAATACTTTGATTGACTCAAACAATGGAAATGATGGCTCCCACCTTGGCTTAAACAACATTACTCTGATTATCTTTTTCTGGGCTGTAATGACAGGCTTCAGAGTACTAATGTAAGCACTACCCCAGCAAGAAATACCATATTCCAAACGAGAATTAACTAACGCGTAGTAAACTGATGTAAGTAGATTTGGTGGCAACAGCTTACGCAAGTGAAATATTTTACTTAGAGCAAAATACATATATTTTTTTAAGTTTTTAATATGTGCTTTCCAATTGAGTTTTGAATCAACAGTAACTCCTAGATATTTAAATTCGGAAACAGATTCTAGCTGCACGCAGGAATCATTGCAGTTATGATGATCGCAATTTGCGTTATGTAGGCCAACTCCTTGGATTGATAACCCATTTGAAAGAGAAAAACACATAACTTTAGACTTGCTGCTAAGGACCATTTGGTGATGCCTAAACCACCTTGTCAAAATAGCTAGGTCAGTATTCATTTGGATTTTTACCGTTTCTAGAGAGGAAGCAGTATACGACAGAACCAGATCGTCAGCAAAAGCGATAATGGATCCATTTAGTGACAGTTTAAAAATAGAATTTATATAAAAAACAAATAGTAATGGTCCAAGGACTGATCCTTGAGGAACCCCTGTATCAGGACAAGAAATTGTATCACTCAAGGTTGCATTTGCGCGAACAAGCTGTGTTCTGTTTTGAAGGTAGGATGAAAACCAGTTCAAAATATTATCTCTGAATCCATATCTGTAGAGAATCTTCAACAACAATTTATGATTGACGAGATCAAATGCCTTAGTCAGATCGAGAAACAGAGCAGCAGTTTTGTTGCTTTTATCTAATCCCAGGTTTACATTTTCCAAAAATGATTGAATGGCATCTTCAGTAGATTTCCCTTTCATAAACCCAAATTGGGATGTACTAAGGAATTTATATTTATCACAAAAACGTATCATTCTTTTAGTTATTATTTTTTCAAAGATTTTGGAAAAGACTGATAATAAGGAAACTGGTCTGTAATTGTTTGGGTCACATTTGCTACCTTTTTTATGAATTGGAATAATAATTGCTGTTTTCAGGCACTCTGGGAATATACCGCTTTCAAAACTGTAGTTTACAAGAAATGTTAAGGGTTCAATGATAAAATGACTAATATTTTTTATGACAGTGCTACTTAGGCCATCTATACCACAAGAGTTCTTCGATTTGAGATTGGAGATCACTTGAAGTATATCAGCTTCAGTCACTACACCAAAGAAGAACGACGATAAGATTTCGTTATCAAGAAGAGATTCTTGATGAAAATTGTCTAGGCTGCATGAGGGACTAGGTTTATTACTTTCGGACACATTTTTAAAAAATATATTAAAGCCATTTACAATTTCTTTATCACTTTCGGATAACTTGTTTTCTGAAAACTTTATACATTTTAGGCCATAGTCCTCTTTATTTTTGCCTAACAGATTATTTATAGTATTCCATTGTTGCTTGGGATTATACCTATTTTCGTCGAACTTTCTTTTGTAGTATATTTCTTTTTGTGTACTTATTAGTTTATTAATCTCCTTTTGCATTTGTTTGTATGCATTTTTTATATAAGGTAAGTGTAAGTTGTTCTTGTTCATTGTGTAATAAGTATTTTTAGCGCTTATTTTCTCGCAGATATAGTCAGTCATCCATGGCTTGATTCTTTTATATTTACGTTTTTGTTTTACGAACTTGCTTGCAGAAACATGGACAGAGAGAGTACTTACGAAGTTACTAAAAGCGTTTGAAGGACAGTTACAACTATATACATTACTCCAACTTTCCATTGAGAGACATTCGCGCAAAGCCGAGTAGTTAATTTTTTTATGAATTTGCGTTTCTAAGATTTCGTCTGTTCGTTCAGAGTTGATAAATATATCCAGAAAGGATACAACAGTAGCAAAATGATCAGTGATATCCCATTCAAGAACGATTGGACGGACTTTATCAAGGTTTTTTGCCCGAATAAAAATATGGTCAATACATGTTTTAGTGTTTGGAGTTACTCTCGTTGGCACATTTATCAAAGATTCAAAGCCCAGAGAAGACAAAAGGAGCACATAATTATCACAACCAGTAGGAAAGCCAAGTATATCTATATTTATATCGCCAACCATACAAATATTGTGACTGTTCATTCCGGTAATAAGGTCTTCAATATCTTTTAAAAATATATCTTGATGAACAAACTGGAGCCGATATATGCAAAGAATGTCAATCAAAACATCATTATGAAGTTTCAGTTTTACAATAATGCTATCAGCACTACCCAAATCAGGTGAAAGAACCTCCTCAACAACAATATTCTTTTTCACAAAAATTGCAATTCCACCTGCCGGATATTTATCATTACATTCAGCGTATGGTATGTAACCCGGAATTGAATAGTAACTTAATTCATGGTCATAAATCCAAATTTCAGATAAAACTATTATATCAGGAAATATTTTAAAGGAATTGTTTAAATACATGCAGAAGCTATCAAAGTTTTTTCTCATACTTCTAATATTTAAATGAAAGACAGTCAGATCATTTAAGGATGAATCATAATAACTAGAGCCAGTAAAGATATTACTACTTGTGCTACTACTACAGAGATCAAATAATTCATTACGTTGAGATAACATTGCATGTGCTAAAATTATTTAATCATAAATGGTTCAGATCATCATTGCATCTGATGAACTTGATCTCCATACCAGCAGCCTTACGCATCATTATTGTTCCTTGTCTCACCCAGAGAAATTTATAATTGTGATTTTGTTTTGCCATTTTCGCCTCCCTCAGCAAAATTTTCGTATCGTGTGATAGCCAATCGTTAATATAAATGTTACCTTTGCACGAAGTAAAACACTTTTCAGCTCTGATCGGCGCTTTCTTAGCATATGAAGCAGCCAAGATTTCCTCTTTCACTCGCCTGCTGCGAAGCTGCACAATCATAGTACCAGTTGTTTTTCCCCCAGTCTTCCTTCTATAGCAGACATCCACATCGTTCTCAGCTATTTGTACATCGACGCCTTTGTTGACGATTTGGACAGCCGTTGCACGCACATTTTCGTTCTCCAAAAGAGGCACTTCACGCAGTTCAATGTAATTTGAGTGACACAAATATTCTGCACTCTCAAGTCTCTTTTTTGTTGCTTTGAGCTCAGCTTTTATTTTTTCATTTTCTTTTTTGACTTCTGCTAATATTTGTGTCGTCTTCTCTAATGCGCTGATTTGTTGCTGCATAAGAAGCAGTGTCTTTACAGTGTTATCAAGTGTTTTTTTTATCTCGATAACGTTAAGGTGAATGCCCTCTAGTGATATTTTGCAGTTTTCCTCTCCTTCAGTATTCATACATGATGACATCGAAAGTCTACGCGGGTTGTTTCTTTTTTGTTGCAAACAGGTGTTACACGTCCATGGTTTTTTCGATTTGGATATAAAGTCTACATCAGTAGGTTTAAGTTTAACACACTCCGCATGCATTACAAGTTGGCAATCACTACACTTTATATTGCACGCGTCTCTTCCGATTCTTAACGTATCGTAATCGATAGAGCATGCATTTTGTCCTTTGAGTGAGGAGTTTTGAACCAATTTGTTTTGCTAAACCGAAGTAGCAGCGTTTTCCTAAGGAATTCTACGCCGGATCTCCACTAAGGTGTCATTCGTGAAGTTGATGTTTAC
Organism: Portevinia maculata; assembly: GCA_949715645.1. Taxonomy (NCBI): domain Eukaryota; kingdom Metazoa; phylum Arthropoda; class Insecta; order Diptera; family Syrphidae; genus Portevinia; species Portevinia maculata. The sequence goes on along the minus strand of OX454527.1, from coordinate 190,699,940 downwards.
TCCTAGGTAGATGAACTCCTTAACTACCTCGAAGTTATTGCTATCAACAGTGACGTTTTGTCCTAGGCGGTGGACAGATGTTTGATTGTTTGTGTACTGTGTCTTGTCTTCATTCACTTCAAGACCAATCAATTTTGCCTGTTCTTCAATCGCCGTGAAAGCCTCTAACACGGCACGCTAGAAACGGCCCATGATGTCGATATCGTCCGCATACCCCAGTAGCTGGACAGATCTATACAAGATAGTGCCTTTCGTGTTGACGCCTGCCCTCCGCACTATTTTCTCCAGAACAAGATTGAAGAAGTCACATGATAGTGAATCTTTTTACTCTGGGTAGATTGGATCCAAGTAAATACGATACTTACTCGATACTTTTGATTCGATGCAAGCAAAATAAGAATCGATACCGTTTTGATTCGATCCAAGTAAGTATCGAATGTAAGTACTCGTATCGTATCGAACTAAATATAGGAACATATACAATGTCAATTGTCGTGTTCTCCCTTTTCTACCTCAGCAATATACAATCTCTCGCTCCGGGTTTTCTTTTTTTATTTTCTTATACAAAATCATTTCAAATGAATGGAATATCGATCCATTTGATTTGATTCTGGATGGGTATCGATACCCCTTTGGTGAGTGCTACATATAACAAGTACTGATATCGGCACCCCACTGGTATCGATTCAACCGAATACTGTATTCTTTTAATGTTTGATTACATATACATTCATATGTACTGAATGTTTTAAGTCAATTGCACAAATTTGACCTTTAATCCGCCATTTTAAAGAAATTTTCAATAAAAGACCTACCAACTTATGCAGCACACTCCTCGTGTGCAGTTGCGTATTGGAACAAATGCGAGCAGCACACAAGAGTATAACTTCCGTACCTATATAATGCGTCAATGACGGAGAGACTCTCGTTTGCAGGAGACCTTAGAATACTACGAACACTGATACAAAATGACGAAATAGTATTAGAATTGATTTATTTCACTTGTTCGAAGGGGAAACTTTTAGCGAATAGCTGAAATTCACGTGAGCTATTCATCTCATCATAAATGGTTAACTATTAGGACTCGTAGTTACATTGCGTAGTTACTTTTCTACCAAAAATTAAGCCAAGTTTAACGGTAAGATTAAAGGTGTTTGCACTGTAGATAAAATTGCACGATTTTCAACAATTTAATGTCAATCTGCCATTTGGGTTTCAATGATGAGCCACCATGGACATTTTTCCAATGGGGCACCTTTGTTTCTACTGCCTTAACTCCCTGACTTAGGTATCAATTATTGTCTTGAGAAGCTTCTCAAATTTCCGTTTGGAGTCAGCGTTAAATTGTAGGTCCTTTCCATTTGTTTCAAAGATATAACTTTGCACAACCAAATTGTTGGAGGTGCCAGGTTTCAGGCCATGCCTTTAACGGCAATGCATTTTTTCTGCTTGTTGAACTGTGGTGAATTTGTGTAAGGTGTGTTTGATTAAACAAAGTAATCTTACTTGTAAGTAGATCCCTTTTTTCACCCTATTATAAGGGTATTCCAATTTTGACTCATAGTTTTTAATATACCTTAATATTTCTCTCAGCCCCTTCGGCTGTCAATGTTTAGGCCCTAAAATTGGAGGTAGAAACTGAAATTTGGAACATCAACATGTAAACTCTAGGGGCCCAAATGGTCAAGTGTAAGAATCCGCCCATTGACACTGACACGCCTACAATTTTGAAAACAAAATTTGTATTTTATTCTCTCTAGGTCCCGAAGTGATCAGGTGTACAGACTTTTCTAGTCCACCCACTATTTGAACAAAAATCGTTTTATCGAAGGAATCAAAGTATTTTGTATTGTATTTGTATTGTATTTATTTATTCATCTTGCTAGGTAGGTACAATATATAAAATGTTATAAGAACAATTCAGATTTATTATTAGATTATTAGAAATTATTCAGAGGAATTATTAATAAGTAGTGTGCAGAACAATTAAAAAGTTTATAAAGCGTTCTTCAAAAAAAAAAAACCAAAAGTATAAAAATATATTGCAAGACCCAACAAAATTAGGTTGAAGACACTCTTTAGCTATGCCTAAGCAAGAGCTAGTGGCGAGTGTCCTTTCAAAAATATAATAATTCAATCGTATGACTAAGTGTGTGCAGGGTGAACAAGAAAAATAAGGAAAATAAAAAAAAAATGTTTTTTATTGATTTAAATTATAATGTTAACTAATTGAATTAATTATGTGGTCGATTTGTGTGTGATCATGATTAAAAAGCCAAGATTTAATTTTGTATAGGAAAGGTGACAAATTCCTTAGACTTCTGATGGAGAAAGGTAATTTATTAAAAATTGATGGAGCAACTACTGTGAAGAATCTTTTGAAGTGGATTTTATTAAACGCTGGAGTATTGACCAAATTGACGGAATTTACACGTAAATTATGAAGCGAATTTGTTCTTACTGAAAGATATCCACTCCTTATAAAAAATAGTTTAAGAACTTTAAAATAGTACAGATGCCTTAGTGGAAGAACTTTTAATTCCTGAAACAAAATGAAACTTTTATGAAAACGATTTTTCTTACAAATAATACGCACAATATGTTTTTGCAGAACAAGAAGTGGATTGATCTTGTTCAAATAAGTCCCACCCCAACAAGTTATCCCGTACTGAAGCTTAGAGTGAACAATACCGTAATAGATCATAGTTAGTAATTTTTGTCAGCAGTACAAATTAAGATTATAAAATTGCCTAGTGCAACACAAAAGGTACTTTTTAAGCGAGTTGGTGTGATCGGACCAGTTCAACTTACTGTCAAGAATAACTCCAAGGTATTTGAAGGACTGGACAAAATTCACCTTAAAACAATGAACCGAGCAGGGTTCATTGGAAAGGAATGAAGTATTCTCACTTAAATTGAAATTGAATTTTTGACAGTCAGGAGAATGGTAAAAAAAATCACAATCAACGGTAGGCGACTCTGAGAGACTAAAGTACATTAGTTTGGTTTTATTACTTTTTTTTACTTTTACTTTTAAATTCATTTTTATTAATTATTAGCTTATATCAACTTACATACTAGACAAAAATGATTAAATCTAACTTAAAATTAACAGGATACTTATTCTAGAATATTGATCCTTATGCGGACGCCCTAAACTTAACTCTATCTTATAATTATTACCTTTCGGCCTAAAAACTATTTTACGAACTAATCTTACATATTATGTTTTCATCGAGAAAATTTTTAAGAAAACTCGGCATCTTTATCAAATTTTATATTTTTATATAAAAAAACAAATTACAAACTACCTACTCTACTTACTTAAACTAATTAACATATTCTAAATATAATTAGGATTCTGAGCACTCGTTGCATTACGAAACAAGTGGTCAAAATCCGAATTACTTTCCGAGCGCCTGGCAGTCGTCAACGTGCACACGCGCCGTCGTGAGCTGACTGATGCCTTACAGAATCAATCACCTCCCGGAAGCACCACCACAAGTTGGCGAGCCCGGCCCCTCCCAGAAACGCCCTAGCTAACTTAGTCTATCTTACAAACTAAGAGGATGTTACCTAGAGTAACGCACCGTCTTGGGAGGGCATGTTGAACCCTCCACCCTCAAAAAGCCACCAAAATTCGGCAAATTGCTTTTCTGTATCGAATTTATCCCTCTCCGCTATTGCGGTACTAAAACGGAGGAACTCATGAGCATTGGCGACGTCCTCGCCGCGGATGAGCCGCTTATCTCTCGCACTGCGGTAGCGGTGGTATAATACCGGGATACCATCCCTCGTCTGTACCAGCCCTTTTGCATCAATATGGATAAATGCCTCTGGCGGGATAAAGCCAGACCGGAGTGTACTCTCTATGTACATTTCATTGGGGTAGTAAGCCCCAAAGATCAGACTATTGTCGCTGGCCATCGCCCTTGCAACGTGCCTTCGAGTCACCTTAATGAGAAAATTGTCAATCCTAATCAACTGAGCCCCATCGTATAGGACCTTGTTGGGATAGTATTTTATATTGTCTCTCCAAAACCCGAATCTTTTCCATATAGCTAGGCGCTATATTAAACCATAATGGACAACCATAAGCGATGATCGGCCTTATAAGGGCCACGTAGCAAATGACCTTCACTCTGGAGTCAAATTGACTGCTATGAAACAGTCTCCTTGTTAGAGCATAAGCCTTCTTGGCCCCAGCAAGACAAGCAACTATATGTCTATCGAAATACAGATACTGGTCAAGCCAGATACCTAGATATCTAACTGCGCTTCTCACCGCCAATGGCTGCCCATTTTGTCCAATAATGGCCAATTTTTTCCAGTTTTTTCTGGTATCCCTAGAGGCCCCAGCCAATGGAGTTCTGAACAAGATTGTTTCCGTCTTCTGAAAGTTGATTTTCAACTTCCAGTCGTCGCAATATCGCTTAATTTGATCGAAGTCACGCTGCAAAAGGATATTAATGACCTCGATTTTAGGACCTGATCTGTATGCCACCAAATCGTCGGCATACGCTATAGCATGGCTAAGTGAACCCACCAGATCACTCGTGTAAATGTTAAACAGGATCGGAGAATTGACCGCCCCCTGCTGTAAACCGTTTTTAATTTCAAAGACTCTGCTCGAAGTCACGTTGCCACATTTGACAACGAACTTCTTTCCCATAAGCATATTATAAATTACATATAGCAAAGGTTTGTGCATCCCCCGCCTGGTCAACTTGTAGAAAAGTCCCTCTAACCATACGGTGTCGAAAGCCTTCTCAAAATCAACCAGACAAGCACCCGTGCATTGGCTCTTGCATTTATTCCACTGAATGTCGGAAACTAGTTTCGACGCGGCATGAATAGTGTCATGCCTCGCCCTGAAACCAAACTGGTTGTCCAGATTGGTTTTATTGCTCAACACCATTTTATGAACAGCAAACCAGCGTCTTAGAATATCCAAGTCTGAGTTGATGTCGGAAATTAAGTTAAGCCGAGAACTGCAACCATATGAGAAGGCCATGTCATCAGCAAAGGCTGTTATTCCGCCCTTAAAATTCTGTATAAATATAGAATTGATGAAAATTAAGAAAAGCAGTGGACCAAGTACCGAACCTTGCGGAACACCAAAAATTATGTTGCGTAATGTAGCAAGGCAACCCTTTATGTTAACTGTCTGACACCTATCTTTTAAGTAAGAAGCTAACCAGTTATAAATAAAACCACGCATACCAGCATTATATAATTTAGACAAAAGAATTCTGTGATCAACTAAGTCAAAAGCTTTGGTTAAGTCAATGAAAAGCCCAGCCGTATGCAAGTTATTGTTTATGTTTTCATATAACTCACTGCAAAATTTCAGCAACGCATCTTCGGTTGACCTACCAGCACGAAATCCATATTGGGAATTATTAAAAAAAATATTTTTATATAGGAAGGTTAAGATTCTCCTTTTCATAGCCTTTTCAAACAATTTTGAGCAAACTGAAAGCAGAGATATCGGTCTGTAATTATTCAGATCACAAGGGTTTGACTTTTTGTGGAGAGGAATGACTTCAGAAATCTTAAGCGCGCTTGGGAAAATTCCACCATATACACTATTATTAAACACATGCGCAAGCACATCGACAATATTGTAAGCAATTTTTTGGAAAACTAAGTTAGAGCAACCATCGCTGGTAACGGAGTTGGATTTTTTAAGGGATCTAATGATGCTAAGTAGTTCGCCAGACGAAATAGGATCAAAAAATAAGCTTTTATTTAGGAAAAAGTCATTGACTATAAGTCCAGCGCCAAAACATTCATTGTTGTGTCCAAAAACTTCAGTAGATACATTTTCGGTTATTGAAATGGAGAAGTCATTGAAGCGATTAGCTAATTCAGTAGGATCAGTAATCCTGATATTATCTTCTACAATAACTAACGGCTTCTCAGATTGAGAACTACGATTTAAGATTTTGTTAACTACACTCCATTCACCTTTAGCATTACCTTTATTTTTTTCGAGCTCGGATAGATAAAAGTTTTCTTTACATGTATTTATTTCTTTTGATAACCTTTTGCATATAATTTTGTACTCAGCTTTTAGTTGGATGTTATTTGGGTATTTCTTACATTTTTGACATAATTTGTTTTTTTCATTTACTTTACCCAAAAGGTAACTAGTCATCCACTCCTTCAGGCGTTTAGATTTACTGTTAGATTTGACTGAACTAGTAGTACAACTTTTCAGTCAAGAACCCAAAATTTTAATGAAATTATCATAGGCAACAGAAGGATCAGTTTCATTATAGACACTATCCCAAAATTCAAAGCACAAATGGAAATTTAGCTTATCAAAATCAATTTTTTTAACATGCATATAGCTTATATCAGTTTCAACTTTATCTACAATATTAAAAAAATGAAGGCTAGTCATACAATGATCCGTAATTCCTAAGTCGGCTATAGAACTAACTTATCTAACATTCCGAGACAAGCTCCTCCTACAAAATATATGATCTATGCATGTCCTTGAATTATCACCAATTCTAGTTGGCTCATTTATATAGCAATCTAGACCATTAGCAGCTAAAAGCATTAAATAACTGTCCGCAAAGTGGGTTTTCGAAAGAAGATCAATATTTATGTCCCCAAGAAGAATAAGGTTTTTAGATTTTTCATTCAACAACAAAAGGTTAAGTTCTTCAAGAAAAACATCTCTACTACCATCATGGAGTCTATAGATACACAAAAAACAGTGCTTCTCATTATTAAGAGTGAGTGACACTTTTACAATATCCGCGGATTCCAAATTTGTGTTAGCAATATCACAGCCAATGTATTTATTATTAAGAAAAACACCGACACCACCAGCAGAATAGGAACTGTTACATGTGGGGAAAAAACCATATCCCGGTATTAAATAATTACCTTTCTCGTCATCAAATATCCAAATTTCGGAAACAAATATTAAATCAGGCTTATGCGAACAAGATTCTAAATGGAACAACAATAAGTCGAAATTTGCACGAAGACTGCGAATGTTTTGATGAATCATAAAAAAAACTATCGGGATATTTAAGACTCTTTTGAAAAACGCTTGGTAATACATCACTAACAAAATTACAAAATGAAACTACATTATCTTCAGGGTCAAAGTTATGAATACTATCAAAGGGCATTACATTTAAAGGTTATTTAAAGTTCGACCTGAAAAGCTGTAATTAGTGGGCCCTAAATAATCAAGTACAAATATTGTGTAAGCAGATTGTTTTGCCACGCCCACATTTTGAGGTATAGGTAATAGGAATAGGGTATCCAACAGTTCTTCCAACTAGACTACAGTCCGCCTTTCCTTATGAGTGTATTATAATCCTCCCATTTTATCGCCTCCCTACTGGTCCGCTGGTTTTGGATAACTTCTTTGCTGAGGCCAATAAAAAACTGCCCAAAAAAATATGAAAATATTCCCCAAAAATTTATAAAAGAAGCAACAACAACGTTTTGTTGTCTGATTGGGGTGATTTTGCATTATTTTGGCGCCATTTTGCATTGAGTTGTGATTTCATTTCGATAAACATATAAAAAAATCGATTCCAAATAAATATCGGGTTTAGCCCGCTCAAGCCACTTCGTCGCTCCGCTAATCGTAGGTGCTAGTTGGCTAGCAGGCGCCTATGGCAGCTTACGGAATTCGGTGGCAATTGTTACTGCTTGAAACCAGTGACGCCAAAATACCAAAAAAAAAAGGTTAAAAACTGACCCAAAAATATGCAAGATGACTCCAAAACAATGAAAATGCTTCTAAATTGTTTTTTTTTTTTTGTTACTTGTCATGTATTGTTTTGGGGTAATTTTTAATTTTTTTGGGCTAATAGCTTGTGTCCATCCTGCATTTATTTGGGGTAATTTTGCATAAATGGATTTTTTTTTTGGCATTTTAGTCCAAATTCTGCTGTTATTGCCTCTTGTTGATTCAGAGGTTGTTTTCAATTTCGACAAGTACATGCTCCTGTTATTGATTTTTGTTTTATCCTCCTTTCACGCCACCTGTGACTTTAAGTCGCGACAACCTACGAATGGACGTGCACACTTGCCCGACAATTACAAGATATTTAACTGTTTCGATAGGCTCCTATCTACAAGCGCTGTTTTTTTTTTGCGGCTGCAGTGACATTCTTAGCCCGTCCCTACACGGGCTTAGTAGATATTAAAAATGAATTCAATCCCCGAAATGATTCCAATAGTAGAGATTGAGGTTCTGGAAAATTATTTGAATCACATTTGTGCAAGTAAATCTCAGCAGAGATATAATTATATACTTCAATGGTTCCATTTTGTTTAGTACATTAGAACAATCAACCTATTTCACCCACAGTTTGTGCGGATTGTTAAACTTTCCGTTTCCTCAGCTGCTGCTTTTAACTTCTTTACACCAGCACCAGGCACATGTGCTGCAATCTACACTTGTTTTGCGTTTCGCAATAAAAATCACAATCCTGTTTTCGCTTATTAATTTACAACCGCTCTAATTGTATCTCGATACATTGATCTGTGTCACACCAGCAGCCCAACACAAAGCGAAGCTATTTTCAATTCTTAGTTGCATAAACAATAGAAGACAAATTATGCGCATGCATTATAAAATGCACACTACATTTGGGGCCAGCCAGCTGTGGGTTCGTTGTCTAGGTTTTCAACTGCTCACCGCTACCTACCTACAACGGTTCGAGTACAAATCTGCCACCCAAAAACCGAATAGAGTATCATATAGATGGCAGCATGTTGCTGCAGCATGTAATAAATTGGGTTCGCCTCCTGGTGTCAAGATAAAGTGCACTGGGTAAATGTCGTCATATTTATCACACTTCACTAGCGCACTAGGTAGCAATGAACACAATCAAGCATAGCTGTGCTGTGTAAGTCTAAACGCACCCTCTGACTGCTTCTATATCTCTAAAATTTTAAACAACAGCACGAGTAGATGTCACCCGCCTATATTTTACCCGCGACAATAATAACGTCGACTACAACTTCAACGGCAAACAAAATCAAGAAAGGGGAGCAACGACCGGCCGAATCCATGGCCTAGTTAGCAGGAAATAGTTCGTTTATAATGGTTTAGCGTGTGCAGCTTTACGAGTAGGTACATATGTGTTGAAATGTATAAGCTTCGGTGTATGATTGTAACTAAACTTCATGGTATGTATTTAGATATAGATTTTTTCATAATGAGATCGAAAGCGAACTTTTTCGCTTTTCGCTACACTTTGCGCTTTTGTGTTAAGTTTACTTTATTTTAAAAATAAATCCGTTGAAGCTTTTTTTTATGAAACATATACAGATAACCTAAATAACTAGAATATAATTTGTTGTAGTTAGAAATTGGTCTAAAAATAATAATTTAGGTGAACAATTTTGAATGCAGTAATTTCGATGCGGGATGTCTACTCCACATGGTTGTATGTGTGTGGTGTGAATCTCTGAGAAACTGAAAATTTGGGTATTTTTTACAGGGTTACAGTGAATCAATCAATATTGGTCTGTCATCGCAGTTGAAATACATCTTAGTTCGCCTTTTCCGAAACACCTTATGACATTTAAAATATCGCAAAATTGATGCCAAGAAAAGTCCAATAAATGGCTTGTGCCATTGCTAATTTTTTAGAAGGATTTTCCATTAAATGTGCCACATTTGAATTTTGTTTGTCTAAACAAATATGTTTATAGTAGACTATATTCAAATATTTGTCACGGTGATCAATAAAGATACTGGAGCAGGAAGGTTTCATTGCGAGTGTTTACGCTATGATGTGAAAGGCTAAATTATTTTTGACTAAGTCCATCAGATCAGCGAATAGCAAATTGGGTTTTGCACAGTGTATCGACATTTTATGAACAAATCTAATAACAGTTTACTGATTTTATGTTTGGTTAGGCAAAATAATTTACAACCTTTCGTTGTGTAAAAGTGTAGAGTAAACAAGTCTTTCATTCACGCGGAGCAAATTATCTGAACCAATTGACGGGTTCGAAATCAACAACTGGCCATTACCACCCAGTTTCAATCCTGAAGAAACTGCCAAATATTTAGCCTTATTGCGAAGATCAATCGACAATTGATAATTGACTTTTTTCAATGTGTGCTATTGTGAACGGACGATTCATTTGGTATTTTTGTCAATCGCATGTTTTTAATTGACTGCGATTGACAAAATCCTTTAGAATTGTTCGTTCACAATAGCACACATTGAAAATAGTCAATTATCAACTGTCGATTGATCTTCGCAATAAGGCTCATTCTTTGGGGTAATAATACAGTGTGGGCCAAAAGCGACTTCCTAATTAAAAAAAAAAAAATTTTTTCACTTTAGGCCCACCCTGTATAACTCGGATTATTTGATTTTTGGTGAAACCAATTTCCTTGTGATCCGGTACCCTAGTGGAGTAGCTAAATTTGTCTTTATAGATACCGGAGGATGGTTTTGTGTATAAACCGGTAAACCTAACTCATGACTCGGGGGGCTTTAGACCAACTTGAGAATTTGGTTATTAGCGATTCAATGTTTGATTTCCAAGAAGTCAATTACGATTTAATGGGTCGTAGGTCGTAGCTCTAAGATATCCTTTGGGATTTCTAGTTCCGACTGAGGCCAGTTGGCTTGATGTTGCCACAAGCATTCGGGACCATTATATCCGGCTCCAAGGACCAAATGATTGGCGAGTGTGGGTGATTTTAATTGAGGGCTGAGTAGGTGAATTTAGGATAGTACATTTGCAGTTTTTTGTCTCTTACCACTAGAATGGGTAAATGAAAGCTAAGCTATGGTGACTATAATGAATGGTAAATAATTAAATTTGATATGCATTCAGTAATATCTATTTTGATATAAGGTTTTAATAACCACATCTACGTTTGAATACTTTAATGTGGCTCCAACAGCATCTCTTCTCTGTAGCTTTCCACTCAAACCGACGACCATACCACGTCGAGTTACTGGGTTCTCGTCAGATCACCGTAGTTAAACGATGTTGGGCGCGGTTAGTACGTAGATGGGGGACCGTTTGAGAACAACTGCGCGTCGTTGGCCAGTCCCATCTACAGAGTTGAGGTAGATAATACATACGTGGTATTACAATGGACCTAAATTGGTCTAAGTGTGTCGGCTTCTGCCGACAGCCACCTAAACCTAACCTAACCTAACCTGTAGCTTTCCACCATACAACTGCGCCGTATGTTAAAATGGGTCTCACCGTCGTTGAGTATAGCCAGTGTTAGGTTAGGTTAGGTTGAAGTGGCTGCTAGCTTCTAATGAAGCGCGATAGACTTCTAACATCTGTGTTAGCTAAGTCACTGAGTTCGTTGAGGAAGAAGGCTCCTAGGTAGAGATTTCTTTTATGGGAGAGTGCAGGACATGTGCAGAGGAGATGCGACGTAGTCTCCTCCTCCTCCTCATCCCTGCAGCTTCTTTAGAAGTCATTTGAGTAAACGCCAAGCCTTGATGCGTGCCTGCCTATTAGACAGTGCCCTGTGATGACACCTATGACAGAGCCATTATGCAGTCGGTTGAGTGAGATCAAACTCAAAGAGCGTCGCAGATCCAGCTTTGGCCAGATTTGCTTAGTCGCTAGACATGTATTACTACCTGTCCACCTGAGGTTTGTACTCTCGACTGCGGATAGCTTGAACATAAGTTTGCAAGTAGCGATAGGCATACCTATAAAACCTTTCTCAGGTAGAAGAGGTAATGCGGTTCCGTTTTTGGCGAGTTCGTCTGCCCTACAATTCCCTGGGATGTCTCTATGCCCCGGGACCCAACAGAGGTGAATATTGAACTGCTCTGCCATCTCCTGCAGAGATGAACGGCAGTCTAAGGCTTCGATGGAATTGGGAGAGACTGAGTCCAGAGATTTTAGCGCGGCTTGACTATCCGAGAAAATGCAGATATCCTTAGCGGATATCACATTTCTCTTCAGCCACGACAGGACTTCCTTAATCGCCATGATTTCCGCCTGGAAGACGCTACAATGATCAGGAAGACGGAAAGAGAGACTGATATTTAGTCTTTCTGAGTAAACACCCCTACCTACCCCCTCACTAGTTTTTGATCCGTCGGTGTAAAAGTGGATCGATTTAACTTCCGTGCAATCAACATCCTCCCAGAATGATCTGGTGGGGATAATGATTTGGAAATTCTTTTCGAACTGTAGTTGGGGTGTAGTGTAGTCAATGTTTCTTGGTAAGGACCCAAGTGAGTCCAAAATGATACAGTGGCCAATATTCGTATTGATCCACTGTGATGTGGCTTTTAAGCGGACAGCGGAGCAGGCAGCCATCTGCCTGCTGAAAATATCCAGGGGTGTCAGATGCAGTAAGATGTCCAGTGCGGCAGAGGGGGTCGTACGGAGTGCTCCGCTGATACACAGACAAGCTGTACGTTGCACCTTGCTTAGCTTATCACGGTTTACCGCTTTGTCAAGAGCAGTCCACCAGACAACCGCCCCGTATATCAGAATCGGTCTCACTATCGATACGTATAGCCAGTGAGATATGCGGGGCTGTAGGCCCCACTTATTACCGATGGCTTTTTTGCAAGAGAAAAGTGCTACTGTCGCTTTTTTTACTCTTTCTTGTAAGTTGGGTTTCCAGCTTAACTTCCCATCGAGGATAAGACCCAGGAACTTAGCTTCATCGGAAAATGTTAAGCTTGTACCGTTAATGGAAGGAGGGTCGATATGAGGGATTTTATATTTCCTGGAGAAGAGGACAAGTTCGGTTTTATGAGGGTTAACCCCCAGCCCACATCTATTTGCCCAACTTGTCAGCTTATTGAGAGCATTGTGAAGTAGTTCCGTTAGGGTGTTGAGGTATTTCCCTGAGACGGGAATAGCAACGTCATCCGCATAGGCAATCACCATGCAACCCTCCCCCTCCAGGCATGTCAGTAGTTTATTCACCACCAAGTTCCACAGAAGGGGGGAAAGGACACCACCTTGTGGCGTACCCTTACTGACAGACCTCCTAGCGGATGAATCGCCCAGTTTCGAATTGATAATCCTGCTTGAGAGCAAAAGATTGATTAGTTCCCCAAGCGAGCCATTCACATTCAGTTCTGTCAGTGCATTTGCGATTGCAGATGTGTTTACGTTGTTGAAAGCGCCTTCTATGTCTAGGAAAGCAACCATAGTGTATTCCTTGTGGTAAAGGGAGTATTCGATAGTGCGTACCAAGGAGTGAAGGGCGGTTTCCACCGATTTACCCTTATTGTACGCGTGTTGGGCCGCAGACAACAGTTGCGGGCTTATGTTCATACGAAGATGGATATCAATCAGACGCTCCAGCGTTTTGAGGAGGAAAGATGATAGACTGATAGGTCTGAGGTCTTTAGGACTAACATGGGAGTATTTGCCTGCTTTGGGTATGAAAACCACTTTTACTTCTCTCCAAGCCTGAGGAGTGTGAATCAGCTTTAAGCAACTTGTCAGAATCATCTCCAGTGTTGGAAGGATGATATCCGAAGTCATCTGAAGTTCGGCTGGCCTTGAAGCTTTGTAGCGCCCAAAGGAGCTTGTCCCTAGTTATCAGACTCTGAGAATTTGTTACCTGTGAAAACATAATTGACCTGTTTAGGTTGCTATGATCGGTTATGTTAGAGCGACCTGGGAAGTGTGTATCAAGTAGCAGGTTGAGCGTTTCCTCGCTAGATGTAGTCCACGAGCCGTCTGTTTTCTTTAGGCAGCTGGGCATAATTGGATTTGAAGCAAGGATTTTTCTTAGCCTTGATGCCTCCGAGGATTCTTCTATTTTGCCACAGAAGAGTCTCCACGATGATCTTTTGGCCCTCCTAAGTTCTTTTTTATGAAAAGTGTCCTGCAATCATTTCTCAGTGGTCCTAATTCAGGTAACCACCAGTGAGGCTTCTTTTTCCCCCTGGGTAGTTTGAGGGGGCAGGAAGCAGCCATCGCTAGATTAAAAGCCCTGTTGAACTTATTAACCTTGTCGTCAAGCTCGCTAGGATTGCAAGGGGGACTTAATAGTTCAGAGGTAATAAGTCCACGCATAATATCTCTGTATTTGGGCCAGTCTGTTTTCCGAGGGTTTCGGAATGTGGATTGGCGACGGGTGGCAGCATTGTCAAGGTTGAAAGTTAGATATCGGTCGGAGAAAGAATGGTCAGCCGAAACTTTCCAACTCGATATCATTTTGTGGATGTTTACGGAGACAAGAGTAATGTCTAAGACTTCTTGTCGGTTTTTGGTTATGAAGGTGGGTTCATTACCCGTGTTGCACACAATGAGGTTAGTACTTAAAATGTATTCATAAAGCGCCTCACCTCTGTTGTTAATATCAGTGCTGCCCCTACAGTGTGATGCGCGTTGGCGTCGCATCCGATGATGAGTGCAGCTTTGCGCCTCTCTGCTTCCGCGATAAAGCTCTCCAGCTTACCACCAGGGAGAGGTCCCATGATGTCGATAGGGGATCTATCTATCTCAGCGATAGAGCCAATTATACGATTGACATTGCGTCTGCTTTTGTAATGCAGCTTCGAGGGGTTGCGGTGAGGCGCTCCTCTACTGCAAGACGCGCTAATGGAAGCCGGACCATGTTGCACAGTCCCACTACCACTAGGAAGGTGTTTGTGTTTGGTAGCGTCCCTGCGTATACTGCCAGTGGAAGGACCATGAATTTCCACAGTCTTGCCCCTGACAAGTGTAGCAGGAGTGATACCAGGGGGCAGCTTTGGAGCACTGCCTGGGGTGGTGCTGCGAGCAGAGGTGGGACCATTATGCACAGTCCCGCTTCAGATGGAAAGATTTTTGCTTTGCTCGCAAGTACTGACGGAGGAACCACGATTATCCACAGTTCCGCTGTCAGCTGCCATATGAGCATATCCGGTAGACAGCTTCGCCGCCGTACTACCGTCCGGTTTCAAAGGAATACCGGCCTTAATATTTTGTTTTTGTTTTTGTTGTTTTTGTTTGTTCATAATAATGTTCCCACGAGTAGCGGAGAAGGGAAGGTCCGTCTGTACAGAGATCCGCATTGTGCAGAAAAGGCTAGCTGATCCGGAGGTCGCCAGGTATCCGGATACTCCGTTCGTGACTGAGCTATTTATTAAACTGGGCCCTCAGCCAGGCTGACTATCGGCACGGGTCGTGTACCACCTTAAGTCCAGCCCAGTGGGTGGAAGAAGGGACAGTGAGAGGAAAGGAGAATGAGAGGAAGAAAGGAGAGTGAGAGGAAGCTGAAAGGATGGCGAGGGAGTGGGATCGGACGGAATGTCCTATGGGCAGTTCTTAGTAGATGCTGATTCAACGGCCCGCCTGCCATGGGTGACCCTTCTGACGACGGAGTTCGTCGACAGTGTAGCCCGTTGAATCAGCATCCTTAAGCCCCCACACC
Source organism: Portevinia maculata (assembly GCA_949715645.1). NCBI lineage: Eukaryota > Metazoa > Arthropoda > Insecta > Diptera > Syrphidae > Portevinia > Portevinia maculata. The sequence continues at coordinate 190,684,564 of OX454527.1, read as the reverse complement.
GGCACTATTCAGAAGGAATGGTGCTCTCGACAAGGTGACTGCCCCTTCGTGGAGGGATAGCCAGTGTACTACATGAACTTCCCATCCCTTTGTGTTGCCGAATGTACATTCAAATACATAATATGGCGTCTTATATGCTTTTCGACACGATCTTCTATGATACTCTTAGATATCTTGGTGTATTGGATATTTCATTTAAAATGTGATAACAGGTAGATTTAGTTAATGTTCGTTTTCATGTGGGACGAAAAAAGGACGAATTCATCATCATCAAAATTGAATTTATCTACTTAATCCCAATTATTTTTGAAGTAAAACTTCTTTACGCACGATTGACTTGGGGAGTAAGCTGGTGAATGCGTGACGAGAGCGTTACGAAAAGTGTGATCGGTCGAGGCGAACGGAAGTTTAGACGGAGATATAAGTTACTGAAGATAGAAAGGGAGAGAGTTATGTTTCGTATATTACTGTAGGGGCAAGAGGGAGAGTTGCGAGCACACATTTTCTTTTTCTCTTTCTCTCATAGCCATTTACAATTCGTATATCGAAGACACAGTGCAGGCCTATTGTCTGTATCACATTGTAGGGTCAAGAGAGAGCAGTGCGCTCGCACATTTTCTTTCTCTCTTCCTCTCATAGCCAGTGCATGAAATATATATATATCTCAGTCAGTAGTTCGTTTGCGAGTGCGCTAGCGTTACGCAAACGGTGATTTCTTGATTATTTCGTAATTTCATTTCATTCTTAAACAATTTTATAAATATTCAATACATTAAAAATTCTATGTTTAAATTGAATAAAATTGTAAATTCATTTTAAAGTTCAAATTTTGTGAATTTTCGGGTGAATAATAACAAATTATGGCAGGAAGTGACACAGACTCTGATATATGAAAGCGGTACTCCAGGACCGTCAACTAAGAAGAAATTACGTACTACTAGGAGGTTAATAAATATAGATCGACACGCACTCGCACAAGGTGTTGAAATTGTGAAAATTCACTTAGTGATCTTTTCGCGGAAACTTTTCGTAAAGTTTGTACTGTTTGTGGTTAATATCAAGCGTCTTATCGCACAGCTATAGTGAATTTAATCCATAAATTTGAACGTCTCGGACAGGTCAGTGGTTTTTAGACTCCCTTTTGTGTTCGTCCGGTAAGTTCAGCTGAAAATATTGCCGCCGTAGCTGAGAGTGTGACTGAAAACCCAGGTCTGTCCATTTCGAGACGATCGCAGGAGTTGGGCACTTTGCACCACATTTTGCATAAAACTCTTAGCCAACATGTTTATAAGGCTGATAAAAGAATTAAATCCCGCAGAGTAAGCACAACGCCGTACTTCTTCTATTGACTTAAAATGACACTTCTTGTTGTAGTAGCCTATACTTAACTTCGTGAACACATATTATGTGAATGTCCAGCCCTCAATGGAGTACGAAAAAAGATCTTATTCAGGGAACAACTGAGTTTCAAAGACATAAAGAAATCTTCTGCTGATAAAGTGGCCTGCTTTATGCTGAAAGAGGAAACTCTACTAGCCGTAGGCACAAAAGATCTCATAGGTCGAATATACCTTTTCCCTCACCTTGGCGAGCCAGAAGTTTAAAAAAAATTTACTTAACTTCACACTCTTGGGCATATTATAATACAGCAGCAAAGCGGTTGAAACATTGGAGTGCTCCGAAAGAACAACCAGTTACAGACTACATATCACCGGCACAGGCGCAGGTATCTGATGAGAGGCTCTGTTTCAGCGAAGACTCAGCAGCGACTGCAATGTTTTACAAGCAGACAAAGCTGCCATAACCCACGCCGTTAAGGAGATGTAGAGACACAACTTTGTCGACAAAAAAATCTCCGTTTATTCTGACAGCCAGGCGGCTATAAGATCAGAGCAAGAGCAGTTGTGGTAAGGTCAGTCAAGGGTAGTCAAATATTGCAGCAAATACTTTTATCTGATAACATCGACCAAATCGGTGACCCTTGGCTGGGCGCCAAGACACACTTATATCCCGGGTTATGAGAAAGCGGTCAGGCTAACGAGACAATAATGCTCCAACGAAGAGCTCCTCCTGTAGAGAAACCTCGTCCTATGTTACGTAGAAGTTTATTTACCGTGTTTTCGCTTTCCACTCGGTCACATTCTTGATCCATATTTCCACCGAACATACACTTCTTTCCGAAATCCAACGCTCTTCTACTACTGTTTTGTGAGCTTTTTTTGCCGTTTCTACTTCGATTCCTGCCTTTTCAGTCATCAGATTCCTTTAGTTTTCTTGTCAAAGTTTATTTGCCCGGATCTCGCATCCATGGAGAATGGCATGCCTATTCGAGATGAGAGGGCTGCGTTTTTTGTCCGTGGCCGAGGGCCACCAATGTTTGCGATTTGTCGGCTCAAAATGGGTGTGACCTTCAAAGCTCGCTCCGATGGCATCGTACGTCTTGATCGGTTGACAGGAAATGAGATTTGTCCTATGTTCTTCACTGTTAACTTGCTTTCCAATCATTTCACGACCAATTTGGAAATCGACCATGGTCGGAATCGTTCGCTAGAAGGACTTTCATTTTTGTCCGTCATCAGGTTGAGACCATTAAATTACCAAACCGAAGGGATACACAATTTGTAACATGCTTTACGAGTCATCCTAGTCGTAGATCGCCAAAAGTTTCTGATCATTCAAAGTTATGTCAATCTAGACATGTCCGTCCGTCCGTCAACAACTATAAGACGTTAAAATTCGAGCTGCAATTTGGATGATTATACTCTCTAAGGGCCTGAAAAGTACAAGTAAAATATATAGATCAAAGGCGCAGTGCTTAGTGTGCTTGATTGAGAAGTCGCTGATATAGGTTTGAGTCACACTGGAGGATAGGGCTTTTCGAGAATAATGAATGAAAAATAGTCTCATGATCGGTTGTGGCAAACTGCGAAGCAGCGCTGTAACTCCAGCCCCACTTCACGGGGTAGCAATCATAACTTACTCTTGTACTGTTTGAAGAAACAATTGATTCGTAAGCGTATAGATTTTTTTTTAAATTTGACAAGAGTAGATTTTTCAAAGAGAGTACAAAACAGGTTCATGCTCCTGTGTCAATTGATTTTGGATAGAGAATGTAGTCCTCTCCATCCAAAATCAGTTGACGCAGCTAAATAGACTTAGACGGAATTGTAGCTTCTTTTGATCTGTTCCTGGAATTTTAGTGGATTGTTGACTGTTAGAATTGTGCAGATTATAGAAGAAAATGAGGGCTGTTTTTTAAAGCGCCTTAACAAATTGAATCCCATAGAACCGAATTCACATATCACGTGTGCAGACAAAATGCATCATTCTGCAACCTCATTTTCGGTCAAACCAAATGGTTGTAAATATTAGCAAGTTTCACAGGTATGGCCTTAACTCATTTCCAGTCCAGACGACCCTATGCCTATATTCAGCGGTGTGTTTGTATTTTGCACGTTCACATCTTTTGCGTTTTGGTATTCCTCTCTATTTTATATTGGCATGTCTGCTAGCAAGCAATTGAGTTCAAGACTGTTTCATTTCCAATAGCCCCCCAACTCCCCCGTTAAAACCACTAGAACGAACTTTTAAAATATGCCGCCATAACCAGGATAAACATTTGATTTGAAAAGAGCCAAAGGAAAGGCTCAAAAGAATGTATACCTGTGTTATCCTTGATTCATGTTGGTAATAGATTTTTTGTCGTCATCTCGTAATACATTTTTTTGTCGTCAGCTCTGATTGTTAACATGTGCCATTTAATATACTCTTTCTAGGACTACGCTAATTACATAAAAAAATGTTTTATAAAATACTTTTGCAAAAGGAAGCCTAAAATCCAATGGAGGTCAATTTGTTAGGAAAAATCACGAACACAAGCAGGCATTATTCGAGTTCGTCGAAAACATCGCAAACTATTGAAGTGCATCTCATGTCGTGCAAAGGGGAGCTGGCGACGGCAAGGCGGCGCGCGGTCGGTATGGAGCTTGAGAGCATGTGCGTGCTAGTGGTAGTGACAGTTTGAAATAGAGCTTTTTGTTCTATTTCCACAGATTAGAAACTTGAAATTGAGAGGGAGCCGCAGTAAGAGGGTACATACACGTTCGACTTTCTGGGGTAAACGTACCAGGCCAATGTACGACCTTCAACGTTTAAAGAATCGTGAATGGGTTTACACTCAGGGGTATCTTTTTTCTTTTTTATATAGAAGCAATGTTATTACATGGTGTTTTCTTTCTTCTTTATCTTATGTCATCTTCTGTCTCTTTTCCTTGTTTATATGTCTATTTTGTTTTGCACAATATTTGCATTTATGATTAAAGTTACGAGTTGAGTGTGTCGGATGGGCGAGTTGAAGGCGACGGTGTATGTAGGACCGACGAAGTGGATTTCGCCTTCAGCAAAGTTTTTTTTTTGTTGCGTCCACAAGTGCAAGTATTTGAATCGGGTTTGCATTTGCAATGTGTTTCTGTTTACTTAATAAATGACAGATAGCGAGGGAAAGAGAGAGGGATCATTTATTTTTACCAAGGCTGCGAATTGAAGAGACTTCAGAAAGCAACTTTTTGACACTTTGTCAACTATTGTCATTGCGGTGACGGTGGTGTTTGGTAGATAGTACCATCAGCTGCGGGTCTATGTTGCTCTTAAGAAGTTTCTAGCTAAACTGCATTAATTAGAATAATTGGAATTTTGCTTTTGATGGATGTCCTTAAACATCAATCATATACTCGTAGTTTTTGCAGGATAAGCAATTGATTTAATTTTAAGGGGATGGGATTTTTCCGTACCTGATTTGATTCCCTTCTTTATCCTAATTCAAAAGAGGTCATGAGGGGTTGTTTGTTGGTTATCGGCGCATGGTGGATGGAATTCGCTTTGCATGGGGTGAACAGGTGAAGGTCGGTTGAACTATCGGATCAATTAAGAATATGCAATCTTAAAATAAACCAGATCAAAAAAACTTCGCTGTTGTTAAGGATGAAGTTTTTTGTTAACACTGTTCTCTCGAGGGAGCTTTTTCAGCCATAACTATGATGTTTTTTTGCATGAACTGAATTATTTTAATGAAAGGAATATTTGCACTCCTATTTTTTTGGAATAAAACTATAATTTTGGTGAAGGTTTTCAAGCTATTAAGGAATTAATTGGATTCAATCTTGCCCATTGCTAGCTTAATGTTGGTACCTAAATATGGAAGGACTTTTGGCATAGTATTCGATTTTAAAGCAACCAGGTGGAATAAGGAATATTTTTTTAAATCGCTCTCAGTGCAGTTTAGGAAAGGTCTTGATGCATTGACAATTTGAGTCGAACTCAATACTATGTGTTTGGTGGAGGCAATCCTCGTTGTTTGACATAAAACATTTTTTAATTCGAGGACGTGCTCAATAAAATAAATGAAGATATGACATTAAGTTCCACGGCACATGGGGCACCTGCATGTTAGGCCGAAGTCCGTCCAGTGATGCAACATAACATCCGAAATTTCCCCGTGACCGGTCACACTGATGATCATACCAGCAACCCCTGGTCTTGATGCAATGAAAATTTGAGTCGAATTCAACAATCGTGGAGGCAATCCTCGTTGTTTGACATAAAACATTTTATTAATTCGATTATTTGTTCAATGACATAAATGGATGTATGACATAAGTTCCACGGACATATTATTATATGTAGTTTTGTCAGTTGGTGGTAGCGAAACCGCGCCCAAACCATCGCCCAAATCCGACCGGTGCAGGAATTACTGGCTGTCTGATCCACCACCTAGCGTTGAAGCAATTCAGCCTAGGGTAGCAGGAATTAAGACTCGTGGTCTGATCCACCGCGACCGATCTGAGGAGGCTTCCTGAAACAATTCATCATAACATTATAAGTACCAAAAGAAACTGAAAAAAATATTCATTTGTGAGTCCACAGTTTTGTACTCCGCCCAAAGTTTTCGTCTTTTCTTTGGGTAAACCCTGGCCTCGGACGAGCTTTTTTTTATTTTTTTTTTTAAAAAGGAAATCCAAATCCCAGAGCACTCAGACTCGGTAACGGTTCATTGTACTACCAGGCAGAAATCCTCCTTTTGGTGTAGAGGCATGTGAATGGGTGGCGTATGTTGTTGTTCCCCATGGGGATTGAACCTGCACCGCACTGGTCACAAGCCAACACACTAATCTCTACACTGTCGCCACCCTCCGACGAGCTTACCTCGGCCACAAAAAAACAAGGCATCACAGTGTATGAATTGAGGAGATGGTCATTGTTTTGAAGTCTTATTCCCAACACACTTGCCTGGGGTTTGATTTGAAGTAGATGCAAGGGCAAATTGTTGAAAATAGCACCAATGGAAAGGGAAATAAAGCCAAACGTTAAAATTTGGCCTTATGATACTTTTTCAAAGCGAAATAAGGCCAAATGCACAAATTTGGCCTTTCGTTTTGCGTTATTTGACTCCACCCAAAATTGCATTACGTCAACATCCTAAATCTCTTCTTAAAATCATTTTATGTCTCTATGAAAACTCAATAGTTTATTGCATTCAATCGACGCTGCCTCGTCTAGGTTATAAAAGAAGAAGTTGCCCGGGTATCTACTTTAACAGCAATATGCTCGCATTCACACTGTTTGTAAAATCTTCCATAGCGAAAATATCATCGCAATATCTGCACGTGTCCGTTTTTGAGATAATAAAAAGCCGTATCCGGACAGGAGGCCATATAACCTTGGATATATTCTTCTTCTTAGGGTGGGGCTACAGTGCGGGGTGGACCTGGGACTCAACCAACAAGCGTCTCCAGCCAGAACGATCACTGGCCAGCTGTCTCCAGTTTCGCACGCTATGTTGGTTAAGGTCCACTTCCACTTGCGTGCGCCACTTGAGTCGCGGTCTTCCTCTACTGCGCCGTCCCTCGGGTGTGGATTCGAAGATCTTGAGGTGCGGAGCATTCACTTCCATTCCCTCTACATGACCCAGCCACCTCAGTCGTTGTACCTTCACTCTTCTGGCTAAGTCGATGTCACCGTACAGTTCGTCATTGTATCTTCTCCTCCATTCACCGTCTAGCAGACGGGACCAAAAATTTACCGAAGAATTTTCATCTTAAAACAACCAACAGTGACCTCATCCGCTTTTGCTAGAGTCCATGCCTCTGCACCATAGAGATTAACTGGGGTTATTAAGGTTTTATAAAGGGTCACTCTAGTTGTTCGAGAGAGGGCTTTGCTAATCAATTGCTTTCTTAGCCCAAAAAAACAGCGATTGGCAAGAGTAATTCTTCGTTTAATCTTAGCGCTGGTGTCATTGCCTGAGTTCATTGCGGAGCCTAGGTAGACAAAGTCCTGAACCACTTCAAAGTTATATCTGTCTATAGTGACATTCTGTACCCAGACGTCGGTGTTGGGTGTCTTTTCTTGATGACAGCATATACTTTGTCTTGCCCTCATTGATCGCCAAACGCATCTTCGACGACTCCGTCTCAATACTCACGAACGCGCCAGTGACATCCCGCTGCGTTCTGCCGATCATGTCCGTGTCGTCGGCGTAGGTGAGTAGATGTACGGACTTTTGAAAGATAGTGCCTCTGGTGTTAGCATTTGAGTTTTGCACTATTCTTTCAAGAACGATGTTGAAGAAGTCACATGACAGCGCTTCGCCTTGTCTAAATCCTTTTTTGACATCGAAGGTCTCGGTGAGTTCTATACCGACCTTGATGGAGCAGCGTGCATTCTCCATTGTCATTCTTCACAAACGGACGAGTTTGGCAGGGATGCCAAAACTCGACATTGATCTGTATAGCTTAGCTCGTCTCTATAAATGCTGTCATAGGCGGCCTTAAAATCGATGAAAAGGTGGTGGGTACCGATTTGGGCTTCTTGGGTTTTCTCCAAGATCTGCCGCAGTGTGAATATTTGGTCGATGGTAGACTTTCCTGGCCTGAAGCCACACTGATAGGGACCAATCAGGTTGTTGACGAAGGGCTTCAGACGTTCACGGCACACGGCAGATAAGATCTTGTAGGCGATGTTAAGAAGACTAATACCTCTGTAGTTGGCGCAGTTCAGAGGGTCTCCTTTCTTGGCTATACCCCGCTATGTGAGTTCATCTTTAATTTGTCATTCTTGTGGAAGCTTCCATAACCCATCGTTTTTTATTTTAAATATTTGACAACGCCATCTGTTCTTATCCCCGCAAGTAGGTACCACCATAAGTGTATCAAACTCAATATTAGCCAATTGCTAATGCAGAACTAATCGGCCTGAATACAAATTGGTATAATATTCCAAAAATCTTGTCTGGTTACTTTATTCTTTGTGAATTTGTACAATCGGATTGCGCAACAGAACTGAGTATTGAAACGGACTAAATGATGTTCGCAATGGCTTAGCCGCAAATTGTAAATGTTAATTGCCATCCTATTCCCCCGGAGCATTATTGTTTATTTCTGTTAACAAATCGCCATTAGGCACACCAATCGATATGATCCCAGACAATAAGTAGCTGAAGTTATGCCTTTATTCAATGATAAAACATCATTAAATAATTACATGCCAATTTCTCTACTCTCAGTGTTTTCAAAAAATTTTGAAAAAGCTGTCAAAAACAGAATGATCAAGTTCTTAGATAAACAAAATTTCTTTAGTGAGTGTCAATATGGCTTTCGTACGGGTTATTCAACTGAAGGTGCACTTTTAGATTTTTCTTCTAATATATACCATGGTCTTAATAACAGGAAGCTAACTGCTGCCATATTCATTGATATAACAAAAGCCTTCGATACCGTCGATCATAATATACTCCTAGACAAATTGTATAAATGTGGATTTAGAGGAGTAATACATAATTGGTTCTGCTCCTATCTATCTGAAAGAGGGCAAAGGGTCAGAGTAAATGGAGAATTCAGCTCTGTGCATTTCTTGTCATTAGGTGTTCCCCAAGGTTCTGTGCTTGGTCCAATCCTTTTTCTAATTTTTATTAATTCGATACAATTCCGAAGTAAAATAAAAGCGTTCGTTGATGACATGGCATGTGCTTTCCAAAGTGATTCTATGTTAAACCTCTGTTACACTTTGAAATCGCGAAATTAATAATTGGATTAAACGAAAAACAGAACGCGAAAATATTGCGATCACCGCCGAATCGAAATCTATATGAACTGTCAAAAAACCAAAGTGCAACTCCAGCGAAAATAATGCTGGATTCCCGGTCGCTCAGCTAGGGGTGGGTTCGATAACCTAGCGCTCGCTGATATCTTTAGCTAAGTTAGGAAATGACGTGAAAGGTACTTACGGGCTTACTGTCGTCGAGGAAAATATTTTTCCCCGAGGGCAATAAGAAAAAATGGGCGCCACACAATTTTTTTTTGTTGATTGGACAATTGGAAAATTGTGAAACCGTGCTAAACTGAAAAAAAGTCGAAAAATTTCGACCAATGGAAACCGCTTCCCACAACTTGAAAACAAAGAAAAAAAACCGTTTTTTTCCACTACGTTACAAATGCCCCGGTGGAGCACGGCAAATTTTATTAACCGCTATTTAGGTTGCAGTTAGACAAAAAGAAACGAAAAGCCGTTTTTGGAAATGGTGCAAGACCGCAATATCCCGAACGTTGGAAAGATTCCAGAAAGAAAAAAATGGTCGCGTGTCCCGTATATTCTCGGGATTTTGACGAAGCCCGATCCGACCGAAATTTATAGTATGTCCAAATAATCTTCCTAACTACCTCTTACAAAATCACTATACTTATCTGTTTTCCTGTTTCCTCTCCTCTTTCTGAACCCTTGTCGGTCCAAACCAGTCCTTTGGATATTAGTCCCGCCTGCACAATTAACCTCGTTCCTGATATGTTCTTCCTTAATTCTGCGTTCTTTAACTCTCCTATTCTGCCCTTCTCGATTGTTCCTTTTTGTTCTTTTTTGTTCTTTTCTCCACGTTCGCAATTAATAAAAACCCAAAACTAACAAAAACTGTCTTGTACGATCGCTGGTCAACCAAGAAGTGATTGCCAAATCTTTTGTCCAGGCCGTCGTCCGCTGTCTCCACTCATACATTCATACAAACCTGGGGAAGCAGAGCCAACGGCAGTTCTCACTGGACAATTCAGCTGTATCGCTGAGATTGTCAACTGTTTCATACTTCCCCATGACCACGCATACTTGGGCAGTGGAATCAACGGCTCCCACTCGGTAATTCAGCTGTCGCTCTGAGATTACCAACCGTTGTTCCTTCCCCACTCCATTCACGCACATTTAGCTGGACCTTGCCGTTTTCGCTACACTATGTAATATTTTACATAAGTGCGCTGACTTGGTCCCGCTAATGCTCTCACGCACTCAGACTTTAGAATTCGCCACTGTCGGAGGCCTTCAGTGACAAACGAATTCGCCGGCCGACCCTTGACAATGTAAACAATTGAAATTTGACAATTCGCGATTAAAACAAAAAGAATCTTTCGAGGAGGACCTTAAATTAACTCATCTTTAAAAAAAAATGCCTAAAGTGCATTATTAAAATAACTTTATATTGTTTTGAGCATGTTCCCTCCCTTTTATACTCCCAAAGAAGAACACATCTGAAGGGTAGGATAATAAAATCCCTAGGACCAGGAACCAATGAACTAACTAGTTGGAAGGACAAATGCCCAGGAAGTCCGTGAGTAAAACCCATCTTATTAAAAGTAACATAAAAGTCAATTAAAATCTAGCTATCTCGGTCGAATCGCGCGCAGGTTTGTGGAAATGGGGGAAGTGCTATTCTTGCACCATATCTTACAGGTAGTTTTGTTTTGTTTTTGGTTGTTGTGCTCGAGCCCTTTGCATCTGTGCCTTGACTCTCGTTAACCGCAAAGTTTTCCGTGGTAGTTGCGCTCGTTTGTTCGGCCACTTTCCTTTTCGTCATATCATGGCTTCTACTTTTTGGTATCATTCGTCTAATTTCGCAGTGTATTTGACTTAGTGGTTAGTTATTATTATTTGACGAAGTGTTTTCCGGTGCGCTGTGTGTTCGACGTAGTGGTTTGGGGTGCGTATACATGGCCGTCCGCCCGCATTCCCCCGGTGCTCCTACGTTGCTCCCTCGACGGGGTTGGATCAAAAGGGAGCGTCATCCCTTCCCCCATCGATCGTGACACCCTACCGTGACTTTGGTAGTTCGGGGCAATTGTTCCTAGAAGGGGCCGTCCGCTCGCCCTCCCCAATTGCATCACAGCCCATTTGCTCGTGATTGAAGCAGTTGATTTGACGTCTGCTTCGTATTCAGACCGTCCGTCTGTTCGGGAGTGTGGTTGTGGATGTTGTACACTACTCCGCCGTTGCAGACCGCCCGTCTGTTGGGATATTCACCTTCCATTGGTGTGTCCTGAACCCTTGACCGTCCGTCGGTTCGTGTGGAGCCGTCTGTGCCGCGCGTTGGCCCTTGAGTAAGTGGTTCTCCTGCTTTGGACCGCCCGTCCATGCCCGAGTGTACCTGTGGGGGCTTTGTCCTCGGCTCGCGAGAAGTGGGCCAATGGCTGATGGTACCACGGCTGCCCCTCCACTTCTATAGATCCCAGGTACGCCACCCAATGTGAAGAGGGAATTGGTAGGGTGGGTAAAGGAACAAAGAGTGGACCTTGTTGCGGGAAATTATACCGCAACACCTCTTAAGTCTTAAGACATTGGTTCTCAATGCATAAAATAATTATTAGTGACAAAACCAAAATAATGTTTTTTAATGTGTGTGGTTTTCGGACCTTTCTTGTTTCATTCTACAAACTGTACTAAATTTATTCGTTGTAAACCCATCTGTAACTCGGAAGAGAACTCTCAGTAATTTTTTGAGGCACGTTGTTGTTCAAATCATTGTTTCAGTATTGAGTGTGTGAAGTCTTACAAGTACCTTGGTATTTTGATTGACTTGAAGATGAATTGCTCCGGCCATACGAATCCACTTAAGAAGTATCTTATGGCTGCTACAAGGCAATTCTACTTGTTAAATCAGTATTGTTCCAGGGATCTTCTTGGGTGTATTTATTATGGTTTGGTGCATTCTAAGCTCCAATATGGCATAGTTTCATGGGGTGGTACTCATAACAACAAAATTAATCCGCTTCTAGTTTCTCAAAAACATGTTATTCGTCTTATTTGTAACAAAAATCGTCGTTATAATAGTTTTTCAGAAGTCTCAAAATTTTACCTCTGAAACACTTGTATTTCTACAAAGTTTTGAAAATATTTTTCGCCACATCTGGCCATCTATTAAGCAGGTGCTCTTCTAGCTACAGCCTTAGAATAAATAGTCAACATCTTGCTCTAGTACCAAATCACAATCTTCAAATTTTTCTCAATTTTTATACGTCAATTGGTCCTAGACTATTTAACAGCTTACCTATTAGCATTAGAATAATTAGAAATGAATCCATTTTCCTCAAAAGAGTAAAACTCTGGCTCCCTGATCTAAATTATAAGGATATCCATGATTTGTTATGTTTAATTACTTAAGTGTTCTTTTTGTGAGTTTTTCGCTTGTGATCCATGTAATCACTTTACTTTGGCACTTTCACTATTTGTTACTTATGTTTTATTAACAAAATTAAATATAATTTATAAAAAATAATATTGTTATTATTAATTTCAAAGTCTTGTCGTAGCCCCAATTCATGTTATTATAATACTGTTAAGTTATAACTCCTGCTTTCGCCTCTAGTTCCGTATGAACTATAGATTGCAGATTCTTTATTAATTTAATTATTGATCATTGTATTTATACCTAGTCTTATCTGTTTTATGTTAGAAATTGATAAAGAAAGTAAGTAAAATAACCAACGACCATACCACGTCGAGTTAATCGGTTCTCGAATTCGGGCTATTAAAACCTGTAGTCCGAATATGTTCCCACAGATAAATAAGTTGTTCAGGAGATCACAATGATATTCCTTGTGTTCGAATCTCCCAGACAGCAGAGAACAGACAGACAGTACTGACTGCTGGAATAAGTCCAGAAAGTGTCGCTTCAAACGACGATTTTTTCGTGGTCGAGGACCCACGGGAGAAAGTGGATTTGCTGGGCGCTTGTTTCGAGGCCGTGTATACGGTGAACAATCCTGTTCGCCGTAACCACGACATTGAGAATAGGGCTCTGGTGAGCCATTTCTATCTGCGCACCGAACTTGAGAATTGGCGATCTGAGAATAACGGTTTCACCGTGTTCACTGATGAAAACCATGCTAATGCAGTTGTCGCCAATGGCCGAGATGCATCGCACTTGTTCGTGTCGAAGAATGATCTTCTGTGCATCTTCGAGTCACTAAAGAATAAAAAGTCGGCGGGGATGGATGGTGTCCCAAACGTCGTATTGAGACACCTGCCTTTGGAGGCTGTAGATATTTTCACCACGCTGTTTAACAATGCGCTGAATAATGCACATTATCCGGCGCATTGGAAGGTAGCTGTGGTACACCCTATCCCGAAAAAATGTAAAGATAGGACGAACCCTGCCAATCTCCGGTCAATTAGCTTACTTCCGAATATTAGCAAGGTCTTTGAAAGGGTTGTCAATAGAGCCCTGTTAAAGTGGGTCGAGGACAATAACATAATCCCGGACAACCAGTTTGGTTTCAGGGCGAGGCATGACACTATTCATGCCGCGTCGAAACTGGTTTCCGACATTCAGTGGAATAAATGCAAGAACCAATGCACGGGTGCTTGTCTGGTTGATTTTGAGAAGGCTTTCGACACCGTATGGTTAGAGGGACTTTTCTACAAGTTGACCAGGCGGGGGATGCACAAACCTTTGCTATATGTAATTTATAATATGCTTATGGGAAAGAAGTTCGTAGTCAAATGTGGCAACGTGACTTCGAGCAGAGTTTTTCAAATTAAAAACGGTTTACAGCAGGGGGCGGTCAATTCTCCGATCCTGTTTAACATTTACACGAGTGATCTGGTGGGTTCACTCAGACATGCTATAGCGTATGCCGACGATTTGGTGGCATACAGATCAGGTTCTAAAATCGAGGTCATTAATATCCTTTTGCAGCGTGACTTCGATCAAATTAAGCGATATTGCGACGACTGGAAGTTGAAAATCAACTTTCAGAAGACGGAAACAATCTTGTTCAGAACTCCATTGGCTGGGGCCTCTAGGGATACCAGAAAAAACTGGAAAAAATTGGCCATTATTGGACAAAATGGGCAGCCATTGGCGGTGAGAAGCGTAGTTAGATATCTAGGTATCTGGCTTGACCAGTATCTATATTTCGATAGACATATAGTTGCTTGTCTTGCTGGGGCCAAGAAGGCTTATGCTTTGACAAGGAGACTGTTTCATAGCAGTCAACTTGACTCCAAAGTGAAGGTCATTTGCTACGTGGCCCTTATAAGGCCAATTATCGCTTATGGTTGTCCATTGTGGTTCAATATAGCGCCCAGCTATATGGAAAAGATTCGGGTTTTGGAGAGACAATGTCTTAGGACCTGTCTCCGATTGTTCCGAACGCCTGAATCCAACTATATAAAATACTATCCCAACAAGGTCCTATACGATGGGGCTCAGTTGAATAGGATTGACAATTTCCTCATTAAGGTCACTCGAAGGCACGTTGCAAGGGCGATGGCCAGCGACAATAGTCTGATATTTGGGGCTTACTACCCCAATGAAGTGTACATTGAGAGTACACTCCGGTCTGGCTTTATCCCGCCAGAGGCATTTATCCATATTGATGCAAAGGGGCTGGTACAGACGAGGGATGGTATTCCGGTCTTATACCATCGCTACCGCAGCGCGAGAGATAAGCGGCTCCTCCATTACGGGGACGTCGCCAATGCTCATGAGCTCCTCCGTTTTAGTACCGCAATATCGGAGAGGGATAGATTCGACACGGAAAAGCAATTCGCCGAATTTTGGTGGCTTGTTGAGGGGGGAGGGGTCAACATGCCCTCCCAGGACGGTGCGTTACTCTAGGTAACTTCCTCTTAGCTTATAAGTTAGATTAAGTCAGCTAGGGCGTTTTTGGGAGAGGCCGGGCTCGCCAACGTGTGGTGGTGCTTCTGGGAGTTGACTGACGCTGTAAGGCTTCAGTCGGCTCACGGCGGCGCGTGTGCACGTTGACGACTGCCAGGCGCTCGGAAAGCAATTGGGATTTTGACCACTTGTTGCGCAAGGCAACGAGTGCTCAGAATCCTAATTATAGTTAGAATACGTTAAGTAGTTTAAGTAAGTAGAATAGGTAGTTTGTAATTTGTTTTATATAAAATCTCAATAATGAAACCGAGTTTTAATAAATTTTCTCGAGGAATATATATGTAAGATTAGTTCGTAAAATAGTTCGTAGGCCGAAAGGCAATAATTCTAAGATATAGTTAAGTTTAGAGCGTTCGCATAAGGACCAATAAATAAGAATAAGTATCCTGTTAATTTTAAGTTAGGTTTAATCATTTTTGTCTAGTATGTAAGTAGATATTTATCAATGAATAAAAAAAATGAATTTCAAAGTCAAAAAGAATTTCAAAGTAATCGGTTCTCGTCAGATCACCGCAATTAAACGACGTTGGGCGCGGTTAGTACGTAGATGGGGGACCGTTTGAGAACAACCGCGTGTCGTTGGCCAGTCCCATCTACAGAGTTGAGGTAGATAATACATACGTGGTATCACAATGGACCTAAATTGGTCTAAGTGTGTCGGTTTCTGCCGACAGCCGCATAAACCTAATCCTACCCTAAGTAAAATAAAATAAAATAAAAAGTCACACCATATCGGCACAAGTGAAAGTGATTTGATGATAAAAAAAGAAATCCCAACTTAATCTGAAAGTTATTGCTTGTTCCATTTATTTCCAACAGATGACAGGAAATGAAAAAGATTTCCACCACGTTAACTTCTCAAAATAAGGCAACGACATAGAATAAACTCCAAGGCCACGGCATCCTTAATGTTACTCAACATGAAAAGGTAATATGAATGTTCCGTTGCTATCCGTGGACGTACATATGTATCTACATCTGAAAAACCTTGCAGAACAAATATGTATCTGAAAAGTCCTAAAATTATAAATAGCCCATTCAACCAGACGAAGTGTGAATTTATCCAAACGAGTAGGAGAGCCGAACCGCTGCTGCACATGCATCCAATTCACATTGCAGGAAATGCGCTTAAAACGACAACCAACATGCAATAAATAGCTTCGCGTTGCTCACAGCCTAACCAACAATAAAGCGTACTCTGAGATCCACCATTGCCAACTGAAAGAAAATAATATTACAGTTTCAATAGTTTTTAGGTGGAATGTGCCGCAAAGCAATGGATGAGAGGCAGCCCACCAGCGCAGCGCTTGGGGCAGGGGCAGTTAACAAAGCGAGAACTGCTTAAGGTTACCCGAAGCAGGTCAATTTAGTTCATTCGCCTATCGAACTTTCAGTTCACGTCACGGATAACGTCAACCTTGCACATTCGAATTCATGTTGCACACATGTTATATGTATCGTAGAACAGGGCCTGCTTTGTTTCTTTAAGTGTATGCGAATAAAAAGCTTCTTAAAGCTCACAATATTGCATTTTGTTTTTACCGTAGGCATCGAGCGAGTGCGCGAAAGCTTGCTGCCACACGATTTTGCGAATTGTTACTTGAAATGTCAGATGCAGTTGAACGACCGTCAACTCTTGTGAACTGAGAGCTTTTGCATCTATATATGCATTTCCTCTCGAAGCTTTTTTTCAAGTATCTTTTACCCGCACACCATGAATTTGAGTATAATATTTTCTGCAAGCATTATCCAGACGATGGAATACACATTTGTTACTCTGCTGCAGCTTTTCCTGCCTCTGTTGCATGAAAAACTTATACAATAGTGCATTAGTGTGTATCTGTTCTCTGCATCTGGATATAGCATTGGTATATTTTAACTAGTCACTCAATAGATTGCGCGAAGTATAAATTTAGATCGAGGTTATTGGTTGCAATGCTGAAAGGACGTTGACACTCCTTGGCGCGCACTGAATGTACGATTATAGTACAATATTGTGCATCTATCACGAGTATCTATATACTATGGTTGCGGCCACCATGTGCTTTTCAAAATTTTGTTCGCTCTTGCTTGGTGTATTTATTTAAAAAAATGTATCTAGTCTAATGGATTGTACATTGTATGTTGTTGCCAAGAACGTTCGCTGTCAGCGCAGTGGCATTCTGGGGGGAATTAATTTCGTTTTCAATAACATATCAACTAGTTCATTCTGCTCGATACTTTTAACCAGAAGAGGTCTAGCACGTTAGACTTTGTAGCAGTGAGCGCGCTGATAATGTAAGTTTTGTAGTGATTATTCAACATAAGATGAGACCGATAGTCCTTATCTGGACCTTTTTTCAAATATTACCATGCATCACTACTGTCAGATTTTGTTGACAAACATTTGTCTTTGCGTGGAAGTTTGAAACGATTCTTGTCTAATAAATTTGTAGGGTAGGGTGGGCAGTGGCGTAACTAGGATTTTGCTCTGGGGGGGGCAAAAACATTTTTTTTAGATGAAAAATAAAAACAAAACATTTGACTGTTCTGATTAATATAACTATTATTGAGAACTCGCATAATATAAAAACTCAGGATTTAAAAATTACAAAATTATGTCAATTCGACGATTTTTCTTTTGAGCAAGAATATCGATGATCCGATTGACATCTACTGTACGATTGTCGCTCACACTGATCATTGCTAAGGCTGTCAAGCGGTTCTGTAATAAAATGTTTCCAGTTAACTTTTTTAAAAATAAATTTTATTATATAAAGTGTAAGTACCTGGCCTATAGAATTTCTTAAATATGTTTTTATGCGCTTCAGAGTAGAAAACGACCGTTCGCTTGTTGCAGTGGATACGGGCAGTGTAACCATAAACTGTAAAAGCCTAAACACATTTGGAAACATATCCTTATCGCAGTTTCCGATTGCATCAATTGCACTTTCATAAGTTTTAGTTCCGCATGATTGATGCCAAAGGGATATTTCAGCTCTGACAACTGTTTTATTATCCAAGAACGGATCTTCCCTATAAAACTCAAGAAGATCATCTATATTTTGGAATTTTTCATCTGAAATTCCAAGTAGATCAGAAAAGCCAGTAAATAGCTTCCGATGTGATGAAAATCTGCCCTTAAGCATTGAGAGGAAAGTGTCAATAAAAGGAAGGAAAACAGTGATTCGAAAATAACTTTTGACGTCATTTACTTGAGGATTGTTACGATGTTGTTGGCGTTTTGCGATTCTTGGAAGCGAAATGGAAATGTCGTGCTCTTTTGCTTTAGCCTCTACTCAGTTGAAAATTTCTGCGAATTTTGATTCTGAATTTGCACGCATGTTTTCAAGCACTGCTAGTAAATTGTCAGCATGATTCACAGCTGCTTTTAAATCAATATTTTTCTTCTGCAACAATTTGCTAAGGGGCAAACCAAACGCGAAAATATGTGCAACAACATGAGCGACGATTAAAAATTCTGCAGACATTACTGAATTTAAAAATGCCATTGCATCCCTAGCAGTCTCTTTATCATCCCATAAGTGTATTATTTCTAGTGATTCAATTACAACATCGTACAGCTCCAGAAAGTCTTCAACCGCATGAAAACGTTCAATCCATCTTGTTTGAGAAAGCCGTTTTAAAGACTGAGCTCTCAAATTCATTTTTTCGATGCAATTATTTAAAACTGATTTGCGTTTTGGCGAGATGTAGAAGTTTCGAACAGACTCTATTGTGCTTAAAACATTTCGAATAATAGGAACGGAGCAAGCATCGGAGACGACTAAGTTGAAAGTGTGTCCCATACAATGAACATAAGGAGCCATGGGGTGTGTTTGAATTATTAAAGCTTGGACTCCTTTTAAACGTCCTGACATCGCAGTGGCACCATCGTATCCTTGTCCTCTTAAATAACTTAAATCAACATTGATATTTTTAAGACTGGTTAATATAGTAGTTGCTAAGCCATTTCCAGTAAGATCTGTTACAGGTACAAACATAGCAAACTCCTCAAGTAACTCGTTCTTTTCTATATCAAAGTACCTCAAAGCTATGGTAAGTTGTTCTGTACCGCATATATCTGCTGTCTCATCAGCTAATACAGTGAATGATTTAGCACGATTCACTCGGCTCACCAAGTCTTGTATTAAAATTGAATAGGCAGCATCAATGACCTCATTTTGCACTAGAGGACTTAAGTATTTGTTGCGATCTGTCCCTTCCAAAAACGCACGAAGCTCCTCATCACCTTTAGCTCTATATGCTAATATTGCACGAAAATTACCCTGGTCTTTTGTGTTATTGTTGAGACTTATAGGACCACTATCTCGATGTCATCGTAAGGCCAATTCTTGACGACCACAAAGCAAAATGGCTTCAATTATTGGGACAAGCTGTTTTCTATTCCGGGCAATTGTGTTACACTTTTCTTGATCCAGCTGTATACTTACTGCAACCTGTTTCCCTTCAACTGATCGATTTATATCATTCGCATTCAAAAATGCGTTTCGATGGTAAATGAGTTCTTCATGCTTGCGAAAATTTTCCAAAGCTTTCTTCCACAAATTGAATGGTTTGGTGCAAAATATTCCAAGTCTCTGATTATTTATTCCTCCTTCCTTAGGGCCGAAAAAAACACAGTATTTGCAAAAAACACCATTTCCTTTTTTGGAGTAGCATAACCAGTTGAATTCGCTCAACCATGCTACTCGGAATTTTCGATTGTTTCCGGACAAGTCTTTGTTAACTGGGAAGTGGAATGAACTTATTGGAACCCACAGTTTCTTAAAAGTTTCAACTTTTTCTAAACGGTCCATACTTTTTCCTACGAAATTGCCTATGTCAAACATATTTGTATCGGTAGAGGTAGATTCATATGTGGGTTCAGAAATTTCAAAGCCTGGATGGATAAATCAATAAAGAAAAAGGAATTTTCAAAATTGTAAAAGTGGATAAAATATACATTATGTACATATACATATATTGTTATTGTTATAGAATGCATTACTTTTGTAATTTAGTTTATTAAGTCCCTTTTAAAAAGTCGTCATTTACAAATATAATTCTAACTTTCAGCAAACTTAAAGAATCAAACCAATCAAAAAGCACTCGTAAGGACACAACATTTTAAATCACTGCTGATTTAAGTATCATAGTTGAAGCCTTTTTTCGTTTTAAACGACTTATTGTTGTTGTCTTTTATTCAATTGACTGCATTTTCAACCCTTAAATAGGGCCACTGGGTTTACAAACTTGACACATAAAAACTTTATTTAATTAAACAAAGAGTCCAACACGGATTAGTCTGCATTTTGAAATTTTAATTTCAAGCAAAAAACATGAAATTTGCTTTTGTTTATTAGATCTATCTACTGTTTTGGTAATTAAATGTACCTCTTAACTTTGTATTTACTTTTCATTAAACGGGTATAGGTAGTTGCCAAAAGATAATTTTGTATAAAAGAATAATAATTGTTATCAGTTGTTATTAACTATTAACTAATGATTCAACAATAAATTGTTCATGAAACAAAACTTAAACAAACTTACTTTCTTTATTTGCATCAGATGGGACACTTTCTGCATGTTCAACAATGATATCCTCTTCATTATCTTTGGATTTTTTTTTTGAAGAATTTATCTATTGTTGTAGTTTTCTTTCTTTTGTCTGCCATCACAATTAACTAGGAAGTTGTTAAAATAAAATTTAATCACGCAACAACGTTCTAAAATAACAAACCTTAATCACAAAGAGAAGAGGATTTTTTTACTTAAAATTCATGGCTTACTTATTTTTTTTTAGCGTTATCAGAGTTTTTAAATTCTATGAGCCACAAAGTATACTACAAAAATGAGAAATGGAAAACATGCATTTTTCAGCAGAAGTAGTTCGTGCTATTTAACATTTTTTCAAAAACTAAAAGATCTTTGGGCATCTAGTTTGCAATTTTGACTTTGAATTGATAAAACCGTTGAACAGTAAAAACGATAGTAGTACTTAATAAAGTGACATTTTGAAAAATGGAATCAAAGTTATAACGAAAAATAGGGAGATTTCAACTGTTTTCAATAACGTTTTATCTATTTTAAGACTATTTTTCATAAAATTGCCCCCCATCCACACATACTATTTTTTTTTTTGAAACCAGAATTCATGCTTCAGCTGTTTCATGCATCTTATGCAAATCACCCTTTAAATGGTGCCTACAAACAAAAATTCTTGAGGGAGCAAGCTAGCTATTATAAGTATAATGGAGGAGTTTTGTTTACAGTTTATAAATAAGTTAGATTTGCAGCTCTATTTTTTTAAAACTTTAATTTGGAACAATGTCCACAAAAATAGTTTAATACAAAACATTTGAATAGGTATTTTGTATAGTTCTGGGGGGGGGGCAATTGCCCCCTTTGCCCCCCCCCCCCCGTAGTTACGCCACTGAGGGTGGGGCACTTTAGACTTTAACGGTTACAGAAAGGCGGTTGATGTTTGGCAAAATTCCCATTAGAAACCGCTGAATATCACTTACTTCTTAAGAATGTACGAAAATGCATAAAATCAAAGGAAAGAGTTTAAAACCGGTCTCGCCACCACAGCTGTTGAAGGAGAGCTATTTCAGCCCTTCTAAACATAATCTCAAAATCAATATCCCTTGAACGCATTTAATTGAATTTCGCGTTCGAAATTAAAAATGGTTAGAGCATAGTTGGGTGTAAGCTCCTAATTTTTTTATTTAGATAGATAAGGCTAACGTTGTTTAAAAAGCTGCGCTTAAAATGCAAAGCCTTCGACATGGTTGACCACAAAATTCTTTTAAACAAAATGTATAATGCAGGCTTCCGTGGCTGTATCTATGATTTGCTCGCTTCCTATCTGAAGGACAGAAAACAGAATGTCAAAATAAGAATCAATCTTAGTAACTCTAAAACCATTAATATTGGCGTTCCCCAAGGTTCTGTTCTTGGGCCTATTCTATTTTTAATTTACATTAATTCTATTTTTGAAGAACCGTTTCCTGGAGAAGTTAAGGCCTTTGCAGATGATTTGGATATCGCCTATAGATCAGATAGCCCCTTGGACTTAGTGTCTGATATAAATCATGACGTTCATTTGCTAAGAATTTGGTTTGCTGGACATAAACTTTTAGTAAGTAATAAAACTAAGCTTATGTTTTTTAGCCTTAATACGGAAGACATCACGGATATTGCTGTTATATTTCATGCACCAACCTGTCCAAAATATAACTTGCATAATAATACCTGTTCTGTTCACAATGCTAAGGTCTCTTTTGATGCCAATGCCGCTTGTAACGTCAATTGCTTTAAAATTGAAAATGTTGATTGCTTTAAATACTTAGGCGTTATAATTGACAGAAATTTCAGCTGGTCTGAGCATATCCTAAGTTTGAAGCAATATCTTCTTTCTACTATTCGTTGTTTTTATCGTCTAAGAATGTTTTGTTGTAACAGTTTGTTAAAAATAATATATTATGCGATTTTCCATTTTAAATTGCAATATGGAATAAGCTGTTGGGGGGTGCATACCAGAATAAACTTCAGCAACTGTCTGTACTGCAAAAATGTGCAATAAGAAAAGTTTGTAACTCTTCCCGGCTAGCTCATTCCATGGAGCTATTTAGGCTTACGAAAACTCTCCTATTGAAACATCTTTTTTATTTTAAGGTACTTCGAATTTTCTTTATGAGAGGTGGGTACTTGCAATGTCCAATATCTGATGCTTATATGTACTTTACGAAGCAATTCTCAGTATTATGTCCCTGTTCCTCCTTTTCGCACCACAAGCTTTAGAAATTCATTTTCCATTGTCTCATGCAAATTATTTAACAATCTCCCTTTTGACATACGAACCATTGTAACTCTATCCTCATTTTTTTAAAAAGTTAAACTTTGGCTTCTTGATTTCGATCATAATGAAATTGAAGTTTTGCTGAGCTATACGGTTTAATTATTTAATTATTTATTTGTTAGTTATTTTGTGTTGTCATGAATTTGCTCTAAATGATTATTATACCCTATTCTAAGGGTATATTAATTTTGACGCATAGTTTGTATCATACCTTAATATTGCCCGTAGACCCCTAAAAGTTACTATATTTATGATCAGCATCGATAGTAATGTCGATCTAGCCATGTCCGTCCGTCCGTCCGTCTGTCGGCAAAAATTAGGCCTTTAAACTGGGCCTAGGGAGCTGAAATTTTAACCATATACTCTCTAGGGTCCCGAAATAATCAAGTTTACGAATTTTTGAAATCCGCCCACAGACACGCCCACAAACTCAAAAAAAACAAAATTTTGGAAAAAATCGAATTTTGAGCTAGAAAGCTGAAATTTTTTATATTATGATCTATGACTCCTAAAACTGCTCGGGATAAAAAAATTTCAAAATCCGCCCACTGGCCCACAAATAAATAAAACAATTTTTTTGAAAATCCAAAGTTTGAGCTAGGGAGCTGAAATTTATAATATATACTCTCTAGGGGCCCTTTATTCTCATGTGTTAATTTTTTTTAAATCCGCCTACTGACACGCCCACAATTAAATAAAACAATTTTATTGAAACACCCAAGTTTGAGCTAGGGAGCGTTTTTTTTTTGATAAAATCCTTTAAATGTTATATAACAAAATATGTGGAGCGTTCTTAACAATTCAACCATACTTAGACTTTTGTCACGCCCACTTATGAGGGATAGGAATAAGAATAGGGTATCCAACAGTTCGCCCAAGCGGACTGTAGCCCGTCCCTATGTTTTTGCTTTATTTTCTTTCCTCATTACTTATAATCATAATTTGTTCTAATTTGCCCACCCCACATTGAATTGTTACTTGAAGTGTGTTACCGAAAGTGTAACTCATCCCTTGGGTACCAATACTACCTACTAAATGAGCAAGGAAATCCCTCTTGCTCAAAGGTATAGCACTTAGAGTAGGACGGCACAATGCTGCTCGTCAAGTGAGGCAGACGAATTAAGTTCAGTTCTTTTTACGTATCTGACCTGGAAGGGCGCTTGGCGAGTTCGCGCAGTGCATTAGTGTTTCTAGTTAATAATTGTGTTTCCAGTTAATAAGTGGCATTAGCTCTATTTTTTTCTTCTTGAAATACAAATGCCACTATCTAAAAGGAGAATAGATAGTGGCATTTTGTAAATTAAATTTAGTATAAAATTGTATCTATATATCTATGTATATATATAAAAGAATGTGTCCGAAGCGATGTAACCCCATAACTCGAGATTGGCCGAACCGATTTTGATGATTTATACTTTGTTGGAAAGGTATTTTCTCAGTACAGGTTTAACAAATTTCAAAATGTCTTATTTTGACCACCCAGCGTGTTACGACAGGTTTTTTTTCGATTTTTTTTCAATTTTTTTTTTTCATTTTGTATTTATTTATTTTGGCAACAACCAAAAAAAGAACAGTATCTGTTTTCCATCATTCCTTTTTCAATTTAATCTTTTTATGTATGTAGTAAACAATGCCAGCAAGACGCAAAGGGACCAATTTGGTCCGTCGAACGAATAGAACGACAGACATGCGAAATAGAAGAGCCCAAAGATCAGACGAACGAGTCCAACAAGATAATGCAGATGTGCGTATGAGCATGGCACAATTTCGTGAAACACAATCACAAGAGGCACGAGCTGAACGAAATCAACAAAGACAATTGGATTGAACGGCTTACTTATCCTGTATGAATCCAGATTCTAACCTGTTCCTGAAGTCAATTCGAACATTTAATTTATGTTTCCAAATGACATCGTTTGGAGCAACAGAAATAGTTAAAAATAGTGCTGCAAATGGTCAACAATTCCATTCAACATTCAAAATCAAAGGTCAAGGTTATCACAAAGTGGGCTCATTGCTGCCAATGCCGAATGAACCACATACATTTTTACAAATTTACTTTTTTGGGCGGTGGGGACTCCGAAAGCGCACGTTGCGGCTACAATTACCTCAATTCACCATATGCCAGACGCATCGTCGGCGAGCTGGATGCTCTATAGACATTTTCACCAAGCTATCTCTTTCTGAAGTGCGGAATTCCTGTCTTAAACAACAGAAACAATTGAATGATAAAATTGTAGAAATTTGCACAAATCGTATGGAATAATCATTGTGATTGTTAATGAACTGAATGAAAGTGCAAACAGAAGCTATTGAAGGGTAAAAAGTAACAAATAATAGAGAAAAAACGTGAGAAAGTATGTTAAAGCAAAACAAACAATTAACATAGGGACGGGCTACAGTCCGCTTGGCGAACTTTTGGATATCCTATTCTTATTCCCAGCAGACACCAATAGAGAGTCTATATCATAAATTTCAGTTTCCTAGCTCAAACTTTGACTTTCCAATAAAATTGTTTTATTTAATTGTGGGCGTGTCAGTGGGCTGATTTTAGAAATTTTATCTCCCGAGCAGTTTTATGACTCAAAGACCATAACAAATTTCAGCTTTCTAGCTAAAAAAATCGATTTTTTCGATTAATTTGTTTTTTTTTTTGAGTTTGTGGGCGTGTCTGTGGGCGGATTTCAAAAATTCTTAATCTTGATTATTTCAGGGACCTGGAGAGTATATATGATTAAATGCCCAATTTTTGCCGACAGACGAACGGACATGATCGACATTACTATCGATGCTGATCATAAATATATGTAGTAACTTTTACGGGTCTACGGGCAATATTATGGTATGGTTCAAACTTGGGGTCAAAATTAATATACCCTTAGAGTAGGGTATAAAAACAGTTGATAGGTTGACCAAAAACGCTGTTCAATTGTATTTAGATATCTAATATGTTTGTTTAGAAAACTTTTCAACTTATTTGCTTCCAAACAAAAATATTTACAAATTACAAACCGACAATCACGCTATTGTCATCAATCCTGATAAAACACCAGCTGTAGAGCACATGCGTGGATTTCATGCACCTGTTGTTGACGACTTTGCTGGAATCGTGGTTGGCGACCGTACAGCGACGCGACAAATCGTGATTTGAAGAAGAAATAATAATCTTGAGTTCATTGCTGATACACACCGTTCTCCAATATCCGCTAATGTTCTGAAAGGGACAAAACGTCCACAGCGCTCAATTCCTCTTTAAGTCATAGACCACATCCCAATACACTTACAATAAGTTAGTTATTTTTCATTTCCCTACGAAAATATTCACTAGAAATAATTTATATGGCAAAACAACGTTTGCCGGGTCAGCTAGTATTATATAATGAGAATAAAGAATTATAAAAAAAAATTGATTTGCTACCATATTGACAACTAATTTTAGCTATTAGCTATTAGTTGCAGGTTGTGTAACTTAGCTCGTGAGGTTGCAAAAATTAGTTGCGTAGATTTTTAAACATTAATTTATATACCATAATCACACCAAAGATGCATAACTCTTAACACACGTATACTTAAACAATTTGTTTGGTGGGCGCTGCATTGATATTCTTATCCCCTCCCTGCCCGGATAAATAAGGCTACTATTCAATACAAAAAAAGGCTTAACTCCAGCCTTTATTTGTTTTAAATTGTTGTTTCGTTCAAAATTTAGAACGGATATTGTTTTTGGGCATGTAATAAGTAATTCTCAAGCTATAGGTGAAGTAATGTTGATTTTCTGAAAAAGAGCTTAAAAATCAACAACTTGACCCCTCCTTAGGGTGTAAGATGCTTTGGAAAAACATGAAGAAAATTGGGGTAACTAATGACAACAATTCGTGCGAGTGCCCTTTTAGCCAATAGGAAATGAGTTTATCGTTTGCCTTATTGTTTGCCTCATCTTGCCTCGGGCCGGGTGACATGGCGATTGCGCCCAGTGAGCTCTCTGTCGAAGTGAGTTTTTCATTCGATTGTGTGAATTCTGATGACCTGAGAATAGCAATTAGCTCGATTAAGTGTAAGGCGGCTGGTTCTGATAATATTCCTCCCAAATTCTTGAAGCTAATCTTACCACTTGTGTTTCCGTATATACTTTATATTCTCAATGTATGTATCTTTAGTTGTCGTTTTCCAGAAACTTGGAAAATTGCAAAAATAGTCCCTTTACCGAAAAAGGCGCGTCCCTCTGCCCCCTTGGATTTCAGGCCAATAAGCTTGTTACCATTTCTGGCTAAAGCCCTATAGAGGCTAATGCCCAATCAAATCTAGAATCATCTAAACGTCAAAAATCTAATGTCAGAGTGGCAATCCGGTGTCCGCATGAATCACAGCTGCGAAACGGCAGCCTTTAAAGTTACAACAGATGTTAGATTTGCTTTTCTCAATACTTTTATCGAAGTTAAAAAATCTGTTCGGTTTCTCCGGTCCATCTCTACAATTCATCGATGAGTATCTTAGAAATCGTGTTCAAGTAATTGTTACACTTACAGGGTCATCTTGTCAAATTACTACAAATAATGGTGTGCCCCAGGGCTCTGTGCTAGGGCCAATTTTATTCTCGCTCTTTATTAATGATCTTCTTGATGTTGTCATTAGCAGCAACACTCATATGTATGCGGATGATGTACTGATATATTTCTCGCGTGAGGTTGGTCTAAAAGAAGACTTTGTGTTTAGAATCAACGAGGACTTTGACCTAATGCAGCATTGGGCGCACTCTAATCGACTGCGACTCAATCCATCAAAAACAGTTGCTATGCTCTGCAGTAGGAGTGCAGTCGATTCAGTGGATTTTTCGCCTGTCGTATTAAATGGAGACACTATCACGTATGTGAGTAAGGTCAGGTACTTAGGGTTTACAATTAACAGTAACCCGAGCTGTTCTGATGCCGTTACTGATACAATAAGGAAAATCTATGCTGGCCTTCGTAGTTTAAGTTTCGCTGCTGATTTAATGCCTTCAGGTATGAAAATGCGACTTGTGAAGAGCCCTATTTTACCATTTTTCACTTTTAACTGCATTGTATATCGCTGCCTTGACTATGAGTGTAGGAGAAAAATGGACAATGTTTATAACGATTATCTGAGTTTCATTTTCAATAAGCCGAGGTTTATAAGCGTCTCTCATCTTAGGGCATCACTACTGGGACTATGTTTCGATGACTATTATAAATTTAGAAAAATGATTATAATGCATAAAATTGTGTTCGGCAATTGTCCACAGTATTTAAAGCAGGAACTTCAGTTTTCGCAATCTCACCGAGGACTCAATCTTATTCTCCCACGGTATGCACACACAGTTGCGGTCTTTCATCGTGTCTGTAGTTCGTCTATGGAATCGTCTGCCTGCTGATCTGACAATCAGAGCAATAGGTCTTTCGGAAAAAGCTTTATTTATTAGTTGTGTTTATTCGATAGCTAAAAAGCTGATACTAAAGCTATTTGTTGTTAGTTACGCTCTGTCAACTAATTTTTCACAGCTTCACACGTTTAGTTACACATTGCAACTAATAATTAATATATGTAGTTGCAAAATTCGTGTCAACTGCAATCAGATCACCACAAAAATGTATTTATTTTCAATGAAACTACAACTAATATAGTTGTAGTTCTTTAAGAGTCCATACTCAAATACAAAATGAACTTTTGTAGCTTAGCGCGATGATAAAGATAAAGAAGGATTCACAAGTTGTCGCCTATATTTATCAAAACACTTATTTTGACTTTGTTTCGTAGTAAAATAACCCTAAACTTTACTGTATTCTACTTTATGCACTCGCTGACTTCATGGATGTTGAGGGTGCATTTGACAACCTGACCTTTTGCAGAATTGAGTCTGCCTCGGCATCGAGCTGGGTTTTAGGCCCTGTATGGGCCCTCAATGCCTAATATAGGGTGTTTTTTATAGAGGCATACAACTTTTTGTTAAATAAAACAACAAATTTAATTAAATGACAAAATTTTGGCTTTATATGCTCACAAATTGCATGGCATTTAGTGTTTAAAAATAATTTCTGGCATATGGCCTTCGCGACTGCGCCTTATGAACGCCATCCTGTCGGTCCAATTTTGCACCACTTTTTCGAGCATACCAGTTCTTATTTCGTCAATAGTGCGTCGAATGTTGGCTTTGAAGTGATCAATCGTTTCTGATTTATAAGCATAGACCAGAGATTTGACGTACCCCCACAAAAAGTAGTCCAAAGGTGTCAAATCACACGAACGAGGTGGCCAACTCACAGGTCCATTTCTTGAGATGATTCGGTCACCAAACGTTTGGCTCAACAAAGTCATGGTTGCACGGCACGCGTTGTTTGTTAGGTTTGGCGAACAGAGCGCGAATTTTGGAAATAAATTTCCACGATTAGTAAACGTTGTTCTGGTGTAAGTCTTTCCATGGTGATTTGCCAAAGTATAATGAAAAAAAGTCAAACACCTTTTATTAGTATGGCAGCTAGTTTGACAGTTATCCCTATCAGAAGTTGTACACCTCCATAAAAAAACACCCATTATTTGTTCATTTAGATGCTCTGGCAATGAAAGGCTCCTCGTCAACCTTCATTGGCCCCAAACCATCCATGATGCTGCTCGTCTGTTCACAAACGTATAGATGATACGGCTGATGCTCTACTTCAGCTCAGCATACCGAATATTGGCATCATCTAACTACATGCAAGCATTCGAAGAAACTGGTTGACTCTCCCAAAACCAGCAGACCGAAGTATCTGCTCGAATTGAATATGAACGACTGCTCTTCTTCTTTCCTTTATGGCGGTAAGGCTATGATCAAGATTAAAGGGATCATAACCCCCTGTGGGGATCTCTGGTTCGACATCAGAAATTAACGGCAGGCCTCCCTATTTTGAATCACATTGTCACTGAGGCCAATCAAATCCTGGCGTTGCTTCATTTGTGCGATCCACGGGTTTACCGGCCTGCCTCCCTTTCGCGTTTGTATGGAAACATTGATTGATATTGCCTTTTTGACAGCGTTCGTAGGATCTGTCCTTTGAACATGACACTACCAACTGAGCCGGTCGCGGTCCATTATTTTTTCCGAGATAGGTTCTTTGACGTGAAGTCACTGGTTTCAGATCCAGGCTTAATATTCTAGGTAAACACCTGGTCCAATGAGATGAGTTAAGGCTCGCTAGTATCCGTCGTTTCACAAAGGCCACTGGCAGCTTTTCTGAAACTGATCTTATGCATATCGCTAGTTAGTAGCGAACCAGCAGCTATGCTGAAGTACAATGGATCTTTAGGTCAAGGTTTCGGTTGTCTACTGACGACCACATTTCTAATACAATACAATACAATACTTTATCCGCCTACAATTTTGCGTCAATTCTTTACGTATTTGATTTGCTCTTCACATTTCAAATAAATCAAGTGGAATGTGTTCCCTTTCATTTCATTGTTAAACCGGAAATGTTCTGCCCCTCACTCATTCACTAAATTTTAGAGTAACAAAATCAAACAAACATTGTTCCCACAATTATTATGTATTATGTATCTATTAATAACTTCTCTACATATTTCCCTAACAAATATTTAAATTTTATTTATTGTTTATTTATTTTCAGGTAAGTTGACAATTTGATTATGTACATGAAATATTCTGCCTTCACAAAATTGGTAAGTCGGTATTTTATTAAAAATATTATTTCAAATTCACACACGGCGCCATCTCACGGTTGTTCTTATTCATGTTATACTTTTCTCAAACTGTTCGAAAAAGCACGAAGCTATGGTTGTTCAAATGGTTGTTCCCTATTTAGCTGAGAGAGTACTTCAGAATTTAGTCACACAGCGCTGATGTCGTTAGATGGTGTGGTGAATGGCGGCGTAACTCAACAGAGCAACGCCATATTGTCTGAAGAAAAAAATCGTTATAATTTGAATTTTTTGAATATTATACCGAAGATGTGGGCAAACGCTTGCCGGATGAATATGGTTTTTGGATACAATTTTGCTGAGTTATGTTTTGGTTGTTGTGGAAGATCAAAATTGATATTAGAAATTAATGAAATGTTTGTTGTATTTCCTTAAGGATTTTGTACACCACTTTTGCAAGTTCATTTAAATGTGTCTGTGACATCATTTCGGGGACAGGCACCATCTCATGGCACGCGTATTGTTTGTGTTTAATAAACTCACGTACGCTAAGCCTGATTTGCTTGTACGACTCATAACGATTTAAAAAAGTTAAATAAATATTGCGGATTACGGAGGGCCTAAAAAATAACCTTCAATTGTACAATGACTCTAAAAAGGCAATTTTGAGAAGCTTCTCGTGACAATTGATACTCTTGGATTTTGGTCAGACTTTGCCAGAAATTGTATTTAAATAATGATTTAAGTTTCACATAAATACCTAAGTACTGCTTACCGCGTACTATTGAACACCATTTTATTGGCAGGAACGCAGCGCAGGCATTTGTTTTTTCTTAACAGCTCTATCTAGCAATGCCCCCTTGAGGTGCTACCATAAAGTAAGCTGAGATTTGTGGGTTGATTTACAGCTCAGCTACACCACACTTAGGTCCTTGTCTTCCTATTTTCATACCATTTGATTGGGGCGTTAGCCTCGTTATTTTGGTCCTTACTGAACGTTGTCTAGTCATCTTGTTGTCCTTGGAAACGTGTAAAGATTAGACAGTGGAACATTAAAACGTTCTTGAATGTCTTGGAAAAGTGTTGTGTTCCTCAGGTGACAGAGACTCGGTCAGTGACAGAAAAAGTGAGGCATGTCCTCATTGTTCTATTCATCACGGCAACCCCAGCAGATGTTTCATTGTGTGGTTCCTTAGAAAGTTATGGCCAGTAAGACCATCGATCAACTTAGACAGTGCGTATCGTACCATAAATTTTTGTTGGTTCAATTGATATTGTTGGATGTTTGTCAGACTTTCGCAGAAGATGGGGCAGTGAAAAGCAAACTTTAGGTGTTACTGGACCCGGCGTGATTTAAACCTCACATCCCTCAATACGAAGTCCAACGCATTATCCACTGTGCCATTGCGCCCACCTCTTATGTCCATGTGCCCTAGGAACCCTAAGCTCTTCGCAATATCGTCGAACTACCTTGTATTTAATTTCAGTAGCAGATTTTATTTTTATGGCCTCCTGGCTGTCAATAAAAATGGTAATAGATTGCGTGGTTTTGCCAGTACTTCATCTTGCAAAACAGTGCTATGATTAGGCAGCTTGATTGAGCCTGGCATGTTTAGTTCCTCTGAGTACTATGTGTAACGGATCATTCAGGCATTCTTCTGGGTTTCAAAAATGAGACAAATAAATGTCCTTTTTTGGCATCAGAAGTGGTTTGTAAAGTCAGAAAAACATCATACTTGCATGGATACCTGGACACTGTGGAATCATTGGTAATGATGCTGCAGATCTAGCTGCAAAATTTGCAACCAACTATCAAAAAAATATTGAGACTCCTAATTTTCACCAGATCTCACAATATTTATCCAGCAGCAATGCTAGAGCTTACTGAAGCTTGGAAAAACTCACAAACATTTCAGCGAAAACATTACCCTACCTTCTTCACACGAATCCCGTTCAATCCAACACACAACAGGGAACACTCATAAAACTCCTGCGAATCAGGGTTGGAAAAGCCATGTGTCTTGAGTACCTTACTTTTCATTTCGTTTATAAATGACATCGTTTAGGCAATCGGAGGAGGAATATAGTTAGGGCGAATGCGGGTACCGTGTCTCAGTTTTGCCGATGACACAGTCTTTTCGGCAGAACATGTTGAGGGAATGCAGAGATTGAATAACCGGATTGAAAACTATTCTTAAGATTCTGTCCATTAATCTATCCGCTCTTTTTTTTGTTGTATTTCTATACAATCAATATATTATTTATTGATGTATTTGTATTTTAATCAAAAAAAAAATGAGTTCCAAAGATAGATATGCCCGAAATGAAAAGTGAAACTATAAAGGACAAAACCTAGCAATTGTGCGAGGGTACAACTATGTGTGTGGTTTACTTTCAAATCTCAACAACAACAAATTTTGAGTCGAAGCTAACTGAGGCGAAAAGAGCCTCCCCACTAGTTTGACGATGTTGTATGGCTGATACATACATAGACTCTAATCTAAAAATACAGTTATTTCGTACGACTGCATAATGCTTTACGGTGCACAAATTTGGGGCCATCGCAAATACGAAGAGGTTGAAAAGGTTTCTGAGATACTTTCTTAAACGAATTTTTCGATTGCCAACTTGTACACCTAATTATGTTCTTCATTTGGTAACTTCAGTACCATCATTGTTTTTAGATGCCCTGGAAAGGCTGCCCAATATAGTGCTTAAGAGTATCATCTGTTCAAAAGGAGACCTTGTCCACAAGTGGTTAGAACAGTAAGTTAATAATAGTCCTGTCGACTTAAGGAGCTTCTTTAATAAAATATTAGAGAGCGCTCTCTCCGTGTGATGAATTTTGTGGTGGAAGCACAATCTCCACAACATTGGACGATTTATAGTAAGCTCAATTTTAATCTTCTGGAAAATCCATACTTCCTTAATCGATTTCCACTGAAGGTGATAACTTTAATACATATCTGTATAATTTCGCGTGTTTCCACCCATTTTTGCTATTATACGTCACATAGGTATGCCTACACTATATATATTCGGGTAGGGGACAATACATAGAAGTGCACAATACAAACATTATCCACATATATAACACACATTATGAATTACAGCATGTAAAATGAAGCGAATTGGATGAAATTACAACAACAATATATGAGGCAACATGTGAGGCAATAATCTGCCAATCGGAACGGACAAATTTTATATCATGAAGTTACTTGAAAATGCTTGAAGTTACTTGAAAATGCTTGAAGGTACTTGAAAATGCTTGAAGTTACTTGAAGTTAGTTGAAAATGCTTGAAAATACTTAAAGTTACTTCAAAATGCTTGAAGTTACCTGAAAATGCTTGAAGTTACTTTAAGTTACTTGAAAACGCTTGAAGTTACTTGAAAATGCTTGAAAACTTTTAGTTACTTGACAATGCTTGAACATACTTGAACATGCTTGAAATTACTTGAAAATGCTTGAAGTAACTTGAAAATGCTTGAAATTCCTTGAAAATGCTTGAAGTTACTTGAAAATGTTTGAAAATACTTGAAGTTACTTGAAGATACCAACAACAACATTGCTGTGCATCTTATGCATTTGATAATGCTTGAACATACTTGAAGTTACTTGGACATGCTTGAAGTTACTTGAACATGCTTGAAGGTAGTACTTGAAAATGCTTGAAGTTACTTAAGGTTACTTGAAAATGCTAGAAAATACTTGAAGTTACTTGAAAATGCTTGAAGTTACTTGAAAATACCGGAAATATTTTTTATCATGTGAAATCAGAGAATGCAATGTCGAAAAATTTAATTTTCCGATTAATATGTATAACAGTCGACTTTTTTTTTTTCAACTTATAGAATAAATTGGTCGAATTTCGACCATGGGGCGACCCCTAGTTTAAAATAAGAGGTCAAATAATTAAGCTAAATTAAATACATTCCACATTGACCTAACCTGCCAATTCTGTGCTACCTTTGTAATCTCAGAGAGAAAGAGAAAATATTTATAATTTTTTTGCAAAATGTCCCATTCTATGAGAGTTTCGTGTGAGACCCTTCAGCAAGCCTTCGATGGATATGGGTGAGGTCTTAGGCATTTTGATGGTAACCTTGGATGGAAGTTTTATATAAATATGCAATGACGGCAAGGAGATGTAGAACCCGAGTTATAAAGCCTTTTACAAGAAGAGAAAAAAAACAAAAAAAATAGAAACGTAAATTGATTAATGTATTTTTTATTGAAAATGTCAATGTGGTAGACGGCCTTAAAACAAACCATTTTAAACTTAAGTTAAAACAAATTGTAAACGCTTATGAATTTAATTAAGGTTTTCACAATTAATTAACTAACTTTTTCTATCCCGTTTCTGCACGGGAACATTGAAAAATAATAAGAAAGAGAGTCGGACTTAAAACAGAGCCTTGGGGAACACCATCATTTATTTCAAGGGGTGGCAGAC
The DNA here is from genome assembly GCA_949715645.1 of Portevinia maculata. Classification (NCBI taxonomy): domain Eukaryota; kingdom Metazoa; phylum Arthropoda; class Insecta; order Diptera; family Syrphidae; genus Portevinia; species Portevinia maculata. The sequence goes on along the minus strand of OX454527.1, from coordinate 190,649,624 downwards.
TTTAAACGATCAAAAACAACTTGAATTAAACGATCCGAAAGGTAATTTCCAGCAAACTGAAGAATAGTATCTACTTAATGGGCTCCCGACCCGTGTAGAGTCTCTGCCTGAGACACTGCAGCCTTCCATACTCTGCGAACCCGAGCACGATGCTTCCTGCGGTCGAGGCTAAGCAGTCTTTCATCCACGATGGCTTGGTCTTTAAAACGGAGATTCGGTCTTCCTTTTCGTCTCGAACCTGGGGGCTGTAAGTCGAAGATCGTCTTCGCTGGAGCATTACTGTCCATTGAAGAAAAAGAGTATTATCGATTCCAAATACTCGCGTTTTCGGCAAAAACTCTGTCAAAATCTTTTGAAGTGCAACAATCAATGTTTCACTAAATTTGTGGACGGATTGGTTCCACTTTTAGGTGAGATACACCAGGAAATCACCAGTGTTTTCGTGATTCAAGATATTTCATGAGCTGACTATTTATCAGCGTTTCCATTTCGGCAGCCTAGTTTTAGAAGCTTCAGTGAATGGTATGTATCTGCAATACAGGTGCGATGTGCAGCCTGCAGTACTAGAGCTTTTGTTATGCTCTGTGTGGTCTTGAAGCTAAAACATAAATTTCACAATACTACTCTGATTAGAAATCTAATTATTAAACCGTGTAAGGCAAGAAAATATAACGTTGACGACTGCGATATAAGAAGTGGTCCAAAAATGGCACGGGCTTCAATATACGATTTTTGGTATTTTCAGTCAAGCAAGTGTAGACTGAACCTGCAAGTTAAATACTGCTAGGATTAAAAATCTAATTAAACCACCGTGAAGGGCGAGAAATTGCAACTTAAAAATATAAAGCTGACCCCTATAGGAGCCCTATGGGTTGGAAATCGTTTTAGTATTTCGTTGGTAAAAATTAAACTTCACACGCTAGCAATATTTGAGAAATGTCAAACTTTTGCCATTCGATAACAAAAGTTATCGGAATACTTATAAATCGTTGTTTGGAAGCACTAATCTATATCCGCTTAAGTTATCGTATATAGGCTAAGTTGTTGTTCTTTTTAACATGCAAATATGAATAAGTGTATATACTTGAGTAATAAACCACAACTAATGATAGTCAAGTGTTGTTATGATGCATGGCAGACCTAAGCCAGTCACAACATAGTAAAACTTGGTTAGATACCTGGCCACCACGGAATTGCCGGAAAAGAATCTGCAAATGGCTTAGCCAGGGCTGGCTCAGAATCTGCGTTCTTAGGACCAGGACCTTATAACAGTGTCAACTGGAACACTGCTTTGGGACTGATTACTGTTTGTCATTGTGCCCATTGGGAAAATGTTTCGTGGCTCAGGCAATCCAAAAGGTTAATAAGACCCTACTCCTATAAGGACATTTTTATGTCAGATTAATTATGGATTAGAAAGCTGGCAAGTTTTCCGTCAAGCTATTGCGGCTTGAGGTAAAACTTTAGCAACCTAAATGTATGTTCGGTGAAAGTACCTATGTAGGTGATGTGCGGTTACTTCATTGGTGTAGAAGACGTAGAACTGAGGAAGTCTTCTACCAGGGCTATATTGACCTTCACAACAGACGTGCCTCTTGGATTAGTAAACCCTTTTTGATACAATATCTCAGTTTCATAATATATATATAGGTAATGATCAATTGCCTCATGTCCATGTTTATGGCGTTTTCATTTTTATCTGGCGATCTAATTTAAAAAATTCCGCCGAACATTCGCTAAACGCCATTTGCCAAACTATGCGGTTCTTACCCTAACGGATTCCACAATAGTGATTTTGGTTTCTAATACAATTTTTAAAAGGTTAACCTAGCTTGATAAAGTCTTAGGTGGGTCGACCGACAAATCCTGCTGTGTGTGTTATGCGCAGGTTTTATACGCTCACAAAGAGTTGGTAGGTTCCTTTACTATTACGGTGCCATAAGGCTTAAGGCGTTATATCATTGCACCCCCAACAACAGGGTTACCTCCTCTTTTAAGTCTCTCAGCAAGAAGTCGACTCGTTGTCATTTTTCAAAAAAAAAAATGATTAAAATTATGATACATAGAATATGCGAACATTTTTCTATCGTTGGTTCCATTTCCAAGACTGAATTCCAGAAGTCAGCAACACACTGTCCTCTTAGTATAATATCTTAGGCTAGCTATCTGTCTAGCAACTAGCTACCTATCAGACCCTAAAATCAAGTTCAATGCTGATACCATCCCTCCCAATCCCAGCAAATATTATGTACCATGTGATTGAGGCATTTGCTTTGCATTACTCTTTTTTTTGTTTGGTTTTGTGTTGATTTCATGTGCGAAAGCTCAGCGATTATGTAAATTGTCCAACAGAAAGTATCTTCTCCATTCTCTTGCTTATGAATAAATTGTTGTTTTTGCTGTTCGTTACTTTTAATGTGCGGTATAATGATGGATGAACTCTTGATGGACAAGAGTCACATTTTGGGGGGATTTTGTTGTTTGATATTTTTTTTTGTATTTATTGTGGGACACGACAAAAAGCAGTGTTCTATGTGTATAAAATATTTGTGCGCACAAAGCCTGGCATACCAAAGCTGTGTGAGGGAAGAGGAAGGTTCTTATTTTGTAAAGGAAAGAAAAAGAATGAACAGAGGAGAAAGAGATAGGGGTTTAGTTTTGTGAAACAAGCAAACAAACAAAAAAAAATTCTGGGAACGTTTGCTGGCGAAGGCAATTATGTGTAGGGATGTGGAATAAAACACTTTCAAGGCTAGTCGGACATTGACACTAATTTTGGTGTTCAACTTTGATGTTTTTCTTCTTCAGTCAGTTCGTGGCATAGTGGAGGATGTTTTTTTTTATTCTGTTTCGGATGCGTATTTAGTAAAATCGGATTGTTCACATTATATATTTGTTGTAGGTAAAATCGGTGAATAATTTTCTACAGTCGAATGTAATGCTTTTTTTGCGTACCTAGTTGTTGTTCCCTTATGCTGATTTGTAATGGGTCGGAAAGGAGCTTGTGCTACCTTTTGAATTATTGACTTGTTTTGTGGAATGGTATAATGATATGTATTCATTTTACATGAATATAAGATATCACGCGCTTACACAATTTAAATGTCCGAAGAAACAGTGACTCAATTACGTTTCAAGTTTATCTATCCAAATGCCTTTGGTAGAGCCCATTCTTGTTGGACTGAGCAGCCCAAATCAAATTAGCTGAACAGTAATTTAAACGTAAATGACCTAGCATTCGATACGCAGATTGTGATTTCTTTCGAACGAATGGTTTGATTATAGGTACCTGCGTTTGAGGATTGCCTTCTCACCTGGAGTTTGGCTTCCAAACATTCTTTAAAATTACTCGACAGCATGATGGCTGTTTGATAAGTCAGTGACCTTGAGAGAAAAGATTTTTTTTAACCTTCCAAAAAATAGGATCAATTTCTACAATATACGCATTTGTTGCACCCTTTGATGAAAATTGAGCTGAGCTGGTGCATTCTTCTTGTTTTCTTTAGAAACTAGGTTATGATCTGGACTGAAGGTATCATAATCGTGCCACTTCACTGCATCCCTACAGCTCCGCCTTTGGAGCTCGCCGGTTTGACCTAAAAAGTATCAGCAGGTCTCCCGACTTCTAAACACTTTGTTACTGATCACATTTGCGGAATCCAGGGGTTTTAAGTCCTGCCTCTCTTTCCCGATTGTCTAAAAACGTTGATTGGAATTTCCTTTTTGGCAGGGTTTGTTAATAGATATATCTCCTTTCAACGTGACAGTGCCAACTGAGACGTTCGTGCTCCATTTTCTTCAAGATAGGTTCTCTGACGTGAGGGCTTCCTCGTATCTCGAAAGTTTTTGTTCGATGAAGCTTTGATACTCCCGGTATCATGCGAAGCATTTTCATTTGTACGCTGTCCACCATTGCGAACTGGACCAGCGTTCGCGTTGCTTGTCTTTTTCAAATTAGCACATGTAGCTGAGTCTGCAAGTTGAGGAACATTTTTATATCTTGCAACTGTAAAGTTTTCTTCTGTGTTACAACAACAATCTACACGTGTACACTACAAACTAATACAATCCTACAAATGACAGTAGCCCTGCACACTTGAAATCTAGTGTTACATTCCCCTGGGCGCTCAGCATCCTTTGTGCATCTATTCCATCTGCAAACGAAAAAATAGGATTTTTAATACCAATCATGCATGAATGTTTCTTTCCTTTAATGAACAAAGAAATATATAAACTTCATTTGTTCAATTTTACAAGAGCACTCGCACATACAACTTCTCTGCCACAATAAATATTTATCTCTTACCTCTGCCTCAATTAATTATTTTTTATATTTGGTTTATAATTGTTTTAAGAATACGTACTGATAAAATAAGGAGTATCATTGGACCCAAATACCAAATAACTTCGAGAAGGATAAAATGACATTTCGATACAAAGCATCCTTATACAGACACTAATCAACCTCTAAATGCGTTTAGCTTATCGAACGCTGCATACGTTGTATAAATAAGGTTTTTAGCGTTCCAAGTCATTTTGGAGCCTGAATAACTTTGTGTAAGCGCCGTGGCCATAACTGCGGTGAAGAGCGTTCCTTACAATTTAGTTAGCAGTTTTCGGTCACAGGCCACATGATCCACCATACGCTTACGTGATGATTGATGTACTCGTATTGTTCCCCTGGGGATTGAACCTGCACTGCATAGGTCACAAGCCAACACACTACCCTCTACACCATCCCCACCACCATCACAGGAGGTTACTTTGCTGTTGATCATAGATCCCAGCGATACTTTAACTTATCGCAATTAGAAATTGCTTTTCCTTTCATATAAATGTCTGCAATAGCTTATTCTTTGCTGTTGATGGAGCTATCATAAGAAATGATGCATTTTGCCCTGCAACGAACACTTGTTGTTTGGGTGAATGTTTTTCAGGGTAATGAGTATTGTATTAATCTAAAAAAAAGAATACCTACGCTGCCCGTTCTCCAACCAATTCCAGTTAAATTGCGCTAAACTATAAACCCAAATCGACTGAAACTTTAAAACAGTTTTAAATTAAAGAAATGGTTCCGGCTTGTTTTCATAGTTGGCGGTGTAAAGACATTTATTTGGTATAGGTTCGTTTTAAATATCAATTCGTTTTTTTTATACATATACATATGTATATATTATCTTATCTACCAAAAAAAATTAACTCTCACTTACAAAACCAGGATGGTACACCGAACCAAAAAATGCTGTCATAAATGACAGTTATTTGAATCAATATGATGAACAAGTTGCCCCTTTTCAGCCAACAACTGTAGATATCAATAAGACAATTTTTAAATTGACATTTATGGTGTTCCTTATGATAAATCAAGTAATCAAATTGAAATCTAGCAATTGTCAATCTGATGAAAGTAGTTGTGAAATTAAAAACTAAGGTTGTCACATTTAATATTTCGATTTTCAAATGCAGATTTAAATTGTCGTATAAAAAATTGCAATGTTCAATATGATTATTGCAATTGTCTATTTGATAACTGAGGTTATCAGTTTGAAAACATCGTAAAATGCAATTTGTCTGATCATTGCACTTGTCCAATTGATAACTGCGGTTATCAGTTTGTAAACTTCGAGTATCAAAGGAATTTCTCAAATCGAAAAACTTTATATTCAATCTGATTGTTCGAATTGTCATATTGATAACTGAGGTTATCAGTTTGAACACTTCGATTATCAAATGCAAAATAAAATTTGTCATATTGAAAGTCTCAATTTTAAACCTGATTATTGCCATTGTCAAATTGATAACTGAGGATTGAATTGTCATATTGATAACTGCATTATGAAATGCAAAGTGGTATTGTCGTATTGAAAATCGCAGGTTCTGAGATTGTTAAACTGACAGTTTCTATTGTCAATGTGATAAATGCAGTTGATATATTGATATAAAAGATTGATTGAATTTTTTCAATTCAAATATGCCTACTATCAGCTCATATTTGCATTGATCATATGGACAATGAAAACTTTCAGTTTATCAACCAGTTTTCAATTGAGTGCAATCTTAAACAAGTTAGATATAGGTACCTAATCAGCATCTTCAGTCATCTTTACTCGCCAGATTTCCATCCTAAAATATTTAAAAACAGAAAAATAAATTTGTAGAAAAAACAACATACTTTTGATTTTATATTATTCATTGCCTGAAGCATTGAAAACAATTTGGAGGTACAAAATGCTTGCGAATGCCATTTTGCTAGCTCTTTCTTTTTTATTATGCTGTCCTGGTTTGTTGACTCCAAATAAATGGCCTCGTAGTTACTCCAAATCCAACATCTCAAGCAGGGGTTGCAAGGGGCGCCGTGCTCCTCTATAAACATTACACTGTTTATAGGATCTACTTGTGTTACTCTACTATATTCACAAGTTTTAAGTCTAAAAAACATATATTGCTCAATCCACCAATTTATCCTTGAAAGTTGGGATTTTCAAGTGCAACCAAATTTTCTCACATTTATGCTTGGTTTGGCCCCTTTTAACAAAAAAAAATGTTTAAACCTAGCGAGTATTCAATATTGACCAAACAAGCGTGTAGTTTTTTCAACCTGCTGCGGCGTCACCTTTGGACCCAAGGCCATCTGCGAATCCTTTAGCATAAATCTTGCATAGGGTGTCTTACCACTTTTCGTTTTGTATGATGCTTTGTTGGGATCTGGTAATGGTATACACTGTTAAGTACACACAGCACTTCATCATCTAAAAAAAATGCTTGAGGAAGATTTTTGGGTAGTTTCTTTTGTTTTTGGACAGCCTATACATAGTTACACTGGGCATTAAGGAAATAAGGAAGTAGCAAATTTGAATGGGTAGGAAAAACAAAGCGGGGAAGAGCATTCCAAATTCGTGGTGTACGGCTACGGAAGAATTGTCCGAAAATAGGCTTGGGGGTCAAATAATTCAAATAAATTGACAGATATAACAAATAAACAAATATAAATAAGTAAATATAATAATACAATTAATTTAAATTATAAATAAATTGTGATATATGAAAAAGTAATAAATATAAGTAAACTAAAGAAGATAAATAAATAACTCAACTTAGCTTCATCGCTGAAGACGTTTTTTCGATAAAAATTCGCTCTTAAAGTTGCGACCACCACCAAACGTTGCTCGGTCATAAACTTCACGTTAAAATGTAAACCTTGACTGGCGTTTAGACATTAACAGATCATACAAAAAGTTTAGTTTGCGTTTGTATCAAATAGTTCTGATAACGCTGATTCCATAATTCCACTTGAGGTGGGAATGCACTTCTATGTTGTTAGTGCAACTATGTCGTCCGCGTATGCGACGACCTTAATGCCTTGACTGACAATGGATTCAAAAACTTTGTTAACTGAGATGTTCCATAAAAGAGGAGAAAGTACTCGCCCTTGCGGTGCTCCTTGTTTAGCATGTTACTTGATCAAACTATCCTTGAGACTAATGTTTTTGACTCTTCTGTTGTGCATTGCCTTAACCCAGTTTGTCAGAAATTATTTCGAAGCAAGCTACTCAAGTGAGGAGGTAATGATTTCTGTATTCAGGCTTGTTGAAAGCACCATCTATATATAGATACAGTAGTGTCTGGGTAGCGTGAACCCATGATTGCGTGAACACTCCGCTAGCGTGAACACCCATTTTTTTGTACAGAGTACTCTACAGCGTGAACAAAAAAAACCTCGATAACGTGAACCAAAAATGCACGCACACGATTGAACTTGTTTAGTCGTTCTTTGGGTTGTTTGCTAGTTTTCGCATACATTTGAACAGTGGAGTTTGTAGTAAGGTGTTTTCGTGCGTAGCTGCATGCACATTGCACAAGTTTAAACACGTTAATTCGTTCGTTTGCTGGGTTGTTTATTTTTTGTATACAATTTGAACAGTGTGCACTGTAGATAAGTGTTTCTTTGCAAAAATGTCTTTTAAAAAGCAGAAATTCTTATCATTGAAAGAAAAAACTGTAATTATTGAGGAATTGGAAAGAGGTGAAAGCGCGTCGAATTTATCCCGCGAGTACGGTGTAGCCGAATCCACAATTTCAGCGATAGTCAAAAATAAGGACAAAATCTTTAAAGAAGTGACCACTACCAAAATCAGCTCCTTTAATAGAAAAATCTTAAAGCAAGGCGAGTATCCTCGTATGGAACGAGCGTTATATAAATGGTTCTTGAAGCAGCCTTGTTAAAAATCTACCAGTTGGTGGAGAAATGCTGAAAGAAACATAGGGACGGGCTAGAGTCCGCTTGGGCGAACTGTTGGATACCCTATTCTTATTCCTATCCCTCATAAGTGGGCGTGACAAAAGTCTAAGTATGGTTGAATTGTTAAGAACGCTCTACATATTTTGTTATATAACATTTAAAGGATTTTATCAAAAAAAAACGCTCCCTAGCTCAAACTTGGGTGTTTCAATAAAATTGTTTTATTTAATTGTGGGCGTGTCAGTGGGCGGATTTATAAAAAATTAACACATGAGAATAAAGGGCCCCTAGAGAGTACATATTATAAATTTCAGCTCCCTAGCTCAAACTTTGGATTTTCAAAAATTAATATACCCTTAGAATAGGGTATAAAAAAATTATTTTATTTATTTGTGGGCGTGTCAGTGGGCGGATTTTGAAAATTTTTTATCCCGAGCAATTTTAGGAGTCATAGATCATATATAAAAAATTTCAGCTTTCTAGCTCAAAATTCGATTTTTTCCAAAATTTTGTTTTTTTGAGTTTGTGGGCGGATTTAAAAAATTCGTAAACTTGATTATTTCGGGACCCTAGAGAGTATATGGTTAAAATTTCAGCTCTCTAGGTCCAGTTTAAAGGCCTAATTTTTGCCGACAGACATGGCTAGATCGACATTACTATCGATGCTGATCATAAATATAGTAACTTTAGGGGCCTACGGGTATGTTACAAACTATGCGTCAAAATTAATATACCCTTAGAATAGGGTATAAAAAGCGAAACCAATGCATACTCAACTAAAGGAAAAAGAAGGGGCCTTTAATGCCAGTTCTGGTTGGGTAAGTGGGTTCAAGTCACGGTATGGTGTTCGGCTTTTAAAAATCTGTGGAGAAAAACTTTCATCCGATCATGGCGCTATTGCGCCATTCAAAAATAATTTGGAGAAAATAATTCATGTGCTTCACCTGTCTAAGAACTAAATTTATAATGCCGATGAGTCGGGTTTATTTTGGAAGATGGTGCCTGAAAAAACATACGTTGCCGGTGGTGAAAAAACAGCTCCAGGCCGAAAAGTAGAGAAGGCCAGGATTACGTTCTTAGCGTGTACAAACGCTACTGGACTTCACAAAGTAAAGCCACTGATTATTGGCAAGGCAAAAAAACCTCGTTCTTTCAAAAACTTTGATATTCCGGTTGATTATCGTAGCTCGAAGAACGCTTGGATGACTGCAGAAATTTTCAAGGAATGGTTCCACAAGCTGTTTGTTCCGCAGGTAGAAATAGAATGAGAAATTCTTGATGATGGCAGGCTCATACATTTATTTCAGGTATACGATTTCTGACGAAAGGAAGGTTTGCCAATAAGACCTGTTCTACTCCTGGATAACGCTCCATGTCATATGTCCGAGCTTTTATTAAAAATGCATGATGGTTCTATTTTCAAAGTATACATGCCACCAAACGTGACACCATTGATTCAGCCAATGGATCAGAACACGATCCGTATTACAAAGCTCTATTACAGAAACAGTCTGTTAAGATTAGCTGTAGGATAAAGAAATGTTTTGGATTTCTTAAAGTCTTTCACAATAAAAGACGCAGTTTCATTATTCGCAATAGCCTGGAGTCAGTTAAAACCAGACATTATAGAAAAATGTTGGCGTAACAATTTGCCTCAGATTTGCGCAGTCGAAGGGGATAGTTCAGATGAAGAGGAAAATATCCCTCTTATCTTAATAGGGGATAAATTGAGGCAGCAGCGATTTGAAGACACTAATGAATTGCAAGATTTGCTACAAATTATTATACCAGAAGTAAGTCTTATGTGATTTCGAATATCATACAAACCATAGCTAGATACTACTTGATTTCCGATGAACTTCGATCAATGATAATAGCGGCTGAAGCTATTACAATATTTGATAAGGCAATAGAATGGGCTGAAGATAATACCATGGAGTATTCCGACATACTTGTTTTGAAAAAAATTCGTGAAAAAGCAGTGCAGAAAGTACTGGAGAACAAAAAAAAAAAACAGACTAGTATTAAGGATTATTTTAACTTAACCCGAATTATCCCACTGTACCGTATATGGTACACTTAACATAAAAATTCCTAACTGAAAAGAAGGTCACTTATTTAAATATTTTTTTCCAATATTTCGCTCTGTAGTAAGTAGGCTATGATATTTTTATGTCAAGTTTGATTTATTTGTGTTTCATTGGTGTTAAAAGAGGAGTGAAAAGTGTTAATTTTTTTAAAAGCAAGACAATGTCGAGGAAAAGGTACGTAATTCCTAATTGATGGCTTATAGTTAGTTTAAAATCGAAATCTATATAATCAAAACAAAAGCAAATCGTCCTATTCAACTAATTTGACGATTGAGATATATTTTGTTGCTGTTACATGGATATTCATATTGATGTACCGCATATGGTACAGTGGGATAATACATGTCCTTTCGGTTTTTTTAGGCTAACTGTCAATGAGATAATTTGTTTGCATAGATAAAAGCGATGAAGGCGATTTTTATTCAGAAATACCCATTTTACCACCATTACTGGAAGGTGATGAAACAGATGAGGATTCAGGAGAGGAAGATGTGGTTTGTGTAGACAATTTTCCCCGTAATCAGCTAGTGGCACAAATTGTCTTACTTTGATAACTTTGGTGAAGAGGATGAAATTCCACTTTCTTCGTTTGTCACCAAAAAGAAGACTTGGAGGAAACAACTACAGACTTCAATTATGAATCGTGTAACCTCAATCCAACTTTGGCTCCTTTGGACCTGTTCTCGCTCTTTTTCGATGAAACTATATTTGAAATGATAACGAAGTACTCTAATTTATATGCCCAGCATCATAATCTTCTGCCCGATATACAGGTTAGTGAGCTTGAAACTTTTTTTGGAGTACTTATATTGAGTGGCTTGGCTACAATAATGTATCAAGACGAAGAATGTACTAGGAAAATGAGGAAGGTTCACGAAATACACTTGTATTAAAATCCATCACTAGAAATAGATTCGATCACATCTTCCGAGTACTAAATTGTTGCGATAATACTCAACTAGATCCAAACGATCGTTATTCCAAAGTACGACATTTGTTTCAACACCTGCTTCAAAAGTTCTTATTGTTTGCTCCAGTAGTAGAAAATTATAGTGTGGATGAGTGTATGATACCCTATTTTGAACGTCATCCGACTAAACAATTTATAAGAGGAAACCCAATTCGATGGGGCTATAAATTTTGGGTTGGAACAACTCCAAGCGGATATATTGTTTGGTTTGATGCCTACCTTGGATCAAAATTACCTTCAACGCCCGAGAATAGAGAACATTGGAACACAAATTGTTCTAGATTTTTCTCATGCGCTTATTGGACGACGCTTAAATCTAAGCTATCATTGATATTTTGACAACTTTTTGTCTTCCCTTCAATTATTTCATGAATTAAACGTATTAAAAATAAGAGGTACTGATACTATTAGAGATAATCGGTTAAAAACCTGTTCCTTGCGCGTATCGGATAAAATTCTGAAACGAGAAGGCCGAAGTGCCTATAGCTACGAACTCTGCTTAGAACTCAATGCGGTTGTATGCAAATGGAATGACAACAACATTGTAAATATGATATCAAACTGTGTTCCAGTACATCCAACAAATTCGGTGAGAGATACTCCCGTGCTGTGAAAAATAAATATCATTTTTCCAGCTAAAACTTATAAAACTCTATAATAAAAATATGGGAGGCGTCGATAGATCAGACCAAAATATCGGTCTTTATCGGATTGGTATTAGAGGAAAAAAATGGTGATGAAAGTACCAGACCACGAAATTTGAAGGCAGCAAATACAGAGAACCAGGACATTAGATATGATGAAATAAACCACTTGATTCTCGAGCAAGACAAGCGAACAAGATGTCGAATTTGCTACACTCTACTACTGTTTGTGAGAAATGTGGCGTTACCTTACATGTTTTTTAGATTAGATTAGATTTTATTCATTCCATTGAAATATAATACATTATTTATTACAATTTATTAAATATGTAAAAGTAACGTTTAAAGATACAAAATTAAATAAAAAAAAAAAAAAAAAATAATAATAACAAGTACTTCAAAGAATAAGTAAATTGTAAGTGTTTTTCATCAGGAAATGAATAGTTAGATACATTCTATAGTTATAAAAAACTAGTTCCGAATGTATCGAGTTACAGTACAACAAGATATAATTCAATATACGAGTATTTATATAATACAAAAAAGAATATTGGTGTATAGGGATGATTTGCAATGCATGGTGACCATTTGTGACTATATAATTACGTTAGATAAATTATAAATATCCTTCAAGTCGTAATTAGCCACTGTTTTACTTTTCTGTTAAACGACAAGATATTCCGAGAGCACCTTAATTCAATGGGTAATTTATTAAAAATACGCGGTGCTACAGAGGAGTAATAACTCAAGAATAGTTGAGTATTGTGCGGGGGAACACAAGCAAGACTCCTTACGGAGCTACGAAGACCGTAGAGATTCGGATCATGGTTTAAAGAATAACCGCTTCTAGAGAAAAATATTTTTAAGACTTTGTAAAAGTAAAGATGCTTTAAAGGTAGTATAAAGGAATGCAAAAAAAGTGGAAAACTGTGTTCATGGCGTCTTCTGTTCCAGATAATTCTGAGCAAATGCTTTTGTATTACCACCAAAGGTTGTATTTTGTTTTTATGTGTGCCTCCCCAACAAGTCAACCCGTACTGTAGTTTGGATTGGACCAGTCCATAATAAACTGTTTCTAAAAGTTTTCTAGTGCAATATAGCCTCAAATGGTACAGTATTTTAGTGGTTTTTAGAAGGTATTTCCTTAGCGAAGAAGTGTGAGAGCTCCAGTTTAACCTACAGTCGATTTCAAGACCCAGATACTTGAAGACCTCTACATTTTCTACAACAAAACAATTTGTCGAGCAGCTATTGTTGGTATTATACGTAACTTCAAAATAAGGGTTACAGCAAGTATCAGAACTTATAAAGGTGTTGTTGCAGTTCGCACTATGAAAAGTGAAAACTGGAAATTGTAAGTTCAGAGCAGATATGCTAAAAGACATTATTTTAGTTTTATTGCTCACGACTAACTTATGCAAACTGAACCAATGCCGCAATATTTCTAAGTCGTAGTTGATATCGGCTGCCAGATCTAAGAGGGAGTTGTTAGAGTAGGAACAACCTATGTCATCGGCAAACCCAGTAAGTTTACCTTTCATATTCAAAGTGAAAATTGAATTGATATAAACTAAAAACAATATAGGCCCCAGAACAGAGCCTTGAGGAACACCAATTTTTATATCACAGCTTTCACTAAAAGTTTCTCCTATTCTAACCATTTGTTTCCTATTAGTGAGATAGGATTCAAACCATTTGAGCATAAACCCTCTGAACCCAGCTTTGCTTAATTTATTTAGCAAGATGGTGTGATCAACAGTATCAAAGGCTTTGGTTATGTCGATAAAGAGAGCAGCAGTTAACTTCTTGTTGTTGACGCTATCGTATATCATGCTGCAGAAGCTTAGAAGTGCATCCTCAGTTGATCTACCGGCTCTGAATCCATACTGTTTATTGCTAAGAAAAGAAGTAGTTTCAAGGTATGACACAACTCTAGTTTTGATTAATTTTTCAAAAATTTTTGAAAATACTGGAAGCAGAGAGATAGGCCTATAATTATTTAATATTTTTTTATCACCTTTTTTGAAGATTGGTATGACTTCAGCTATTTTTAACCTATCAGGGAATTTACCACAAAAGATACTTTTGTTAAAAATATGAGCCAAAATATCAGCAATATTGAAAGCAATACTCTTGATAAATGCATTATAATAAGAATTGTGAGTGATTGAATTCGAGCTGTCTAATGACATAATAGTTTTATACACCTGAAAGGATGAAATAAATTCATAGGAAAAGCTTCGAACCTCAACTTGTTCTCTGTTAATACACCACGCCTTACATTGGTTGGTACCGGTGTTTATCCCTGCATCATTTATTGTTTTAACTGCAACATTAGTAAAAAATAAGTTGAAAGTATTGGCTATTTCTGTACAATTTGTAATATCGCGATTATTGTGGCTTATATAAGAAGGTATCCCTGTAGGAGTGTTTCTGTTAAAAATCTCATTAACAATTCCCCATTCTTTTTTATGTTGCCTTTTACGCTGTGAAATTTGTTCATGTAAAAATTTTTCTTGCATATAGGAATTTCAATAGCAATTTCTTTAGATATTTTTTCATAAGCACTACGAAGTTGACTATTTAATGGATGCTTTTTACTTTTTATTCTTAGTTTGTTTTTTTCATTTATTTTATTTACCAGATAGCTAGATATCCAAGGCTTGAGTTTGGTAAATTTTTTGCATTTCCTTTGCCTAGTCACCGAACATAATTCAACATGTTTGTGAAGTACATTGGAAAACAACTCAAAAGCCACATTAGGATCATTTATTTCCCATATGTTTGCCCAGCTTTCTTGTAATAATCGAACTCTTAAATATGAGTGGTTAACGGTTTTCGAGGAACAATAAGCATTCTGTTTGTCAATACTTTTCACCTTATTCGAATGCAGGAACAAACAGATCATTGAGTGGTCAGAGATTCTGAAGTCAGCAGTGCTACTAATCAGAGACAATTTTGAGGTACAGTCAAGCCTACCGAAAATGTGGTCAATGCACGTATTAGAGGGTTGTCTAGTAGGAACATTTATACATGATTCTAGTCCATTTGCACACATAATTGATAGGTACCTTAAAACAGCTGGAGATTCGCTTAGGATATCCAGATTTATATCACCAATAATAATAAGATTCCTTACTTTTTCGTCAGATAATAAGGACCGTAGCTCATCAATAAAAGCATCTTTATTCATACCCTGAAGTCTATAACAGCCAAAAATTACGATATTTTGGGTATCAACAGTGCAACTAACTTTTATCATGTCCGAACATCTAAGGTCAAGGTTATTACATGTGCGCTGTTTTAAAGCATATCACACAATGTCACAGTAATTTATGTATAAAAGTAATTAATAAAACACATAATGTTCAATATAAATTTAAATCTGCGTAATATTTTAATATTAGATTATGATAGTGCATTATCCCACTGTACCGTATAAGGTACACCTTATCCCCAGCAAATGGTAAGTTAAATATTTTTTTTCAATTTTTTTTACAATACAAATAGGACAAGTGTCCTTACTTCCAAATTTCATTGAAAAATTCAACGAAAAATTTCTCTGGGATAATCCGAGAATAAAAATTAAATCTCAATAAATATCAAAAAAACTACTGTCCAAGTGTATTAAATGGGTGAAAAACACGATTGGATAACGTGAACAATCTTGTTTGCGTGCAGTAATTAGTTCACGCTATCCAGACAGCACTGTATATAGAACGGCCAACCAACGTGAACTTCTTGTGGCTAAGGGATTCCTCAACCGTTCTGATAACTTCATGTAGTGCTGTTTAAACGGATCTGCCCTTGCCATACGCGTGTTGTGCGCTGCAAAGAGGAAGTTGCGTCAAGGTTGTAAATGTAGGTCCAATTGTCTTTTCAGAGCTTTCATAAGCAATGATCAATGACATATTGTCCTGTAATCTATGTATGTACAAATTATGTATGTACTAACTTTGAGTATCTATACATAACTAACATTTCAGAAGCATTATTCAATATGAAGCGTCTAACGTATCTTTCTTTTTATTTACATAGATATTTATCAAGACTTTCAAATAAATCGTCGCACTAAAAGTTCACTGAACTTTCTTTCGTTGAAACCAGTTTTTTTTTTTTTTCATTCTTCCAACATACTAAATGTTATCACGAAAACCATTTACATAAACAAAAAACCTCTCCTCTTTCCACCTTACCATATGGTCATGCCACCTAAGTATTTCCGACACCCTAGCGCCCATGATTTCGTTAATAGGTAGTAGAAGTAAACAACAAAATCCTTACATAAAATACAAGAAGAAAATAATCAAATATTTCCAACGTATTCCTACTGAAGGGCGGGCGGCAAATTCAATCAAATAGAGAAGAAAATCATCGACCAAAATTGAAATACCATTAAAAATGTCTTCACATTTTGGCTCTCCTTACGCCCCCACAGCCGAATACATAAACAGAAAACCCCACCGAAAGTGTTAAATAATCCGAGCCGAAAAAGTATAAGAGAAAAAAAAGAAACACAAAAAGATGAGAATAAATGTAGACCCATGTATCTGTATATGGTTGGATGAGTGTACGATTGTTCTATGGAAAGTCAAACACATATAGAAGTTCAAGGTCAGTAAACTTCGTTTTAGAATTTCATAGAAAAAAAACCAACACTCTCGTATACGTATGTAGAGCTACGAGTATGAATAGAAATAGTACAAAGGATGATGATAAATAACCTACCGAAGCAGTGAGGGCAGTATACGATCACGGAGATAATGTGGTATTGTGCCACGACAACGGTTACTAAACGACAAAGAATTAACAATATCGCGCGCTATGATAGTTTAGTAAGTTCAGCCAACGGCTGAAAGAGGGAATCGAAATAATAATGAAATACGGAAATTAGGACTATTGATTTGACATACAATGAGCCACACATTAATCCAAACACAGGCACACTTTTGTTCATTTCGAAAAGTTTTCGAGTATCACATACACACACACACGCAGTCGTGAGGTGTAAACCGCAGAGTACATCAACGAACCAAATAACAAAAAAAAAAGTGAATTAGAACTTCAAGCCCATCATGGCGTGATTCTTTAATCATTTTTATCTCGAAGAAAGGGAACAACTGTAAGAAGAAGGAAAGGAGTGTTGGATAGGTTTATGCCTACTTTACAAGGTATGCAGTCGTTTTTGGGCAAGACGACATCCGTATGAAACGGAAAGTTGATTTTCGACTTTTATGCCAGGTGTAAATAAATAGTTGATTTTTTTTATTTATTTACCACAAGCAGTAGGCTAGCGGACTTTCTAACAGAAGATAAAAATGGGTTATTGGGATTTTCTTAATTTTTTTAAGAAGGGGGATCATAACTTGTGAATGTGGTGGAGGTAAGAAATGTCCGGAAGAGGTATCCAGAGTCTTAAATCCTTTTACCCGCGAACCCGGCCACCCAGGTACTGTTATGGGATCTGCTTCTTATATTAATGGTAGATCACACAAACAATGCAACCCCCTGCTTGGAGGCACTGTTGGATTAGGAGAAAGTGCGAGGTTGGGTTAGATGCTTTGATGGGCATATAATTACTTGGAAGTAGGACAATTTTAGCACTTCCAGCTATACCCTTAAATTTGGCCTTATTCCACTTTCACAAAGTGAAATAAGGGCAACTTTTAAAAGTTGGCTTTATATCACTTGGCCTTATTTCACGGCACCACCACGATACCTTCCTTTAAGTTTCTTGCAGCAACGTCTTCTTATCACACTTTTCGGTATATCCTATCCTATTTCCAAGTACCAGAGGCTTATCAGATGCTTCAATCATTAATTTTATCTAAACAATGTGAAAATCTTTTCCGAAAGAAAGAAAATGGATACTTTCAAGTTGCAAGGCAACACAAGTTGCCTGCAAGTTATACGACTAGTTATTTTAACGCTTTGCTTATCATCTGTCATTGTTGTCAATGCTCATAGATGTTTTTCGTTTTTTTTTTCAAAAATATATACCTTCTACGCACGGCGCGGCTCATCGTGGCGCGTACAAGATTCGTTCTAGATCAAACTTTCCTCTCCGTCTAATAATCCGCAAACGAATTTTGTCTGGTGTTAAATATTATAACATGTACGTACATACGTACTGAAATCTGTTAATCAATTGCACAAATTTTACTTTTTATCCGCCATATTAAGAAAATTTTCAATAGCAACCCCGTGCACAGTTGCTCATGGAAACATATGAGAGCAGCACACCAGCGTATGCCTTCCGTTCATTGCATCTTATAAGTGTCAATGACGACGAGACGCCTAAATGCAAGAGACCTTAGAATAGTAACAACTTTACTTTAAATTACTTAACGAGCTCCCGACTCCTGAAGAGTCTCTGCTGAGACACTGCATCCCGAGCACACTGCCTCCAGTTGTCCAGACCAAGCGCTCTGGCATCCGCGATGGCCTTGTTTTTTGTATAATATGCACGCACTAAAGGGATTTATTAGGACCCTTATAATGTAACAGCTACACAGCGCGGGCGTTAAGGAAATTAGGGTGAAAAAAGGAGAGATGCCAATGCATGTTGGTTTTGAATGTTTGTTGATTATAATGTGAAGGAGAAACAATGCGTGGAAGAGTATTCGAAATTCGTGTTGTACGGCTGAGGAAAGTTTCTTTGAACTTCACCTGCGTCCGAACACAGGCTTGAGGGTGAACGAGCATTCCTTGCATAGCGGGTATTGCGGTTGAAATGTTCAAGGGGAGGAATGCAACTGGCTATTGCGTTTAAACACTTATGGTGGAAATAACGATAAAATAACGAAAGGCAGGAGATACTACGACGATGACTAAGAGCGTATATCGATCTGGCGATGTCTCGGTCGTCAATGAGTTTTATCGCGCAGTTTTGGATCATGGCCCGCTTGGAACAGCTGATGATGTTGATGTGGACCGCGCGCAACAGTAGCTGGACGAATCTATTGAAGATAGTGAATTCCGTGTTGACAACCGCCAAGATTGAAGAAGTCCAACACTAAAGCAAAATTAATTTGATGGGTTTGACATCTGTACTTCACTGAGGAATTATGTCTAAAACAGATGTGCATCAAGAACTGTGCAGTAAGATGATTTTGTATGTATAAAATGAACCATTGCTTACTGCATGCCAATTCTTGCTGCATGGAGTCTCTATTTCTAATTTGACTGCACCAATAGTAGTAGCACGTCACAGTTGGTACAATTTCTCCGGTTTGACGTTTGGGGATGTAAAATTTTACGACATTACCTAGCATTTTAGTCTTTTTGGTCGTTCCGTCATATTAAGGTCAGTCAGAAAAGATAGTGAAAGAGCACTTTTGGCTTAAACGATTACAGAAAGGCAGTTGATTTTTAAATGCCCCACTATGGGGCGCAATCGATATTTTGAGGCTGATTTTTAAATATTATTTTTGAAACTGTTATGGTACTGTCAACATAAAAACAAAAAACCTTGTCAATATTCTTGTACAAAAAATGTATTCCTAATATACAGAAAAAGTATCGAATCTGCCTCATCCTACCCTACCGAATGATGGCAATTTCTTACTGCACATGTGTTCTTTTGTGCGTTACTGCGTGCGTCCTTGCTGCTTATCTGTTTCAGGCACTAAGGTTGATTTCGTTCACTTGCTCGAAGGGGAAATTTTAAGTGAATAGCTGATATTCACATGATATTCTTCATCCAATCCTAGTAAGGACTCGCAGTTGCCTTGCAAATTGAACGCGCCCAATATATAAAGTTTCACAGTCAGCTGTCAAAACAAAAAGATTAGTGCATTCAGTAATTTTAAAAATATAAACATAGGGACGGGCTACAGTCCGCTTGGGCGAACTGTTGGATACCCTATTCTTATTCCTATCAGACACCTAGAGAGTCTATATTATAAATTTCAGTTTCCTACCTCTAACTTTGACTTTTCAATAAAATTGTTTTATTTAATTGTCAGTGGGCGGATTTTAGAAATTTTATCTCCCGGGCACTTTTAGGAGTCAAAGATCGTAGTAGTTTTTTTTTTATTTTTTTTTTTTTGAAAAATTTGTTTTTTCAGTTTGTGGGCGTGTCTGTAGGCGGATTTCAAAAATTCCTAAACTTGATTATTTCGGGCCCCTAGCGAGTATATGGTTAAAATTTCAGCTCTCTAGGTCCAGTTTAAAGGCCTGATTTTTGCCGACAGACTTACGGACGGATGGATATGGCTAGATCGACATTACTATCGGTGCTGATCATAAATATAGTAACTTTTAGGGGTCTACGGGCAATATTAAGGTATTTTACAAACTTCGCGTCACAATTAATACACCCTTAGAATAGGGTATAAGGAGGTGATTGAGTTCGTACTGAATAACTTAGGTAGACATAATTCAAATTGACGGAATTGACTACATTCTTATTTGACAATCCCTATTTTTTTTTCTTGATACAAAAAATCAAAGAAATTATCAACTAGTGGTATTTCTACCCTACTCCCTTCAACCCCCCAGCGGACTATTTTTCTTTTAAACAATATACTTTCATGAAATGTTCTTTATTTTCTAAAAAAAGTGTTCATTAGAAAAATAAAATACAAGTTGTTCGATATATCGTTTAAGAGTGAGGAGGACTTCCAAAACCAAATGCCGGTGGCTTGTTCTTAAAGTATCTAATCACTCTCATTTCCTTTTGGTTTCAGTTGTTGGCGATTATTTCGTTTTCTGCCTCAAACATTACCATATGCATTTAACCTATATCTCGGATATTGCCCGATAATAATGGCCCCAACGAAATAAAAATAAATTATAGTAATTATGTATTCGCTTCTTTCGTTCTCCCATTTTGGAAAATGTAAGTTAACCTTTGATTTGCACTTCTAACGTGCTCTACATTTTTTCAAAATATGTTTATAAATCCCAGAGCGAATTAACACCCATTTGTTTTTAAAGACTTTGACAAACGAACATTTTTTTTTTCAATTATTTCTGTTATATAAAAACTTAAGCAATTAAATTGGAATAACTTGATTTTAATCCAAATCCTGACCTATGTTCTCTTGGTTCATCACCAAAAAAAAAAAAAAAAAAACAGCAAAAACCGGAAAAAAACACATAAAACTTGAATAAAT
This sequence comes from Portevinia maculata, assembly GCA_949715645.1. Lineage (NCBI taxonomy): Eukaryota > Metazoa > Arthropoda > Insecta > Diptera > Syrphidae > Portevinia > Portevinia maculata. The sequence goes on along the minus strand of OX454527.1, from coordinate 190,628,562 downwards.
CCAAAGCGCTGGTAGATATTTAAATCTACAAAAGTAAGACTAAGCCCTACATAATCAAGAAGTGAAATTACATCATTTCTCATCACGTCATGATATTTCTTTTATCTATACAAACACTAACTATTCTTGTTTTTCTTTAATTATGTTTGGTTGATAATGTTCTCTTCAACAGACAACACAAAATTCCATATACCTACTCGTATGTTGACGAACCCTTGAATGAAGGTTCTTATAATTCCAAACAAGTGACACAAGAAAATAATATGATTAATTTGTTGCCTACGATTACCATGGTCTAGTGGAGCGGATTGGGAACCAGTTTTCCTATTCTTTTCTTTTTATTCTTCAGCGCGGGTAAAATTATGGTTTATAAATTACACGTGTTGAGATCAATGAACAAACTAAATGAAGGCTTACCTACAATCAGTGTCTCATCACTAGAGTGGTTTTTGTTTTTGTTTGATATTAAATTCGGAAAGAAATTACCTCAAGCTGTTGTTAGATTATAAGCTGTAAAAAAGGTTTAAGGCAGTCATAGATGGCTTTGATGTTTGACGATAGTTTCCTGAAGGCTTTGACCCTTGAAAAGAAATAACTTCACGGGGAATAACTTCTACTAACTTACTTATCCCGGGCACGCTGCTTCCAGTTCTCGAGACCAAGCGCTCTGACATCTACGATGGCTTTGTCTTTAAAACCGAGGTTCGGTCTTCCTTGCCTTCTCGAAACAGGGGGCTGAGAGTCGAGATCCTCTTGGCTGGAGCATTATTTTCCATTCGCTCAATGTGGCCGGGACAATGTAGTTGACGTGATTTAGCTTTTTGGACTTCATCTACATCTTGGTACAGCTCATAGAGTTCGCGGTTGTATCTTCTCCTCCATTCGCCCTCTTCGCACACAGGACCACATATCCGACGAATTTTTTTTTTTCAAAACCCTATATAAGCTCCCCTTTTTTACTTTTCGTCCAGCACTCGGCACCATAAAGCACGACGACAGGATTATCATTCGATAGAGCATGTATTTTGTCCTTCGGGTGAGGATATTTGAATCCATTTTGTTCGCTAAAACAGCGGTTTCCTTAGGTAATTCTCCGCCAGAGCTCCACTAAGGTGTCATTCGTGAAGTTGATGTTTACTATTAGGTAGATGAACTCCTTAACTACCTCGAAGTTATTGCTATCAACAGTGACGTTTTGTCCTAGGCGTTGGACAGATGTTTGTTTGTTTGTTGATAGCATGTTATTATTCTTGTCCTCATTTACTTCAAGACCAACCAATTTTGCCTGTTTTTCAATCACCGCGAAAGGTAGAGACACGCTGGGAACGGCCGATGATGTCGATATCGAAATTTCATTTTGATTTCGATATCGACATCATCGGGCAATAATCTCACATGGGCAATAACTTCACCACGAGTGGGCCATAATTTCACATTTTTTATGTTCACATAATTAAAGATGGGAAATAACTTCACACAATTTTTGGTGAAGTTATTTCCCATAATAATATAAAACTTCACATAAAGTCCATGTGAAGCTATTACACGTGGAGTTAATTTCCTGTACCGTATGATTGCCCCAGATCAAACCTCTCCGGCCAACAGGATCCTTAAGCAGGTGCCTTGATTTAGTCCTGATGCAAAAGGGCAAAGAAACATGGTGGTGAAAGATGAAGCTAAAGCAGTGGTAAGTGACAAGAAATTGGCATTCAAAGCTTGGTCAAAGTGCTCCACTAATAATGGAGATGCATTTTTATACAGACTTTGCAAGAAGCTCGCAAAGAGAAAGTGCGCTCAATTTTCTTCTTCGGCTGCAAGACTAATTGTTAAAGACTTGTTAGTTGGAATCGTTATTCAAAATTGTATTCTTAAATTTACCAATCAGGATCGAGACACAGACAAACACGGACTGACTTTATTATCCAAGTAAAACTGACACAATGTCTCCTAAACAGGGCTATGTCGAAAGTGTTTTCTACTTATCTAAGTATGACACTTTGATGGACTCACATTTAAAGCAATGTCTCAGTAGCCTATTTTGGACATTTCCAATTACCGTCGCCTCAGTGGAGAGAACTTGTTCAGATCTAAAAAGAATCCATACATATTTAGGGGATTCTCAGGCAGAGGGCAGGCTCTCTCTGATTTAGCATTTTTATCGATAGAAAAGCTGCTCCTTCTAAAACTTAAAAGGAGCCCTAAGTTGCGGGTGGCAACGGTGCAGTAGTAGTGTATTCGCTTACGGAATGGAACGTCGTGCGTTCGAATCCCGGCCAAGTCCATTACTTTATACCGAATACATGAAATCGTAATCTCCCTAAGTAACTTAGACACCACCCGTGGAGAAAAACCCTACAACTGCACCCAAACACTTCTTTCCTATCTCTCTATTCTTTCTAATACCAAGTAGCTTACACTTAGTTCTTAGCATTATAAGGGTACTGTAACAACAGAAAAAAATCCCTTTAGCGTAAGCAAATTATAAAAAAAAAAAAAAAAAAAAAAAAAAATATGAAAGAGTTTTGGTATTCTGCCAATAAAAAAGATCGTAGGATATCTTAAGAATTCAAATAATGAAAAGATAAATATCTAAATATCTTCTTTTTTTTTTTTTTTGTCGGGATGTGTGAAACTTTCTGCACTGGAGCACTCAGACTCAATACTGGTCCATTGTACTGCCAGGCAGACACACCACATTTTACTGTGGGAATTTACTCGTTTTTCTAAGAAAAACGAGAAGGCGCTTCAATGATAAGGAGCTTAGGTTTACAGCACTCACCATATCCGCACCAAATACCTGCCACCTGATACGAGCAAAAGCAGCACAATCACAGAGGAAATGTTCCGCAGTGTCGTCGCTTTCTCCACAGGCTTCGTAGTTGGTGGTGTCGCTTAGGCATAGCACCTTAAGGTGTTTGGCAAAAGCGTAGTGTCCCGTTAGAACGCCAGTAGTCTGTCTGCAGTCTTTTCTGTTGAGAGACAACAAGAATGCCGCGGATTTCCCACAGACGTCGGGGAGCATTTGCTTAGTCTGTCTGCACCCTGGAGAGTCATGCCAACGGCGATTGTGTTCATAGGAAACCCAACCGTCAATGGAAGCCCTGACCGAGGACGCAGGCAGACAGATCGCTGGTTCAGGTCCTGAGAGGTCCCCCTCTGAGCCTTGTCTAGCAAGTTCATCGGAGATCTCGTTTCCCGTGATCCCGTTATGACCCGGGACCCAGACAAGTTTAAGTGAATTCAGCCTTCCGACCGAATTCAGAGATATCTTGCATTCACGTACTATTTTGGAGGTAGTTAAGGGTTTGAGTAAGGCCTTAAGCGCAGCCTGACTGTCGCTACAGACGCAGATACTTCGCCCCCTCCACCTGTTCCTCGTAACATAGTCCATGGCCATTAGGATAGCATAAGTCTCTGTTTGGAAGACTGACGCATGTTTGCCTAACGGAAAGAAAAGTCTAACGCTATCGCTCTCCACGAAGACACCAGCACCAGATCCTTGATCGGTTTTGGAGCCATCCGTAAAGATTCGACTGCATTCCCTTCCAGGTTCAGAGTCCGGCCAGAGCCAGTCCTGGACGCGAGGAAAGTCGACCTCGTATTTGCGCTTTAGCCGAAGTTCCGGTGTCATCGCATCAGACGGCATATCCATAAGACAGGAGTCGAAGGACAACCGTTGCGCAAGTTCATCAAAACTCCAGTGCGAGTTATACCAAAAGCCACCTCTTGTAAGACGTGAGATAGCCTTGATTGTACATCCCATGATGTAAACATCAAGGGGCGGAAGGTTCAATAGTGCATCTAGGCCGGAGCCCGGCGTGCTGGGGAAGGCCCCCGTGCAGCCGAGACATACCTGCCTTTGGAGTTTGGCAAAAGCAGCAGTGACGTATTTACGTGAAAGCTTATTCCACCAAACAACCGATGCGTATGCTATAAATGGTCTTATCATAACCGTATAAATCCATAGGACTCTTTTCGGTGATAAGCCCCATGTCTTGCCGAAAATGCCTTTGCACTGCCAGAAAATAGACAGCGCCTTGGCAGTCTTCAGCTCAACATGTTTGGACCAAAGAAGTTTGCTATCCAGGATGACTCCCAGATACTTTGCTTCATTGGAGAGTTGGATTGTGACGCCTTTTAGCACTGGCTGAGTCAACCCGACCAGCTTCCTCCTTCTCGTAAAGAGAACAACCTCAGTCTTAAGAGGATTGACCGAGAGCCCATTCCTAGTGCACCATTCATCGATCACGTCAAGGGCCGCCTGCGCCTTGGCGCATACAGTCGCTAGGCATGATCCAACAGAAAGCACGGCAACATCATCCGCGTACGCCTGAGCGTAAATATTAGAACTGTTGAGTGCGTTCAACAGAGAGTCGACCAGCATACACCACAGCAGTGGAGACATGACGCCGCCTTGCGGGCGGGCTAATATCATACATCATAATACAATAAAATACTTGATAATCTCCCTTAATTTTTAATTATAACATTACTCTGAGTTTTCTTTAAATTATTGTATCATTGCATGTGTTGTTTATATTATATTGTTTATTATACACCACAACTTTTTACGCTACGAAATATCTAGGCTATCTTATAAGCGGTGCAAGAACTATTTTACCCCTTTTGATCTGGCTGCAATTTACAAGGCGTTTTTGCGCCCCAAACTTAAGTACAACGCTCATATTTGAGCCAGTGCCCCTGGAGATACTCTGTGGAATACAAAAACGTGCGATAAAACTATTGGCGATCGAGATATCGCGAAAACGCTTGACTCTGTTAGAGTCATCTATCGCTGTTGTATCGATATTTCCGCCAAAAGTGCTCCAACGATATAGACAGCTGCATTGCACCCTTAGAAAGTTTCAAGCGCAATACCCGCCATGCCAAGAATGCGCAACAGTTAACGCTTAAGCCAGTTTTCGCGCGTACAGTAAAATACAACGAATCCTTCCCTAGCCGTACAACACGAATGTGGAATGCTCTTCCCCACTTTGTTTTTCCTTCCCATTTTTAATTACAAACATTTAAAACCAACGTGCATCGATTTCTTTTCTGTCATCCTCACCCCAATTTCCTTATTGCCCGCGATATGTAACTATAAACGTATCCATATTATAAGGGTACTAAAATCTCTTTAGCGTGAATTATAAATAAAAAATTTCTAAACCGTTAGCCTTGCTGTTTTTTTTTAATTATCTGTGATTTATTAAATAAGTACTTTAGCTTCAGCTATCTAAGAATATTTAATTAATGAACGTACCCTCAAAACTCTTTTCATAAAAAAAGTAATTTCTCAGGAGAGTTTGACTTGTGACTCAAATTGTGTCAAAACTTCGAACATGGCGCGTACCATTTGGAGAAATTGATACCACGAAAAACGTCATATTTTTGAATGTGTCACTTTTCTTATGAAACTGTCAATACGTATGTAAACAACAGCACATTTCTTGCTTTTGACGTTTTTCGCCACATTTCATACCTCCTTTCTTATTTAGAGTATAATATTGAAGATGTTAGGGAGATCTTCAAATATTTACATAATTTTTTTAGTAATTGATAAATCACTAAAATAATTATTTTTACAAAGAAAATGTAATGTTTTCATTAGCCAAGGATGAGACCTAAATTATTTGTGTCAATTTTCTTGACGTAGTGTTGAACACTTGCCAGAAAAGAAAACCCACACATCTGCCTTTTAGTGGTCATAAACATAAGCTAGACTTTTGTCAGTTTTCTAGCGAGCAGAGGAAAAATCGATTTTTTAACTTGTGAGGTTTTTCTTCCGGACCATCGATATATCTACGTAGTAATACTTATTTCCAATGGCATTTTTGGAAGAGAACTACCTTTCTTTTAACTCTTCCCTGAATGTAAGGGTTCCAGCTTTATTTTCTATCTAAAATAAGACCTACATATTTAGCTTCGTAAGGAAATATTAAGCTTATACCATAGATAGAGGGAGGATCGATGTGTGGATATTTATAATTTCTTGAGAAGAGGACCAGTCCAGTGTTTTGGTGGTTTACGCCAGTGGCTCAGCAGTTACTGCGTTAGATTACTCACCGAGGGGTTGGAGACTCGAATGCCATCCACGAACACCTAACATTTTTTTCCACTGCCCCACCAAATGTATAAAATGTCATAAGCTCCTCAAAATTTGACGCTTTGAATTGGCCTAAATTGGAGATGTTCCCCTTTCGTGTCGGCATTCGCACAGACACATGGTGTGAGAAATTAGGCTTTAGGCCGTTTACGAGCCATTTAAGCCTAAAATTTATTAATTTTCATTTAAGCCCAAACCACAACGATCTGAGGGATGCTTAAAAAGCTCGGTTTGAGAAGACATTTTGTATTTGCCGAATTCAAAAACCTATCAATCAAACTTCGAATAACAATGAAGACTTCGTTTACCATACAATCATGATCTAATGGTCTCTATTGTACCAGCAACAATACCCATCCGAATAGGAAAACAACCGAAAAAAAAACTATCAGTTGACGAAAGCAACGCACACAAACACAGAAGTCCGATGGGAAAAGATAAAAACCGTCAACAACTATGATAATGTTGTTTCACCATAAGGGGGTTTTCGAACCTAAAGACGGTACCAACGCTGGGTGGCGTAGCGACGACGCCGCTGACGATGATAATGCTGCGTTCGATCGACCTTTTTGCGTTTTCTGTTTGCTTCGTATCCCTCTCCACATTCGTGCTCGTTTTATTTTCTTCACATTTACTATTTCTTTTCTGTTTCTCACTTCACATATTATTTTATTTGAATATGATTGTGGTTAGACACCATCTGAATTCCAAAGGATGTGAGAAGAATGGGAAATTAGTTCCGCAGTGCGTGAAGAGGCTTCAAAGAAGAAAAAGAAAACAACGATGAAGGAAAAAAGTGATATACTCTGTAGGGTTTGAGTGGTAGATAGGTGTTCTTTTTGTATCCAAATCCGCGCGTCAGGTGATTGCACTCTCTGCCTAACTGCTGGGCTCATTCCTTGCTTGATGGTCGTTCTTTACCATTCGCTTATAATTGCTTTGCCCAGCTATTGGAGTTCAACGTAACAGTTTTCCCCGGTTGGTAGTGGTGCTGATGGTTGTGGAAAACTTTAAGAAAAATTCCAATTCTAATCACGATGCATGTTGCATCATCATTCGACTTAGGTGGCTTATGTGACGGTATAGTGCTGATGATGATGATGGCAATGGCGATGGTACCTAATAGCTTTGCCAGAGGCTAGAAACGAAAGGCGATAGATGTAGTTCATTGCATGTGGATGCATATGCATATGAGCTGAGCATGTGCTTCAAGGAATTTTTAGTTATCGTTGTAATGACGCCACTAATGAGTCAGTCATTTACTTGTGTAAAGGGCGGAGATGAAGAGCCGACACGAAGAGTTTTAGTTCAAGAGTAGAAGTGTTAGTGGATGGCATGTACAGACTAAGACAGGAAGGAACTTTATGACTTCCGTGGTGGAAGCAAATTACGCGTAAATGAAAAGAATTTATAGCATGCGGAGAGTCATATGGTCAGCTATTATCTAATTAAGAAACTATTTCGTCTTGACGCTATATTGTAGTCGGGGGGATAAAGGACTCTATTTCATAGGCACCTTATTTCGCCACCCAAATTCAATTACTTTGAAATTTAAGAAATTGTATGTTGGCATAGAACCACCGGTGAACCCCACAGGCGGACCAGTGGGGATGCAGTGAAGTGGGTGGGTAATGATCCCTTAAGTCCAGATCATAACCTCGTCGAGGGAGAAAAGAAAAAGTTCCTCAATTCTTGTGAATAAATAAAATCCACTTGTGTGCAAGTACCTACCTTTACTGAGAATGTTGCAACTACCAAAAACATTTTTTCTTCTAATTTTCTAGATGTACCACTTGTCCCCCTAAAGTTAATTTTCCTAATGGCATGCAGCTTAAACGCGAGTTGGCTGGGGGTGATTGTCATACCTCAGAAACCTTTATAAGGGACAGTGTAGTTTCTGCCTGGTAGTACAATGGACCGTTATCGAGTCTGTGGGAAGTGGATTTCCTTTTTTTTAAATACCTCTAAAAAAGTATGGGGCGCATGCTGTCCCTCGGTAACTGTTGGATTTGGAGTAGGTTGGGGTAGGTGCTTTGGGGTTGAAAGTGCTATTACGAGTACGTAGATGGATATCGATCAGTCTTTATAGCGATCGATTCCCACACCCCTTTTTTTAATAAATTCAATATTTTATTTATTTGCTTGCCTCTTCCTTAAAAAAAAACTATATTCATGTAAAATTTTATATTGTTGGGTCTTCAGGGAGTGAATGCAAGCCGCCCTTTTTTTTAAAAAAAAAGAATAATAGATAATAAAATAAAGTAAAATTTCGTACTGTAGGTATTTGGGGTATGGTAGGTACTACTGGGGCAATGAAAACCACCTCCTCAGTGGGGTTTGAGACGATTTTGAATCTAAGACCCCTTGCCCTTTTTGTAAATACAAGAATCTACCACAAACATTAGTTTACGGCTTAGGCAAACAGAAAATTGGAAGCCCAGTAAAAAGGAGCGTGCGCAGATTCTACATCAATACACGGGCGATAATGTAGGCACAGACTTTGTTTACTCCCGGTCGAGATTTGGAGAAACCATTCGCTGCCTCTTTTCGCTGTAGGGAAGAATGCCATGAGGGTCAACTGCCGGCCAACGAATCAACGGTACCCATCTATACGGATGGCTCCCAGATGTATATTGGCGTTGGCGCAGGCTTTATCAGACTATCAGGCTCAATCAGACTGCCGTTTTCCTACCTGAGGTTGTAGCAATGAAAACAGCTGCTAAACAGGTTGCAGTAATGGCAATGCCACAAGCTGATATTACTTTCTTCATTGGCAGTCAAGCGGCAATAAAAGTGATTTCCGACACAGAAATAACATATAAGTCGTTGTCTCGAAGAGCTAGGGGTCTCTGGCGCACAGCACATTGTAAAACTCTTTTGGGTTCCCGAACACAGTGGCGTCCCAGGAAATGAAAGAGCCGATGAACTAGCGAGAAACGGGTCATCCCTTCGATTAAGACAAAAAGTAACTAGATTTAAAATCTCACCCTTTTAACTTAGACATGTGATTGGGAATAAAATACTGGTGGCTGCAAACTAACAATGGACTGCCTTCGACTCCTATGTTATAATCAGGAAAACCTGACCATTTTCCTTCCTTCAATGGACAAATATCCTCTCTTGTAGGTGTTATCACCGGACACAATGTGCTGGGTTATCATGCAAAAAAATGTGAAAACAGCACAGATGACCTTTGCAGAAGATGCGGGGACGAGGAAGTGCACGAGGATACTCCGCATTTTCTCTGCCACTGCCCTGCACTCTGCCACATTAGAAATAAAACCTTGGAAGTCTTTTGTTCCAGGATAGACAAGAACTATCTGGCAAGTCTGTAAACGGCTTGATCAAGTTCATAAAAGCGCTGGATTCTCTTGCTCCGTCAACCCAGTTATCTAACCAAACCTTGGGGTATGACCACCAGAAACTCTAAATTGTTTGATTTTGATCATTTGTAGCACAAATTACTGTGAGTTTTTTTTTTTTTTTTGAAATTATGAATTCAAAATTGTAGGTCTTTTGGGCGATTTCCACGCCGGCTGTTTCGAAAAATTAATAATATTTTTTATTTGTTTGCCCTCAAACACATAAAAAATAAATATTAGGCATTAAAGGCCCATATAATCACCTTACCACCTTACACCTTAAACACCTACCTCTATGTAAAATGTCCTTATTGTAGGTCTTTTAGGTAATTAGTTCGAGGTATATGGGCGGCTGCCATGCCCCTTCATTCGCAAATGTTAGATTTATCCCGTGTATGCACCGAAAAACCCATTACTCTGCGAAATTTCAACATTCTGCGGTGATTAGAAGTGCTCCATAGCTCACTCTGCCAGTCATTGAGTGAGTGTCCTTTTATCTCCGGAACTGCTTTTGTTAAACAAACAAATCTGCTAAGTTATCTCTTTTCGCGTACAAATCCTGAAAATATACCCCCAACTTTGTATGAAGCAAAGGCAGAGAGGGGGTGAAATTGGAATGATTTTTTTCCTAAAAATTGTAGTGCCAACTACCAGCGAACTTGGCTCGGCACCGATTCGATTATTATAAAAAAAGGTTTAACAGAAACAATAGCCCTGTTTTATTTGGAAATCTACCCGTAGTGAAGTAGGATCTTACACGTATTACAAATACAAGATCCCACTGCGGACCACTGCCGATAAAAGCAGAAGAGAAATTCGGTACGATTGAAACATTTTATTCTTCGTTCGTAGAGTAGAGTTGAAATCTCGATGTAGATATGATAGAAAAAGGAATGGCATTCCACCTTTTATAACAACATACTACCTACTACGTGTACTTATCAAAAATATATGCAACCGTTCAAAACCTATTTCAACTCGACGCACCTTTAAGACCTATATGGTCGACTAAACGATGAGTATCTATTATGACCATACTCTACGAACATACTCGCCTCACGTTGGTATTCTCTAGACGCGGTTTAATGGTAAGCGTATACCCAGCTCAGCAAAATTTTGCATCGTAAAAAAAACAACAACAACGAAGTGAAGATAAATTGGTCAGCACAAGAGTGAAAATAAAAAGTAAAAATAAAGGTTTTGGAACCTCTGGAATTGAATGACACATTAGCCGGTGTCCGAAACTTAACTAAGATTTTGGAAATTAAATAAATTTATTACCCCGCAACCATCCACTCATTCGCTTACAGTGGATAAATAGTAGAAAGGAAAATTGATTTCGAAAGTAAAAATTAGATTTAATTAACGGGAATAATACATCTGAGACTTGCTTTAATGAATCTACGAGGGGCGTTCAATATATTCTCGGTATCGATATGAAGGAAAATGCGAATTCAATTTAAATTGTCTTTATTTTTTAATATAATTTCCCCTAACATCAATGCATTTATTACATCTTGAGATAAGCTTTTTTAAACCATCAAAAAAATAAATTTCCTCTTTCTCTGCAAAATACCCATTTATTGCCGACTTGAGGTCTTCATCATCCGAAAATCTTTTTCCACGAAGACATTTTTACGTACGTCTAAAAGCGTGTTAATATAAATTTTAATTACACTGAAAATCGTCTGTTTCACACAAGAGTAGAAGTGATGCCACCTATAGTTAAGTATTCCATATGTATTCCAAATTCGACATTTAAACTAAAGCTGTGCTTGAGTTAAGTTTCCAATAAAACGCGCATAATGTTAGATTTTTGTAGTGGTTTGTTATGACTGCCATGTAGTATTATGCTTTCCCTGCTTTGGTATTTATGTAAGCGTACCATATTTATAATTTGTGAACTAAAATTTTTAAATACCTTGGTTTGGTTTATATGATTTCAGGAGATTATTATGTATTTTTTTATTTATTCCGTTAAAATCTATAATTGAGTTCACTCCTCTTCTTTCTATTATTTTATATTTACCAAAGTATGGTGCTTGTTGTTTCTTTCTATTTTCTACTTTGTGTAATACTAGGTCGCCTATATCTAAACCTAATTCGTTATCATATTTCCTATTTTTCTTCAGTGTTCTTTTTATACCTATTCTAAGGGTATATTAATTTTGACGCATAGTTTGTAACATACCTTAATATTGCCCGTAGACCCCTAAAAGTTACTATATTTATGATCAGCATCGATAGTAATGTCGATCTAGCCATGTCCGTCCGTCCGTCCGTCCGTCCGTCTGTAGCCAAAAATTAGGCCTTTAAACTGGACCTAGAGAGCTGAAATTTTTACCATATACTCTCTAGGGTCCCGAAATAATCAAGTTTACGAATTTTTGAAATCCGCCCACAGACACGCCCACAAACTCAAAAAAACCAAATTTTGGAAAAAATCGAATTTTGAGCTAGAAAGCTGAAATTTTTTATATATGATCTATGACTCCTAAAACTGCTCGGGATAAAAAATTTTCAAAATCCGCCCACTGACGCGCCCACAAATAAATAAAATAATTTTTTTTTACCCTATTCTAAGGGTATATTAATTTTTGAAAATCCAAAGTTTCAGCTAGGGAGCTGAAATTTATAGTATATACTCTCTATGGGCCCTTTATGCTCATGTGTAAATATTTTCAAAATCCGCCCACTGACACGCCCACAATTTTTTTTTTTTTTTGAAAATTCAAAGTTTGAGCTAGGGAGCTGAAATTTATAATATATACTCTCTAGTAGCCCTTTATTCTCATGTGTTAATTTTTTTTTAAATCCCCAGTAGGCGCCCACAATTAAATAAAACAATTTTATTGAAACACCCAAGTTTGAGCTAGGGAGCGTTTTTTTTTTTGATAAAATCCTTTAAATGTTATATAACAAAATATGTAGAGCGTTCTTAACAATTCAACCATACTTAGACTTTTGTCACGAACACTTATGAGGGATAGGAATAAGAATAGGGTATCCAACAGTTCGCCCAAGCGGACTGTAGCCCGTCCCTATGTTTTCTTTTGATTTTGTTGTCATTTCTTTCGCTTTAGCGAGTGCATATTGCAACCTGATTCGCAGCTCGTGAGCATAATTGAATCGTTAATTTCAGAAACAACAGAAGTCAATGAGCATTAACTTTCAGGCAAAAAACTGTTTTATGCGAAAAAATTCCACAACACTACAAGTTGTGAGTATGCCAAGTTATAATTTGCCTTAAGATGCACTTAAAAACCGCAAAAATGTTTAGCTTTTTTAAGTTCTTAACAGGTTTTTTAGCCTTTAAAGTTGCTTGACTTATGTCGTTTCTGAAATAAACGAACTTTTTTCAATAAAAGCTTTTGCTTTTATTAGTTTTTATTATTTATTATAAGTTTTAAGCAAGAAAAAATGTTAACAAAAATATAAAGAAAATAATATTGATTTGTATCGATTGGATAAGAATCTATTGAAACTTTATATTTTATTTATTTTATTATTTATTATAAGCTTTAAACAAGAAAAAAGGTTTACGAAAAATATAGAAAATAGTATTGATCTGGATTGGATTAGAAACTTTTGAAACTTCAAAAACTTTCGTTTATATATTTTTTTTTATTTATTATAAGCTTTAAATAAGAAAACATTTAAAAAATATATAAACAAATACCTACTGTTGATCTGTATCAATTGGATGAGAATCTTTTTCACAAGTTGGCCAAGCAAAGATTTCATCATGATATTCTTGAATGTTGAAATGTCTCCTGGTACATACGATTTTGTTTTTTTATGTCATTCATCTTCTTAATATTGATTGCCACCTTTGCAGAGGGATAAGCAAGGGTTTGCCGCAGAGCTTCCAGTTCATCTCTTTGTAGGTTTCCAAGGTTAAGTGTATGACTTGTAAAATCATTAATGAAATCTCTCGCAACAACAGTTTTATCAGAGCAATCCGAGTGAGAAAATTTACTTATAGCAATAGACTCCATTGAAAGCATGTTTCTTTTATAAAAGCGTGGCCACCAGCTTTTGTAGTCGATAATGTCTATCGTTTTTGGTAAATGACCGTGAATTTTTTTTGATACTGAAGAAGATAGTATCAAATCGGCATATTCTTGAACAGTGTAAATTCTATCCCTTTTTTTAATTTTGCGTTTTAAGACTACGAAGTCTCTATCACATGATATCGTATAGGAAAATACTGTTCGATTTTCTTGAACATTTTTAAGGATACTAAATGATGACAAAAACCTTATTATTGTGTAATTTTTATCCATCCATCGGAAAAAATATGCAACTCCTGGACGTCCTTCATTTTACTTTGAAAAAATTGATTTAAAAAAGAGCAGACTTCATTTGGACCCTTTCCAGCGATCCCTTCATGGTAAACAAATAAAGTTGCGGTGTTGTCCCGAAAATCGTGTATACAAAATGCGCTTACAATAAGTTGTCTTAAGTAGAACGTTTCCTGTGCAGGTCCATGGGATTTGAAGATTTTGCATGTAGTACGTTATGTGTACAAAGTAAAAAAATTTTGTGGAGAAACAGCATAAGTCAATGACTTATGTTTTTTTTTTTAATACACTATCAGCTCTGTGTCGTGGAGTGCTTAAAGCAAGCAACTATCACAAGCTCTCACAGGCTCATCATTTAGTGCAGGTGTTAGTAAGGACAAAACAATTAAAAATACAATAATCATGTACCTACAAAATACTAACACAAACACAAAATAATGCAAATAATTTAAGACATTAAAGCATTATTACGCAAAATATTTTTTAGCTTAATTTTACTAACATGCAAGTCAATCACATGATCATTTAGATTATAGATTCTACTCATGCGACTAATAGGCTCATGCTTCCAATAAATCGTTCTATGATGGGGGCTAAACAATAATTCAGCACTGCGCAAATTATGGGCACCACCACGAAAATTAAAGCCAATAGATGACAGTAAGTCAGGTGCATCTATTTGACCGGATAAAAGCTGCTGTAAAAAAATGATATCGCTATTAAGCCTTCGTTGAGAAAGGCGTAACATTTGAAGAAGCTTAATACGCTGACTGTAAGGAGGGAGGTTAAAAGGATCATCCCATGGAAGTCCTCTAAGCGCAAATCGAATAAATTTACGTTGAATGGCCTCTATTCGATTTGAATGAATGTTGTAGAACGGCGTCCAAACTTGTGAAGCATACTCTAGAATCGGACGGACAAAACAATTGTACAATGACATAGTAACGTATGGGTCATTAAATTCTTTCGCCCACCTTTTTACGAAGCCCAGCATAGAATTAGATTTATTAACAATAAAATTGATATGCTTGGCAAAAACCAGTTTGGGATAGAAATAAACCCCAAGATCCTTAAAATTATCAACATTACAAAGAATATGTTGAGACAAAGAATATTGAAAGGTGGAAGGTATATTCTTTCTAGAGAATGTCATATGTTGACATTTAGTAGGGTTCAGGGATAAACCGTTTTTATCACACCAATTGGCGAAGCTATTAATGTCAGATTGAAGAAAAATTCTATCTTGCTGACTAGTGATAGATTTAAATATTTTCATATCATCAGCGTAGATCAGGATATTACTGTGATTTATACATGCTTTAACATCATTAATGGCTAGTAGAAATAGAATTGGTCCGAGGCGACTACCTTGGGGAACTCCAGACTCAGCTGTACAAGATACAAATAGCGATCCTCTAAATTTGACTTGATAAACCCTTGATCTAAGGTATGAATTAACCCATTTTATGAAACTTGGTGGGAAACCAAAAGCCCTGAGCTTAAACTCGATTATTTCATGGGACAGCTGGTCGAAAGTTTTAGAGAAGTCAGTGTATATGCAATCCATTTCGTCCTTATTCTCTAAGGCATTAGAACAATCATGCAAGAAACTTAACAGATTAGTGACAGTGTATCTGTTTCTTACAAATCCATGCTGTTCATCACAAATTAAATTGCGACAAAGAAATATTAACTTTTCGCAAACAATTTGTTCAAAAAGCTTAGGGATACACGAAAGCTTTGAAATAGGCCTATAATTAGTGATATCACCACGTTCGCCTTTTTTAAATACAGGTGTGATAAAAGCACTTTTCCATACATAAGGGAATTTACCAGTACTAATGGACAAATCAAACAGATATTTAAGATATGGAGCAATTGCATGACTACATTTTTTAAGAACGATCGGTGCAATGCCATCAGGACCTGATGAATAATCATTCTTCAGAGAAGAAATAAATTTTAAAATTGTTTCCAAGTCAAATGAGAAGCTACTAAAACTTATTTGGGAACAGCTAGTTAGATAACTAAAATATTGCTCATCTATGTGAAGAGGGGTCACCCTAAACGACTGAAATAATCTGCAAACATATTGCTTGCAGCTAGCGAATCAGCAGTTGTAGAGCTATTGTAAGTAAGTTTCGATGGATAACCATCGGTTTTTTTCTTAGAATTAACAAATCCCCAAAAAAGTTTGGGGTCCAATTTTAGAGAGCATTCCATTTTACTTATATAGTCAATATATAAGTTGCAGGATAAAGATTTGAATTCGTTGAATAGTGCAAGATAGAGCTCAAGATCTGAATGGCGGAGACTTTTTAAATAGTTCTTCCAAGCCCTATTACGTCTGTTTCGTATTGATTTGAGCTCTTTAGTATACCAAGGATGGGAAGTTTTCAGATTCCCAGAGGATTTCACAGGAATCACTTTTTTCATGCAGTTATCCATCAAAGAATAAAAGGAAACTACTGCATCTTCAATATTAGAAAACGCAGTAAGATTAAAATTAAAGCTGGAAATTTCATCAGAAAGCCTTTGAAAATTTGCTTTCCGAAAGTCAAAAGATTGCGAACGGTCATACGAATTACTGTTTTCGTACAGATGTGCGCCCAGTTCAATAAATACATCCAAGGGTGGATGATTGTCATCTATGTTAGTTATACTGAAGTGGGATTCCAGAACAACAGTACTAACAGAGTCAGAAGAGAAAACAAGATCGAGAGTTCGATTTTTGAAATTTTTTACACAGCTTGTTTGCTGTAAGTCAAGAGACAAAATGTTGTCTAATAAAGCGAGCTCTTGTTGGGCAGAGTCAAAGGATGGAACGAGATGAGAATCATCATCAGAAGGTACCCATCCAATATGTGGCAGATTGAAGTCGCCTATAAGTAAAACAGTGCTGTCACAACAAGATATGTCAAAAATATGGTCAAGTGCCATAGAAAGTTCAGAATACAAAGAACATAGACGAGACGATGGAATGTACGCATTAACAACATATAAATGTTTGTTCTTAAGTGCAATTTTTACACAGATAACTTCGACATTAAGTTGAAATGGAAAGTCAATCTTTCGTGACTCAAGGTTGGAACGAACAGCGATCAGGACACCTCGCTTTCAGGTCATTGTTATGACGGTAGTTTCTTAATACGGAGAACTCATGATTGAAGAGTTCCGTGTCTAAAATTCCGGCATTAAGCCATGTTTCCGTCAAGAAGAAGATATCATGAGAGAGGGCTTGGGAGTTTAAACATATTTCAGCGGTTTTTGTGCGGAGTCCCCTTACATTTTGATAGTAGAGCGACAGCCTATTGGGTTTTTTAACACGGACGGACAGTCTTTCCTACGACTTTTAGTCGAACGGGGTGTAAATTCTTTAACTAACGTATTTTGAGGCCATGCAGTGTTATTGCACAGTATTTCGAAGTATTCTGAAGGGGCAATAATTTTGAATGACGCAACAAACCCATCAGCCTTGCTGATTTTGGTGCATTTAATTGCGTCATTTTTTGGAATCAAGATTCTCGAGACCAAGTGGTTCAAGACATCGTCTGAAGAAGTGTTTGGTTTTACCCGAGAAATGAAAATAGATTTTGGCCTGGGAATCGATTCCATAGTTCCAGATTCAGTACCTAAGGAATGATTGATGCCTGTGGGACTAAAATTAAGGGTGGAGGCATCGTTTAAGTTTTTTCGTTTTTTCGTCAATGACTTATGTTGTTTCTCTTCAAAACACTGAAATAGTACTCTCAGTTTTCGTACTTTGAGGGGTCTGACATGTGCAGTTTTTCTCGAAAAGATGAATAACTATATAAAAATGAGAATTTTGCAAAAAAAAGAAAATTGAAAAAAAAACTGACTTATGTTGTTTCATCTTGTCGTAATCATAAATTGTTGTTTTGTTGTTTATGGTTTCGGAAGGTAAGCATGGTAATTTGCCATAAACGAGTTCGTATGGTGAATATCTGGTATCTACATGTGGTGTCGTATTATAGGCGAATGTGAAATATGGGACCCATTTGACCCATTCATTATCGTCGACAAACGATAACAGAAATTCGTTAAGAACCCTGTGATTTCTCTCAAGTGCGCCTATCGTTTGATGGTGGTATGGAGAGGAGAATGTTTGCTTGATTTTTAAAAGTGAACATACATATATTTGTTATCAGTTCGTTATTGAATTCTGTACCTCTGTCTGATTTTAAGTGACCATATTTAAGAATAAACTCCTCTACTAGAGTTTTAGCTGTTGTCATTGTATCTTTTGATGGCATAGGATATGCAACAACGAATTTCGTTAACTCACACTGCATTGTAAGAATGTATCTTTTTTCATTTGATAATCTCAATGGTCCGACAGTGTCGATTGACACTACTTCAAAACCGTTGCTGGGTATGTCAGTTATTGTTTGTGGTTCTTTCGTATGTCTTGTTTGTTTATTTCTTGCGCATGAGTCGCAGTTTGTAATGAATTTCTTTACCATTTGGCTCATTTTACACCAGATGTATCTTTGTTTTAGTTTCGTTAGGGTTTTTCGTACACCTAAATGTCCTCCGTGCAAAGAGTTGTGGAATTCATCGATGAGTTTGTATTTGGTAATATCATCAAGTATTTGTTTGTTAGCGTTGTATATTATGATTTTCAGCTTAGGATTCTGGCCATTTATTTTTATATTTGCGTACGCTTCTTTTACTTTTTCTTTTTCAAAATGCCTAAATATTTCATCATCGTTTATTATGGCTAGCTTATTTATATTTTCTTTTTTCATTCTGGATGCTAATTTCTTCAGTGACGACTCTAGTGTCGCTGAGTTATCGTTAGATCCTCTATGCATAGTATATTTTTCATTATCTGATGTATGCTTCCTCAAATTCGAATCTGGATTCGTTGATTTTTCGCTACATCGCACGTGCACAAGATTGTTATCAATCGTAATTTTTGAATTCCTAGCATTTTTATCAATATTAAATTTTAGTTTCGTCATATTTTTGAAGTTAATGATGGATAAGCATTCCCATATTTGAAGTTGATCAGACTTCTGCTGAGAGTTGCATTTCTCCTTGTTACTGTTTGTATTATTTTAATTGTTCATCTCTCTTGTGATAATTAGTGTTCTCTTTGCGTTTTCATCGATTTCTGTTGGTATCATGTGTTTAAGTATGTCAGTATCTATTTTGATTCTGGATAGAGCATCTGCGTTTGTATTCATTTTTCCTTTTTTGTATATTATTTCGAAATCATAGTCACATAAATCAAGACGTATTCTAGTCATCTTTGATGATGGATTTTTATGTGAAAATAGCGATACCAGAGGTCTGTGGTCTGTGACAACCGTAATTTTGTTTCCGTATAGATATGGTCGGAAAAATTGTATTCCGCAATGGATGGCAAGTAGACAAATTTGCTTAGGTCATGTTTTTGAAGTGATTTGCTTGCGTATGATATAGGTAGATCTTCACCTATTTCGCCTTGCGATATGATTGCTCCTAATGCATAGTTCGATGCGTCTGTAGTTAGAATAAATGGTTTTTCGAATTTCGGGTATTGTAGTATTGGGGGTTCGATAAGGTTTTTTTTAAAGTGTCGAATGCTTGTTGTGAGTTTGTATTCCAATTAAATTTTGTGTCTTTCTTTAGAAGTGCGTTCAAAGTTTGTGCAATTTCAGCAAAATTTGGTATGAATGTTCTGTAATAGTTACAGAAAACTATAAAACATCTTACTTCATCCGAATTTGTTGGTGTGGGATATTATTTAATTATTTTGTGTTTTGTCGGGTCCGTTTTCACGCCATCTCGCGTAATGAGATTTCCCAAGTATATTACTTCTGGGCAAAGAAAATTGCATTTGTCTGCATATACGAGTAGTTTTAGATTGTAACGTTTGAGTCGTTCAAGAACACGTACTAAGTTTTCATTGTGGACTGCACCCGTAGATGTTGATGTCGTCTACATACAAAAAGGCTTCAGTATCTAGTCCTGCTAGTGCAATTGTTAGCATTCGTTGGAAACTGTTGGACGAAATTTTTAGTCCGAATGGAAGTCTTTAAAATTGGTAGTGTCCATTGCAAGTGGAAAATGCAGTTAGTGGTCTTGAATCCTTATGGAGTTCGTTTTTGGTGAAATTAACTAGTCATGTCAAGTGTGGAAAACCATTTTGCTCGTCCTAGCTTGTCGAGTACGTCTTCTAAACGTGTCAATGGGAATTTGTCGTTTACTATCTTATCATTTAGTTTTCTAAAGTCACTACGACTCGCCATTTTTTTTTGTCTGCGACGTTTTTCCTTTGGTACAAGTAATAGTGGAACGTTATGCGGACTTTTTGAATGTTCTATTATGTCGTTTTTAACATTTGTTCGACTTGCTCTGATACAATATCTAAGCGTGTGTGTGGAAGCCTATAACTCTTTATATAGACTGGTGTGTTGTCAGATGTTTCTATTTTCTGAGTGTAAAAATTGTTTGTTGTTAATGGTTCATTTGCTATGTGAAATACCTCTTGGTATTCTTTAAATATGTTGATTAATGCCTGTTTTGCATGGTCATCTTTGCAATCAATTTTTATTTTATCTAAAAGTGTCTTAAAGCGTTTTTTGTTATGTTTGTTTTCTTCTTTGCATTAAAGTATATCATAGTCTGTTAGTGGTTGCATGTCTATAATTACATTATTTAGGATAACTTCATAGTTATTTGGGTTAAGCAACTTTATGTGTGCCATTCCACATTTTGGTGCTATCGTATTACTTATGAATACACCTTGTGCTATTTCTTTGTTGGTAATGAGAGTGTCACTTTTTAATTTTAGTCTTAATGGATGTATCATTTCTGTTCTTGCAGGCACTTTTATTGTTAGTGTGTGCAAGGGTTTTTTCTTCATCATTTAGGGATAATGTGAAGGTTTCGTTATCTATTTTGCATAAAAATTTCTTCAGAAAATCTCTGCCTAAAATGCCGTCTGTATCAATCGGGAATTTCTCTTCTACTACATAGTTGAAAATCGTGAATATATGTGGTTTTACATAGTTGGAGATTCAGTTTTATAATACCTAAAGAATATATTACTTCGTTTGTTATACCCGTTAGTTTGCATCTATGTTCGGGAAAGTATTCTTCATCTGTAAGTTTGTTTGAACTTTTGCAAATTGAAATGTCAGCACCTGTATCCGATATCTCCGATATCTTGTAAACATTTAATTTCGGCTGTTCGGAATTTTTATTGACTCCAAGCCGCATTCGTTACCCTGGTCTTGTTCGTTGTTCAATATCTGTACGCGATGTGTTATGTTTCTGTTGTTGCGGTTATTGGGACTGTAGCTTTGGTTTCTAGAACTGTTGGGGGTTCTTGGACCATTGTTGTTGTTTTGGTTTCTTGAATTGTTCCAATTATTTTGGTTGCGATTATTGTTGTTGCGCTGTCGATTGTTATTCCAATTATTAGTGGGTTGATAGGAATTGTTGTTGTGGTTATAATTTCGTGTTTGGTTGTCGTCGCGTCTATTACGATTGAAGCCTTGGTTCGTGTATGTTGGGATAGGTCTGTTTGTGTTTTGTCTATATTGCATTATTGTTCTTGTGCTCGTTTTTTCTAATTCAATGGCCAAGTTTGTTGCTTCTACTAATGATTTGGGTTGAGAAGCAAAAATGGTTTGTTTGAGATTATCATTTAAACCGTTTTTGAAGATGTTTAATGCGTATATGTCATTCATTTTCCGTATGACATTTTTGTCTGCATTCGTCACTAGATTTTGTAGCTCATTAATTTGCAACGTGTTTAAATCAGATATTATATTGAGTAATTTATCCTTAAATGAGGTTATTGACAAATTTCTTTGCCTAGTAAGTACTTTTTGTATTTGTGTTTCTTGCGCCCTGCTATCCGTCTGAGAGTTATCTGTCTGTTTTGCGTTTTGGGTTTTCTTGAGCTGGGGAGAGATATAATTGTAATTTTCACTTATAGGTGATATGAGTAATGCTTCATCCAGTGGTGGTGGTGCGAATGATAACTTACGCGTATTAATTAACATCTTATGTAAACAACGAGGTGGCCTAAAAGTATGCCACATAAATGCCCAGAGTTTATCTAAATATAAATTTGACGAATTCAGAGGTCTGTTTGTTGGTTCTGATGTAGATATTGTATGCGTTTCGAAAACATGGTTTGATCCTTAAATATCTGATTGCGTGTACTCAATGACAGGATATACAGTTTTTCGTGATGATAGGCAAAATAGAATCGGCGGCGGAGTTTCCATTTACGTACGTTAGGCGTTACCTGTTCAGTTAGTCTCAACTTCTCCTCTTAATAGCCCCATTGAGTATTGTTTTATTGAGTTGATGTGCGAGAGAAGGAAATGCCTACTAGGTGTCTTCTATCGGCCTTACAATAACATTGATTGTTCGCAACTGTACTGCTTCCTAGAAAACAATACCTCATCATGTTGGGAAAACTATTGTCTGTGGCGATTTTAATTGTAATATTCTGGATCGTGCAACCTCGTCTTCCCTAACTGAGAATATAAAAGCTCTTAACCTTCATTTGCTCAACTCATCCTCTCCGACGCATTTCACTCATTCAAGTAGTACTCTTCTGGACTTAGTTATATCAAGCGATATTCATAATGCTTTCTACAGTCAAGTTTCTGCCCCGGTGTTTTCCATACATGATCTAATATTTGCATGTTTTGACTTTGTCTCCACCTGCACAGAACCACTTAAATATTCGTATAGGGACTTCAAACACGTAAATGTTGATTTTCTTGAACGGGACCTTCAGTGTGTTAACTGGTTGCCAATATACTCTGAAACTTCGACCGACGCCCAAGTTGATTACTTTCAAGCCACAGTTACACAGTTGTTTGATAGCCATGTTCATAATAGAACTAAAATTGTTAAATACAGCAACAACGTCTGGTTTACCCCTGAAATTTTCAAACTGAAAAATGAACGAGATGTTGCGTTCAGAAAATGGAAGTATTTCAGGCTTCCTGAATTTTGGTAGATTTATAAATCTCTTAGAATCTTTGCCTGCTCAAAAATCAGGGAAGCCGAGCGAAATTATTTCCGTGAGCATTTTAATCATAAACTTCCTGGCAAGCTTCTATGGAGGAACTTACGGCAGCAAGGTATTTGTGGTAAAATAGATCCAGGGTAGGATAATTTGATCCAAACCAGCTAAATCGTGATTTCGTCAAAATTCAAATACAATCGACAAGCACTAACGCATCTCAATTAATTGAATCAAATGGCTCCTTTGAATTTTCGAGAGTTGAGCAAGCAGATGTTGTCAGAGCTGTCCTTAAAATTAAATCTAAAGCTGTTGGTGTTGATGGAATCCATCCTTATTTCATAAAAATGATTTTGCCATATATTCTTCCAATAGTGACCCATATATTCAACACTATTTTAACGACATTAACTTTTCCAATTTCATGGAAAGCTGCTAAGATTATTCCAATCCTTAAACAGAAAGCAACAAGTAGAGCCCCGGCAGAATATCGACCCATCGCAATACTACCATATCTCTCCAAAGTCATAGAAAAATGTGTTCACTATCAGTTGTCCGCCTATCTTCGACAAAATAATTTACTCTACGTATATCAATCGGGCTTTCGGTCACATCACAGTTGTACTTCAGCACTGCCTAAAGTGACAGATGATATACGGGTAGCTATGGATAAAAACTACACCACTTTTCTGACTCTACTTGACTTTTCCAAGGCATTTGACACAGTTCACCACGGGCTTCTTGTTGAAAAACTTATTACACAATTCGGACTCTCGTCTTCTGCGGCGAAATTTATTCAATCATATCTTACAGGTCGTACGCAAGCCGTCTTTATCAATGATGTCCCATCCGAGTTTTTAGCAACTTCAAATGGTGTCCCTCAAGGATCCATCTTAGGCCCACTGCTCTTCTCAATCTTTATTAATGACCTCCCAACTGTTGTCAACTACTCGTCGGTACATATGTATGCAGACGATGTACAACTATACATAAGCAGTGAGCGCGGTCTCATCACTAATTCTGCCTATAAGCTCAATCAGGATCTCAAGAATATCCTAACTTGGTTCGAGCGCAATTGTTTAAAGCTAAATCCTGACAAAACCAAATGCATAGTAATTAGCAGAAATTGCCCGGATATATCTTGGAAATTTTCCAATTCAATTTGTCCAGAAAGTAAAAAATCTAGGTATTCGGTTCAGCACAACATTGTGTTGGGACAACCATATTTTGACCGTTATTGGGAAAATCTACGGCTGTCTCAGGAACCTGTCACTTTCGCAAAATTTCACACCGACACCTACAAGGTTGATGCTGGCTAGAACCCTGCTGGTGCCACTTATTACCTACTGCTGTGAAATCTTCTGTTGTAACAACGCCTTCATAACGCGCAAAATTCAGGTTGCATTTAACAATATTACTTGATATGTTTTTGGATTGAAAAGATACGATCATGTTTCCGCTTACGCTAAAAAGATTCTTGGTTGTACATTAAACAAGTATCTTCAATACTGCACTATCAAGCATCTACATAATATCATAACCACCAAACAGCCTCCCTATTTATATGATAAGCTTCAATTCGCACAATCGCAACGCTCCTCCAATTTGATTCCACCCCGGGTAGCATATCAGCTCACGGAACACCAATTTTTTGTTCACGCTATTCGCCTCTGGAATGCACTTCCCCTCAGTTTAAGATGACTCAAGGATGCAAACAATTTTAGTGACACTCTCTTTTGGCACATTGCAGGCACATAAATACAGAAAGTACTACCTAAGTTTATAGAAATCGTTTTCTTTCTTTCGTTTTCTTTTTACTTCTTTTAAATTGCTTTTTTTTTTCTTCTTTGAATTTGTATACATTGTTTATATTTAGTTTACCTTAGTCATACTTTTTTTCTTTTCTTTTTTTAATATAAAACAATACACGTATTTTCAGTTAATTTGGAGTATAATAATCGAAAGGCTTTTTTACAAAATTCACATTTATAACTTGAAAGATTTTGGAAGTCTATCATAAATGTTGTTATTTATGAATAAATAAATATGAAATAAATATGAAATATTGTAAGATTGCTTTTGTATCTCTCTTGGAGTAGAGTTTTGAGTGTATCGAAATCACTTGGCTCTTCTCCACCTAAAGCTGTTTTTATAGTTGAACCTAATTTTACTTGGAAAATAAACTCAATGAATTGTTGCGTACAAGAAGTTTTAAGTGTTATGTACATTATCTCAACTATTTTTAAAAAAAAACTATCTAATTCTTTATAACTCCCTGTGAATATGGGTATGGCTTTCATAGACGTTCCTAAGTCGAAGTCTGACATATTGTTTTCTTGTTCTACTAACTGTTCTTCTAATAGATTTTTTGTGTAGTTGTAAAGGGTTTTAAATTCTAATCTGAGTGCTGAATCAGATTTGTTATCGCTTAGACTATTTGCTATGAACTCAAATTCTTCTTTCAATTCATTTATTATTTTCAATTTCAAATTTATAGTACTTTTTGTATAGGGTCTTCCTGAACTCTTTTTTATATTGATTAGGATTGTTTCTATTTACTTTTTAATTACTTTCATTTATTATTGTCTTATACATTTGTTATGGTGTTACTTATCTTATGCTTATGAACATATTGCTTAAAATACTTATTAATCTTATATGCTACGTATAGATACCTATAATTATAATTGTTACTAGCGATTTTGGTAGTAAGGCTGTCATCGGGGTGTGTTCTTCATGGTTGCTTGGGCTGCTGGTTTGCCTTGGGTTGTTCCAATAGTTGTGGTTTCTCTTCTTTAATTTTATTGATAAGGCTGTTTTTTTGTTTTTTATCCGTTGTAATTGCTTTTATACGATGTAGTTCAGCAATTCGCTGTCAGGTCTTAACTTGTCGTCCTCCACGCGTCCTTTTAGTTTTTATTGTGGTTGTCTCTTCTCGTAGTCTTTTGAGCTGTAGTGTTCTATGTTCTTGGCGGTTTCGGTACTCAGTCAGGCTCATTGCTTTTGGACCAGCATTGATTGGAGTTGGACGGTATACTGGGGTATTATCCGTGATGGTGTCGGGAATGTATTCTTCAGTTGGTAGCTCCCCTGTTTTTAAAAATGTTTCCCATTTTTTGGCTATGTCGTCTATTTCCTCTGATGTCATCTGATTATATTCATCTACTTTTTTTGGTTGAAAGTTGAAGACTTTTCGTTTATTTTTGCAGGATCGCCATGTAGTGGTTTGTTATGACTGCCATGTAGTATTATGCTTTCCCTACTTTGGTATTTAAGCGTACCACGCTGTAAGTGTAGGCGATTGCTCGCCGCAGCTAAGAGAAAATACTAGAGGCAATACTGCCAACTTTAAGTTTATAAATCATTCTC
This sequence comes from Portevinia maculata, assembly GCA_949715645.1. Taxonomy (NCBI): domain Eukaryota; kingdom Metazoa; phylum Arthropoda; class Insecta; order Diptera; family Syrphidae; genus Portevinia; species Portevinia maculata. The sequence continues at coordinate 190,602,420 of OX454527.1, read as the reverse complement.
TGTTTTATTCTTCAAAAACCATTCCTTAAATACTATTTACATAACTGTTATACTTAACTCTTATCCTACTTCTACTTACATTATTGATATGAATATCTTATTCTAAGTTCTGATTGGCTATGCACCATTCATAGGATCTTATTTCTATTGAGTGACCTTGAGTTTATTTGAGTGCATGGCACACCAAATTGTGTGGCACATTGCACTCTATTGAACTTTACATTTTTCGTCACTTTATTATTGTTATGGGTTGTGGACAGTGGTGTCGGCAAGTGGGTACACTACATTTTGTTGATTATTACAAATTCTAGTTTATTTGTTGCATTTGTTGATTTTGTCTGCAAATAATTCTGACAGCTCCAAGCTGTTATCGTGGTTAGAGTGTTTTTTGTGGGAATTCCTACTTCGCTATGGACACACAGCTTTTCCAACAAAACAGAGGTACCTAATAAAAAATGAGCCCAAGAACTTTGTCTACAAATAAATATGCTCTCCGCTGAGTCGCTTCAAACACTTTTTCATGTTCGTTCCTTACATTGTTTATGAAGTCAATTATTTAAATTCAATTTATCTTACCAAAAATTACAAGATCACATCAAACCTCCCGAAAAGAAATTTGCTGTTAACCTGCGCAATCCAGAAAAATACAGGTTACGCGGTAAATACTTGCTTATCAAAAACTCTCCGAATTATTTAAAAAAAAAATGTGAAAGGAAACAGAAACCTAAAAAAGGAACAATCTGTAGCTATAGATACTCGCATATATTTGAGAAGAACGTTCAAATTCTTTTTGCGTAGTTCTTTTCGAATCTGGGCCATTACGTCGGAAAGTTGCGAAATGTTGGTGCTTCTTTTTTTTCGTTTTCGTTTTCTTTGATATTCTATTCGTTGGCCAATGGGCCGTGGCGCACACACATGTTTCAAGTTCATTGCCAAATTTTTGGTCGGTGTTTTTTTTTTTTTTTTTTTTGATTTTGTCTCGCACTAATATGTGTTTGCACTCGTATGTGTAGGTGTATTGGGGAGTCCATCATTATACAACTTTTAGACTAGCATTATTCTTTTCCCTTTTATTTTATTCATTTATTTTCCGCGGTCATTAAAGGAAAAAGAAAAAAATAGAAGATTACCACAAGCAGGTGGGAACGATTGCAATATTAAATGTATCTTTAGTATACGTTTTGATATGCGTTACTGTTGGACAAATATGAGATTCATGGATATGTTAAATATCCATGAATTTCGAACTTGTCCATGCCTTAGTGGATATTTTGTTGGTCTGCTTAATTAAGCTTAATTTGAACAATGATTCCGGCATTGAGAAATAAGAGGCAGGTTGTGCTGTATAGGTTGGTTTGGTAGTAATATATCATTTTCACCCACAAAAGCCTGTGCAACCTTCAATTTTGTAAGAATTTGATAAATGTAGGGTATATGAGCAGTCACAACTCACGAGTGAATATGAACTATTTTTTCCATTTCAAATGTTACCTTCAATTTGAAGAATAAACAAATGAAATGATTATTCAGCCTAGTGTATGGCTATGACTGATAGTCAGAAATTAATATAGGTACCCTGTGGAGACATGATACTACAACGTAAAGTGTCAACACTCAATTTCGATCTAAGATGGCAACACTACAACGAGCCGATAGTGGTTTCCCCCTCCAGATGTTCGTGTGAACTTGATGGATATTATTTGACAAATAAAGACGTGAAACTAATGCAGTGTTGTACTTTTATTTCAATCATAAAGATTCACAGGTTTTCACATTGGCGACGAGTATGGGATCCAATTGAATTATTGGAGTAAAGGTTGTGGAAACATTAAATTGATTGTGTTCTTAAAAATTAAATAAATGGAAAAGAATTTTTTTTTTACAGAAAGAAAAGTGAAAAAAAGTAAAAGGGCTGTATTGAATTACGGCAAGGAAAAGAAAAGAAAGAAGAACATTAAATTGTTGACGAAAGACAGACAAACTGTTGGGCTGTATTTAATTACTGCAAGGAAGAGAATAATCAACGAATACATACACTGTTGGATCGGAGGGACATTTATCTACTAAGGAAAATGGTTTATGTTAAACCATTTCTATGTGACGCTATTGAGGAGACCCTTTTGCGAACAAAATGGGAAAAATGGCTACGTTCGTTTACACTATATCTTCAGGCCGAAGAGATAAGTATCCCGATTAGAAAGAAAAATAAACTTCTTCATCTTGGTGGCGGTCAACTTCAAGAAGTAATTTTCTACTTGCCTGGAGCTTTAGTTGAAGGAAGTGACGTTGGTGGTAGCGGTGTTTAAACTGTCTTAGTGGAAAAATTATCCGAATATTTTTCGACAAGGAGGAATACTACTTTTGAAAGACACATATTTAGGAATTTAAAACCGAGTACTGGCCAAAATTTTAACACCTTCATTTTGGAACTCCGGCAACAAGTAAGCAAATGTTCTTTTGGGAACAGCAAGATCGAAGTTGTCATAAAAGACAAAATAATAGTCACATGGGCACCTACTGAACTAAAGGAAACATTTTTAGAGAAAGAACAGACTTTGGAAGAGGTTATTAATGCTTGTTGAGTTCATGAACAAGTAAAGAATTGTTCACAGACTATGACACCAAGTGAATATGGTACTGTTAACAGGGTTTTCAATAAAAGGTATTTTGAGGGGTCCGAACAGTGTTGGCGGTGCGGTAGGCAGGGTCACAACAATCAGAACCCAAACTGTCCAGCAAGGAACGCAAAATGTTACAAGTGCGCTAGGTTCGGGCATTTTGCAAAATGGTGTAAGTCAACAGATAGAAAAAGAGGTGCGTTCCCCAATGAGGAGACACAAGCAAAGCGTTACCGGAATGATACTTTTAAGGTATGTAAGATGTGTAGAAACAGAAGGCAACGTCGACACTGCGGAGAAAGTTGGCCAGGAACCCCAGCCTTTGATGATTGTTGACTCGGGTTCACGGTTTAATCTGCTAGGTCAGACGGACTAGTTGAAGCTTAAAGAGACAAAAGCAGTGGTGTGGAATTGTAGGACTGAAACTACGAACCAATTTCGAGCGTTAAATTTTAAATGTATTGTGTGTTTTCGAAGCACCGATATCCACAATGGGGAGGCAGGATGCAATTGCTCCATTTTACGTAATTGAAAATGGAAATGAGTCGCTCTTAGGACGAGAGACTGCCGTTATGCTTCAAATTTTGAGGTTAGGATTAAATATTAACAGCGTGGAAATTTTAAATGCTTTTCCTAAGTTAAAGAACATAAAAGTTGAACTTTCCATCGATAATTCCATGAAACCTGTGCAACAAGCATTGGCGACATGCAATAACTCTCTTAATTACCTTGATGATGTAGTTGTTTTCGGAAGTACTCTGAAGGAACATGATAAAACCCTTGATAGAGTAATGGAAAAACTTAAAGAATATAATGTGTTGCTCAACGAGAACAAGTGCGTAAAAGAGTTACAAGCTTAAAATTACTTGGTCATATATTGTCTGGCGAGGGTATTCTACCGGACCCGGACAAGGTCAAAACGGTTATTGAATTTTGACCTCCGCAAACGAAAGAAGAGACAAGAAGCTTCCTGGGGCTTGTTACGTACCTTGGGAAATTTAAACCTGATCTCGGAGATGTGACTGAACCCGACAATTGATAAGAAATGACATTAAATTTTCTTGGGGCAAGGAACAACAAAGCGCATTCCAGAAACTCAAAGGGTTGCTTGTAAAAATACCTATTTTGATTCTAAAAAAACGTACTCGACTAGTAGCGGATGCTAGCCCGGTAGCTCTGGGAGCAGTGTTGTTGCAGATTGAGAATGAGCAACCATATGTAATATCCTTTGCCAGTAAAAGTCTTTCAGTTGTCGAACAGAAGTACTCCCAAAATGAAAAAGAGAGTGTGGCTCTTGTGTGGGCAGTTGAAAGGTTCTATTTTTATTTGGCCGGTTTGGAATTCGAGTTGGTAACAGACCACAAGCCACTTAAAGCGATTTTTAATCCGAAATTCAAACCCCCAGCTAGAATTGAGCGCTGAGTGTTGCGATTGCAATCGTTTAGGTTGAAAGTAATTTACTTAATGGGAGAACATAACAGTGCTGATTCCGTATCCAGATTATGTAAACTTCAGGAATCTTCATCATTTGACGGTACCTGCGAAAGTAATATTTTTCAAATAATTGAATGCGCAATACCAAGGTCAGTAACAATATCAGATTTTGAAAAATATAGCAAACAGGATTCAGAATTATCGGACGCTATTAAAAAGTTACACGATAACGCTTGGAGTGACGAAGTAAAAAACGCTTACTATCCGTTTCGATTCGAACTATCTAACATGAACAACATTTTGCTTCGTGGAACAAAGATCGTTGTCCCAAGGGAATTAATTTTGCAGTTAGCTGATGAAGGCCATCTCGGCCAATCTTTAATGAAGCGAAGATTGCGAGCTAAGGTATGGTGGCCTCGAATCGACAGAGAGGTAGAAGCATTTGTTAAATGTTGTCGTGACTGTCTGCTAGTTTCGCAGCCGACCAAGGAAGCTCCCATGACCCGGCATGAATTTCCAGATGGACCGTGGCAGTGTTTAGCTGTGGATCTATTAGGACCACTACCAAACCATGAATGGGTTTCCGTGGTAATTGATTACTACTCGCGCTACTATGAGATAAAGTTTTTGAAGAAAATAACGTCTGAAGTAATCATGGATGTTCTAGAGGAAATGTTCTGCAGACTCGGATATCCTAACTCCATAAAAGCCGATAATGGACGTCAATTTGTTAGGAACGATTTTAAAACGTTTTGCCAGATTAACAACATAGATCTAATAACTTCCCCGCCGTACTGGCCTCAGGCAAATGAAGAGGTAGAAAACATGAATAGGGCCCTGGTAAAACGCCTTAAGATCGCACATTCTAATGGAAATAATTCCAAGAGAGAAATTCAGAAGTTTATCCTAATGTATAATGTTACCCCACATGGGACGACGGGCAAAGCCCCGAGTGAGCTACTGTTTAGTAGAATCATTCGAGATAAAATTCCAGATATTCGTGAAATATTCAGTCAACCTTTAGACGTAGGAGCTAGAGATATGGATCAAATTAATAAACAAAAAGGAAAAGAAAGGGAGGATAAGAGACGCGGAGCGAAACAAGTAAACATAGAGATAGGAGATAAAGTTTTGCTACGTAATGTGATTTTGCCACATAAGTTGACTCCGACTCAACGGAGTATGAGGTTATCGCTAAGCGCGGAAACGAAGTTAAAATTACCTGCGGCGAAAAAACATTTCGCAGGAATGTAACCCATGGTAAAAAAGATACCTAACTTAAATAAGACCACAGCCGACACGTCTCAGCATACCGGTGTAGGATCTAATTTATCACAGGATAGAGTTTCGGATGCTACGATGTCTTCGATTGATAGCGGATCGGACACACACACATTAAAAATATTGGAGGGATGTGGAGACCTGATACTACAACGTAAAGTGTCAACACTCAATTTCGGTCTAAGATGGCAACACTACAACGAGCCGATAGTGGTTTCCCCCTCCAGATGTTTATGTGAACTTGATGGATATTATTTGACAAATAAAGACGTGAAACTAATGCAGTGTTGTACTTTTATTTCAATCATAAAGATTCACAGGTTTTCACATGCCCCTATAGTCAACTATGTATTTCTAGTATGATTATATATATTTCTATGAGCCAGAATAGTCGAAAAAGTTAAGCAGAGCTTGGAAAAAATGCTTTGTGTCAACATAATCATAAACAATGTGTTAACTTTATAGGCGATATCCACATCTAGCTAGAGCGAGTTCGCACTTTGCGGTTGTATCACACTTATAAAGCGAAATTGGCAATCTTAAGGTTCAGTAGATTATACATTTTGTCCTACGCGTATTGGCAGAAGGGTTGTCATTCTTCGGATCTCTTCTAACGTGTCAATCGTGGGATTAAGGCATCATGCGAGGTATATTATTGCCTTGACTACCTCCAAATTTAATGGAACCAGAAGTGACGTTTGTTTTTTGATAAGCATAATGATTGGATATTGCCATTTACACTGATTTTTTTTTGTATAATTTTTATTGTAGCTGAATTTATATAAATTTGTTCGTATTACTAGATTGCAGAATTTACAGAGAAATGGTATTTTCTACCTTACTACTGAAAAACTAACATTTATACAATGGTATTGTCACAGATTCAAGGTTGTTTTAGAAGGAAAAGCTACATGAAAAACCTTTATTTAATTAATAAATTATTTTTTTCCTGAGGAGAGATAAGTGGGTCCGTGTTCTAATAATTGATTACATAAATATTAGCGCAAATACATAAATAAATAAATAAATAAATAAGAAGATAAATAAATAAATAAAAAAGAAGATAAATAAATAATTAAACAAGTAAATTAACAATTAACGAATAAAATCTATGAACATCAAAATAATATATACTATATCACAGTAATTTATATAAATTAAACACAACACCTTAAGTTGTAAAATTTAAAATTAAGTTATTATTAGAGCAACCGCACAAAACATTTAATCGATCATATATTTTTGTGATTTGAATTTCAACTTTTTCCATGTTTGCCTCTTCATGGAGATCCTCGGTAGAATAGTTCCAGGGAAGATTAAGCATCATTTTTTAAATTTTATTTTGCATAATTTGCAGCCTCTGAATATGACTTTTCGCACATGTTCCCCAGATGGGCGAACCATATAGCATTATGCTTTGGAATATTACTTTGAATAATAGCAATTTGTTTTCAACACTCAATTTGGACCTACGACCTAAGTTTATTAAGTGTTTCTTGAATATGCAGACTAAAGGTCAAAGTTTTGTTCAGGTGTACCCCAAGATACTTGGCACTCGATTTCCATTCAGTTTGAACCCCATTCAACTGATTTACACTGATGGCTCTTAGACACGGTAGGGAACGTGTTCTGACATCTTGTCTGTAGATCCAGATCTGAGAGTGCCTGTCGGACGCCCGGACACAAGCAGTGTCTTGTAATCAGAAGTTCGGGTTGCATTTAGAGCGATAGAGCTAATGCGGATGGGCTGCATTCAAAGCACTGCAACATACAAAGATAACATTTGTTTGAACAGTTAGAAGGATTGTTCTGCATGAACTACATAGATTTATAGTAGTAAGTAAGTAAGTAAGTAAGGGTGGCGACGGTGTAGAGGTTAGTGTGTTGGCTTGTGACCCGTGCGGTGCAGGTTCAATCCCCATGGGGAACAACAACATACGCCACCCAATCACATGCCTCTACACCAAAAGGAGGATTTCTGCCTGGTAGTACAATGGAACGTTACCGAGTCTGAGTGCTCTAGGATTTGGATTTCCTTTTAAAATAAAAAAATAAAAAATAAAAAAAAAAAAAAAAAAAAAAAAAAAAAAGTAAGTAAGTAAGTAAGAAATTCATTTATTTAATATTTTCTTATTACATAAGTTACAAGATAGAATGAATTTTAAAGCTATGGCTTAGCCGTCAGCTTGGTTAGCAAAATGCTTATACATGTACCTACATTTGTAACTTTAACAATATAGTTATTTTTTTAATAAACTTAATCAATCATAATACTCTGTTATTAATAGCGACCTGTATTTGTAGATGGATTTAATATAATAAAATAACTTTTTCCAATCACACTCGTTCAGAATTTGTATTGTCTCCTGCATGGTAAGGAATATTTTTCCGAAGTAAGCTAGTCTCTGTGGTTTGTAGATTGGACAAACACTAATAATGTGAAAGCAGTCTTCTTTCGCTTTTAAGTTGCAAATATTACAAAACTGGTTGAAGCTTCCATTATATGGGCTGCCATTTAAACCAATCAACTCACACCTTGTTTTGAAAATAAGAGATATTTCACTATAGTTGAGTGAGTCATTGAAATAGTTCTTATCCTTTAGATTGAAGTTCAGGTGAGAATACAATACTCTGCTATCTGATTCACGAGCTTTCTCTATAAATCGCACACGAATAGCATCTTCATTTTTATTTATTATTCGATAAAGTTGGTTCTTTAAGTTGTCCAGGTTGTTTAGATCGAATGAAATAGTTTCTCCACACGCGTTTCCAATTCTTAACCATCTTAACGCCCACCAGTCCTTGTTTCTTAATTCATAAGATAGCATTTTTTTGGTTATTCGGGAGTCTGGATACGAACCTATTTTAATGATGTAATCCGCTTGCGATTTGAGAGTGCTTGTAAAAAGCATTGGAAGACCCGTTTCCAAATAGATTGTGTAGTTCGGCGATTTCATTGGTAAGTTGAATAATTTTTTCAAGAAGTTCCTGTGGAATTTCTCGATTACTTCGTACTCGTCTGATCCCCAAACTTGAGAGGCGTAACAAAGAGTTGATTTAACAACTGAATCAAATATTCTGTATTTCGTTGAGAGGAGAATCCGCTTGTTTGCAAAAACATTTTTCCATGATAGATTCACTAAGATATATATTTTCCGACGAGACCATTCTGGTGCAGCGCTTACACCCATTTTTTAACCTTACCTAACCTAACCTTCCCGGACTTGCCTCAGTGCGAACGTTTAGTCTATCTGCCGAACCGGAAGCGACTTGAGACGTTTGCGTTGGATAAGATCTTGTTGTTAATATTACCTTATAATCTGCAGATTATTCCGAATTGCTGCATTTGTACTTGCCCCGCATTTGTACTTATAACCTTTGGGTCAGCAGGCGAGTACACTGCCGGGGTATAGTTTTGCCTTCTAAATTACAATAAGAACTGAACTTAACATTGGTGGGTTAAGTGAGGCATAGGTTAAGAATTCCTGCTGTAATAACGCGGTTAAACAACGATTGACAGAAGACACTACGAGCTTTGTGAAGCGTGCCAATAGACGTAATTTTTAATATTTGAATGCCCAATGATGTGGAGTGATGTTCCAGTATAAAAGAAAAAAAATTATAAAATATCACACTAATCATATTTGGCGGACGTTCTACAAAATGCACTTGAACTTTCCGAATTGAGTGGAGCTGCTGGAGCTCAGTTCTGGTAATTAAGAACAGGGTTTTTAATTACAATTTTAATTACAAACATACACTTGCACATTTTTCATGATTATTTTTGACGTGGTTCACGAACGAGCAACGTTTGCAAGTTATTAAAAATCACAACCGAAATTAATTTTACCTTGCGCGGATACTGCCATTTTCATTTAAAACAAAAAAACTTATTCAAATAAGCCCAAAATAGCAATATCCATCACACCTGTGCTGAATTTTTGCACATTAACTCACATCACTTGCAATGTTGCAACTTCAAGGAGAATCTAACTCAAAATAGGGGTCTTTCTGTAAATCTTGCACAGGGCGCTTGTTTGGCTGGAGCCGGCCCTGGCTACACCCTTAGAAGATGAAATTATGAACTGAAGCATCTTGATCATTTGAAACGCCTAAACTTCTTCGATTGGGCTCTGCAAAAGTTTAAAGAAAATCCTGAATTTCATCGAAAATAATTTTCAGAAATAAAGCTCATTTTGGCTCAATATCTTTTTCAATAAGCAAAATGGTGTTATTTGTCAGCAACGAAGCCGCATGTGCTTCAACAGACTCCATTGCATCCAGCAAAAGTGACAGTGTGATGCGGATGGTGTGATTGGGCCGTTTTTTTTCGTCGATGAAAGTGATTGCCATTTTACGGCCAAAGAAGTTCGCTTTATTGCAATGTTGGAAGATTTTTTGCCTAAATTGGTTGAATTTGACATCAGAGACATTTGTTCCAGAAAGATGGTACCACATGTCACACAGCTGGTCAAACAATTGTAAGGAGATATTCGTTAATCATTTAATCTCGAGATTTAGTCTGGTCGAATGGCCATCTCGCTCTTGCGGTTTAATGCCGTTGGATTTCTTTTTATGGGGTTACGTTAAGTCGTTGGCTTATGCCAACAAGCTCAATAACACTCGATATGTGACAAAGAGTGGTACGAAATTGGTTCTAAAGAATCTATAGCTGCAAGCGTGCTCACGGTGGTCATATAAACGAGATCAAATTCCATACTCATATTTAACATATGTGCTAGGTACACCTGGAATAAATTTCATCCTCAATTATTCTGTGTTTCATTAAAATACAAAATTGTTTTCAAAATACCAAAAGGTTCTTTTCAAGACATTAGTAGACAAACCACGTACGCTCCGAATAGATTGTAATAAACATTTTTTTCTTTTTGTTGTTGATGAACATCAATCCAACAGTTTTTTTTAGCCTTTTACATGAAGTTTACAAACGTATTTTGTCGCTTAATAATAAATGTTCCCAAATATTTCCATCCGCCCTTAAATCTGCAGAGGTTATCCGCTTTCAACGCTTTCAAAATTCTTCGAAAAAGCTAAGAAAGACCGCATTATCCCGTTTTTACTGAAACCAATTTTTTATGCCCCGAACAATTTGGATTCCGAAGAGCAGATCCACTGAGGATGCCATTTTAAAACTATGCAGTGAAATCTGCAACGATTTCAACAGAAAATGTGTCCTAGCCTTATTTATAAATTTGACTAAGGCATTAGCTAAGATCCTATGGAATGTACTGTGTGAACGTCTGAAGTCGTTCTGCTGCACACTAATCGGTACGTACCAGTATGACTTCCGGCCCAGCAGATCGACAATAGAAAAAATCCTCACACTAACTCATGGAAAAGACCAGTGAGTCTCAAGTGACCCATCTTTTCATCGGCTTCGAAGCTACATATGATAGCATTCATCGCCAGGAGCTCTACGTTTCGATGGTCGAATTTGGGATCCGGCAAAACTGATCCTGAACTGTGTCGCGTGACGCTGGAAAACACGCGGTGCAATGTGCGGTATGGAAACAGCTCTTCCGAATTATTCCAAACCTGGACCAGATTTCAGCAAGGAGATCCGCTGCTATGTGACTTTTTCAATTTTGTTCTGGAGCAGATAGTGCGCAGGACAGGTGTCAACACGAAAGGTCTCGAATCCCAGTCCCCATTTTCGAAACGACAAGGGAGACCGCATGTCCATTTTAAAGACGAAGCATCGCGGATGCCAGAGCGCTTGGTTTGGAAAATTGGAAGCAGCGTGCCGCGTGGATCGCGTAGGCTGCAATGTCTCAGGCAGAAACTCTCCACGGGTCGGCCCGTTATGTAAGAAAGTTGTATCTGGACAGCAATTGTCGGGGACCCGAAATGATATTTTCGTGGAGGCTGAAACACAAAACCCCAAGTTTAAATCAGTCTAAATTTTCCAACACTTAAACAGAACTAATATTTTCTTTAACAAATTTAGATATTATTAATTTAATAATATATAAGATCAAATGGTATATAACTAATTCACTATATAATACGTCACAAGCCAAGACACAGTTCTAATCTTTAAAAAAAACGACAGTTGTTTTTATACCCTATTCTAGGGGTATATTAATTTTGACGCATAGTTTGTAACATACCTTAAAATTGCCCGTAGACCCCTAAAAGTTACTATATTTATGATCAGCATCGATAGTAATGTCGATCTAGCCATGTCCGTCCGTCCGTCCGTCCGTCCGTCTGTCGGCAAAAATTAGGCCTTTAAACTGGACCTAGAGAGCTGAAATTTTAACCATATACTCTCTAGGGTCCCGAAATAATCAAGTTTAAGAATTTTTGAAATCCGCCCACAGACACGCCCACAAACTCAAAAAAACAAAATTTTGGAAAAAATCGAATTTTGAGCTAGAGAGCTGAAATTTTTTATATATGATCTATGGCCCATAAAACTGATTGGGACATAAAATTTTCAAAATCCGCCCACTGACACGCCCACAATTAAATAAAACAAATTTTGGGAAAAATTGAATTTTGACCTAGAAAGCTGAAATTTTTTATATATGATCTTTGGCCCATAAAACTGCTTGGGACATAAAATTTTCAAAATCCGCCCACTGACACGCCCACAATTAAATAAAATATTTTTTTTGAAAAACCAAAATTTGAGCTAGGGAGCTGAAATTTTTAATATATACTCTCTAGGGGCCCTTTATGCTCATGTGTAAATATTTTCAAAATCCGCCTACTGACACGCCCACAATTATTTTTATTTTATTTTTGAAAGTCCAAAGTTTGAGCTAGGGAGCTGAAATTTATAGTATATACTCTCTAGGTGCCCTTTATGCTCATACTTAAATTTTTTTTAAATCCGCCTACTGACACGCCCACAATTAAATAAAACAATTTTATTGAAAAACCAAAGTTTGAGCTAGGGAGCGTTTTTATTTACAAAAGCTTAGTTTTTTCGTTAAAATCCTTTAAATTTTTGTCACGCCCACTTATGAGATATAGGAATAAGAATAGGGTATCCAACAGTTCGCCCAAGCGGACTGTAGCCCGCCCCTATGTTTATTGACGCATTTGTATATACTAATTGTCCCGAATTTAGGAACCACAATTCTCATAAATAATCCAAATTGTCCTTAAAAAATAGAATAAATACTAGGCCGAATCCCAACGGAATATTTACGAAGCTTCTCATGACAATTGATACTCTTGGATGTTTGTCAGACGTTCGCAAGAGGTGAGGCAGTGGAAACAACTTTTTTAGGTGTTACTTGGCCCCGGCAGGATGCCAAAATGTAATTTTTTTATTTTTATTTTCTCAAATCCTCAAAATTATTACTATTATTAATCACTATGAACAATTAAGTCTTTTGAGAGATTGGCGAAAGAAAATTATAAAATTCAAGTTTTTGAGAATTTGAGAAACTAGAACTAAAAAATTCGCCTTTTTTTAGTTTTTTAATTTTTTTTTTTTAATTTTGCTGAAAATACTTTGCCGACTTTTTGGCGTTTTTTGTTGAATATTTGGTTTAATTATACATATTGCAATGTTTTGTTCGTTTAGTTCTTGTTTTATGGAATAAAAAAATTATTGTTACTGTATTATCAAATTGTTTGAAATTCACAACGTTTTCTAAATATTATCTCTCTGAAAATGTGGCACTTATGCCCCATGTTCGACAAAAAATGTTTGAACTTATGTACGTATGTATGGTGTGGGACATAAGTGCCAAATTTAATTTGGGATTTATGTCTCACTTAAGTGGACCCAAGTTCTCGATGTCCCATCCCAATTGTCCATTAAAATAATCATAAATCGCATTGACGCATTTATGACATCCTCAGAATTTCTTTTCATTTTTTAATTATCAGAACCCTAAATCGTGGAATATAATTTTTGTTGTTTATTTATATAGCTAGACTTTTTTTCTTTTACATCAACTTACTCAACTGTCTGCCGGGCATTATGTAAACGAAATTTAATATTTAACCATTAAACTACGACTCACGAATTCCGTTCTCAGAAAAAGTAGATGTGTGTAGAGTATGCAGAGGAACATGTAAATAAAAATGAAAAGTTCCAATGTCCAATGCTCAGTTAGTAAACAAATTTGAAGGTACAAGGAAAGCGAAAAAAATAATTATTTAATTATATGAATAAAAAACAACGAAAACAACTTTGCCCCAAATAAACAAAGTTATTCCAGTTGTTATTCTTCTTCTTGTAGATGTTGCTAATATAATTCCCTGTAAGCAATTTTTTTAGTTACTTGTTCGTTATTTTCTAGAACATCATGGAAACTTAATAGCGTCTGACCGTTCATCGGTCATTGTTCCCCCCGCCGAAAAGAAAAAAATCCCCAAAAAAAAACCCAAAAAATTATGTCGGGAGGAGGTGCGTAAAAACCGGGAAGAAGCAAACACAATAGTTGCCAACCGCGCATTCGAATACAGAAACAATCTGACAGTCTGTCTTGTCTGTATGATTTCAAAACCGAATAAGGAACATATAGAGTAACAAATTAAACAAAAAAAAAAAAACACTAGAAAGAAACAGAAATGAAGTCCAATCCAAAACTAAAGCGTTTCAGGCAAACAGGTTCCTCTGCGTTGCTCATCTGTTTATCTCGACCATAGTCATAGCTCCTGCTGGCGTGTCGTTGCCGTCATCATTATCTTTCTTTCACTGCTCCTCAGCACTATCCTCACCAACAGCACACACAAGTTCTTCTTCTTCAACACTCAACACTCAGTCGGCGAGGAAGAGTTCGAAAACTGAACACGCAGTGCCGCGCCATTGTCGAGAATTTAATGCCGGTTAATGGAGGTCATTCACTTTCGCACGAAACCCGATGTTCTCTTCAATTATGGATTAGTTGTTGTTGGTGTTGGTGTTAGTGTTTGGTGGGGTATAAGAACTCGCCCAACACACTACATAGATACTCTGATTCTTTTTTTACAGGTGACATTCGCGGGTGATAGTTTTTTTTTTCCTCCTGTATAAAGCATGCATAGAAATGTCGATTTTATAATTTATAATGATTTGTTTTGTGTGTGCAAAATTTTCAACCATCACCGTACGAATGACAGGAGTTCCGAAAGGGGTTTTGATAAAATTCAAAAATCAAAATCAAATCCAATGCATACCACCAAGCAGAAGTTCGTTGTCCAGCAAACCCCACGACGAATGATTCCTTCTTATTTTCAGTTTTTTTTTACTTTATTTTAAAGGTATGCAGTTCCGTCCTACGTAGAGAGGATGAAGAGAAGATTTCCTGTAACTTTTTTTAGTCACTCTTCCGGGTTTTTATTTTTATCTTGTGCTCATCCTTTTTTTGCAATTTTATTTTTGCAATGCCAATGTCACGGTTGAGGTTGAAGGCGAGATTCATGAGTAAGTCAGATTTCTTTTAAGGAAGTTTTACATAAAATGACCTTAATATTAAAACTGAGGATCGGAAGTTGAAGATTTCAAAAATTATTGAACAGAAAAACAGGTGTTCGTGATTTGAATCCCATACAGGAATACCTAAAAATATAGACCCTGTCTCACCTCTTGCGGGAAGCTTTACCGTTCGAAACCGGCGTAAAAAGTGGCTAAAAATTTAACTTCGCACACTCGACGCCAAATGTTGGACGATAAGCGAGGAGGGATAGCTTATGGGGCTCATTCGACAGAAAAATTGTCCTATTTGGTTCTTTGAACGAGTAGGGTGAGTGGCGGCGAAGATTAACCCGTAAACAATAAGGGTATTCTTGCAACTTCGAAAAGTATATTATCTTCTTAAAAGTGAAAGCTTACGATGAACGTTTCATGAACACCCCCAAAAACTGCTTGCGTAAATTATGGTTAATGAATCAGCTGTTTGATACGCGCTTTTTTATCTGCGTAAGCACGTTTTCCACGTTAACCATCCTGATTTGCAATCTAAATTTGTGTCAAAAGCCTACCACCTGGTTGGAAAAGATTTCCTATGCAAATGTTGACGGTTCATTTACCACATCGAAAACTTTCAAGTTTTTGAAGGTTTTGCGACGTTCCATGAATACCCTTATTAAAATACTAGCTGTTAAAACACGTCGGCTCTATGATTCTACAAGGAAGTCCGAATGAACAACGATTTCCTGAGGAGAACAAATATTGGTGTAGAAGTTAGTGAATCTGAATTGGTTGTGACCTGTGCGGTGCAGGTTTGATCTCCAAACATGCAGGCAACCAAGAGAACTTTGACCAGTGTTAAGTAAGAAGATGTCAAAAATATTCACACATCAAAGGGGATCCTTATAGAAGACTGCGTGATGGGCTTTGTCACATAGGGCCATATTTTTCGTTTAAATATTGATAAGGAATGACCATTGGTCTACGCGCAGTGGCGCAGATGTTAGTGTGTTGGACTACTAATCTAAAGATCTCAGGTCTTAGATCCCGCCGGGGTCAAGTAACATCTAAAAGTTTTTTTTTAACTTTTAAAAGGAGCAAGATTTTCAATTCAATGTTAAAAAATCGCGCGATTTTATTGTCCACCTTCAGGTCTTTAAGGATGTAACAACCGTCACTAGGGCATCGAATAATCCGCAACGAGAAATAATATAGAAGTAAGGTTTGAACAAATTATGCAAACCTGCAAAAAACTCTCCCACAAAACACATTCACTAAAGCCTTCGAGTCCTGAGTGAGACTTTAGGTCCTATCGTAATTCGGCAGATGTCCACGGCATTCTCATGCTAATCGGAATGTTATGCGTTGAAATCGGAACCAAGAAACAAATCCGCAAAACAATAATATTGTTGTGCTCTCTGTTGTTAACTTATTCAACTTGTTAGTCTACAGTGGATGTCATCCAAAAAGCTTTAAGAGGTTCTGTATGATTAGGAAGACCAAGAAATAGCGGATCGTCTGAGCAACTGGAAGCATGGGCTCAGGATCGCAGAGGATGGAAGGTGTCTCAGGCAGATGCTCTTCGAAAGCCCGTTAAGTAAAGTACTCGTACCTTCTACTAGAGTTAGTCTATATTATCAATCGGGTGATGAAGATTTATTAAAGTAGATAGTTATCCATGCGGTTGTCCAGTGTATTAGTAGATGATGTGTATATTTGCTTTTCCTACGGAACATCGCGGATATAAAGGGGAGGAAAGAAAGGAGGAATATGCCCGGTTTTTTTATGTAGGCAACTAAGTATCTCTGTGAAATGTTTTTGTGACACAATAACAACTGAGTCGAAGAGGACTTATTGTGAATGGTTGATTGCTTGATTTTTTATGGACGTAGCTTCGTTTAAATATGTACGTAAATATATATGTACAACACATTCAAACTTATTTTGTTGCAAGCATTTGAGTAAGAATAATTCAGTCCCTTAGCTTCCATCTTCTGCTGATAGATACAAAAAAACCTTCGCCTAAAAAAGGAATTTTGATTTTTGAACGGATTTTTGAAATGTAGTCATACTTCGTTTGTTGAATATCGAATCAAAGCAAACAGTAGGTTTCTTTTGGATACATAATAATTGGAAACGAAAATCGTCTGGTTTGGAAAAAAAAATAATTGTTTAGTTGGGGCGCGGTTTAGAACTTTTACGATTCTACGAGCGAACTTGTTGCTAGATTCTTTGTTTCTAACGTTCGACCTGCTGAGAATGCCAATAATATTTCTAGCCATATTAGTACTACAACTGATGCTGGCAACTTGGAGCTCTCTGACGAGGATCTTCTTCTTACCCTAGGTTAGGTTAGGTATATTGATGCTAACAATGGTCTTGTTCCCCACTTGCTTCATCCCATTTTCTTGAAGAACTGTTCGTCTTCTGTATTTCTGCCATGAAAATTGATTTTCAATCTTTCACTTTCAACCGGAGACGTTCTGAACTGTTGGAAGATTGCATATATATTACCTTTTCATAAGGGCAGGCAAAAATATTTAGTTGGAAACTGTGGGCCTATCGTTATTCCAAAACTCTCTGAAAAAAAATCCTAAAAGAAAAATTATATATTAACGTGAAGGAACATAATATTACCTATGCAACATGGTTTCGTGGCCACATCGTTCTTCTTTGACTAAATTAGCTTTTTTTCCAAATTGTGTCTTAATTTGATGGAAACTGACTTTGTTTAAAGCCTTGGACACTCTTGAGTTTCATTCAAACATCTTGAAATAGCTTTTCTAAAAGCTTTTCAATAGAAAATAAGGCGTCGAAAAATGGTGTTCCACATGGAAGCAATTTAGTGCCGTTGCTATTTGTACTCTTTGTGAATGAAATACCTCAGCTTTTGAAAAAGTGCGAATGTCTTTTATTTGCAGATGATTTTAAAATAATTTTTAAAATCTCCCAACTTCTCGGATTGTTTTTTCTTCCAACATGATAAATCTATTTTTGCGATGGCGTTCCAAAATCGATTTGGAGCTTAGTTTGCCCAAATGTAAAGTGTGCACGAAGTGTTGCTTTTACTAGAGTATCTGAGGCTAAGGATCTTGGGGTTGTTTTCAATAGCAAGTTACGCTTCAATTTGCATATTGATTACAATGTCTCTAAACTCCCTACTTGGTTTTAATAAAAAAAAAATCTGTAGATTCTCGTGATTCATGCGTCCTTAAATGTCTTTACTGCTCTTTCATAGGAACCAGATTAGAGAACAGTTGTGAGTTTCGGGATCCTTTTTATGGTGTTCACTCTTCTTAAACGGATACAAAAACGGTTCACTCGCCTTGCTCTGGGGAGATTTTTTGATGAACTTTCATCTTATAATAATAGCCGCTTTTTGTTAGGCCTTCAAAACCCTCGTAGGTAGGAAAAAGATGCAGTCTTTTGCGTGACTGAAGGATATCGTCTCAAATAGAATTAATTCATGTGAACTTCTCTTTAGTCTACCATTCTATGCACCGAGCAGAGTGCTAAGAGACAGGCATTTGTTTTTTGTTAGTTTTCCCCTCCGTCAATTGAACAAAATATGGTTTGTCTGAACCGACAACTCGGTGCATCTATTTATATGATCCGGTCGATAATAACCTGGATTTAACCTCAAATCGGGATTTCTTTAAATGCTATGACCTTGCTGTTTCAACTTAAATATTACTAAACAATTTAAGTTAACACCAATTTATAGATCAATAAACTTAAATTATTATTTGTAACATTTGAGGGGTGTAGGTGTTTGCCCGAAAGGCAAATGCAAACGAAGATCGGCTGTTATGATCTTCAGCACGAAGCAGCTCTTGGTAAGCTTGCGGTTGCACGGCGTTTGCTCGACGGTGGGGTGGGATCTTGCTGCTTACTACCCTTTGTTATCAAAATTATCGTGCCAGAAGAAGAGAAATATAGCAATAGGGAATAAATTGGAGAATGAATATTAATTGCTGAAAGAGGGGAACAAAATGTCCTTGCACATCGAAGGAGTAGTTATGTCCACATCCAAATGAAACGCGAAAAGGAATAAATATAAAAGTCAAGAAAACGAAAGTGAAAAAGAATGAAAATGAAATTGAAATCTTATCAACAATGGTGAGGGGTTCGCTGTTAGTTTACCCCGAGGAGCCCTCCCCATGCAAATGGCCGCTGACAATGCTCCATGGCGGATCCCTACTCAACATCTGCTGGGATCGTCCCTTACTCATTCCGCGCACACTTCAATAAAGACTCATCTCAACAATTTTGGGTTATCTAGTACATGATTCTTTTATATAATTAATCAATTTTGCTTCGAATGTAACTACTAATCCGTACACACATATATAATTCAAATTATTAGGTATTTCTTAACATTTTAATTTAATTTTAAGAATTTATTCATTTAAGGTTCATGACTGCAAGGTTGTTTGCGCGAGTGTAATATAATTCATTAGTATACTAGTATAATTTTTCTTTTCTAATAATTGTTTCGTTCATAAAATCACTTCTAAGGCTTTTTATATGTTATTTAGGTAGGTACTCGTATTAAGAATTTTATAATTTACTTATTAGAGATGTGAATTAGAATTAAGTTGGAATATGAAAGTATAGCAAAAATGATTTGCACTTTAGGTAGGATATTTTAAACTAAAAAAAAACGGACTTAAAATTTAGCTAGAATTTTTTTAAACTTTGGCAAAATGGACTTAGTATGTAGCTTTAACAAAATGGGTTCAGATATATATTTTTCTTTTTTTTGACCTTTTTTCAGGTGTTAAAACTCAGGGCTTAAGCGACAAATAAGGTTATCTCGAAATAAAAGATTCGGAAACACAAACCACTTTTTCACTTGTTGCTTGTTCTTGGGAGAGCTATATTTAGATTATAGGTGATCTGGATGCTTGCAGAGATTTTTCTGGTTATATCCATAAATTTGTCGCCGCATGGAGTTTGCGAAATTACTGGTGATGCTGATGGTATTAAAAGGATGTCTGGTGATTTGGGGTATGATGCATTGAAGATGAATGGAGGTTATGTTTTTTTTTCTGCTGGCTTGTTCCACGTGGAATTCAAAGACAAGCGGATTTCGCAAAGCATATCAAAAAGATCCGTACGGATGTCGTGATAACGGCCAACGTGTCTGCCGATCAGGATGGAATATTCTACTGTATTCCCCTGACGTAGATTTGATGAAGCAGCAGTGGGACGTTATCAACCGCTCACCCGTCGGTTTCCTGTGAAAAACAATCTTATAAGGCTAGGGAAATTATTGGGGGATTGCTATTGTGCATACCTTTAAAGCGTTTATAATATTCTTGGCAAATCCGGTTTAGGTTTCTTGAAATCAAATTTCACTTGCAGGAGCTTTTTCAGGCTTAAGGTACTCGTATTAATCAGTTTAAAGTTTCTTAAAGCGAAGAAAATAAATCCAACAAGAAGAAAATAAATCCAATAAAGATGGCGAAATCTTTATGTTACATACTAGTATTTCTGATGCCTAATTCTTGGCTTGTTGCAGGGTGAAAATGAAAGAGAACGCTGGCCAGAGTTGCACTAGCATAAATAGCTATTGGTGTACATGACGTTTCGTTCAATCTCCTCATTTAAATATGGCGAACTTGTTCGTTAATAAAAGCTTTCCGTTCCAAAAAAAAACATGTTTGATTGGAAATTTGATCACCGATCTATCGGTAAGGTAGTGTGAGCCACCTCACTCAAAGACAATTAAATTTTCGAGGAGGTACGCCACATATTATACTTTTAAATTTTTATATTTATATATACTGGAATCTGTTGACGTGTTTTACATACGTAAACAAACAATTTGGGGTAGTGACGGTACAGAGGTTAGTGTGTTTTGCTTGTGACCTGTGTGGTGCAGGTTCAATCCCCATGGGGAACAACAACATACGACATCCATTAATGGAGAGAAACAAACGACACCTTGTTTTCTGCAACCTCTACCTCAAAAACTGGATATCCGCCTGTAATGGACCGTTGCCGAGTCTGATTACTCTCAAAACTCCAACCAAACTCAGGACGAGACAAAAGGTAGAGGAAGCTGTTCAAGACCTGAACAGTGCCATTACCTGCTGTTTTCAACTGACGTGCCCAGTATGCAAAACCCCTAGCAGAACGCCAGTTCCCTGGTGGAAATTGGAAATGCAAAGAATCCGAAGAGAAGCTAGAAAACTTCTAAACAGGTCACTCAACACTGATTTGGAGGAAAACTGGAATGTCTACCGATCGAAGAGGAACATAAGAGGTTAATTTGGTTATCGAAAAGTGTTTCTTATAGGAATTTCTGCGAAAAGATTGAAACACTGGGTGTAACTAGTAGGGTGGTTAAAGTTCTGAAAAAGTGAAAACCAGCCAAATTAGAATCATTTAGAAAACTTGATGGCACCTTCACTGAGCCGAAAGCGGAAACTCTTAGTCATCTGCTAGAGTCTCACTTGTCTCACAATAACAATTGGCTTACATTCAGCCCCCAATACCGAGACTGTGAGTGAGCCGAGACAAATAACTCGGCGTAGCTGGTATATTGCGCAGGCTGTGGTAACGGACGATGCCATCAAATACGCTTTGCGTCTTTTGACGGATTCAAGTCATCTGGCACGGATCTAATATATCCAGGTATGCTGCAACAAGGTACAAACCAGTTGCTACCAACTATGAAGATAATCTTCACCGCTGTCCTAGCGTGCATACATGCCAACACCCTGGCGTACGGTTAGAGTGGCATTTATATCAAAAATTTGGCAGAAGTGACTACTCACTCGCCAAGAACTTCAGACCAATCAGTCTGACTTCCTTCTTGCTGAAAAGCTAAAAAAAGGCGTCACAATCCAACTCTTCAATGAAGCAAAATATCTGTGAGTCATTCTGGATAGTAAACTTCTTTGGTCCAAGCATGTTGAGCTGAAGACTGCCAAGGCGCTGTCGGTTTTCTTGCAGTGCAAGGGCATTTTCGGCAAGACATGGGGCTTATCACCGAAAAGAGTCCTATGGACGAAGGTATGTCTCGGCTCACGGGGCCTTCCCCAGCATGCCTTGCTCCGGCCTAGATGCTTTATTGAACCTCCCGCCCTTGATGTTTACATCATGGTTTGCACAATCAAAGCTATCTCACGTTTAAGAAGAGGTGGCTTTTGGTATATCTCGTACTGGAGTTTTGATGAACTCGGGTGACGGTTGTCCTTTGACTCCTGTCGTATGGATATGCAGCCCGATGCAATGACCGGAACTTCGGCTGAAGCGCAATTATGTAATCGACTTCCTTCGTGTTCAGGACTGTCTCTGGCCAGACTATGAGCCTGCAGTCGAATCTTGACGGATGGCTCCAAAACCGATCAAGGATCTGGTGCTGGTGTTTTCATGGAGAGCGACGACATTCGACTTTTCTTCTTGTTAGGCAAACATTCGTCAGTCTTCCAAACAGAGACTTATGCTTCCTAATGGATATATTGCGAGAAACAAGTAGAGCGGGTGCAGTATCTGCGTCTGTAGTGATAGTCCTGACTTAAGGCCTTGCTCAACCCCTTAACCACCTCCAAAATAGTTCTTGAATGCAAGATCTCTCTAAATTCGGTCTTATGGCTGAATTTACTTAGACTTGTCTGTGCCCCGGGTCATAACGGGATCCCCGGAAAGGATATCTCCGATAAACTTGCTAGACAGGGCTCAGAGAAGGACTTCTGAGGACCTGAACCGTTGATATGTCCGCCTGCGTCCTTGGTCAGGGCTTCCATTGACGGTTGGATTTCATATGAATACAATCGCAGATGGCATGTCTCTCCAGGGTGCAGGCAGACTAAGCTAATTCTTCCCGTCGTCTGTAAAAAGTATGCGACATTCTTGTTGTCTCTCAACAGAAAAGACTGCAGACAGACTACTGGCGTTCTAAAGGGCCATTACGCTTTTTCCAAACACCTTAAGGTGCTAGGGCTAAGCGATATCACCAACTGCGAAGCCTGTGGCGAAAGCGATGACACTGCGGAATATTTCCTCTGTGATTGTCCTGCTTTTGCTCGTATCAGGTGGCAGGAATTTGGTGCTGATTTGGTGAGTGCTGTAAACTTAAGCTGCTTATCATTGAAGCGCCTGAAGTCTTTCCTAGAAAAACGATTAAATTTACACAGTAAAAGTGGTGTGTCTTCCTGGTAGTACAATTTACCAGTATTGAGTCTGAATGCAGTGTAGAAAGTCTCGCACCCCGACAAAAAAAAAACTCTAGAATTTGGATTTTCTTTAAAAAAAAACAACTGTTCTGTAATATACGCACCAGTTGTACAAACAACAGATGTTCACCCTATTTGTAACCAGCTGATTGCATAATTTGAATTTACTGCTTAATTGTTCATCTAACATGTAATTGTACTCTTATATTTTCTAACTCTTTCATATCGTTTACTAGAATTTTTGTCTAAATACATACTAACTTAATACACTTACATTATCGCTCTAACTAAATTGTAATGCATTGCAAATTACTGAGTACACACTCAAATATTATATGTATTCTTCAGCAAAATTCGTAACGCTAAAATTTTATATGTATTAGAAGACAGTCCATTCTCTGAGCTTTTGTATTTGGAATTCGTGGCTCTGACTTTTGCTTTGCTGCTAACCACCGAACCATCAACACATTTTTGATTAAACAATAAATGTATTAGAATTTTATATTGTAAATTCATTGTATTAATTTACTTCGCTGGATTAATTTAAACAGAATATAAAACAACAACAATTCTTAGAAATTATCATCTGCACGGATAGGAGTGCTTAAACAAATTTGATGCCGTGACATAACCCCAAGCGTCATAAGCCCAAATCTCGAAATTTGACCTAATGTCGCTTTTTGAAAGTTATATAAGGCCAAATTCCAGCATTTGGTGTCACTTTCACAAAGCGTCATAAGGCCAAATCCGGAAAGTGACATAAAGCCAAATTTTTGAAACCGTACCTCGCACCTACTCCAAATCAAACAGTGACTCCATGCAGGGGGGCAGCATGCCCCCCATAGGCATTGTACTGTTTATGCAATCTACTTGCGATTTCGCAACTAATCCCATAAACAGTGCAATGCATATGGGGGCATGCTGCCCCCTGCACCCCCCTGCTTGGGGTCACTGTTTGATTTGGGGTAGGTGCGAGGGCAAATTGTTGAAAACAGCACCAAGCGAAAGTGTCATAAAGCCAAATTGGCCTTATGACGCTTTCCAATGTGTCATAATACCAAATGCTAAAATTTGGCCTTATGTCACTTTCACAATGCGACATAAGGCCAAATTTCAAAATTTGGGCTTATAACGCTTGGGGTTATGTCACGGCACCACAAATTTATTGGTGCAAATGTTCTTCAAAACGAAAAGCTAGTTAGGGAAAGACAGAACTTTCACCAACAAAAAGTACCAAACTGACTGATGACGGCACACATTGGTAAAAAGCCCACTTCCGTATTTCAAGCTCAAGTTAAGCCACCTAAGAAAAATTAAATACATTAATTTTATCTCTGCGCCCATGAAATTAATTTATTGTTTAATTAACAAAAACAGGCCACTGCACAAATATATACCGGTAGGGCACCTACAACAAATAAAGCAGCGCAATTTCAGAATGATTAACACTGAAGCCTTTTTCGAAATTTCCTTAAACATGAATGTCAATGACACGCAGCCTTACTTAATGCACAATAAAAGGCAATAAAAAGAGAATACATTTTTATAATAAATACAACAATACCATTCACCCATGTGCTTGCACAGTAATCGGGCAGGAACATCCAAGAAAAAATCCAAAGTTCATTCGCCGCATTTTGCATCATACACTGTTGCAGGGCGCGTCGTCATCGCGTTGTGGCCGATCACTTAACGCGGCTAGCGTACGGTGTACATTGACGCGATCTTCATCATTTGAACTTAACACACATTTATGTGACTCATTCCCAATGCTGTGTTTCACTCCCTCTTTTTGGCATGAATTTCAGTGTATATGTATATTTTTTTGATTAAAAAAAACAACGAAATTATTATACAATCTTTTTGTGTTTGCAGTTCATTATCCCGATCATGACATTCACCTCAAGTACAAATCGATGTGATGCATTCGCTTGTGGGTTTGTTTTCTTTTCCTGAATGTGTTCTTTAACCGAGGAGTTTTAATTTTAAACTTGACATTTTGTTTACAACAAAATAAAAAATTAATGTAAGGCACACAAGAAGATGCACGTTTTGGTTAAATTTGTTTGTTGATTTTTTATATTTAGTTAAGTCATTCATGTCACTGCACTTTTGGGTCAATGGAATTTAGTTTGTTTATTTCGGGAAGTTTTTTTTATTTAATTTCCTGATTTGGGAGGTTTTTCTTGGAAGGTAGAGTCAGTGAACTTGCCGAAATGCGAAAGGACTTCGGAAGGGGTTTATAGCATTAGGGTTTTCCAATTTCGGATAGGGAAAAACTACAAATGTCCTTAGCTCTATGTGTCCTCTTCTCATCAAGAGCTCATTACCATGAACATGGCGTAAAGGTTCTTCAAGCCTATAATGAAAATGAATTCCGGATTCATCTGTTACGAAACACCGTAGAAGTTTTAAGAATTGCGCTTAGAGAGGTCCATTTTTGGTCAAATGCCAGCAGCAGCAGCTATCTGGCCAGTCGTTTTTTCATACCCAAATGGTCAGTTAGGATACCAATAACGCTATCATTTGAAGTCTGCTATCTCACGAACCTTGACTCGACGATCGCCCAACACAATAGGCGTGTTTTTTAGTGAATAGGATCAATCTCCATAAAAGAACGATCCCAAGTACCCAAGCCAGCGGCTATGCATATCTGTTTCTAACACTGCTACTGTTGTGTTGGAATCAAAAATAAGCAAAAATGTCAGAAAAAATCCTTCATGAGATCCGAGCGCCATCTTTCATAACAGTCACTTACTTATCGAGCCGACCTCGTACCTTATGTATGATCTTGCCAGGAGCAACAATAACCATTCGTGTTTTTTTTTAATGTTTCTTAGTTGGCGCTTGTAGTTCTACTCGCTGCCTCTCTACACTGACAACTACCACAACTTTCTATTTGTCGTTGAACTGCAGTCATCAATCCCTTGCGGTTACTTTCCCCCGTGCAAATCGGTACAGTTTGGCATTCGGTCAATCGCATCAACGAGAATTCCTCTGTCCCTACTCATTTGGAAAGACAAGGATTCCCGGTCGACATTCGGAATCCGTTCGTTCAAAACCTTCAACTGTATCATTTGGATGTTCTATTCAGTGGAGCATCTTACTCTTGTCTACACTCCCTCATACATGTCCATGATCATCTTTACGTAGCTTTGTGGAACTCCTCGCTGTCCTAGCGCCACCCATAACAGTTGATAGATAGATAGATAGATCATTTATTCGTTATAAAATTTACATAGGTTATCGCCCAATTTACAAATAAAAGCACAGAGGTTTGATATAGTACTTATTTTATCTTTCTACTGAAGCTTTGTCTTTTATGCATTTGACGTTTTTACAATTTTTCTTGAAACTTTATTTTAAATTAAACCAACGAGAAAAACCTTTACGAAAAAAAAACTAAAAAGGTAATAAATAATTATAAATAAAATAAATAACAATAAGTAAAAATAAATAATAACAATTAATAATAATAAATAATAACAAAAAATAATAAATAACATGTAGAATATAATAAATAATTATAAATAAAATAAATGATTTTAAGTAAAAATAAACAATAACAATTAATAAAAATAAATAATAATAAATACTAACAAATAGTAATAAATAATAACATATAATAATAAATAACATGTAGAATATAATATATAGTAAAAAATAAATAACATATAGATACATAGATACGTACATTGATTATAGTTACACCTTTAGTTGGTTAATTAGTGGATTATCTGGTATATCACAGTTATTCAAAAAACGTTCTTTTAGTTTGTACAGCCTATCAGAAATCAATTCTACATCCGCCTGAAGGTGCAAGTTTATTGTGGAGTGGTATCGAGGAAGACCCATAACAGATCCATAAAAGATCTATTGTATCGAAAAGGGTTTACTAATTCAAGAGACGTACCACCTCCCTTTTGAAGATAAGTATATCCCTGGTAGTGGAATTCCTTAACTCTGCTGACGTACGTTTTTCTCTGTGGGAATAGGTTCTTTTACCACTGGTGTGCCGGGCAGTCAGGCTA
Organism: Portevinia maculata; assembly: GCA_949715645.1. NCBI lineage: Eukaryota > Metazoa > Arthropoda > Insecta > Diptera > Syrphidae > Portevinia > Portevinia maculata. Next base: position 190,575,494 of record OX454527.1, on the reverse strand, counting down.
GGGACTCAAGTGCATCGTTACTCCACTAGACATCATGTTGGGACTCAGAGTCAATTGAATCAGACGACGGTGCTAGCACTACTGCTAGACCCTCTTCTACGTTTATCCTGGTGCAGATCACAATGGCATGCATTTCAGTCTGGCAGACAGTAGGACGCATTCGCATAGGTACCGAGACTTTGGTGTTGGATCCAAAGACACCAGCACCGATTCCGTTTTTGATTCGTCGGTGAACCATATCAGATTTCTAGGGTCCAATGGCGGCCCATGGTCCAGGAGAATGGGTGGTGTATGTAGTTGTTCCCCATGGGGATTGCGTTGCGACCCTTAAGCTGCAGCTTAATCGCACATCTAGCACCCGTCTTCCTAATGAAGATTTGTAGGGGTGCAAGGCCAACAAAAGCAGATTCGTGGTAGCTACTAAAGCTTGGTTGCCGTTATCCTTTCAAGAATTTTCGGCCACCAGACGATGGTTGCGTTTGTGATAATAGGTCTGACCATCATGATATACATCGCGTGTATTAGTTTGGGACTCAGATTCTAGTTTCTGCTATACAGACGCCTACAGACACGGCTCTAGTGTCAGATTTGATGTGCGCGTTCCAGTTAATTCTTTTATCGAGGATGACGGCATGGCATCTGGACTTACTGGAGTAGCTTAAGGTGGTGCCTTTGAAGGTGATAGGTTCAAAATGAACCAGTCTTCTTCTTTTAAAGGGCACAAGAACGCTTTTACAAGGATTGATGAAGAGTCCTTCATAATAATACCATTCTAAAACTTTTGCCAAAACATTCTGCATTAGCCCAGTTCTGGTCGTACTATACTTACCACTTATAATTATCGCCAGCTGATCTGCATTACCAACATCGCTGCAGCCTAGTCTCTGAAGACTGACTTAAGATTGTCGACGGCTTATGACCACAGGGAGAGTGCTTCTCTTTGTGGGCATCCTTTGACTGCCGTCACAGACACCGACACTCGTCCATATGAAGAGGTTAGTATTCAACTTTCCAGCCCTGCGGTCGAGTCGCATACGGTATTATCGAAAGCTCCCTCAATGTCTACATAGGCGCATAGGGCAATATAGTTGTATTGAAATGCTCCTTCTATCTTTTAACCAGACAGTGGAGATCACCCTCCGTGAATTTAACTTTCTTTTCGCAAACTGTATCCCCATAAGCAAAGCAACAACTGCCGGCAGGATCACATCTAGTGTTCTCTGAATAAGAGCTGGAAATAAACCGTCTTCGCGGGGAGCTTTAAATTGTTCTTAAGAGTACTGCCCATTTAACCTTATCTAAACTAAATATTTTCCAGGTAAACGTAGCTACATGGACCCTGAGGTTAGTGGGATGGTTATACTCCCTTTAATCCCGATCATAACCTCGCCGTTAAAGAAGAAGGCGTGGAATACGTTTTTGTAGTCCCGTTTTTTATAATATTTTTCAGTGTTATATTTAACCTAACTCATTCAGTAGGTGACGCGCAACGCGCGAAATTAAAAAAAAAAAAAAAAAAAACCTTTGCAGATCTTAGTCTCACGTTACGGAAGGAGTTCCCTAGCCCTGCGGGGGTATTAAACGCTGGTTTCTGAGAAACAGGCTTTTAAAACGCGGGATTAAAATAGATCAGGTTTTTAATTAAGCCAGGATAAGAGAAAATAGTATTTTTTTATGTTTTTATAATTTGCGTGCGCTAAAGGTTTTTTTTCTGTAATTGATATAGTTGTACCCTTATAGTGTGTTTGAATTCAACACCTACAAATGCAATGTCATTGTGGACGTATTTCATTGCCTACTATTAGGTGATAAAACTAGGAAGTAGAATATTAGGAAAGATAGGTTTGTGTATTGGGTAAGGTTTTTTCTCCACGGGTGGCGTCTAAATAACTTAGAGGTCATTATGTTGAAGTTTTCAAGTTTGTCTCTGCAGAAACTTATACAATAATTAAAAGTGCACATATGAGCAATTTTATGCTTCATTGACATGGTTGGGATTTGAACACGCAACCTTCCGATCAGCAAGTGAATACACTCCCACTGCACTGCTTCCACTCGAAGACGGGATTTAAACCTTTTTTTCAGGGTTTTCGAAAAATTGGATTCCGGTACTACAATCGCAACAAAGCTTTTAAATGCACTCGCCGAGGTTTTCTTTTTTCTCAATTATTTATTTATAAAAACAGTCTGCTTTAATACAATCTTCTTCCTTCTCTTTAACGACGAGGTTATTTATTTTAAAAATAAACATAATAAATAATAAAATTCCTTTGTCGCCTTAGTACCAAAAATAACGCAGAGGTACTCTCCCGTCCATGTAAACATTTTTAACAAAATTGTATAGTCAACAAAATGACTCTTTTATAACATCTGGCATTCGCCTAAGAAATTAACTTCAATCCGATAAGGCGATGTGGAATTTTATTTAAAATTTCCGCCAATATCTAAAAAAAAAAAAACTTTCAACGACTCTGTAAGGTCAATGGCAATGTAAATATTTCTTTTATCATGTATTAACAGGAACAAAATGTATCTTTAGGCGCGCACATATTTTGGTAAAAATAACTCTCACTTCACGGTAGTAGTGTGGCAATATTACGATGACGATCATGACTGAGGAGTGGAGTTTAGTAACCTTCATGTGATGTGATCTGAACCGCACCGCATCGTTCAATCACCTTAGGCTCACCTGTGCATGTTCGCGGTCGTGGATAACTTGGTACAACATCAGGCCAACAACACTGCTATTACCACAACAACAGAAAGAAAAAGAAGAAAAATCAAGAAAAAGCCTTATAAACTCGTAGAGCATCTGACTCAAAAACTTGCAAGGCACGAAAAGAAAGTTTTCAAATGCAAGTTGCACCGTGTGGTGTTGTTTTTTTTTTTTTGGCTAATTGCCTTTTTGGTACGATGTGCAATTTACAAAATTTAGCTCGCGTTGGAAAATGCACTTAAGTGTTTTTTGTTTTGCTTTGATAAATCGCTAAAAGGGAGATGTGGTGGTTGTATGCGACGAGTACCAGAGTAACTTGTGGTGGGCTTTGACTGAATGTTGCCAAAGAAAGTTGTCCTATGATGATGATGCCGATGGAATGGCAACCACTTTATGATACGGAATCACTTTCATTTTTGTAAGTGTTTTTTATGCGTTTTTCTATCGAAATTGTTGAAATCTGCGAAATTGATTATGATTATAAAATGTTGCACATTGATTTGAAGACTGCTCACTCAATTCAGCTTGGTATTGGCCTTTTAAGAGGTATGGCAATGATTTTACGGCAGACATGTTTGTTCGTGGCTCTTTAATTACAACCTTCGGTAAACTTTTCCCGTTTGCATATGGTAATTGAAAAATCCTACAATGTTGATCGAAAAGATACAAACTTACTGGAGGAGAGTAGATATAGCGGCGGTAAAATGCAGCATTCTGATGGCTGCGAGCACCGACACGATTGTTGTTATGTGCTCAGATCCGATCAGCTACCTGTTGATCAAAACATCAAATCTTCTAAACATGTCAGCTACCCGTTAAACAGACCATGCAGCATTAACATTTGATTGGCTTCAGTGACGAAGTGATTCCAAGAAAGGTCCTGCTGATATTTTTTGATGTCAAATCGTCGAACTCCACAAGCGGATCGGTAGGCATGCAGTGAATTGGGAGGGTTATGCCTATGATACTTTTAGTCCAGGTCACAACCTCTGAGTTAAAGAGAAAGAATAACGCCTCATACAGGGCAGGTGTTAAGGATAAGAAGGACATTTGCGAACGTCTGACAAACGTCCAAGAGTATCAATTGTCATGAGAAGCTTCTTATCTTTGCCGTTCGGATTCGGCTTAAAAGTGTAGGTCCCTTCAACTTCACACATGAAAGTGGTTGGAGAATCTAGGTTTTAGGTCCTCTATGGGCCGTTAATACTTTATATTTTTTTTTTTATTTTGTAAGAAGGAGTAGGTATTTGGGCCCTGTGTCATCTCCCCAACTTGTTCAATGAAAAATTAAGAATTGAATATTTTTTTACAAAAACATAGGGACGGGCTACAGTCCGCTTGGGCGAACTGTTGGATACCCTATTCTTATTCCTATCCCTCATAAGTGGGCGTGACAAAAGTCTAAGTATGGTTGAATTGTTAAGAACGCTCTATATATTTTGTTATATAACATTTAAAGGATTTTATAAAAAAAATCGCTCCCTAGCTCAAACTTGGGTGTTTCAATAAAATTGTTTTATTTAATTGTGGGCGTGCCAGTAGGCGGATTTAAAAAAAATTAAGACATGAGAATAAAGGGCTCCTAGAGAGTATATATTATAAATTTCAGCTCCCTAGCTCAAACTTTGAATTTAAAAAAAAAATAAAAAATTAATTGTGGGCGTGTCAGTGGGCGGATTTTGAAAATATTTACACATGAGCATAAAGGGCCCATAGAGAGTATATATTATAAATTTCAGCTCCCTAGCTCAAACTTTGGATTTTCAAAAATTAATATACCCTTAGAACAGGGTATAAAAAATTTATTTTATTTATTTGTGGGCGTGTCAGTGGGCGGATTTTGAAAATTCGTAAACTTGATTATTTCGGGACCCTAGAGAGTATATGGTTAAAATTTCAGCTCTCTAGGTCCAGTTTAAAGGCCTAATTTTTGCCGACAGACGGACGGGCGGACGGACGGACATGGCTAGATCGACATTACTATCGATGCTGATCATAAATATAGTAACTTTTAGGGGTCTACGGGCAATGTTTAGGTATGTTACAAACTATGCGTCAAAATTAATATACCCTTAGAATAGGGTATAAAAAGATGAACAGAGTCTTAAAGTGGAAATCATTTCTATGCATTTAATTAAATCCAGTAAATAGAAAGCCCCACAGGCCCCTTTTACCTTATCGACATAGTGAGATGAAGACCTGTCCATAATTATGTATCCGGATAAGAAAACTTAAATTCACGCAAAAGTAGAAGAAAGGACCCTTAGCTCCTGCATACGAAGCCATCCTGTGTTTGAGGCGAATTATTTGGCCTTATTTCATTTTCCGAAAGCTCGCCATCTAAGACGAGGTCTTTCCATTAGCTTTACATGCCTAGCCCATCCCAAACATTGGTGCTCCTTTTCGTCGCCTGCTTGTTGGCATAGACAAATGGTTTTAAATAGCCCCATACAAAAAAATCCAGAGGCTTTAAAACACACGATCTCGGCGGCCAATAAACGGGTCCGTTTCTCGAGATAACACGTTCACTGAACTGAGACTTCAATAACTCGATTGTTGCACCCTCTTGTGGCACCTTTTTGTTGGAACCACATATCACTGATGTCCAATTCATGCAATTTCTCAAAGAAATAACGTTCCAACGTGTATCTGTAGCGAATACCATTTACCGTAACGTGACGGTCATTTTCATCGACAAAAAAAAACGGCCCAATGACGCCACTGGCAAACCGAACCCAACAGTGACTTTTTACGGATGTCAGTTTCGAAGCACATGAAGCACATGACGGTTCTCACCTGTACCTGTCCAGTAACGCATATTTTGGTTATTGACGAAGCCGTTATGTCCAGAGCCCAATTCGAAAACGTACGCTTTGACGCACGCAGTAAAGTATGCATGAATGCACATAAAACACATGTGCAGTAAGAAATTGTCTTTTTTTTTTTTTTTTTTTTTTTTTTTAGTAATCCCAGAGCACTCAGACTCGGTAACGGTTCATTGTACTAGCAGGCAGAAATCCTCCTTTTGGTGTAGAGGCGAGAATGGGTCGGGTATGTTTTTGTTCCCCACGGGAATTGAATCTGCACCGCACGGGTCACATTGCCTTAATTCAGTATGCTTTTTGCCTTACCTAAATATCACTGAACGACCAAACAGACTATGATATTAGGTATTGTCATAGAATTTCACAGCACTAAACGTTAAGCCGGAAAATTTGTACCAAATTGTGCTGTTCTACTACAATCGGTGCATCAAGAAATAGAGACAACTTGCATCAAGAATTGGCATGCAGTAAGCAATGTGTCATTTTACATACAAAATCATATTGCTGCACGCCTTTTGCTGCACATGTGTTTCAGTCATTAGCGTAATTATATTTCCAGTTTGGCGCATATTCTTCATTGTGTTCATGGCTTCGGTCCATACAGTATTACAGACGTGGCCAGTAGTAGTCTACGAATGTATCTTGGCCCTTAATATAATTCGTGCGAGCGCATTATTTACTGACGCTGTCTTTTTGCTTGTGCAGTGCTCCTTAAAAGAGAGCCTCGAGTCGATCATAACGCCTAGGTATTTGAAGGCCGACTTAGAAGTTATCACATACCCGCCTTCTATATGTATGTTTAATAGTCTCCTTTTCTTTCCTGATGCTGATCAGTACCGCTTTTGTTTTGTGCTCAGCTTGTTTTTAGCCCAACAGCTTCTAGCCAGCGACTTGTAACACTGATAGTGTCGTTGCTGATTTGCACTTCTTCCAGCAGTTGCGCAACTACTATGGCTATGTCGTCGGCTTAATTTATCATCTTAGCTTCTTCTGGTGTGTCTTGTAAATATATGCCATCATTCATTACTTTTCAAAGAAAAGGGCCCATAACCGACGCCTGTGGCATTCCGCCTTCGCACCGTCATCGGTGTCATAGGTAAGACTACTTTGATGATATAGTCCGATATAACACAGCAGTATCTCTAAGCTCCTCCTTTCCATCTTGTGCCTTCTATAGCAGTGTTGACCACAGTCTTTATGTCGTCGACTGATGAGCGAGCCTTCCTGAAGCCGTATTGATCCTCAGCTAACCCCTTCACCAAGTGGCACTGACTCATAAAGAGTATATATATGTATACAATAGAGTGTATTTTATACAAAAATTTTATCCGGAGGCATTAACTAAGAATGTGGAATATTTTCCTTGGACATCGGCATGCTCTTTCTAAATTAGGACCTTCATCAAATATTAACAGTTCTTTAGCAGGCAGTTGGACACTGGTTGGCTTAAGGAATGATAAAAATATCCACCAAAGCTTCGCCAACCCCTCGACCTGTTTTTTAAAGAGAAAATATTATCAGATACGAATAAACACTGTCACATCATTTGTCACTCCGACTTAGAGGCATCATATTTCTCTCTATTTCCGTTTCTTTATGATTAACTGAGTACCCCAATTTCATTCACATAAGTGTTAAACACTCCATTCGATTCTCATTGCAAGATGAAGATGTTCCTCCACCCTTTTATTTCTTTCTAAAAACACATCAATTTTGTTAAGACGATGAAAACCATTTAATCGGTTCAATTGTTGTATTCATCAAATAGGAATCCAAGATAAAATGCTTGTTGAAAAAAACAACAATATAATAGCGCATAGATGCATGAGATCATTAATTCCTTCCTGCGCAATGATGCATTATGTAGACGAGGGTGATAGATGTGCTTGAACTCATTTGATCGATGGAGTAAGTGATCATGATCATAATGATGATGACGACATTGAACTAAAGTCTCCTCTTTTTCCAACAAACATACACCAAACACACATAGACAGCAAACACACACTCTTCCCATATATCCTCTCATAGACGAATGGTGGATGCATTTATAGTGCTAATGGTAAATGGGTTGAAGAACATTCTCGATGGTGCAGCTTAATGTAGGTTGCTTCTATGTGGTGTGTTCTATTTTTTGTTTCTGTTCTTTTTAGAGTTTCCAGACTTTCCATATGTTCCTGTTTGTTAGATTATTGTTTTGGTTTTTCTGTTCCCCATGTCTTCTATTTTCGCTTGGAATTTTCCACTTTTCATTGTGGTATCTACTGCTGCATCGATGCATATACTAGTATCTAGTGTTTGTGGTGGAAACAAGTCGTGTTGATATGGCAACATCGAAATATGGGGTCTTTAACCCTTTCGATTCGAAGAGAGAATAGGCTGAGGAAGGTATATGTTGTGTTTTAAGTTGGGGAAATTGAAAATGGAAATTTTCATTTTGTTGCACGAATAGTTTGGGAAATCTTTTTCAGTTGAACAAGGAGGGCATTCGAGGACAAGTGGAAACAAATGGGATTATAGATTTCCATAAAAGATTAAAAAAAAACTTTGTAGACTCAAACTTTTCTGTAAGATGTTTTTTTTACTTAGGCAGTCATTAACATATTGATTAAAGAAAGCATTTTTTGAGTGGGACTGGATAATGGAGAACAAAGCTATGCTGCTTCTTGGCCATAAATTGATATTACACTGCTACATAATGAACAGATTATCGCTGGTTAGTTGGTCAAACCCGTATAGGGATTGCTGTTATTTAGAAGCTCTTCTTTTTGTCCATATTCTTACGGTTTGAATTCCAATTAAAGGTGATTAGCTTGGAGAAGAGAAGAGGCTACATATGGGTTCTTGATTGCTGCTAGCTTGATGATTGAAATCAGGCAAACTATTTTTCGCAAATTTAATGTTTCTATTGGAAGTGCGCTGGCATCTAGACTTGTAAGTCCAAAAGGTGGTTGGACCGAACGACCTATTTTCCACAGGTCTTTCAATCTTGCAAAAGATGACTGATTCGCAAAATTTGATTGAAGGAGAGTATGCTGAATTAAACCTTAACATTTCTTGTCCGATCCACAAGAATGGATACCCTCTGAACTGCGCCAATTTATATACGCATCAGTTTCCTCAATATCGCATATTGTCACCTAAAATCAAGGACTGGCAATTCAATTGCGAATTGTACAGTGTTAATAGCAGTGAGTTATTTGACAGAATCGGCAACATGCTATCAATTCTACGAGCATTAGACCTATGAAATTGTAACTTACTTACCTATTTTTCTGATTCGTTATGAATTCCATGCGCAAATGAGCGTTTGTGCGAAAGCTCCGACGGCGCACTTAAGTTCAAAATGCCAACAACCGATTTTATTTTTTTGATTTCTAAGAGCAAAATGTACAGAGCTTCAAAACAGAAAATGAAAAAAATAAATTTCATTTGGGTTTTTACCCAGATGTGGTGGTGTAGGATCTTCTGTGGATTACCACAAACACTTCCAACCTGTTATGAGTCGAGGTTGGCCACAGGGGCACATTCGGAGTAGTGGAGGAGGACGATGGCACACTTGCGGTTACACGGATATTGCTCGTCGGACGGGGTAGTTTTTATAACCCCTCACACTAAACCACCTGCTCACAAAAAAAAAAAATTACGTTCCTGGAAAATAAAAAGGAAGAAAGATAGGCAGAGAACTAGTTCTCCAATCGGACGGACAAAAAAGAAAGGAAAGAGAAGAGAAGAGAAAGATAGGACAGAAGAAAGGGAAATCTCACTAACCTTGGCCCTACCGAGGAGAGAGGACGGGAAGTCAGATGCATTTAAACTACCCTAACTATGCTAAACTAATACTATTCTAACCTAAACCGTAAACTAAACTTTATTATCTATCCCTAATCTAACTTATATCTTACCTTATTCTAGACTCCTTTGCATCCACTGCTTCCTGATGTCGCTCCCTGGTAAAGTTTGTCTCGTTCCTGAGACTTGCCAGATGATGTTGGCTCTGGCTCGGCCTACTCACCCTATTTGTCGTTCGACACTCCTTTGGCCATCTCTTTTACCGAAAACAACGAGAGACAGCCCATTTTTGCAAGTCTCAGGAACGAGACGAACCTTTCCAGGGAGCGACATCAGGAAGCACAGAAAAAGATTCCCATTGTTTTATCCTTCGAACAGAAGATGCATGGAAATGAAAAAATAATTCACACTCACTATTAAGTGGTGGACACTAGACACCGACACTCGAACGGTAAACAATCGCAAGCTGTTCGAGAAGGTTATAGCTGAAAGCCTTGAAACTTTTTTGCGATGACTCAAATGTCATTGCAAGCACCCAATTTGGCTTTAAAAACAATACTCTTCGCGACACAGTTTATTGCTTAAAAAAATAATGTACGGTTGTTCAAGATTTCGATCTGGAGGCAGCATTTGGCTCTATTTGGCACAAAGGACTTATCTTTAAGCTAATCAATCTTCATTTACTCATGCCCGTAATAAGAATGAGTATTGTTTTCTTGATCTTTTATGGGTGGTGCTAAGACAACGAGGAGTTCCAGAAAGGTACATATGATGATCATGGACATGCATGAGGAAGTAAAGACAAGAGTAAGATGCCCAGTTGGCGTCACCGAGGAGCTCGCACTGCACAATAACTACTGCAGAGCTGTAGGAACGTTAGGGAAATAGTGTATACGCAACCTATTATACAGATGGCCAGAATTATGAACACCAGAATAAAGATTCTCGGCAGTTGCTTCTTTCAAGAACTGATTGTCTGAGAAACTGGACAAAATTGTGCTTAAAAGCCTCCTTAGATTTACCAATAAATCTGAATGGTTTTAGAAAAGAAAGTTACAAGTAGCAGTTTCTTTCTGTATTTTTTTGTAGATCCCGGAAAATGGACACAATAGCTGGTCTAAGTGAGCCGTGTCACAAAGACATCGATCAGCCTACCATCAACTGATTGGAAGGTTGCACTTTGCAATCCCAACCAGTCCATGATTTAATTTGAATGCTGAACGCAGGAAAACTTGATCTCCGTTACCAATTTAGACACCACCCTCTAAGAAAAGCCACACTTGCACTAAAACTTCCTTAAAACACAACAAAACAAAATTGTTAAACTCCCTACTTACTGATATATTAAATTTGAACTGTGATACCGGTGTTTCCAATAATAAGCATGTTTCTGTAGAAAGACGGGCGACGGTAAGCCATTTGATGTGTTTTACAAATTTCATTATTTCAGAACGAATACGAATATACGAATTTTAGCAAAGCTTTTGATCGACTTGACCGTAACATTTTATTTTATAAACTTTGAATACTGGAGTTTCCTGTATTCTTTTTAAAATGCCTGTCGTCCTTTCTTAGTGATAGGTAGCGACTTGCAAAATTTTATAATATCCGAAAGAATATCTGTGACATCTGATGTTCCCTAAGGCAGTCATATTGGGCCCCTCCTTTTTATAGATACTGTTTGTGAATGATGTTGTTGTTTATTTCCCTGATTGCCCTTTGTTAATATTTTCTTACGACTTCAAGATTTATATGTTGGGTAATGACCATAATTGTTTCCACGTTTTGAATTTAAATCTTCAGAAATGTTATTCCTGGTGGTCGTAAAACTAACTTTCCTTAAATGTAAATGTTCTGTCATAACCTTTTCTCGATGTAAATCACCCTTCATGTTTACATATTACATTGATGGTGTAGTTATCTCTCGTGTGTTGGTAATCTCTCTTGGTGTGTTGTTGGATACCAAGTTATCTTTTAACAACAACATTGAAACCGTAACAAATAAGACACATAAAATATAGGGTTTGTTAAGGCGCTTTGCTTGTCAATTTTAAAACTTGTATGTTATTAAAACGTTAAAGGTCCCCTGTTCGATCTATTTTAGAATACGCCTCTATTGTGTGATATACGCACTACAGAGTTCATTTATTACGAATTGAATCTATACAAAAACGATTTGCTTTAAGAGACTGGCTTGATTTCATTAACGTTTCACCCTACATATCTAGGGTAAAGTTGATAAGTTTAGAATCACTGTCCAGAGTACTGAGGGACCGTCTCAAACAGTTCTGCAACACACTAATCGGCACGTGCCAGTGTGACTTCGGGTCCGGCAGATCGACAATAGACCAAATTTTCACACTGAAGTAAATCCTGAAAAAGACCAACGTATTTCACGTCGATACTCCCCATCTATTCATTGGCTTTAAAGCCGCATATGATAGCATTCATAGTTTGGAAGCAGCTCTTCCGTATTATTCCAAACCTGCACCAGATTTCACCCAGGAGATGCGCTATCATGTGACTTCTTCCAAAAAACAAACATCTGTAAATCGCCTAGGACAAAACGTCACTGTTGATAGCAATTATTTAGAGGTAGTTATGGAGTTCACCTACCTTGGAGTAAACATCAACTTCAAAAATGGCACGTTAGTGGAGATCCGACGGAGAGATACTTAAGGAAAATGCTGCAACTTCGGTTTGGCGAAACAAATGTGTTCAAAACTCCTCACTCGAAGAACGAATTGCCTGCTCTATCGAAACTTAATCCTGCCAGTCCTGCTTTACGGGCCGAGTGCTGGACGATAAGTATAAAAGGGGAGCTTATATTGGGTTTTTTTGAATGAAAAATACTCCGTCGGATATTTGGTCCTGTGTGCGAGGAGGGCGAATGGAGGAAAAGATACAACCGCGAACTCTATCAGCTGTACGATAGTCCAAGAGCTAAATTACGTCGACTACTTTGGCTCGCCCATATTGAGCGAATGGACAATAATGGTTAGGTTAGGTTTAGTTGGCTGCCGGCAGTAGCCGACACACTTAGACCAATTTAGGTCCATTGTGATACCACGTATGTATTATCTACCTCAACTCTGTAGGTGGGCAATAATTCTCCAGCCAAGAGAATCTTCGACTTCCAGCAGGGGGAAGGCACGGGAAGTCAGGACCGAACTTCCGTTTTAAAGACCAAACCATGGCTGATGCCAGAGCACTAAGTCTGGACAACTGGAAGCAGCATGCCCGGGATCGCAGAGACTCAGACGCAGAGCCCGTTAAGTAAGTAAGGAAGTTTCGAATCACTGAAGGTTAGGAGAAATTAAGCACGAGTTATTTTTTGTTCATAGAGTTCTTACAGGGGATATTGATTCTTCGGAGGTTCCGAGCATTCTCAACATGAATGTTTTGTCGTTCTATCTACTATGCTCTCGATGTTTGAAGGTAGCCCATCTTCGTCCTAACTATGGTCGTTCGTCCTCAAATAACGGAGTAATGTTTTCGTACAAATGCATATGTTAATTTTTTTTATTTAAACTTTCAATTTCCCCAATAAAAAGAAAATTACTGGATGCCATAATTATTAACCCTGTTTCTTTATACCCTATTCTAGGGGTATATTAATTTTGACGCATAGTTTGTAACATACCTTAATATTGCCCGTAGACCCCTAAAAGTTACTATATTTATGATCAGCATCGATAGTAATGTCGATCTAGCCATGTCCGTCCGTCCGTCCGTCTGTCGGCAAAAATTAGGCCTTTAAACTGGGCATAGAACGCTGAAATTTTAACCATATACTCTCTAGGGTCCCGAAATAATCAAGTTTACGAATTTTTGAAATCCGCCCATAGACACTCCCACAAACTCAAAAAAAAAACAAAATTTTCGAAAAAATGGAATTTTGAGCTAGAAAGCTGAAATTTGTATATGATCTATGACTCCTAAAAGTGCTCGGGAGATAACATTTTCAAAATCCGCCCACTGACACGCCCACAATTAAATAAAATAATTTTGTTGAAAAACCAAAATTTGAGCTAGGGAGCTGAAATTTATAATATATACTCTCTAGGGGCCCTTTATGCTCATGTGTTAATTTTTTTTTAAATCCGCTTACTGACACGCCCACAATTAAATAAAATAATTTTATTGAAAACCCAAAGTTTGAGCTAGGGAGCGTTTTTTTACAAAAGCTTCGTTTTTTTTTGATAAAATCCTTTAAATGTTATATAACAAAATATGTAGAGCATTCTTAACAATTCAACCAAACTTAGACTTTTGTCACTCCCACTCATGAGGGATAAGAATAAGAATAGGGTATCCAACAGTTCGCCTAAGCGGACTGTAGCACGTCCCTATGTTTTTTTATTCTTTTCTTTGTCTTTATGATTTTTATTGGTTATAAATGTATTGTCTTATATCTTAGAAGAATAAATATTATTATTATTATTAATATTAATTACACTTGCATAAATGTACCGTAGGGTGGTTCTTATTTTTCGACTTTTGAATTATCCCCGGGGCACTTTCCCATTTGATAATATACCTCTAAATATGAAATAAGTTTTTTGTTTTTTTTTGTTAAGAATTAGAGGTCCACCCCAGCTTTCAAAATTGTTATAAAAAGCCCTCGCCTCGACCCCTCTTCTGTACCGATGCGTCGATAATAAGTCCTTTACGAGAGCGCACGTGTTTTATTTGTAAAAGTCATAGTAACGTGTTTCAACGTGTTGCAATGGCGTCTAAAAGTAGCGGACTCACTAAAGGTACTAGAAATCAAAGTAAGGTTCTTATCGGTCAATTATTATCTGAATTAAGCCAATCAACATTGAAATCCATCGGTGAAGATTTTGTAATATTTGTTATGTCCTGAGTATAAAAAAAAAACGGATTTTGAGGTTTTTTTTTAAATTCAAACCTTGGTAGTGACCCCTACATTCCTACATGTCATTTGAAAAAATCCAAAAAAAAAATACTGAAATAGTTTCTTATAGTATATAATCAAACTACGTGGTGCCCCGCGAAATTAAAGAAAACATTTTTTTTTCTTAGCAATAAGGACCACCCTAAGGTACAATTGTAGAGTATAAAAAAAAACCTAATACAGCGCTAGCTACCAAGGCTTACGGCTATATATAAATACAAAAATGTATGCTATCTTCCTATTCTTAAAGTATGCAATGAAGTAGGCCATTGCTACTCGTAGGTGCTGCTTGCTGTTCAACAACAAAAGCCTCAGCTGTGTTCCTTAATACTACAAGGCTACTTTAACATTTACAGAGTTCGCCGAAGCGTACTGTATTCATTCCTTCTGTTTTTTTTTTGACGTATGGACTGAGGAGTAAGAGAAGAAATACTTCCTGCCAATACTGGTCTTTTAGTGATACATATTTAGGTTACACAAAACATACAGTACCTGCTAGTATAGCGCTCATATCTGTTAAAATGTTTGACAAACTGATGTGTTCACAAAAATCTAGCACTGATATCAGTGCGCACTTCTGTCAAAATAAAAACGACAAATCGAACAAATCAAACTACGAGTACATCACAAACAACATTCTTCTGAAAACCTCTGGTGTCAATAACACTGCACAACCACAACCAATAATCAGCTTACAAAACGACAACGTCATCATTAACATCACCAATCCCCACATAATTACTTTTACGGGGTAACACTTGACTGTTGTGTGTATATTTTCTTTCATGGTTAGTTACCCCGCTCGATGGCAATGAACCAGAGAACCATTGACCAGCTACAACAGCGAACAACAACTCAACTCTACTCTACTCGAACTCCTGGTTTATATGATAATGCTGCTGCACTCCGCACAACATTGCGACTGCAACAGAAAAAGAAGTGCGCGCTGCAGCAGAGGAAGGTTTTGCTCGTCATCGTTGTCGACTACGTAGCACACCAAGAGAGAGTTGAAGACCAAGAGTGCATTGATCCACTGCAACTTTTCACAATTTTGCCAGCTGCTTTGACTGTCATCCATATAAATATGCATTTGCTTGGCATTCGCATGCAATTGTATTATGTAGGATTTATTGGTGTCTCCGTGCGCCGAACCCTTACCCGCAATAGGCAAAGGCAATGGCAATGGCAAATGGATCCCCCCAAAGGCAATCCGTCGTACACACAGATGTGCGCCACAGAAGTAAGTGCAATGAACGAGCAGCATTGCAATGAAATTTCTTCTACCGCCTGCCCATTCCCCCTGGGAGCCGAGCTTTCTGCTCCCCTCCGTTTCCACGTTGTCAGTCCTCTTTTTTGCTTTTTCGCCTTCTCGACGGTAATATCAGTTCCAAATTGTTTTAATCGGGTACTTTTTCGCTATTTTGCTGCACGCCTATACCCTGCATAGATACTTAGATAGTTTTGTATCTAAGCAAAGAGAAATGCAATATAGATTGTTGGGTCGGTCTATGTGTAATGTGTGTTGCCAATCGGCTTAACATTGCTCATTGGATGTCATAGACCCATGATCATCGTCTACATTGTCATCATCATCAGCGTACAACAACACCAACAACAACAAAAATCGCCTGCAACGCAACTATACTCGTTGTACAGCGGTTATAACGACTATACGGTGGCGGGTGAGTTGACTGACACCGATCGTCCTCTACGTTTTGTTGGTCGTTGGCTCTAGCTCTGGTATGCTGGTTGGTATCTAAGCACAGCAGCCAATCTAAGATACTTGCACTGCTTGTTGCTGGCGTGTGTAATGTGAATGTGAAGTGAAATGAAGGCGAAAACACAACCAGAAAATTCGTTAACCTCTCTTGCTAAAGTTGTAGCAGCGATGCGAGCTATTATGGCGTTCGGCAATGGGGTGTTCAATTTAATGTTGGCGTTGGTCAGGTTTCTTTATTATACTTTTTTTTTGGCTGTGTTTCTGCGTTTGAAATTTCGAGATTGATTAATGATTTTGATGGTGGGGAAGTTCAGTGATCAATGATCACTAATCAGCGATCATACATTTCCTCTCCAATTAGGTTTTATTTGTTGTTGTCTTTTTTTTTTATCAAAATTGAAATGGTGTGCCAGCGTAGCGCGATCGGTAGGCACCCGAGATGCAGTGTCTTCCCAGTGCCAAAGGGGAACAAACTCCACTGAATCGTGAGTCGAGTGGTGTGAATGACATTTCATTTTCATTTAATGTATGCATAGAATGGAGTTTCTTTTATTATTCACATTTTTTCCTTTCCTCTCGTTTTATTTTATTTTAATTTTCGTATTTTATTTCTTTCTCTCTTTCGGACTGCTTTTCTTTATCGCTATGTTTGTCGGTGAATATTGTTCGGAAGAAAAAGTCATTATCAGCCCATGAGGGGGGCCTAAAGCCTGCAGAGACGTGAGAGGGTTCAAGTCAAAGTGGTGACTGAGTCTGATGACCAGATGACCCTTGTTTTTCTGTTAGTTAATGTTGTGGCCTAAAACGATTTTTTTGTTTCGTTTTAAAAGGCGTTCTCCTTTCTCTATTTCGGTCTTCCACTTAATGGAATTGTTTATTCCAGTTTTTTTTTCTTATGTTTAAAGAAAATCAAAATACATAAAAAAAGGAGGAAGAAAAAAAACCGAAACTAAAAAATACTTCACTTAAGAGGTCAGTAAACTAATTTGAATCAATGTTATGACATTGAACGTGAAATAAAGTGAATCATTTGAGTGTTGTTGTGTAGTTATTTTGGGAAAATGCCATTTGAGATTAAAAATGGCTGTTTAAGGGGGATTTTCTTGATAAGAAAGGGAAGTTATACAAATATATATTTACTTGCGGCCTGGTAGGTTACAAGTGGAGAAATAATCAATGGAAATTATCTAAATATGCCTCTGGTGGGTCTTAAGATTGTCTACAGATATAGCGGATACTTTTTGTGTTAATAGAAATTGTTGAACTGTTTTTATCCTTACAATTTTCCTCGAAAAAATGAGCTGGGTGATAGTAAATTTCCACCGGTATCCTGAAATAAGTCCGTTCATACATACCGTTCTCTGTTCATACAAACGGTAATGTGACATTTTTACACACTGAATCCTCACACCGAGGTGGTAGATTTTCGATTGTATACCGCCGTTCTTCTGTTCTGCTCGCCTTTGGCTATCTTCCCATCAGAGCACGATTACTATGCAGATTTGTAATGCACTTAACATAGCGGAACGAGCGAGCGACTCTCCACAAGGGCCAACAATATGTGGAACCGATATCGCGACATTATCAAGGAGTTAGCTGACACCACCGTAGGATACCAGCCGCCCCAGAGATTGGGCCCATGCACCAAATCATCAACCAAGTATGGGTGGAAGAAAGCATGCCCGATGACTGAACTATCAGCTCCATATGCCCCATCTTCAAAAAGGCGATCCTATGTCTTGCAAGAACTATCGAGGCATATCCCTGCTTAATATCGCATATAAGATCCTATCCAAAGTACTGTGTGAACGTCTAAAGCCGTTCTGCAACACACTAATCGGCACGTACCAGTGTGGCTTCGACAATAGACCAAATCTTTACACTAACGTAAATCCTGGAAAAGACCAATGAATTTCCAGTCGAGACCCACCACCTTTTCATCGACTTTAAAGCCGCATATGATATGAAAATTATCTACAACTTCGTACTGTGACATTATTATCCAATATTTTGCGAACACAGCAACCTCAATACTGTTTAGAAATAATTGGGATGGCATCCTCTCGGAGGTCTCGTCAATTGATTCATCCTCGTTTTGCATGTTTAACATCGGAACGTCAATTTTTTGTAAATGCTAGCCGTCTGTGGAATTCTCTACCGCGTTACATTAAAGAAACTCAGAAAACAGCAAGAATGAAAAAGGTATTAAAGGATAATTTTTCAGTAAATATGTACGAGGGCGGGTCAATAAGTCCGTGACTTTTTGAATTTCTGACCTCTTTACTGAAACGGCAACACTGCTCCTGTCAACAGGCATCTGTCAGTTGACTACTGTCAAAATTTAAACTTGCTGCGTCAGTTAGTTTGTGTTTGACAGCTATTTTTATCAGACTACTCACTAATTTGAGGAGAAAATGGAAAAAAGTGAATTTCGTGTGCTTATTAAGCATTATTTCTTGCGAAAAAAAACCATTACCGAGACCAAGGCTAAGCTTGAAAAAAACTATGGGGACTCTGCACCATCGATTTCAATGGTAAAAAAGTGGTTTACTGAATTTCGTTGTGGCCGTACAAGCACTGAAGATGCCGAACGTCCTGGACGCCCAGTTGAGGTCTCTACACCCGAAACAATCGAAAAAATTAACGATATGGTGTTGGCCGACCGAAAATTGAAAGTGCGAGAGATTGTGGAAGCCGTAGGGATCTCGCATGGCTCAGTGGTTTCAATTTTGAATGATCACTTGGGCATGAGAAAGCTTTCCGCAAGATGGGTGCCGCGTTTGCTCACAGTCGACCACAAACGCAATCGTGTAACAACTTCACAGGAAGGTTTGGCGTTGTTTAATCGCAATATGGAGGAGTTTTTGCGCCGTTTTGTAACCGTGGACCAAACATGGATCCATCACAACACACCAGAGACGAAACAACAGTCAAAACAGTGGGTTTCTAAGGGTGAATCGGCGCCAAAGAAGGCCAAGGTGGGTTTGTCAGCCAATAAAGTTATGGCGACTGTTTTTTGGGATGCACGCGGGATAATCCACATTGACTACCTTCAAAAGGGAAGAACAATCAATGGGGAATATTATGCCAACTTATTGGACCGATTCAATGACGATTTGAAAAAAAACCGACCTCATTTGGCCAAGAAAAAAGTTCTTTTCCACCAAGACAATGCAAGGGTGCACACATGTGCAGTTGCCATGGCAAAAAACCATGAATTGGGCTATGAATTGCTCCCTCATCCACCCTATTCACCAGATTTGGCTCCGAGCGACTACTTCTTGTTCCCAAACCTGAAGAAATGGCTTGGTGGAAAAAGATTTGACTCCAATGATGAAGTCATCTCGCAAATAAATGCCTATTTTGAGGACCTCGACAAATCATTTTTTTTGGAAGGGATAAGAAAATTGGAGAAGCGTTGGACAAAGTTTATAGAGCTCAAGGGAGACTACGTTGAAAAATAAAATTATTTTTTTATCAAAAAATCTGTATTTTATTCCAAAAGTCACGGACTTATTGACCCGCCCTCGTATATTAAACATTTTTGAATGTAAAACTGAAGATACTATTTGTATATTTGAGTCTTTATTCTCAGCCTCTAGATTGTAAAATTGTAAAATTAGCTTAAGACAAACTTATAAGATATTGTATCTTACTGTTTTTAAGCATTCACACATAAATAAATAAATGAATAAAATAAATATGATAGCATTCATCGTCAGGAGCTCTGCCGAATTCGGGATCCCTGCAAAACTGATCCAGTTGTGTCGTGTGATACTTGAAAACATGCGGTGTAATGTGCAGTTTGGAAGCAGTTCTTCTGAATTATTCCAAACTTGTACCGGATTTCGGCAAGGAGATGCACTATCATGTGACTTCTTCAATCTTGTTCTGGAGAAAATAGTGCGATAGATCCGTCTATCGGGTATGCGGACGATATCGACATCATCGGCCGTTCTCAGCATTCCGTGTTAAAGGCCTTATCGGCGATTGAAGAACAGGCGATATTGGTTTGTCTAGAAGTAAATGAGGAAAGACCAAGCACATGCTGTCAACAAACAATAACTTCGAGGTAGTTAAGGAGTTCATACACCTTGGAGTAAACTTCAACTCCACGAATAACACTGGCAGCACAAGTAATCTGTTTTTTTCGGACTAATACGATACTCATTCCCCTCCAAAACTTCCACCCATAGGTTAGGTTAGGTTAGGTTGCTGGGTTGACGGGGCAAGAGAGTCCTGCTCCCGTCACACTTAGGTCTATGTAGACCCTTTGTGATACCCTGGAGGTTGATTCCCTTACTTGGGACCTATGAAAAACCTAGCGGGCTTACAAACCATCCCGATGCGCTGATGAACTTACGCAAGTCGTTTACAGACTTGCCGGAGAGTTCTTCTAAGTCCTGGAAGAAATATCTGCCAAGGACATTGTTTCTTATGTGACAGAGTGCAGGGCAGTGACAGAGGAAATGAGGGGTATCCTCGTTCACCTCCTCGTCCCCGCAACCTCTGCAGAGCTCGTCTGTGCTGAGTTTCAATTTCTTTGCATGGTAGCCCAGCATGTTGTGTCCGGTGATAACACCTGTGAGAGAGGACAAAGACTTTTTGTTCATTTGAAGGATTCTCTCGGTCTTTCGCTTGTCATATAGTGGCCACATTTTCCTGGTATTGACACAGGAGTCAAGGGCACTCCATCTTTCGTTAGCTGTCATCAGCGTTTTATTACCAATCACCTGTTTAAGGTAAAAGGGTGCGGTTTTTACCGTTGTATCAGCCTCTCCTAATTCAAGGGAGGGTCCTTTTCTTGCCAGTTTATCGGCTCTTTCATTTCCCGGGACACCACTTTGTCCGGGGACCCAGTAGAGTCTTACACTGTGCTGCGCGCCAAGATACCGCAGCTCTTCGCGACAGCGACTTACAAGCTTCGATTTTATTTCTGTGGCGGAAATCGATTTTATTGCCGCTTGGCTGTCAATGAAGAAGGTAATATCAGCTTGTGTTATTGCCGTCATTGCAACCTGTCTAGCGGCTGTTGCCACCGACAGAAACTCAGCTTGGAAAACGCTGCTGTAGTCGGGGAGTCTGATCGACCCAGATATTCCGAGTGTTTCGGAATAGAAACCCGCGCCAACGCCAGAATCCATCTTGGAGCCATCTGTGTAGATGGGGATCGTTGTTGCACGGACTGGTGTTTGATTTTCATGCCATTCTTCCCTGCAGGGAAGGGAGACAGTAAATGGTCTTGTAAAGTCTAGTTTGGGAGTAATGTAGTCTGTGCATACATTATCACCCGTAAATTTCTTTAGAATCCGCGCATGTCCAGTTGTACTGGGTTTCCAGTTTTCCGTTTGGCTTAGCCGCAAGGCACTGTTTGCGCGGATTCTTGTACAAAAAGGTCTAGAGGTTTAAGATTGAGAATTACCTCCAACCCCGCTGTGGGGGTGGTTCTCATGGCCCCAGTAGTACCAATGCAGGCAGTTCTTTGGACTCTAGTCATGGTCTTAAGGTTGGTGGCCTTGCACAACCCCTGCCACCAGACTAAATTACCGTATGTGAGTATAGGTCTAACTACAGCCGTATACAACCACATGATAATTTTGGGACTAGGTCCCCAGGTTTTGCCGAAAATTCTGCTGCAGGCGTATAAGGCTATCATGCCTTCTTAGCTCTTTCTTTTATGTTGAGGCTCCAATTTAATTTTCTGTCTAGAATCACGCCCAGATACTTCCACCCATACATCAAGTGCTCATTACAGGGACGTTGGATTTTCGATAATGACGGCTCCATCGTCAGCAAAGAATAACTGATGCACTTTTGGGACTTTCCTTCAAGCAGATAATCAAACATCGTAATAAATATCAAGCGACTAAAGACGCTTCCCTAATGTACACCGACTTTGATTGCGAACTCCTCAGTGACGCCAACGGGGCATGTTTCTTCCTTTGTTGCTTATTGCTGCCTACCTTGTAGTATTTTTCGTTATCCCTTGTGCATTGTTGATGAACTTTGGCGAAGAGATTTCCTGGCATATCTCCTTCTCGGAGCGCCTTTTCTAGGGTATATTAATTTTGACGCATAGTTTGTAACATACCTTAATATTGCCCGTAGACCCCTAAATATATTTATACTATATTTATGATCAGCATCAATAGTAATGTCGATCTAGCCATGTCCGTTAGGGTGTCCCGTCGTTGCACGAAGACAAAAATTTATCGATTTTTTTTATCGAAAGGGGTATCAAAAGTTGCGTATTAACGAGTAGATTCTGAATATGTACTTACTTTTTGATTTGGACATGACTTTTGGGCCTCTACCGAGGCTTAAAGATCTTAAAAGAAAGTGAAAAACTATACTTTTTCCTTCTTTTTATTTTACTTTATTATTTTAATTTATTGATTTCATTTATTAAATTAAAGTTAAGGTTAAGTAAAACGAATTTCAGTGTCCTTGAAAAAAATAAAAAAAGTTCATGAAAGGACTTAGAATAATATATAATATACATTGCAAAAAAGTTTTAAAAAAATGTTAAAAAATAAAAATATTTACATTGAAAATTGACTCTTGAAATTAAAAGAAGGCATTTTGCTTCTTGATTCTATTTTATTTCTTATAAGTCCTTCCGGTATTTTCTGTTCTTTTATTTGTACTAGCAATGAAAGTTCATCATCAGGTGGTGGAGTAATTTCACATTCAATCCAAAAAATTGTACCCATGTAAAAATATAATGTTTGGCGGCTTAAATATTCGGTTTGATGTATGGGTTTGCCTTGCTTTTATTATTCGTTCTAGAGCAAGCTCTTTGACATAAGCAATTTCGTCGAAGAGCATTGCCTCTAAAATGTTTTCAGGATGTGCGAAAACAGCGTTTTTCTCAATGACAGGATCAACAATAGATTTGAAGTTGTATTGCAACCATCTTGAAAAAGAGATGAGTTGAAAAACATGTTGCGGGCCATCTATCAATAACGGTTTATTTTTTATCGAAAACCACACTGGTGCATACACTTTCATTATAGGTATACTCCACAAGAATTTTTAGACTTTTCATTGCTTTTAGTAATCTATTTGCAGTTGTGACCATCTTGAATGTGCCATTTTCCCAGGATGTCGATTTGCTACTCGGGGAGAACAGTAACCTGTTTTCATAGCTTGAAACATTTTGAAAAGATATTTTTATTGTGTACTCAATTGATAAACGATTTTTTGCTCGATATCAGGAACATTTCCGGTCAGAGGTGTAGAGGTTGAGCAACATCAGTAAGTTCGCAATCGGTTAGTGACTTACCGATAGGGCCAGAATATTCACGAGGGCCCAAAGTAGATCCATCTAATTTCGTGAAGTCATGTCGTAGTGGCTATTCATTCCCATGAAGTAAGCATATTGCCCACTGTAATGTTCGACCTAATTCTATTTCTATGTAGCAAATTATCCATCCTTTCCAGCCAGTATTGGTTGCAGTGCCTTCACTTCCATTACAAGGATTTTTTTCTCAAATCAAATCCCTTGTTTTTGAAAAAAAATATGCATCGAATTACTTATTTCCTTTCCTGTGCCAGATCTAGGAGTTAAATGGCCTAAGAATATGGATTCTGGTTCTGCAAGAATGGAAATATGCTCTTCAAGAACCTCCTTCCGATAGTATCGCCCATCTTTTTCTTTGGAAGTAGGAGTTTTATCTTTTTGCCCATCAGAATAAATACTGCGAATTACGTCATTACGCATCGGTTTGATAGGCTTTTCTTGATTTTGACAAAGCTCAAGATATTTTATTTTTAACAATAACTAGAGTCTTATATCCTAGGGTACTGCATCAGATCGTACGGAAAGCCCATATCGATCACAAACTCTTGCTACGGATGGTAGAGTAAGTAAATTCCGCTTACCTGATGATGTTGACGTTGAAGGATCTGATAAAAAGAGCTGTGGCTACACTACTTCGATTGGATGAACTGTATTGACTTGCTCTAACGTTTCGTTCGAATCTACTGTATCGGAAAAAGTTGATACAGTAGTGGATTCAGCTCTTTGACTACCTAATGCACTACGCTTTCTATCTAGTCGCTTTTGAATTTTTTGGGTTTCAACCTTGTCAATAACACCGATCACCATTTCTCTGGTCCAGTAAAAATTATCATTCACTTACAGGCACTTTTATCCTTTACACAATGAAAGTCATTAAAGAAATCAGTTACTTACTTACACGATGCAATGTCAAACAATTTTGTGTTTGAAAGTGCAATAAAATTGTTTTTCTGATAAAGATAAAGGGAAGTTAAGGAATTAAAAAAAAAGACTTTTTGACGATTTTTTAAGAAACTGAAATGATAAAATACCTTTTCAAGTAGATACCTGCAGAAATTGTTGATAGAATATCTATATTTTTCATTAATATCTGCGATCAATAGATATCTTTAAAAACATAGGTAAAGTCTACATCTTCAATGTACATAATTAATTCTAAAAAAAAAAAATTGAAAATGTTAAAAAATAAGAAAAAAAAATATTTTTTTTCAATAATTTCAGCGGGCGGCAGAGGCCCAAAAGTACCCTCCGATTTTTTTTGTTTGTTCGTCCCGTTATATGCTATTCAATACGCAACTTTTGCGGGTCTTTCGTTAAGATACTCAAAAAAAAAATTTTACGGCACAGCCTAATGTCCGTCCGTCCGTCTGTTGTCAAAAATTAGGCCTTTCAAATGGGCCTAGAGAGCTGAAATTTTAACCATATACTCTCTAGGGTCCCGAAATAATCAAGTTTACGAATTTTTGAAATCCGCCCAGGCACGCCCACAAACTCAAAAAAACAAATTTTTCGAAAAAATTGAATTTTGAGCTAGAAAGCTGAAATGTTTTATATGTGACCTATGACTCCTAAAACTGCTCGGGAGAAAAAATTTTCAAAATCCGCCCACTATTAAATAAAACAATTTTATTGAAAAACCAAAATTTGAGCTAGGGAGCTGAAATTTATAATATGTACTCTCTAGGGGCCCTTTAAGCTCTTGTGTAAATATTTTCAAAATCCGCCCACTGACACGCCCACAATTAAAAAAACTTTTTTTGAAAATGCAAAGTTTGAGCTAGGGAGCTGAATTTTATAATATATACTCCCTAGGGGCCCTTTATGCTCATGTGTTAATTTTTTTTAAATCCGCTTACTGAAATTATTGAAAAACCAAAGTTTGAGCTAGGGAGCGTTTTTTTTACAAAAGCTTCGTTTTTTATTTTTGATAAAATCCTTTAAATGTTATATAACAAAATATGTAGAGCGTTCTTAAGAATTCAACCATACTTAGACTTTTGTCACGCCCACTTATGAGGGATAGGAATAAGAATAGGGTATCCAACAGTTCGCACAAGCGGACTGTAGCCCGTCCCTATGTTTTGAAAATGATAATGGCTGGTTTGTCCGAGTTCCTGGACAGCCTGGTTTCTATAAGCACCCGCAGGAGAAATTTCTTCTAACTCCCGATACGTGGAGGGCCTACACACTTCGTTGATGATGTGAAGGAGATAGTTTTGCATATTGGAAATATATGCTTCGCCTTTAAAATTCCGTGGTCAAATTGACGGTGAATTTACGCAACGTTCAAAGAAAAGCTTATTTGCGTTATTTAGCGAACATATTTATAAAAGCGGTTTGAGGCAAGAAGTGGAAAATTATCAACCTAATAGGCTTTGTTCGTGTTAGGTCATACACTACTAATTTAGCTTTGTTGACTAATTATATTTTGAATAGTTTTGAGGAACGTTTACAAATTGATGTACTCTACACCGATTTTACAAAAGCCTTTGATATCAATAAATTATCGGAATGGTGTCATCACAATGCTTTAGAACTTTTTTCGGGATACCGTATTGCTGTACTGTACCACTTTTTCATGATTATTTTATAAATGATCTTAGACTTCAGCAATTCGCAGAAGTGACGGGTATTTCAGCAATAAATAAAATTTCAATTTGCATTATGATTATGCCATTGCCAAGTCTAACTCTATGCGTAATAGCAAAGACTTCCAAAATGTACATAGCCTCAAAATTGTCTACAGCTCATTGATCAGACCATATTTTTAAAATTCATCGATCATTTGGGAATCTCCATAAATGCCATTCACAAACTAAGATTTCAGAGAGTTTAAAAGAAATTTACGAGATACGTGGCTCGTAAATTAAAATTATACAAGTTAGATGAGCTTCCCAATTAATACAGAAGATGCGAATTAGACCAGCAAACACTTAGATTCAGACACAAGGCAATTTCTGTCATGGTTATTCACGATATAATTAATCATAGATATATATAAAGATAATAGTAATCATTCTTTAACTAAACATTTAATAAATGACACATTAAAGATTTGAAAATTCAAATGATATCAGATGTAGGGCGACAATCAGTGTATTGATTAAATATAATTAATTATATATATCTTAAAGCATGAAATCTTTGCACAATTAAAAAATGCAGCAACAATATATAAACGTCATAATTTTTATTAAAAAAAACATAATATTTTATATTAGTTAATAATGGCTTAAAGGTATTAGCATACGAACCACCCCAGCAAGACCATAGCAAACAGTGGTTGGAACTTTCTTGGAGCAAAACGGCTATAATAGATACATTTTACGTGCTACCAACATCATTTACGATTTCATCTTTTGGATATGACTTTTCCAATTAAGATTGATATCAATTGAAACGCCTAAGTACTTAAAATGTTGTACTGATTCAATTTTGAAACAATTTTTGGAGCATTGCATATTAGTTGCAAAGTTACTTGTGCCACACTTACGAACAGGTAAGGAAAACCGTTTACAGTCCCAGACGTCACATCAGAGGTTTTAATCATACAGACTATTACCAAACAGTTATCGTGAAAGACATCAACTTGGTTTTCTCACTGATCAGTTTATGGGATGTAAACCATAACCTTTAAATTTCAAGATCTTTCTCGATCCTTTGGATACATTAAAATATAGTTTAAAATTCATACTTCAACGCTTTATCGTCTGCAAATGCAGTTGGAATACCATTTAAATTGAGTTTGAAAAGGGAATTTACGTAGATTAGGAAAAACAAAGGAATAAATACGGAACTCTGAGGAACACCGTGTTTCAGAAGTCGAGACTCACTCAAGACACCCTTGACATTTACTCTCTGTTTTCTATATTTTAAAAACAATTGAAGCCGTTTAAAAATGCTACCTCGAAAACCAGCACTATAAAGTTTGTTTAGTAACAAATCATGGTCCACAATATCGAATGCTTTTGTCATGTCTATAAATAGACCCGTGGTAGAGTTATTGCAGCTTAAACTAGCAACCAGTTGGCCAAAATAGCATCCTCTGTTGACATTTCTGATCTAAACCCAAATTGCTTGCTGCAAAAGAAATTAAACTTGTCAAGAAACTACAAAAGTTTGAGGAGTTTTTCAAAGATTTTAGAAAAGGTGGAAAAAAGAGAAAAAGGCATATAGTCTGAAACCTTTCTTCTGTTTGCTTTTTTAAAAAGAGGTACAACTTCAGCACATTTCAAATGTTCAGGAATACAGCCGCTTTCAACACTACGATTTTATAAGACACTCAGTGCATACAAGGCAATACGTTTCAAAAGCCCACTTGAAACACCTTCACTCGTGCAGGAGTTTTTATTATTTAAGGATAGGATAACACTGTAAATTTCTCTCGAAGTTATCGCCTCAAAACCGAAATTGTTAGGTCGTATATCTTCGACAGGTAAGCTTGAAAAAATGTACCACTCACAGTTTACATATGTTTCAACAACTGGTTTTAACTTTTCAGAAACTTCAGTGAAATAATCGTTGAATTTGTTTGAGATGCTTCATAAGTCAGATTCAATAATTCCTTCAACGTCAACACTATCAATTACAATACGATTTCTATTCTTGCCCAAAATGTTGTCAGCCTCTAGCGAATAGATCAGTGCAGTAGTTGTTTCGAGTGTTTTCTATATTTCTATGAGTTTGCACATAGAGTCATCCTGTTTTTTAAGTTTTAAATTATTGGGATGTTTTTTTACATTTTAAATTTATCTTTTTTTACTTTCTACTCTGATTTAGAAGATTATTACTCGTCCAAGGTTTCAAACGTTTCTTGTTACTCGATTTTTGTTTTATCAAGAAAGTGCAAAAGTTAATGTGCCCTTGTAAGATGTTAATAAATTATATCAAAAGCAACAGAAGGAATACTTTCCGAATAAATCGACTTCCATACGTTAAGCATTCTTTCAATAGTTTGAAATCCACACACTTTTTCAAAAGGTGTGGAGCTTTGAGTACGGTTGCAATCAGTAAAGTAATTAAGGGCAGTCATACTATGATCTGTAATCTTTATATCGTAGACTTTACCACTAAAAATGTTTTTTGTTATTTTTATAAGATCTAATAAAGATGTTATCAATGGAACTCTTGGTAGAATCGGTCACACTGGTTGGTTCGTTTATTAGACTCTTAATACCATTTGAAGCCATAGTAAGAAAGTAGTTCTCTGTATATGTATCTAATTTACTAAGTATGTCAGTTTTGATAAAGGGTCTTTCATTGGACTTGACAACTTCGTTTTTAAATAAAATGCAAACTACTTGAGTTATCTCAAAAAAAAATTATTGGCTTGAATTACTATCAAAACATTTATGAATGAAATTCGACTTCGTTCATATGTCTACCACCTGAATGTATGCAGTGATCGATACGATGAACCCAATTTTCGATTACTCGGGCGAACATTTGTTTAATATTGGCTCTGAGTTACTCTAACGTTGCAGGCTTGTTGGTATAGACCAATGATTTAATGTAACCCCATAAGAAAAATTGTAGAGGCGTTAAATCACCCGATGTCGGCGGTCAATAAACGGGTCCGTTTCTCGAGATAACACGTTCGCCGAACTTAGACTTCAATAACTTGATTGTTGCACCCGCCGTGTGGCTTGTGGCACCGTCTACCGTAACGTGAAGGTCATTTTCATCGACGAAAAAAATGGCCCAATGACGCTACCGGTATGAAAACCACACCGAAATGTGATTTTTTGCGGATGAAGTGCTGTTTCATGAAGCACATAAAGGTTCTCACCTGTCCAGTAACGCATATTTTGCTTATTGACGAAGCCGTTTAACCAAAAATACGTTTCATCGCTGAAGATGATTGTGGGATGAAATTCTCCATTTTCTTCCATCATGTCGAGAGGCCATTTCGAGAACTTACGTCGCCTTATATGATAAAGTGGCTTTAGTTCTTGAGTCAACTTGATCTTGTTAGCGTTAAGCAAAGTTCGCCATAATGTGGTCTGGGAGA
The DNA here is from genome assembly GCA_949715645.1 of Portevinia maculata. Classification (NCBI taxonomy): domain Eukaryota; kingdom Metazoa; phylum Arthropoda; class Insecta; order Diptera; family Syrphidae; genus Portevinia; species Portevinia maculata. The sequence goes on along the minus strand of OX454527.1, from coordinate 190,546,210 downwards.
GGCCCAATTCTTGAGAACGCCGTGAAATTGACTGATTTTTCTGGTTTACGACGGACGCCTCTACGGCAGCAATATTCTCCACACTTCGGGCAAAACGTAGACTCAATGGCACGGCAACATCAAGCAGCGAATATTCTGACTCAAATTTTTTCACTAGACCATGATTTGCTTGTCTACTGGAACAAGAATTACGGCCGAAAATTGGCGTTAACGCTCTTAAACTTGCGACCGCCGACTCGGAATTTCGGAAGTAAATTTTAAGTTTGTGTACACGTTGTTCCTTCGTGTACTTCACCATTATGGAAAGGCTGATTTTAATGAATATTTTGACGTTGACAGTTAGGTAATCGGTTTAAGGGTGCGGTCATACTGAAAGTTTGAAGTTGTCAAGTCGCTAATGAAAGGCCTTTTATCCCCCAAAATAATTTAATTGCATTTAGAATGTTGCTTAGTTCATCAGTGAAAATAGTAGATACTAAGTACGTGTAGTCTATACATATGCACAGAATAGTGTAGTTGTTATTCTCATATTCAAACGATAATTTTAATACATCAGCGCTGGTCAATTTTAGGCTACAGCAATTCAACTCTATCACATTATCATTTTGAACATAAACAGTTGCATCACCAGCAGAATACAAATTATTGCATGTTATTTCTAAATCTAATCTATCTAAATCTAAAATCTATGCTTCCCAAAGGTCACTGCGGTAAGAGGCTTATTTTTCGCTGAAAGGCGTAGGACCAATTATGGTATTAATGAGCCTATTACAAGATGCATAAGTGCATTCAATGTGCCGTACAACGATATTGATTTTTTACTTATCCTTAGTCGCGCAACAAACAACAGTTCTGTAAAGCGACACTGAGAGTATGCACTAGAGAACTTGGTGTTCTGTGGGCTTTTTGATCAAAAAATACGCCGCACAAATAAACTCCAACAACTTGAATAGCTCCCAGCGCGCTATCAAACAATTAGACTTCTCTATCAGTATATTTTTTTTTAAATTTGGGGCCACCCTTTGCATGCAATTAATAAATTTATTTTAATTCCATTTCCCCGCTGCCATTTACTGTCCTTTAAAGTGTCATTAACTTTCTCCTTAACACCTATATTATAACAATTGTAATAAACTTTCCCCCTTTTTACAGTCAAACGTCATACCGATTCGTCCGATACGAGTATCTCACCTGCTTTTACTCATTACACAAAGAAATCCATTCAACATATTCTCCAGTTAACCCTCAAAATTCAAAAAAGAGTTGAACGACACAAAAACGATTTTTCCTTGCTATAATATATTCAAGATCGCTTCCGCTTAAGATACAAAATGAGAAAAACATAAAATACACACCGAGTTGTGTCGGGCACAAATGAATGAGAATCTCACAAAAAAAAACACCAAAGCAAAAAAATCACACATTCCCAAAAATAATTTTCTGCATAATTTTGCGATAATGTACTTGTATCTATTACAGCGATAGGCCTATCATTCCTGATACTGTTGTACTAGTGGCAAACGTATCCAAAATTAATATACATATGTATCTCTTCGGACCAGTTTTATATATCTATCTCTTACTTTGTCGATAGTCGTGCTCGTGGCTCATGTAAAAAATAAAAGGAATGCCTACTGATAGCCGAGCGGAGTGAACAACCCTGAACTCGTCATCATGAAGGTCGCAAGTAAATTCACGCACAATAGGGCGGCACTGTGTAATCAGGCTTAATAAGACTTTTGTTATTATTTCGCGACTACTTCGACGACAGACACGCGAAAAGATAGGAGCTTGCTAACACACTTACCCACTTTAATGAGAGCCAAGTCGAATATTTTTTTGTTGTTTCTGTTTTGGGGTAGAAAATCGCAGCTGACAATAATATATCAGCATAGCTATATCTATATATGTATGCTTAATGCTTAGCGTATTCACCCTTGAAAGTGCGCCTACACCCGCCCCGCACAGAAAATTACAAATTGGCAACACGCGCAAATACTTTTTTCGCTCGTGTTGGTGTACATTTTTGGCAAAATGTATATATTTTACCAACAATCGGGGTGTGAGGAGCAATATTTTTTACTGAAATTCGTCACTGTATGTATCAGGAAATGAACCGATGATTGAATGCGATTTACTTAGCATTGCCAGTTTGTCGGGAAAAGACGGCATACAGGGGTTGATATTGTTGTGTGTGATTTTGTATGAAACGACCCACATAGGTGTGCGTTCGACAAAGATTTGCCAATACTACGAACTGAGCAGATATGTGGTACCTACTCCTCAGATGAATCACTGAATCTTGTGATTGATGTGATCGTTCGAGTAATCCAGGTCTCGAAAGAACCTTATATCGGGGTTTTCAATAAAGACATTACAATTTTGTATTTAAATACATAAAACACATAATAATTGAGATATTCGTCTGAAATGCATTCCAGGTAAAGTATCTACACATGTTTAAGTATGGAATTCGATTTCGGCATGAAATCTACACCACACGGTCCCTTTTTGTGGATTTAATGGAGGCTCTTGAGTTTGCTGCTTATAGTGCATATTTTGCTTGTTGACGAAGCCATTGGGCCAAATCAGAGCTTCATCGCTGAAGATGACTTTTCGAAGAAATTCAGGATAATCGTCGCTCTTAAAGTTGCGACTACCGACTCAGAATTTCGGTAGTAATTTTTAATAATGTTCAACTATTGCTCATTCGTAAACTCATAGAAATACAGACCTTGACTGACGTTTCGACACTATCCGATCGTACAAAAAGTTTAAGGATGCATTTGTATTAAAATACAAAATAAGGACGCGCCTTTTTGGGAAGTGTATACCCAGCTGAGCAACGTTTCACCCATTAAACAACAACAAACTTCACTTGTTTTTGGTGAAGAATGAAGATAAATAACTCTGCACAAGAATAAACATAAAGAAGGAATATAAAATCTTGGAAGCCTGGAATGAAATGACACCCAAGTGCGTGTCCGAACCTTAGCTAAGATTTTCAATCTTAAATAAATTTAAGACCGCGCAACTATTCCCACTCATTCGCTCACAGTGGATAAATAGTAGATGCCGTTTGTGATAAAATATTAGATTCTGTAATACCAGCTAGTGAAATACAACTTGTAGACCGAAAAGCCCAGGTGAAGATGGGATACCCTACGATTTTTTTAAAAATGCATCTCCAACTTTTTACAACCATCTACTTACACTTTTTAACAAGATTTTTGAAAATGTTGAAATACCCTCCTCATTTAAGCAATCTGTACATTTTACAATCCATAAGAAAGGTGACTTAAATCCAGTTGAAAATTGCAGATGCATTTCCTCCATGAATGTCATTGCGAAGTTATTTTGTGATGTTTTCACAAACAGCCTTGAAAAATGGATGAATGTAAACAACATTCTTACGAAGCTTCAAGCAGGATTGAGAAAGAACTATTTGACTGTTGATCACATGTTTACCTAACATCTATAGTAAAAGCATTTCAAGCCAGAAATAAAAAAGTATACACGTTGTTCCTGGATTTCAGAGCATTTGATTTGGTAAATCGGAATCAAACTATATAAACATTCTCAATTTGTCAACAAGGTTCATTCCAATAATCCGATGTTTGTATACAGATACTGAAGCATCAGTTTGGGACGGCAAAAAATATTCTAAAACATTAAATTTGCGGGTGGCAATGGTGCAGTAGTAGTGTATTCGCTTACGGAATGGAAGGTCGTGCGTTCGAATCCCGGCCAAGTCCATTACTTTATACCGAATACATGAAATCGTAATCTCCCTAAGTAACTTAGACACCACCCGTGGAGAAAAACCCTACAACTGCACCCAAACACTTCTTTCCTATCTCTCTATTCTTTCTAATACCAAGTAGCTTACACTGTGTTCTTAGCATTATAAGGGTACTGTAATAACAGAAAAAAATCCCTTTAGCGTAAGCAAATTATAAAAAAAAAAACTGGAGTAAAACAGGGATGTCTTCTCAGTGCCCTGCTATAAATGATATAGCTGCGCACATTCCAGGGGGAGTCCGAATCGCAGGCATTTCAATCAATGTATTACTTTACGCCGATGACCTTCTCTTAATATCGGAATCAGCAGAAACCCTATAATCGATGGTAAATCGTCTTTCGCACTAGTATGGGGTTTAGTCATCAACACTCAAAAATCAAAAGTCATGGATTGCTGGCGTCCCACTCGGGTGAAGTTAGGAATAACTCGATGCTTAATCGTCGTTGGGATAATACAAGTATTTGGGAGTGTTGCTCAACCCAACCCAGGATGATAGCAAGCAGAAAAAGCCAAAACTTCACACAGTTTGATTTATCTGACTTAAAAGAAGAGGGGAGATGTGCAGATGTACCTCAACATCAATGACAGTTAAAAGTGAATTCTACGAAATCATCCAAAATTTAACAGAAAAGGCCTGTCAATCGTCTGTCAATTGTGTGACAAGATCTCCTTAAGAGATTCACTATGCTACAAAACCATTTCACTGATTTTCAAATTAAGAACCGAACTTCTCTATCTAAATGGGAGCCCATATAACGGAAGCTTGGAACAATTCTGTAATTTGTGTAATTTGAGAGCTTAAGAAGATTGTTTTCATTTTATAAGCGTATGTCAATTTTTTAACCAGCAAAAAAGAGGATATTTTGGTAAACAAACCCTTTCAATGCAGGAAACGATTCAAATTTTAAATCGATCAGATTGGGCGAAACTTGTGAATTTTGCCGGAGCTAGCTATCGCTACAGAATGCAGAATTCATAACTCATACAAATATACACAAAATCATTTCTTTTATTTACTTGTTTATATCATTTACTTGAATTAACGAGTTCAATTTATATACAATATTTTAAGGTTGCCAGTCGAGCTGACGGCTAAGCCATTGCTTATACTCATTTATATCCATAGAAACTTTTGTAAAGAAAAAGGAAAACTTGCAATAAATGAATCTTTGAATTGAAAAGTTGAATTGAATAGATAGCAAAATAGATTTTAAAAGTATAAATTGAATTGATTGTACGGGAATAACAAATTCGAGACTTGCTTTCGTGAATAAACGTCTAAAAACACGTTTTTAATTCACCGAAAAGCAGATGTTTCACAAAAGAGTAGAAACAACGCCACCTATAGTTAAGCATTGGGTGTATGATTGTATATGTATTCCAAATGACGTTTAAATTAAATGTGGATATAAAAGTGAACATATCGTTTTATTGAAAGTTCCATTGCTGAGCTTGACATAAGTTCCCAATAAGACGCGCCTTTTGTTATGTTCCTATTGAAAATCCCTATAGTACGTTAAAACACAACAAATTTGTCATTTCGCCCGAAATGATTATTATTTACATTTTTCATCATTTCGAAATGTTTAATTTCATCTCTGCAGTTGTAAGTTTGTCAAATCGAACAAACCATTTAAATATCCCCGCAAAGCGCCACTGAATTGAAAAGAAAACAGCGGCACAAATTATTCAAATAAAGACAAAGTTAAACCGAAAAATAGATACAAAAAAAGGAGAAATTGCACAGACATGGACGCAAATCAAGTTACTCAAGTCGTCTTTAATTTAATTTTATTGGAAAATTAACTATTTTGGTAGAACCACTTCTGATTCAAAAAAGAAAAAACCCGCAATCAAGTTTTGTCCGGAGCTGTCATATGAAACGATCTCCGTTTGGTGAGATCGGTGCTTCAGAATCTTCTCGGACATTACATAGAGAGAGTGATAGGGCAAAAGGAGAACCCACCTGAGGTAAATAAAGAACCGGTTCCACCACCCAGTATAAGAAAAAGTTAAAGTTAAAGAACAACAAGGCCACCGACTCTGATGGTATATCAACGGAGCTCTGCAGATACAGCGGCAATGTTTTGGTTAAGGCGGATGAACTAAATCACCTGCCATGTGGAAAATGCCTTACAAAAACTATCGAGGCATAGCCCTGCTCTATCAGCATTTTGTAACATTTTATCTAATACTTTTTTCATCCTTATTTTGACAAAAAAAAATTGATGAACTCACGACCATGAAGATGAATCTGCGTCCAGTGTATCTGTCTCTTTAATGTTTACTTATTTGTTCTCGATTTGTCATTAATTTTAGATAAAAAACGCGGGAATCTATGAAACGGTTTTTTTTTTTAAAAAAATGGATTGTTTTAAAAATCGGCAATTGAAGAGATTTCGATATACGCTTCCTTCTGAAAAACACACAGTTCTGTGCCCGGTCAAATATAGGTCAAATCTACTGGGAAGGCGACAAGACGGAAAGCACTTCATTCAACCGTCCAGCTACTGGGGTATGTGGCCAATATTGATATCGAAGAACAGGCTGAATTATTTGGTTTTGAAGTCTACAAGGTGTCAGCAGAGCAGCATCTACGACAAAACGTCACTGTTGATAGTAATAGCTTTAAGATATTAGACATCATCATCAATTATTACACAAGAGATTCATTGATGGTTGGTGTGGTAAAGCAAATGGATTCAAAACTGCATACACGAAAGGACCAAATGCATAATATACCGAACCTTAATCCTCTCAGTTTTGCTTTATTGCGCCGAGTACTGAAGGGTTAGCAGGAAGAGAAAGTATACACTTAACTCCTTCGAAAGACAAATTCTTCATCGGATATGTGGTTCTGCGGAAGAGGAGGTCGAATGGGGGCAGGATACAGCTGCAAACTCAATGAAGTGTACCAAGATGTGGATGCAATTCGAAAACTAAAATACGTTTTCTGTTTCGATTGGCCACATCAAGTGCATGGTTGCGTATCGAATTTAAAAGAAGAAATAGGAGCCAAGAGGATTTTTGATTCTCAGGCCCTACTTTTAAGACAGCAAGAAACACCGCACTTAAATGTTGGGCACCAAGCTATCGCAGTTGTTTAGAGTGCTTTATGTGACCAGCTAGAAACAGAATGCCCGTGATCGTAACAGATGGATGACCATAGTGTCTCAGGCAGAAACTCTCCATGGGTAGTGAGGGCCGTAAGGTCTGGTTGTCCTTAATATACAAACCAGAGTTCCACAGGGTTGGCATTTTGAACCTTTAATATTCGTGTGACAATAAACGAGAGGTATAACAAAAAACACAATGAAATTAGCAATTCATTTACAAAAATGTTTATTTTTATTGAAATACATTAAATACATTATCGTTTACTATAGGAACTCGAAAAAAAAACTAAAACAAAAGGAATCCAAGAAAATAATACTACTAATAATTCAATAATTATGAATGTTTTAAGTGCCTTATAAAGCGATATTGAAAATGCCGAAAGTTGGTTGGCACATAGACCCCGTTACAACTTTATTTGTATGTGGGCAAACTTTTAAAAGAAACAGGCACTTGGATCCATTTTTATATTATTAGTCTTGGCACTTAGATCGTATTTTCGTAAAAATATGAAATTTTTATTTTTTGGCACTTAGACCCTTTAGATTTACAACCCTTCAATTTATGATGATGATGAATACTTAATTAACTGAGCTCCGTGTCCTGGCTAATGAAGAAGTTTGCAAATCAGAAAAGAAAAATCGATCAAATAGCATTTGTTCCTTTTGTCTGGATCGCTTCAAAAAACATTTTTTTTTTTAAAGGAAATCCAAATCCCATAGCACTCAGACTCGGTATCGGTCCATTGTACTACCAGGCAGAAATTCTCCTTTTTTCGGTGTAGAGGCTGGAGAATGGGAGGCGTATGTTGTTGTTTTGTTTCCCATGGGGATTGAACCTGCACCGCACGGGTCACAAGCCAACACACTAATATCTACACCGTCACCACCCTCCCAAAAAACATAGTAAGCATGCGGCCGCAATGTTTCCGCCGTGAACGAGTAAATTCCGTAAGCATTTTGATTATCAAAAATAGTGCACTCTGTATCCATTGTGCCTAAATTATCATGGAATCAACTCGTTTTGTAGGTAAAGAAAAGCGCGCAGTTAATCTTTCAAGTTTAGTAAAATCTAAAACGTTAAAAACATGAACAAATATCGACCCAGTATTAATTTGAAGACATGCCCAATAACCGCAATAGTCTAACAGTTTGTTGAGTTGTCACCAAGTTTCTTTTTGGCGGTTAAATTTACCATATATCCATTAATATATTACTTTTTATACTTAACGGGTTCACGATTCGTGAAGTCTCTGTTTGAGACACTGCAGCTTTCTATTTTCTACGATCCCGGGCACGCTGCTTTCAGTTGTCCGGACCAAGCGCTCTGGCTTCCTTGCCTTCTCGATCCGTGGGGCTGGGAGTCCAAGATCATAATCGCTGCAGAATTATTATCCATTCGCTAAATGTTGCGGAGTTAATGTAGACGACGTGATTTAGCTTTTTGGACTACATCCACATCTGGCTACAGCTCTTGGAGTTCGCGGTTGTATTTTTTTTTTATAATTCGCTTACGCTAAAGGGGCTTTGTATATGTACAGTATCTACCCTCATAGTGTACAGTAAGCAGCACCAAGCAATGAAGTATTATATTGCATGGTTTTAGGTGCTACTTACTATTCGAAAGAATAGGAGGACAGGGAAGAAGTTTTGGTGCTTGGTATTTTTTCTCCACGGGTGGTGCCTAAATTGCTTAGGGAGATCTCTATTTATGTGAATTCAATTAAAAATCATGGCCCTGACCCGGATTCAAACGCACGACCTGCCAATCAGTTAGTGAATACACTACCATGTCACCCGTATCTTCTGCTCCATCCGCCCTTCTCGCGCAAGGGAACAAATATCCGACGGGGTATTTTTTTCAAAAGAACCCAATATTAACTCCCCTCTCCTACTTATCTTATCGTCCATCACTCGGCGCCATAAAGCAGGACTGGCATGGTTTAGGTTCGATAGAGCATGCATACTGTCTTTCGAGTGAGGAGTTTTGAACCCACTTGTTGTGCTAAATTGGTGTAGCAGCGGTTTTCCTAAGATAATTCTCCGTCGGATCACCACTATGTTGTCATTCGTGGAGTTTAGGTTTATTTCGAGGTAGGTGAGCTACCTCGAAGTTGCTGCTTTAAACAGTGACGTTTTGCCCAATTCGGTGAACAGATGGCTGTTTGTTTGTTGATAGCATGTCTTGTCCTCACTTACTTCAATTCTTACCAATTTCGCCTGTTCTTCAATCGCCATAAAAGCCTCTAATACGGCAGGCTGGAAACGGCCGATGATGTCGATATCGTCCACATGCCCCAGTAACTGGACGGATCTATTGAAGATAGTACCTTCTGTGTTGACACCTGCCCTGCACTATCTTCTGCAAAACAGGATTGAAGAGGTCACCTGAAAGCGCATCTCCATACCGAAATCCGGTGCATGTTTCGAATTATTCGGAAGAGCTACTTCAAAACTGCAAATCACACCGCGTATTTTTAAGTGTCATGCGACGTAGCCGGATCAATTTTGTCCCGATCCCATATTCTGCCATTGCCAAGTTGAGCTCCTGACGTTGAATGCTATCATAATGCGGCTTTAAAGTCGATGCAAGATGGTGAGTCTCGACTTGAAAACCGATTAATAAACCAAATGATAATTACTATCAATTCACTATGATAATCAAACTAGTCTTCAATAGCTAGTGGACAATCAAACCATCAATAATTGAATAACCCGTCAACCTGATAGAACGTTAAGCTGGCACCTGTACCGAAGCTGCTAAATAAGGCCAAATACTTCACTGCCTCGTTTTAGAGCCCAAGGCCTTACAGCCCTCCCTTTCCCTGTGTCCAAGAAGATGCGGGCCACGATACTTTCCCACCATATCTGACAATATAATTTATTATAAACATTTTTTTGATTTCTGTAGTTCCACAAAAAAGAACAAAAACAATTTTCGGATTCAAAAAGAACAAAAAAGTAAAAGTACTGCATCTTTCTCTCCATCTCTTTCCTTCACTCCAATCTGGCAACACTCTCACCCACCACCCAGCCATACTAAATGCGCCCCAAGATTGAAAGTTTTCACTTTGCTTGCTGTCGTCTCTTGCTACCCGGCTGATGATCTCTCAACAAATACATCCAAAGCTAAAAAAATAAATAAAAAAGAAACGACAACGATCTCGCACATACATTCATCACAAAACCCATACAGCCAATCTTCATCAAAATCATTGCATGAAATCGATGATATAATTTTATTTACAAGGGCACGATCAACGTTCGTTGGCCGCACACTCGCTGGCTCTCCTCAGCTTCAACAGTTTAGCTCAACAAATCGTCCTCCTCGTCGCGTTGTCGTAGTCCATCGGCATTTTACCACCAGCACAGGAGTAAAGAGAAAAAGAGCGCCAGACCGAAATTCAAACGTCGTCGCGTCATCGTTCGCCTCAACCGCGAGCGAGTGTAGTAAATTCAATGTTATTTTATTACTACGCCACAGACAGAGAATTAGTATCTATGTGTAGTGGCCGTGGCGGCCTAAACCTAAAGTAAAAGTACCTGTTATTTAATTTGACTTCACTCTCTCGCTCACGGTCTCGCTCCACAAGAATTAGATGAGTGTTTCTTTCCCATCCCAGCCCCAACACTCGAATGCAGTAATAGCTATAGTATGCTCCTCGATCGAGTATTGTAAAATTTCCTTTTATCTCAAAGATATGTAATGTTCTAAGTGTGAGTGCTGCAATATAGTGTGGGTAACCATGCCTTTGGATGTGTGAACATTGCTGAGAGAGTGGAGTTTGAGGCAGGCCTGGCTGGTTGAGTTCTGCCAATGGGACCAGATCCAGCAATTTTCCTTTCATTGACAAAGTTTGCTTCGATCCGAGAAGATCGTTTTATTTCGTAGCTCTGCAACAGATACTCTATAGCTAGATTGTTCGTTTCTTATTTGAGGATTTTTATTTGTTTTTTTTTTTTGATTTTTTTTTGTTTGTTTCTTATCGGATTTCGGAACTTGTCAGTCGTTGGAAATTGTCGTGTGCGTATGAGGAATGAATATCTGATATCCTCGCCATAGTGCGTTCGTTGTAGCTTTTATGATTATTAAACCCCGGTTCGTGTGTGACATGTGAGAATTTCTCTGTCAAATAAATATATATATACCTATATATATTTAAATATATATTTACAATCAATAGATTTAAAAAAATAAATAAAATAATGAAAATGCTTATGTCAGCGGATAGCTCAGACTGTCCAACATCAAGCAGCAGTGGTCAAGTGTATAACAATAGTAATAGTGGCAATGGAGGTGGAGTCACTTCAGTGATTTGCATACCATTTCCATCGGATAACAATACGTCGCATCAGCAACAAGGATGTCCTGTCTCAACTGCTGTCGCTGCATCGGCATCATCGTCTTCTACGTCCCCATGCTTATCGCAGCAACCGATAACAGTGCGTTCGCATTTGGAAAACGCTCTGAAATTACCACCAAATACTAGTGTATCAACATACTATCAAAATGCCAAATTACACACTAGTGTTATGCCAGAACCTGATACCGCAATTGTCATTCGCAATCAATCTGCATACCCGATAGTGCAATCACAGGACTATCGTAGATACAATGTCGATCCATTGTCACAGTTGGAGAACAGCACCTCTTCGACAACGACGACGACGGTGATCGCACGTAAAATTCCCCATTCGAATGTAATTTATGTGAATAAAACTTGTAATAATAGTTCGGTTCCTTTGACCGGTGGCAATCGGCAACAACAGCATCACGACCAACAACATCACCATCAAATCGTAAATAGTAGTAATAGTGGCAATATTGATTCTAATAATTGTTTAATCAATAACAGTGGCAATGTCAATCAAAGTACTAATATTGTTGTTAGCACAAGTGATATGAATGTTTTAAATGGTGGTGTTACCTGTGGCAACAATTCCTATGACAATTCAATGAGCAACAATTATAATAGTTGCCGCGGTAATAATTTGACACATCAACCGCAACAGCAACAACATCGTCATCATCAAAACCACAATCAACATCACCAACAGCAGCAACATCAATTGGATTCCAGGCCGCAGACACCGGAATACATAAGGAGTTACCCTGTTATGGATACAACTGTGGCCAGTTCGGTCAAGGGTGAACCAGAGTTGAATATTGGTATGAACTTTGTCTATTAAATTCTATATCAATGTCAAAAACTCACAAATATCACATACTCTCAGATTGACATTTTTTTGGAATCCAATCCGACGAAAGTAAATAATGCCGGCCGCATCAGAAATCCGCCAATCTATCAAAAGTGACAGTTGACAAAAAATTGTTCATTAACATCAACTTTTCCAAGATTGTCACTGACGTGAAATTTCGTACAAACTTTTCAGAAATCTTCTGCCTTCAAATATCTAATCTGACGAAAATAAAAGTTGCCGGCTGCAACAGAAATAAGCCAATCTATGAAAAGCGACAATTGACAAAATTTGTCATTAAAACTTAAGTCAACTTTTTCCAAGATTGTCACTGACGCGAAATTTCGTTAAAACTTTTCAGAAATCGTCGAGTTATTTGACTTTTAGAAGTTTTAGTTTAAGTTTTGTTTGACACTAACACTGCATTTTGAATGACATTTTTCTTCTTTTGCATGTCAAAGGCCATGTGGTCAAATTTTGCTGATATATAAACAAATTTGATCTTGAAACCGCAGGCTTTATATTTTATAATTGAACAAAAATGTTTTAAATAACTTTAAAATATGCCAAAAAACTTGCTTACAATGATAAGAGCGTTAGACTACTGACCGAGGTATACCAGGTTCTAATACCGCGTGCAGCTTTTCCACTGCCTCACCTCTTCGGAAAGTCTGACAAACATCCAAGAGTACCAGTTGTCATGAGAAGCTTCTCAAATTTGCTATCCGGGGCCGGAGCTAAATTGTACGTATTTTGCATTTGTTGGAAAATGGTTTTAGAAGCAAGCTTGAATCTTTTATTGACATTTTTTAGTTAAAAAGAAATACCTACATATAAGTCATTAACGGCCCATACGCGCCTCAAACCTATCTTCTCTTCTTCAACCATTTGCTTGTGCGAAGCAACGACTAATTTGACAATTAATACTCTTGGGTGTTTGTCAGACGTTCGTAAGGGTTGGAGCAGTGGAAACAAAATCTTAAGGTGTTACTGGGCACCGGCAGGATTTGAGCCTGAGATCTTTCGATTAATAGTCCAACACACTTTTTTTTACTCTTAAGATCGTTTTTATTAGTTTTTAGTATATATCAACTTAAATTCTAGATAAAAATGATTAAATCTAAATTTAAAGTAACAGGTTACTTATTCTGAATTATTGGTCCTTATGCGGACGATCTAAACTTAACTATAACCTTATAATTATTGCCTCTCGGCCCAAAAACTATTTTATGAAGTTATCGAACATATGTTTTCATAGAAAACATTTTCAAAAACTCGGCATTTTTATTAATGTTTTTTTATATATATATAAAACAAACTAACACAAGAAGTGGTCAAAATCACAATTACTTCCCTAGCGCCTGCAGACGCTCCGCCGGGAGCCGACTCTGTCAATGACTCACGTCGGCAGTCGCCTCACGGAATCCCTATCAAAAGTTGGGCAGCACGGCCATTCCCAAAAACGCCCTAGCTAACTTACCCTAATTCAATAACTAAGACTTAGTTACCAAGAGTAACGCGCCGAGAGGGCACGACCCCTTCACCCAAAATAAGCCACCAAACTTTTACGAATCGCTTTTTCGTAACAACAGCCACTACTGTTGTTCAAATTGAGTAAAAATTCTTTCCTTTTTCATCTGTCAAATTACCACATTGGGTTCTTTATCCCAACTTATCTAAATCTGCTGACCAAATCACTAATTACTTGTCAAATCGGTTGCTTTTAGATGTTACTAAAAACCCGTCTTTCAAAAAATCTATTTGGCCTAACCTGTCTGTTCTTAATAAAAGGGATCATGACCCCCTCACTTTACTGCCTTCCTGCCTTGGTTCACCTGTGCGATTTGCCGATTTGGCGTCAATAAAGATCGGCAGGCCTTTCGGTTTTTTTATTGAGCCCAATCAAATGCTGATATTATTGCAATTTTGTGATCAAACAAATGCCTAACCTGACCTTAACTAGCTTTATTTTCTCGCAAATCGTTTACTTTTATTGACACTTTTAATATGTTTGCTGTAAAAACTGAGTAAAATTCGATTCTCTTCGGTTTGTCAAATGATCATGTTGGCCTAACCTCAACCTTTCTAAATCTTCTGACAAAATTATTGTTTGCTTTTGAAGCACTCTGGGAACTGTTTATAAAATGAGAAAAATTCCTTTTCCGTCAGTAGAATGACCATGTGGGCCACCTCAGTTAGTGTGTTGGATTGCAAATGCTAATCAAATAAGATTTATCGCACTTGTTCGTGTCGAAAGATGATCTTCAAGTCACTAAAGAATAAATAAATAAAAAGTCTGCAGGGGTGGATGGTTTCCCGAATGTTATATTAAGTGCCTGGAGGCTGTAGATATTTTAGCCACGCTGTCTAACATTGCGCTGAACAATGCACATTATCCGGCGCATCGGAAGGTAATTGTGGTGCACCTTAGCCCGAAAAAGGGTTACGATAGGACGAACCCTGCCAATCTCCGGTGGATAAGTTTGCTTCCGAATTTTAGCAAGGTCTATGAAAAAGGATCGAGGACCATAACATCATTCCGGACAACAAGTTTGGTTTCAGGCCGGGGCATGACCAAATTCATGCCGCGTCGAAATTGGTTTCCGACATTAAGTGGAATAAATACAAGAACCAATGCACGGGTGCTTATCTGGTTGTTTTTGAGAAGGCTTCCGATACCGTTGGAGGTACGAGCGACTTTTCTACAAGTTTGCCAGGCGGGGTTGCACAAACCCTTGCTATATGTTATTTATAATAAGGCAAATTGCAAGCGACAATAGTCTGATCTTCGGGGCTTACCTCCCCAATGAAATGTACATTGAAAGTACGCTCCGGTGTAGGTTTATCCCGCCGGAGCCCTTTATCCATATTGTTGCAAAAGGGCTGGTACAGACGAGGAATAGTATTTCGGTATTGTACCGCCGCTACCGCAGCGCGAGAGATAAGCGGCTCAAACAAGGCGGGGACTTCGCCAATGCTCATGAGCTCTTCCGTTTTGGTACCACATTAGCAGAAAGGGATACATTTGAAACGGTAAAGCAATTCGCCGAATTTTGGTGGCTTGTTGAGGGGAACTGGTCAACATTGTTAGTCTAGTCCTACCCCATATTAATAAACATGAAACAGCAGCGAGACAGCACTAACACATCTGCTCACTTATAATTCTCATTGATAAATGTGTGTTAGCTTTAACTGACATGTGATAACAAGCGGATAACTTAAGTCACCAAATTTGGCGTATAAGGAGCGGATAACTTTACACACTCTCAGATTGCAGTTCATTCACATTCATTCACAAATTGAGAGGATGCACATGCATGTGTGGAAACATTGAGAGGATGGGAGGGAACTGTCATCCCGTTTGGGCACATTACACTTTCATAAATCACTGAGTACCATAGTATTTCAACGGAATACACAGAAATGAGTGTGAACTGATGAAATATGACAGATACACTCTTTTTTTGAGAATAATTATTGGCGAAGTGCAGCCGTGTTTTAAGTGATACAGAGAGAATAGCTAACACAGGGGAAACATATTTTTATTAATAGGGAAAGTTATCACATGGACAAGTACATGGCGAATACATATAGCGAATGTATTCGCCACTGGTGAGTTTAAGAGGGACAGTGATTTTTTTTTTATCAATATAGCTGTTAGTCTTTTGAGCTATGTTAAGTAAGCTAGAGCGTTTCTGGGAGAGGCCGGTCTCGTCAACTTGTGGTGATGCTTCCGTGATGTGACTGGTGCTGTAAGGCTCCCGTCGGCACATGCACACGTTGACGACTGCCAGGCGCTCGGAAATATATTGGGAATTTGACCAATTGTTGCGTAAAACAACACCTAGTGTTTTTTTCCACTGTCCCAAATCTTGCGAACGTCTAACAAGCATCCAAGTGTATCAATTGCCATGAGAAGCTTATCAAATTTGCCATTCGGATTCGGCCTTAAATTGCAAGTCCCTTCCACTTCACACAAGCAAATGGTTGGAGAAGCGAGGTTTTACGCCCTGTATGGGCCGTTAATGCCTAATATTTATTTATTTTAGAATGACCATGTTAGCCAAACCTAACTTAACCTATGTAAAACATTTCTTGTCAAATACCGCGCAAAGGAAAGGCTTATTGGTTGAGGCCCAGATCCTCTTCGAACAACAGCGACACTTTAAGTATATTGGTCTGTAAATGTTACTTCAGACATTCTGCGAGATTCTGAAAGACGAGTTTCCAAGCTCTTTAAGCTCTATAAGCCTCTTTCCTCAGTTAACTACTTATTTTGCCCATTAATCTTATCCATTGGTCGTTTGGAATATCGTATCCAAAACTATACGCTTTTATCGCCCCACCAAGTCTTTTCTATTACTCATTTAGCCAGAATACGAGGTCACCGTTTATAGAATATGGTTTTGATATTAACGCTCTAGGTGGAGCTAGGTTATGGTCGTTGCCTTGCCACAGAACACCACCAAACATGTTAGTCATACATTAGATTGCTCTGCCTTCAAATGACTAATGTAATCTTATCCGCAACTCTCAAAAAATAGATGTCAAAATGACATTACAATTTTTCAATATGACATCTAATGTCAAAAATCTTCATAAGAGGAACTAAAGCTCTGTGCGTTTTTGTATATCCTCATGGAAATTTAATGAAACTTAAAATGTTATATTTCAACCTTGAACCGATAGTTTTAACATTTATGCGATCAAACCGTAGACAAGGAAGTAACCTTCGAAACCAATTTGATTATAATGCTGCAGCTTATGTTGTTGCCGAACTCGATACCATTAAAGAGTTTTATTTTTATTTTTGTCAATAGATCTACTTATTAATCACAGAACCGGAAATAATACGCAGAATTTTTATGTCGATCTACTTAAAGTTCTACAAAACCTAAACTATTGTTTTGTTTTATTTGGCAGTTACCCTGCAACCTGTCATTCTGACATATTTTTATCCGTTTAATATAAAAATTAAAATAATTTAAAGAAAAAGTAATACGTAATTAAAATATTAAAAACCAGCCTTAAAACATCTATTCACATTGTCAATTATTGCCCCCCCCCCCCCCCCCCCCCCCCCACCACTCCACGCGAGGTTCATGGTGAAGTTCAATGCTAAATTCATGTCTAATTTCCGGCAAAGCAAAATAACGTTTTAATAATAATCCCTGAAAACAATATACCTACTGAACAAAAACATCTATTTCTGATAGAAAGTCTAACATCGCTCACATGATGTCGCATTTTGACAGATGAACGAACTTCGCATTCAGCCTTGACTTCTAATTTCATACGCAAAAAAAAATAACGAAAAACAACTCAAATCAAAAAATATAGCACGCATTTTTTGTTTGTTTGTCGGTCTACCTTAATCTTTCTATCTCCTTCTTTCGTTCATCATTCGAGAGTGTTAAAAATGTTTGTGCGTATATGTATGGTTATTTTTATTTTTTGTTGCGTGTACACGCAAAAAATATTTCTTCTAATTAACATAAAAGGTTCAAGTTAAACCATCTAGGGAACACTTTTTGAGAAATCAACTTAGCTTAAAGTTGTCGGCATATAAATGCAGGTATGGTTGCTGACTGGCTGTCAATTCAACGTAATTAACATGGTCAAGGTGATATGACATTCAGACATGAAGCATATGGTAATTACCTGTATGTTTAACCTCAACAAAGGTCACACACTACGCACAATTATTTCGGGGTGATTGCTATTTTACTTGTTCGGCTATGTGTACGTAAACAGGGGGGTGTCACTTACTGGTTCCACATGGAATACTACTTTAAAGTGGTTAATTGGTGCTGCTATAGTAGGAAGAGAAGTTCGATCGCAAGGTAACCCACACAAATCCTAAGCACATCATCACCATCATCATTCTCTCAGAGAATAATTTTTGAATTTATTTCCGCGTGCATTTATTTATTTGAAGTATTTTTCGTTCGTCATAAAAATACAGGAAGTCTTCCATGTTGCAGACGAATGCAAATCCCTCGTTCATTAAACGAGCATCACAGCCTTATAGCTCTGATGTGTGTGTAAACTCGGTGAACTCGAGATCATAATGAATGATGTTTTTTTTTTCAAGAGCAATCAATTAAACTTGAGATCCGTTATAAAAAGTTTTGTATATATATATTAATTATTCCATTTTTCGCGTGCACATTCGTCTTAGTAGTTAGTTCTGTTTGTTTTACATTTCTTGGGGCATGTTCACAGAGCGTTTAGTTATTGATGTGTCATTAAATTTGATTTCTTTTCTTTTTAAATGTTGTATGCAAATGTGTTCCACTGATAAAAAAAATCGAATGAAAACAGAAAGATATGTTATTGCACTTGCACGCAACTGTCATTGGTATGACACTTTTCCTTTTTTTTCTGTTTGCGTAAATTTGCAGTATCTCTTCGGTTGATGGCGGTGCCAGATAGAAAGTGAAAATATTTTCATTGTTCACGAGAGAAAATGTGTTTTTTTTTATGTTCGCCATGGAAAGGAGAAAGAAAAGTTACTGAACATATTTAACAAGTTCAATAGAGTAGCTGCTCCAACAGCAGCTCTAGGACTGTAGGTTCATTATGTCTTGTTAGCCGATGCCTATTTTGGAAGATTATGCCTGGTTTTATTGAATGTAGTATGGTAACTTTTGATTTCTTTTGGGAAGTGATGCGAGAATGTGAAGTAATCTGCATCGAAAGTGCTATTTGGGCATCGAAGATGGAGTTGCTAGGTATAACAGCAATGTGCAGTGTGAACAATTGAATGAAAATAAAGATGGTGGTATGCATAGGCGGCGATCAAGCGAGTGAAAGCTGCTGTGTGGAAAGGAAAAGTCAAATGCGATGTGTAACACTGGATTTGGCGCGGGTCTTGCTTTGTTATTACGAAACTTTTATTGTGTAGAGAAAAGTGAAAACGGCCGTTTTCGTTTTCTATTAGCAAACTGCATGGATGGCAATGACCTTTGGAAAAGCAAATTTACTTTTTGCGATGGAAATTTTGTAGTAAAGATGAAATCTTATGGTTGGACTCTTGGTGGGTAAGGAATGCCACCAGGGAGGGCAATCAGGTCAAGTTTGACTCCGAATGATACTATCCCAGAATCCATCTTAGTGGAAATAATATACTATGATTTTCGAATGCCTACCTATGTTGTGTTAAGGAACTTTCCAGTCTTCCGTATCGAAATTCGGAATACGATGGGGAATCTGTGTAAGGGGTGCGTAAAAATGTATGCTCAAGACTGCGTTGCAGATAATTTTTATGTTCTCGTCCACGATTTACAATGTAGATATCTCAAAGTATATGTAGGCCAGACATTTTCAGGCAAAAATGTACCAGCACATGTCATCAAAAAATTGCATTCTTCCCTGGATTGTAATTAAAAGCATTTTCCTTGTCAATTTTCGGCTTGCTGCGGAAATTATAACTTCAGAAGAATAGTAAGCGGCAAAGTCAGTGTCAAAAGAAATTGTAGAAAGTGAAGTCGCCCATTTCTAAACGAGATAGCTTCTCGAAAGGCTAACGGGCTTCTGACAATTCCATGCTTTACGATCACAGGCACACTGCTTAAGGTGATTCAGATCAAGCGCTCTGGCATCCGCGATGGCTTGCTTAATGAAACGGAAGTTCCGCCTTCTCAGGGGCTAGGACTCGAAGATTCTCTTCGCTACAGAATTATTGTCCATTCGCTCGAAGTCATCGACCCAATGTATTTCAGGACCTTGAACATCAATATCTTAACACATCGAATAAGGTTTTCGGTTGTATCTGCTCTTCTATCGTCTTTCTCACACACAGGACCAAATATCCGACGAAGAATTTTTCTTTCGTAGGAACCCTTATCAGCTCTTCTGACTTGCTTGTCGTCAAGTACTCGGTGCCACAAAGAGTCATATAATAATATATTTCCTTGCCGGAAACCAGTGCACGTTTCCAAGAGTTCGTTCCAAATGGCACATTGCATTGCGTGTTCTCCAAAGTCACGCAACACAGTTCGATCAGTTTTTCCGGGATCCCGATTTTGTTTATCGCCATCTAGTTAAGAATATGTAACTATACAATTTTCTAGCCTAATTTCTGTAACCAGCTTTTTGATTTTTGTTTCCGACGGAAACGAAAGTAATTCAACAATATTTGAGCTCCTGCCGGTTATTGTTATCATAAACAGTAAAATCGAAGGCTGAACTAGCACATACCTACTGCGACTGTCCATATAAGCAAATGTGGGAGAAGATATATTTTTGGCATGATTGGATTGGACCTACAATTTTCTACCAACCCCGAACGGAAAATTTAATAAGCTTCACTTGACAATTCAAACTCTTTGTCCGGCTTTCGCATGAAGTGGTCCAGTGGAACAATTAAGTGCTTCTTTGGAGATTTGAACCTGAGACCCTTCGGTCAGTCCAACGGACTACATATTGAGCCACTGCACCCACTATTGTTATCTTTGTAGTCGATGCAAAATTGGCGAATGTCGACTTGAAATTCGTTGGTAGTTTTATCATTCAGATCATCTGAGGACGGTACCTCGGCATCGGATAGAATCCCAAATGCGATGTAGGATAGGGATATGCTTTGACAGTTCTTGCAAGATATTGGATCGCCTTTTTTGCGGATGGGGCTTATAGGGCAGATAGTCCAGTCACATAGTTGCTGCATGCGCCCAACAAAACAAAATCACCTCTATTTGAAGTGCTCCGCTGGTAAGCTATTTGAACCTGAGACCCTTCGGTCAGTCCAACGCACTACATATTGAGCCACTGCACTGTTGTCTTTTTAGTCGATGCGAAATTGGCGAATGTCGGGGATGGTACATCGGATATAATCTCATATGCGATATAGGGTAGGGATATGATTTGACGGATGGGGCTGATAGTCCAGTCATATGGGAAGCTTTCTTCCACTCTTACTTGGTTGATGAATTGCTGCATGCGCCCTACAAAACAAAATCAGCTCCGTACTTGAAGTGCTTCGCTGGAAAGCCACCGGCGGGTTGTTTGATATTAATAAGCTTTTTCATGGCTAGTCAACCTCTTCTATACTAGGTGGTTTAACTTGTTCTTCATTGACTGGACGTGGGCACTGTAGTCGCCCTATCTTGCACTCTTCATGATGCCCATTTACCAGCTGCTGGAAGTGCTACTGAAACTCATCTACAACAGTACAGTACGAAATTAAATATCCTATTTCGTAGGATAAGGCAGTTTTAGTCGGTACAAAAAATGTAAACCTTTACTGAAGGGACTGTTACTCGTATATGTGGGTTGATTTTGAATGACCCTTAATGAGGTACACTTAGACCCAGATAGGTCTATTGTGCCATTGGAAAGGTAAATGTGAGTCACACTACCCTTTTTAAAAACCAATTGCTATTCGTTATAAAGTTATTAATGCCAGGAATCCTTGAGAACTTTTGTATCATGAAAAAAGCTAGTAACCTAGTGTGACTTTCCTGATTTTGACGAGTGTACAGGAAGTCATTGCAACTTGTTCAATCTCTGGACATGGCTTAATATCTAACAGTATCTGGTTATTATATATGGGCTCCTCTCTCTTTGGTTTAGAAGTCCGTTTGACCTTTTTAGGTTTAAAAAATATATATTAGCCTTTAAGGCCCATATAGGGCCTAAAACCTAGCTTCCCCAACCAAGTGGAAGGGACATACAATTTTGTTTTTGACATTGATATTCTTGGATGTTTGTCGGATGTTCGCAAGAGGTGGGGCAGTGGAAAAAACTTTAGATGTTACTTGGCCCCGGCGGGAATTGAGCCGGGGACCTTTTGATTAGCAGTCCGACACACTAACCATTGAGCCACTGCGCCGAAGTTTAGCGTCGGCCATAATTGCCTTGGGAACTTGCAATTGCAAGCTGGTTCTAGTTTCAGAATTCGCTGGGACATCACAAAATGGCCTGAAACACAGGGAAGTGTGCCTAGATATTTCGTTAAGAAATACGCAGCAGTTCTTCAATGCCTTAGATCATATTATGCCAGATGTGAGGGATTTGAAAGTTGCCTGGATGTCGTTGTACTGTCAAACGATATCACAATCAGCGGCTTGACTGAAAGACACTGCACTGGATTGAAAGGCTGCATGGCAAATATATTCCAACAAAATTTAAGTTTTTTGCTCATGTCTGTTTCTTAAAATATGTTTACCGCATACAAAAAAATACGTCCTGGAATGTTGTCAACGAGTGCGACCCAGGAGATCCACACGAACAACTTCCCAGAGTGATATGAACACGATAATCATAAAAAATATAACACTAAAATGATGAATAGGTTTGAAAAAGAAAACTACTAAAAAATGCATTTTTAAGCGGGTCTGCTATTAAGATTTTAAATAATAATAAAGGAGAGTACGCGAAAACTAAATAAAATATTATTTGATTCTTCTCCTCATTTGTTGTTTATATTGATTATTTATTGTCATGTTTAAATTTTGTTTACGATTATAAAAAAAACTGTTACTACCTGCTTTTTGATAAAAAAAATCAGTGAAAATATTTGAAAATTTGAAGTAAATAAATTGTGACGAGAACAAATTAGATTGGATAAATCTCTCAAAATAAATCCCAAAATCCATATTTTTTCAATCTTTTTTGTTTAAACAAAAAACTTTGTTTCCTTAATATTTAGGTATTAGGACGATTAGGACGAGAACAAGGTCGATATGATTTGTATACGCGAGATAGGTACTATGAACAAAAAAATGTTCACCAACGTACCAACGTAAGAACGTACATACACACGTATACAACCACAAACACATACATTTATGCATCTCCTAAAAAACATTTGAAAAAAATAGTGTGACCATCAAATTATAAAATATGTAAATTACGATTTTCCATAACTCAACTCACGTCTCTTTGTAAAAAACAAATTTCTTCCACTGGCAACACCCATGCTTGCTGCTAAAAAATTGTGTAAACCAAGTATTTTTAGGTAAAATATAGTTATGCGTCACTATTTTTATTCATATTTAACATCAACGCTAATCATTGTCGCTACCTAATCAAACATTGCCATTTCACAAGACTGATTTAAATATATACAAACTTTCTTAAAGATAAAATATTTTAAATGTCAAAGTCATTGCCAGGAAAAGGCCTATAGCAATTTCGTTGTCATTGTCAAATTGGCATCTGTCATCGAATGCTAAACACCAGATAATTATCGCAATAATAATACAAACTTCAAAAAATATAAATCACCAGTGCTTTATTACAAGTATCGCAAAAATATAAAAAAATAATAATATTTATACTCGAAGGTCGGCCAAAAACCAATAATAGACCATGACAACAAAAACATCATCTAGTTAAATGTGTGTAAGTAAAAACAAACAAATTTTTCTACCTAAAAGCCAACAGTTCTAAAAGTCCACACCGACGCCTACACAACCATAGCAAACCCCCCAAAAACTATAAGCGCACACACACACTAACACCACAACGATTATCATCATCACCACAACTCTGAACTGAAATACTTAGTCACAAGTTCAAAAGACCTCGAACAATGTTCTCTTAAAATATTGCTCGTGCCATACCTTGTTTCGAACGTCACTACAAAAACAACTCTGTAGCTAGCTAACTAGGTGTGACCTTTTGAGGACTCTGAACCTCAAAACGACCAAGTAAACGTTTCCGCATTGTACGTTATATGCTGCGCTTTAGTTTAGGTCGTATGTTATTCTCGTTCGTCTTTATTTCTGTCTTAGCCTTGCGCAAATCAATTTCCTTAATCTTTCCTATGATTAATAAAATCAAAATTAACGAGAATTTTGAATATTCTGTAATTAAGCGAAAGCAAAACTTAATTATTATAATTTGTAATAGAATATCCCCGAACATGGAAATACATGGTTGCGATTTATTTCTCAAGGGCATGTTCAACAAAACGACGCAGTTTTGCCACCCTTCATCGAATCATATCGCGTTGTTGATACAAAAATGTGCTTCATATCAGTCCAATCTGTTCTTTAGTTGAATGTTTAGTTAAAATAGGGGCGTAACGCATAAGTTTTGAACTTATAAAATGAACACATCAAAAGAACCACTTGAATTGCAATTAATTCCTGACCCGTAGCAATTTTTTCGCCCTCTCCCCTTTCTGACTCAATCAACAAATTGTTGGCTAATGAATACCTTGGGGAAATAGAAAGAAATCGAATGAACTGTAGTACACATTTGAGTGCTTAAAAAAAAGATGATCTATTCATTAAAATCGGTAAACAATTAAAGCCCATTCAGGTAGAGCTGAACTTGTGGCTTCGATGACGAAGTGCGTGGTCTGAGTGCCATTCTCATTGAAGGGAGTAGGGTTATTTTTTTGAAAATAATGAATCGAAAATACCAACACCCACATGAAGGAGTTTGATGATCGACTGTGGTAGGCCGTGAAACAGCGTTGTAATTCTAGCCGCGTGGTAACAATCACAAGTTGTGGTTGTTCATTCAACCATTTAAAAGCAGAGTAAATTATTTTGATGTCAAAATTCAACCTAACTCAACAAAAAACAAATAGCAAACTGTCGACTTGAATGAAAAGAAAGTGATTTGATCTCGCTTTTCTCCATTCTTCGTGCAAAATGGATAAAAAAAAATTAACAGACCCCACTTCTATTTCGCACACAATTTTCTCCAAACATTCACATTGGCAACACTGATGACATCACACAGCAGGGATGGAAAGAAAAACAGCAAGATCTCGTACTCGTTTCTATATGAAGTTGTTGTAATCGTTTGAAGTTAGCTACTAGTGCAATGATCTCAGCGCCAAGTGTCAGTGGCCCCGTAAAACAGAGGTTAGAGTGAGGTTTTTCTTCTTTTTGTTTCGCATAAACTTCATGGTTGTTGCATTATGTCGTTTGGATGGGGCAATGAATAGGAAAACGTCTAGAAATGAGAGAAATACTATTATAGAAATATCATTGCCACAATGTGCGAGTGACAGTGACTGGATGCCATGCAATCGCGGTTCATTCACTTCTCTTTTTCTTGTGATTATTTACTTGGAAATTGGAAGCAGTTGGGGAGATAGTTTTTGATTAAATTTTCGTCGTTACTCAAATATTTTTCACATGTTAAGACAAATTCAAATTTAAATATATGCAGTGTCCAAAAGTCTGGTATACCTTTCTAATTTGGAGTTATAGGATGGCTCCCGGTAATTTTTTGGAAAAAATGACTGAAAATTGTCTATACGAATTATGGATCTTTCGACTGTTTTTTTTTTCAAAAAAAACTTTAAATTTGAAAAAATTAAAAAAAAACGCCAGAAAATATAATAACGAAAAATGTCAAAAACAACATTTCTGGGGTTTTTTCTTTTCTTTGTTTTGGGGAAAGAGCCAGAATGCTGTATTTTTAACGATTTTTTGTACCAAAGGTTTATTAGTCGATCCTCTCGTTTCACCAACTCGGCCTGGAACGCGCCACTGCCTTTTTTTGAATATAACAATTTATGGTCTTTTTCCCAGTTTAAAATTTAAGCCAGAATATTTTGAGTCTGTCTGACTTTTTGTCCACTTGACGTATGTCTGTTGTAATTTCCAATATTTCCGGTGTATATTCCAAAATTGGAATCACAACAAATTGCTGGCGTAATATCCGGGAGCCTTATAAATAAAAGGTGGGACAAAAGCAATGTCATAATGTGAATGTCCCAAAATGTTTCCTAATGGCGTCAAATGTCATTGTGATTTGACATTGAATTGACAACAAGCAACACCTGAAGAGCGCGGAATTATTATAACTGCTTATTTGACACATATTCCGATCACAAATGTTCATCAACTCAGGAGGTGGTCATTTGACCGATATCATTTTTTTTAATGTCATAAATTTCACACCTTCAAGTAAACTTTCCGTGAAAACAAAGCCCAATTTTGTTCATTTCTAACAAAATGGTAGCGAATTTACATTTTGACATTATTTTACCCCAACTTTACTCGGAATTTGGTCTTAAGCAGTAAGAATAATTCTGGGTTATTCAGGTGTGTATCGCTTCATTGCTTATTGTCATAGTTCTCTATCTGTCTAAAACATGAATGCCAAAGCACAATGACATTTGACGCCATTTGCAAAAATTATAGCACATTCACATTATGACATTACTTTTGCCCTCACCTTGTAGGATTACTAGCACAAAACGTCACACGTCCTCAAGCCATGGAGTAGATTACAAATCCCGAGAAAAAATAAAATCTGAATGCCAGACACCGCGCAAAATTCGAAGTGTGGCACACTGAAAAGTTAAGAATTTCGAAAATTTGGGATAACTTCGAATTTTCTTCTAGATTCTTTCTTTGAATTTGGCGTCATGTGCGGGATCTTCTTCTAAAAATCATCGATGCGGGGGCAGTCTGAATTCTTCTACAGACCTGTGGGATATCGATGTTGCAGAAGATAACGTGATTGCATCCATCAAACTCGAAAAAGAGGTCAATCAATTGTCACGCCGAATGGTCGTTTTAGAGTCCAAAAAGGAGAGTTCACTACGTGATTTTGTGACCAACGGTTGGACAAACAATGTTAGTGTGGAAGTGAAATTGAAAGCGTTTTTCAATAGCATGTACAATGATTGGTCAACGAGTCGCCATCCACAGCATTAACAAGAAACGCATTCTCTGGGAACTTCATAGAAGTCATTCCGGGATAGAACGAACAAAGACTATTGCAAAGGCATTGCCTCGTATATTAAAATATTAGTCCAGAACTGCAGCAACGGTGCGATGGGAGCTAAAATGCCAAAAAAAACAACAATGCAACCATGACTTATACCAAAAGAGCCATGGGAACGCCTGCTTATAGATTACGCTGGCCCAACTGAAGGCAATTATTTTCTGGCCTTGGTGGTCGCTTACTCTTAAAGGCCAGAAATAATTGCCACGAAATCTATCAGATAACGAAACACAGTTTCAGAGATTCGTGGCAGAAAATGGCATTCAACATCTTTGCTCCAAACCATATTATCGCATGTCCAACGGAAATTCGAAGATACCATTAAACGCTCACTTGCAAAACTGAGCGCCCAGAGAACAACAAGCCAAAACATTCAGAAGTTTTTACAATGTTATCGATCAACGCCAAACCGAAACACAGCAAGCATCACGGAGAGGAAACAATAGAACAAAAATTAAAATTTGTCCATTGGGCTATATGATAGGGAACCAGCTGCATCTACAGACAACGTTCACAGATCTGAATGGAGTTCCACAACTTGTAAGACTTCCCCAAAAAATGTAGTAGCTGAATCACCATCAACACCCAGATGATTCCAGCGGACGCGGAGATCAGTCGACAGATTCGTGCCTGGATTAACTGCAGTTTTACCTTAAAGGGAAGATGTTCGCAACGCCTTCTTGATAACATGAGGACACACTTATCTTATTTGTCTTACTAGATGTCGAATTAACTTGACATTATTTGTCATGTCTCAAACAATTGGATTTTTGAACTTCATAAACTTCATATCTCTATTCTCTCATTCGTAAACAAAACAGCGATACATAAAGGCACAACTCCGACAAAAATAGGTTCAGGCCTTGGATAATTAATATTCTGGTCATATTAGATGTCACTCATTAACTGGTAAAGTCAATATACTCGTAATTGCCTTAGACTGAGAAAATACACATTAAGTATATTTCTAGTTGGTTTCAACTGTCATTTTAGCAGATGTCACCTTAATTTGCGTCAAATATTTGTCATAAACTGCATTATTCATCATATATATTACATACAGCAATCGCATTCAAACTTTTGAAAGGAGCAGTTAATGACGATTTGTTCCATTCAAAGTGTCAAGTTATTGACAGCGCCGTCTTACTCAATTTTGTGAGCTATTTTCTACAGTCGGTCATTTCTTTTGCGGCAGACATATATTTTATGTGTGTTGAGGATCATTGGAATTCTTAAAATAATCCTGAATAGATCTTTATACATATACCTATCTTACATCAGCTGTCACTATATTTTTGTGATCAGAATTAAACGTCACTCATTAGGCGTTTTTCTTTTTTACCCCCGCGCAGGGAACAGAGCGGGGCCCGAGCGAACAGAGCTCGCTCCGAGCTCAGCGTAACCTCAGCGCTCCGAGCTAATTAAGAAACAGAATTGAGCACTGAACTGTCATTAGATAATTTTTTTTTTATTAATTTTCAAAATAGTCAAGTTTGCTTCTGAAATTGGTGTTTGTCAAGAATTGTTCCATTTAAATTATAATTTCTAGTAAATAAATTATGGAAAAAGTACAAATAATGAATGAAGTCAGCCGCGCTCAGCTTTTCGCTCGATGTGCTCGGTCATTTTTAATCGAGCTCATCGAGCGAGCCCTGAGCTAGCTCAGAGATTAAAAAGAAATACAAATTTTGTGCTCAGAGCGCTCCGAGCTAAAAAAGTAACACAGTTCTTTTTTTGACAGCTCAGTGCCCCGCTCGGAGCTAAAAAAGAAAAACGCCTATTGTTAATGCTATAATCTATTTGTATTTTCAATCCTTTTCAACTATATCGGTGAATTCGAAATCGAGTCGTGAGATGTCACCTGTATTCGAACGACCACATGAAAACTGAGTTGTAACTTAACGTTTTCCATTTATTTATGCAAATGATGTTGTTCATAGCTTATGCCATGGTTATACTTTAAATTCCAATCAGTAGTCTCTTGCATTATGAATGTACATATGTATTTTCCAAAAAAACCAACTTGATAATATTTCTATTTACATATAAAATTTGACGGTTCTTAAACACACATTTCAACACTATAATAACGTCCAGACTGTTTTGTCTAATCATTTGACAACATAATTTTCCAAAAGTTGACCCTCACTCTTGAATAGGAGGTTCATTCACCTCATGTTTACCCATAAATACTATTATCTGTCAAAATATGTAAATAGCCTAATTTTCCTAATCAAACAAACAAAAAGCCAAACAAAACGGAGCTGATGACAAAGATGACAAATGTCATAGATCAGGTTTAATTCCAATCCCAGTTTTGTGTTGGTTTAATCATCATTAAAAAACACGCACACACACACACACACTCCCATACACATCCGACCTATGTTAACTATGGACGCGTTCACAATATTCATTTTACAAAACCTACACAGAGATATATCCAGGAAAGAAAACAACCTACAACAACTCCATCTGCATTGACTTTCTCCTATGAATTGTATTTATGTAGGTATTTTTTTTTCTACCTTTCTTCTGACATTTCCCCGTATGTGAGAATCTTGTTGCTTGTATTTCCTCTCCTCCGCCGTTAAAGGCTTTTCAAGTTCGTATTCTTAGCTTTCGATGGAAATTATGTAAGACAGATATTCTTGTCCTCGTCGTTTTTGCTTTGAACTTTCTTCGTTTAACGATCATGTCGGTTGTTGATTGGTTGAATCTCTCTCTCTCTCTCTCTATTTCTTCTCTGATGGGCTGCTGTTTGAGTTCGAAGTATTCCAGCTGGTAACTTGCCTTTTTTATCTTGTGTCAAACTGCTTATGACAGCTGGTAGATCGAATTTCATTATTTTCTTTTATTTAC
The DNA here is from genome assembly GCA_949715645.1 of Portevinia maculata. Lineage (NCBI taxonomy): Eukaryota > Metazoa > Arthropoda > Insecta > Diptera > Syrphidae > Portevinia > Portevinia maculata. The sequence goes on along the minus strand of OX454527.1, from coordinate 190,516,531 downwards.
TTTCTCCTTTGATTAGAAATGAAATAAAAGTTGTGTCTTTCTCTTTCATTTTAGAATTCGATGGAACAACAGTTCTATGCCGGGTGTGTGGTGATAAAGCTTCCGGTTTCCATTATGGCGTACACTCCTGCGAGGGATGCAAGGTAAGTAAATGTTTTCCTACAATTGAAAGGTTATATAAAAAGGAAGGAAAAGAGAAAAGGGTGTAGCTACCTACACACATCTTGTGCCGAACACGTGTTCGTTGTTATCACGATCAGAAGAGGAGATCATTACCTGAACAAAAACCGGAAACGTGTGGCTACCTTTAACACTGAAAAGTGAGGTGCTCACAAAAGCGAAGAAGGATAACGAACACAACTTAAACTCAAGGCGTAAGAGATATCGCTTGCCTAACATTGAACTCGAAATGTGATCTTGACAGTGCGCGCTCAGAAAACACAGCAGCGTGCATTTAATACACACAATCGCGGGTAACCTAAAACGACGATTATCCTTGACGTAGCCGTGCAGTTTTTATTATTTCCATTCAATGAAAATGTGTTACCTCTACGACGCAAAAGACACTGAACATAACAAAGCATAAAAACCAAAGGGTGATCCGGTCTGAGAACGAATTATAAAACATGTATTGCAACCACCGAGTTATTTTATTTATATAAAAAAACAAAACTAAGAGCACAGGCCCTTACTTTTATTTGATTTGTTTGGGTGTGTTTTCTTCCTCTTAATCGCACATACCATGATCATCATAGTGATCTTGATCGCTTAGTCGGGTCTTGTATGGATGAATATTCCTCCTTTTCGTTGAAGGAAGACCTTGTAGAGTCACTTGAACTTTTTGGCAATGCCCTTGAATTGTTTTTTTTTATGTATTAGAAAGAGGTATAAGGGAAACCCATTTACACACAAATCTACTGCGCATGCGATTAATTTGACAGAAGGTTCGTTGACACTTTGTATGATCGCCGTCAATGTCAGTGCTTAAAACATTTTGTCCAGCTTTTGGTAACATATTCGCATACAATTAAGGTTTTTTTTTGAGAACAGGGAGACCAAAAGAAATATAAAACCAATTTTATACGTGGCCCTTTGTGTGTTGCTCTGAAATTTTTGAAGTTCAAGGTTATTTTTCACCTTTATTTTTTTGTTGCTTGGGTTGGCCTTTGTGTCGACACGAAAAACCTGTCCCAGATAGCCAACATTTCAGCCGAAAAACTTATAAAGCAAGAGGCCCGACAACACAGTAAAGGGACTGCAAAAACGAACCCGCATTTTATGCTTGTTGTGTATTTTTGTTCCCATAACATTATTCATTTATATTGGTAGGTAGTCCCTTGCCAAATATAGTTGTCGACGAAAAAATATGACGCAAAAGACCAAAGAGATAAAAAAAACAAAACACAGTCTTGACAGAGACCTTGATTTGGTCTATTGACCTTTAATTTTAAGTTTAACAAAATATATACCCTGTCACCTTGTTAATTATATTCGAATTTTATTCTCTCAATGGTTCGTTGTTATCGTTTGTCATAGAGATGGCATACGTTTTCGCCATCTTGTACTAGGAACATACCTACCTACATACATAAATGTTGAATAACGATTAGATTTGGTAATGAATAATTTTGAATATTATATGTCCCACCTCCCATACTACTTTGTGTGCTGTGTGCGTTGCATTAGGTTGTCGTTGAACTCTTTGTGGCAGCTTTTATCAATCTCTAAGCTTTTTGACGTTTTTTTTTTGTCTTCTTTTGTCATATGTTATCCGAGTTATGCCGTTAGGAAGTCATTTACCTCTGGAGTGGTTATATTAATAATTAATAGGTATAAGCGGAATGAATGCTAAAAGAGGAACAGAAATGTGAATAGATTAATTCGAAATTACATGTATGCCTATACATACACAACACATATCTACATAAATAACCACATCGAAATACATAATGGCAGCTGTAACCGATTATTTTTTATTTTAAAATTAAATAATTTTTTTATAAAAACATTTAACTTTCATTAACAAAAATTATTTCTCTAAGTGTGGAGAAAAACTTATTCGCAAATCATCAGTTGTTTATCGATTGACAGAAAAAGCAATTCAAATTAGGCCTTTTTAACTTTCTCGCATAGGTAGGTAGGTAGGTACTGTTGTAGGTATACTAAAAGCAAAGATACATATTTCAATCGTGCTAAAATTTCGAACTCAAACTTTGTAATTCGGTTTTTTAGTCTTATATCTCGCGGCCATTTTTTTGTTGTTGTCTATCATTTTAAATAACCGTGGGGTAGAGCGGGGCTAGTTGGACCACGGCGCAAGTTGGACTACGTGAATTACTCAAGAACCTCAAGAACTATACGAATGAAGGTTGCACACTAACTTATAGGTGCAAAACCAGTCGCAGTTGTATTGCAGCAGCAGATCACGATCAATATTTTATTTTTAGGTGAAAAATACGAGTACGTGTTCATATTTTTTTTTCTATTGGTGAAAATGTGCAAATCATTATTTAAGGTACCGAATTTTCATGAGTCACTATACCATATTCTAGAATGCCCCAGGAAATTTTGGACATTTTTGAGATTTTTTTTTCTTTTATGACGCAATATATTTATCAAGGTTGGGTTAGGTTATTAAGGTGGTGGCAGGACACGAAGTCCAGGCTTACTTAGACCGCAATTTCGGTCCGTTGTGGTATCGCTGTAATGTTATTGTCTGATGTGCATGAAAAGATTTTCTGCAAGTTAACCGGTTGAGTTGAGAGTATAGTATTTCGTTGTGTTTTGAATTAATAAAAGAAAAAAATGTGCCCTCTTTATAGGTCATTTATATCCACTTTTCAGGCCTTGGTCCAACTTATCCCACACGCTGGACCAACTTGCCTCGATAATGGCAAAAAGTTGGAAACAAAAAACCGCCAAATTAGACCTTTTTCAAGTTTTTAATTCAAATAACGCCAATCTCCGGTCTTATTTCGTTTTTAAACTAAGCTATAAGGCCAAATTTTGAGGATTTAGTTTGATTTTATTCGGCGTTATTTGACATCACAAAATTAAACTGAATGATTTCTTCAAAAATAATAACATGTTTTACTTCTACTTCACTGACGAATTAGGGTTGGTTTCTTTCTGATGATTTGATGACTTATCTAACCGAACACTGGAAGCAAAAACGAGTGCATTTGGAATTGATAATACTCTTCAATGGACCGATCTCTACTTTTCAGACCGATCAATTCAATTTTTTGGACGGTTTCAAGGTTGCAACACACCAAATTAATACTGGTGTTCCCCAAGGCTCAGTTTTGTCACCGATGCTCTTTCTCATTTTGATAAATCATCTCCTCACGTTCATTTCTAAACCGATTCGTTGCTTCGCTTTTGACAGTACCCTCTCCTTCTCATATACACTTATCTTCGGTTGGGGAGCTGGAAAGGCAACGTATGTAAAGCTTATTGATTTCCGATCTTCACAGAATACCTCAGTGGGGTACAACCAATTAATAGGGCGGAACTTATTACTTCCAAAAAAACAGTCCTGTCTTCTGTTATTAAATCGAAACCTCAACAGTCTGCCATTATCCATGAAGGCACTTGCAACGCTGAAACTGAAAGGCTTTCCATTCTCAGTGTGTTTGTTATCGATAAGCTCCGTTGGAATGACCACATATTCGATGTCGCCAAGAACGGTGTGTAGCCTTCCTAAAGCGTTGCAAGACATATTTCACCCTCTCTCATCTGGCTTACATTTACAAGGCGATCATTCGCCCTTAATTTCAGCAAATGGTTGTAGAAGCTTGGTTTTCGGCTATTGTTTTTTTTTTTATAACACACGCACTACAATACAAATATAGAATGCTGTATCACGCTCTGATTTTCCTACCTCGATCTAAAGTTTTTAAAGCTGCTTCAAGATTTATAATGATCGATGACTCTTCAATATGTGGATACATCAAAATGATGAGATAGTTGAACTACAAATGTTTAATCTTTAGAAAAAGCCTTTGTAATAAACAGTCTACTCCCAACTACATGATCCTTCTTGAAACGGGTCGTCCACTTCTATTCACTTTGAAAACTTACTTACTTAACGAACTTACTTTCCGAGCCGTTAAGAGTCTCTGCCTGAGACACTGCAGCCTTCCATCCTCTGCGATTCCGGGCATGCTGCTTCCAGTTGTCCAGACCAAGCGCACTGGCATCCGCGGTGGTTTGGTCCTTAAAACGGAGGTTCGGTCTTCCTCGAGTTCTCGAAATAGGGAATAAAAGAAATATTAGCTGACTTTAGAAATGGGAGGATATTATGTCGCTCTGTTGGCTTCCAGTAGAGTGTACTGAATTTTTTTCATAGAAAGCTGCGTCTCTTGATATTGGACGGACTATACCAACATCTAAGAACGAACAGTGTGGGCAGTGACTCAGTGGTTAGTATATTGGACTACAACAAAGGTATCAGATTCAAATCACGCCAAGTAACGCCTCACGTTTTGTTTTCCACTACCCCACCTCTTGCGAACGTCTGGCAAACATCCAAGAGTATCGATTGTCATCAAAAGCTTCTCGGATTTTCCCTTCGGATTCGGCTTAAAGTTGAAGGTCCCGTCCACTCCGCACAAGCCACTTCGTGTTTGGAACGACGATATGTACCTACGTGTAAAATCCTTCTTTATTACAGATTAGCTTTCCCAAAAAAAAAAAAACAGGGGTTAGCTATGTCTTTTAAAATAAAAACTTATTTTGTTTTAAACTATTGACAAGGGATTTCGATCAAACAATCTACACCGACGGTTCAAAAATGGACTGCGGCGTGGGTGCGGGAGTTTTTTCGAAATCCTTAAACATTGCCAAATCGTACAGACTTCCGGATACTGCAAGCGTCTTCCAGGCGGAGCTACTGGCTATCCGTGAAGCCTGTCGCCAGATCAAACCTCACTCCAATATAACACCGAGGCAAAGGATCGCCATAATTATTGACAGCCAGGCTGCCATTAAAGCGATCGCTTCGGTCACTATATCCTCTAAGTTAGTACTAGAATGCCGTAATGAGCTGGCCCTGCTTGATAAGTTCAAGGTTACCCTGATCTGGGTTCCAGGGCACAGTAACGTTTATGGAAACGAAAATGCCGACGAACTGGCCAGGCAAGGCTCAGCTCTCCACTGCTCTCTGGCAGAACTAGTCCACATTCCGCTCGGAGCAGTTAAGGCAAACATCACCGCAGAATACCTTAAGAAAGCCAACCTCAGATGGAGCAGGCTGACTGCATGCGTCATATCCAGAAAAACGTGGCCAAACTACAACAAGGCAAAAACAACCGACCTTCTAGGTAGAACCCGAAAAGACATCGCAAGACTTACAGCGATCTTCACGGGACACTGGCCTATAGGTGACCATGCGGCCAAGCTGGGCATCCCATACAATACACACTGCCGCAGTTGCAAAGTGACAACTGAAAAAGAAACCCTAATTCACTTTCTCTGTACCTGTCCGGCTTTAGCTAGGACCAGACTACGAACATTGGGAAGCCCCTTCTTCAATACACTTGAGGACGTCTCCGAGAAAAGTATTAAAGAACTGATAACTTTCCTGAACTCCGCAGGTTGGATTTAGCCTCCCCCACCAATCGATAATACCCAGGTTTACATGAGTTTGTGGTAACAAAACGGCACTCAGTCCTAATTGGGTTTGTCTTATCAAACCGCCACACCTACCTACCTACCTACTTTTAAACTATTGAATAAGTATGTTGAGGTAAACTAAACTTCACACCTTCGATTTTGGGAAAAAAGTAAAGTGGTAATAATATTAAAGTTTTGCTCATTCTAAAACAAAATGAGCGACAAATCGTTATTATTTATTTGTTTCATATTTGTTTTTATTTGAAGAAAAAAAAAATGGCATTTGGTAGTCGGTTTCAAACCAAAGCTAAATTTTATCCATTTTTTTAAATTGTAAAATTGTAAAATTTCAATTTGAGTTGAAAAAACGAACTTATATTTGGAACTGTCTTCCTTCAAACAGATATTTAAACCGATATTATTCATCTTCTCTTTTTATAAACTAATATTTTCTCGTCACATGTTACGTTTATTTAACAAAAAGTATAAATTTCATATTAGTTTCGAGAATTCACTCTTAACCATCTGTCAATTAGGTATAAATAGGTATAACCCGACAGTTCGCTCAAATATTTTTGCTGTCAAATTCTGACGCGTAGAAACCTTGTATTTCTCAACAAAAACAAAAAAATGGAACTAAGCGAAGTGTCGTAAAATGGCAAACGATGATATCATTAGAACCAATGTACTTCCTTATTTAGATAACATTAAACAAAAAGAAGTGTTAGCAACTCTTCATTAGGTTGTTTATCACCTTGGAATTTTTTTAATGACTATTAAAGTATGTAATTAAAATTCTAACTCATTTGCACCATTTATTGTTAATCTCTTAACAATTATACGGTCTAATTGATTTTTTTTTATTAAAATGAATGTACCTAGGAGTTTTTGACAGACGTCAACAAAATGTCGTAGGGAATGTGTCAAATATAAATGAACTCGATTTGTGTCAACACAATAAAAGAGTTTACCATAAATAGTATACCTACCATATAGAGTTTACCATTCGTCTTTCGATTTGTGTTTTTTTTCTCACTTTTTTTTTGCACATAGTACTGGTATGAAGAGCTTTTTGGTAGCCTAAAATATGTTCTCTTTTCGTATTGTGATTGTGTGCGGCTTACGTGCATGGAGCAGTGGAATATCTCATTTATAAAATTTGTGTTGGCAATTTCTTAGTTTCGTTGTTCTATATAAATAACATTTTGTGTGATCCACGAATAAATAACAAAATAACGCATCACACATATTCATTATACACACCGCCACTAACAGAAACACATGCATAATCGCAGTACGCACGCATGCACGCACACACGACATAACATCGAATGAGATAATATATGTGCGGTAATTGACCAGGAACGATGTGAATGAACTCGTTCAATGTCAATTCTTCTTCCCCTTTTATCGCTTTTCTTCTTTGACTTTTTTTTTATATATTTTTCTTCATTATATCAGTTCGTTTATTCTACATTTTATTTTCGAGGTTTTGTTCTCTCGATCCCCACTGGTTGGGTTGGTGTGTGGTGAATACGCGTAGTGCGTTTTAAAAGTAAAGAAATGGTTTTTTGATGGTTTTTTGGAATGAGAAATACACACACGTCATATTCATATTGTTCCTTAATTTGCAAATAGAAAAGTAATTTATAAACGGTTTCTTACCCTCTGCAATGTTAAGGGTCATTGGAGGGGCATTCACGAGTCAACAGTAATAATGGGCACAAAGTTATTCAATGTCAGGGAGGGTTGGAAATGTTACATTTTTAGGTCACAGTTTGTCAAAAATGACGGAAGAAGTTAGATTATTCTATACCTATATTCTGGTGGATCTTTAGTTCGTTAATAATTCTGACGTCTATAAACGTAGAACAAAATAGAGAGAAAGAAACACTACCCAGAATTTCATGTCATATGTAGGTACAAAAACAAATACATTATCTATGGCACTTTCCACTTCCTGTCTTTGTAAATTATAATAAAGAGGATTATATCTATACCTACCTACTTTCTCTTATTGAGATGATAACCTCGCTAATAATGAAAACAGAAGGATGGTGCAAATTTTATAGCTGCTTAATTGTTACACCAAAATGGCGGACTAAACATTAATAAAGAAATGTTAATCGAAATTTGGCAATAGGTATAGGTATGTACCTAGGTATTGGTATTGTCAGCAAACATGCTCATTCGTTATTCGATACCCCTATTGATAATAATTTACTGCAATTCGCGCATATTTGGACATCGAACAAATGACCAACAATTCTTCTTCCTTGTATAAGCCAAACCCCAATGAGTTTCCACGCAATTTTTGCTCATAAATCTTAACGACAAACTGCCAAAGTTAAAGACCTTATTGATATTCGATCTCCGCCGATATTGCAATTTCTTCCGATTTTATTTTCATTCATATCATTCCCAACAATTCACGAATGCATTGGACTTGACACCTACCTATATCGTAAACAATATCAATTCGTAAATAAACAAGTTTATTGTTAAGCTATACAGATTGTATGACTTGAAATTGGGTCAAGGAGGAAAGGTTATGCGAATTTGTTGAATTTAATCTCACCGACCGCGACTGGGCTTTGTTACCATGTTTAATTTAGATTCAAGGTTCTTCCTTATTTTTAATGACACTTGCTTGCTCCCTATTAATTATAAGAACAATGATCAAGTACTTTCCTTGTGTCTATCTTTTACTGTGATCATAAACCCTGCATATTTTATTTTCTTAAGTCTGTGTGTCTGCGTTTCGTTGTCGAGATTAATGAACTCCCAATGACAGCCAGCGGCGCAGTCGATGACAGTAAATACTCCATTATGATTTGTTTCATGTTTTCATACGCGGTTGCAGTGTTGCCATAATAGTCTGTAGATGAAGAATGACAACGATAATTATTATTTTCGAGTTCGCAACTTACTGTTTACTTTAATGTACGCTGTCAATTTTGTTTGACTTTCCAAATTATTTGACTACAGTTGAATTTGCTAAAATTCTACAGCTCTTGTGACTTGATACATAAATGCGGGCATTTTAAGATTCGTGGCTTTCATTTTGTTTTACCGATAATAAATCATGCAATGGGTTTGGAGTTTTACCAAATAGGTACCACTGTATAAAGCGGGGTCTTCTTAAATCTTGTTTATGCATCAGTTTCATAAAATTTGAGGTAGTACCTTACACAATATCATTACATATTCAACAATAAATACCTATGACCTGAAAATGATAAATAGTAATTTATATGAGTCAAATCCATCCATAGGTATATGTATTTTTCAATATAAGAAAACTTTGAGTAATAATTACGAATTGATGGAGATACGAGTACTTGACATTTCTTAAGAACTGACTGTCTACTAGCCGACAGTTGCAAACGTTATGCAGGCTTATTCGTATATTATTTACAAATGAATTTATTGCATTTTACCGTCATTGTTATCGATTACCAGTCGTGAGTTTTTCCATTGTTAAATTTGGAAAATCTTGATCTATCAACGCCCAGTTTGTAGATACCTAATTATTTGACGCAACTGCCTAAATTCTCCAACAATTTGCGAAGACAATAAATAAAAACATTAGGCACCAACGACCCATATACGGCCTTAAACAAAGCTTCTACAAACATTTGTCTGTGCGATTTGACAAGAATGGAAGGAACCTGCAATTAAACGCCAAATTTTGAGAAGCTTCTCTTGACAGTTTACTCTGGAATGTCTGACTTTCGCAGTAGTCAAACGCACTAACCACTGACCCCATTGCAAAGATATATACATACATTTATGTACACAGTGCTAGCAATTTTAAAAGGGACGTTCAGTTTTATACCGATACTAAGACTGAGATTTGTTTACAAATATACCCTAGAATATTAACCAGAGGGTCTTAGGGTAGGTAGGTAGGTGTGGCGGTTTGATAAGACAAACCCAATTAGCACTGAGTGCCGTTTTGTTACCACAAACTCACGTAAACCTGGGTATTATCGATTGGTGGGGGAGGCTAAATCCAACCTGCGGAGTTCAGGAAAGTTATCAGTTCTTTGATACTTTTCTCAGAGACTTCCTCAAGTGAATTGAAGAAAGGGCTTCCCAATGTACGTAGTCTGGTCCTAGCTAAAGCCGGACAGGTACATAAAAAGTGAATTAGGGTTTCTTTTTCAGTTGTCACTTTGCAACTGCGGCAGTGTGTATTGTATGGGATGCCCAGCTTGGCCGCATGGTCACCTATAGGCCAGTGTCCCGTGAAGATCGCTGTAAGTCTTGCGATGTCTTTTCGGGTTCTACCTAGAAGGTCGGTTGTTTTTGCCTTGTTGTAGTTTGGCCACGTTTTTCTGGATATGACGCATGCAGTCAGCCTGCTCCATCTGAGGTTGGCTTTCTTAAGGTATTCTGCGTGGATGTTTGCCTTAACTGCTCCGAGCGGAATGTGGACTAGTTCTGCCAGAGAGCAGTGGAGAGCTGAGCCTTGCCTGGCCAGTTCGTCGGCATGTTCGTTTCCATAAACGTTACTGTGCCCTGGAACCCAGATCAGGGTAACCTTGAACTTATCAAGCAGGGCCAGCTCATTACGGCATTCTAGTACTAACTTAGAGGATATAGTGACCGAAGCGATCGCTTTAATGGCAGCCTGGCTGTCAATAAGTATGGCGATCCTTTGCCTCGGTGTTATATTTGAGTGAAGTTTGATCTGGCGACAGGCTTCACGGATAGCCAGTAGCTCCGCCTGGAAGACGCTTGCAGTATCCGGAAGTCTGTATGATTTTGCGATGTTTAAGGATTTCGAAAAAACTCCCGCACCCACGCCGCAGTCCATTTTTGAACCGTCGGTGTAGATTGTTTGATCGAAATCCCTTGTCACTTCTCCATTTTGCCATTCCGATCTAGTAGGGATTTGAACGACGAAATGTTTTGTAAAAGACATTCTGGGAATGATGTAGTCTGTTGAAGGCGGAACTAGTTTTCTAGGTAGAGAGTCTAGAATACTACTGTGGCCGTAGGGTTTTGCAGTCCAGCAGCCAAACTCTCTGAGTCTGATCGCGCTGTGTGCTGTGATGTTTGTTATATGTAGATCAAGAGGTAAAAGATGCAGTAAGACTGTGAGTCCGTCTGACGGTGTTGACCGTAGAGCTCCCGTTGTTCCTATGCATGCCGTTCTTTGTACCTTATTAAGTTTGGTAATATTGTACTTTTTCTTTAGAGCCGGCCACCATACTATTGACCCATACGTGAGGATTGGTCGTACCACGGCTGTGTACATCCGCAGGGTCAATTTTGGTTGTAGGCCCCACTTTTTTCCGAAGGTTCTGCTGCAGGCATAGAAGGCTATACATGCCTTCTTTACCCGTTGTTCTATGTTTATTTTCCAGTTGAGTTTAGGATCTAGGATAACTCCTAAATACCTGGCACTGGTTGAAAGGGGTAGGGGTGTGCCGTTTAGGCGAGGAAGCGTAAAGTCAGGTATGTTGGTTTTGGTGGTGAAGAGCATCAGCACAGTTTTCCCCGGGTTGACTCCCACACCGCACTTTTTTGCCCAAGTGCTAACTTTGCTTAGAGCATTCTCCATGATTTCACTAATCACGGAGGGAAACATTCCTGACACCAATATCACCATATCGTCCGCATACCCGACTACTTTGATTCCTACTCTGTCTAAACTTATGAGGATTTTGTTCATTACTAGGAGCCAGAGTAGGGGTGAGATAACTCCTCCTTGAGGTGTTCCCCTCCTGGCATATTTGGTTATATTGCTATTTCCTAAAGCTGCTTGAATGATTCTAGTGCTGAGCTTGGAAACAATCCATTGACTTAGATGGATTGCTATTCCCAGCTCCCTCAGGGACTCTAGAATTGCTTCAGTGTGTACATTGTTGAAGGCTCCTTCTATGTCTAGGAAGGTAGCCAAGTTGTATTCTTTGTAGTGTAGGGATTTTTCTATCGTACGCACTACCTCGTGAAGAGCTGTTTCTGTAGATCTTCCCTTGAGGTAGGCGTGCTGAGATTTGGAGAGGAGTGAAGCTTCTATTGCCCCTCTCAGGTGGTTGTCTAGGAGACGTTCGAGCGTCTTCAGTACGAAGGAGGTCAAACTAATTGGTCTGAAATCTTTCGCAGTTTCATGACCGCGTCTACCCGCTTTTGGAATGAAAACAACTCGCACTCGTCTCCATGAATAGGGTACATGATTGTAGAGTATACAGTTCCTGTAAATCGATGTGAGCCATGGAATTGCCAGTTCCAGAGATTTCTGGAGCATGATGGGCAGAATGCCGTCCAGGCCAGGCGATTTAAAGGGAGCGAAGCTGTTTATTGCCCAGGAAATTTTTTCCTCGGTAATAATGGATGTTATATTTTCCCAGGCGTCGGGTTGTGTGCGTTGTGAGCTGGATGGCTCTGCACCGTAATCATTGCATCCGGGAAAATGGGTGTTTATTAATAGTTCTAGGGATTCTGCAGTTGACTCAGCCCATTCTCCGTCCTCCTTTCTCAGAAGAGATGGGTTGGAATGTTCTTTGGACAATATTTTGCTGAGTCTTGCGGAGTCCTTGAGGGTTTCGATGGATTGGCAGTACTCTATCCACGACTGTGTCTTAGCCGTTCTGATAGAGTTCTTGTAGATTTTAAGGCAATCTCGGTAGGAGTGCCAGTAGTTGCATTTATGGCAGATGTTAAAGGTTTCTCTAGTCAATTTTCTGAGAGCAGAGAGTTCCTTGTTCCACCAAGGGGGGAATGATTTTTTGCTATAGAGGGTGTTTTTGATGTTTATATGTTGTTGATTTGTTGCTATGTGTGTTTTTATGTAAAATGTTTATGAATTGAAAGAATGTGATTTTAGCTAATATAATGTTTAATGTTTAATAAGTAACAGTGTAATTTATATTTGTGTAAAGTGTAAGAATGATTGTGATACCAGAATGTTGTGTTACGTCCAGACAGCTCAACGACTCAAAAATTAATGTAAAGTTAGAAGAAACAAGCCGATTAGGTCTTGCTGTTAGAGAAAACAAAACTGTAAAACCTCTGACGACTAGACGAATATAAACACAAAGCGGATAACAAAGAGAGGAATTTACGTTATATAAAACAAACAAATATACGGTGGTTCATTAGGATTAATGTAGTATGTACATAATAAGTTACAGTTGTTGGAGCAAATGCAAAAAAAAAACAATTAAAAAGAGTGTTGTCAAATAAAGAAGGCTAAACGTTTTTCAATTCTTAACAGAGGGTCTTAAGGCGGTTGGGTATCTACTAAGTGAACTTCAGGTGCTCAACGCACTCACTCTGTTTTGTCAAATTATGGCGCTTGCGTATTTTTGAAAACTAGTGAGCATACTATATTGACATAAATATGTATGTCCCTACCCAAAAGTATAGAGGCAATAATTTCAAATCTCAACAAGCATTAATTAAAATGAGAAAACTGACAGTTGTTAAACGTCACATTGGACGAAAAATGTGTCGTGGTAACACTGTTCATGATGCGCATTCTCTCTGCATAATCGATTTGAATTTGTTTATAGCATTTCTTTATATTGCTATAATGCTACTTCCCGTATTTCTGTTTATATTTCAATCTAACCTCAATCCTGAACAAAAATAATGAGGTTGAGCAGGCTGAATGCATATACTGCACTGTTCCAATATACACATAGCCATTGCCTGTGCCCCTGTACAATTCCTTGAGTTTATTGCACTCTCGCAGTAAAACACTCGTTTGCCAGTGAAATACCAGAAAAAACGTTTTTTTGTTTTATTGGGAAATCGCAACAGAAAAAAGATAAAAAGGGGAACCAAACGAGCAACTATAGAGCAACCCCCGACAGCGATAATTGTAACAAACAACCAGCAGCGGCTAGTGAACTGCTGCCTGCCTGCCTGCAACTGCAACACTGGGAATGAATGCATTGTGTATGGGTGTCTCTTTCTATACGTATAGTTTTATCAACCATTCCAATCGGCGAAGGTCAACGTCATCGAAAATGTTGTCTGACTGGGTGCACTGAATGCACGCAATATTGTGAATGTTCTGTGCATGAGTGTAAATCGCCCCCCGCGCTTGCATCTCTCGCTCTAACTGAATGATAGGTGTTTGACTCCTTCTCACTCTGTCGTTTTTCTCAGGAATAGGTTTGCTGCGAAGCGAGTCACTATACTCACTTATACTGCAGTTGTGTCAGGCGGTCGAGGCGACCGATAGAGTTCTTCTCTATTACTATTCATATTCTCATATTCTCTTCCCTTTACTACCATGTGCTACTAGCTGAAGCTGATGGCGGAGTACAAGATAATGAAGACGACCAGCAGGAGCAGGCGAGCAGCTACACAAATGAAAGAAGAGAAAATAAACAAAAACTGACTTCTCTTCTCACACACTGCGGAGTACAGTGTATATATATTGTGCATTTTTGGGGTGAGTGCTCTCGATTGCACTTGAACGACTGACAGAGTGCATTCGTTTCTTTCTTCTGCTTCTAGTTGTTGATTATTATTTTTGCTCGTTGTTGTCTTCTTTATTCGTTGGTTGGTGTAGCATCGGGCTGGAATGACCGTCACAGAGCCAACGACGATGATGATGATGGGGGTTTTATGGTTTGTTTGTGTAAGATGGGGGTATGTGAGTTTGTTTGTTTCTTTTCGTTTTTATTACACATATCGCTTTCCTGAAAATAGAACACTGATAGCGAAAGAAAAAATACGACAGAAAAAAAGGATTACGTTTTTTAACATAAGGAAGTCGAGCTAAATGAAATCAAAAGGAGGGGTGTTGATTCGTTGAATCGAAGATGTCGATGAACTCACATGAACTTGTAAAACTGTTTGAGTATATTTTTAGATAATGTTTAACTTGAAGTTTGCGCCAGTTGTGTTGTTCGTATTGTATCCTCATCAATGTCATTCGCATGCAGCTTGATATTTAAGAGTTGGACCTATGCTACTATTGCTGAACGAATTCACTACAGTAATGTCTCACTTATCGGAATAACGCACTAATCCGAAACTAAATTTGTTCTCATTGTGTATTCTACAATCCAAACCAATTCCGATTCCTTTAAAAAAGGAATACAAACGCATTAGTTTTGACAGTAATTTAGTTTACAGTAATTTGGTTTTTGGAATTTAAATGTGACCATAACCACGAATAAACATTCTCATTGTTCGATTTTACTTCCCACCGCTAGCATGCATTTGTCTATTGTTCTTTCCGATTATACAGTTTCTCAGACGTTTACTCAAGGTAGGTAGGTAATAACAGAAGATAAAAAAAATAAAAAAAAATATTAGGCATTATCGGCCCATACAACCTACCTTCTGTTTGTCAGACGCCCGCAAGAGGTGGGCGGTGGAAAAAAACGTAGGTGTTACTTGGCCTGGCCGGCGTGATTTGAACCTGAGGTCCTGAGGCGCAGTGTAAACGCATTAACTTCGCAAATACCAGCAACTTTTGCATCACTAAATAAAAAAGCATCAGTCTCAAGGATGCGCATCATTCTTGTTTTGATATTATACTCTTGAATGTTTTTCAGACAATCGGTAGCCCAACGCTTTCGTTATTGAGCTCAACATTAAAGCAAGATGACATTTGTAGTTTATTCATTATTCGTGAAAAACATTTTCCCCCAATGGGACTCGAACCAAGACCAGCTGTCGAAGCCACTCGATCCGCTCTGCCTGAATGGGGCATGATTGTTTATCGATTTAAATGAACAGACCAACATTTTTCAAGGCGCCTACACGTATACTATAGTTCATTCGTTTTCTTTTCACCGAAGAAACATAGAGGGTGGACCATCAGAACTATTCGACCTTTATATGTTTATTATTAAAAGGTTCCAAGAGATGATCGGGTTAAATTCGATTATTTTGCTTTCTTTATGCTCCGCTTTAGTAGTTCTTGCTCTGTTTACCGTGGGTAGGAAAAGTAACGGGACTTAGTTTGACTGTTGTTTTTGGTTTTGAGAAATGTTGCGTTCATTATTTGCGGTATTTGTGCTTAAGGCTAAAACAAACGTTCTGGAGGAAGTTAAAAATGGCGCATTGCATCAGCAAAAATAATAATTTTTCAACCGAAAGGAAGAAGCCTCATAATATTGCGTACCGTGAACTCCGCACTTAGAAAAACACTTTCAAAAGGGGAGACACCAGAAGTGAAGGCTGCTTTTTTACCAGATGCAGTGAGACCGACATGCGGGTGGCAACGGTGCAGTAGTAGTGTACTCGCTTAGTGATTGGTACTTCATTTCGAATACATATATATGTAAAACTTGATCTCCCTAAGCAACTTAGACAACACCCGTGGAGAGAAACCATACATACAACTGCACCAAAACACTTCTTTCCTATCTCTCTATTCATTCTAAAGCAAGTGGCACCGAAAAGCATGCAATGAAATATGCCATTGCTAGGTGCTACTTGCTGTTCAAAAATTCTTGCGCTGTGTTCATAGCACAATAAGGGAACCGTAACATTTACGGTAAAACCCCTTTAGCGTAAACAAATTATAAGAAAAAGCTTCGTTTTTAATGCGTCCACTTTATAGAGCATCTACTGTATTCTTTTTGTATTTTTGTAAAGATCGAGCCTAGGAAATTAGGGCCATACATTATGGCCCATTCCATACTTAGATTAATCTGCATATTTTCTCTTAAACTGCTCTCTCGATGCAAAATGCAAAAATGCGAAAAAAAAAAATACTTTTTGTGTGAGGATCTGAAATAGTATTTATTTCTCTCACTCTGCTCACGTAAAAATCGATTTTTTCAAATAATTTATATTGATTCCCACAATATCTAAATATTGACATGTTTTGAAATTTATTTTTGCATAAACAGTTTGAACTTTGCTGTTCTCAACCAGGTGCTCTTGATTTTCATATACTTTCCCTATTTCTATGTCCTCTATAAATTGCCAATATTGGCCGATAGGTTTCCTCCGATCGTCAATAAAATGGCGAAATGGAAACTGAGAAACCTCTGTACGTGGAACTGCAAGCAGGCTCTTTTTGAAATAGACTTATTGTTGAATTTACAATGCGGGAATGTCCACGTTGGTCTACGATATCCGGCAGCGAGTAAAAGCAATCTGTTAATAGTTTTTATTATCTATAAATCCAACCATATTTGTCACTTTTGAGCATTTTTATTTCATGTTTAATTAATTAAGTGATGGCAACATTGACCCCTTGAACCTGAACTTCAAATAACCTATACACCTGTTCGGCGTTTAATTTAATTGAGATAAAACTGCCCTCCAGACACCAGTTTAAGTCCTCTTGACTTCGGGTTAAAAGTCAATTTCATAATACATATTCACTAATTGTGTTCCAGTAGCTTTTGTTATTTCTTTGCTCGCAGGATGCTGGAAAAGGATTTTTATATCTTCAAATGAACAAAAATAACTAACAATTATAAATGTCAAATTAAACAAGCACAATCTGGGAAAACAGACTAGTGGTGGGAACTATCGAATAAATTTGACTATTGATATAGTTAGTTCCTGAACGATTTTAACCATCGAATAGTTTTATTCATTCATTCATTTTGTAAAAACTGTGACATCCCGCAATCCACAAACATTCTCAAAAATAATAATATCAGACGAATACGGCAGTGAGGACAATATTTGAATGTTTTCACTACTAATCCATTTTTTATCAACGCGTGAATTGTGTATTTGCGCATTATCTTGTTGGAATATCCATAAAATAGGTCTAAAAAGCTCCTTTATCAGAAGAACTTTGTTGGAAAGACCAGTCATTTTGTTGTAAACGATTGCCAATTCAAAAGCACCATAGTATGACATTGCGTCCAAAGCCAGAACCCCTCCTTGTCTCGAGTGATGACGGTTCGAAAACATTTTTTCTTTCCGAAAATCATGAAAGTAATAGTTGTAGACATCAGGACCATCCAAGTTAAACTTTTGTTTTAATCCGAAAAGACAACTTTGCTGAAGTTTCTTGAGACCGCTTCAATATCCATATCCCATGTCATGTGATCCCTTGCAAATTCAAGGCGCTATTGCTTGCATGTGCGATTAAGCCGGTTGTTTTTGTAATTTTGTAAGGTTTAAGTGTGGAGCAGTCACAATAACATGACGCACAGTGGATTTGCTACAAGAAACCATTTCAAATTTCTTTATTTTCTTTGTGGATTGAGCGGAATCTTTGAATTTTCCGCTTGTCTTGTGGCGTTAAAACTTGCGATGCTTCCATTGCAATTTTTTTCATAAGATGCACGATTTTTCACAAAATTTGTTATTAGGTCTTCACTTTGACCAATTTTAAGGTGTATTTCACAATTTCAAAAGCTCTCCGAAAGGAAAGCTTTAACTTTCGCCCTTTCAACCAAATTTAACTTTTTTTTCTGCCCATTTGAATTAAATTCGTTAAAAAATACTTGTCACAACACTTCTTGCTCACTAAACTATTTTACCGGTGCATTTTTGCATGGTATAGGAAAAAGAGAGTAAAAAACCGTTATGTGCCTCTTGTTTTGCTTGCGTTTTTGCAGTATTAATGTACGAGTACCTTTCTGCTGAAGGCGTTCTTTTCCCATTGCTGCAAATATGTAATACAACAAAAAAAAATAAACATAACATTCTAAAACATAACTCAGGTTCAACTATTCAATTGAACCGCACTGTAGGTATATATCTGGCATTAAAGACGCGCATATATGTATTCACGGATAGTCAAGCAGCAAAAAAGGCCCTTATCTCTCACACCATTGATTCCAAATCAGTCATGCACTGTTTCAATACCCTTCAAACACTCGGCTTAAGAAACAAGGCAAAACTATGGTGGGTTCCGGGACATGAAGGGTTTGATAGTAATGAAAAGGCCGATAAATTGGGCAGGAATGGGGTTCCGAAGCACCATTCACAGGTCCGGAACCCTTCTACTGCACTTCTAGATCGACAGCAATAAAAAGTTGGGATCATATAAAATGTATCTTTTATTGGGAGAGCATCCCAGGTCTAAGACAGGCCAAACGAGCCATTCGGCGCTTCAACAACAATGCCAACAGATGTCTTAATCTATGTAAGTGGGCATGATATGAGAAACTTAGTAGAATACCTTGTTGGTGACCACGGCTTACGATATCACCCTGACAAAATGAAAAGTAGGCTCTCCTGAGTGTCGACTATGTCTTGAAGAGGACGAAACAGCTGAGCACATATTATGTGAATGTCCAGCCTAGAGCTGTGTCAATCGTGATTGATTCGATCTTTTTGACCCGATCACAATAAAGTATTGGTGATTGCAATCACAATGCCCGAAGTCAATCGTTCATCGAGTCAATACTTTTGTTCTGTTTTGACTAACTCATTTCTTTATTACTGATTTCTTATCTACTGAACCAATAAATGTGTTAATATATCAAAATATTTTTATTTATTTCGGCTTATTTCGTTTTACCAACACATATTTGTTCTACAAAAATATCGCTTCTGTGCAATAACCTCCATTTCCTAATTATTCAAAGGCGTTTTGGTATCTATATATACAATCAGCAGTTTGTTGTTATTGAGTGTATTCACTCTTACAATCCATTCGAATGTATCTGTCTCTATCGAAACTAAATTGAACGAATGATGATTGGGGTTTTTGATTGTATTGAAATTGAATGGAGCAATACAATACTCCCATGTCCCATCTGTCATTGATTGATTGAATGATTGATTGAAATGACCGAATCATTTTTTCAACCAATACTTGAACGATTCGATCATTAAATTTGAACGATTGACACAGCTCTAGTCCAGCCCTCAAGGGAATAAGAAAGAAGATCTTCTGCAGGGAACAA
Source organism: Portevinia maculata (assembly GCA_949715645.1). NCBI lineage: Eukaryota > Metazoa > Arthropoda > Insecta > Diptera > Syrphidae > Portevinia > Portevinia maculata. The sequence continues at coordinate 190,497,107 of OX454527.1, read as the reverse complement.
CTGAGTTAAGAAATCTTCTGCTGGTCTGCTTTATTATACGTAAAGTAGAAACGCTACTAGCCTTAATATTTTCTGGCCCCTACGGCAAAAAAGAACTCATAGGTCGAAGTGCCTTTTCCTTCGCCTTGGCAAGCTAGAAGTTTAATAAAAAAAAACAAGTCCTCTTACGTTGATATAATGGAAATTCGGTTATTTGCACAAGCTTGCAGTCTGCAGACCTGTCATAAAATCGAGAAACTGTCATCTATAAATGTTATTTGTGAGCACGTCCCTAGGTTAGTATTTTTGTTATGTTAGGTCCAATGGAAATCCAGTAGAAAAATATGACTCTTGGTTAGTAATCGTTTCAGTTTCGAATCAAATTGTTCTGCAATCACAAAGTTTCACATTATATAGGTCCGACTTTAAGAAATCTCAGCTAAGAGAAGATCTGAACACTTACAGATATTCCATTGAAACGTCAAACTGTTGCAACATGCCTATCGCATTAAAACTACTCACTACTCAGCTAATGTCAACGACCTAACACACGTTGTCTAGAAATGTACCTATTCTCGTATTCATTCATCGCCCTCCTAATCAATCTGTTCAACTCCATGAAGGAATGCATTGCCGCAAAGGATGTTCACCCTTAATATGCACGTTCGTACACAGTGTATATATTGCACAAAAATAACCTACAAACCAGTCCGCCAAACGGCCAATAAAAACATAAATACGAGTGCCACCGACCAGCAAGCATAGAACAAAACGTCATGTAAAATAGTAAACGCAATCCACTCATTAGAATTTATTGCATGCGTGCTCACACGCTCATGTGTGTGCACATAAATTTGCATGCCACCATTTTTCTTCTTATTTCAGCTCTTTTCTTTGAGCTGTGCTAAAGTCCATTTACCCAGAAGTAATAGTGTTTTTTTTGCAAATGCACATTGCACATCACCAACAGCACCGCACCGAAATCCAATACAATCGGTTTGCAGAATTGTGCTGTGCGGACATGTGCATGTGCGCCTGGGATATTCGCTTCGAGAACAAACAAAATGCAATTTGCCCTTCCTTCGCTACCTACCACCAACAACACAATCCATGGGCATGCATACTCCTCACCAGTCACAGATACAGGTCAATGCTCCCTGCAATTTGGGTCATCAACCTCGCTTATTTGGGTTACGCTACACCGTCGTCGGTCGTCGTGTGTGATGTTGTTGTAGGGACTCTTGGACTCCAGTGCCATGCCAGTCCTTCCTTCCTATCCCTACGTTCATGCAATGAAATTCTCCTTGGTGTTCTGGTTTTCCACCGGCCAGCACATGCTTGGCTGTGTGAGTATGCTCTCATTTTGCAAAGAAAAAAAATGGAGAATCAAAATTCACTTTAAAGACCTGCTGATGGGATAAAGAGAGAGAAAAAATCTCAAATTGACGTCACAAGTTCGAGGTGTATGCTTTGGTTTTTGTAAAGTAATCTCTACGAAAACGGTAGCATACTTTTCGTGCGAAATTTTATACCCAACCCTAGATGTATGCAATGGAAATTGTTACAAGTTAGTCAATTTCGAAAAAAGCTTAGGAACATGTTGCTGGAAGTTAATGTGATATGACGTCAATGAAATTGTTGCTAGGTGGAGGTGGCTGGCAGATGCATGGCTATGGATGCGGACCGGGTTGAATGAATCTTATGTATGCCACTTTCGGAGGATCCGTTCTCGTTGGTGTGTCGATGACATCTATTTAGGGGTAGAAAGAGAAACACATTCAGTTATTATGTGCGCAGCTACTGCAACGAATCTGGGGCGAGGGCATAGTGCAATGAACTGAGCCATGAATGGAAAAGAGCAAAATGGACGGACAATAGATGAAAGGAAACGAAATATCGGATAATGTTGAAATGTCATTTAACGCGAGAAAGGCTGGTTTCTATGTTATATGTACATAAATGGTCAGCCAAGAAGTGGGTGTTAATTGGTATTGAATCACACTTCATACACCTTAAGGTAGAAGAGCAGATAGATGTGTATCCGTCGTTACAAGTTGCAACCCCTGAATTGTAAACCATAATGTGTGTACCCCTTGAGGTCACTTCAGGCTAATGAACTCGCAGCGGAGTTATAGGCACCAAAAGAATGGATTATGTTGTCTGTTTCGGAACAAACATTTTCTTCTCGCTTTAATTTGTGACATTTTCATGATGTTTGTCAACACCTTTTCCAGATATCAATCAGCGAACAAATGGAGAACCATCACAACAACCGACCAAACAAACCAAAACAAAAGGGTCAACGTTCCTTTGTTCGATTTGTGGTTCAACAGCCAGGCACTCAAAACAACAATAATCATCGTCATCAGCAATCGCACTGCTCGACAACCTGTTCACGTGCAAGAACACGAGAAGGACGGACGAAGAACGCACGGACAAAAAATATAGTATGAAAGAAACGAAAAAAAGTAGGCATGCCTCCGGTTGAGTTTTGTTGTTTTTCTTCCTTCTCGAGGCTTCTTCTTTATTTCAAAGTTGGCTCGTTAATGATAAGAACGATGATGATGACGCGCGGGCGATGGATGTGCAGCAATCCAATGATATAATAATGCACGAACCGAACGTATATGGTTGGTAAGAGAGACGTAAAAAACAGTGTCGTCAGGGGAGGTAGCCATAAAGCGGGAACCTGTTTCTTAGCCGAGAGTGAATGAACTCTTGTGCATTTCATGAGGTTGAGTGTTTCTTTTCGCCTTCTTTGTGCGAACATTTTTTTCCTCCTTCGATTCCTCTATATTCTTCTTTATCGTACTTGATAGGAAATTGCATGCGAAAGTCGTTGCACTGTGCGGTACTTTCGTTGTTGCGAGGTCGATGACGTGCAGCCTCATGGAATGCGTTCATTTCTTTTTCTTTATTTGCCAATCGTTGGTATTTATATATCTGCGTATTTGTTGTCCACCGTCTCTGTTATCATATTTTATATGTTTTCATGGAAGGATGGATGGATGGATATATTTTTGCTCGCTCAATGAGTCACTATCACTTTGAGTGTAAGTGTAAGTATAAATGGAGTTTGACAGTGCGTCATCTTCATTGACGACAACAGCAATGAGACTGAGAACAGGAAATTCCCCATTATGTTTGTTTGTCTGAAGTGGCCACTGACAGACGGGAAATATGTTTATGACATGAATTGCTCATCATCGCCAAAACTCTGTGACACTTTGTATTGGTGATGGGATAGTGCAATGCAATTTTCACGAGAATAGGAAGTTGTCAGTGTCAGAAGTCATAGAATAAAAAGTCACAAAGCCGTAGTCATTTATGTGACACATTTGAATGCTTTTATTGTGATTGGCCAACAGAACCCAGTTTAGTTTTTACTCAGGGCGTTAGAAATTGTGGACAAGTTGGTCTCTTGCTCTTTCGAATGTGACACATTGCTGACTAACATAGGGGAACATACCTATTCTAATATTTGACACAAATTGGTAATATGGCAGCGATGAACTACTTAAGGTCTATAATCTGAGTAATTCAGCAGAGCAGTTAGCACCAGACGCCGACGTTGCCACTAGGGACAGTAAACATGTAAATTTTTGTTGTTTAATGTGACATTTGTTTAATGACATTTCAATCAAATTCAAGAAATTAGTTTTTATATTTTTGCCGGCGAAAAATAAATAATTTTGTGAATTTATGACTGAGAGCAATCTATAGTTTTAGGGTGAAGTGGTTTTTATTCCATTAGGAAGTAATGCGGTAGTGGTTCATAATGTAGGTGGTTGTTTAGTACTTTATATGTGACAACTCAGAATGCAGTTAAGATTTACTTTCAGTTCAATAAAAGCGTTCCATTCCACTTCTAGTAGTAAGTAGGTACTAACCATTAATTATCCTTAAATAGATAAGCCAATAGGAACAGGCCTTATGAAACACACTTCTTTAGCGTTAAGTTGTGATAAAAACTATTTTATTGTACTGTATAAGTTGACAGGTGACAGTTGACAGTTCTATGCCCAAACAACCGCACTGACCACTATTCCTATTGTTTTTTTTTTTAATTTTATTTCCCGTTCTATCAATGTGACATTACTCAGATTTTTTTCTATGACTGCTCTCTCTAATTGTTCTGAGCTCATAGAGGACGCTTTGAGCAAGCTCTGAACGGAAAAAGAAATACGAACTTTTCTTGACAACTCAGTCTCTGAAGAAATAAAAAAAAAATCAACTATAATCGTCAATTCTATGACTGTCATACTTTCGCACAAATGTGCATTGGATACTACTTATGTATATGGAAATGTCAAACAAATTCAGAAAAATGAGTGAAGACGGCACATACCTACAAATGGGCACATTCGTTAATGACGTCTTGAATCGGACAAATGTCATAGATTATGACTTAATTTTGATTTGTTGTCTTCTATTTAGTTTTAGTATTTTCTTTGTCTTTTCCCACTTTCTCAGAAGCAGAAATAGAAATGAATATGCGATAAATAGAGCAAATCTGGTCATCGAAAAATCCTCTTCATACCAACTGCGAAAACCACAGTGACTTGGCTAGTGCTGCCATCACCTTAAACGGCGTCCTGCTAGCGCGCGTAATATTTAATTGCTATGCGTGCAATATTTGCGATTAACCCCAATGAAGATGATCGGAGAAACAGAGATAGAAAGACACCTATTTAAATATGGCTCACAGTGCACAAAAAAAAATAAAGAAGAAAATTGGTGACGGAAATAGCCGCTGCTCTGTGCGGAGCTAGTCACGTCGTAAAATGCGCTCCGTCATGACGATTGCATAATTGATATTCATTCGGCATTCAGTATCATTCTACCTACCTCTGCTATACCCTGTTGTCCCGTCGTATTCTTTTGGATAAACTTAGAAATTGCAATTTTACAGTGCAATCGTATTTATGTAGGTACTTCGACTATGCACGGTCTACTCGTACCTAAAAATATGTTTTTTTTTCGACATCGCATTTGTAACGGTTTAGATTCTTCATAGAAACTAACGGCAATATATTGTAGTAGTTTTTTCCCCATTACCTTTTTCTATTTGTCCAAAAAATGAATCATTGTCGTTACTTTTTTGATTAGTATCTTTGAATTTATTTTGACTTCTGTCAAATTTATATGCTCAGATTCACATAGCAGCAACCGCATTGTTTTTACTGTTTGCATTTTTGTTTGACCTAAAATGCGAAATGATGAGGTAAAGAAATGTAGTGAATATATTCATTTTTGACATACAAGAAGAAATAAAGAAAACCCTAATCAATCTTTCTTATCGGTCAAATGCAGTAATGGTTTCAGGTCGACTATTCTGACTTAGTCACAGTTTAATAGAACGTATTTCTGTCAATAAATTCTTTAAAAAATATATATGTATATTTATTTAGAACTATAGTGACAGATTGTCGCACTCGTGTGTCTTCCTGGTTAATATTTTAGCCAGTGGTGTGCCTGGCAGTTTGGTGGACATACGTACACATTTCTGTGCACTAATTCGATTCTCCTGGTTTTGCATTTCTCTTCCGTCATGTTGTTAATGTTAAGATATTTGACAGTAGGCTATTAATTCTATTTTTAATTATTTAGAAAACTATTCAAATTAATTATGCGCGCAAACTGTGTATTTATTTTAGATGTTGCATAGTATTCGGTGTGCAGTTATTTTTAGCGAGGCCAACCATAGGTGGGCAGTTTTAATTTTGGTTTGCTGTTTTTTATTGGCTTAAGGATGCTTTAAGTTTGAAAATGCAATTAAAAAAGTGTTTATTGTCGACAGACCTTAATATGTTCGAGTCATTATCTTAACACAAACATTTCGGTGTAGGTTTTTCGAACAATATGATGGTTTGCGGTGATCGGTTTACATTAATGTCCGTAAAAGACTCACAATTAATTAAGCAGCATATTATTTGACAATTCGTTACATCATACGAAACCGTCAATAAAATTTCTAATATTTTGCAATAAACTCCACGAACTCAGTACTGTCACTGCTGACATTTTAATCGGTGGCAGGCGAGTTCGAGTTTCTTAAAACTGTTTGTCACGTCATCATTTGTCTTAAAGAATGACAGACAATGAGCAAAATAGTTTTAATTGTTAATCGATGGAGGTTACACGTTTGGAAATAAAAAGGCCGCCCAACGTGAGCTTCACGAAATCTTACTTTTCTCTTTAACAGTTAGGTAATGATATGGACTAAAGGAATCGTAATCTTCCTTCTTCATTTATTTCCTACTGGTCCGCCTGTGAGGTTCGCCGGTTTGACCTCATTAAATATCGAAAAGCCTCCCCATTTAAAAGCACTTCAACACAGAGGCCACTCAAATGCTTGTGTTTTTGCATTTGTTTGATCTAGGACTTTTTAAGCCTACATATTTCTCACGATTGTAGAGGAACGTTGATTAAAATTGCCTTTTTGACGCGGCTTGTGGGATCTCTCCTGTGAACATGGCAGTACGAACTAAACCGGTTAGGCTCCTATTTCTTTAAGATAGGTTCTTTGACAAAATTCCCGAAATGTTCAGGAAAACAAGAACAACAAATTACGTGGCAGGAATAACAAGTGATTGTTGTTCATTCAACAACCATTTAATGTAAATTATTCGAAGCTAACCCAATGTTAATTATCGGAAGCTTATGAGCCTTACTGCAGGTGTGTTATCACCCAAAAACTTCCAGAACAAATCATCCTCATGTTTGATACGAACAGAAATTTCTCATTAATCCCAATTGCGCACTGCAAAATAATAAAGCGCCCAATGCGAGTCTTCCAAATTAAGGGGATTGAGCTTAATCACAGTCGTCTGTAAGACTATTTGCTACTCAAACAGAATATGCAAGTACGTAAGTACCAAAAAACATATTTAATCAAAATGGCGCCCAACGCGAGCTTCACAAATCAAAAAACCACGAAAATAAGATAAGTTGGTAATCAACGCGGTTGTCATAGCTTATTAATCTGAACAGAAATAGGGTTGATGTTGACTGCATGGAAATTCCGATTTAAAAGTGGACGAAACTGGCGCCCAACACGAGTCTTCCAAGGCTAGGGAAAGGGAACTAAACCTTTTCACAGTTGGCTCTAAAATTCTAGTCGCGAAGCTCCAACACGGATTAAGGCACAATCAAAAAAAAAATTGAAATAGCAGTACCATCAATTATAATCCAAATAAAATCGCAAAATTGTCAAAATAAAGGATAAATAATCTTTTTTGATCTTCTTATTCGTTAACGGCAAAGCTTTGATCAGGATTAAATGGGTCATGACCCTCTTACTTTCTTGCATCTCTACTGATCCGCCTTCGGGGCTCGCTAGTTCGACCTCAAAGAATATTTAGCAGTCTTCCGGCTTTGGAGTCCAATCAAATGCTGGTGGGGTTGCATATGTGTGATCGACTTTTAGGCCTAATTATTTTAATGTTTTTGACATTACTTAACAGTCTTGCGGGACAGTTTCAAGATGTTAAATGTATCCTAATTGTGATTTCTCTGCTTAATCCCCAAGAGCTGTTTTTGGGACGCTCCAGTGATATTCTTAGCAAGTCCCTGCACGAACCACATAACCACTTTTGATATTTGTCATTTTCGAAATGGATATACATACCTATGTATTAGAACGGGTAAAAGATATGCCACACCTGATTTTAACCAATAAGATGAGTAACACTTGATGTACAAGTCTAAGTTGTATGTAGAGACATAAATATATAATGTGGCATTTTACGTCAGTTTTCCCGTCCCTCAAGAATGTAGACCCTATTAACTGCGCCAACTTCAAACGGTACCAGCCTCCTTAACATTGCCTATAAGATCTCGTCTTCTGTTTTGTGTGAACCCATTCGTTAGCAATCTGATTGATCCATTGCAGCTTGCCATTAACATAACCAACTCTAACACCGAAAATACATTTCATTTACTTGCCATTGCAAAACGCTCATTGCGGCTTTCCTCATTTACATGCTCTTTGGCAACATCCGCTACACTAACCGCCCTTTTTTCATAATACATACATACCAACTTACACTCGCTCGAAACAAAATAGCCTACACAAAAGTTGCAAAAAAGAAACATTGCCTAAAAAGGCTCTCCAGCCTCTAACCACACAAAAAAGTGTGGTGAATTATTATCGTGCTACAACCTTTTCTCACATGCACCGAGAACTCGCTATTCGTTACCCAGTTAGCTCTCTTCTATCGTGCAAAATTTTGAAAATTCCATGCAATCACCATTCCCCCCTGCACACCGAAATGATGCATATAGTTGTTGTAGTCACCGCTCCACCACCAGAAGCAGCAGCACAACCAACAACAAAGGAACACACATCGTAGAAATGGGATCAAATCAAAAGGCAACAACATCAGTTCAGAAACGAAAACTTTGGCCAACAACAAAGACCCCAGCGACAAGAATCGAGTGCGACGACAAAAAAGCAAACGTAAAAAAAAAACAAAAAAGTGCAGCCCGAGCTACGGGTTGCATTGGTTCATTGCCCTTTGTGGCCCTGTTTGAACTGAATTTTTGCGCACAATATGACGAGCAAACGAACCAACTCTGTGCAATGTTCTAAGCATTCGCATTCACAAAAATCAGACAGAGACACACACACACACACGCACAATAGCATCGTATACAATAATATATTGGCGGCAATTTGTGCGTTCTAACACCATTAAATTGAGGTAAGTGAACGCACGCAATGCAATGCAATTGTGACGTTTCGCGAATGTTCGTCGATTTGAAAGAAAACGCATTCGTGATTCCTTTTACAAAGGCCAACCCTCTGTATGTGTGCATGGGGGCCTTGCGAGTTGCAAGAAAAACAAAAAAGGCTACACATACAGAATTATGCACATTGGGAGTTTGGGTCGGTGCCGTTCACTCACCTCACTACTACCACCAACTGAAGCTGTCATTTGTGCACATACAAACACCACTCGCTGTGGGACAATTTGAAATTGGAAAAGTGCCTAGCTGAGGCTGCTGATGCTGCTACTGCTGCTGCTTCTAGGGAGCGCATTCTGTGAATGCAAAATAGTTTGCATATACAATTTTTTTTGTCTTCTCTCTTCATACGGCTTTTCTTGGACTTTTTCGCATTTTGTATTCCCTGGCGGTTCACCACCGCACGTTTTTGTACTGCCCCTAACCTACCCTAAGAACCAATAGATTAGTGTTTGAAGCGGGAGTCGTCAAATCTTGTGCACATTGCATTCTTCCCCATGAGTTCGAATGAAATGCAAATATTGCATAAAAGTGCACTGAACTGTCAAGTTGTTCGGCGGTTGGTTGGGTTTGTTTATTTGGCTGTGTATAATGATTGACGTCGCTCGCCGCGCGATATATGTATTTCGATGGAATCAGCAAAAATAAAATATTCCGATTAGGCGTTAGTTTACAGCTAAAATAATCTAATTTTATATTTATACCAGAACCGTTTGGTTCTTATACTGCCTGTTGACAGTCCTCAGTCGTTCTGTCAGTCGAATGTGCAACTGCACATCTCTCACTTCTAATGCTGCGCGCCACCTATAGGTTCTTTTGTTTCTTTGTGTTTAGTTGGTGGGTTTTTGGTTGGCGCGGGGGTCGGAGCCTGTAGCTGCAACTCGTCGTCTTTGTCGTTGGATGTGGATTCCGCTCAAGAAGAATATTGCACACATCGTTAGCGTGTGTGTACGCGATATTGCATGCTATAAGGGGGACTAAGGGCCGATGACCGATGGTTAATTAGGTTGCTGCTTGCATTGATTCGGTCCGTCACCGACGACGTGCTGCGAGCTCTTATTTTATTTTTGTTATTCTCTCCTTTCCTTCTGATTTGTGTGTGTATTCTTGTGTTGTTGCTCATTTTGGCCTGGTTATTTTTGCTGGGTGAGGTATGGGCTATGATGTATGTACCTACCTCACCGATTACAAGCCGACAAATTGAATGCTGCTGATGCGTTGAGAATTCTATTTTGCAACGTTTGCCAATAGTCGCTGTTTGTCTTACGCGGGAATTGATTACAAAAAAAAATAAACAAATTTGTATGCATTAAATAATTGCTGTTATGATGAATAAGGAAGGTTTTGTTTTGTGGCATTATGACACATTTATTGTATTGTAGCAGTCAGCTTTTGTTCTGGAATACAATACGTTTGTTTGAACGTGAACAAAACAAAGAAACGTAACAAATTTGTACAGGACCTATCCCATTTAAGGTCGTAGGTGTGGACTTTTTTGTACCTTTGTTAATTATTTGTGACAGATGTCATTGATGTGGCTTTTCCATGCGTATTAGCACATTTTAGACGAAGCACTTGGCATTTAGTCTAATCCTACCTTCATTCGTTGCCGATGTGTTTGTAAGCGAAATCGTTTTGACAGGAAATGCATATCATGTATGATTTAGATATTTTTCAATGTATCAACTGTGCGAAAAAGCTCTGTGGGATCCGATGTTCAAATCCCCCCTTTAATACCTACATACCTAATGTTTTTTTTTCGCTGCGCCATCTCTAGCGAAAGTCTGACAAACGTCCAATAGTAGTAATTGCCATGAGAAGCTTCTCTAATTTGCCGTTCGGAATTGGCGTTAATGCTGTAGGTCTCTTTCGTTTGTGCTAACAAATAAGTATAACCTCGAAGCTATGCTTAAGACCCTATACGGGCTTTAAACGCCGGAATAGTAGTAGATATCTCAAAAGATAATTACTTTACTTACTTACTTGGGTCCTTCTTCCCCTTGTTTATTCTTAAGCATCTACAACGCCTACGTGTTACGTGGCAATGTGTGTCTCAGCTCTGGCCAACACTTTTTGCCACTAACCGTGACTTATCTTCAATAACGTTCTGCTTGATTTCTCTAGGTAGTTATCGATTGACCCACTCTTCTTCCATATTGGTTAACGGGTCCCATTGCGGTATCAGCGCTATAACTGACGACTTTTCGAAATGTATGGCCAATACACTGCCACTTCCGGCGTTCAATGAATCTGCCTGTTAGTTGAAACATCTCGAAACTGTCCCTCAAAACTGCATGCAAATCCGTGGGTTGACGCGGCTGACCCGTTCAATCGTAAAGATATTCGTTGGAGGTATGGTTCGGCAACAAATCCTTAACAAGTTTCTTAAGCACTGATTGACGAACGCTTGCTGCTTTTCCTCGTTATAGTGCCGGTTGCTTTTCAAGTGCTGCATTATATATGAACCAGCAGACCCGCACTAGAATATTGGAACGGATCATTTTTTTAATAGCTGAATGATAAAAAGTGGTAGATTTGGTGTAGGTACAGTGGTAGATGGTTTAAATATTCAAAAATTGTGGTAGATTTAGCACATTCTGCTGGAAGTGGAGGCAGTGGCTTTGGAGTTAGTGCGTTGAACTGCTGACTGAGGGGTCTGAGGTTAAGTAAAATCACGGCGGTGTCCCGCCTCTTGCAAAAATCTGACAAGAATATAAGTTGTCATGAGAAGCTTCTTAAATTAAATTTTCATTCAGAGTCGGCATAAAATTATAGGTCCCTTTCATTCGTGCCAGAAATATAACTTCGCACACACGGATGGTTGGAGAAACTACGTTAACGGCCCTGTATGGGCCATTAATGCCTAATATTAATTTTATATTTGATATGATATGAATCAGGACATCTTCTCCCTTTGACTTGTGGTTTCGATGAGGTTGGGCATCACTGGTTTGACACTGATCCCGGTTCCATTGATTTTGAGTAACTATCTATGCAATACCAAACCACAAAGATCCAACGATTTTCAAAACTCAATTGGATCACTTAAAATGTCGTTTCACATTCATGACACTGTCAACTGATATTTCATATTTAAGGATATTTTATAAAATTTAATTACTACTTTTATTTATTATTCTTACATTAATGAAAAAAACATAAAAAAAAGATTAGATATACAGGGCCTTAAACCTAGCTTCTTCACCATTTGTTTTTTTTTTTTTTTTTTTTTAATTTCTGGCTCGCCAAGGCGATTTATAAGGGGGGGTACTTCGACCTAAAAGATCTTTTGTACCGTATGGGCCAGAAAAGTTTAAACTAGTAGAATTTCCACTTTCCGTGTAAAGCGGACAATTTTACCAGTAGAAGAATTCTTTATGTCCTCGGGGCTCATTTGCTCCCTGAAAAAGATCTTCTTTCTAATTCCATTAAGGGCTGGACATTCACATAAAATGTGTTCAGCTGACTCGTCCTCTTCAAGACAGAGTCGGCACTCAGGAGAGTCTGATATTCTCATTTTGTGTAGATGATATCTTAAACCATGGTGACCAGTAAGGTAACCTACTAGGTTTTTGATATCGTGCCTGCTTAGTTTTAGACATTTGCTGGCATTTTTATTGAAGGGCCGAATGGCTCGTTTGGCCTGTCTTAGACCTGGGATGCTTTCCCAAAGATAGATACATTTTCTATGTTCCCAGCTTTTAATTGCTGCCATTGCTGATGATCTAGGAGTGCAGCAGAAAGGTTCGGGACCTATGAAAGGTGTTTCTGAACCTTTTCTGGCCAATTGACCATTTGTTAGTGCGCAGTGAAAGGGACCTACAGTTTTAAGCCGAATCCGAATGTCAAATTGATTGATTGTGATTGTCATAACAATCGATGCTCTTCGATGTTTGTCAGACTTTTGCAAACGATGGAAAAGATGGAAAAAGAAACTTAAGGTGCTAATTGGCCCGGCGTGTCTTGAAGCTGAGACTCTTAGATTAGTAGTATTACACACTAACCACTGTGTCCATAATCTACAGAGTAATATCCTAAAATTCCAGCTCTAGCTGCGTGGGCTTTCAACTAAGAATATTAAATATAGGTTTGAAAAATATATTGATCTATCAAGGCAGTGGGGACGAACAAGGTTTGTTGAACTCACGCCCTGGACATCACCCATCGTCACCCATTTGGGGAAACTATAGTGTTAAGACTAAATTTGTTTATCAAATTGCAGTTTTTGTAAAATTTTGTATGCAGTTTTAATGTTTAGTTCAGAGCGAACTGAAAGTATGTTATAGAGCTTAAAGTTGAATAATTTTGTATAGAGGTTGTTTATTTTAATGCAGTCGTGATTGATTGTCAGTGTTTGATATGTTTGGCAGAGGTGACAGGTCGGGGGAGTTTCTTTGCCGAGTAAATGGCCGTTGGTTAATCTTGTGTGTGTGCGAGTTTAAGTCTCAAGTGCCCCGAGTGTTTTTTTTTTATTTAGGGGTTTTTCTGTAAAGTTACAGTACCCTTATAGTGTTAAGAACACAGCATTTGTGTTTAACAGCAAGCAGCACCTGATAATATCGTATTTCATTGCATGCTTTTCGGTGCTACTTACTATTGGAAAGAATAGAGAGATAGGAAAGAAGTGTTTGGGTACAGTTTTAGGGTTTTCCTGCACGGGTGGTGTCTAAATTGCTTAGGGAGATCTAGTTTTCATGTATTCGACTAACAGTAATGAACTTGGTCGGGATTTGAACACACGACCTTTCAGTCGGTAAGCGAATACACTACTACTGCACTGTTGCCACACGCGTTGTTGGTCGGCCATGTTGTTGGAATTGCCTTTGGGTTCATTGAGGTGTAATGATGGGTATCCTCGTTCCATGCTACTAGTTTTTTATGTTCCCATAGTGCAGTCATTATTAATTTTTGCTAATCTTTATCGCGTCGATAGGATTTTACTTCTGAATTGGAGTCGGCGCAAATAGATTTCGCTTCAAGATCTGTTAGTTCAGTGTTTATTTTGGCCGGAGGGAGATGATATTTTCCCTAATTTCGTGACCGATGTTGCTTATAGAGCTAAGAAATGAAAGTCTGTCGCTGCAAATTAGGGTTTTTTTTGTCAGTTCTCCATGCACATTGAGTAACTTCAGGAATCCCCAAGGCTTCTACCGAAAAAATGGAGAAGTAAGGAGGAAGCTTTTCGGCAGTTTGAAGTACGCCCTTGGAATTATCAATGGGGTGGGGCCATGTCTGTGCATACGGCGTTTTTAGGACCATTCAGATGTTTAATGGAAAGCTGTTTAAAAATTCTTGGAAGAGTCAAATGTAAATTCCGTTGGGAGTTACATCCTTGTAGTATATAGACAAAGTGGTGTTCATAACTTCTACGGGAGCATCCAGGGAGGGTACCTTTCGATGTCCCACCAGTTAACTTTCGGGTTGAGACCCAAATTACTTGCATGGGATATAGCTTCATTTAATATTATAGTAATTTTATTAACAGCTCTGGTACACAGGACCACCAACTTATTAGATCATTATTCATTTATTGATTTTCTTTATTATTTTCCTCTTCCACAACAGCAAGAGTAAAACGTTTAAAATTTGTATTTGAAGTCTTCTTCATACTCGCGCGCCACCTGTTTATTATACGTTGATTCAGTTCAATATTGAGTTTAACTTTCTAAACAAGCCCTATTGTAGGTACCTAACAAATATTTTTGATTAAGTCTCGGCAGCAAACATTTCAGAAACATTTGCAAACATATTCAAGCAAAGAACAGTCATGCTGATTTGACATTCGAATTCGAACGAAAGTTTGTCGAATTAGAAGAAATTGTATTTTGAGATTCGATCGAATAGAAAATTTATTTGAGGAAAACCGGTATAATTCGAACGAAAATAGACATTCGAATGACTTGACTATTCCTTCGAATCTCAAAATAAGCATGAATAAGTTTATTTGTTCCACTTGCGGTTGTCAAATTGTGCCTTACATAAAAGTTGGCCTTATTCGAATAAATAATTTGCTTAAGTCTTTATCATTTTCATATATTTACAATATAAAAGGACATATTTAGTACACACATTATCGTGCCAAACTTAATTTCGCCCTTCTTCCAGAAAATGATAACCAAAAATAAATGAAAATAAAAACTTTTTATCTGATAACGTCCAAACATTTCCGCCATAAATGAATAAACAATAATTAAAAGCAATATTAGATGACCTTATTTTCTGTTTGATAATAATTTGCAATATAACATTTCCTATACACAAAACTGAAAGACCACAAATTCAACTGCAAACAATATTCTATCTAATATCTAAACACACCACACCATTTACAATAAGTTTTATTTGATTATGTTTGTGTACCACAATATGTATGAAACAATTTTTCTTCGACAAGGCAAACATCATAGAACCTACAAATGAAAAATACAAAAAATAGCTATATTCTCCCAACAAACACACAGCGCTGCAAATTAAAATAACTATCGTAGATAATCACAGTAATAAAACGAAAAAGAAAAACGAATGAGTGTGTGGGGAGGTAGGTACTGGACTGGTTCAATGAACTTTTCGAGGCGACTTGTAGTGAATTGTCTGCGATAACCAATCTTTGTTAATTCTTGCAAAAGAAAAAAATAAATAAAAAAGTCTGTGTCCATTTAAAATTGAAATAGCAAATAGAAAATAAAATTGCAGGTGAGCTCTACTTTAAGAATAAAGATTTCTTTCATATCAACCAATTGCCCACACTCTAATATTGACAGGTTAGGTACGTCAATTTACGTTTACTCAACGTATTTTATTGTTCGTAAAGAAAAACGCAACATTCGTATCATAGTGTGAGCATTCTTAAACCTATTTAAGTTAGAAAAAGAGAACACGAGGGCGCTTGAAAGACTGATGGCACGTTTATCAAATTTAGAAAAAAAAAATTAACAGATTTATGTAATGGTGATTTGAAATTACTGCAGTTGAATATTAATTTTACAATCGGAGAATTTTTTACCGGAAATTGTCGAGAGACATGAGGGTAATTGCTTCTGCATTTTCAATCGTCCAATGTGACTCTTTGGTGTTTAACATTTTAACTGTTAGCTTATTGAACTAGCATTGTAGGAGATACAGTCATGTTTCGAATGTACTATTTGTTACAACGGTAAACTGCTTCTGGCAGACATTTGAATTTAGTGTCAGAACTGAGAGTGCATTTATTCATTTCGAGGCGCGTGTAGTGTATGGGAATATAAAATGTACATTGACCCGTGATTGAATTATAAAGTCCAAAGCGATAACTAACTGAAAGGCCGGACACGTCAATTTGTTTTCTTTTTCTTCAGCAGCAGTGACACTTCAATCAGGATAGATAAAAGTTGACGAAACACATTTTTAAGATTAAGTGATGGAAAAATTATGCAGAAGTTTCAGGTTCAAATACAATAACTTGGCGCTATAAATTGCATTAAACTGGCGTATCTGTCAAAAGCGTATTATTAAGAAAATCATTTGGCATACGTTTATGTTTCACTGCCAGATGACAGATTGTCTTAACTTACGAGACATAATTTGTATGATTAAAAAATATTGCTTTCACCCCATTGGACCCCCATTTGGACCCTCATTTGGACCCCGATTTGCACCACCAGGGATCTCGTTTTCTACGCATTTGTATGACAGCAAGTCTTAATTTTTGTTAATTTTCTTTGTTTATAATAATATGTTTTTCATCTTCAATAGCTCATTTGAATAAAACGTCATTGAAAACCAAAATGTCTCCGCTGCATTTGTTTCCCTAGACCCTAGAGCCTAGAGATTCATTTGACACTGACGTTTTCGCGAAGTGCTCGATTACTCGGAAACCATAATGCAATCGCGTTCGGTGTATCTGTTCGCATTTATACAGCTTCGCTTCTTTTTCGACGTTTGTCATCTACCTTTATATATATATATTATATAGTTATAAACGAACATTTAAATACGATTTGCGTCAAAAATTAAAAGTGAAAGACATAAGCGAATGCGATGCGACGCAATGTGTACGCACTTGTTCGCTTTGTGTGTATCATTAACTTTTTAAAGGTGGTACGAAACAAAAACGCAATTCTGTTTTGCCCACTTAAAAAATTGACAGATCAGCTAGATTTATTTTTTTTCGAACTCGAATATTTTTGTCGAACTGTCAAAGTTTACGTACAATCCATATACTCAGCTCACGATCCTCATATCGAACTATGACCTTACAGTGGAGAAGTTAGCCAATTTAAGCACGCAATCCTTCTTAGCTTAATCTTGACACTACTTAAGTTGGCTTTAGGTTTTCAATTGCTTCATCCTTCATCATTATCATATCGCAGCTGCTATTTTTCATGTTCACTTCGAACACTATATCTTCATGTCAACGCCAGTAGATGAACTTCTTTGTTTCGAAGTATTATTTTGTCCACTTCGAAACCCCTTTGGTTAATTTTGAAGTTCAACTCATCGTTTTTTTAGCAACCTTACATAACTAATTAAATAAATTAATTTATTAAGTTATATTTGGTTCCCTTCGGTAAATAGAATGAGACTTTGTCCCCCTTGGCAAATGACAGTTCTACATTTTTCTCATTCGGAAGCAGTTATAGGTGAATGTCGAAACATCGTTTGACCCCAAATTTGTATAGGGGCGTCATAACTGTTTCTGCATTTCAAAACTTCAACGTTAGACTTAAATTCGAAATTTGGCGGTGTTTTGGACATTTTCTCATTCATTCTTGTTTGTCTTCTGAAAGAATTTTCTTTTCTTTTTCGCACGTTTAAAAATCTGTTTGACTAAACTTCAAACTTTGCAGTTCGCGCTTTTATAGAAGTTGCTGTGTTCATCTGTTTGAACCATAAACTTTTGCTTTAATCATTTGGAGGACAAACAAAATTGTTTGACAATTTGGGCCGGTGATCCATGGATCTTATGTTGCCTTACATCGTGAACACTACCAATGTAGATACCTCTAGTCCACTTCGAACCTTGGGCTGTATGTGTATGCAAATTTTAAACAAAACGAACGAACTGACATTTTATTTATTCCATTCGTGTGTATCTGTCTATAGTAGAAATTATCATTTGAGAAATGAAGCAAAATGAAATGAATTTGTTTGTCTTGAAATTTCGAAGAGTTGCTTAAATAGTTCCTAGTCTTCTTTTTAATCGAGGTGGTATTGGTTAAAATAAAATTTCGCCGTTTGACCTTAAAAGTATAAACAGGCTGCCCAATTTGGGATAATTTCGTCACTGAGGTGTGTGATCCAGGAGTTCTAAGGTCTGCCTCTGTCGCATGATTGTATAGGAACATTGAAAGTGCCTTTTCGCCGGAGCTCGTAGGATATCTCCTATCAATAGTGACAGCACCAACAGATCCGATCGCGTTCCATTTTCTCTTAGATAGGTTCTTTGACCGCTTAAAACTATTTTTTGTTCTAAACAATCTTAGCCATATCTAATGGTGCGTCCTATTTATTTATTCGCGTTTGGCTTTACATTGTTAAGATACAGAAAAAGAAATACCAAACCCGCTGCTGACTCATAACCCACTCCACAGACCTAAATTATTCGCTTCTCTCTTGTCCTCTGGTCCTCTGGTATTACTCATAAAGTTTCAATAAAAACCAACCACTGAAAAAAAAAATTAAAACAAGTTTTACTTCTCAGAGTTTAGTGTTTATTTATCGATTGAAATTAATGACATTAAATATAGTTTGACTTGTATGTTGTATGTCAAATCAAACCCACACACACACAGACTCAATGTGTTGCCTGCAGTCAACTTAATGTTGTATGCGGCGCGCAAATAATACTCTTCGATGAACTGTGTGCTGCATGCACAACGCGATACCGACTGGGAGTTCACTGCACTCACCTGCCGAGGCAACAATATAAATTTCTGCAACACGCCAAAGAGACCTTGTTGCCTGGCTGGGCTAAATTACACCAAGACACCTATCGGAGTAGGCTCTGACTGTGGCCAAGAGCGAACGGAGTGGTAACCGGCTATCAACCAAAAGTGCAAGAAATTTATCGAAATCTATAACAAAGAACGGCAGCAGCAAAACAGCACTGCTACCATCAGTTACAGTAGAAATATGCAAATGCCTATGGAATGGGAGCTCAGAAGTTGCATAAAGTAACAACTAACCATGCCAAACAAGTGCTTACTGCTGCTACCGATTGTATGGGCCGCAATACTTTGTGCTTTGCTGAGATTCTAGTGAAGCATAGAAAATTCTATTAAATGACATTTACGCGGATCTCTGCATACATGCTTGTATGTCATTTTGACATTTTACCATAAATTCCAGATCATGGCATTTCAAATGGCATTCACTTTGTCAGTACCCATATTGGTGGTTCAAGGTGCAACAACCTTTCGTCAACAAATTTAGGTCCTTTATAATATGCTGAACCCATACTCGCTGCTGGCACAAATGAAAAGTTAGAGTAAACTGGGGTCGGTGAACTTTATTTAGGTCAAAGCAAATCGCAACCCCTGGCTGAAATCGAAATTTGGTGCGAGTCCGCGTATCAGTACTCGGTACAAGTCTCTATATACCACCCTCCATCACAGGGCATAGATATATGTGCAAACATGACAAAAACTAAGAATACGATGGATAGAAAGCAAAATAGATGGAGCCCTGTAAGAGAAGTTCCAGACCCAGATCAGAACACCGCCACCTGCCGTTTATCTGGAATATGGTATATATAAACGAACGCAAACCCATGCCACTGTCAACCCTGGATGTGACCCAATTCGAGGGCGTTAGCATCAGCAAGTTGCACAAGTTGTTTGTGTGCTGCTCTGCTCAGCTCTACTTGTTCGTTCTTCTGTACTCTTCATTGGTGTGGTGGATATTCCAAGTCATCATCATCCACACTGAAATCCTTTTTTTTTGTATCAAATGCTTCTACGGATACTAAGGATAAAGTAAGAGGAGGGCGACTCGACACACCAGGAGGGCTGATGGAAAAATATGTATGGAGTACAGGAATGCGGACGTGAAACGATACTCGTATCCGGGACTCATTTATACACAAGTATATGAGAGTTGGGTACCTTGTGTGTGATGGGTTTTTTCGGGGTGGTTTGTAGAGAAAGTGCTTTCCTCGCGCGCTTTGTAAGGTTACTGGCGTACGTTGATCTACTTTTTGTTCTGAGTCTTTTTTTCTCTGCTAACGAGAGAATCAGCCTTCCTGTGCGCAAACAGGATATTTAGGGGTGGGACAACAATCCCATAAACATCGTTTTCGTTAATTTGATGGCAAATCATTCAATTGCCTGTTGTATTAACCCAAACATTCCGTTATTAATGACTTTTTTTATTGATTTCAAAGAAAGAAAAGAAAGGAAAGAAATGAAATCTTAGTGGGCTGAGTACCTAAAAGGCAGCTATAATAAATAATTGCTGCCAACTCTGTTCGATACAATTCGTTTGATTCCAGTTAAGAAGTTCCACCAAAGCTTACGATATTCACCGCGCTTGCCTATCAAACAGTCTTCACTCTCTTGTAGTTGTAGGCATGTGCGAGGTGAATGGACGAACGAGCGAACACTTTGCACGTTATGTAGTGACGTCAATTGACACAAAGCGTACAGTGGTAATGGGGGTGGTGTATGACCCCATATTTTATGTGGATATCAGATAATCACCTACACAAGCAAATCCGGTTCAGAATTCCTATGAGGTTATATATCTCCCTCGATTTTTTTTAGATGTACATACATAGAAACCCCTTTAGCTTTAGCCAATAGAGATGGCTTAAGGACGTTGAATCTTTATTTGTTCGCAAACTTATTGTCCTGCGATTAATTGAATTTGATTCGATTGGGGGAAAATGTCAAACACTTGTCATTAAACGAATGATTGAGGACAAAATTCGATTCCTTGTTTAATAAATTACTTTGTGCTTAATGTCTTTTATCGTAATTAATGTGATTGCAAAGCGGGGTGGATTTGCTGCTGTTAAAAAACTTATTTTATCATAGAAATCAATGTGAAATGTGTGTACTACTTTTAGCAAAAATGGCGTTCGCAAGCTGAGAAAATATTTAATGTAAAAATGGTGTGGAATTAACGAATAAAAAAACAGATAAAATTATTTTATTTAAAATCCTTACAAAGTATCGACATGCGACTTAGCCAGCTTTTTACCATGGGTTTGAGCTGTTAAAAATAAAGCAATAAGCGAATCCTTTGATTTAGCAGCCTTATTTATAAACAAATTAAAGAGCCTAACTTTACGCAATAATTAAATTGTCCTTACTTCCCGGCGTATGATGGTTTATAAACAATTGCGAACTTAAGCAACGTTGCTTTAGAGTTGCGAGACCTAAACGTCAATATTTGCGCTTAGAGAATGTTTAAGGTTCGTGTAATAATGGCCGATGAGAGTTTTTTTTTCATTCTCTCAGGGTTTGTTGTCACTCAATATGCTCCATATCAATTTTGTAATGCGTAATATCAGAGATGGCAGGGTAAACAACCTCACGTATTCTACATTGTAAAAGTTAAATACATTCCAACATAAACTACATTTAATTACATCTATTACTAATGACAGGCAATTCAAAATTATTATTATTATTATTATATTATAAGTGGAACACCACCTGTGCCTATTAAAAATAAATTGTTTAGGTGGTCAATGAAATGAGAGAAAATCGAACTTGGTACTGTCATTATTGAAAGGAGATATCCTGCGAACCCCGCCAAAAAGGCAATTTCAATCAATGTTCCTATACAATTGCGAGACAGATGCAGGCCTAAAAACTCCTGGGTCACACACCTCGCGGCCGAAATGATCCGAAACAGGGCAGCCTGCTGATACTTTTGAGGTCAAACCGGCGAGATCGAATTTAGACCATCACCTTCTGGGTTAAAAAGAAGGCTAGGAACTATTTAGGCAACACTTCGAAATTTCTAGACAAACAAATCATTCATTTAGCTTGACTTCACAAATGATGGCTTCTACTGTTAACAGAAATACACGAATGGAATAAATAAAATGTCAGCTTTTTTAGAATTTGCACACATACGGCTTAAGGTTAAAGGTAGTTACATTGGTAGTGTTGACGATGGAAGGCAATGTAAAGTTCATGAAATTTCCGTCTTATTCATGAAATTTCCGTCTTCTATATATCCAAACTTTCACTAGTAATTCAGCTTGTATGACAAAAGTTATCTGCTTTGTATAATTAGGTCCAGATTTGCCGTGCCACTTTTCAATGAAACACATTTCTTCTGAATGGAAGTACGCACACAACCACACGCTTTCGTATTTGGTATTTTTATTTTTTCAAAATGTTCAGTCCGTTAATCCTTCCATTAAAAAAAATAAAAAAAGTATTTAAAAATACCCAATAAAAACAGTCAGAAGTTCTTACTGCATTAATGAAGAAGTATGAACATCTGGTGAAGTGATTCAGCAAGGGCTTAAATAAGATTAATATTGAACATTCTCGGAGCAGTGTTGCTACAAAAATAAACACCTTTTGGCCTTCAACAAGAGTCCAAAATTTTTAAACGCTGCTCTCGTGTAAGTCTTTGCTTGATGATTAGCCAAACAATACTGAATAAAAGCATAGGGAAAGGCTACATTCGGTTGGGCGATCTATTGGATACCCTATTCGCATTCCTCATAAAGTGGGCTTGGCAAAAGTCTAAGTATGGCTGAATTGTTAAGAACGCTCTACATATTTTGTTATATAACATTTAAAGAATTTAATCCAAAAAACGAAGCTTTTGTAAAAAAAAAACCCTCCCTAGCTAAAACTTTGGTTTTTCAATAAAATTGTGTTATTTAATTGTGGGCGTGTCAGTGGACGGATTTTAGAAATGTTATCTCCCGAGCAGTTTTAGGAGCCAGATCATATTATATAAACAAATTTCAGCTTTCTAGCTTAAAATCCGATTTTTTCGAAAAAAAAATGCATGAGTTTGTGGGCGTGTCTGTGGGCGGATTTCAAAAATTCGTAAACTTGATTATTTCGGGCCCTAGAGAGTATATGGTTTCAGCTCTCTGGCTCAAGTTTAAGGGCCGAATTTTCGCCGATGGACGGACAGCTATGGCTAGATCGACATTATTATTATTATTTTTTTTTTTTAAATTAAATCCAAATACCACGGTAACGGTCCATTGTACTACAAGCCAGACATCCTCTTTTTGGTATAGAGGTTGGAGAAAAAAGTCATCGATGCTGATAAAGAATTTTAAACCTAAATTTTTAAAAAACATGAAAAGATCTGGTCTTCGGCTGGTAGGGACAATTTCCTTCCCCTAAGAAAGGAATTCGGGTTTTTTGAATAGATTTCCTTATCGAAGCTACATTTCGTCTGTTGAATGTCGAATCAGAGCGAATAGTATGCGTTTTTGGATCCATTATAATTCAAAAATAAAATCGTCTGGTTTCTCACAAGAAATGATTTTTCAGAGACTGGTATCGAACGGATACGAATCTACGAGCGAACTTTTTGCTAAACTTTTTACCCGCTAATAATGCAGTGAATTTTTGTTTTAGCCATATTAGTACCACCATTGATGTTGGCAACTTGGAGCTCTCTGATGACGATCTTCTTCTTGCCCTTAATAGTATTGATACTAACAAAGGTTTGGCTGGTCCCGACTTGCTTCATCCCGTTTTCTTGAAGAACTGTTCGTATTCACTATTTGTGCCGTTAAAATTGATTTTCAACCCTTCACTTTCTACCGTTGACTTTCTGGACGATTGGAAGATTGCTAATATATCGCCTATTCATAAGAGCGGGCAAAAACATTTAGTTGAAAACTATAGGCCTATAAGAAAGCTTTCCTTTGCAACATGGTTTTGTTTCCGGTCGCTCTACCTCGTCAAACTTAGCCCTATTTTCTAAATTCTGTCTTAATTCAATCGAAGGCGGTGTGCAGGTTGATGTGTTGTATATCATCAATCACTCAATATTGATAGGAAAGTTAGCCAAGCTTGGGTTTCTTTCTATCTTGGAGTGGCTTTCTTCTTATCTTTTCAATAGATAATGTATCGTCTAAGTTGATTGTTTTTTCTCGAACGTGGTAATCGCAACTTCTGGTGTCCCACAAGGAGCCATTTAGGGCCATTGCTATTTGTACTCTTTGTAAATGAAATTCCTCAGCTTTTCACAAGGTGCGAATGTCTGTTATTTGCAGATGATTTCAAAATGTTTTGCAAAGTCTAAAACTTTAATTCGGTCGGTAATAACCTGGATGTAACCTCAAATCAGGATTTTTTTAATGCAACGCTCTTACTGCTCTAACTTCAAACTTTCTTAATTAATCCCAATTTTCGAAAAAATCGAATCGAAAAAACAGCTTTTATCTGGTCTGGGGAAATTTAGTAATTTCCCCTGCCCATTCGCCCTATTTTGTTTCCATTTTCTTGTTTTTCAATTTTAGCAATTTTTTCTCTCAGTAGCTTTATGCTGCTCATGCAATTTATTCCTCTTTTCCCGCTTCCTGAAGACGAGTCATTACAATAAGATTTGCTAAATGGAAGACAATTGTTTTCGTTTCACCAGATCGCCTTTTAGTACTATTTTCCCATTTCATGAAAGGCTTTAATGTAGGAGACACTCTGAAGAAATCTTTGAAAACGTATCTGAATATTTCTGTTACAGAATTTACCAACTCTTTGACTTTTTAGCGGTTGCAGTGGCGCAGAGGTAAGTGTGTTGGACTACTACTCTAAAGGCCTTAGGTTCAAATCCCGCCGTGGCCAAGGAACATCTAAAAGTTAGGTTAGGTTTTTACAGAAAGAAAAAATTGTCGAAATCGGTCCGCCAATTTAATCGAACAACAACAAATGTAGTGTTGAGTTTGTATTAGTCGTAGTAAATTTGTGGATTACACGTTTATTAAATGGAAAGACTGAAATACTAAAAATCATAAAAGTTTGAAAGAACAGTGGGAGCTTACGATCGATCGGTTTGAAGGTTAACGTGACTCTGCTCAAAATCAAAGCTGAAAGCATTTAACGGAAATTGACACAAGTACATAGGTACTGTATATAAATGTAATAGAGATGGGATGATATAGACATATATAGATAATACCATAGTGTTTAATACTTAGTAGTTAAAGCAAAGTAAAAATGAAAGATAATACGTGATATGAGTTGCTGCATTACTGATTAATTAATCAGTATGGTCAGTGTTCCAATCCGGAATTTAATTTCAGTTGGTTCAAATTTCATGTCCGTAGGCAATTAATCCACTACTGTTTTATTTACAGAAGCCCCAACTTGGACAGACATTCAACTTATAATGAGTTTGATGCCCTGTCCGATTCAATTACAAGAATTGTGACCCTTCATCCTCGTTCTGAAATCGTTATTTCGGGCGATTTCAATATACACAATTCAGGCTGGCTTCGACATTCTGGTCAGACAACACCCGAAGGAAGGTACGTCGAGATCTTTGCTGAGGTAAATAACCTGACTCAGCTTGTAAATGAGCCGACACGAATACCGGACATTAGCAGCCAAACTGCCAACACTTTGGACTTGTTTCTTACCTCTCACCCCGATAAATACGCTTTGAACGTATTATCGCCTCTAGGTTCGTCAGACCATTGTATCATATCAGCGAATTTCTCGTACTCCAACCACATAGTTAAAGAACAAACTCCAAAAAGATCCGTATGGCAATACGAGAAAGCCAATTGGGAAAAACTAAACGGTTTCTTTAAGAGTTTTAACTGGTCGCTGTGCTTCCTCGACAGCGACGTGGATGCTGCTGCTGATATGATCACAAACATAATTCACCTGGGCATGAAATCTTTTATCCCTAACAGGATTAAAAGTATCAAACCCAAGGTTAACGCGTGGTGTGACTCGAGCTGCAAAGAGGCTATCAGGTTAAAAGAGGTAAGTTTTCGGCTATTCAAAGCCAACCCATCTGAGGAAGGCGTAAAAAGTTTAAACGAGCCAGAAATGACTGCAATGCCCACATTAATCGTGTCAAATTCTCCAATGACCAAAAGTTGAGGCAAAAAATACTACAAAGTCCCACGGGTAGAAAAAACTTTTGGTCATTTGTTAAAAACATCAAGAATTCGACCTCATCATCTGTCCCGACACTCATCTACAATGGTATTCCAGCTGTCAGCTCTATAGATAAGGCCAATCTGCTTGCTGCTCACTTTGCAGTCAAGTCAACGCTCCCAGATTGTGCTTTGTTTCCCCTCGTACTCGAGCGCGTAGAATTCTCCATGGGACCAATCCACTTTCGCACTCGTACAGTGGCTAGAGTACTTCAAGATCTTGACGTTCACAAATCCGCTGGTCCAGATGGTATTTCCCATATCGTTCTGAAGAGGTGTTCTTCTTCGCTGGCAAAACCATTGCGTAAGCTTTTCCATCTATCCTATTCTTCAGGACTCTTTCCGGGAAGATGGAAAACAGCATTTGTCCAGCCTGTACCAAAAAAGGCGAATCTTCTTCTCCCTCCTCCTACCGACCAATTGCACTTATGTCCCTTCTTCCCAAGGTCATGGAAACGCTGATAAACCGTCAGCTAATGAAATATCTTGGCAGTATGGTTTTCGTAGCAACAGGTCCACTGGTGATTTGATGACATATCTAACCGAAAAGTGGAACCAATCTCTTCATCAAGGTGGTGAAAGTAAGATCGTTGCGCTTGATATTTCAAAGGCATTTGACAGAGTTTGGCATCAAGCTCTCTTGTCGAAAATGCGTGCTTTTGGAATCGATGATACTCTTCTTCAATGGATTAGAAATTACCTTTCGGACCGTTCAATTCAAGTTGTTTGGACGGTTTCAAGTCTGCAACTCACCAAATAAATGCTGGTGTCCCCCAAGGCTCTGTTCTGTCCCCGACTCTCTTTCTCATTTTTATAAATGATCTCCTGTCTGTTACTTCTAATCCAATCCATTCCTTTGCTGATGACAGTACCCTCAGCTTCTCATATTCGTTTCTTGGGTCACGCCCCTCATCTTCGGGTGTGGAACTGGAACTGCAACGTATATTAAGCTCATTAAATTCCGTTCTTAACAGCATAACTCAGTGGGGTAAAACCAATAGAGTGGAATTTAATGCTTCCAAAACTCAATGCTGTCTCCTGTCATTAAAGCAAAACCCACACACACTGCCATTATCTATGAATGGCACTTACATCGCTGAAACCGAAAGACTTTCCATTCTCGGTATGTGTGTTAATGACAACCTTCGTTGGAATGACCACATATTCGATGTCGCCAAGAACGCCGCGAAATGTCTAGGCTTCCTTGAGCGTTGTAAGAAATATTTCACCCCTTCTGATCTGGCTACAATTTATAAGGCGTTTATTCGCCCGAAACTCGAGTACAACGCTCATATCTGGTCCGGTGCAGCAATAACTTATTTGGAGCTACCTGACAGGATCCAAAATCGCGCGATAAAACTCATTGGCGACCGAGACATCGCGAGATCGATTGACTCTCTTAGTCATCCTCGTAATGTCTCCTGCCTGTCGTTATTTAATCGTTATTTCCACGCTCAAACGAAATAGCCAGTTTCATTCCTCCCCTTGAACATTTTAACCGCAATACCCGCCATGCAAGGAATGCTCATCAGTTCACCCTCAAGCCTGTGTTCGGACGTACAGTGATGTTCAAAGAATCTTTCCTCAGCCGTACAACACGAAAGTGGAATGCACTTCCCCGCTCCATTTTTCCTACACATTATAACCTACAGACATTCAAAACCAACGTGCATCGGCATCTCTCCTTTTCCTCTCACCCTAATTTCCTTAACGCCCGTGCTGTGTAGCAAATACATTATAAGGGTCCCAACAAATCCCTTTAGTGCGCGCTTATTATAAAAAAAAAAAAAAAAAAAATTAGTTGCCACAATCCCTTAGCCTCGCCGTCATTAAGGGAGAAGAAGAAACAAATTTGTGGATTACAAATTTAAGTACCGCACTGGATCTGTTATCAGTACAGGTAATAGTGTATTGGTAGGTATTGTCCCTTGCCTCAATCAATATATTTCATTTAGGCTCATATACGTACGTAGATGTCAGGTGGCAGTGGTGCGATGGTAGTGTATTCACTAAGTGATTGGCAGGTCGTGCGTTCGAATCCCGACCAGGGCCATGATTTTTATAAATTGAATACACACAACAAAAACAGATCTCTCTAAAGCAATTTAGGCGCCACCTGTGGAGGAAAAAAAATCCCATCGCACCAAACTTCTTTTCTATCCTTCTATTCTTTCACAAAGTAAGTAGCACCCAAAAATAGGCAAATAATCATTTGCTGGGAGCTACTTACAGCAACAAACAAAATGCCTGCGCTGTGGTTTCCACTATTAGGGTACTGCGTCACAGAAAAAAGAAATCCCTTTAGCGCACGCAAATTATAAAAAAAAAAAAATGTCAACTATATTCTTTTAATTCTTTCTAACAATTCCTAATTTCCACTGTTTGAAAACTGCTCAGCTTCATTCAACAGCGTCCCAGTTCAGTTTTCACAAACGTCAAATCAACGAAAAAAAATTTTACTTTAAAGGCTTTTTCAAAATACTATTCTTCATTACAATATCCATCATTTTTATGGTTTACTGAGCGTCTGTAGCTAAAAAGTTTTCGCATCAAGTGAAAGGGTTAAGTCACAAACTATTTAAGAAAGGAAAATTTACTAAATGTTTGGACATTTTTAATCTCTAATACTTTCTTTTGTGTACCACCGTGTCTGGTTTTCGCCTAGTTTATATCATCAACTATAACAACACGTTATAGAATGAAAATAAAACCGAAAGTGTAAGAAATTTCAGAATTAAAAAAAATAAAATGAGAATAACTAACCAAACGGGAAAAGCTAAATTATATTTTGCCATCTGCTTTGGCTTCCTCATCTTGTATTATTTTATTTAATTGATTGCAACAAAAAAAACACAACAACTCCACTGTCCAACAATGAAGCCATGTTGCACCTGCTTTCAAAATGAAAAAAAAAAATTGAAAAGAACAACGTAAGTCAGCATGACGGATGAGGCTGACCCATTTCTAATTTGTTGTAGAATTTTTCGTTTTTGGAGTTCATTGACATTTCGAATGGCGCCAAAGTTGGATATATATTCTCCTACTTTATTTTGTCGGCAAGTCATCAAAGTGCATTAAAAAAGTGTAATTATTTAACAAATGCTGGGTTGGGCTGGCGTTCACATTAATTTTTCTATGATGGCGATGACGATGATGTGAAGATGACAGAGAAGTTGTGTGAATCAAGTGAGAGTAGTGTTTATATTTGTTGGGATTGGTAAACGTCAAACATTACGTCAAATTGGTGAACGCGATTAGAGGAGATTTTATTTTGTGTTAATGGAATTTATTTTTAAATTTATTTGAAGATTTGGTGGCTGGGAATTTTCGAGGGAAAGAATTTTGTAGATTCTCTGAAAGTAAAAGTTGGAATAATGACAAGATGACATTCTTGGTTTCGTTGCAAAAGGGGTAGATTTTTTTTATTGGATTTAGAGCTTTTAATTGTTAAAAAATGGAATTTCGTGATACATTTGATATTGCAAATGGAAAAATAAGGTTCACAGAAATTAGGCCGCTAAAACAGTGTAGCAACTGTTACAATTTATGTTTTTTGTGTTTAATGTGTAGGCAGGCACATACATTAAATTTGTTTCATATATTTTTCAATCGATTTGCAAATTTGACATATCATCGTTGTATCTGAAAATGTGGTTAAAGACGTTGTATTGAGAAGATATGGGCTTTTTCTGTGGGATGATTATAAAAAATATGACAGAAATTGTGACATTTTGTAAGATCAAATAAAATCCTTTTGTGATATTACGAGTACATATCATTTGGCATTATTTTAACAAAATTAGCCGTTATATAACGTTTAAGACTGATTTTGAAAGTTCATAATGGTCATGAAATTTAAAAAAATTATTAATAAATTAGTACAAGTTCAAACATGTCATATATATAGGTAACTGTCATGTGAAGGTACTTTCTTTAATAGATCAGTCCAGCTTTTGGCTGTTCCCAGCGTACCGTGATGAAGACTTTTATGCTGATTGAAGAACAGTAAAATTGGTTGGTCTTCAAGTTAATGAGGATCATGCTATCAATAAACAAATAAACAAACATTTGTCCACCGCTTCGGACAAAACGTCACTGTTGATAGCAATAACTTCGAGGTAGTTCAAGAGTTCATCTACCTTGGACTGACTTAGCGGAGTTTCGACCTAGATTCAACCTAAAAAATTGCTGCTGCTTAGGTTTGGCTAAACAATTGGGTTAAATATTCCTCACTCGAAGGACGAAATGCATGCTCTATTCAAGGTACGGAGTTTATATCTGGTACTTTCGATAGAAATTTGGTCTTGCTTGTGAGGAGGGCCAATAGGGAAAAAAATATAATCAAGAACTCTAGGAGCTGTATTAGTTCCAAGATGTGGATGTAGTCCAACATGCTAAATAAGAAGAAGCCGACACACTTAGGCCAATTTAGGTCCATTGTGATACCACGTATATTATCTACCTCAACTCTGTAGATGGGACTGGCCAACGACACAATAATATTGCGAATATTGATGGCATTAAACTAAGAACTACGTTATAGTAGAACAATTAGAATTTTGAAATTTGACACTTTTCACTCACTCGCCCTACCTCAAAGCTCGGTGCAGATAATCCTGTGCTTAAGTGATCTGACAACTAAATGGAGCAGAGGATGACAGAATGTTAAACATTGTGGGACAAGTTTTTGACTAATGGAATACCATTCATGCATTTTTCTCTTTCTGTATAGCTTGGGTACATAAAACACAATGAAATAAGCATTCAATAATTTTCAGAAAAAAACACAAGATTTCCCGAAAAAAATAAGTAAGGCAACCGCTTTATTAGATAACTAACACCATAGTCTTTCTATACATGCACGCATTACAACACACAAAACAGAAATAGTCAACGAAACAAAAGCAATTGACGAGGAGAAAAAATAAATAAATAAGAATCAAGGCGTCATGTAATATCACAATTTATGTGCAATTCCCTCTCACTTTCACTTGAAACTTGTTTCATCTGTTTGCGCTCGCGTACAGCAGCACTACAAACGTCAACGAACTTGTAGTTGTGCTATGCAGCGCCTTGTGTTTATTTTTTCGTCATTTTAGTGCTGCTGCTGCTTTGGCATAACACGTTGCCTATTTTAATTGTATGCTACGCCGTACGCCCTGATGTGAAGCAAAATTCACTAAAACCGTATGATGCAATTAAAGTGCGTTACGCATAATACCAACAAAAAACTAAACCAAATACCTATCTGTCAAATATTCCAAATATAAGTGACAGGGGGCTTATGTGCATGCATATTTTGAAATATCAATATTTGTGCTATTGGAAGATGCGTATGCAAAGGTGTCTAAGTATTGTATTGTTGCATTTGTGTAAAACACCAAAAATAAACTACATAAGTGACAAAAAAAAATATTTTTCGCACAGAAAAGTATGTACCTATCTACCTTCTGTCAGTCACGTTGCTGAACGAACACCCTCCCCCTCGAACACATCGCTTAAATCTATACTACACTATCGTCTACGGTGATGATAAGAAGTATAGACACACACACAAACCCACAACAGCAATGAGCTCCACATTCGGTTCGAGGTAGCTGACCGAAAAGTAGGTCACGACAATGGCGAGTTCGTTGAACTGGCTATGACTTTACGAACACTCACACGAACGCATGCATTGCCATCTCTATCAGCTCTGATACTGGTACATTTTCTCGCTGCTCAGATACAAATTCGCGGGACCCCGAGACTCAGAGAGCAGGAGCAACAAAGATGCTGATAGAATATGAATACAAACGAATGAGCGAGGTTGATTCGAGAATCGATTTTTTTTAGTCTTTCGTTTATATCTTTCTGCACAGCGATTAATTGCAAATATTAAACAAATAGAAGCGAAATGAGATTAGAATAGAAAAACTAAAAAGTCCCCTAGTGACGACTGTCAATGGAGTGCAATGCTCTCGCGCTTGATGTAGTTTGTGATACGAAATGCCCCAATTTCAGACTCTAACCTATCGGTTTAATTCAACGAATTAATCGAAAACAAAATATGGTGTGTGTAATTCCCCATGTCCCGGATAGATAAAGAGCAAAACGGTTTTGATAAATCGCATTTCAAATGTCACAATTAATCATCTAAGCAGGTATCCCAGCTAAATAGAGGCGGAAAAAGAAATACAAGTACCCTAAAACAAAACAAAAAACAAACTGATAACCCAAAAAGTTAACATCTTATATGGTTGGTGATTATGATATTAACCGATCCCCCTTTCGTCATCCTCTCGCAACGCAACGTACTCGCTCACCTTCCGTCCACATTCGATAGATTCGGTGTGAACGACTTCAGTTACCCCACAATCTATGTAGCGCGAGGTTGGCGGCCATCAAAGAACACTAAACTTACCAGTCACCACCACCGTCACAGCACTGCAAAACAAAAACGAAAAATGTAAAACCCCATCGAATTGGACTAAAACGAAAAATTACGTGGGGAATACTTTAAAAGTAGAGTTCCCTCGTTCATTTTGCTGCACACTATATCAGCTGCCACCAAGAGAGTGAGCAAACAATAGGTCTTATCCTATCCGCTTGCACTGCTCATTCCCACACGAAAAACCTTCAGCATTTTACTTTATCCAAACTAAAAATGAATGTAAAGCGAGACTCGTTAGTGTTCCTCACTTCTCGCGCACACATTTTCGTTCGTTCGTTGTTCGAACGAATAAACAGTTTGACGTTGGGGCCAGCAATCATTCGCAAATTGTTTGTCAAATGAAACGGTTACAGAAATTTTTGTGTGCGCGTTTTTGAATAGAAAAAAAATTATTTGACAACAAACTCATACAGCAAAGAAATAAAAATTAAAATATTTTTTTTTAAGCGGGCGTGAGTGGGTTACAATTTGATGAATAAAAAAAACATGTTCCTTATTAAGAATACTTATTAAAAAAAAGAAAAAAAAAACTGGAATTTAAAAAAAAAATATATTTATTTTTTGCAAAAAAAAAACAAAAACTTTGTGTGGTAAAATAAAATGGGTTGTGCAATTCAAGAAATCATTACCGATAACCAACCGACCAAACCAAATCCAAACACAATGAATACAACAAATATTAGTAAAAGTCAATCGCCAAAATCGGCGACAGCCCTTGTCATCGGTGTCAGTGAGAAAAGTTTGTCATTAACACCTGTGGCGGCAATTAATAAAAGTCAACAATTGAAAGAGCAACATTCGGCGCTAGTTAAGCTGTTGGAATCCGCGCCGATAACAACAATTAAGACAGCAACATCCACCAATAATAATTATAGTAATAGAAGTGATAATTGTAGTAATAGTATTAGAAATAACAAGGCAACTAGTCCCAATGCACATTTTGATCATATAAGAAATGTCAATCAGATAGTCGTACAACCGCTGAACAATATCTCATCGCATCGTAAAAGGCTGAAGTCTTTGCAACATCAACAGTCACAACCACAACAATGTCAACAACAACAAAAGTCAATGTTACCGCCACAAGATAACTTCAATGGTAGTATTAAAGTGCGAAATAATAGTGATGAACATCACTGTCAAAATCAAAATCCCCATCAAGTGCATAGAACAGACACTGAATCGGGAATTGACGATGAGGATGAGTGCGGTATTGACAGTGAAAATAGTGGCGGCAATAAGAATTTATCGTCCGATCATCAATTGATGATTATGACCTCCTCAGGCAATTACGAATCGTATCAGTGTCCGTGGAAAAAAATTCGTTACGCTCGCGAGTGGAAACAGCGCAAACAACAGCAGCAACTGCAACAGCAGAACGGTACTGAGCCAAAAGTCAAGGATACGTCTATATTTACAGGGAATAGTGATGAAAAAGTAGCGGCCATATCATCGTTAGAACGTCAAAACTCTGAATTAGCGAAACGATTGGGAATTATCGCTGAAGATTCGGCATCTGGATCGCACAATCGTCGTGACAGTTCGGATAGTAATTCTAGTATGTCAAGTACGTCGAGTCTTCAGTCGACAGCTTCGTCCTCGGCTTCGTCGTCTGTACTCTCGTCGTGTACATGCACACCGCAGCAGCTGAAAATGGATCAAGATGCGGCTTCGTCGTGTCAGTGCACCAACTGTCAAGCGTGGGAGATGGACTCAGCATGCGATGATGAGATTGTGTGCGGCGGTGATCAGACGATGACAATGAATTATTTGTGTCAGAAATTTGATGAAAATTTAAGTAGCAAAGTTAGCGATAAGATTGTTAAAATTGAGATTAAGACAGAAATTGATGTTGCGCCATCGGCACAGCATTTGGCGGCCGGAACAAGTGATGTAGGTTTTCTCTTTTCTTCTTTCCAAATTAAGTTTATATGCTAAGCAGTTTTGTTCACTTTTTGATGTACTATTTATTTACATTTCCAGGGATTTTTCCGACGTTCCATTCAACAGAAGATTCAATATCGTCCATGTACAAAGAACCAACAGTGCAGTATATTGCGAATCAATCGCAACAGATGTCAATATTGTCGTCTGAAAAAGTGCATCGCTGTCGGAATGAGTAGAGATGGTGAGTTTAAAATTTTATTTTTTATCAAATGTCAAAATGACACCTATCATATGTAAGAAATATGCAATGTCTCCGCAACAAAATTGCGAAACACAAGTATTTCACATACTAACAAACACCCACCCACTTATTTCACCTTGCCTGTGTAATACATGTTGTCTCTTTCTCTCACCCCATATTCAAATTATTTTGTTCAGAAAAAATGTGTGTACTTATTTTCCAATACATAGAAAAAACCCTGTCGTGCTAATCATTTACATATCTCTCTACACAGTCAAATTTGTAAAAAAAACCGTCATAGACCAGATAAGATTACAACACACACCGAACACCCCTTTAGCTCAACCAACCCAACCACAACATAGTACATACTCGCTCGCTCATAATCCAACGAGTGACGAGCAAACATGCTGCGAGCTGAGTTCATTGACCAGCCATGAACGAAATTTTCTGTTGCTATCGTTGTTGTTTTTTTGTCGTAACGAATGTGTACCCTTCTCCTATGCTTGCTCCAGTGTTGAATAAGACTGTATGTTGTTTTTGTCATGTATGGAGGCTATATTTTGCTTGTGTCCCACTTTACAACGATTTTTTTTGTTTCGGGGTCTTGTTTTTTTTTTTTTTGTACAAAGGAAATAAAGAAGCCACTAAGCGGGAGAAGAAAAAAATATTTTCGTAATAATTCCCTTATCGTTTGGTTACCTAAATAAGTATTTTCACCACACCACTACGCCAAAGGAGAATACTATTCACCATCACCACTGCTAACGTCGACAAACGACACTACATTTTCCATATGACAGTACCTTAGTGGGTTGTTGCTCTGCTTCTTTTATTGTATTTGTAGGAGTAAGCTATCTGCTGTGCTTCGAATGACGGAGGTGAATTGGTGATGACGAGGGTTATATAGCGGGTTATTGTGCTACGGGTGGAATGACCGGACTTAACCCAATTCAACGATCGACGAAATTTTGTTGCTGCTGCTGCAACACAAAGGCGGCGCGCGGCGGCGATTGGAGAGCGCGCTATATACACACAGCAATTGAGTTGTTTCGAGAAAACAGAACAAAAAAAATAAAGAGGCCAACCCAGGAGTGAATGAGATAATAAATTAGCCAACAATATAATGGTACACAAAAATGGAAGAAGCGGGCGAGAAGAAACAAACACTGCAAAGATTCATGTGTACATATGTATATTAGTTCGGGGAAGTGAATAGATGACTATTCTGTTGGGATAGATGTGTTTTGTATTAATTAAGTGGCACACATCATCTATTAAGCTCTCTTTCTGTGTTGTCGTCTACAATTAAAATAATATTATCATCATCACTTCTATCAACGTCGTCATGATAGAGCCGTAGAAAGGAAGGCTGTCAGCCGACTTGGTTTAGGCCGTTGACTCTGTAGTGAAATCGAAAGTTAATTTTTTCCCTCCTCTTCATCTATTCGATTCAATTTTTTATTATTATTTTTTTTATTGCTTTTTCCAAAAAGTAAGCCAGTCAATTGAATAAAGTTTGGTTGACGTATGACAACATGTTAAGGAGGAAATGCTTTTCGGTCGAATCATTGCCTTTGACAGTTATGAGATAAGAATAATTGGTTTGTTCTAAAAAAACAGTTGAGTGGAATTTGTTTCGACAGGTTGACACGAGTAAATGTCAAAATTTTAGATGGCAGATAGATTGGATCATATACAAAGTGCTTACAATCTGATAAACATAGGAATTTTGACACTTGGAATTAGGGTTTGAGTGCAATAAGAACAGTTTTCGTAAAGAATTCGGGAAAAAAAACTAATTCACTTTATTTCCAGATTACAATCGCTTGTTCTTGTTGATTTTTCGTTGAAGTTTGACAACAGCTCTATGAGACTAAGTTCACTTCTTATTAAGTTTTCAATTAATGAAAATTGCACTTAATTGCTACATGGGTTAGGTTTGACCACCGAACTTTGAAAAACGTGGTGCCATTTTCGAACAAAGTAGTATAGCTTTGATTTGACATTTTTAGTTGCATCCAAAAATGTCACAAAAGAAAACGAATAATCTTGTTCAATAAGGCTTGTTTTAAAGTGAAATGTTTCCATACCAATGTTCGAAACTAAACGGTAAACAAAAACAACATTCGTGTATCCAGAGCAGCCCTTCGCTATGGATATTGTCCGCGTTTCTTTGAGACTTATCCCCGTTCGTTCATAAGAACGATTCCAAGAATAATGGCCAGCAGCAATACATTTTTGTTTTGCAACACAAATTATTGTGTGGATTTGCAGCATGCATGTATCCAAAGTAGCCCTGCTATGAATGTTATTGACAGCGGTATGTACCGTATTGCTGGCGAAACAAAATTTTTGTTGTTTAACGTGTAAATTCGAGCATTTCTCGAAGGAACACACCTTTTATCGACAGTGGCTGTTGTTTTTGTTTATTGCGTTAATTCGAACCTTTCTGTGGATACATCATTAAGAATCAGGTCTATTGTCACGTCAAACGTCATTTTATACTTTTCGAAGGAAGTTCGTGCAAAAAGACGTTTCGATTTTAGCAGTAAAGCTGTGGTTGGAAAAAATTAACAAACACAAACAACCTTCGTAAGTTATCACCTCAAACGTCATTTCATACTTTTTAAAGGAAGTTCGAATATAAAACAAAAATGCAAGGAATGTAAATATACTAGTTCGTTCAAAATGACATTATAAATAGTATGGTTGTAGTTCTTCTTATTGTTCCTAAATAATAATAAAAAACAATAATATTGCCATCAGACTTAATGGGATCATAACTTAATGCATTTGGGACCAGTACCGTGGGACTCGACGTTTCGATCTTAATTCATATTGACAGTCCTCCCAGTTTCGATTCACTTCATCACTGAGGTTAGTCAATTGTCGGTGGAGTTGAATTTGTTTGATCTTTGCGTTTTAAGGCCTGCCGCTTTTTTACAATTTCGACAAGTGCATGCTTTCGTTATTGATTATTTTTGGATCGATCTTTTAGAGACAGTTGATCTCCAGGCGTGCCAACCCAGAACCCACGGATTTGCATGCGTTTAATGTGTCGCTGGACTCACATGAATGTTTAAAGTGCCTTGAAGATGTGATTTCTCCGCTTAGTCGCATTCAACGTAAAGCGCTGTTGTTTGGGGGCGTGGCATTGGTATTCTTAGCCTCGTAAGCTGTGATTTAACATTTCAATTCAATAATATATAGATAGACATATATTTTACGCAAATTGTCATCCGAAACTAAGTTTTAAAAATTAAACTACATACTTCGACTTTCTTAACAAAAATAAAAATTAGCAAGGAATTGAAATGTTGAAAAATTGTCCAAATTTCGTATTAATGTTTTAATTAAGAAACCACAATACTAAACATATACCTACGTCCTACATATATGTAAATCATTATCAATTTTTCGCGCATTATTAGGTACTTTTGTTTTTAGACAATCTAAGTAGACTAAGTTTTTAGGGTTAAGATGGCTACAATTTGGAATATTTCCATTGATTATCTTACAGAATAACCGATTCGTTTGAAGTATAAAACTATTATCAAGTGGCTTGGCGAATCCTTTACAAATTTTATTTCAAGCTACAGACAATATTCAAAATATAATTTTCCAATAAAACAAGCAAACTTGCCCGTAAGAAGAGGAGTATGTAATTGTAGTTTAGAAAAATAATAAAAAAATACACTTACTTAAAGGAACCCTCAGAAAAGAATTAATCTGCAAAGTTTTTAATTAATCCGTCCGCTTAAATGGGTAAACATTATTTGGTTTGTTTACATGCAAGTTAGTGAAGAATATATTGTAAACAAAATATTAGGCGTTAAAGGACCATACAAGTCCTTAAACTTAGCTTCTCCATGCATTTGTGTGTGCGAAGTTATGGATAGGAAGGGACCTTCAATCTTACGCCAACACCAAACGGCAAATTTGAGAAGCTCCGCATGAAAAATTATCCTCTAGGATGTTTGTCAGACTTTCCCAATAGGTGGGGCAGTAAGATGTTATTGGGATGATTTAGACCTGGGACCCATCGGTCAGTAGCGCTTGCGATAACTTTACATTCTGAATTGGATAACTAGAGAGTGGGATTTTTGTTTAATTTCTCTTTTAAGACGTTAAACGCTTAAGTAATTAAGTTTCTTTTTCTGGTGAATTGTCGCAATTCGAATTGTGTTTTGGCATTAAGTATTTAAGAAGAAAATTCATTCGTCGCACCTTGGACTTTCATTTTGCACATAGTCAATCTGTGACTTCTCGAATTTATACCTAATCAATTTGCATTATTTCATTAATTAAGGTCCCACTGACATGTCAAGAAATTCACATGTATTTTGGGTTTAAAATTTAACTAAGATCCTTTTCCGATCTAATTGTCAAGTTAACTGTCAGAAACTGCTTATAGTTTGTATTTTATATATTCACAAATCAAACTTTCAAAGTCTAAACAAATTCAAAATCAAATCCTACCTCAAATCGCCCTCCGAAATGGCGACTGGCGTTCGTGCCAAAAGTCACACAACACAAACTCATGTCGATTTGACCCAATTTTGACAACTCTTACTGTAGTTACGATTTCCCATTTCAGTTTCAAGGTATTTCGCTTTATGTATAGAGTATATAAAATCCACTCATCCCTGACCAAAAAAAAAAATCCTTCACAATTATGAAGCGTCTCCATCCATAGTTTTTGCGTGTGATGTGTGATTCGTCGTTGTCGTCACCTTATTTTTTATTCGTTATTACAATTTAATAAAAATGACCGTGTTCCCCTTTTCATTATCTTTCAAGGAAAGAAGAGGTTGCTTCACGCTAAAAAGCGAAAAAAACAACATCGAACAGAGAAATAACAAAGAGAAATGAAAAAAAATAAAACTTAAATAAACTGACCATCGACCTAGAAAATTGAAAATTTATTTCATCGATCCCAAAAAAAAGAGCACCACCTTCTCCTAGATTTCTTCACTTATACTGTATTTGCAGTTACTTTTTTTCTCCCTCCAAATTAAATGTATCCAAGTTACTGTGTTATATATACTTTTTCTTATTTAACACGCAACTCGGCAATTTCATAGAAAACGAAACTGAAATAGCAAACACACACACAATGCCCCCCAATTACAAGCGACGCACAACAACAGTACGCATGAGCTCTATCAGTCGAGGCAAACTGCGAGTTCATTGACCGAACAAGTCTGACGTTCATAACGTCGACCGAAAACTAGGTCAGCTAGAGCGAGCATTTATTACAGTACACCACACAATATACGAGTATCTGTAGTATATAATATATTATTTGTGTATGGATATATATCCTCAAAACAAAAATCAAAAAAAATGTACACCATGCCGAGGTGGTGGGCTTATCAATTTAGCATAAAATTTGATTTATATTTTAGTTAATCTTTTTGACAGAAGCATTGCTTTGGTGTGTTGTGTATGTCATTACAACTGTCAAAATTGTTTGCATTATCTTGTGTCTGGATTTCAAAAGTTCCACTAAACTATGCACAGCTAATTCAAATTTTTGTATCTACTCCCTAACACTACTGAATCTGACAGACTTGTTTTCTACCTCTGACAGTCGGTTATTTTAATTAAAATGAACTCAAATTAGCACGAGGTTAACCGAATTGAAAGTAATTTTTTTATTGAATACCTCTATGTGTGTGTGAGTTGTGGGGCTTTATCGGCGCGTATGTATTTGTTAAATAATTTTCTAGGTCTTTCAATTGTTGAAATGGTTGGAATTTTATGCAACTTGTGGACAGATGTGTCACGCACATTATTTTACATAGAAAAGAAAAAAAGTGTGTGAACTGTGGAGCGAGTAAAAATCGTATTTTCGAAATAAATTGTGATGCCTGCCAAGGGAGGCGAAGATGGCGATGGGTGTGAGTTCATTTAAATTTGAACTCTATTCAGGTCATCTGTGCACACACGTATCTATCGAGTCTACTGAAACCTGAGTGATGACTTTATGCGATACAGATTATACAGATACTACATTTTCTGTGTGCGCCGCGTGTCATCACTGTTTCAACCCACTTGACACATAAAAAGCATGTGTATGCACCCATGTAAGATTGTCTCTATCAATAAATGACGAACGCGGAAGCGCATAGTGTCTGAAAAACAGGAGATACGTAAGGTATGTTTTTGTTTGTTTCGTATGCCTAGTCCATCGTTTAAGCATCATTATTTGTGACAGCTCGGCGCTTGGCAGTAGCGATTACAAAACGGCGAACAAATAAATAAATAACTCACAATTGATCCAATACTCTCCCCGCCCAAATAAATCTTCATCTTCGTTGTAGTCGTTCGTTCGTGTGTTGCTGCTGCTGCTGCTTTCTATTGCATAACTAGTGAAATTTCATGCGTTACGTAAACCTTATAAAGAAGGAAAGAAAGAAAATGATATCAAATAAATCGAATCGTAACGAGAGTGTAGAGAACAAATAATAGTAGAGGCTAATTTGTAAATGCCCAATTAATTAAAACGAGGCTCAGCTCTTGCTGGTGTTCCCAGCATCGATGAACCTTCAAAAGGTTGTTTACCTCTTGCTTAATGTAACGTTCGGTATGTAGTCAAAGCAGAGTGCCGCAGCATTCGATTCGACTCGTTGGAACTAAGAGCAAAACTCTCATTTAGTCCGGGGTCATCACATACATACTCATACAGAAAATTGCAATTGTGTGCAGTTCGATACTCGAACGAGAGAGGCCTGCTGTCTCTACATGTTGTTTTGTAAGGCTCTCCTCTGGATATAAATGAATAAAAAAAACCAAATTACTTTCATTTTTCAAGACTACTAGCTTGCGGTCTCTTTCGCACTTGCAGTTCGCCCATAAAACACCAACACATCCAATATCTGCACGATGAGCTCCGGTCAACGACACCAAATCTCAACCGATACACACAATAAAGTTTCTCGAAGGTTTTTCTTCGAAAAAAAAAATGTTTCGCAACATTCCACATACGCCACCGTGTATCGAGTGAAAAAGAGAACGAACAAATTGCAATGGATATTTCGAATTTCGAATGAATTCTTAGAATGAATATTAAATTCATTTGGAATGTGAAACAATATATTTTTTCGGATGAAATCAGCAGAGAATAATGCGAGATGCATGCACATTTTTGCATGCACCCACTTTGTGACTATGGCTCTGTTGGTTTACGCGCGCCAATGAAGGTATG
Organism: Portevinia maculata; assembly: GCA_949715645.1. Lineage (NCBI taxonomy): Eukaryota > Metazoa > Arthropoda > Insecta > Diptera > Syrphidae > Portevinia > Portevinia maculata. The sequence continues at coordinate 190,455,529 of OX454527.1, read as the reverse complement.
GGTGTGTACGTGTTTGTGAAACAGCACCACCGCGAGTGCAGCGACACAAATTTAGGTCATGCTCGGTCATTCACTCATGGCTTCAATAGCGAGCGCGCCAGCTATAGCTATACATATTTATTAAAATTGTATGTGCGCGACTATAATTCTTGCAGCAGTGAGTGCATAGCAAAAGCAAACCATTTTCCACATAAATTTGCCTTCTCTTTTCATCCTTGGTCACTGTGTACGTTTTGCAAATTTAAGTAGCTGGTTTTTTGTTTTTAGTTTGACATTCCCTTGTAAAATAAAATAGTAACAATGATCGGACATGACTTCTCATAGAGAAGTGGCGCGCGAGAGAGAGAGCGAGAGAGGGAGGTTAGTGGTTATGCGGTGGCTGAGTGGTTTTTGCCGATGGTGGGAGGTCGTTTGCAAATTAATTTAGGTTATTCGATCATTGTTGTTTTTTTTTCAAATACTTAATAAAAATATCAAATCAAAGAAAAACAAAAATTATTAACTTTTATGTAACTTGTAATTTATCGTTGTTTAGCGATGAGTTCAACGAACTCGTTTATGTTCGGTTCCACATCTTTTGTGCGTACGAGGGCTAACCGAATGAGCGTAGAAAGCCACAAATCGTAGTAATGTGTATTAGAAAAGAGAGATATAAAGAAGATACAAAACAAAACTTGAATTGAGGTTAGTTTCTTTCGAAGTGAAAGTGATATTAAGAAATGACTCGTTACATGTTTTTTTTCTTGCAAAATGGGTAATACATAATTTGTTTTGACAACATCTCTAGCTAGCGGAGGCACTCCATTGCTGCTTCCCGGTTGCTCCGACTAATTGCATTTAGTCTAGAGTTGTTTTTTTAGTTGCAGCTGCTCTTGCTATTTATGACCGTTTGGCATTTCCTGATTATTATGATGATGCATTTGCGCTGTTATGCTATATTGTAGATACTATCAGATGGGATGCATTCGGTGAGATAGGGATGCACTCAAATAATAAATATTTTTTTTGTGAGTTCGAAATGTATTTTCTTTTACACAACACAACAATGTTTAACTTTCACTTTTATTTTTTACTTCGAGTTTGTTGACTGCTTTTGTTCGACTTGTAGCTATAAATGTTGTCCCATTAACAGTTCAATGACCAGGTGTGGTGTTGCTTTGGTATTTTTTTTTAGGTTCGTTTGTTGGATTTTTGTCTGCGCGTGTGTTTGTGCTGCCGTTAACAATGCTTCAGATGCTTCTCTTTGTGGTTTGATATGTAACCTAAAAACCGTTATGGGTATTTCTTGTGCTAAAAACTGTAGCTAATAATTTACATATATGTATACGCTTTTGGGGCATGATGGTTGGATGAACTGAATTGGTAGGTGGTTAAAGTGTTCATTTGACAGGTGTCAAGTACCTTTATGATGAATGAAATATAGGACGAGCGTGCTGGTGTTGGTTAAAAAGAAAAGAAAATTTGGCAAATGTAATAGGTAATTGTGGTTAGCGGCGAGGAATTTGACTTAGGTAGCGCGAATTTTACAAAATTTCACACACCAAATTATACTGCCACATGTAACTTAAATTTTAGGTAGTTTGTAATGAAGTGTTAAGTTGTTGCATACAAATTAAAATGTGAAAATATCACAGTAATAAGTTCTAAATATTATAAAATAAAGTTTAAACGAATTGTTTGAACTCAAGAAGTTGAATTTGTCTGGACACGCGTTGGGTGGCATTTGATAAAGCCAATGAAAACACCGGTTTAAATAGCAGTGCAAAGGCATCCTGCGTTTCATTTTACATCGTTTCAGTTGAAAAACATTATTTAACGCCGCCTGATTTGTTGGAACATGCGAAATCTATGCATCCATAAGTAGGTACCTACCTAATTCGTTTTTATTTTATGTAGCTATATTCAACTTAGTTGAACTCCTGTAATTTTAAATGCAGGGCATAAAACCGCGCTTATCCTACCATTTGCTTGTGCGTAGTAGAAGGGACCTACGATTTTAAACCGAATCCGAACGGCAAATTTGAGAAGCTTCTCATGACTATTGGTACTTCTTTTTTACTGCTAATTTGATATTGGTAAAAAATAATAAATATTTTTTTCTGATCACACGTTGGGCGCCATTTAATAAAAGTGAATGAAAGATTTTTTTTTAATTATCATTTTGCAGAACCAAAACATTGCCGTTTTTTTTTCATTTTGTTGTATTTAATTGTTGTAATAATTATCACCGATTCGCCGTTGATTTGTATGCAACAATCCGATACTGAATTAAGTCTGTTTTAACCAGACAAATTTGTAATTAGCTTCATACTGTGTGCATGTAAACAAAGATCAGCAATCTAGCCTCTTGTAAAGACAAATGAAAAAAAGAACTGAAACTTTGTTATAAAGTATATAACTGAATTGGTTGGCACAGTGGCTCAGAGGTTAGTCAAGTCTAAGGTTTACATCCCGCTGGGGCCAAGTAACACATAAAGCTTTTTGCACTACCCCACCTCTTGCGAACGTGTGAAAAACACCCTAGGGTATCAATTGTCATGCGGAGCTTCTCAAATTTGCAGTTCGTATTCAGATCAAAGTTGTTGGTCCCATCGACTTCGGACAAGCGAATTCTTGGAGGAGCTTGGTTTAAGGCCTTAATATTTATATATTTATTATCTTGGGGTTAACGTTCCAACAGCAACATACTTAGGAGCCACCGACCGAATTGTTGCTAGTTTAAATCGCATTTATTTCGTTTTCTCTTGTAGTCTAGAAAATATAGCTCGCACTTTGAATGTTCTGGTCGTGCAGCAGTTAAAAACTGACGGTTAAATAACTTCGTTCGCTCAGAAACCTGCGAATTTCCTCGAGTTATCGTTGTAATTTCGCACATAATTGTGATGAGAGTGCTCTCAGACAAAGGAGTGGCCCGCGATGGAAATTGGATTAACTGTCTTCGAGCAACTTTAGTTTGCAATTAAATGTCGCTTATTTGTTCTAATTAATGTGCCACAATTGACATTATGAACAAAAACAAATTTTCGCGGTAAACTTCTTGTGGTAAATGAAAATTCATGCGAAAACATTGACACACAGGAAATAGGAACTATCGAATTTCACAATTTATGTTAGCTGGTCCGTAATTCTGATAAACAAAACGTGGCTACAGTCGCTTAGGTAGGTAGGTAGGTAGATGGATGCCCTTGTGACTGTTGTCACGGCTCACTTAGACCAACTGTTTGGGTCCATTGTGTCCATTGCTGTTGGGGTTTCCAAAATTTTGAACCTGCAAATACAAAAGATATGCCGCTGTTAAACAGCTCAGTGATACGGTTGATATCTCGTCTAGGTGTTTTCTGCACTGTAACACCGTCCTTGATTTAACAACTGCTGACTCCATGGCCATTATGGCCGCTTGGCTGTCAGAGTATATGGTGATCTGCTTATCGGCCAGTTTACGCTTCTTCACCTCCTTAGCGGCTTGCAGCTGTCTCTGCCTGAAAGACGCTGCATTCATCGTTGATTCTGAAGGACATACCCAGGCCCAGAGTCTCACAGAAGATGCCTGCACCTGTACCCGCATCCATTTTGGATCCGTCGGTATAGATAACTATTTCGCCTTCTTCCGTGACTGTTCTGTTGATCCATTCGCTTCTTTCTGGGATTCTGGTAACGAATCCCTTTTTGAAGACGAAGGTGTGTGGTAGGTAGTCAGTGGATTTTGTTTCTTTCGAGGCTCTCCATCTTGCCTCGACCGATGCGTGTCCGTACGGCCTGAAAGACCATATTCCCGACTCCCTGAGTCTAACGGCCGTTTTAACCGCTATGCTGCTGCAGTGTATGTCCAGGGGCGTGAGGTTAAGTATTACCTCCATGGCCGCAGTGGGTGCGGTCCTTAGTGACCCTGTTATCCCAATGCAAGCCGTCCTTTGTATCTTATTAAGGCTTGAGAGATGGCATTTCTTCACAGTAGCCTTCCACCATACAGCTGCGCCATATGTTAGAATGGGTCTTACCACCGCTGTGTACAGCCAGTGTACCACATGTGGTTTAAATCCCCATGTGTTGCCGAATGTTCTTCTGCAGGCATAAAGTGCCACGTATGCCTTTTTCACCCGGTCTTCTATATTTTCCTTCCAGTTGAGTTTGGAATCTAGTATAACCCCCAAGTATCTTGCCGTCTTGGATACTTGCAGGTGCACTCCATTCATCCTTGGTAGTTCAAAGGCCGGTATTGCCCTTTTCCTTGTGAACAGCAGGATTTCTGTCTTGTCTGGGTTTACTCCGAGTCCTTTTTCCGCAACCCATTTGCTGACCAGTAGGAGTGCATAGCTGAGTCGCTCACTGAGGACTGGGATGAATTTACCCGAGACCAGGATTGCTACATCGTCGGCGTAGGCGCTCACGATAAAGCCTTCCCGCTCTAGTATTTTTAAGAGTTCGTCCATGACTAGGATCCATATGAGCGGAGAGAGGACGCCTCCTTGTGGGGTACCTCTGCTGACTTTCCGTTCTATACAAACGTCTCCTAGATAGGACTTGATTCGTCGTGTGCCTAGCATTAGTCCAATCCATTCACATAGACTGTTATTGACCCGGGCCCTTCTAAGGCCGCGCAGAATTGCGTCAGCCTCGATATTATTGAAGGCTCCCTCTATGTCTAGGAGCGCACTCAAAGTAAATTCCTTGAATTCCAGTGATCTTTCCACCACGGAAACTACTTTATGTAGTGCGGTGTCTACAGATCTACCTTTGATGTATGCGTGCTGCGATTTGGAAAGGTAATTATCGCTGATCGCTTCTCTGACATGCTAAAACATGCTACAGTCGCTTAGGTCAAGCATATTTGTAAGAATAACGCACACGCGAAATGTAAAACCGTAACATAGACATACTCAATTCAATTGATTTGCCATAATTGTCAAAAACAATTTATGACATTTAAAATGTTAAGGGTCTTCTTGATTGTGAAACAAACTCTTCCACTTGTCACATTATTCATTAAAAGAGTTCAATTTAAAATTACGCATTTTTAACACCTACAGTCATTTTATTGTTTTCATTTGTTGCACAGTGCTGATTTTTAAACATCATTGCAGTTTCAACTCTGAGGAGTCAACTTAATGGTGCTAAAATGGAAAACAAAATGGTTGTATTCCTCCGAATTTGAGTTACACCAAATATTATTGTTGTTTGTTTATTGGTTTATTGGTGTTGAATTTCGGTTCGAACAATGACACATTTAATATAAATTAAATGCGGTCAACATGTCGAGAAATTTGTTTATCCCTGTCGAAATAATCAAAAATACAACGCAAAAATTACAAAAGGTTAAATTACAAAAAAAAAATAATAACTGAAGAAGCAAACAACCTTTAAAATATATTTTTATATTCGTTTTTTGTTTTTGTTGACATGAGATATTTGAATATTCTCGTTCAATTGAAGTTCAAGGTTGGCACAATAAAATTCTTATTTTCACCGTTGTTTTGTTGTTGAATCCGAATGCACTTGCCTTTGTTAATAAAACATTCGATTGCAGTTTATACAAAAGAGTAAAAAAAAGCTCACTCAAACTCTTTAATGAAATGCTTATAAGAGACGTAAGTACTCACCACGGAAAAGAGTCATCTCAAGGTGAAAAGCTCTGATAAATAGCTGAAGAGTATACAGAAAGGCAAAGTCAAAGAGTGCTATTAAGAGAATGAAATTTCGCCGGTTCAACGAATTCCATTTTTGTGTACAAACAAAACAATGTGGCAATATACTGCGATTTGTGAAGTGTTGTATGTATTTTCTTATGAAGTCCGAGTCAGAGACCTCTAGATGGTAAATCAGAGAACTACAAAAGCCATTCATGAAAGCTTAAAACTTTCTAAAGAGATACAGAATATCCATATCTTATATCTCTTCTTCCTTTTCATGTACGTCCAACTTTTGAGAAATATCTTGAGTGGGCATTAGCTACTTTTGTTTCTTCACTCTCTTTGCGCTATGGACGCTATCACTGTGGCTTGTATTTTTGTGCTTTTTATAAGCCAACGACAAAAAACCAACTCTGCTGCTGTAAAGCACACAACTGTAAGCGGTCAAATCGGCGAGTACACTCGTCGTCGTTTGTATACTTCGTGTGGTAGCTGTTATCGAGCTTGTGTTGTGTATATTGAAGGACGGTATCTCTCAAAAGTGTTGTACACAATTTTTGTGTGATTATTACCTATATTCGTAACGTGCTAGCGAATTTTACAGTTAGTCGCGTTCAAGACCTTGTCGAGTTTTGTCATGTTTGCATTTGCAATTAAATCAAAGAGGAAATTCATAACAAATATTATTATCATTCATCATCCACCATGCATATAGTTTGCTTAAAAAAATTGTAACGGTGTAGTGATTTAAAAAAAAATAATACAAATGAAAACAAGAAAATAATTTTCGACAACACAAAATATATACAACAACCAACCTGAAAAAAGAGGATTAACCGGAAAATAAATTGTTTATACCAAATGCTTATAACAAAAAAAAATAATAAAAATACGCGAAATTTGTACAAAAGGAAATAAAAAAATTAATTAAAAAAGAAAACCTAGATAATTATTGTGATGTAAAGAAAGTTCCTTTAACAAGTTTTATTTTTTTCTAAGCAACAGAAGAAAATTATAAAATGCATAATATTTGCAATTTTCTAAGTGAATACAATAAAAGTGCTGGTCAATAAAAGTTATTTATTTAAATTGTAATCATTGTGACCAGTAAAACATAAAAAAGAAAACATAAAAAATCTCTCGTACCTGAAATATAAATAAATAAAAAAAGAACAAACAAAGTTTGAAATAATGTTTTGTTTAACTGTGATTTTTGTTTAAGTTTTTGTAGTTTGTTTTAAATATTTGTTTTTTGTTAATGTATAAAAAAGTGCATTTAAGTGTCAATAAAATTAACAACACAAATATTGGATTACACTAAACTACTTGCCGTACACATTACTTCTGTCAAAACAAAAATATAAATTGGAAAAAAAAGTCGCAGTATCCTACCTTAAATGCCATCGCATTATATAAATTAAAATCAAACAATTTGTGGATTATATATGATTTTAATTTTAACTTTAATATAACAGCAGTTATATTCTTAAACAAAAAGTGAATTAAAAACAACAAAATGGCAGAAGAATTACCAATTTTAAAAGGAATACTTAAAGGAAATGTCAACTATCACAATGCACGTACGTATCTACTCAACGAAATGATAAAAAGCCGGCTTTTAGCAATCGAATACCCTTGTCAGACATTTATTTTTAACTTCATTTGTCACATTTATTATTTGTAACAGATAAATTCACTTAACGAGAAGAAATGTCAAATATTATTCTCGATTTTGTTATTTTACTGACAAATTTAAATATATGTATGTACCTACCTATTTTCCACTCGTGATATCGTTTCGAAGTCTAATTTTGGAGTTGTTACACTGCTAGAGAGTGTTGTTTAAAAACAGAAAAATACAGGGCCTTAATATTGCTTCTCCAACCATTTGCTTATGCGCAGTGGAAGGGACCTACAATTTAAAGCTGACTTCGAACGGCAAATTTGAGAAGTTTCTAATGAAATACTCTTGGATATTTGTCAAACTTTCACAAGAGGCGGGGCTTTAGAAAAGACTTTAGGTGTTACTTGGCCCTGGAGTGATTTCAACCTGAGACTCCTTTGATTGTTATTTTTTGTTTACTTTAAACTAATTGAATCTGTAAGAAAATAATATGTCTTTAACGGTCCATACAGCGCCTTCTACCATTTCTGTGTGCGAAGCTTACGAATAAAATTAAACGTTTGCGCCGATTCCGAATGACAAATTTCAAAAGGTTTTCGTTAAAATGTAAACTACTGAGTGTTTTCAGACCCCTTGCAAGATTGAAGCTGTATCGCCCCACGACAAATAGCGCTTAAAGTGGACAATATCTAGGTTAACATTCTAAGGCTGTTGCGCAAAGTGCACTCACACTGGCAGGCCTAGAAACTATCGGATCACACAAATACAATAGCAAAAGCATTTGATTGTCCTTAGTGACGAAGTGATTTCAAAGCGGGAGGCCTTCCTGTGACCACACAATGAAACATGCATGATTGGTCATATTTTTTTGTTACTTTTAACAATTTTTCTAATTTTTAACTAATTTTAGAAAAGTTCAGTGAACACAATCACATATCTTTGATAAATATTTGATTTATATTGTTGAAAAGCGGCCTTGCGCTTTCGTGAAAAAAAATCTGGCTTCTGCAAATATCCACAATTCACAATGAAAACAAGAACAAACAAACAAAAATAACACCCAACGAATAAAAAATCTGGGAAAACCGCAAAATACCGCACTTAAAGCGATATCTTGCACCAATAATTAATTACTCTTAAGTCAAAACTCAACAACCTGAAACTTCAAATCGAATAACAAAACATACCTACTGTCACTATTACTTGACAAATTTATAACCAGAACAAAATTATCATTATATCCCTTTTTCAAACACATTCAACCTACAAATTAACTACGCTCTACTTATTTCTCTGTCAAATGAAATGTCAAATAACAAAACCCGGTCAATTCCATAATCTAAATGCGAATTGCTCTATGCCATGCGACTAGCTCTCCACTCTCCAATACATTCGATACAAAGTGTAGTTGCACTTTCTTTTTCAAACTGTTGCTTCTTCTGCTATTGCTTTCGATTTTCGTTTTAACAGAGCGGCAAATAGAAGCCAACCTTTCCATGCAAACAGTTTACACAAAAAAAAAAAAAAACTAATTAATGAAAATTAGAGCTCATAATTTATGCAGCTAGCCTCATGCACCAATAATTTTTCCAAACCCAGCTTTGTCAGTTGGTGTGTTTTTTTGTGTACACTCTGCAAAAAAAAAAAAACAGAACACACTTATTCGTTCTCTATTCACTGTAAATTTCGCGACCTCTTTTTATTCCATTTTGTTTGCCTCTCTTTTTGTAGTTTCTTCCTATTTTCTCCAGAGGCTCAAATGAAATGATCAGTCAACACAAGTTGGCTTTAAACGTGCGCATGTGACTTAGAGTTGGACCATTCTTGGGTCGTTTGTCTTTCTCTAATTTCTTTCTTGAATCAAGCAAAATAGGTGGCGCTCTCATTTTCGATTTTATTTTATGTTTTGTGGTCGGATTACATCCATTTCGAAATGATAAGCCACAGCCAGTGATCGAAATGGTGTTTAGTCGCCGGTACCTCTTTTTATCAATTGATGAATATCTACAAATAGACAGTAACGAGCTGTCAAATTGCATTGTAATATAGTGCAGCTTTCTCTTTCATTCATGACATGGTGTTGGGAATTTTCTCCTCTTTTTTTTGGCTATCCTCCTTTAAGAAGAGGTATGTAACTAAATGAAACTGACTGACTGCTGTTGCTACTGATAGTCACTGTCACAGTTTTTCTCTCGCACTCTCTTTTTGCCTGTTTGTAGGTCATGACCTCTTAGATTTTAAATAATAAAGAGATAGGTAGTCAATCTGATCTGCCGCTCAAAGTGAAATTAATAGTAAGGTTTGGCTGTGGTGGCTCTGTTTGATTGACTTTCAATGCAGAGTGTTAACCTAGACTTAAAAGTGTTACACTTCTGACTGGCTAAGTGTTGGCTGTTGATTTTCTCTTTGAACTCAATGATGAGTGGGAGACGATGCGCCGCGATGTACGATTTCATTAGAGTTCATGATCGTGACGTGCGGCGTTCCTTCTTTGTTTCTTCTCCCTCTCATCTCGCTTATTTATAATGATGTTATGAGATGCGAGAAAGTTCACCCACATTTTCCGGCAATAAAAATGAAGTTTGTATGCAACTCTAAAGGTATATGATTGATATTTGTACAAATAAGAGACTAGGCCAGACGGAAAGTCAGACGCAGAGAAAGTGTAACAGCCACCTTGAGTAAAATATTGTTATAAGCGCGCACCCAAAAAAATAAAGACAATGACCTACTTAAGGGCTTGTGCTCATGGCTCTTACATTTTCACACATTTTTATTTTTATTGCCTTATATGTTTTCTTCTTCTTCGGTTATATACATACGTATGCACTTTGGGTGATTGAGCTAAAGGGGGAACAATGTATGTCCTTCCCGCTGGCGAAAAATATTATTGTAGAAATTGGAACGCACGTACAGCTTCCGACACCTGGTCAGTAATGCCACCTGTCTGTTGTAGTCCTACTTATTTTTCCCCATACATATATCCTTCTTGTTTTTTAAGGCACTTTATTTAATTCGATATTTTCTTTCTCTATTTACAGCGGTGCGATTTGGCCGTGTGCCGAAACGCGAAAAAGCGCGCATCTTGGCTGCCATGCAACAAAGTACACAAAATCGCGGTCAACAAAGGGCGTTAGCCACTGAGCTAGACGATCAACCACGTCTACTGGCAGCTGTATTACGCGCTCATTTAGAGACGTGTGAGTTTACGAAGGAAAAAGTTGCCTCAATGCGTCAAAGGGCACGCGAGTGTCCGTCGTATTCAATGCCAACGTTATTGGTGAGTACTTTCTGTCAATTATCTGTCTTCAATTAATGTCGTTGGTTTCATTGTGAATCATCTTCTTTACCATGTCTCAAACCGAGTAGCAGAACAGGGAAATAAAAAAACGGAAATTCTCCTGCTTGATTATACCAAATCAAGTTAACGTTGGATGTCAAGGTTAATGCATGTAGATTCTGTTCTGTCAATAGAATTCCATTGTCACTCCCACACAATGTTGCCCTTATAGTATTTGTCTGTCCTTCGTCCCCTTTGAAAAATACAGTTTCACGTCGTCAACATTGAGAGAGCTAAAGACCTAAGCGATTGGAGTAGGTGTGTTTGTTTGTGAATGGCTTCATTTCCGGTAGTGACCGACGCCGCCATCGTCTATACAACCTCTGATTTATTATTCGTTTAAGTTTGATCTCTTGCCGATTGTTAGTGCAAGGCAAACTTGTTTGATTTTTATTTCAACATAATTTCGACAATTGCTGTGTGTCAATGAAAAACCTATCAACAATTGACAGTTTGAGATTATGTAGGTATCATAGATTCTTCACAATTATGTATTCATGCAGCCTTGACGTTTGCTAAGTTGCTTTTTCTTGGTTAGTGTTCTTGATATTTTATTGTCATATGCATGTAAGCGCAATAAAAGCAAGTCTCATATAAACACACCCTCAATGTTGGTTGTGCGAGTGTTTTGTTTTGTATTCAAGTCGATTTGTCATTCTCGCACGCTTCGCAATTGCACTGCAGGTAATGGCTGCACTATTGCATATGGATTGATTGAACAAGGAAGCATATTTAATAATTTATTCAAATTGCTGTAAAATCATGTACTTGAAATGATAATGAATGCATAATAATCGGCGACCGGGAAAAGGTTAGTTTGACATTATCACACATCCGAAGGCGCACATTTTACTTATGGTATTTTCTGTTTATTTGTTATTTGGGCAGATTGATAGATATTAGGTTGAAAACCAGTTTTTCGTAGTTATAGAATTTTTTCAGTGGTCTCCCATTGAGCGCCAATTAATTCTGGATGTGTTTTTTTCAAATAACTTTTCATGAATGGTTCTTTTTTTTAAATCTTTTTATTTGAAGAAGTATCCATTCAATTTCATTTTCCCATTCCAAATGTAATGTAATTGCGACCATTTTCCTTGATTCAAAAACCATATCTATGACAAATCAAAGTACAAAATCAGTCAACGTGTCAACAAAATTTCCACCTTTAATGTTACCAAAAAACTGCGCGTTTGCTTAATTATTTGTGTAAACCCTTTATCTTTCCTTTATCGCATTTACTTTCAAATTTAACACCTTCGTTCAATGTCAAAGCAGCAATCTTCATTCTTTTTTTTAGTTCTTTGACTCATCAACCAAAATGCCTGCCGCCTGTCAGATAAATTCATAAAGAGAATTCTCGCATACGCTTACAAAAAGTAACACAACAATATAAAGAAACGCAGATATGATGATAGGAAAACGTGCCTTCAAACTTCCACGTATCTATTAAAGAGAAAACAAAATATTCATCCTGTCAAATTAAAGGCAGAAACAACTTACAAAACAAGTCACTTAATCAAGGTCGTAGAATGACTGACAACTTATCAATTGCAGGGCGTTTCTGTTTTGTTTTTTTTTTGTTTTTTTTTTTAGCAAATGTCAAAATGTCAAGGTTACACTATATCAATTGCCAAATGTCTTCGCGAACAAAGCTATTCGAAAAAAGTCACAAACCAACAAATATTTCCGGATCATGCGAGACGATCATAATCGCATCAAATTCCGTTTCATTTCTTTATAATTGCAAATGGAAACAAATATTTTTACAAAATATATAAGAATATGAGAGTAACAAACACATCGATAAAATCATTTCAATGAAGAAAAGACTGAGAAAAAAAATCACCTACCAACCAGCCAATGAGCAAAAACGACTACGACCTTGTACCGAGTTATTTTTCAACCTTGAAATTATAAACGAGCAAAGCAACAGCTAATAATAAAACGAATTGAAATATCTACTATACCTACACCGACTAAAATAGATCCCAAAACAGAAAGAAATTCTACTGTGGTATAGTGCCGTCATTTGCCGGTTAGTTGTGGTGGCCACCCCTAACTTCCAACACAATGCAACTTGGTTATCTTCTTTCATAGATCTTTACAACACTATACAACGTCAACAAATGAATTGTCATTCGATCGCACGCAATAACCATCATTCGTTCAACGGCAACAATATGTCGCTTAAAATATTACGATTTCGCGCACAAACCACCATCTCCAGGTGGTGAGGAGATGTAATATAAACTTTAACTAAACACACGTGTGCCGATAAAATGAAATTAATTTTTTTTATTGATTTTGTATTAATTGTTTGCGCACACATTCATTTTATGTTCACGAAAATATTTGCAGAACCGAAAAACAGAGAAAAATTATTCTTAAAAAATAATCTATACCGCTGAGCAAAACAAAAAAAAATCAACAAAACCAACGCTGTTTGCTAAACTTCTAGACGGACGACGTCATTTGTGAACGACCTTGTAAAAGACGAGGAAATCATTTCTGTTGTTTGACGTCGCACTACTACCGATGACAGTTCTGATTGCCATCTTTGTATTGGTGGCATTATTCTGACAGTGCAATCAAATGAATGAACGGTATGCACTTAATTTTTTTCGAAATTAGTTAAGGTTAAGGTTATTGTAAGTCAGCCATTGACAGTTAAAGTGTTCACAAAATCGTCTATTAATTTTTGTATTCCATCCCCCAATCACAAAGCCCCACACTTTATCAAAAGAAAGCACAAAAGGCGTTTAGTATACATTTTTTGCGATTTGCCTTGACATTGACAGTACACGTGCGGATTGCTGGAAAGAGACAACGGCATACAACAAGAAACAGAACAAAAAAAACCGATCCAAATAACAATTTGAAGCTGAATTAAATCAGCATCTGGAGAATAGAATGTACAGACACATTGTATTAAGTTCAATGTCACACAGAGTCGGTAATAAACACACTAGCGGGTGATAGTAAAATACGGCACGTCTAAAATACGTCAAAGTTTGACATTGACTATCATTTGCACCTAGATTATTTCCTAGTTGTAATATAGCTAATAATCGTATATTCTCTTTTTGCATTTCCTACGAGTAAACAAATTGTAATTGCGTACTTCGTATGTGACATACATACATACTTAGGCTCTATGTTTTCCCTCTCACCATCTGTCAGTTTAAGGTAGCTACATACGTTGTGAAGGTCAAATGAAATCATTGCGCGCAATATTGTTTGTATTCTGCGCATTAGATAATATACCATGTGTGTCCAGCCTAAGATAGAGGTTGCATACCTCTCCTCGCTTTGGCGACCTGTCTATTCTGTCAAGGCTTTGTGAAATTCTCGTATTTGCCGGTTTTTCTTTGCTAAAATTAATCAATTCAAGGTTATCTCGATGCTAAAACGGAAAAGCGGAAAAAAGACACAGACATCTAAAAATACGAAATGGCGGCGCAAATGGTCGCAAGCCAATCGGTTTGGTGATCTCTTGAAGACGATTCTAATGATCGAGCTACGTTAATGTCGGCGTCACATGAGCAAGTAAATTAATCATGTACAGCACAAACCCGGTAGTTAAATTAAAATTGTCTACACACAACTACGACCACCCACATTCACATCACATTCTTTGCTCACCGTAGTGTTCCGTGACAAGAGCAATCGTTTTTCCACACACTATGTACTTTTCTCCCTCTCATGCTGTTGAAAGTGTACCAGTAAAGTACCTATACCGTTTAAGAACCTTGAACTCTAGTTCGTCGACCTTGACGTAAATGTCATTCTACTCTATTCTGTTGCGAATGGATGGTGGTGGTGGATAGCAAATACTCCTCCTCTATTCGTCGAGCGGTAGTTTTGCAATTTGTTGTCTCTCTTTCGGAAGCTTTTCGTCTTTATTGATTGAAGCTTTTCGCGCGGATTGCCATTGGCATCAGAATTAAGAACTCAGAGCAGGAAGAGGGAAATATAATGGGTTAGACAATTATTGATTTTCCCATGATTTGCTATTCGGTTTGACCTTCGCGTGAACTCTTCTTTTTTTAACAATGAAACTAAATAAAGTGTGCGAGCAAATTTTTATTGTGATTTCTCTTTTTTTCGTTTTTCTTAGGCATGCCCGCTCAATCCTGCACCAGAATTACAGTCGGAGCAGGAGTTCTCACAGCGCTTCGCCCATGTCATCCGCGGAGTCATCGATTTCGCCGGCATGATTCCCGGCTTCCAATTGTTGACACAAGATGACAAATTCACACTCTTGAAGGCGGGACTTTTTGATGCATTGTTCGTGCGACTGATTTGCATGTTTGACTCATCTATCAACAGTATTATCTGTTTGAATGGGCAGGTGATGCGCCGGGATGCTATTCAAAATGGAGCGAATGCACGCTTTTTGGTGGATTCAACATTTAATTTTGCCGAACGGATGAATTCAATGAATTTGAGCGACGCCGAGATTGGTTTGTTCTGCGCGATTGTGCTGATTACGCCCGATCGACCGGGTCTGAGGAACACAGAGCTGATCGAGAAGATGTACACCCGATTGAAGGGATGTCTGCAAACCATCATTAATCAAAATCGGCCCGATCAGCCAGAATTTATGGCGAAACTGCTGGAGACCATGCCTGATCTGCGTACACTTAGCACGTTGCATACGGAGAAGTTGGTTGTTTTCCGAACGGAACACAAGGAGCTGTTGCGTCAACAGATGTGGTCAATGGAAGATGAACAGCCGTCGAAGAGTCCTGCGTCATCATGGGACGATGTGCGAATGGATGATGTGGCGAAATCACCGCTGGGATCGGTTTCGAGCACAGAGTCTGGAGATTTGGAGTATTCATCTCAATCATCGCTGGCGTCGTCAGCTCCACTGTTGGCAGCGACTTTATCTGGAACATGCCCGCTGCGTAATCGTGCCAATTCGGGTTCGTCAGGAGAAGATATTGACATTGTTGGTCCACACGCGCACCTAACTCAGAATGGTCTGACAATCACACCGATCATTCGATCGCATTCCCACAACCAGTTGCATCATCATCTGACATCGGGTGCAAATCATCATCATCGCTATCGGAAGCTCGACTCACCGACAGATTCGGGTATTGAGAGTGGCAACGAGAAGAATGAATCATCAAAAGCGGTAAGCAGTGGTGGCAGTTCATCATGCTCCAGCCCTCGATCCAGTGTAGATGACACTTTGGACGCAGAAGCCTCAGCACAAAGTCTGTCAACAACTGCGGCTGCTGCAACGAGTAGCAGTACTATTGTTGCGCCAACGGCATCCCAATCGACAGCGTTGGCTAGTGCTTCCTCGTCATCGTCGCCGACGTCGTGCACATCAAGTGCTGCAATGAAGCGACAAATTGTGGAAGATATGCCAGTGTTAAAGCGTGTGCTTCAGGCGCCCCCATTGTATGATACAAACTCGTTGATGGATGAGGCATACAAGCCTCATAAGAAATTCCGCGCACTTCGCCATCGTGAATTTGATACAGCTGAAGCTGATGCGACCAGTACTCCCGGATCGACCACATCTATGTCGATACCGGTGACTACTAGCCCCGCCCCATCATCGGCATTGCAAGCACCAGTGCGACAGAGCCCACCACCAGCTTCATCATCAACCGCATCACCATCCCCACATCACCACACCATACCACACCACCAACATCAGAGCCAGCTGCATATGCATTTAACGCGTAATACATCCGCGACAAATGGCAGCAGTAGCCGCGACAGCAGTGCCAGCAGCGGCAACTACCAACAACACTCATCGCTGTCCAGCACACACTCAGTGCTAGCGAAAAGTCTAATGGGTGAGCCTCGTATGACGCCCGAGCAAATGAAGCGTTCCGACATCATTCAGAACTACATCATGCGCGATCAAAGTTCCACCTCATCCAATGGCTTATTGGTATGCGCGGCAAACTCTCCTGCTCCTCAGCACAATTATGCGAGTTCTGGATCGCCGAGTTCAAGTTCGAACTCAAACTGCTCATCGCCTTCAACGACGACTGTAACGCTCTCCTCCCCACCACCGTCCTCATCTGCGGCGTCGTCATCGACGTTGCATCCGCCGGCGGCTATAACACCTAACGGTATGCGATGGCAGGGTCATTCAGTTATTACCACCACAACTGCTCGCCAACAATCAGTGTCACCAAACTCAAACGGCAGCAGTAGCAGTGGCGGAAGCAGCAACTACTTTCAATCCCCCCACTCAACATCAGTTTCACCTCCACGCCCATCTCACTCGGCCCACTCGCCACGCCTACTTGAGCTGCAAGTTGATATTGCCGATTCCCAACAACCGTTGAATTTATCAAAAAAATCCCCAACACCCCCACCGTCGAAAATTCAAGCACTTATCGCGCACAAATATCCAACAATGTCAGCCGATGTCACAGTAACAGCGACAACTGCCGCGTCACCACAACCACCCACGCCACAGGTACATAAGGTCCTACTTGAAGCGTAACATGTAGTCGCACAAAAGAGACCGAGAGACAACGAATTTTGTGCGGCGCCAACTGTCAAGCAATACCGCAGGAAGTAATGACACTTCCGAAGAAGCGGCGGAAACTTGGCAGCGGCGTTTTGTAAATAGTGTAATTTTGTTTTGTTAATTCCCTGTTCCCCTGCATAAAAAAAACACTTATTCAACATACACACATTAAACATGGTGGTGCTCCAGCAGCTGACAGATGACAGGAGAATAAGATGGAAATAGACACATCGATTTATATTGACAAATTACAGACTAAAAACATTATAAAACAAAAAAGAGCGAGACTGAATTACATTTAGGCATTGGGATTTGGGAAGGGGTGACATTTTTGGAACGGGACAAAAATCACAGCGAAAATATTTAATGGGGATAAAAAAGAAAAATACTAAGAAAGAGATGGTGACATAACATTGAATGTTGTACAAATTGTATTTAAACAACAAAATTAAATCTAATAAAACAAAAAAACTGAAAATGTCCTTAAAATTTAAGTGAGATTTTGAAAGCAACACAAAAATAAATAAAGAATTAAATGTATTAAAAATTAACTTCAACTAAATGTCTTAAAAAAAATTACATCTCTGCGAGATAATCATTTAAAAAATGAAAATCGAAAAATAAACAAAAAAAACTGAGTTTTTGAAATTACAAAAGAAAGAGATAGCTCTAAGCTAAGCATCATAAGTTAAAAAAAAAAACAAACAAAACATAAAATAACATTTTTAATTAGTTCATAAGTTGTAAATAAAATATGCAAACTACTTCATTTAAAATAAAAAAAAAACCTACATACATTTCTTAAGGAAAAAATATAATTTATAAAAAAAACACACAAATTACTAAATAAGAAAACAAAATATTATTTTTAGAGATCTCTTTTTTAATTTTTGTTTTTATTTAATTTTTTTAACGTTTTATTTCTTCTCTTTCTTTATCATCTTAAGAGTGAATGAACAAAACAACAACCCCCTCCCAAAAAATATCTTGAGAATTTTTTTTTATGAAAAAAAATGTTTTTAATTTTTCTTATTTGTAATAAGTATGAACGAAAAGTAAATTTGTTTTCTAATTTTATTTGTGAACGTGAAGATATACGTACATGTATTTAAAAAAAAAACAAATTTTGTTTAAAGCATAAACATAATTATTATATTCTGTTGTAAATAAAATTATTATCATAAAAACAAAAACAAACAAAAACACAACTTTCTTATTCTTGTGTATTCTTAGAATTTACTCTTGTTATCAAAAAATAAAAAAAAACTATAAATTTAAATATAAAAATACATACAATATATTATATCATTATTATTATTATTATAATTACTATAATTATTATTATAAAAAACAGAAAATAAAAAGAAAAATGTTTCATTTCTATTGAAAAAAAAATAATAATACTTGTTTTGTTTTTTTCTTCTACTTTGGTTTTTCGTTTCCTCTTTGTTTTCGCGTATGCGTCGTTGTTTTTCTTTTTTCAATTTGACAGATGGTTATTATTTTTCGACAGACCACACTTTTTCTTTTCAGAGATATTTCTTTTTATTTTTTTACGGAGAAAATTGGTAACAAAAAAATAAACACCGATTCTGATAAAATTTTGCGTAGACTTAGCGTAGTTTGAATGTCTGTATGAGTGTAACACATAAAAAAATGCAATTTCTTATTGTTAAATAAAAAAAAACAATTTTTAAACTTAAGTGTATTTATATTCATGGTCAATAAATAATAAAATCAATAAAACAAAAGTATTTACTGTAAAAAAAAAACAATGTAAACTCACACAGTGTAGCCCCCATCAATAATCTTAAAAAAAGTCAAATAACAAATTTGAAACACAATATTGTAAAGTTAAACGACAAATAACAATTGAATGACATAAAATAAAAAAAAAGTATTGTAAAGCAAAGTAAATATACAAGTAATGTGTATGTATTTTGACCGTAATTTTAAATATATAAAAAAGGAGAAATATTTACTTGAAAATGATGATAAACAATTACAATGAAGGCAAACATAAAAAAGAGATGAGTGGATACAAAATATGCATATATATATAAATATAAATAATAGGAACAAAAAAAGAAAAGAAACAACAAAAAGAACAACAAATTATAATAAAATAAAGAGAAACAAATTTTTGTTTTAAAAAAATAAACCCGTTTTCCTATTAACACAAGAAGCACTCCTCGGCTTACGTTTTGGGGCTAAGCTTTGTACATTATATGGAGTGGTGAGTAAGATAAGTGTTTGGTAAGTATGAACAGTAGGTAATACCCGGATATGTACTCCCTCGCTTATCTGCATAACCAACAATTGCAGGCTTCAAAAACTTAAATTCAAATAAGCGAGTACGGATAGGTAACTTCCCCTCTTAAGTGCCTCAATAAATCAGTAAAACTCTCAACGCAGTAATCCGGGGAGCATTGCATACTAATTTTCAGCACGATGTTGCCAATATTAAATTTTTTTGAAAAGATGCACGATTTGATTGGCAAGTCGGGTAAATGTGGGTGAGTATGGCATTTGTCCTGGTGAACTACATAAATCCTACCGACATATAAGTATAATATTTTTTGACGTGAGAAAGACTCATTGACATTCCAAATATAGGCCGGTTAAGAATGTTCTACCCCTTTGACATTAGTTTTCTTTCCATCATTGTGAATCGTATGGAAGGGCCGGGTGCTCAACTGCGCTGTAGACATTTCTTTTCGGCGAAGAGGGCACTTTTTGGTCACATCAGATGACTGAGTTTACCCGCCATTTCATCCACCCGATGATTGATGTCGCCATCACAGGTTGCCTCGCATTGATCATAGATTCAAGATATTTTAACTTTTCGCACGTGAGAATTACTCTTCCATTCATTTAAATGTGTGGAATAGGTCGGAGAAGGTCAGAGAACGGGCAGCACAAGTATTCTGTCTTTTCTTCTGACTAATACGATGCCAATCCACCCATACATCAAGTGCTCGTTTCAGCGATGTTTGGTGCTTATGACGAGAGAATTACTCTTCCATTCATTTAAATGTGTGGAATAGGTCGGAGAGGGTCAGAGAACGGGCAGCGCAAGTATTCTGTCCTTTCTTCTGACTAATACGATGCCAATCCACCCATACATTAAGTGCTCGTTTCAGCGATGTTTGGTGCTTATGACGAACCCCATCGCAAGCAAAGAATAACTGATGCACTTTGAAGTCCGTCACTTTTCATTTAAGCATAAAATCAAGGACTATGATCAATATCAACAAGGGACTTAAGATGCTTCTCTAGTGTACCCCGACTTTGATTGCGAACTCCTCGGTGACTCTATCGGGGCATCTTACATTCCTTCATACATATCCATGATCAACTATAAATAGGTTTTCTGGAACTCCACGTTGTCTTGAGGCCACCCACAACAGATCTCTTCGTTGTCTAACAAAACTCTTTTCAAAATCAACCACCACCATATTCAAATAGGTGCTTTTAGGAAATGGGGCTAATTTCCTTAACAGAAACACGTATTTCTGATTATTTTGTTGTTGATAGGTCCGAATAGGCCTAAAAACAGCGTTTGCACAAGTATTTACTGACGGGAATGTATAATAATACAAAAAAAGTGTTTTAAAAAGCTCGCTTTTAACCTCAATCTGTCGAAAGAATTCTATTGAGTGATCTCAATAGTTCACAAAATAGTTTCTTTTGTTGTGCTCATTTGGTTAGGATTTTAGGCGCTACTTATGAGGGATCACTGATAACAGCATAACAGCTCTTAGGTGGATCGCTTTGCGGGTAAAAGGGTTTACAACTATGGAAATCTCTTCGACTAATGCACCTTTACATGCGGCTGGTCAGGGCGCCCCGCTACGAAATGTACTTCAAACCTAATAAGATATGAAATAGTTCAACTGATAACACTGCTTGGGTCGCAATCACAATCTCTTACCTTCTCAAGTAAAATCTCCTAACGTAACCGAAATATTTGATTTCACAAAATAATCATTCGTTATTCTGTACACCTAACATCTTTTCCCTCAATCCTGAATTTGGCAACGCTGGACGCCAATACAATGCGTACCGTCATTTTGTACGTCCATGTTGCATCTATTTCGCCACTGAAAACATTAGCGTCACCGGTTATTTTGGGACACAAAGTACCTTCTCCAGAGATTGTATGAAAGTGGCAGTCCACTGTTTATCCATGTATGAAACATCAATGACAATTTTATTTGGCAAAGATTAATTAAAGGAATTTGTATGAACAATCGTGAAATTCGTAAATACTAAATTCAAATTTGTGCCAAACATATTATAACAAACATTTCCACATCATAGATTTTCAATTTTCGTGTTCCTGCTAAGCAGTGGCGTAGCGAGGGTTGGGGCCGCCCGTAACAGACCCAATTTATGCCGCCCCTAGTATTTTTTTCACACACTAGAAAAAAGTTATACCTACACATATGTATGTCAATAAACTTGGTAAAATTTCTCTTCAAAGTTTTGTCAATTGTTGTTCGTACTAATTTCTAGCAAGTGAAGCAAAAATGAAGCCGCAAATTTAAAATGTTCCCATATTGGTTACTTTCCGATTTCCCAATCTCTAAGCGGATACAAATTACTTGCCTCATTATATCAAATAAACAACGGTAATTCCCATTAAACTTAAATTATCTAAATTAAAATTCGTCAGAAAAACAGGATTCGATTATTTTTTTTAATTTTTTTTCCATTTATTTATTTTTCTTTAGCTTTTGAAATTTTTTAATTTTATTATATTAAATTATATTGCATTAAATAACGAACGAGCTGATGAAATCTTTGCTGTATTTCAGCACTGACCCTGTTTAAGGAAGATAATAATTTTCGTCGCAGTTCATTTTCATATGATAAGGCAGCATCTATATTTCCGTCACCAAAAATATGTTTTTTTTCCTGGGACGTTCCATTAAAATTCCAAGTTTTCGACATAAATTTTTAGCATAAGTAAAAGCACCGTCTACCAATTTATCACGTTTTTCTATAAGGAAGATCAGTAATGCATTTATTTTTTGAGCATATTGATGAAGATTGAGTCAATCTTTTTGCAAGTACAAATATTTGGGCATCATTAACTTCGTGTAGTACTGGTTTCGAAAAACCATAAAAAAAGAAAGAAGTGAAAACGATTGTAATGCTATTGTCCGTGTGTTTAGTCTTTCGTCTGCCTCAGTCAGTATTTCCAAGGTTTTAAAAATGCCCTCATAATGGTTCCAGGTATTCTCGACTGCATCAGCTCTTGCGCTCCACCTTGTATCTTGCAGCCTCTTCATTGCCTGAAGTACAAAGCAGAACTTCACAACGGTGTGTGGACATGGACAAAAATGAATATTATGCGTTCTAAGGTACCGAAAGTAACCGAATTTGACTCAACAGCAGCAGCATGTAAAAACAAACCAAGTTCAAATAGTGATTGGAGCAGGGTATAAATTCTGCCTTGAGATTTATGTTTTTCAGCCTTTGCTGCACTCCCGTATATTTGCCAGACATGACAGCAGCATTGTCATATGCTTCTCTGCAATCCGTTATATCAAGACCATCAGCTTTTAGCTTACTCAAAATCATGTCAGAAATGCCTTCAGCTGTTTTGTTCTTTGTTTCGATAAAATCAATAAAAGATTCCACTATACTCTATCCAACAAAAATTGTCAGTAAAGGGAAGTTAGGATGTTTGTTTCTCAGTCTGGTTGCAATGACTTACATAAATCGGTCCCTCTTTAAAGCTCTCACAGGGTTGTCGTAGTGTGTATGATAATTCGCCATAACTCAGAGAACAATTCTATTAGGGTTACCATCTTCCAATTTAAAATAAAAACATAGGGACGGGCTACAGTCCGCTTGGGCGAACTGTTGGATACCCTATTCTTATTCCTATCCCTCATAAGTGGGAGTGACAAAAGTCTAAGTATGGTTGAATTGTTAAGAACGCTCTACATATTTTGTTATATAACATTTAAAGCATTTTATCAAAAAAAAAACGCTCCCTAGCTCAAACTTGGGTGTTTCAATAAAATTGTTTTATTTAATTGTGAGCGTGTCAGTAGGCGGATTTAAAAAAAATTAACACATGAGCATAAAGTAGGGGCCCTTTATGCTCATGTGTTAATTTTTTTTAAATCCGAGAGTAAATATTATAAATTTCAGCTCCCTAGCTCACTTTGAATTTTCAAAAAAAAAAAAAAAAAATTGTGGGCGTGCCAGTGGGCGGATTTTGAAAATATTTACACATGAGTATAAAGGGCCCATAGAGAGTATATATTATAAATTTCAGCCCCTAGCTCAAACTTTGGATTTTCAAAAAAATTGTTTTATTTATTTGTGGGCGTGTCAGTGGGCGGATTTTGAAAATATTTATACATGAGCTTAAAGGGCCCCTAGAGAGTATATATTAAAAATGTCAGCTCCCTAGCTCAAATTTTGGTTTTTCAATAAAATTGTTTTATTTTTTTGTGGGCGTGGCAGTGGGCGGATTTTTAAAATTTTATATCCCGAGCAGTTTTAGGAGTCATAGATCATATATAAAAAATTTCAGCTTTCTAGCTCAAAATTCCATTTTTTTCCAAAATTTTGTTTTTTTGAGTTTGGGGGCGTGTCTGTGGGCGGATTTCAAAAATTCGTAAACTTGATTATTTCGGGACCCTATAGAGTATATTGTTAAAATTTCAGCTCTCTAGGTCCGGTTTAAAGGCCTAATTTTTGCCGACGGACGGACGGACGGACGGACGGACATTTCTAGATCGACATTACTATCGATGCTGATCATAAATATAGTAACTTTTAGGGGTCTACGGGCATTATTAAGGTATGTTACAAACTATGCGTCAAAATTAATATACCCCTAGAATAGGGTATAAATATTGCGGAACGAAATAAATTCCGTTTATCTTTTTCGTTTTCTGGTAAGATAATAATAGGCGCGTTTTTTTAAGGGTATCTATTCTCCACTGGACCAACAAAATATATAAAATTCGTAACACAAAAAAAAATCATAACGAAAAATATATCACTGTAATCCAATTTATTCATTATAAATATTGTAAAACATAAAATACTAATTTCTAATATCACTACTCAACTAGTCCGATGAGTAATTACTGCTACTGCTCTCCTTATTTAGGTCTATTATTAACCTTTCAACTAATTCCTCGTCAAAAACGTCCATTTCCCACATATTTCCCACATCGTGTTGGAGACATCCATGCCATTATTCCTTGTCAACCCTTGTAAGTGCTGTCGTTAGTAAGTCTCTTATTTCAGCCATTTTAAATAACTTGTTTTGGCTTGCTACAAACCCTTTCACTTGAGCCCAAACCAATTGTATTGGATTAAGGTCACAGTGATAAGGCGGCAAGCGAAGCACTTTATGTCAAGCATTTTGAGCCATTTCATCCACGACGTATGTTTCATACCTCGCTTTGTAACGATTAACGATTTCAAGCAACCCATTGTATGATTGCATCCCTACCTAACTTGAGATCTTCCTTTTGCGAATTCCCGTATTCATTGGCAAAACAGGCGTCATTCATCGGAAAACAAAGACATCATACAAACAGGTACATAGTGAGATGAAAGGATGTATTTACTTTTTTTTTATTTAAACAGTTTGCCACATAAACTCATCAGCAGATTTTCTAAAAACATGTCCCAGTCTTTTCCGCTATATGTATATTGTGAAAGGTAGACACAATCAGGAAATTAGAATAAAAAGCACTTGTGCAGCTGTACAATACAAATACAATCAAATTAAAACCGAATGGCAACACCCCACGTTATAATTCGTTCTCAAAAGCACCAAAACCGAAAGTTCCTTGACTAAATCCATAGAAAAACCCTTAATGATATGCTTCATTGTAGAGATGGTAATACTCTTTTGATGTGCTTCAGTCACACACACTGCTTATTTTGGTGGATGATACTAGCAAGCGAACACAAGACGATCATGATCATTCCCAATCGGCTGTGTGGGAGACTGGTTGTGGTGGGTTGTATGCGAATGTTAGGAAAATTACAACAACAATTCCTTGGAATGACAGTGGTTTGGTTTTTATTTCAGTGGCAATTCTTGCGTTTGAGTGGCGTGAGAGTATCTACAGGCACCACTGGTAGAAAAAAGCTCCTCCATAAGGCCTGTACTGACAATTTTTGTTGGATAGAGTATAGTAGGTACTATGTACTTTCCGATTTTTAATTTTAATATACCGCAATACTTGACTATTTTGATCTTTGTGTGATACATCTGGGGTGCTATCGAATATAATAATATTTGGCCTTTTTAACTTGACAGAAAATTCGTAGACGTAGAACGTTATCTCCTAAAATATTAATAAACTCGTTTTGAATTTGTGGTGACATATAAGTGAGCACCAGCTCCAAAAAATTGCCAATATTTCTTTAACGTTAGGCAAAAAGGTCTTAAGTCAAAAAATTGCCTTTTGGGTTTTTGATTGGGTTTAACGGTTTTTGATTGGATTTAACTCAATTTTTTTTTTCTCTTTCGTTTGGTATTAACGACTTAAGTTTAGCACAACTGCTTCCCATCGTAATAATTAATTTAATCCCAATTTGCAAATAATTTAAATATTTTAAATTTGGTTTAACGAAAAACTGCAGTTTCTGACTTAAGACCTTTTTGCCTAACGTCAAAGATTTGTACTGGTAATTTCTTCTCTGTGGCCACGAAAAGCCAAATTCTGTTTCGCGAGGAATTTAATAATCAGCCTTATTGCGAAGATCAATCGACAATTGATAATTTACTATTTTCAATATGTGCTATTGTGAACGAACGATTCATTTGGTATTTTTGTCAATCGAATTTTTTTAATTGACTGCGATTGACAAAATCCTTTAGAATCGTTCGTTCACAATAGCACACATTTAAAATAGTCAATAATCAACTGTCGATTGATCTTCGCAATAAGGCTCAATATCGACCATTCTAATAAGAATTTACTGCCATTTTTTTTTCTTGGCTACCATATTTTTCTGTCTTTTATCAATTGTCTCTCCTATTCGAAGTCTGGCCTCTAACTCCTTCCATTTGCAAAGGTTTTGGTTGTGTTTGGAACTTGATTCATGCCTGGCTACTCGTGCGATAAAACGTTTCTTTCGTTAGCCCCCTCGTCGTTCCTATCGGTGCAGCAGAAACCGTGTTGCTTTCACGCTGTACTACTGCTGGACCGCGTTGCACAAGTAGCCATCTTCTTTTTTTAATCTATATCATTATCCACTTTCCCATATCATCTAAATTTTTATCTGATTTCAATGCTTTATCAGTCTCTGTGTCAATGTGTTCAATGAGGGAATCAGAGACAGAGCCGGACTCAGATCCGGAGTCGGAGCCATAACTATTGACAACTATATTTGAACTATATTTGGATTTTGTTTGTTAAGCAACACAAGGAATGTCTGATTACTTACTGTGAAGCAGTGGTAATGCCGGTAAACTTTGTGAATTAATTCGTTAAACAGAAAAAAGAATCCGTTGTAAATTGGATATACATATTAAAAAAAATTACCCTCCGGCCGGGACCCGTGCCCGCCCCCCCTTCGCTTCGCCACTGCTGCTAAGGACTATTTAGCCCTCGTCCAATCCAACCGATTTCCGTTTTTCTAACAATCAAGAAAAACCGGGCAATTATGTCGAGAAAATTGAAATTATGCCTCATCAAGGGATATTTCAAACAAACCAAAGCCAGGTACTTCTTCATTGCTAGAAACGCTCTTGATAAGTAAATCCGGGGAAACTATTCGCATAGAAGTCCTTCACAATACTGTTTCCAACTGTGTAGTATTTTCTTCGTCATCCACAAGAGGCTGGTCTTGGGATTTACCAAGCATTTCTTCTTTTCTGAGCGGCAATTTTAAAGACGGTTGTGCTGCTGTCGTAGTTCGTGGATAGCCTGGTTCGTATAAACAAATGTCTTCCACCTCCCGATACAGGTCCTCCATAGACTATGCTTGAATTTGGGCGCACTTTCTCATTTCCATTATACGAGGGGCACTTTGACCAAGCTTTGAATGAACTTTCTTTTTACTTATCCCGCCTTAAGCTTCATCTGTCCACCACCACATTCTTTACCATGGAAGTAGTTTCCTCTAAAAGCCCCGGTTAGTGATTGTGGTAGTGCGCTTTATGAGCGATAGTCTGTCCAAGGAAGGTTGTAATAGGGAATTCTAAATGTCTTTTGCTCTTCACTCTTCATCTTTGCAATAAATGCATCGCCTTTCTCTCTCCACAAAAATGTCTGTCAGGAGGAGACGGTGTTTGCTGGGACTGTCCCTGAATAACAAATGGAAGTCAAAGTGGGTTTCATTACCGCCACTTCTGTCAGTGATCAGATGCTGGCTGTGTTTGACGAACATGGTACTTAGAATGATTAAACCGTATGACAACAAATCAACACCGTTTTTATGAATGAAAAAGTATCAATATCAATCACTGCTTAAAACGTGCAAATTCCACCATTATTACCTTAATTGATTGGGCCTTGCACGCCCACGTGCGGGTGCCATATACCTGTTGTTCAGTGAATAATATTAACAAAATGATCTTCCCTCTCAAATGTAGAGGAGAGAAGTCCTTACGTCCTCTAATTGATGTTATTCCATCTAATCCGGCATTCCCATTGCGAAACTCGTTCCCACTCATGAGAACGGGACAAATGCAAATTAAATGAGCCTGGTAAATAAATTGATTAGCGTTCGCGAATAATTGAACGTAACGTACTGTACCGACACGATGGTTCTCTTATCGGTCCGGGGATAGGGAGAAACACACGCGCATTCTCACACCTCGTGCTCTATGCTTATGATTTTTTGTTTTCACAATCCTTCACATTGAACTTCAACTTGCGAAAATGGTTATTTTGGTCGTCGTTCTCTCGTGCTTCAGCGCTCCCCGCTTCTTCATCATCGGTTCTCAGTTCTCACTTGTTTGCTTCTGCTATTGTTGTTTTTGTTGATAATTCATTTTGCTTTATCACTTTGTTCTAATCAGTTTGTGTATGCTTAGCAATGGCATTGAAATTGATATTGAAATAAATGAATAAACCTAGGACCAGGGGCGAGGCAGTGAAACGATGGCGAATAAAAAGAAAACAAAAAAAAACTGCGACGACCCTGAAAACGGGAATTATGAAATAATTCACGCACATTTTTTTTTATCGCACACGCCAAAAAGTTAAATAATTTCACCTCCTCTTCACTCTTATCGCATGGATTTTTTTTTATTCGATTCTTGCGCTGTACATACGTTTTTCTTTGCCTTTCGGTTACCGATTTGAATTCTATCAAAAAAGTTTCCGACTGTGGTGGCTCTGACCCACCGTATGATAAGTGCTTTCGAGTATTTTTAGAAGCAAGCCAGCGGAAGATGGCTAAGTGTGGCGATCAGGTGAAATGTTGCCTTCAATGTCAAAAATTATTTGGTGGAACACGCGGAAACGTTTGGCCTTTTTTCGTGAATGTACATATGCGAAGATAACAGTTCGAATGCCGGATTGATCTACATATACAGGGTGTTTCCGATTGAATGTTCAATACGGCAAGGGTCTAGCTTAAATTGGTACGTTGCATAGGTACTTACCTACCGAGGATTGAAGAAACACACATAATTTTGATTTTGAACAAAACAGATGAAATTTCATTAAATTGCTATTTATGTAGATATCTGTGTTCAATCGAGAAAATACATTTTGCAATTTGTTTTCAAACACAACTCCGGGCATATGCTTATATGCACGGCTGGGTCTGATCAATGTCGTCCGAGAGCCAAATTGTTGGACCACTTTTTCAAGCATTTGTGGCCATATGCCCTCAACCTAGTCACCGAAGCGCAGGGAATAGAAGATGTATCAGCTAATTTAGGTACCCGATGTTGATGAATTTAATTGCGCTTTTTTTCCAATCTAAGTAGCAACTCCTCTTTTGTTCCGAATTCCAATCTAGTTTTTGGTTTACCTTGGTTCACCTCTTGGTTTCGATTTTTAAGTCGAATGCATTTATACTCTATTCAACAAAAATTGTCAGTATAGGGAAGTTAGGATGTTTTTCTTTCAGTCTGGTTGCAATGGCTTACATAAATCGGTCCCTCTTTAAAGCTCTCACACGGTTGACGTAGTGCATATGATAATTCGCCATAACTCAGAGAGCAATTCTATTAGAGTTACCATCTTCCAATTTAAAATAAAAATATTGCGGAACGAAATAAATTCCGTTTATCTTTTTCGTTTTCTGGTAAGATAATAATACTCGCGTTTTTTAAGGGTATCTCCAGTAGACCAACAAAATATATAAATTTCGTAACACAAAAAAAAATCAAAACGAAAAATATGTCACTGTAATCCAATTCATTATAAATATTGTAAAACATAAAATACTAATTTCTAATATCACTACTCAACTAGTCTGATGAGTAATTACTGCTACTGCTCTCGTTATTTAGGTCTATTATTAACCTTTCAACTAATTCCTCGTCAAAAACGTCCATTTCCCACATATTTGGCTCAACAACCTGTTCAACGTGTTGGAGACATCGATGCCATTTTTCCTTGTCAACCCTTGAAGGTGCTGTCGTTAGTAAGTCTCTTATTTCAGCCATTTTAAATGACTTGTTTTGGCTTGCTACAAACCCTTTCACTTGAGCCCAAACCAATTCTATTGGATTAAGGTCACAGTGATAAGGCGGCAAGCGAAGCACTTTATTCTTTTTATTTTTTAAATACACTATCAGCTCTGTGTCGTGGAGTGCTTAAAGCAAGCAACTATCACGAGCAGAAATTGCCGGCACAAAAAGTGCTCTCACAGGCTCATCATTTAGTGCAGGTGTTAGTAAGGACAAAACAATTAAAAATACAATAATTATGTACCTACAAAATACTAACACAGACACAAAATAATGCAAACAATTTAAGACATTAAAGCATTATTACGCAAAATATTTTTTAGCTTAATTTTACTAACATGCAAGTCAATCACATGATCATTTAGATTATAGATTCTACTCATGCGACTAATAGGCTCATGCTTCCCATAATTCGTTCTATGATGGGGACTAAACAATAATTTAGCACTGCGCAAATGATGGGCACCACCACGAAAATTAAAGCCAATAGACGACAGCAAGTCAGGTGCATCTATTTGACCGGATATAAGCTGCTGTAAAAAAATGATATCGCTATTAAGCCTTCGATGAGAAAGGGGTAACATTTGAAGAAGTTTAATACGCTGACTGTAAGGAGGAAGGTTAAAAGGATCATCCCATGGAAGTCCTCTAAGTGCAAATCGAATAAATTTACGTTGAATGGCCTCTATTCGATTGGAATGAATGTTGTAGAACGGCGTCCAAACTTGTGAAGCATACTCTAGAATCTGACGGACAAAACAATTGTACAATGACATAGTAACGTATGGGTCATTAAATTCTTTCGCCCACCTTTTTACGAAGCCCAGCATAGAATTAGATTTATTAACAATAAAATTGATATGCTTGGCAAAAACCAGTTTGGAATCGAAATAAACCCCAAGATCCTTAAAATTATAAACATTACAAAGAATATGTTGAGACAAAGAATATTGAAAGGTGGAAGGGATATTCTTTCTAGAGAATGTCATATGTTGACATTTAGTAGGGTTCAGGGATAAACCGTTTTTATCACACCAATTGGCGAAGCTATTAATGTCAGATTGAAGAAAAATTCTATCTTGCTGACTAGTGATAGATTTAAATATTTTCATATCATCAGCGTAGATCAGGATATTACTGTGATTTATACATGCTTTAACATCATTAATGGCTAGTAGAATTGGTCCGAGGCGACTACCTTGGGGAACTCCAGACTCTGTACAAGATACAAATAGCGATCCTCTAAATTTGACTTGATAAACCCTTGATCTAAGGTATGAATTAACCCATTTTATGAAACTTCGTGGGAAACCAAAAGCCCTGAGCTTAAACTCGATTATTTCATAGGACAGCTGGTCGAAAGCTTTAGAGAAGTCAGTGTATATGCAATCCATTTCGTCCTTATTCTCTAAGGCATTAGAACAATCATGCAAGAAACTTAACAGATTAGTGACAGTGGATCTGTTTCTTACAAATCCATGCTGTTCATTGCAAATTAAATTGCGACAAAGAAATATTAACTTTTCGCAAACAATTTGTTCAAAAAGCTTAGGGATACACGAAAGCTTTGAAATAGGCCTATAATTAGTAATATCACCACGTTCGCCTTTTTTAAATACAGGTGTGATAAAAACACTTTTCCATACATAAGGGAATTTACCAGTACTAATGGACAATTCAAACAGATATTTAAGATATGGAGCAATTGCATGATTACATTTTTTAAGAACAATCGGTGCAATGCCATCAGGACCTGATGAATAATCATTCTTTAGAGAAGAAATAAATTTTAAAATTGTTTCCAAGTCAAATGAGAAGCTACTAAAACTTATTTGGGAACAGCTAGTTAGATAACTAAAATATTGCTCATCTATGTGAAGAGGGGTCACCCTAAACGACTTACTGAAATAATCTGCAAACATATTGCTTGCATCTAGCGAATCAGCACTTGTAGAGCTATTGTAAGTAAGTTTCGATGGATAACCATCGGTTTTTTTCTTAGAATTAACAAATCCCCAAAAAAAGTTTCAAGTCCAATTTTAGAGAACATTCCATTTTACTAATATAGTCAATATATAAGTTGCAGGATAAAGATTTGAATTCGTTGAATAGTGTAAGATAGAGCTCAAGATCTGAATGGCGGAGACTTTTTAAATAGTTCTTCCAAGCCCTATTACGTCTGTTTCGTATTGATTTGAGCTCTTTAGTGTACCAAGGATGGCACGTTTTCAGATTCCTAGAGGATTTCACAGTCTAGCATTTTGAGCCATTTCATCCACGACGTATGTTTCATACTTGGCTTTGTAACGATTAACGATTTCAAGCAACCCATTGTATGATTGCATCCCTACCTAACTTGAGATCTTCCTTTTGCGAATTCCCGTATTCATTGGCAAAACAGGCGTCATTCATCGGAAAACAAAGACATCATACAAACAGGTACAGAATGAGATGAAATAATGTATTTACTTTTTTTTTATTTAAACAGTTTGCGACATAAACTCAATCAGCAGATTTTCTAAAAACATGTCCCAGTCCTTTCCGCTATATGTATATTGTGAAAGGTAGACACAATCAGGCAATTAGAATACAAAATTATATAACCACGACGCAATGTCATATACCTAAACAGATGGTAAAAAAAAACTGCACTTGTGCAGCTGTACAATACAAATACAATCAAATTAAAACCGAATGGCAACACCCCACGTTAGAATTCGTTCTCAAAAGCACCAAAACCGAAAGTTTCTTGACAAAATCCATAGAAAAACCCTTAATGATATGCTTCATTGTAGAGATGGTAATACTCTTTTGATGTGCTTCAGTCACACACACTGCTTATTTTGGTGGATGATAATAGCAAGCGAACACAAGACGATCATGCTCATTCACATGCGGCTGTGTGGGAGACTGGTTGTGGTGGGTTGTATGCGAATTTTAGGAAAATTACAACAACAATTCCTTGGTATGACAGTGGTTTGGTTTTTATTTCAGTGGCAATTCTTGCGTTTGAGTACTGTGAGAGTATCTAGAGGCACCACTGGTAGAAAAAAAGCTCCTCCATAAGGCCTGCACTGACAATTTTTGTCGGATAGAGTATAGTGGGGATGGATTAAATCTGTACTTCGTTAAAATGTTACTTAGGTAGGTAAATGGATGCCCAGTTTGGGTCCGTTGTCTCCATTGTTGGGATTTCCAAAATGTTGAGAACCTGCAAAGAAACCAAAACTATGCCGCTGTTACCCAGCTCAGTGGTCCGCTGTATTAGAACCACCCGGATCTATATATAAAACTCAGGAGTTTCCTCAGCTCAATATCGCTCAGATCTTCCAGCTATTTAAAGAAGTAGTTGCCAAGAATTTTAAATCTGATTGTTCTAAGGGCAGGGCATTCACATTGTAGGTGCAGAATAGATTCTATCTCTTCGACGCTTCTACAGGTACTGCAGTAATCGTTGTGCATTATGCCCAGCCGCTCCACGTGTAGGCGCAGTGTCCTGTGAGGAGCCCCGTCAATGTGCGTATGTCTCTGCGGTTCAGTTCGATCATGACCTTAGATTTCCTTTTGTTTACCGCTGGCCAAAGCTCCCTCGAGTGTCTGCATGTTTCGAGGTTGGTCCAACGTAGGTTTGTCATGGCCATTATGGCCGCTTGGCTATTAGAGTATAGACTGATCTGCTTGTCGCCAAGTTTGTGCCTCCTCACCTCCTTGGCAGCCTGAGTGATCGCAGCTGTCTCTGCCTCGACGGATGCGTGTCCGTAGGGCCTGAAGGAGCACAGTCCCGATTTCCTGAGTCTAACTGCTATGCTACCGCAGTATATGTCCAGGGGTGTGAGGTTGAGTATTACCTCCATGGCTGCGGTGGGTGTGGTTCTTAGTGACCATGTTATCCCAATCCAAGCCGTCCTTTGAATTTTGCTAAGGCTTGAGAGATGGCATTTGTTCTCGGTAGCCTTCCACCATACAACTGTGCCATATGTTAAAATGGGTCTTGCCGCCGCTGTGTACAGCCAGTGTACTACATGTGGTTTGAATCCCCATGTATTGCCGAATGTCCTTCTACAGGCATATAGTGCCACGTATGCCTTTTTACCCGATCTTCTATGTTTTCCTTCCAGTTGAGTTTGGAATCTAGTATAACCCCCAAGTACCTTGCTGTCTTGGATACTTGCAGGTCCACTCCATGCATTCTTGGTAATTCAAAGGCCGGTATTGCCCTTTTCCTTGTGATCAGCAGGATTTCTGTCTTGGATGGGTTTACTCCGAGTCCTTTTTCCGCAACCCATTTGCTGACCAGTATGAGTGCGTAGCTGAGTCGCTCACTGAGGACTGGGATGAATTTACCCTGGACCCGGATTGCTACATCGTCGGCGTACGCGCTCACGATGAAGCCTTCCCGCTCTAATGCCTTTATGATTTCGTCCATCTCGTTAAAATGTTACTTGCTCATATACTATCCCAACAAGGTCCTATACGATGGGGCTCAGTTGAATAGGATTGACAATTTCCTCATTAAGGTCACTCGAAGGCACGTTGCAAGGGCGATGGCCAGCGACAATAGTCTGATATTTGGGGCTTACTACCCCAATGAAATGTACATTGAGAGTACGCTCCGGTCTGGCTTTATCCCGCCAGAGGCATTTATCCATATTGATGCAAAAGGGCTGGTACAGACGAGGGATGGTATTCCGGTCTTATACCATCGCTACCGCAGCGCGAGAGATAAGCGGCTCCTCCATGACGGGGACGTCGCCAATGCTCATGAGCTCCTCCGTTTTAGTACCGCAATATCGGAGAGGGATAGATTCGACACGGAAAAGCAATTCGCCGAATTTTGGTGGCTTGTTGAGGGGGGAGGGGTCAACATGCCCTCCCAGGACGGTGCGTTACTCTAGGTAACATCCTCTTAGCTTATAAGTTAGATTAAGTCAGCTAGGGCGTTTTTGGGAGAGGCCGGGCTCGCCAACGTGTGGTGGTGCTTCCGGGAGTTGACTGACGCTGTAAGGCTTCAGTCGGCTCACGGCGGCGCGTGTGCACGTTGACGACTGCCAGGCGCTCGGAAAGCAATTGGGATTTTGACCACTTATTGCGCCAGGCAACGAGTGCTCATAATCCTAATTATAGTTAGAATACGTTAAGTAGTTTAAGTAAGTAGAATAGGTAGTTTGTAATTTGTTTTATATAAAATCTCAATAATGATACCGAGTTTTAGTAAATTTTCTCGAGGAATATATATGTAAGATTAGTTCGTAAAATAGTTCGTAGGCCGAAAGGCAATAATTCTAAGATATAGTTAAGTTTAGAGCGTTCGCATAAGGACCAATAAATAAGAATAAGTATCCTGTTAATTTTAAGTTAGGTTTAATCATTTTTGTCTAGTATGTAAGTAGATATTTATCAATGAATAAAAAAATGAATTTCAAAGTTACTTGCTCATATTGTAAGTTGTGTAACACATTTGCTTAATTTTTGTATAACTTCGTCTACTTTCGCTGATTGCTGGAAAAGAAGTAAAATTATCCATGTGACAAAGAAAAATCCAAGGCCTTATCGACGTCCAATTTCCGTCCAATAAGTATTTTACAATGCCTGTCTAAAGTTTTTGAAAAAATCATTGTCAAACAGGTTTCTTGTCACCTTAATTGTTTCAATTTATTGACGCCTGTGCTGTCTGGTTTCCGTGCCGAACATAGCTGCTCCACGGTTTTGGTCAAAGTTCTTGACGACTTCAAAGTAGAATATGATAAGGACTACCTTACACTGCTCTGCTTACTTGACTTCTCTAAAGCTATTTTATGAATGAAATTAAAGCTTTAGCTGGTTTTAGCGATTACTGTGTCTTATAAAAAACTATCTCTCAAATCGTTTTCAAAGGGTTTTTGTTGACCAAAAATACTCTCGACCAAAAAGCGCAGCAGATTTCGATTCTTGGCCCAATCCTTTTTTGTTTATCTATGTATTAATGACCTTCCTCAAGCATGCTGCAATGTATCTATTCATATTTATGCTGACGACGCGCAGATATACCTTTCTCGACCAATTTCATTAGGATTCAATTTTTAGAGGATTTCGTGAGTAGATTTAATTCTGATCTCTCCTCAATAGTGAAATAACATCAAAATAATGGTCTAATCTAAAACCCAATGAAAAGTCAGTTGATTCTGATTTCAGAAACACTGACACTGAAGCGAAGCCGCCTGTTTGTTTATCTTAATTCCACGATGCTTAAGTTTTCTGATACAGTTGTAACAAACCTTGGGTACAAATTGAATCGATCTCTTTCCACTATTGACCATGCAAATTATAATGTGGCACGTATCTATGCAGGTTTACGTAAGCTGCATTTATTTTCTATTTTCACAGCCGTTAATACTAAATTAAGGTTGGTTAAGTCCTCCTTTGTTCCAATCTTTGACTATGCCATCGTTGTGTATCCCAAATTAGATTTCCGTTCCCGTTGTTGCTTTTAATGATATGGTGAGATATGTCCTTGGAATAAGAAGATACACTGGTGTTCACAAGGATGAGGCCATGCATTTTGCAATCGATTTTCAGTCTTTATATCCGTTGGAAATTGTATACTCGGAAACTTTTACTACCTGTGAACAGGTACGTATTTTCCCAACAGTAAGTCATAAAATTAAAGGGTAAATAAGAAACGACCCCTGGAATTTTCCAAGATCAAACAATGAACTACTTGAAAAACGTATAAAAAGATGCGACACTAGGATGAGGCCATTGCGAATATTTTGTTGCAGGAGTTTTCAAAGTTTTGTTAAGAATATTTAAAAAAAGCGTTGAAAAAACTTTTTTTATTTAGTTTTAGTTGGGTTCCGGAAAGATTTTGACAACGACAGAAAGAAAAAAAATATAAATGCTTTCAAGGAGTTAGTACCCTCAGGATGAGAAATTGTAAGGAGGCTAAATAGAAGGAAGACTGTTGTAACAGTTATCTTGCGGATCCACAACCCTATGGGAAAAATCAAAAAAGACGCACGATAGAAGCAACAACATTGCGAGAACAGCGGGTTATTCTACGGCTTGCCTCAAACTCTACTCTACCAGTGACTAAAATAGGGGACAATAATACGAAAAAGTGGTACTATACGGAGAAGAAAACTTAAAAATAAACATGTGTTGAGGCAAGTACACAAGGTGCATCGAATTTATTTTGCAAGAGAACATGTCGCTTGGAGCAGTGAATGGAAACGCGTTGTCCTTTCGGATGAAAAACAGTGACGGCCCCGATGTTTACAACTTTTATTTCCATAATCTAAAAAAGGAGGAGCTTATTTTGGCAAGACATCACAACCGTACATCAGGTGTAATAGTGTGGAGAGCTATTACGCACTATGACACAATCGAGATGGAGATTTTGTCCACAACAATGAACGGAAACAACTACAAATGTTTGCTGGAACGGTCATTTCCAAAAGTGAAAAACATTTTCGGACCCCTGTCTCGGATATTACAACAAGACAATGCTCTTATCCACACTTCCAGGGTTGTTAGAAGTTGGATTCAATCAGAAGACGTGCAACTTTTACCATGGCCGCCCTATTCACCGGACTTAAACATTCATTTTTCCTTTCTTTCGAAGATTTTATAATAATTTAAAAAAAACATTTTATCAAAAAGTCAAAGTTTGAGCTAAGGAGATGAAATTCATAAAATATATACTCTAGAGGCCTTTAGTGCACATTTTTAAATATTTTTTTAAATCCGCCCACTGACACGCCCACAATTAAAAAAAACAACCATTTTTTCAAAAAATCAAAGTTTGAGCTAGGAAGCAGAATACATACAATTTATGAGCTCTTTGTGCTTGTAAGTTAATATTTTTTGAAGCCACTACTTAAAAAAAAACGTTTTATTGAAGAAATCTTTCCCAAAGTATGTAGTAAGTCGTTTTGAACAACTCGTTTATGTAAAGGTTTTTTTTACAAAAACTTTGCTTTTTCTCAATAAAATCATTTAAATGTTACATAACAAAATATGAAGATCCCTTTTAAAATTCTGCGATATTAAGATTTTCGTCACGCCCACTAAATGAGGGATAAGAATAGGATTAGTGTCCAACAGTTCGTCCAAGCGGACTGTACCCTTTTCCATTTTTTATTTTTAACAACATTAAGAACTGAAAATATTCGCTCAGTATCAACATTGGAATGTGGCAAAATCTTAACTCTCCGAGCTAAATAATATTGATTTTGAAAAATTCTTTCGATTGTTTTATGCTTTCTTATATCATTAACGGTTATCCAGAATTCTTGTACATCCAAATTTCACATATCCGATTTTTCTTTTTCTTCAAAATGCATTGACAATTTCTGCCATTTCAAGGCAAATAGTTGTTTCATTGAATTTAAAAAAAAGGCCAAGTGCGAGTTGGACTCGCCCATGAAGGGTTCCGCGCGAATTATAATTATTATTTACTTAGGCACCTATTACAGATTTATTATTAGAAAGTAATGGTTTACGTTTTACGCATAAGGTTTATGTTTATGAAATTAAATGCTGTTTTTATATTTGAGTTGATTGAGGTAAATTGCGGTTTACGATTTATGACGTATTAAAAAAAAACTACTTACTAGATCTCGTTCAAACCAATTTTTGGTGATAGTTTGCATGGTAATGTACATCACATATTTTTTTTAGTTTTATCATTCCCTTATTTTAGAAGTCAGAGGGGGGGGGGGGGGGGGTGGGGGCATTTTTCAACTTTGGAAGTGTCTCTCACGCAAACTATTCAGTTTAGAAAAAAATGATATTAGAAACCTCAATATCATTTTTGAAGACCTAATCATAGATACCCCACACATATGGGTTTGATGAAAAAAAATTTTGGGTTTCAGTTCTAAGTACGGAAAACCCCAAAAATTTATTGTTTTTTTCTATTTTTGTGTGAAAATCTTAATGCGGTTCACAGAATACATCTACTTACTAAGTTTCAACAGTATAGCTCTTATAGTTTCGGAAAAAAGTGGCTGTGACATTCCCGGACAGACAGACAGACAGACATGACGAATCTATAAGGGTTCCGTTTTTTACCATTTGGCTACAGAAAACTAAAAATTAGCTAGATTTCGTTATTCTTTTGACTTGTTTGCGTTTCAAAAACTGAAAGCAATATTTGGGAACCGAAACTCCATCTCATCATATCACATTGAAATTGAAATTTTGTTTATATCTTCAACAGCCGATATATAAAATCTCAAAGCATTTGCAATGACAATCAATCGTTCGCCTCGTTTTAGACAGGATTATGTGACTCACAGGACGATCCTAAGTAAATATCATTTTTATCTAAATCAACCGAATTGTCACTTACGTCGATATCAGTAGTTAAATATTCTGGCATTATAAAATTTTGCAAAATTCGGATTTATAACTGGCTGAATTTTTGTTGACAATAAATGATTTAAGATATCATTGGACTGGAAAAGTTGGACCTAGCATTGTGAAAATCTTTATAATATCTTACTTGTAACGATGAAAGAAAGTCCCTTGAATAGCCAAAATGTCCCTTTATCTCTGGGACATATTCAAAATTGCAGAAAGTCCCTCCAAATGGAATCACTGTCTTTAAGAGTTAAATAACGAGAGAAAAACGCTTTGGATATAGCCTCATTAAACTTTTGAAGAGCGTGAGAGTAGATCAACCACTGACGTATCGGGTCAGGGATTGCGTGTTTGCATCCTTGATCCCATTAGGTGGGTCGAATACTCGCAGCACCTGATGGTATTTTAATGGGGTGAAAGCTTACCAACAACCGAAGTATCGGATCAGGGATTGCTTCCATCCTTGATCGCAGGTGGTGGGTTGAATAATTTACTCCCAGCACCTATTTGAGTTTTGATTTTTTTTTTTTTTTTTTTTTAATTCATTTTTATTTTTGGTAAACTTATAACTAACTTATAGCTAGACAAAAATTCATAAAACTAGCATGTATGAAATAATCTTTAAAGTACATTTCTGTCCCTATGCGGGTGCTCTACGGTAAGAAATGAAGTGATACAGAGTATCTTTCGGCTTAAAAGTAAAGTTATTTTTTTTTTTATTGTAAAAGTGTTGGTCACCAAGAAAGTACAAAATTAAAAAACTTGGTTTCTTTTTATCTTTTTTTTTCTATGAGTTTTGATTGACTTGTCGTGTTCGTGCCACATTGCTTTTCATCCGTCGAAGTAAACATTATATTAGTTTTTGTTGTTGTATAATCGCTTAACACTCCTTTCCTGACCTCCTCTTCCTCTCTCTTAATTTCCATGTTCAATTACTCTGTTCTCTAATTAATTTAATCTACCAATTGAATGTGCAGAAGAGTGTAGTGGCAACAGCGTGAACTGGCGATAGTTCACGACTCTTAAGTAGGGGTCATTACAAATAAAAAGAGTAGAGTGATGGCCAAGGAGTCTCGACACGAGTATCGATGGCTATGGGGCGGGTCACACTCAAGGAAATCAACTATCACCCAATGGTTCTCTATTCTTGTGCTTGTGTTAGTTGGTGGTCAACAAATGAGGACAATATGTAGATACGATATACAGAGCGAAGAAACACTGTGAATTGTAATCCATAGTTAGGCATGTAAAATGTTAGCGAGTAATTCAGAAATAGCTGCAGGAACCCAACACCCCCAACCGGCAAGCTAGTTTTTGCTATATAGGTACAAGCCTGCCAATCGTCAGATAATAGAACAACCAAATCTAAATTTCTACCCGTTTAATCAAAAGGGTGTCTGTGACTATGATTATTGGTGGGATCCAACCAACAGCTGCGTATCCTTATCGGTATTGAGTAATATATCGTATAATAAAATAATACGATAATGATAAACAGCGTATCCTTTTCGCTCAGTCTCTCTCTTCGTTGGCCTAATCATAGGGAAGGTGGGATTGGGAAATGGTGGTAACGAACAATTAAAAATGTGAGATAAAAGCTCTCAAATAATTAATAACAACAATGCTACCGTCAAGGCCAACAGCCAATACAAAAACGAGTGTGTATATTGCTTTTAGTACATATACGCACTCATCATCGTCGTAAATAGGGGTATGAAACATAGGGACGGGGACTGTAGCCCGGGCGAACTGTTGGATACCCTCTTCTTATTCCTATCCCTCATAAGTGGGAGTGACAAAAGTCTTAGTATGGTTGAATTGTTAGGAACGCTCTACATATTTTGTTATATAACATTTAAGGGATTTTATCAAAAAAAAACGAAGCTTTTGTAAAAAACGCTCCATAGCTCAAACTTTGGTTTTTCAATCAAATGTTTTATTTAATTGTGGGCGTGTCAGTAGGTGGACTTAAAAAAAAATTAACACATGGGCATAAAGGGCCCCTAGAGAGTATAAATATTAAATTTCAGCTCACTAGCTCAAACTTTGGATTTTCAAAAAATTAAATTGTGGGCGTGTCAGTAGGCAGATTTTGAAAATATTAACACATGAGCATAAAGGGCCCCCTAGAGAGTATATATTATAAATTTCAGCTCCCTAGCTCAAACTTTGGATTTGCAAAAAAAGTCGATTTTAAATTGTGGGCGTGTCAGTGGGCGGATTTTGAAAATGTTTATACATGAGCTTAAAGGGCCCCTAGAGAGTATATATTATAAATTTCAGCTCCCTAGCTCAAATTTTGGTTTTTCAATAAAATTGTTTTTGTGGGCGTGTCCAATGGGCGAATTTTGAAATTTTTTTATCCCGAGCAGTTATAGGAGTCGTAGATCATAATATAAAATATTTCAGCTTTCTAGCTCAAAATTCGATTTTTTCCAAAATTTTGTTTTTTTTGAGTTTGTGGGCGTGTCTGTGGGCGGATTTCAAAAATTCGCAAACTTGACAATTTCGGGACCCTAGAGAGTATATGGTTAAAGTTTCAGCTCTCTAGGCCCAGTTTAAAGGCCTGATTTTACTATCGGTGCTGATCATAAATATACTCGTAGTAACTTTTAGGGGTCTACGGGCAATATTAAGGTACTCGTATGTTACAAACTATGCGTCAAAATTTATATACCCTTAGAATAGGGTATAAAAATGCAAATAATATTATAAATGGTGAGAGCTAAGTTAAAATAATCCTTTTCTCAGGATAGGTCTAAAAAAAAACGAACGCCAACTAGTAGTTGGCCCAACTTGTTCGTATATTAAAACAACGACCGTTTATCACGTTAAAATATTTATTTTAATTACTACTTCTTCACTCGTACAATACAGAATTCAAACTGAATCTTATTTTAACACATCTGATGACCACTCCGATGAGTCGCCTAAATCCATGCAGTGCGTGTTTCAGGTATTCAGGTGTTGCACCCGATCGTTTTGTTATGGCAAACTGCATATCGTGGGAAAGTGCCGATGCATCTAAAACTGCTCGTCTGGGTTCAGGTATGCGCGTGTCTGATGGTGTTAACTCCTCCCTTCTTGAAAATCTATGTCCCGTCTCCCGTAGATTCGGTAACTATGGCTGCATTGAAACTTCGTAATGCCCACCAGGCAAGAATAAGAATCAGGAGGAACAAACTCGTGTCTATAATTAAAGAATGTTCGTTTTATTGGTTAAATTACCTAGCCGTTCGATATTTTTGACGCTCAGGCTATGCACACATCCCAGAATAATCGTATCTCCTTTATTGGTGATATTTGACATCCCTGGAGAGCTTGTAAACATCCAGTCTATGAGCTGGATTCTTTCGTTGCCTAACTGGATGATGTAGGTACCTGATAAAGACCTTGTAATATTATTAGAGACTAAAGTGCCATTAAAGTTTGTCAGGTACATTGTGTCATCTTTAACAAGTACGATGACCTCGTTGTTGTTTGAATGAAAGGTACATCCTGCCTGTCCACCTTTTAGGAGCCTAGATACGCAGTCATCTTCTGGCATTCTCCTTAGTGCCTATTATCTGCACACCGTTGAATTACCTATGGATAAGCACTTGCCAACTAACCTATACGTTTCTTTATGGTTAATAAGCATCCTGTCAAATTCCAAGTTGACTTGTTTCCCGTCAATAATCGATGATCTAGTCAGCAACATATTGCGGTCTTCGTTTCTTACCTTGCGAATTGAGAGAACGTATAACAGGATTGAATTATTAGTATAGATGTGTTCCGTGCTCTACGGCTTCATTCTCGTAAGGTAGGTACTTATTTCTTTTCCGTCTAGAATGTTTGTATTGACCACTCCATTTTCTGCCATTTGGCTAGCTCGTACAATTTCGTTTATTTCTTCTTTCAGGATCAAAACCTCGTTTAATAAGCCCTGCTCGTAATGTCCTTAATTTTTTGAATGAAATCATCCATGCTTCTGAATGGTTCATCGTTCATTTTGTATTGGTGGTTGTGTCTCTCTATTATATTTTCCTGGCTTAGAAAGATGTTGTTCCAGTCAGTTGCATCAGGATTGCCTACTATCCATTTCCTTCGGAACTAATCGATGGACCTAGCCTTTCTAGGGGATCAGACTTTTACTGGGTCAATGCGCTCCTTTGATGATGAATGATTGATTTGTTGTCCCCTCCAGCAGTGAGGTTCGCTGTTGCATCTGTAATTAGGTTCAGAACGTTCTCGAATTTTTCCAGATCAATGACGCGCACTAGCTTGAAATACCCGTCGATTATATGTATAAGCCTTTCCATTCCTTATGGAAACTATTGTTGCCTTGTTGTCGTAGATTTGGAAACTCCGGACGGTCATCATCACCAAGAAAATCTTAATAATTATTTGGGAGATCATTCTGGTTTATTTTATGAAATTAATTATTAATTTGTCTTTTCCCGTCGCAGTTATATATGTTTTTTTTGTATTATTTTCCTCTTTTTAATTATTTTCTCGTCGCGGTCTAAAAAGAAGAATTATCGAATTAATCTAAAAAATCGGCCTCGGAAGGATCATGTTATTCCCGTTTAGTCACAAGCGTTTATGATGAATGACCTACCAATGGCACGATTAATTTCACAATCCCATCCCATCATTATCGTCTAGTGATCTTCGCCATGTTTCCATGGGTATGACAAATGTTGTACTATTTAAGATTACAATAGTTAATGCGTTCCCATGGTTACAGCAATTTGCCCTCGATAGAGCGTAGTAATCTATAGTCCTGTAAGCAAGGAGAATACTTTTACACCGATTAGGGAGGAGAATTTAGCGGCGCAGGGACATAAGTCACCGGGACATAAGTCCCAAATTTTACTTGCTCACTTAAGTGGGACATAACTCAAAAAATTGATTTGGGACTTATGGCTCACTCAAGTGGGACATAACTCCCAAAAGTAAAAGTTGGGACTTATG
Source organism: Portevinia maculata (assembly GCA_949715645.1). Lineage (NCBI taxonomy): Eukaryota > Metazoa > Arthropoda > Insecta > Diptera > Syrphidae > Portevinia > Portevinia maculata. Next base: position 190,411,486 of record OX454527.1, on the reverse strand, counting down.
TCTCACCAAATGATGCGAAAGTGAAATAAGGCACAATTTGACCTTGCACCTACCCCAAATCAAACAGCGACCCCAAGCACGGGGGTGGGGAGGTTTTATTTTATAACTTGGCCTTATTGCACTTTGGGTAAATGAATTTCACGGCACCGCTAATGAGTAGTAAGTCGGAGGAAATATATGTATACATGTTTCAATTTATTGAAGCAAACATGTTCCATTTTCGTCCCGCCTCCTTTACAACCAATTTCGAACAGAGCCTTCGAAATGGAATTCAATAAACCTATCCTGCTGCTGAGATTAGAGATCTCTCCGAAAATTTGGGACTTTGGTCCCATCTTCGACAAAATATTTTGGGACTTATGTCCCGAAGGTGTGGGACATACGTCCCAAATTAATTTTGGGAGTTATGTCCCTGCGCGGAATTTAGCAGCCAGTCCCTGCTCGGGCGCCAGTTAAAAAAATAATTTTATCAGAATCTATACAAAAACCGAACGCCAACTTGTAGTTGGCCCATCTTATTGCTATATTAAAACAACGATCGTTTACCACGTTAAAATATTTATTTTAAAAACTACTTCATCACTCGTACAATATAGAATTCAAACTGAAGCTTATTCTAAAGCAGTATGTAGCAGGTAGCCGCATATCTGATGACCAATCCGCTGAGTCACCTAAATCCATGGAGCTCCTGTATCCGGTATTCAGTTGTTGCACCCGATCGTTTTGTTATGGCAAACTGCAAATCGTGGGAAAGTGCTGATGCATCTAAAACTGCTCGTCTGGGTTCAGGTATGCGCGTGTCTGATGTCAACAAACTGCTATCAAAGATAGGTCAATCATTTATAAACAAATATTTCGGTTAGGATTAATGACAGTTTCGTTACAAGAGCTTAGTGCTCAGAAGTGTCCTTCCCTTATCTATTACAGGTGTTAAAAGAAAAGGACAGGTGCCATTCCGGTTTTCCCCCCGACCAGGGACTTCTCCAGCCCAACGAGATATTTTTTTAATTTTTTTTTAAATTGCCAAAAAATTCAATAAAAAAGTGATCTGTGGTGCGACCCGCAAGGTCCACACGACAAACTTCCCAGTGGCATCAATATGATTTATGCGATTAGTGGTAAATTTTGAAATGTGGTTAACCATAAGATATGGTTAAGAATTATTTAATATTAAAAAATACTCTTTAATATTGTTCATGGAAATTAAATGTTGTTAATAACAGCGAAGTGTGATATATATTAATGCAACCATTGTTATCAACACGGAGACCTGTAAATTTACATGTATACGAAATAACGGAGCACAATGTAATAGTGATTTGCTCAATAAAAAATGACAATAAATAGTACAATTAAAGCCAAATTATTTTAGTTATTTATTTACTAACAAAAAAGGGCTGGACCGATTTCGCTGGAAACCTAATCAGTTCTGAGTTACGTAATAACGCTTCGAATAAACCTGGTCCCATGTCAATATCATCTTTGGTTCTCAAGATAATCGTGGCGAAAGATAATTCCGAACGCACATACGTACATACACACACCCAGGCATCTCTATAAAAATGTTGGATTTGGATTCTGGTGACCTTGAAACGTGAAGATATGTCAAAATCCGCGATTCACAAAATCGGCCCCATTACAAGAACTTCCGCTGGGAAGTTAAAAAAAAATCAATTGATTAATTTTTAAATGAATGTTTTGCGGTTTATAATAGAAACTATTTTTTTTTTAAATTCAGGAAATGTTTTTGTCACTAGTCAAGCGAAGATTTTCTGCTATATAAATACCGAAATTCTATCAACCCTTGTATAATAGAAAGCATAATCATATATTAACTTCACTGCTCTACAAGAGTACAAGAAACACACACACAAATTAAATACAAAGTGGCAAACCATTTGCCTTTTTACCCAGAATTTGTCCTACATCTGCAATTATAAAATATATCTAATTTCCCAAAAGCTTCCACGCGATGACAATGAAACAAGTCATGGAGTCGGACTGGTGTGTTGTACTCGAGTAACTCCTGCTGACTTTGTGTCTATCTTTCGCCATACATATCGTTTCCCTGGGATAGTCTCAGTGCCCCATTGCTGTTATAAGCCGATTTATCATACATTCAACAAAAGTGTGCATATGAATTTCATATGAATACGACAATACGAGCGAGTTCCTGACCTAGATTCCGTAATGATGATTTCAAGGTACAAAGATAAATGCCCGACACAAATGTGTTTAATCTCCAAGGTTAACTTGGATTCTTTTATACCTTTTTTCTCAAGCTATTCGAGTGGGTCTGGGTAAAGTGGTCGTATTTCGTGTTCTTGGAATTTGATCAATTGTAGAATTGTAGATTTGACAAATCTTTGTAACGTATATAGGACGATTGTTATCTTCACAAGTAAAAACGCAAAGGCCAAGGATGTAAAGTTCCCACTCCAGAAATGGAAATATCTATTTGTTGAGGAATGAAATTAAATCAAATTCTCTGCGTATTGTATTTGGTTGTTTATAAAAGTTATTTTAAGACTTCTAAGAAAACATTAATCGAATTTAGAAATATATCATCGAACCGTTCCAGCAGCACTCCATCTCAGCGCATCGAATTATCCTGATTTTCAATGGAAATTCATCAATTCCCCGACTCGTAATAAATAATTCAAAAACGTTGTCACAATTTTTAATTTATTTTCTCTTGTGTTTACTTAGCAAAACGAATTTAGCGATTTCAACGAAAGCAAATAATTAAATTTTACACGCGCAGTGCGTGGTTTTATGTGTTTACATTGAAAAGGCATAGCAAGTTTACTACGAAAATATTGTTGAATGGCAATCTCATCGGATAGATTCGTGTAAGGCCTTGAATCGATAATCGTAGGTGTATGTAACCTTCAAAAGAAAAAGAGTTCCGTATGAAAGATAGGAAACATAAATTAAGTAGACGAGAAATAATGATGTTGTTATCTACATCTGGAAATGGGCTGACAATGCCCGAAGAGTAAAATTATGTTATTCATCATCTCTTACGATAGTCGAAATGAGAAAAACTATCAGTCCGACTGGGATTCCAATAAATATTTTCAAAGAATTATCACATTAGCCGCAAGGACGATAGATCCCTGCAAATGTATAGCAAGGATAAAGGTCGCTATCTATATATATAGGGACAGAATAGATCCCTGCGGAACTCCTGCGAGACTATGACGAATAAATGCGTTGATACATCTGTACACATTTTTTGGTACATTAAATTGATAAAATATTGATTTGTTTTTATACCCTATTCTAGGGGTATATTAATTTTGACGCATAGTTTGTAACATACCTTAATATTGCCCGTAGACCCCTAAAAGTTACTATATTTATGATCAGCATCGATAGTAATGTCGATCTAGCCATGTCCGTCCGTCCGTCGGCAAAAATTAGGCCTTTAAACTGGACCTAGAGAGCTGAAATTTTAACCATATACTCTCTAGGGTCCCGAAATAATCAAGTTTAAGAATTTTTGAAATCCGCCCACAGACACGCCCACAAACTCAAAAAAACAAAATTTTGGAAAAAATCCAATTTTGAGCTAGAGAGCTGAAATTTTTTATATATGATCTATGGCCCATAAAACTGATTGGGACATAAAATTTTCAAAATCCGCCCACTGACACGCCCACAATTAAATAAAACAAATTTTGGGAAAAATTGAATTTTGAGCTAGAAAGCTGAAATTTTTTATATATGATCTTTGGCCCATAAAACTGCTTGGGACATACAATTTTCAAAATCCGCCCACTGACACGCCCACAATTAAATAAAATATTTTTTTTGAAAAACCAAAATTTGAGCTAGGGAGCTGAAATTTTTAATATATACTCTCTAGGGGCCCTTTATGCTCATGTGTAAATATTTTAAAAATCCGCCTACTGACACGCCCACAATTTTTTTTTTTTTTGAAAGTCCAAAGTTTGAGCTAGGGAGCTGAAATTTATAGTATATACTCTAAAATATTATTTTCACGATTCCAAACGACCGATCTGACCCCCAAGAAAGGATTCATAACATAACCACACTTTTGCTAGGCTCTGATGCAGACCAACAACAAATGCCACAAGCCGTAAAACTTAGTGAAAACAAGAAAATAATTAAACTCAAACTTAGCACTGGTTCCAATGAAACTGCAATGCAAATGTTAAAAAATTCCTTGAAGCTAAAAGGCACAGGCTGCTATATCCAACGAGACCTTAGCAAACAATCACAAATCAAACGTCGAATTCTACTCGGGTATCGAAAAGTCGTCAAAACAATTAAACCAAGCGAAGCAGTACTGATTAAAAACAACAATTTATTAATTGGTAATAGAACATTTTATTTAGATAGTAATAACAAACTTAAATATAATAACACAAACGGAGAAAACGAACTACAGAATATCTACGGAAAACTCAATTTTAATGCTGTCAACGAAACTTTGTTGTCAAACAGACGTCAGCGTGAATGGCCCAAACCAGATGCACCAGTGATGACACTTTACACCGAAGGTCCGGAAGGTAGTAGTGTCATACAAAACTGAGAATAAAGCGTCGTCAGCTCAAACAAATTTATCTCTGCAAATATTTTATCTTACAATATATCTGGATTAAGTAATAAATTATTATTTGTAGATTTTTTTAACTATGTTAAGAACTTTGAAATTTTCTTTTTATTTGAAACACATTTAACAAGCGATAATTTAAGTAATTTTAATAAATATTTCGATGGCTTTAAGTTAATTTGGAGCGAAGCAAGTAAAACCTACATAAAGGGGCGTGCAAGTGGAGGAAGCCTGTACGGGTTAAAAAAATCACATTTAAAAACTTACGATTTTGATGAATTTGAAGGAACTACCGTAGTAAAATGTGTAACACAAAATAATAATACATATATCGTTCCATCATATATAAACTGCAACAAATGGACTCACGACTTTGAGAGGCTGTGTAATACAATGTCATGTTTAGCTAGCAAAAACGTTATGCTGATTGGAGATTGGAATTCGAGAATAAGTGACTCACAAACCACTATAGTGCAAACTGTAACAAACCCTAGTATACGCTGTACCAATAGGGTATCTAAAGACATAGTCTGCAATAAAAATGGAACAGATGTACTAGAGCTGCTCCAAATGTATGATCTTATTGTGTTAAACGGCTGTACAGAAGGTGATAGAGAAGGGCATTACACATTTGTCGGAGGGCAAGGCAATTCAGTTATTGATTTTTGTGCTGTTAACAACGACTGGACTGGGAAAATTAAAAAATTTGAGGTACAATACAAAACTTTTTCGGATCACATGCCAATCGTGGTTGAAGTTGATGGTGAAACACCCTCATATCACAAAAACCTGCCCCTGCTACCAAGACTTAAATGGAAATCCGAAACAACAAATACCTACCACAGGTTATTAGACAGCTTGCTCTCAGCAAATAATTCGATACCCGAAGAAACAGAAACACTCGCAAACCAAATAACTTGTTATATAAGAAGTGCTGCATCAAACAACATTTCAAATATAAGGTCACCATTTAAACAAAAATGGTTTGATAGAGAATGCATAAATGCTAGGAAGAAATCATTTGCCCTTTTGCGTGTCTGGAGAACTTGTAATGACCCTGATGTTAAAAAGTGGTATAACCAAGTGAATACCCACTACAAAAATCTATGCCTAGCTAAGAAAACTGACTTCGATAATCAGCAAGCTCTCTTACTTAGTAAAACCAAGTCTTCAAAGGACTTCTGGAGAATAGCAAGGGAGATTAATGGTACAGTTTATCAAATAGGTACAGGAGTATCTGCTGATGATCTATCCATATATTTTAAACATCTTCTACTGGATAACTCAAACCTTTCTTTCTCGTATGCGGACCCCCTCATTTTCGACGATTCCCTAGATGGTGAGGTAACAACTGACGAAATTAATGCTGTTATCATGAAATCCAAAAATGGAAAGGCGCCAGGCGAAGATGGGATTCCGTACGAATTCTACAAAAATGCTAGTCCAACCTTAATCAACTATTTGAAAGTTCTCTTCAACAGTGTGTTCTCGAGTGCAGACATCCCTTCATCGTTTAAGAAGTCTGTAATATTCCCCATCCACAAAAAGGGTTCGCTGGAAAACGTAGAAAACTACAGGGGAATCTCATTCATGAATGTGTCAGCCAAGATATTTTGTGGCATACTTGTAGGACGATTAGAAAAATGGGTAGATGAAAAAAATATTCTGACAGAGCGTCAAGCTGGATTCAGAAAAAACTTTTCAACCGTTGACCAAATATTCACATTATCTGCGATTATAAGAGCCTTTCAAGCCAGAAACAAGAAAATGTATAGCTTTTTTGTAGATTTCAAGGCAGCTTTTGATCTTGTTAGCCGAAGTGCACTCTTCTATAAACTGTCTCAGTTGGGTATCTCTACAAAATTTCTTAAGACCATTAAAAAAATGTATGCCGAAACAAGTGCAGCAGTCTGGGATGGAAAGGATTTCTCAGAATGGTTTAAAACACAGACTGGTGTAAAGCAAGGATGTCCTCTTAGTGCCTTATTGTTTTCTCTATTTATAAACGACATAGAAAAAGATTTGCCTGGTGGAGTACGAATTGCTAATACCGTGGTCAATGTCTTGTTATATGCCGATGATCTTGTTCTACTTTCTGAATCTCCTGAAAATCTCCAATTGATGATAAATCGACTAGCCAGTTACTGCAAAAAATGGGGACTAACCATCAACACCGAAAAATCTAAAATTATGGTCTTTTCCCGTTCACCACGAGTGCAAAGTGGAAATAGATGGTTTTATAATGGAAGCCGATTAGAGATTGTGAAGGAACTCAAATATTTAGGAGTGAAACTGAACCCAACCCTAGAATTTGGTAAACATCTAACGGATAAAGCCAAGTCTTCCCAAAGCTTAGTGAATCTATCATGGAAAAATGTTTTTGCAAACAAGCGGATTCTCCTCTCAACGAAATACAGAATATTTGATTCAGTTGTTAAATCAACTCTTTGTTACGCCTCTCAAGTTAGGGGATCAGACGAGTACGAAGTAATCGAGAAATTCCACAGGAACTTCCTGAAAAAATTATTCAACTTACCAATGAAATCGCCGAACTACACAATCTATTTGGAAACGGGTCTTCCAATGCTTTTTACAAGCACTCTCAAATCGCAAGCGGATTACATCATTAAAATAGGTTCGTATCCAGACTCCCGAATAACCAAAAAAATGCTATCTTATGAATTAAGAAACAAGGACTGGTGGGCGTTAAGATGGTTAAGAATTGGAAACGCGTGTGGAGAAACTATTTCATTCGATCTAAACAACCTGGACAACTTAAAGAACCAACTTTATCGAATAATAAATAAAAATGAAGATGCTATTCGTGTGCGATTTATAGAGAAAGCTCGTGAATCAGACAGCAGAGTATTGTATTCTCACCTGAACTTCAATCAAAAGGATAAGAACTATTTCAATGACTCACTCAACTATAGTGAAATATCTCTTATTTTCAAAACAAGGTGTGAGTTGATTGGTTTAAATGGCAGCCCATATAATGGAAGCTTCAACCAGTTTTGTAATATTTGCAACCTAAAAGCGAAAGAAGACTGCTTTCACATTATTAGTGTTTGTCCAATCTACAAACCACAGAGACTAGCTTACTTCGGAAAAAAATTCCTTACCATGCAGGAGACAATACAAATTCTGAACGAGTGTGATTGGAAAAAGTTATTTTATTATATTAAATCCATCTACAAATACAGGTCGCTATTAATAACAGAGTATTATGATTGATTAAGTTTATTAAAAAAATAACTATATTGTTAAAGTAACAAATGTAGGTACATGTATAAGCATTTTGCTAACCAAGCTGACGGCTAAGCCATAGCTTTAAAATTCATTCTATCTTGTAACTTATGTAATAAGAAAATATTAAATAAATGAATTTCTTACTTACTTACTTACTACTTAGTATATACTCTCTAGGTGCCCTTTATGCTCATACTAAAATTTTTTTTAAATCCGCCTACTGACACGCCCACAATTAAATAAAACAATTTTATTGAAAAACCAAAGTTTGAGCTAGGGAGCGTTTTTATTTACAAAAGCTTAGTTTTTTCGATAAAATCCTTTAAATTTTTGTCACGCCCACTTATGAGATATAGGAATAAGAATAGGGTATCCAACAGTTCGCCCAAGCGGACTGTAGCCCGCCCCTATGTTTGTATTAATTTTTGTTTCTAATGTCAAAGGTTCTTGTGGTTCATGAAAAAGAAGTTGCAGCCAAGATATTGCATTCCACCAAATACATTTGGTTTTCCGGGAATGGCGTTTATTGAGTAAACAAATATATTTAAAATCCTATCTAACGTACTATGTAAACGCCTCAAGCTGATCTCGAACACACTTATCGGCACAAAACTGGTCTAGCTGTGTCGACTGACACTTGAAAACACGCTGTGTAATGTGCAGTTTGGAGATGTGCTCTAATGTCACTTCAATCTTGTTCTGTGCAAGACTATCTCCACTAGATCAGTCCAGCTTATGTTGTATGCGGCGATATCGACATCATCGTCCGTCCAACGCCTAGGACACAACGTCATGGTCATTGATAAAAATGACTTCGAGCTGGTTAAGGAATTCATCTACTTTGGAGCAAGCAGCAACTTCATGATTGACACCTAAGTTGAGATCCGATGCAAAACTACCCTAAGAAACCACTGTTGCTTCCGATTGGTAAAATAAATGAATTCAAAACTCGTGACTGGAAAAAAATGTATGCTCTATCGACCCTCAATGCTGCCAGTTATGTTTAATGGCGCCGAGTGCTGGATGATAAGTATGAGGGGGGCAAATATTGGGTTCTTTCGAAAGAAAAATACTTGTAGGGCGAATGGAAGAAAAGATTCAACCGCGAACTCTTTTAGCTGTCCAAAGATGTGGATGTAATCCACAAAACTAAATCACGTCGACTATATTGGTTCGGACTCATTGAGCGAATGGCCAATAAAATTCAAGCGAAGAGGATCTTCGACTCCCAGCCCCCAGATTCGATAAGGCAAGCAAGACCGAAACTCCATTTTAAAGACCAATCAATTGCAGAGAATAGCAAAGATTGGAAGCCAACGGTGGCTTAGGCAGGGGCTATTCACTGGTCGATAGCCCATTAAGTAAGTAAGTAAACAGATACTTGGCTTCAAGTATACCCTTTGACTATGACCCTACCGTTCTCATACATTTTTACAACCAAAGCGTTAGGGAAACGAATTTGTAGTGGAATCCATATCCATCTACACATATGGCTCAAAAATGCTAGATGAATGTTTTGACGAACATTTAAGCTCAAAAGAGCACTTCCACTGCTTGATCTCAGTAGTGCCTTCCAGGCGGACATATTATACCAAGAGATGATACCATTACTGCCATAACTCTGGCTTGCCCACTGACAAGGTAACCAATTTCCATGTGATGACAAAAATACAAAGACTGGCACGAACTAGTGCAATGAGAGCAACAGCAAACGCTGGGTTGGAAGCAATTCTCCATCTGCCAACCCTGGATCTATACAAGCAGGAATCGGCTGCAAAAAGTGCCTTATGGATCAGCCAAAGAAATAGCTCCGGAACCCGGGTCATTTAGGATACGCACTGATTCTGAATATGTAGGCTGGAAACAACGTCAACTCTGACTACATGTTTCCTTACCTAGACTTTGAAAGACCATTCTCTTGTTGGGAGGAATGGAATCTAAATTAACCTACCAAAAGGAAATCGATATCCATCTTCAAAGACGGATCATAGATGGACTGTGCAACGGGTGCAGGATTATTCTCAGAGGAATTATATATGAACATATCGATTAGATTACCTGATCACTGTAGTGTATTCCAAGCAGAAGTTCTAGCAATGACTGAAGTTGCAAGCATGGTATCAATGATGGCGATACCACGTAGTGATATACGATATATATTGATAGCTAAGCGACCATAAAAGCGGTATCTGCTACCAAAACTAAGTCTCTGCTTGTTCACCGCTGTCACGAAGAGGTCAAAGCTCTTGGCTCGCAGACGAGTCTTTGCTGGATCTCTGGACACAGGACATATCCAGCAAGGAGCAAGGTGATGAATTGCAAGGAAATTGTCTGCGATGGACCAAGAACAGCTCCAGTCGGTCAAACCACCACCCTAGAATCTCAGAGAAAGAGGTAAATAAAAGATCCGAATGAAAGTCAACAACAGGTGGAAATGACTAACCACTTGTGACATATCGCGCAAACTGCCCTTCAAGCAAGAGACTCCGTTTTACGTCCGCAAACGGAGTCAATGACATATGGACTACTCACCATACGGTTCCGCATACGGATCCGAAAAACGACGTTTTTTGGATCCTATTATAATGGAAATTATAATAGCCGCGGACTTACATGGGTATGTATTGTGAGAGAGTGATTTAGCTGTGCTCAGCAAAAAACGAATCCAAAACGGATCCGAAAAAAGGTAAAAATAAATGCTAGATGAGAATCGAATATCGGTTGGAAGCAACGTAAAAATCAAAAATGTTTGTTCATGTTTATTTTATTTCTTAGAACAATACATAATATATACACCTTATAAAGAGGTATACCTACAACCATTTCTGCAACAAATTCTTCTGCGAAAATAAGAAGCAAATAAAAATGGTTGTTACTTACTTTCAGCAGGAATTTGTTTCGGTAGCAAGAAAATCATCGAAATTCTGTCCACCGATTTTAAATTCGCCTTCATCGGTTGCCATTTTTGTGATTTTGATAAATCTAAATTCAAAAAAGTTTATTTAAACAATTAATTATGCGGAATAATAAATTCAATTTTAGTTTACTTTTCAAAGAAAATGATATCTGCAGCCAGAGACAGTGCCAGTAACAGCTGAACTTATCCACTATTACAAAAAAATACTCTCGACTCTCGCTCTTCTTCATATTGGTAATGTAGTGATAGTTAATTTACAAACGCATGTGTGGAACGCCTCATATATCACGGATCCAAAAATGACGGGAAAAGTTAGGTCAGCGTTTTTGCTTGAAAGGTGTGACTGCAACATGATAAGAAACGGAACAACAAACTTTTACGTTACGACACTACATCAGTGTGTAAGTTAATTGGAATTCTTACCGCGGTCACAATTTACTCAGGAACCACACAATGAAACAAAGTCTCAACGATGACGACATCTGTAAAGGCTGCGGTGAAAAGGAATGAGAATGCACTTCACTTTCTCTGTCACTGCCCAAACATATGTCACCTGAGGAACGAAACACTTGGAAGATACTTCTTCCAATACATTCAGGAACTGTCTCTTGTATAACTTTTAAATCTTTAAAGGTTTATAGGGACGTCTAAATGGCTGGACAACCTGAAGTAGGGAAAGAAAACCAAGGACGAAGGACCAAGGCCAGAACAATGAGGCCAACACTCACAAGAAAGGGTATCACAATGGGTTCATATGGACCTAAGTGCGGTGTAACATATTCGCACTGTTCCACCACCCGGAAACCATTACTACCATACCACCATTTTCATTGAAATAAATATATTTCCGGCTGGAATTAAAGCAAACCGTGCTGTCGAAATAGAGTCTTACCTTGTGACACGCTGTCGCGACGGGCTAATGGTTCTTGGTATTCAACGTTAATTATGACTGCTGAGTCCCTAGATACAGGGTAATGAAATTATTGGTGAACTGACAAGCCCTATTCAGAAAAAGGCAGAACAGACTTTCAAAACGCCAATATTTGATCTCAGAAGGTAGAAAAAACTTGAAACTGACAAAAATTAGGAGTACCTACTCCCTTCCAACCTGTAAAAAATAAAGATTTTGCTAGAGTGAGAGTGTGGCTAAGCCAGAACCGACGAAGTTCTATAAAAAATGGAAAATCCTCCACTTTCAATTAAGAAAAATAACGTTAGAATATTATTTAATTCCATGATTTGACAGAACTAGTCCCCTTTTCCAATCTTTTCAGGTTTTCAACAAAATGCAGATGGCTAAACAAATCGCCCGCATCAAAGACCCACCAACCTAACCCAAGTAAAGTCTTTTCCATGTGCGTACTCTCGGCACGTTTGATAGTGGAGCTCTGAATTTGAACGCAACAAGGAAATGGTCAGTGTCAACAATTCTTCGCGTAATGTAGGCACATTAATGATGTTTCTGTGACACAGTAAAAAGGGAAATTTCCATAAAATCCCGAAAGAGAGGCAGGCCTAAAAACTCCATTAGAACATTATTTCATCTAATAATAAAGTTTCTGCAGCACATATTAGCTACTCGTATTAACATTGATCGGGGTATCTACACCCAAAAAGGTTTTTCTTAAATCCTTGTTTATAGATAGACCCTTGCCGTAGAAAGATTTTTTTTTTGAATGAACATGTCGAAAAATCATTTCCCAAAGTATTGAGCAGTAAGTAGAAAACAAATTGTAAACAAGTTTAAAGCTTGTTTGTACCTTCGGCATCCAATTATAAGGGTTGCAACAACTACATATATAAACATTCCAAAACAGATTTTTTTTTTGGAATCATAAAAATCCGCTTGTATTAACGAAACAGCGATTTGCATCGCGACCTACAAATATTTGGCACTGGGACATAAGATCCTTATCGGGCCGCCTTTCGTTCAGGACTTATGTTCCATTCTCGACAATAAAAATTCGCGACTTATGTCCCGATGGGGTGGACCTAAGTGCTAAATTCAATTCGGGACTAATGTCCTACTGGAGTGGGACAAAAGAAGTTCAGGATTTATGTCCCGGGGACTGCGCTCAAATAGGCATAGTGGCAAAAGTTGTTGTAGGACACGCTGTGTCAAACAATCAGCGACTGCAAAATCACATTAACTCAGAGATGAAGTGAACAAGATTGGTTAAAGCCAAGCCTCATGAGCTGATGGTCTACAAGTAATGGGAAAGTATACAACATTCTATCGACTAAAATGCCGCATGTTGTAGCATTAATCATCTGGAGCTCTCCGTAGCGATGGCGGAATTAGCGATCCCCGTAAAACTGATCCAGATGTGTCGCGTGACGCTGAAATTGTCCAGTTTGGAAGCCGCTCTTCCGTATTATTCCAAACTTGTACCGGATTTAGGCAAGCATAGGCGCTATCATGTAACTAATTCAATCTTGTTCTGGAGCAGATAGTGCGCGTGGCAGCAGTCTGAGCGTTCCGTGGTAGAGGATTTCAATAGGATTGAAAACCAGGGGAAATCGGTTGGCTTTAAAGTAAAGTACTTCCTTTCAACAAACAAGCAACCGTCTGTCCACCGACCATCTGTCCACCGACCACTCTACTGATCCCTTCAACTGTTTTAGGGAGCGAGTGTTGAACGATAATCAGGGAAATAGAGCTAATAATTTGCTCTTTCGAAAGAAAAACTCACCGTCGGGTATTTGATCCTATGTGCTAGGAGAATAAGTTACAGCCGCAAGCTCTACGAGCTGTTCGCGAACCAAAATGTGGATATAGTTTAATGAGCTAAATAACGTCAACTATATTGTCTCGACCGCATCGAGCCATTGGAAAAAAATCATCTGTCGGTCTTTGGAAGCAGCGTTCCCATGATCGCACCAGATGGAAGGCTGCAGTGTCAGTAAGTAAGTAAGCTGATTAGTGTGTTTTTAGGGGGGAAGAATCCCACACTACTTGCTGTCGCAAACTATAGAACAAACATAGGGAAGGACTACAGTCCGCTTAGGCGAACTGTTGGATACCCTATTCTTATTCCTATCGCTCAGATAGTATATATTATAAATTTCAGCTCCCTAGCTAAAACTTTGATTTTTCAAAAAAAAAAAAAAATTAATTGTGGGCGTGTCAGTGGGCGGATTTTGAAAATATTTACACATGAGCATAAAGGGCCCCCTAGAGAGTATATATTATAAATTTCAGCTCCCTAGCTCAAACTTTCGATTTTCAAAAAAAGTTTTTTTTAAATTGTGGGCGTGTCAGTAGGCGGATTTTGAAAATATTTACACATGAGCTTAAAGGGCCTCTAGAGAGTATATATTATAAATTTCAGCTCCCTAGCTCAAATTTTGGTTTTTCAATAAAATTGTTTTATTTATTTGTGGGCGTGTCAATGGGCGGATTTTGAAAATTGTATATCCCGAGCAGTTTTAGGAGTCATAGATCATATATAAAAAATTTCAGCTTTCTAGCTCAAAATTCGATTTTTTCCAAAATTTTGTTTTTTTTGAGTTTGTGGGCGTGTCTGTGGGCGGATTTCAAAAATTCGTAAACTTGATTATTTCGGGACCCTAGAGAATATATGGCTAAACTTTCAGCTCTCTAGGCCCAGTTTAAAGGCCTAATTTTTGCCGACGGACGGACGGACATGGCTAGATTGACATTACTATCGATGCTGATCATAAATATAGTAACTTTTAGGGGTCTACGGGCAATATTAAGGTATGTTACAAACTATGCGTCAAAATTAATATACCCTTAGAATAGGGTATAAAAAGAAGTTTGTTGCAAAATCATCTCCTTTCGCATAAATATTCATCGCCGGAGAATGAGTATCTCGAACGTGCCCGGATAGTTCAGATAGAAACGTACGAATACCTGCTTTCTCTTGGACCTACTTCTACAAATATATATTGATCAATAATTCGTGTGAAGCCTTTAAGGTATTAAATAATCATCCTGAATCTTATTAATATTCTTTATTAGTTTCTCTTCTTCAGCATCAATAACGGAAACGCACTGCGTGTTTTTGAATGTGAAACTTCAAACCCCATACAAAGTGAAGAACATGTACCTACCTACTGTATTCTGTACGGTTTTACTCGCATTTATGACATTCTCCGAAAACCTTAAGGAAGCATCTCATAACAATCTGAAAATGGGAAATCGAGAAAATGTGAAAATCATAGATTAATTAATGACCATGAGACTTCAAGTTCGTGATGTTTCTTATTTCCGCAGTACGTCTGAGTAGCGTTCATTTACGTATTTCATCGGTTATAATAAATACAAGTTGAGGTAACTGTGCTCACCTATATTGCGAAACAAAGTGCACGTTATATACTCAGCTTTATTTCTATTTCATCAGTTGTATGAGGGCAAGAGTGCAAGATTCGTGACGATAGATAATTGATTTTCATAAGCAATTCGTTGTATTCTGCTACCCTTCCCCATTGGGGAACAATACTAAGGCCTTGAACGCATTCGGTTGCTGATAGTGTTTGGTGTATGAAAGCAATTAGCGGTGATGGTTCAGGGGGTGGGGTGTATATTTGTCATCCCCCAACACATATGAGATAAGGCGAGTATCTCGCCAAAGTCCATGTCAAAGGAATTTTTGATTGCGTGTGTAGACCAGTTGTGGTGGATTATAAGCGATTTGTTTTTATTGTTTGCTATCCGAAAAGCTGTGTGATTTTATTTCATTCATTGAAAAATTGTGATAAGAAGTTGTTATTATGGAAAGTTCGGGAATTCTTTTTTTTTCAAACTACGGTTATTTGTAGTCAATGAATTTGCAAGAATTTCGTTTATTCATCGAATTAAATGTAGAAATAGGAGCAAAGTTAGAATTCTGAATCTTTTGTAGCACCATTCAATTGGAAGGGTTCGCCGCTGATAAAATGCTGACTATTGTTGTCAGAAGGGTAACCCGTGGCGGCGTGTCTGTTGAAGAGTGTCAACTAAGATCTACTAAAGACATCCGTAACCAGAGTATATCCATATAATGAGTAGGGACACTCTGGACGTTTTCCTTATCAGTTCTTATCAGCAAGTACGTCTGTGCCACAAAAACACTAGAAGTAGATGGATATATTAAGTACTGTGTAAGATAGAGATAAAAGAGGAAGACTTTTTTTCGGAAAAGGGCACCGGGTGCTCCGTTAAAAAAAGAAAAACATTAATTTGTCATACATTTTTATTAAAAATTAAATAAGAACTACATGTGTGTTACACTAAGATATTTTTGATTGTTGTTGGATTTGATACACTTATACACGTACATACAATTTTATAAGAAATTCTTTGTTTTGATTTTTACAGCAAAAGTAATCAAATTCATTCTTTAATATATTATACATTTTGATTTCAAAATTATTTGAATTTAATGAGAAATAAATTGTTGCTCCAGGCTCTCTATCGCATCTAAAAACTCTGGAATATGTTTCTGACATAATTTCAGCTCACACTTGTGTTTTTGACGGTATTTTTTTAAAATATAGCCAGCAAAATAATAAATCGCACTTTCGCTACCGAAATCAACAGTTTTGTAGTCAAATTCGGTTTTGAAAATGGTTTTCACATTGTCCTTCATTTCGGGTGATTGTAACTGCATTTCAATGTCGGGAAGCTCTAAATTCACAGTTGGCTCGCAGTTTCCATGCACTTTGCTGAAAGTGATCTTTTAAAAGAAAAAATTAGTTGAAATGGAGTCAGTAACTTGATTGAGAGGTTTCTCGTTAAAAGGAACTGACTACCATCTGCCCTTAAATCACTTGAAATGCCAATGAGAGCATTTATATTCTGCTGCCATCCTTTTAAAAATCGCATTTTTTTAGTAACATTGGCAGACTGATCAAAATAAGTAATATTTTGGAAAAATATATTTATTTCATTTAAGGAATTGACTTGCTCTTCATTTCCAAAAAATGGCCTCCTGCATTTTGAAACTTAGACGAATTAAAAATATCATATATCCTGTGTAATCTTGCGATCATTTCAGCAGTATTGAGAGTGGTTGAGGATACAGCACCTACACTGGCAAGAGTATAATACCAGCTGAAACTAAAAATATTAGGCATTAACGGCCCATAGAGGGCCTAAAACCTAGCTTCTCCAACCACTTTCTTTGCGAAGTGGAAGGAAGGGACCTCCAATTTTACGCCGAATCCGAACGGCAAATTTGAGAAGCTTCTCATGACAATTGATTTTCTTGGATGTTTATCAGACGTTCGCAAGAGGTGGGGCAGTGGAAAAAAAAAACTCAAGATATTACTTGGACCCGGCGGGAATTGAACCGGGGACCTTTCGATTAGTTGTCCGACACACTTTACTTTTTTACTTTTAAATTCATTTTTTAATTGTTATTGAATATCAACTTACGTACTAGACAAAAATGATTAAATCTAACTTAAAATTAACAGGATACTTATTCTTATTTATTGGTCCTTATGCGGACGCCCTAAACTTAACTATATCTTATAATTATTGCCATTCGGCCTAAAAACTATTTACAAACTAATCTTACATATATGTATTCGTCGAGAAAATCCATTAAAACTCGGTATCATTATTAAGATTTTATATTTTTTATATAAAACAAACTACGAACTACCTATTCTACTTACTTAAACTACCTAACATATTCTAACTATAATTATGATTCTGAGCACTCGTTGCCTTGCGCAACAAGTGGTCAAAATCCCAATTGCTTTCCGAGCGCCTGGCAATCGTCAACGTGCACACGCGCTACCCTGAGCTGACTGAAGCCTTACAGCCTCAATCTTCTCCCGGAAGCACTACCACAAGTTGACGAGCCCGGCCTCTCCCAGAAACGCCCTAGCTAACTTAATCTAACTTATAAACTAAGAGGATGTTACCTAGAGTAACGCACCGTCTTGGGAGGGCATGTTGACCCCTCCCCCCTCAAAAAGCCACCAAAATTCGGCAAATTGTTTTTCTGTATCGAATTTATCCCTCTCCGCTATTGCGGTACTAAAACGGAGGAGCTCATGAGCATTGGCGACGTCCTCGCCGCGGATGAGCCGCTTATCTCTCGCGCTGCGAAAGCGGTGGTATAATACCGGGATACCATCCCTCGTCTGCACCAGCCCTTTTGCGTCAATATAGATAAATGCCTCTGGCGGGATAAAGCCAGACCGGAGCGTACTCTCTATGTACATTTCATTGGGGTAGTAAGCCCCAAATATCAGACTATTGTCGCTGGCCATCGCCCTTGCAACGTGCCTTCGAGTCACCTTAATGAGGAAATTGTCAATCCTATTCAACTGAGCCCCATCGTATAGGACCTTGTTGGGATAGTATTTAATATAATTGGATTCAGGCGTTCGGAACAACCGGAGACAAGTCCTAAGACATTGTCTCTCCAAAACCCGAATCTTTTCCATATAGCTGGGCGCTATATTGAACCACAATGGACAACCATAAGCGATAATTGGCCTTATAAGGGCCACGTAGCAAATGACCTTCACTTTGGAGTCAAGTTGACTGCTATGAAACAGTCTCCTTGTCAAAGCATAAGCCTTCTTGGCCCCAGCAAGACAAGCAACTATATGTCTATCGAAATATAGATACTGGTCAAGCCAGATACCTAGATATCTAACTACGCTTCTCACCGCCAATGGCTGCCCATTTTGTCCAATAATGGCCAATTTTTTCCAGTTTTTTCTGGTATCCCTAGAGGCCCCAGCCAATGGAGTTCTGAACAAGATTGTTTCCGTCTTCTGAAAGTTGATTTTCAACTTCCAGTCGTCGCAATATCGCTTAATTTGATCGAAGTCACGCTGCAAAAGGATATTAATGACCTCGATTTTAGGACCTGATCTGTATGCCACCAAATCATCGGCATACGCTATAGCATGTCTGAGTGAACCTACCAGATCACTCGTGTAAATGTTAAACAGGATCGGAGAATTGACCGCCTCCTGCTGTAAACCGTTTTTAATTTCAAAGACTCTGCTCGAAGTCACATTGCCACATTTGACAACGAACTTCTTTCCCATAAGCATATTATAAATTACATATAGCAAAGGTTTGTGCATCCCTCGCCTGGTCAACTTGTAGAGAAGTCCCTCTAACCATACGGTGTCGAAAGCCTTCTCAAAATCAACCAGACAAGCACCCGTGCATTGGTTCTTGCATTTATTCCACTGAATGTCGGAAACCAGTTTCGACGCGGCATGAATAGTGTCATGCCTCGCCCTGAAACCAAACTGGTTGTCCGGAATTATGTTATTGTCCTCGACCCACTTTAACAGGGCTCTATTGACAACCTTTTCAAAGACCTTGCTAATATTCGGAAGCAAGCTAATTGACCGTAGATTGGCAGGGTTCGTCCTATCTTTACCTTTTTTCGGGATAGGGTGTACCACAGCTACCTTCCAATGCGCCGGATAATGTGCATTATTCAGCGCATTGTTAAACAACGTGGTGAAAATATCTACAGCCTCCAGAGGCAGGTGTCTCAATACGACGTTTGGGACACCATCCATCCCCGCCGACTTTTTATTCTTTAGCGACTCGAAGATGCACAGAAGATCATCCTTCGACACGAACAAGTGCGATGCATCTCGGCCATTGGCGACAACTGCATTAGCATGGTTTTCATCAGTGAACACGGTGAATCCGTTATTCTCAGATCGCCAATTCTCAAGTTCGGTGCGCAGATAGAAGTGGCTCACTAGAGCTCTATTCTCAATGTCGTGGTTACGGCGAACAGGATTGTTCACCGTATACACGGCCTCGAAACAAGCGCCCAGCAAATCCAGTTTCTCCTGTGGGTCCTCGACCACGAAAAAATCGTCGTTTGAAGCGACACTTTCTGGACTTATTCCAGCAGTCAGTACTGTCTGTCTGTTCTCTGCTGTCTGGGAGATTCGAACACAAGGAATATCATTGTGATCTTTCCTCCTGAACAACTTATTTATCTGTGGGAACATATTCGGACTACAGGTTTTAATAGCCCGAATTTTATTGCCCCAATACAGACTTACAGATTTTCTGTAATTTTCCTTTATCAGCTGTTTCAGGATTCGGATCTCTGAATTCAGCATCCTTACCTCCGGGTCGTTGCGATCAGTAAATTGCCTGTACAGCCGTTTAAGCCTCGAGAGCAGTCTACTTTTCTGTCGGTTGTCCGACACACTAACCATTGAGCCACTGCGCCCGACCAGCTGAATTTGTCGCACTTAATGTTTGAGTAGCAAGCCTCACCCGCAATTTCTGGAAGTTATTTTTGACAATATGTTCGTCTGATAGTTTAGGAGCCAATCTGAATGAACGACTTTTGTCCCACAAGTAAAAACTAACTAAGTCATTCCAGTTTACTTTCTTGTTATTAAGTGCAACAAATTACGAAAGAAGGATTTAAAAAGATGAGGACTGTCAAACAAATAGTACATTTTCGTATTTTCTACATAAAAAAGGTCTACCCAAGGGAATGCCTAGACGCCTATTTAGACCAATGAAATTTCTGCCTTGATCTGAGATTACAAAGCGTGGTTTCCTGCCCACTTCGGTCAATTGTTTTACACATGTAAATAAAATTTGTTTTAAAATTTTTGATGGACAAGCGGAATTAACAAATTGATACCCGAGTAACTGTTTGTATCGGTGGGTAATGCCTCGTACCATTACAACTATGGCATAATTTGCAGCTAGTCTTGTCTTATTTTGTCCATCATCTTCTAACCCTACCATTTCGCCCTTATTTCTATCAAAACATAGTTGGCTTTTTAAAGAAATTTCCCTTGGTGTGACTCCTGAGTTTTCCGCCTATTGAAAACGAAAATCCAATGACTTTATTTTATGTAATTTTTCCTTCGATTTTCGTTCATACCTTTTTTTATATTGGAAATATTCTTTAAAATGTCTGAGATTGGCGTAACCGAAAATGTAAGGCGAAGCTTAAACATGGAGTACATGTCTTCTGTGAAATGTCTTTCGCAGACTTTCCAACCACCCGAACATTTTTTTTCTATTAAATGTGATTTGTTGATGGAACTTAACCACTTCACTTTCCTGAAAATATTTTTTTTTTATTTTAATGTGTTTAATTATTTCTTATAAAAAATTCGGATGAAAAAATAATAATTTGGAAAACAATAAGACATACCTACATATTTTTAGATATGCTCTAGCACAACAAATGTGAAATTCACTGCACGTTTTACTCATATTTCGTTTAAGCTAATTTTTCTAAAACAGTTGAACTTTATCTTTTAAAAAATACGTACACTCTTATTTGTTTGCTCTGAGTACTAACACGCGTCACTCCGTATTGTGTTTCCTTCACTTGTTTCACGACTGACAAGAATTCAAGTCAATACGCCTTTGAAAATACATTAAGAAAAACAAATCCTTTTGACCTGTTTCCACATATTGTAGGATTTTTTTGCAATTTGCTTTGTAGTAGTAGGAAATTCATATGTAGAGAGAGTGTCCCTACTCATTATGGCTAGCTCCAGTGGCGGCATGAGCAGACAGTAAACCGTGCCCAAGGATGGAAGTTAAACCAACCACGTACTTTTTTTTAAAAAGGACATCCAAATACCACAGCACTCAGATCCAGTAACGGTCCATTGTACTACCAGACAAAAATCCTCCTTTTGGTGTAGAGGCTGGAGAATGGGTGGCGTATGTTGTTGTTCGCCATGGGGATTGAACCTGCCCCGCACGGGTTACAAGCCAACACACTAACCTCTACACCGTCGCCACCCTTAATGTTAGGTTATTTAGGGCTATGACATCGCTGATATAGAAACACTAGGCTCCGTAATGGACAGATCCTTGGGCAAACCAACTATAATGTTAGTCATCATCCTAAACCTCTTCCTCAAAGCATTTTATTTCTCTACAATATCAATTCAATATCGCCCCAGTCTTCTTTTTGCTCAGGTTGGGCCACAGGCCTTGGATACCTTGTGACTCACTATGCGATTCCATCTTTGACTAACCAATCTTGTAACCGCGTTCGATAACATCCCTTTGACCACCGACAGACGCTTCGCAGACACAATTCTTCCACTTTTCTTGCTAGCTCTAACTAACTATGTCGCAGTGCGTGGGCACCCATCACAGTCTAACGCTGTGCTATTCGCCTAATTCCTTAATCATTGTGCGACAATACCAGACAATTTCGGATCTGATGACACATGATTGAATCGCTTTGGGGGCGGGCTGACTGTCAATGTAAAAGATGATTCTCCGGTCGGATACCGGCTTCACTAACGGTATTTCAGCAGCCTTAAGTACTGCCCGAACCTTCGACTGGAAGACACTGCAACTGTTTGGAAGTCGGAGAGTTTCCCTCAGCTCTGTTTCCGCAGAGTAAATTCTGGACCCGTGCCATGGTTGATTTTAGACCCATCAGTGAATACTGCAATATCACATGAATAAATGACTGCGCTGTTGTGCCACTCTAATCTATCGAGATACAACACTGTAATAGGGTATCTCGAAATCAACCTTAGAGGGGATATCGTCAGATTTTTCAAAATTTCCTAGAATGAAAATGTCCAAATTAGAGCCAATGGCCGCCCCATAGATGAGGATGGGTCTGAGTATCATTATATACAGGCAGTGCATCATTCCTGGTTTAAGTCTCCACTTTTTTCCCACTGTTTTTTTATTTCTCTACAAATACAAATTCAACTGATTTTCCAAGTTGAAAAGATGATCCTTGTGCTTAGCATTTTGCATAGCCAGTAGATGATGCACTGTTCAACGTTGAGCTTTTCAAGAGCATGCTTGGTCGCTGACCCTTTGGCATTATTAAAGACACCTTCTATATCAAGAAATGCTGCAAGAGCAAATGCTTTATGAAATTGGCTTGCCTCCATTTTCCCAGCCAATCATTTGTCCCCCCGCAGGTATGCAACATCCCAGAAATTAGGTTTCCATAAGGGTTTGTAGTAATTCCAGACTGCTTTCGGCCCATGTACCCTGATTTTTTTTATGAAGCTGTGCCTTACTCGTTGGGAAAAGATTTTGAAATAAAAACAAAATGGAAACAAAAAAACTCGACAAACGAAAGAGAACTCCTGCCTAGGAGGAGATGGAGTTAAGTCAGAACTAGCTATCATCTTTACTTACCTCCTCACCGGCGATTTGATGAAAATTAACTTTTGGCTAGCGATAGTAACGAGTTTGAAAAGCGTTGGGGGCTGGTAAAATGGAAACAGCTGGTTCTTTCGCTGTTTCTGTTGTTCCATCCACCTTCTTCTTCCTCCACGGCGAGGTAATGACCAAGATAAGGGGACCATAACCCTCCCACTTAACTGCATCCCTATTGATACGCTTGTGTCGTTCGCCGGTTCGACCTCAGACGACTTCGGCAGGTCTCCTGGTTTTAGATCAGTTCATCACTGAGGCCGATCAAAATGCTGGTGTTGTTTTCTACGATTTCCACATTGATTGATTATTGTTTAATCGACCTTTTACGACACCGGTGATCTCCAGACGCATGCTGACTTGCAGGACAGCTTTAAAGTGTTCAATATGTCGCTAGGCGCACCTGCATGTGTGATGTGATTTCCTGGATAATTCGCCTTTTACGACAAGAGCTATTTGTCTCGTCCCTGCACGGGAATTGTTGCTCCATCCTCCATAAGGGAAATAAAAAGCGCCAAGCATAAAGCGCATCAAAAGACTATGGGCTTTCTAGGAAGCGCCAGGCGTAAAGTAGAGATGTATGATTATTTTCACCCTCAGCGAATGGGAAAGGGTCACAATAGGAAGAGCCAAGGCTGTTTTGGCCGACCAATTCTGGTGTTAGAATGAGGATGATTTGTTTGCCAAACAATACAGAAAAAAAGTGTCGAAAAACTATGACACCACTCTTTTAAAGTTGTCCCTAATAGAATATCTATAAGACTTTAAAAAACACACTCTATATAAGGAAATATCAAATGAGCGGGTGTACGCTGACGACAGCTTGACAAATGGTCCAAAGTCTGTGGATTGTCAATATAGTCTTATGCTTTAACTTAGCACCGTGTTAAATCACATGACGGCGGCAGCCAATTTACCACCACTAAGAAAGCCTCCATGCATTTTTCTGGCGGCGGTGCCCAGAAAGTCATCATCTCTGTCCCATAGTTGATTCACCTATGTTCGTATGCTGTGTCAACTTTCATGCCGACAATTTATCAGTGAAGGTTATCTCAGATTAACCACCAAGTGCTTGACTCCCTTCACCAATATTGTGCACGATAACTTTGACATTGTAGAAGGTTCGATGAACACCGTACACGCAACGACCACCACGCAAGAGACTGTCGATGGTTCATCTGGCAACTTTTGCTGCCAAGGTTATTAGTAAAGTCATTCCAGCCTTGAATGGCAAACTCACTGGCAGTTTCTGTATAACGGAAACAAATAAGGTGTTGTAAAAAAATCTTCGTCGTGAGATGATCCAATCGCCAATTTACCTTTCAGCAAGTCGAGCGCAGCAACAACTCCATGGCATATAGCGCCGACGGACGTTTTAGATCTAATGGTTTTTATGGATGGAACACATTTTCAACTACATTTTTTGAGGAGACAATGCAACATGCACCTTCAAGACGCAAGACCATTACCAATGTGGTGTTTGGGGCACTTAACTACTAAACTCTCTCCACTTCAGGTTTCGGAACTATCACGGAACTGCATCTTTGCATGACTTCATGATAATACCTGGTATATCTTTTCCATGCTGGAGAAAAGTTATAAGGTGACGAGCAAACTACGAAGCCAGAGGGGAATCGATGAATGAAAAGAATGTTTGTAGAGTCTCTTTGGTCCTGAAGCCTATTCAGTTTAATGAATTGCGATGGTCTTGAAAGGGAGGCAAGATGAAACGATCGTTCCAGGAAATATCACGAAGGACAAATAGGAGAAAACGACGTTGGATGCTTTCGATTCTGGGCACTTTAGCTCGATGAAAGGCATGACCCCGCTTGCCTGGCGTAGAGCACCTAATAAGAAGCCGAACAAAAGTCATGTAGACAGATGTGGTCACGTTAGGGTTGGATAACTCCTTGGAGCCTGGACCACCATTTAACGAAGTCAAATGGCTTTAAGAGTTATCCAGAGAAGCTATTCAAATTTGCAGCTCGCAATCGGCATAAAATTGTAGGTCCCTTTAAATCGTGCAGAATGTTTAATGACCTGCTCCAGATCGTTTAAAATCGAGACGAAGACAAGTGAGTGAGTGAAAAACTTAGGGCTTCATACCAAAAAAAATATATAAATACGAGCGGACGCGACAGACGTTGTCCTGCATGATATTTCAAGCGATTAGGATATTAATCAAAGTATGAAATGAAAGATAAATAATATAATAATTTCATTATTCTTTATTTTGAAACAACATCAATTTTTCAAAAAACAATTCGTTCTAATCAATAATGTTTGTTGAATTTTATCTTAATGCGAGTTGATGAACAATATTTTTTAGTCAATTCCTGAGGAGTTAAAATGAATAAACGCGCCAAATATAATTGGCCATGTGAAAAGACCGGATTTTCTAGATCCAACCCACAAATCGACATTGTTTGACCTTGTGACTTATTAATAGTCATGGCAAATGCCAAGCGAATTGGAAATTGCAGACGTCTGAATGGAATGGATGAGTCTGAAGGGATCGTTGGGATTCGTGGCAGGAGAACAACTTCACCCTCAAATTTGCCGTTCAAAATTGTAGCTTCAAGAACATTGCCCATAATTATATCCTATTCTAAGGGTATATTAATTTTGACGCATAGTTTGTAACATACCTTAATATTGCCCGTAGACCCCTAAAAGTTAATATATTTATGATCAGCATCGATAGTAATGTCGATCTAGCCATGTCCGTCCGTCCGTCCGTCCGTCCGTCCGTCCGTCGGCAAAAATTAGGCCTTTAAACTGGACCTAGAGAGCTGAAATTTTAACCATATACTCTCTAGGGTCCCGAAATAATCAAGTTTACGAATTTTTGAAATCCGCCCACGGACACGCCCACAAACTCAAAAAAAACAAAATTTTGGAAAAAATCGAATTTTGAGCTAGAAAGCTGAAATTTTTTATATATGATCTATCACTCCTAAAACTGCTCGGGATAAAAAAATTTCAAAATCCGCCCACTGACACGCCCACAAATAAATAAAACAATTTTTTTGAAAATCCAAAGTTTGAGCTAGGGAGCTGAAATTTATAATATATACTCTCTAAGGGCCCTTTATGCTCATGTGTTAATTTTTTTTAAATCCGCCTACTGACACGCCCACAATTAAATAAAACAATTTTATTGAAACACCCAAGTTTGAGCTAGGGAGCGTTTTTTTTTGATAAAATCCTTTAAATGTTATATAACAAAATATGTATCTAGAGCGTTCTTAACAATTCAACCATACTTAGACTTTTGTCACGCCCACTTATGAGGGATAGGAATAAGAATAGGGTATCCAACAGTTCGCCCAAGCGGACTGTAGCCCGTCCCTATGTTTTTTTTTATGACTAATCTTGTACCGTTGCATAGCTTAGGTGCATTTAAATTCCGAAGCAAAATGATAGGTGAGCCAACTTTTAATCGCAAGTTATGTGGTGGCATTCCTGGTAAATCCAGCGAATTGAAAAATTCAACAGGATAGTTGACTGCTTCGTCAGAGGATCGGTAACAGTGTCGATCGATTTTAACAATATCTCGTTGCCGGGCAATGACTGTTGTATTTTGAAATTAATAGCGTCAACATCGATACTTTTTGCAGCTAAAATAGCTCGTTCACGAAGCCACGCATGTTTAATATAATTATCTTGTAAATCTGGAAATATGCTTTCAATCAAAGCATCTTTCTTATTTACCATGTTGCAGAAATTGCCTGACAATTTGATGCATTGTGTGTCTCCATGCAATGGTATTGTTCCATTTCCAATGTTGAGCAATTGCTCGTAGAATGATAGTGCCAATGGGTCGTTTTGCAGTTGAACACGTATATTTGTGTTAAGACGTAATGTACTGACATTTCGCCGAATTCAATGGTGGCCGACTGAAGCGCTATCTGCCGGGCTGATTTGTGAATCTAAACCATCCAGGGCGCCACCCAAACGCATACATAAAAATTCATTCAAATCGGTCCAGCTTTTTACGATGAGTTCAGTGACATACACACGTATAGTGGAATTATATATATAAAGATATGTCAAAGTTTAATTATCGGCCGGTTATTATTAATTCGGTCTTTAATGTCTTTTTAAGTATCGGGGATATGAAATAAGACGTCCAAGTCTTTGGGAAATTTGCTTGTAAATAAAAGTAATATCAAATCTGTCCCGATCTGAGCTTCGTTTTTGTTTTGCTTATTCGGTTACGTAGTTCCGTACATAATCATTAAGTTGGGTTACAGTTACCATACAAGTACTTTAATCATTTGAAAGTTGACAAAAGAAGTTACCTGCCATAAAAGTCTACGAATAAAACGTAAAATCAATCGACATTGGAAGAAAAATTTAATTTGTTCTTGCTACATTGCTCAAGGCCAAAGCCTAATGACACTATCTTCATTGCTAATAACATACATGTACGAAATATTGGTTACAAGTACTATCTTTGCCCTTCCTTTTATATTGATAGCGCAGAATTATTCACTATCTTGAATGACACATGCAACCTTCATATTGTATTTGAAAGGTTATATTGACTGACTTTATTTTAATATCAAATTTAGCCTTATGTGTTGTGGTATATAAGTACATATTTAACTGTTACCCAAAGTGATTTATTTACTCGTATCTCTATTTTATTTATTTATTTGTTATTATCTACAAGGTAAAACCTTCACATATTGCTTCATAGGTTAGGTTAGGTTAGGTTAGGTTACTGGGTTGACGGGGCAAACAAATCCTGCGCTCTTCAAACTTAGTTCAATGTAGACCCATTGTGATACCCTGGGGGTTATGATTCCCTTACTTAGGAACCAATGAAAAACCTATGAAAAACCTAGCGGCCTTACAATCGCGCGATTTTTTAAAATAAAGCAACTACTTTTGATTGTAAAGCGGGATAATAAGAAAATTAAAATAAATTAAGCAATGAGTGTTTTTTGAAATGCAGTTTATTTTAACATTTATCATTTTTAGGGGAAGTAATAAAATAAGAAATGAAACATAGGGACGGGCTACAGTCCGCTTAGGCGAACTGTTGGATACCCTATTCTTATTCCTATCCCTCAAAGTGGGAGTGACAAAAGTCTAAGTATGGTTGAATTGTTAAGAACGCTCTACATATTTTGTTATATAACATTTAAAGTATTTTATCAAAAAAAAAACGCTCCCTAGCTCAAACTTGGGTGTTTCAATAAAATTGTTTTATTTAATTGTGGGCGTGTCAGTAGGCGGATTTAAAAAAAATTAACACATGAGAATAAAGGGCCCCTAGAGAGTATATATTATAAATTTCAGCTCCCTAGCTCAAACTTTGGATTTTCAAAAATTAATATACCCTTAGAATAGGGTATAAAAAAATTATTTTATTTATTTGTGGGCGTGTCAGTGGGCGGATTTTGAAATTTTTTTATCCCGAGCAGTTTTAGGGGTCATAGATCATATATAAAAAATTTCAGCTTTCTAGCTCAAAATTCGATTTTTTCCAAAATTTTGTTTTTTTGAGTTTGTGGGCGTGTCTGTGGGCGGATTTCAAAAATTCGTAAACTTGATTATTTCGGGACCCTAGAGAGTATATGGTTAAAATTTCAGCTCTCTAGGTCCAGTTTAAAGGCCTAATTTTTGCCGACAGACGGACGGACGGACATGGCTAGATCGACATTACTATCGATGCTGATCATAAATATAGTAACTTTTAGGGGTCTACGGGCAATATTAGGGTATGTTACAAACTATGCGTCAAAATTAATATACCCTTAGAATAGGGTATAAAAAGTGGTCTGGGTGCGACCCGCAAGGTCCACACGACTAACTTCCCAGTGGCATCAATATGATTAATGCGATTAGTGGTAAATTTTGAAATGTAGTTAACCATAAGAAATGGTTAAGAATTATTTAATATTAAAAAATGCTCTTTAATATTGTTCATGGAAATTAAATGTTGTTAATAACAGTGAAGTGTGATATATATTAATGCAAAAATTGTTATCAACACGGAGATCTGTAAATTTACATGTATACGAAATAACGTAATTATTTGAGTTATTTATTTACTTACAAAAAACGGTTGAACCGATTTCGCTGGAAACTTAATCAGTTCTGAGTTGCGTAATAACGCTTCGAATAAACCCGGTCCCATGTGAATATCATCTTTGGTTTTCGAGATACTCGTGGCGAAAGATAATTCCGAACGCACATACGCACATACGTACATACACACACCCAGACATCTCTATAAAAATGTTGGATTTGGGTTCTGGTGGCCTTGAAACGTGAAGATATGTCAAAATCCGCAATTCACAAAACCGGCCCCATTACAAGAACTTCCACTGGGAAGTTAATAATATCAAAATAAATTTTTAAGTAATAAATATGACAATTTTCAGTAATTTAAAAAAAAATATAAAGTAATGTTGTATGATATTCTGCAAAAGGGAACAAAAAAAACTTCAAACCATTAACAACATTTTTTTATTTTATTAGTTCAAGTGTATTAGGTATAAGCAATCTATTTCTCATTAATTTTTTTACAGCGCTTGAGTTTATAACAGTAGTTTTTTTATATAATTTTTCTTGTCCATTTCGTAATTTTTGTGTTTCAGTTTGCACCACAATTGCTTCCTTTCTCAAATCTGTAATGAGCCAGCACTTTTTCGTCAAACCAAAACTTTCAGTCTGCGATTTAGCATTATTTTGTTTTCTCTGGAATTGTTTTTCTGCACTGCCAAGACCAAAAGTTAGGAGAGTACTGCACTTGTCTACTTCCATTACGAATGTTTTGTAAAAAAACGGGATTAGCGGGATTTGGCGGGATTTTAAAAAGCGGGATTGTAATAGATCGGGCTTTTGAACAAGCGGGATTTTTAAAAAGCAGTATTTTAGTCGACGGGATTTTAAAACTTTTTTTCGGGATTTTTGAAAGTCGGGATTTTAAAAAGCGGGATTCCGATACGCTACCGTTATAAAGTGGCCTAGATATGACACAAGAGTCAAGGGCACTCAACCTTTCGTTTGCTGTCACCAGTATTTTATCCCAATCACCTGTTTAAGGTAACAGGGTGGGATTTTTGTGTCAGCCTCTCTTAATTCAACGGATGATCCTTTCCGTGCCAATTCATCGACTCTTTCATTTCCTTGGACACCACTGTATCCGGGGACTCAACAGAGTCTTACAATATGCTGCGCGCCAACAACCTGTAGCCCTTCGCGACAGCGATTTACAAGCTTCGATTTTATTTCTGTGGCGGAAATCGATTTTATTGCCGCTTAGTTGTCAATGAGAAGGTAATATCAGCCGGTGGTATTGCCATCATTGCAACCTGTTTAGCGGCTGTTGTCACCGCCAGAACCTCAGCTTGGAAGACGCTCCTGTTGTCGGGGAGTCTGGTCGAGCCAGATATTCCGAGTATTTCGGCATAAAAACCCGCGCCGAGGCCAGTATCCATCTTTTTGTCATCTGTATATAGATTGGGATCGTTGATTCATGGCCTGGCAATTGATCCTCATGCCATTCTTCCCTGCAGGGAAAAGAGACAGTAAATGGCCTTATAAAATCTAGATGGGGAGTAAGGTAGTCTGTGCATACATTACCACCCGTGAATTTCTGTAGATTCTGTGCAAGGCCTAATGTACTGGGTTTCCAGTTTTCTGTTTGGCCTTGCCGCAAAGCACTGTTTGCGGCAGATTCTTGTACAAAAAGTTCCAGAAATTTTAGATAGAGAGTCGTCTCAAACCCCGCTGTAAAGGTGGTTCTCATAGTACCAGTAGTACCAGGCAATTCTTCGCTGTTCTTAAAGAATATTTGGTACACTTTCTCCTGCACTGGTGTGACCTTTTGCAATAGCTGTAAGAAACAGGAAGAATATTGGAGTGTGCGTTTGAAGAAAGAGCAGATTGATTACCTTTTGACTAATCCAAGTATTTTGATGGCATCTCATACCGCCCCTCCGTTTTAAAGAGCAAGCCATTGCGGATGCCCGAGTGCGTGTTCTGGACAACTGGTAGCTGCTTGCCCGGGATCGCAGATAATGGAATACTGCGGTGTCTTAGGCAGAAACTCTTCACGGGTCGGAAGCCCGTTAGATCTTAAGTAAAGCAAGTGGATGTAGAGGAAATCAAATCAACTATCAACTATAGACTGTCTCTCCCCCAATCAATACTTCCTAAACTATAATCATTTAATACAATGCATACTGATTGCAATTCTAATTTTTAAATGCGTGATCAATATTTAATAATACGATTTGAACATACCCCATGCGATTAATAAAATTAAGTTGATTTTTTCTTTGAAACAAATTCAAGCGCATTAGAAATGTACGCTATGTTGAGTTTTTTAGCTTATGGGAATAACTCTTAGCATAAGGCTCGATAAGGCTCATTATATTACATTTTAATTGAAGTTACAAATACAAACGAAGAGCGTTTTTTTCCTAGCTCCGTGGCATTGATCAAATCTAAATCAAATGAATAATTGGAAACCCAACCAGAATACGGAAGTAAATGTTATCTGAATGTAGAAAATGTGACTTGCGTTGGCACTTTTCTCATTTTTATCAGACGGACACGCGCATTACCGTAACAATGTGCCCGATAAGGGATAATTTAAATAAAAATGGTAAACTTTGTTATCGGACATTCATAAAAACATTTGAGGTATCTGAAAGAGCATTTTTGAGTGGCCTTGTAGTTTAGCTTATGACACAAAATTCAATACGATGAATAACATAAAATATAAAAATACTTAAAAAAACATAATTTCCAAATTAGGTTACAAAAAAAAAGTTAATATATAGTTGTCAACTAAAATCAGTCAAATTCATAAAAAAGTTTAAAATAATAGTTTTAAAAACTATCGCATTACGCTTTCTAATACTCTTTCTTCAATGTTTACTCCAATGTATTGTTTTAACAGTGGGATAAATGTTTGCTTTTTTAAACACAAAAATTCAAATTGTTTTCACTGCATTCTATGCATTGCAGTGAGTGATCAGTGATGATCCTCGCACATGGGCAGTCGGCCTGTCACGTTTTCAGTTTTTTTTCCCGATTACAGAAGTTACACAGTTTTTAATGTTGATTTTCGAGATTCGAAGCTGGTTCATTTTTGGCTTCATCCCTTCAGCATCAAGGAAAAGCCTTTCAATGAATTCGTCTCGAAGAAAAGCCATTTTGCTGTAAAACAAAAATCTACAGTAGGTAACTTCCTTTATGGCTGAACAAACCTCACACTTGTTTTATTAATTTTTAGTCCAAAATAACTAAAAGAGAAAACATTTCACTAAAATATTGTATAACACGCACTGCACACTGGGGTATATGATACCCAAGCTAAAACTTCGAAGCACGACTAAACAAGTTAAAAAAATCTAAGAACTGAACACCGTCGCCTTAAAATTAAATATACATAGGTATGGCATCCTTAGGAAAAAAATTTAACGGGATCTGCACACCTCTGTAATCTATGTGGGGTATCTAATACCCCAGTGTGTGGTTGGAAATTTAAGTAACAAGTGCAAGTATTGAGCAAGTAGAAAATAACAAAATTTATCGTTTGGACATTTTTCTTTTATAATTATTTTTGGGCAGGGAGATTTTTTTTTTTTCTTTTCTTCTTTTCAACACTTTTACACAGGTGCAGGAAATATCTTGCAGGAACTGTGGATCAGGTTGAAGAGAGTGCAGGCTTCGTTGCAGAGATTCCTTCGACGGAGCGCTAGGACTGCCTGCCGTTGTTCAGTTTGTCAAGTGCTGACGATTGGTGCTCCAAAAAACGTGGGTTGGTTAAGGCGTGCAAGACTCTTTCCACTACTTTCCACTAAATGAAGTCGTGGAAATGATGCTTGTGGCTCCGTTGATGGTTCCTAGATTCTGCTGATTAAGACTTCAGCTTATTAAAGTAGATGTCTTCGGATTGATGTCTTGCACGTATCTTGTTTCTTTACAAAAAAAAATCCGAAATTCAACAAACAATCGCCCTTTAGTAATTTTATTAATTACTTTGGTTTAAGAGCGCAGGGAATTAATTTGTTGTTTTTTTTTCTCGATACGTGGAGACACAATTAAAGCGTTCGTTGACACTCTCTACGGTTGCTGGTTAAATGAGACTGTGTGTAAGCTCAACATGCCGGAAGAGCAAGCCAGAGCAGTGAAAAAACACGTTTACCAACTAAAGTGGAGACTTAAATGTTTCTCAAGGAAACTGTGGCGCTTTAAGGATGTGACGTAAGCTTAAAATAGCTTACGTTACTTTTTTAAAAAAGGCATGCAGTTTTGCTAATTATATATATTGGAACTTATATACTTTATATTTAGGGCTGTGGTAATTAATTTAATTTATTTATGCACAATTAAAATAAATAGTATATTTGGGGGTAGTTTTTGGACAAAAACTGGGTGGTCAATGTTTCCCGGCCCTAAGTCTAACTTTGACCGCCTTATCATTGATTATTGTTTTGTTCGTATAAGGTCTAGACCTAGAGCCTTCCTCGGTGATGCTTTTGTAATGCCTTTTTGGTTTAATATTTGTTTTTGGCGGCATGGCAAAATCAAGTTTGAAATTCTATAAAAAAAACGCGGGAAAAGGGGTGGTCAATGTTTGCCGATAGTCATGTCTAACCCGGTCAATGTTTAACTGAGGTCGATCAAAGTTAGCCATTTTACTCGAATTATTGGTACATTTTTGTATTTCATTATTATTAATGAATAGTACTTATTAAATATAAAGTAAATGTTAGTTTATCTTCCAAAAGGTGGCGGTAAAATCCATTAACAATGTCTTTGTAACTTTAGGTCAAAGTTATACCATCGGTCAAAGTTACCCAAGTTGACGGTATGTAATATTAAATTTTCCTCCCTTTTTTTTAGTTTTATATTTTAGAAATGAGCATATTTAGAAATGAGCCCAGTAAAGGGTTTTAAAGACGTTGAGGTAGATACATTTAGTGGAGAGGATGAACAGTTTATGGTGCCTGAAGTGGAAAACGTATACCGGAGTATTTTCGCAGGGTGAAAGCAAAGACCTGGCCTTCCAGGTTTGGGACAGCTGTGAAAAGTTGAATGTATCGCTGGGCTCACCTGGATGTTAAAATTGAGTACCTAGATATTTTATTTTATTTTGTTTTGAATGAATAACCTTACATTCCTTACCACGTTTAGTGGACGGCTGGAGTTACAGCGCTGTTTCACGGTTAGCCACAACCGATCATCAGACTCCTTCTGTGGTGCTGGTCTGTCTTTTTCCTTCATTTTATCCCGAAATTCCATTTCTTCCACTGGGATTCGAACCTAGACCAGCGTCTTCTCAGGCAAGCACTCATGCACTGTGCCATTGAAGCCACGAGTTTATCCAGTTTTTATCTCAATTTTCTTGGACAAGCTTTGCTCCTGTAAGTATATTATGTTATTCATTCTGGTTTTTATACCCTATTCTAGGGGTATATTAATTTTGACGCATAGTTTGTAACATACCTTAATATTGCCCGTAGACCCCTAAAAGTTACTATATTTATGATCAGCATCGATAGTAATGTCGATCTAGCCATGTCCGTCCGTCCGTCCGTCCGTCCATCGGCAAAAATTAGGCCTTTAAACTGGACCTAGAGAGCTGAAATTTTAACCATATACTCTCTAGGGTCCCGAAATAATCAAGTTTAAGAATTTTTGAAATCCGCCCACAGACACGCCCACAAACTCAAAAAAAAACAAAATTTTGGAAAAAATCGAATTTTGAGCTAGAGAGCTGAAATTTTTTATATATGATCTATGGCCCATAAAACTGATTGGGACATAAATTTTTTAAAATCCGCCCACTGACCCGCCCACAAATAAATAAAATATTTTTTTTGAAAAACCAAAATTTGAGCTAGGGAGCTGAAATTTTTAATATATACTTTCTAGGGGCCCTTTATGCTCATGTGTAAATATTTTCAAAATCCGCCTACTGACACGCCCACAATTATTTTTATTTTATTTTTGAAAGTCCAACGTTTGAGCTAGGGAGCTGAAATTTATAGTATATACTCTCTAGGTGCCCTTTATGCTCATACTTAAATTTTTTTTAAATCCGCCTACTGACACGCCCACAATTAAATAAAACAATTTTATTGAAAAACCAAAGTTTGAGCTAGGGAGCGTTTTTATTTACAAAAGCTTAGTTTTTTCGATAAAATCCTTTAAATTTTTGTCACGCCCACTTATGAGATATAGGAATAAGAATAGGGTATCCAACAGTTCGCCCAAGCGGACTGCAGCCCGCCCCTATGTTTCTTTCTAAGTTTTCTCTAATTCCATTCCACACCAGCACCACAGAAGGAGTCTGATGATCGGTTGTGGCTAACCGTGAAACAGCGCTGTAACTCCAGCCGTCCACTTAACGTGGTAAGGAATGTAAGGTTATTCATTCAAAACAAAATAAAGGAATTGACGGAAAACAAAAATTAAAACCAGGAAAAAATTGTGTGGTATCACTTAAAAAACCATTAATCGTGAGTAGATATGATTACTTCTCTTAGCCGCCTTTTACGAAAAGCGTTGTTTTTTGGGTGGCGCTGCAGTGATATTCTTTGCCGGTCCCTGCGCAGTATCTAGGGATGACCATGTAAAAAAAAACCTCAGTAATGAGAGAGACAAGAGGGGCCTCGGATAATGAACATATTCAATTGGCAATCAAAACCCTCAACGTAAAGTGATTATATATAATGCGGATTGTGGCCGTTATGTGATGGCGGGGGTAAACAGATCCTGCGCGCAAAGCAGCGCTCTGTCTCCACTGCTGTGGTGCATCCTTGTCCACTCTCTGTTGAACGCACTAAACAATTCTTACGTCTACGCTCAGGCGTACGCGGATGATGTTGCCGTATTTTCTTTTGGATCATGCCTAGCGACAGTTTCCGCCAAAGCGCAGGTGATCGACGAATGGTGCAATAGGAATGGGCTCTCGGTCAATCAACTCAAAACTGAGGTTGTTCTCTTTACGAGAAGGGGGATCTTGTTGACTCACTCCAGTGTTAAAAGGCATCACAATTCGACTCTCCAATGAAGCATAATATCTGGGAGTCATCCTGGATAGCAAACTTCTTTGGTCCAAGCATGTTGAGCTGAATACTGCCGAAATGCTGTCGGTTTTCTTGCAGTGCAAGGGCATTTTCGGCAAGACATGGGGCTTATCACCGAAAAGAGTCCTATGGATTTATACGGCTATGATAAGACAATTTCTAGCATACGCATCGGTTGTTTGGTGGCATAAGCTTTCACGTAAATGAGTTACTGCTGCTTTCATCAAACTCCAAAGGAATGAATATCTCGGCTGCACGGGTCCTTTCCCAACATGCCTGGCTCCGGCCGAGATGCACTATTGACCCTCCCGCCTATCGATGTTTACGTCATTGGTTGCACAATCAAAGCTATCTTACCTTTAAGGAGAAGTGGCTTTTGGTATAACTCGCACTGGGGTTTTGATGAACTTGCCTGACGGTTTTACTTCGACTCCTGTCTTATGGGTATGTCATCCGATGCAATGACACCGGAACTTCGGCTGATGCTCAATTACAAAGTCGAATTTCCCCGTATTCAGAACTGGCTCTGGCCAGCCCGTAAAGGACTGCATTCGAATCTTCACGGATTTCTCCAAAACCGATCAAGGATGTGGCTGCTGCTTTCATGGATAGCGACAATATTAGACTTTTCTTCTCGTCAGGCTGTTTTTGCTTTCCAGTTTTTTCCAAAGTTCTCAGGGTCCTTAATATAGCTATGAACAACAGTGGAAATGCCACCAAAATCCAAAGAGACTTGCATCTGGACTACGAGGTCTACACGAACCACACCCACGGCAGCGATGGAGGTTCTACTTAAACTTACCCCTTTGCATATATACTGCAGCAGCATTGCAGTGAAAACTGCGGTAAGACTCAGAGAATCTGGACTACGGTGCTCCAAGCAATAGTAGTATTGAGTCTGCGTGCTCCAGTAAAGAAAGTCTCACACCCCGACAACAAAAGAATGGTGCTCCAAACCATGTGGGCGTGCCTGCGTGGAATTACACTGGGGGCCCGAGAGAAACAAGAATTACGGATTACGTATCCGCAACCTGCGTTTCCAACAGGGTATTCAATACAAAAATCCCCGAAAGAAATGAATAGGATAACAAAGCAGTCACAGGAGAGGAGGAAATTGCCTTCTATTCCGATGGCTTTCAGATGTGTATCGGTATAGGGGCGGGCATCTTCTGCGAGACCCTATGCCTGTGTGAACCAAACAGACTAGGTGACGGGTGTAGTGTCTTTCACGCGGAGATAACCGCCATAACCCTAGCCGCAAAGGAATTGAAGAGACACAAATTGGTCGGAAAACCATCACCGTATACTCGGACAGCCAAGCGGCCATAAATGCCATGGAATCTGCGATGATAAGGTCAAGATCAGCGAGCCTTTCGTCAGTGGCTTGGACTTTTTTGGACACTTGGACGAGATATTATCCACCAGCAAGGTAACCCTCTGCTGGGTGCCTGGACAAACTGGTATCCCGGGCAACGAAGAAGCGGATAAGCTGGCAAGGATCGGAGATGCGTGCATCAATCGCGGTCAACCCCATAGGGACTCCAGTTAGTACAATCGCACGGAAAATCGATGAAGAATCCCTGAGTAGAACAAATCTACGTTGGACTTATCTCGATACGTGCAGACATACAAGATAGCTCTGGCCAGCGGTTAACAAAAAGAGATATAAATAAATGATCGGACTTAACCGTAATGTCGACACAGGAAACTGAGCAGTGGGTCTACTTGCGGAAAGACTGGGCATACTGCACAATGACTATTGCAGAAGCTGTAGGGACGTTGATGAAATAGAGTCTATACGTCCCCCAGCACTAATGAACACTATAATGAAGGTTCTGAGTAGTTGTTTTTTTGACGATCTACAGGACCTGGAAAAAACAGATCTTAAAAGCCTCCTCAGATTTATATACAAATTTGGTTGGTTTTAGATAGGCGGAATTTTCTGGGGCTTCTTTCTGTCTCTTTTTTAGGTACCAGAAATATGTTCCCCGGAAATGGAAACAATGGACCCGGTCTGATGGTCTAAGCGAGCCCTGACGGACAGTCACAAGGGCACCCATAAACCTACCTAACTACCGCATTGAGAGGGTTGGTCTTACGACAAAACTTATATTTTTGACGAAGAAAAGAAGGTTTTCAGGGACAAGGACCTTTATGAAAACGTTTATCTAAGCAGAAAAGCAGGCAAATCCGATAGCTGCCCTCCTGCAAATGTTGGTTTGTTCTGCAGGACTTTTTCCCTAGTCTCTTAATGTATTTTTCAGTCTTCAGAAATTTGGTTTAACGACACAACTTAAATGACAACTAAAAAAGGTTGTCAGGGCTAAGGCTTGTCCTAGAAACGTTCATCCCAGCCGAAAAGAGGTAGAAGACAAAGTTTTGAAACTAATTGAAGTCGGCAAGACAGTTCCATCTGCTGTTCATTATGTTATAAACGCCGTCTTACTTAATTCACCCGATCATAGTTAGTTATCAGTAAAAGATACAAACATAGTTACGAGTCAACTTCGTCACATCAATTCAATATTTCAACTTAAATCATCAACTCACTGACGTTTTATTCCTGTCACAATAGGGCTTGATTGATCAATTGGTCTCTGGGAATTTTCAGGTTAACCAACATTTGGTGCCTGTGTACGGTGAGTAATGGTGATTTTTTTCTGGCATGTTCCTAGTGCATGCGCCAATCGAAGCCGAATAGATGAGAAAATATAGTAATAGTCCAATCATCGAAGCGTGCGTGCATTTTGCGCGTTTTGACCTTTGACCTTTGACCTATGGCCATGGCACATGTTCACGTGGGTCATATTCAATGTCATTTATTCTTACCCAAACAATGGAATCCATAATGTTAACCTGAATTTAGAGCACACTATAACACAGTCCTTGTATTTGTAATCACTACGTTGCAAGGTGACTAATCTTTATTGTTCCATGTCAGGTGCGAGGTCGAGGGTGTTATAGTTTTTGTTGAGTTTCTTTGTGCAAATGAATTAGTTTTTTTTTTAATAGAACAGGAACAAAATAATAAACTAATAATAGGACTAGCAATTTACTTCTGGGTGACGTCAGTATGGCTCTTAACTTAAAATATAATCATTGACCTTTCATTAGGCAATTTACGTCACCGGGAAATAACAATCAAGTGTAGACCTGGGCGGAGGCGTTCAAGGAGAAACTAACGATTACTGGGAGGGTGAATGGTGAAATGTGGTGGAGCTTATGGAACTATTTTCATGACAGAAGAAAGCAACAGCAAGCCGCTTTAATACAGAAATTGAGGAAAGCGTTGGTGATTATAGTTTCAATGGAATATGGCCAGGTGGTATAAATATTGATCGTTGTTTGTGTCATTAGTGCAAATTGTTGTTCTGCGGTTCGATAGAGTAATAACCTCCATCAAACCGCAGTACAACCATTTGCATTTGGGTTGAGTTCGTTGGTTGGGTAGACTTTTCAATCATCAAATAGTTGAATATTTTTTTGTGGGCTAAATGTTGCCAATTTTGAGTTTTGATTAAGCGGATTTTTTTCGAATTTATTAACTTAAGTACAGCTATTGGAATTAAAAAAAAACAAGTGCTTTGTCGCATGAAGTGCATTGAAGGCTGTTCATTAAGCTTCACTGTGATCGTATTTATAACTGGGTACGAGTGTTGCAGGCACTTTTTAAAACTTCAAAGGCAGTCTACTTGACTTTTTTAGATTGTAAATTCCTGCAGTTTGTTGTAAATGCTGGGTTGAGCTTGTTAGGTGAACTGGCAGCTATATCCGCTGATTCAATATAAGCTCTGATAGATTCATCTTTGGGCATTTTGTCATATTCCGTTGGAAAGCCGACACATAAGTACACTTTTGGAATTTCGTGTGCATCTGGCTGTGGCTTTATTTTTAGACCCCTGACATTACCAATTTATTTTATCTCTGGCATGGTAGGTTAACGGTAGCGGTGGTGGATATTTCTTTTCGTATTTTACCACCTTGATCAGGAGGCATTTTTTTAAACTTCTGGCTCGCCAAGTCGATTTAAAAGGCGGGCACTTCGACCTAAATGATCTTTTGTACCATATGGGCCAGAAAAAGTTTAAACCAGTAGAATTTCTACTTTCCGGGTAAAGCGGACAATTTTACCAGTAGAAAATTTCTTTATATCTTTGGGGCTCATATGTTCCCTGAAAAAGATCTTCTTTCTAATTCCATAAAGGGCTGGACATTCACATAAAATGTGTTTAGCTGACTGGTCCTCTGCAAGACAAAGTCGGCACTCAGGAGAGTCTGCTATTTTCATTTTGTTTAGATGATATCTTAAAGATCATGGTGACGAGTGAGGTAACCTACTCAGTTTTTGAT
The DNA here is from genome assembly GCA_949715645.1 of Portevinia maculata. NCBI lineage: Eukaryota > Metazoa > Arthropoda > Insecta > Diptera > Syrphidae > Portevinia > Portevinia maculata. Next base: position 190,371,191 of record OX454527.1, on the reverse strand, counting down.
ATCATGCCTGCTTAGATTAAGGTATTTGCTGGCATTATTATTAAAGGGCCGAATGGCTCGTTTGGCCTGGTTTGGCCTGTCTTAGATCTGGAATGCTTTCCAAATGATAGATACATTTTCTATGTTCCCAGATTTGTATTGCTGCCATTGTTGATGATCTGGCAGTGCAGCAGAAGGGTTCGGGACCTATGAAAAGTGTTTCTGAGCCTTTTCTGGCCAGTTTGTCGGCCTTTTAGTTGCCTTCTACCCTGACATGACCCGGAACCCACCATAAAATGGTCTTGTTTCTTAATCCGAGTGTTTGAAGGGTATTGAAGCATTACATGACTGATTTGGAGTCAATAGTGTGCGATCTAAGGGCGTTTATAGCTGCTTGACTATCCGTGAATATATGGATGATTGCACCTTTTATGCCATATGAGTAAATGTAGCTGGCGCATTCTTGAATGGCGTGGAGCTCTTCTTGAAATACGCTGGGACTTTTTCCCATGGGTATCGTAAAGCGTTTATTTGGTCCGTACATTCCCGCTCCTACCCCCGTTTCCATTTTAAAACCATCCGTATACCACTTTATGCCGTTGTGGCTGTTTGGTGGGTTATTGCTAACCCATATACTTCTCTCTTGGGGATCTCAGTGGAGAACCGTCTGTTGAAGCATAGTGTTTTTTGAATGCGGTCTGTGACCTGTTAAGTTCTGGCAGTTCATCGAGAAGGGTCTTTAGTTCCGGATGATCATTAAGACATATCTCGTTTAACTGTATTAGACTTATTGCACCGCGGATCGCCACTTTTTGAATATATATGTGGAGAGGTGTAATTCCTGTTATTGCCTCTATGACAGCTGTTGGACAGGTTCGCATGGCTCCGGAGATACCAAGGCACGCAGGCCGTTGTACCTTTTGGAGCTTCTCTATTGCGACCTTTTGTGTGGATTTTGTCCACCATACTATGTTATAATGGGTCTTATCATCACTGTGTAGATCCAGTGGACGATCTTTGGAGAGATTCCGCAGGTTCTGCCATACGCGCGGCGACAGGCCCATAAAGCTCTATTTGCTTTAGTAATTTTGTTGTTAATGTGAGAGTTCCAGTTAAGTCTCTTGTCTAAGATAACTCCAAGATACTTGACTTCTTCGTAATACTCTACGACCGTGTCGTTAATTGTGATTAGACCTAGGTCTAACTTCCTCCTTTTGGTAAAAGCAGCGATGACGGCTTTACTACGATTTATGGAAAGATTTTCCTACTTACGGCTGTTACTGATACTGAAGTCGTTCCTGACGAGGCAGTTATTTTCAGACTTCCCAGCATCGCTTTGATCCATTTTATAATTGGTTTGTCTAAGTTTCTAGATGCAGGGAAATAACTTCACGGCCAATAACTTCACATGGGCAATAATTTCACCTCAAGTGGGAAATAACTTCACTTTTTTTTGTGAAGTTATTGCCCACAATAGGTGAGCAATATCTTTATGATAATTCAAGAATTGTACCTCGCACCTACTCCAAATCATTGTATATACACTTTATAGTAGTGCCATCATGTCGAATTTTTTGTTTTAGCCGACTAAATGCAGATGGCGTTATGAATTGAGCTAGAATATTTGTGTCTAAACTTTTGCTGTCATCTTCATTTTAAATGCAAACTTTGAAAACGAAGAAAGCAAGACCAAATAATTCGGTTTGTCTCTCTCGAATCTTTCCGCCGAACGAATTTCATTCCATTGTGTATGCATTTTTTTTTTCATTGTAAGAAGGAGCATAGGGCGTAAGGCAGCACAGGTAGCATGTTCATGTACGTATGCTTTGCAAGTAGCAGAGGTTGATGATGGAAACCAAGTAAGTTATTATTTGTATGGATAATGGATTTCGCATTATCGACTCTCTGGATGGAAGGGGCGATTCGTTTGAAACGAAAAATTTAATAAAATTTGATTTGGGTATTTTTCTTTCAAATGAGAAATTATGAATTTATCGCATTTTAGATTCTCGCTATTTTGGCTATATCTTGTCGAAAAATGTACCGATTTATATCATTCTTTTTGTAATTGATTTAGAAATATTCAGTCTAATTTATAAAGCAATGACATAATTTATTTTGTGTCGGTATTGTGCCATGCTGCACCACCACTTATTGGTCAATAGGTACCTACACGATGAATATTTATATGGATAATACGAATTTTCGTTGTTTAAAGTCCCTGCACCTTTGCAATAAAGCATTGAAGAAGGTCACTTGTTTGTGTTTTTTGCTTCTAATGAAGGTTGCTTGATTGGTTCTCTTTCGCATTACCCATGTTGTAACATTAGATATACGTGTTTTTAATCACCGAGCTTTAATCAGACGGCCTACTCCTCGTTTCGTTCTATTATTAGTTGTCATGCCCTGTGGTAAATGGTTCTGCTGAAATTTGCAATATATTTTTTAGCTTCTGGTTCGCCAAGGCGAAGAAAAAGGTACTGCGACCTATGAGGTCGTTTGTACCGTCTGGGCCAGAAATATGTTAAGCTAGTAGTATTTCTTCTTTCCGTATAAAGCGGATAATGCTACCAGCAGACCACTTCTTTATATCTTCGGAACTCAGTTGTTCTCTGAGGCCGGACATTCACCTAGAATGTGTTCAGCTGTTTCGTCTTCCTCAAGACATAGCCGGCATTCTGCAGAGTCAACTATTTTCATTATGTTTAGGTGATATCGCAACCCGTCGTCGGCCTTTTCGTTGCCTTCAAAACCTTCGTGGCCCGGAATCCACCACAGTTTGGTCTTGTTCCTTTACTTTACCTACTGAACATGTAAGAATTAAAGAAATTATGAGTTTATGGTTTTTTAGACTCTTGCTATTTTGGGTATATCTCGTCCAAAAATTCACCGATTTCTATCATTTCTTTTGTAATTGATTCAGAAATATTCGATTTGTTTTTTATCAGATATTTATAAGCGAACACGTTGTTGGATACGTATATCTGTTAGAGGCAGCTCACCTGTCGATTTACATTTTTTTTTTTATTATTTGAATGAATATCAAACAAACTACCTACCTATTTAGACATGCAAAAATATATGTTTTCATTGCTTTCTTAAAAGAAAAAAAAACAAATACTGAAAATATTATGTATGTAGTTTAAAGATAAAGAAATGTTCATTTAACCAATTTGGATATTCGAGGCATAGGTACCAATCACAGCATTGAATATTTTATTTAAATTTTTTTTAATGCTGTGGTTGGTACTAAAAAAAAACACAAGTCTGTTCTCTTCCGCATCACCCAGGTGGTGGAACATTTGATGCGTTTTTTTTTCACCGAGGTATCCCCATTAGGCCTACTCCTCGCGCATAGTTCATAAATAAATAAATAAAATATTACGTAACATAACAACGCATAGGGTCCTTTAACCAAAAGCGCATACCTAAAGTATATATAAAAAATAAATAAACTATATATTAATATTACCATAAGTAAAAACAAATACAAATAAATATGAGTACATATAAATATTTATATATGAAAATCAGAAAAACACACCCATTCATTTATTAAAATATAACTTTATTTATAGATATTTATTTACATGATGCTTATCCTTAAAGTTTGGCAGCCTTAAATCCTTGTTGTTTTTTTTTATTGTAAATTTAATCAGTCCGATTAAAATAAATTTAACGATGTCTTCGTTGTGTCCATAATTGCTACACGTCATGGTTTCTGTCACTTCCAACTGGTTTATCATCTGAGACATGATGACATTTTCGAAGCTTATAGTAGGCACCGTAAGCTTCCCAAACTCTGACACAGTTTGTGTGGTCTCATAAGCCTTGAGACGTATTAACAAGGCTTGTTCTCGATAAGAATTTGTCTCATCGATCATAAATTGCGTGTAGGCTTCGCAATTAATCTTGTTCCGTAACTTAAACGCTGCAAATCCTGCGTAGAACGTCAAAGCTCCTTCCTGTAGCTTCTCTGAACATCCTTTCGTTAGTACTGTTTCTATAGAGTTGTTCCTTGCGTAGTCTTCATCTGCGTCATTGTACTCGATATTGTTTAAAATATCGGTCTCAATGATGTGGTCTTCTAATGGGACTTCAACTGAAAATTCTTCATTCGCTGCCCGCTCAATATCCAGTTCTTCGCGATCTGCTTCATCCAGCAATAGCTCTGCTCCAGAATCTTCATAGCCCGAATGATCTGAAGATTTTAAATTTTTAAATATAATTTGCTTAAGATTTCTTATGAATCTGTAAGCCGAGGGGTTTTTCTCATAAGATCCCCTATTTGTCCGCACCATCGAAAATAAGTTCTCTGCTGGATCTGTGTTAAGATGCGCAGTCAGGAGAAACTTCTGCTCAGTACTCTTAAGATGTGTCCACATCATCTCAATTCCTAGCAGTGTCTGCTCCAACCCGAAAAAGCAAGGAGGTTTTTGCAGTCTTCCGATATATTCCCACGTTTTTATCCACTGGCGAGCATTTCGTATTGACTTAAGTGTGTCGGTCGAATCTGAAATTGGTTGTCGACTTGGATTCCTGGAACTCAGTCTGTCGCTATTCAGGTTGTCGAACAAATCATTAATTTTTTGTATGAAAGTTGCTGTTGATTCGGCAACTTTCTGTTCCTCAACTGTTTTGTAGCAGTAAGTTGTTTTAATTTTCCTTAAACGGTAAACTCTCTTAAGCGGACAAAAATGTGCACCATTAATGTCCCTTCAAGGAAGATTTCACTGTATGTATATACATACATATGAAACTTATATTTTTTCTGGCTGTGGTATTAACGAGGCTAGAATAAAAAATGTGGGTTTCTATAACATGCGATACGTCTAGCCATGCGTTTGATGGAGTTCAATATTTTAATGCATTTGGGTACCTACCTATAAAATTTCATAATTGTGCCTACCTACTTCAAAAGATAAATTTAAACTATACTTCATTTCTTTAGTACCTACTGGGACATCCTGAAACCGAAATTTTCATTAAGTATATCGGCCGCTAGTGGTCGGTATGACGGTATCAAAAGCAGTAGGTATCAAAAAGAATACCTAAATCAATGATATTTAGCTGCCCAAACTGAGGCACTCAGGTGCTTGTGCAAAACCAAATGAAAAAATTCTGTTTATATTCGGAGATTCGATTGTGTAACATAATGCAAACGAAATATGAACCTAATATGATTTTGAATACCGATTATGAATGAATGCCCTTTTTATTTGATATAAATAAACCAATTTGAGTTGTTCATGAATAACCTACGGCAGCTATTATTACAAGCAGGGCACGCGCTCGTACACACACTCTAACTTGTCTTATCTTATCTCTGCCTCAATTAATTTTTTTCACATGCAAATATGATATGCCTCACTGCTGAAATGCGAATCTCCTTCGCCGATCTTAACATATACACACCAATTGTATAAAATACAACAAAATAAGTTCCAGGTGACGGTTTTGTTCTAATTGCAATATGCCATAACCTACCCCAAAAACTTTGATCAGAGCAAACAAACAATATACCATCAATCTACCCAACTACAATTATCCCACCTCTCTTCATCCACCATCGCCCCTACCATTAAATATGAATATCTGCTTTTCACTTGCAAATACTCGTATGAATTATAAAAAAAAAACATTTGAGAATCTTCACTGCTGAAATGCGACTCTCCTTCAACGATCATACACACACATACCAATTGTGTTAAAATCCAGAAAACATAACATACCCCTTCCATTAAAGCAAACAAAAAATATACCATAAATCTACACGAAACCTGCTTTGCCAACCACCACCACTACCTGCATCATCCTCCTACTCATATTCCCAGCACGAGAATGGTGTAGAACTAGACTATCATGATTTGTTGCGGGCGAATGCGCACTGGTGGCGTATCGTCGTTTACGCACGGTTGCACTACTATAAGGTTTATATACAATGTCCAAATCAAACAATGACCCCAAGCAGGAGGGTTGCAGGGGGAGCATGTGAAGTAATTACTCACCTTCAGTGGGCAACAACAAAAAAAAAGTGAAGTTATTTCCCACTAGAGGTGAAGTTACTGCTCAAAATATTTTTTTCGACATTTTTTATATGAGGCTTTTTTTCTTAGGCATTTGCAAAGGTTCGTGAATTTTTTTACCTGCGGTCAGGAGAGCGAAAGACTGAAAATGGATAAATTAAAAATGCATAGCAGCAATTTAACCAGTCTTTTTGTTCGACCGCCGCTTGTATTTGTAGCAGGTTTTTCCATGCGGATCTAGGTATGGTCTTCCAGGTCCGAATAAATAAGTGGCTTTGGACGAATTTTTGCAATCAGAAGTTTAATGATGTACCAGATATTTTCAATTGGATTGAGGTCTCGGCTGTAGGGAGGCCAGCTAGGCGCATCAACGTTGTATTGTTCTAGGTAATTTTTAACTTAAGAAAAATTAAATACCAATTTTGTTTTCACTCATAAAAGCTGTAACATATTTTAAAGCTAGATAATTGTTTAATCTTTCATTCAAAAAAAAATGATTTTGACTGCAAGGCGCATTGTTTTCTTCAAAGATGATCCTGGATGTGTCACTAAAAAGCACAAGCGCGCATGGCTCTCTCTCATTTTCTTAGACCTTTACATAAACTGTTATAGTGACTTTCGATTCTAAGAAGACTATTCTACCTTTTTCATCTCCAGAGAAGCACCCCTAAAAGATCACACCTTAATTTTGGGGGGAGGGCATCCGTAATGGGCATCAGTTTTTCCTTTGGGTGTCTTCGCGAAATAATCCTCCCACCTACACCTTGCAGCTTAAACTTGGATCCGTCAGAAAAGATGACATTGTACTAAGTAAGTAAGTAAGTAAGAAATTCATTTATTTAATATTTTCTTATTACATAAGTTACAAGATAGAATGAATTTTAAAGCTATGGCTTAGCCGTCAGCTTGGTTAGCAAAATGCTTATACATGTACCTATATTTGTAACTTTAACAATATAGTTATTTTTTTAATAAACTTAATCAATCATAATACTCTGTTATTAATAGCGACCTGTATTTGTAGATGGATTTAATATAATAAAATAACTTTTTCCAATCACACTCGTTCAGAATTTGTATTGTCTCCTGCATGGTAAGGAATTTTTTTCCGAAGTAAGCTAGTCTCTGTGGTTTGTAGATTGGACAAACACTAATAATGTGAAAGCAGTCTTCTTTCGCTTTTAGGTTGCAAATATTACAAAACTTGTTGAAGCTTCCATTATATGGGCTGCCATTTAAACCAATCAACTAACACCTTGTTTTGAAAATAAGAGATATTTCACTATAGTTGAGTGAGTCATTGAAATAGTTCTTATCCTTTAGATTGAAGTTCAGGTGAGAATACAATACTCTGCTATCTGATTCACGAGCTTTCTCTATAAATCGCACACGAATAGCATCTTCATTTTTATTTATTATTCGATAAAGTTGGTTCTTTAAGTTGTCCAGGTTGTTTAGATCGAATGAAATAGTTTCTCCACACGCGTTTCCAATTCTTAACCATCTTAACGCCCACCAGTCCTTGTTTCTTAATTCATAAGATAGCATTTTTTTGGTTATTCGGGAGTCTGGATACGAACCTATTTTAATGATGTAATCCGCTTGCGATTTGAGAGTGCTTGTAAAAAGCATTGGAAGACCCGTTTCCAAATAGATTGTGTAGTTCGGCGATTTCATTGGTAAGTTGAATAATTTTTTCAGGAAGTTCCTGTGGAATTTCTCGATTACTTCGTACTCGTCTGATCCCCAAACTTGAGAGGCGTAACAAAGAGTTGATTTAACAACTGAATCAAATATTCTGTATTTCGTTGAGAGGAGAATCCGCTTGTTTGCAAAAACATTTTTCCATGATAGATTCACTAAGCTTTGGGAAGACTTGGCTTTATCCGTTAGATGTTTACCAAATTCTAGGCTTGGGTTCAATTTCACTCCTAAATATTTGAGTTCCTTCACAATCTCTAATCGGCTTCCATTATAAAACCATCTATTTCCACTTTGCACTCGTGGTGAACGGGAAAAGACCATAATTTTAGATTTTTCGGTGTTGATGGTTAGTCCCCATTTTTTGCAGTAACTGGCTAGTCGATTTATCATCAATTGGAGATTTTCAGGAGATTCAGAGAGTAGAACAAGATCATCGGCATATAACAAGACATTGACCACGGTATTAGCAATTCGTACTCCACCAGGCAAATCTTTTTCTATGTCGTTTATAAATAGAGAAAACAATAAGGCACTAAGAGGACATCCTTGCTTTACTCCAGTCTGTGTTTTAAACCATTCTGAGAAATCCTTTCCATCCCAGACTGCTGCACTTGTTTCGGCATACATTTTTTTAATGGTCTTAAGAAATTTTGTAGAGATACCCAACTGAGACAGTTTATAGAAGAGTGCACTTCGGCTAACAAGATCAAAAGCTGCCTTGAAATCTACAAAAAAGCTATACATTTTCTTGTTTCTGGCTTGAAAGGCTCTTATAATCGCAGATAATGTGAATATTTGGTCAACGGTTGAAAAGTTTTTTCTGAATCCAGCTTGACGCTCTGTCAGAATATTTTTTTCATCTACCCATTTTTCTAATCGTCCTACAAGTATGCCACAAAATATCTTGGCTGACACATTCATGAATGAGATTCCCCTGTAGTTTTCTACGTTTTCCAGCGAACCCTTTTTGTGGATGGGGAATATTACAGACTTCTTAAACGATGAAGGGATGTCTGCACTCGAGAACACACTGTTGAAGAGAACTTTCAAATAGTTGATTAAGGTTGGACTAGCATTTTTGTAGAATTCGTACGGAATCCCATCTTCGCCTGGCGCCTTTCCATTTTTGGATTTCATGATAACAGCATTAATTTCGTCAGTTGTTACCTCACCATCTAGGGAATCGTCGAAAATGAGGGGGTCCGCATACGAGAAAGAAAGGTTTGAGTTATCCAGTAGAAGATGTTTAAAATATATGGATAGATCATCAGCAGATACTCCTGTACCTATTTGATAAACTGTACCAGTAGGTATTGGGACCCTTGGGACTGGGAATTCTGAGCTAGAGCGAGAGGGAAGATATGAGGTTGGAGCTAGAGCGAGAGGTAAGATCTGACCTTGGAGTGACGCGCCGGCCGCCGGTGGTGGTTGTTAGTTTTTGTTATCAGTTTTGTGTGTTTAGAGTGAATAGCTTGGAGATATTGACTTCCATAGTAATTAAACGGTTGATGCGATAAAGAAACCCCATGGATATTGGAAGCAACGGTGAATAGTGAGTTCAAGATCGTCTTTGTTTATACGACTAAATTGTGTATTGTAGCGATCTTGAGCTCATTTGTTTGTTTAGGACATTGCATTGTATATGGTTTCTTAGTTTGATTAATGTTAGACATTACATGTGTATGGTTTCTTAGTTTGATTATTTAATGTTTTATTTGTTCAGGACAATACATTGTGGGGCGAGATAATATAATATTATCGGCGTCAGATATGGCTCGCTCCCCCTTAAGATTCGCTGACCATATTGCTCTGTGTTACTTTTATCTTACTGACCACATTGTTTGAGAAGAAATTGTGATATTTTCGGAGGTATTTTCATGTATAAAAGGCGAGTGTTGAAGGTACTAAGTAACAGTTTATTTCAAATTAGACATGCAAAGAACATGAATTTCCTTAACCAACTGGGTAAAGTAAAGCCCCTAGAGGGTCTGAAAATGGTAGAATTGGGGAAACGGAGTCGTATCTTGAAGGCGATGCGGTGTCAGACCAAGTATGGACCAAAGATCCTGGTAGAGCTGGAGGCGAAAAAGGTATTTTTGCCTCTCAAATTCAACGCAATGGAGGAGGACACCATTACCCAACTCCCCTTATATGAGATGGAAGTCATCAAAGCGGTTGGAAATTCCTTTGAGTTGGCGTTCCATCCTGTTGCAGAGGAAGACGATGAGGTGCAAGTTCCCTACTCACAACCATTTTTATAAAATAAAAAATAAATTAAAAAAAAAAAAAAAAAAAGTGAAACAAAGAAATTAACTGTTCTTTTTCTTTTTTATTGGTTTATTCGACTTTTAAGTGCTTTGAGGTGGTTAAAGATTACCCAACCTTTGTGAAAAGATTCAATTTGCGTGGTCGTAAAATTGAATTCCGGATTAGGGATGTAGCAGACAACTTTGAACCATCTAGCTGGATTCAGAATGCAGTGAAAGGGATATTTAAAAAAGTGACTAACGATTTGGATCCTTCTGATATGGTGGGTATAACATTTACAGGGAAGAATTTCGAACACCATGGTCCTGGTTGGATGAGCTATAGAAAGGCATCCGATTTAAAGTGGAGCGAGGTATGGGATTTAATCACTAAAATTTTCCAAAGCAATTCCGAGGGCTTAAGCACGGATACTTTCCGTATAAATCTTACATCGATAAGGCCTCCTAAAGGACAAGGAAATGATCGAAATAAGAAATACTCGATGACAACAAGGAATTAGCTATTCGCTGCACATATGATAGCAATTATAAGCTACGATCTTTGAGTATTTCATGCTTCGAGTATCGAGAATATGAACAGGAAAGGATTTTAAGTAATGGTGAAATCGAGTTCTTTACAAATCAGGAATTGAGGCATGAGCCCAACATGGAACTAGTGAATCTCAAATCGATGAAACAAGCATATATAATGACCATTTCATAAAATAAAAAAAAAAAAAAAAAAAAACCATTAAATTAATTGTTTTTTATTAATCCATGAATTGTTAGTGGATGGGAAACCCAACCATTTGACATATACTTTTTCGTCTTTTGTTGCAAGAATCTTTTCCACGAGAAATATGTTGGGAAAATTCGTCTTTTGTAATTCGTGTGCATAGAAACTCCCTCTAATAGGCTGACCTTGAAAATCTTCAATTAGATATGTAATAGGGTTTGTTATCTGAACTTTTCTTATTTTGAATATTTCAGTTGTCCAGTTTGGTGTGTATCCTTTTTCGAAAGCATGTTTAAACTTGCTTATTCGAACGTTATTGCCAACTTCGTATTTTCCCTTCTCAGCAATTTTTATTCGTTTATAAACTCCTGATAGTAATTCTTTGACATTGTTTTTATTTATATCAACGGGACGTTTTTTTATTGTTCTATGTACCGAGTGATTATATGCATGCAGCAAATCCTTATAAATGGGTAGCCATTTGTAGTTCCCATTGAAACTGAATTCTTTCCACATTTTCTCCTTAAGGGTGCGGTTAAAGCGTTCAACAATTGATGCTTTTAATGTACTGTACGTTGAGTAGTGATTAATTTTGTAGGTATTCATCAAATTTTGGAAGGCCTTGTTGAAGAATTCTTTACCATCGTCGGTTTGCAAATTTTTAGGTGCTCGATTTGAATTGGTAAAAATTGTTCTCATAGCTTGTGTTGTAGCTGATGCAGTCTTATGTTTCAAAGGAACGACCCAAGCATACTTTGAAAAAGTATCAATTACGGTTAGTAAATAGTTGAACCCCTCATTCTCATCACTGTATGGTATCATTTCAACCAAGTCTGCTTGCCATAGATCATCAAAACCCTTAATAATAACTCTTCGTCTGGTGAAATTCCTTCGGGCTGGCTTGTGCAGCTCACCAACAACTTTTCTTTTACTCATCCTAAAAACGAGTGAATAGAAACAAGGAGAGGTTTTGTATTTTATTAGATATTTTATTTGACCAATCGTCGATAAAGTAACATCAATTTCTTAATTCTAATCAATCTGCTTTCAACCATATAGCATGCGCAAGTATCTGGTCCTTCTTGACAGTGATTTGCAGACCAGGGGCAATTTATAAAATGACACCCATGAACAGAGGTGGTGGAAGATACGTTTTCAAAGTTCCTCAGAAAACTAATGCAATCAATAATTTCATTGAAATGTTCCTCAAGAAGAGTTTGGTTATTTGTTTTTAGAAATGTTAACATCTCATCGAAGATCGTAGACGTATTTACTGCAGACATGATTTCAAATCGAATTCCGAATGCGTACTAAATTGGTGAAAAACTAGTTGTTGCCTCTCTAATAGGTTCACCACTATTTTTATACTTCTCGAAAATATCCAACATATACTTTCTAATTTTGTTTAATAATTCAAGAGTCTTCAAATTTTGCTCATCGGTGTATGACCGCAAATCCGCACCCATTTTTCCCAGTTTATCTTCGATGATTTGTAGCTTCAGTGCCTCATCATTTATAGTCCCCATGAGTGCGTTGAAATTGTTGTCTACATACCGTCGATGATTTAGCATGTTTTTATCTTGAACATCTATGTTGCTATCTACGTATTCCTTATTTGCCGCCTGTGTTGGGTTTACAGGTTTTCCAACATTGTTTAGACATTTTCCCTGAATATCGAAATCACTATTAGGTAGTAGTCTAAATCCTACGCCAGCAGGTCCTCGCGAACTCTCGGTTGTTCTATGAAATTGGTTGGAGCTTCGTCCGAACTTGTCAACACTCATTTTATTAATAATGAAGATTATTCTCTAAACGATGTCTAATATATAGATAATGTTCGTTTCCAACGCGAATTGATTTTATATAGGCCAATTCCTGAACCAAGTGTTGAGGTTAAATCCATGCAGGGCGATTTCTATCCGGTCGGTTCCTATCCGGTCGGTTCAGGTGTGAGGCCATACTGATTTGCTTGCTTTTAATGGATTGAATTGATTATTAGTGTATGATATCTGATTCACGTAATGCTTCTACAATTGAGTTAACCTCATTTTGAAGATTATTATTGCCGGCTCTTTGAGATGCAATTAAAAGCCTTAATCTATTGACGAGTTCATTGGGGTTATCCCAATACACATATTCGACGGGTTTATTTGAATAACTCATATCAGTTGAATTACTATTGTATGCTTTTCCAATTTTCTTTATGACTCTCTGCGTTAGGTGCTGAAGTAAAGGTTGGATTATATGTTTATACTTATAACCTCTGTTGCCTTTAACCTGTAAGTTACTATCATAGTTTTTCAAGTGTGCTTTTGTTTTTTGTAATATCTTTAGATATTGATCCAAGTCTTCATTGGTATATCGATCTTTTCTAGGGTTTTTTCGAAATATTAATTCATAAAGGCCATTCGTTCCATGGAAGATTTCATCATCAATGACGAAATTCTTGTGTTCGTTAATTACAAAACTTGATCTACCTAATTTCGTTGAATTTGATTCCACGTCGAAATGTGGACCATAGATTTTGTCACGATTCGAATCTGATGGGGATGATCGATTAACTGGAGTGCTTTGATCAAAGCTATTGTCGTAGGGTGTCCTAAATGAATTATCATTGTTCGTTGTCTGATTTGATTCTGGAGATGAGAAGTCAAAACTTGCATTAGAAATGGATTTTTTTTCTTCTTCTGGGTATTGTAAACGTCGTCGTAGTAGTTGTTGATTCTTTATTTTCATATCTATATTATTGTAAGCAATATCTGCAGCAGCAGTATCATTTTGAGTATGAGCACTTTTGACATTTTTCACGATTTCTTTTAAGGGTTCAACTATTGGTTTAAAAGTAGTCTCAAGTTCCGCATCCTTCGTAGTTTTTCCATACTGAAGAAACATATATTTTCTCTTTAAAGCTTTTTTAGTTTTTACTAAATCTTTAAGTAAATTTTCATCAACATCCATAATTGTCGAATACAGGGACGAATGCTCTAATCGTATGTAATCATTTAAACCGCTGATTTATGACTGAATAGATTTATATAGATACAGTTTCTTTAAATGAATTATTATATCGGCCTTTATTCAATCTAAAATCTTTATTAATAACCAAAAACCCATATGTATCTTTACAGCATTTTTTACACAATTCCTTGAATTGATTGAATGTCATGTCAGAGTTGACATGATCGTTGTATATATGCTTCAGGTTAAGTTCGTCTTGCTTAAAAATAACTAAATAGTTTGCATTGTCTCGAATCAAGTGTTTTGGTATATGTGTATAAGATTGACACAAGTAGAAACTATCCACGTCATTATGTCGACCCATGCAGAAATATTCTCGAATATTGTTTTGCTTATCACAAGCCACATCATCGAATATAAAAACTGAGTTTCGATTTGCTTCAGAAGGCGTAATAATTTCACAATTATTTGAAAACTCATTATATCCCATACCCGTGATGGACTCTATTAGCTTTCTCAGGTATGCATACTTTGGTTGATGCAGAGACTTTGAGTATATGTAGAGATTTTCAAATTTTAAACCATTTGGATCGAGGAGAATGCTCAACATGACATTGGTTTTTCCACAATTTGATGGACCCACAATTATTCCTCTAATACTATTAGGAAATATTGCTCCATGTTTCCTGCGTACTTTAATTTTACTATCAAAGTTCTTAACTTTAATAAAATCTCGTTGTTGTTGTTTTATGAACCTCATTCTGCTATTGAATGAAACTAATCAATATAAAAGATCATGTTTTATAGTTGAGAAATTCATAATTGTTCAACATATACAACAAGAAAGTCGTATAAAATGATAAATTATAGTGTGAAAGCCAACAGTTGGAAAGATACATTCAAAGGGTACGGATTAGTGAATTCCTTAATCGAAAAATTACCAATTGAATTACATCTTCCCTCATATAACTTCTGTGGGCCAGGGACTAAATTGAAAGAACGCCTTGCTAGAGGAGATAGGGGAGTTAATCAGTTGGATGAAGCCTGTCGCGAACACGATATTGCATATGCTAACAATAAAAATCTACCTGAACGACATATTGCAGACAAAATTTTAACTGAAAAGGCCTGGCAGAGAGTAAAGGCAAAAGACTCATCGATAGCAGAGAAAATAAATAGTATATTAGTAACGAATATGATGAAAGCTAAAACGAAACTTGGTATGGGTTGCAGCAAAGCCAAGAGAAGGAAAAGAAACCCACGCAAAAAGTATAATTTATTTAAAAAAGCCATTATGGAGGCTAGAAATGCTATTCGAGACACTAGAAACGAAGATCCTAACATAATTGCAACAACTGCTCTACAAGCAGCTAAAAAGATCATTAAAAATAAACGAAAGAGCATTACAATTCCTCGAGTAATACCTCTACCGAAAATTGGTGGTTTCTTACCATTGTTACCTATTTTAGCTGGGCTATCGGCTATTGGATCAGTAGTTGGAGGAGCTGCGGGCGTAGTTAAAGCTATAAATGAATCAAAGGTAGCCAAGAAACAATTGGAAGAGAATAAACGTCACAATCAGACTATGGAAGGAATTAAAATTAAGCATGGTAGTGGACTTTATCTACAGCCATATAAAAAAGGATTTGGACTTTTCCTTAAACCATACGATTCAAAAAAACTTTTAAATTCGCTACCTAATCGTCCACTCACCAATATTGATATTATGAAATTTGGAAAATTGAATATACCATGCTTCAGGGGTGTTTACATGAGTGATAAATTACCAGTAAGATCTGATAACAAGGAATGTGGTGTAATTAATTTGGACAATGAGAGTGGGCCAGGGACACATTGGGTAGCATACATTAAGAATAAAAATATTGTCAAATATTTCGATAGTTTTGGTAACTTAAGACCACCCATAGAGGTTGTACGATATTTAGGTGAAAATATTCACTATAATTATAACAGCTGTCAAAATTTCAATACATTTATATGTGGTCATCTATGTTTAAAGTTTCTAATTGAGCAAAATATAAATAAATAGAGTAAAATCAATATATTGTGTTTCATTTCTATTCCAATAGTTATGTCGTTAACACTCACTTTAAGCGGAAACCAATCTACTCTCACTGCAGAGTACTTTCCTCCAATTGTCCTAAATTCTGATTATGTATGTGGCTTAGTTGATCTGCAGACCTATAATTCTATACCTAATGTGGATAAATTAAATAATTTATTTCATTGTGGTGATGGTGGTGGTGGTGGTAATGGAGAAATCAAGACTGAATTTACAGAGGGCTCTTATGAAATTGAGGATATTAATAAAATAATTCAAAAGGTTCTGAACACACACAATGAGAATAGCGTTGAAAAAGTTATAATCAAATTAAAAGCCAATAATAATACTTTGAAATGTGAACTGTACAGCAATGTGGAAATCGATTTTACACAAGACCGATCTATTGGTTCTCTTTTAGGATTCAGTAAGAAGAAACTAGCTCCTAATATTCTGCATGTATCTGACCAGTATGTTAATATCAATAGAGTGAATATTGTACGAGTTGAATGTAATTTAATTGACGAAACATATATCAATAGTCAACCTGCTCATATACTACATGAATTTTCAGTCAACGTTAGTCCAGGATATAAAATAGTTGAAGTTCCACACAATGCCATCTATTTGCCAGTGAACGCTAAGAGGATAAGTTCTATAACATTGAATCTCTTGGATCAGGACGGAAATCGTATAAACTTTCGAAACGAAATCATAACAATTCGCTTGCATTTGAAACCACAATAATGATAGTATATAATTACCCCTCAAGTTATAAAAGAGCAGGTAACACTACTAACTCTAGCAATATACTATCATCTTCTGATAAGAGAACATCAAAACTTACTATAGAAAATCAACAATTTCTATTGTCACTGGGATATAAATTAAAACATTAAATCAATCCTAACAACATGCTGAATATTTTCGAAGAACCAAAGTTTGAGGAGAGTATCTCAAAACTGAATTATCACACCTATTCACCATATCTGAATAACTTTGAGAAAAATGACATTATACAAATTTGTGTCCAACATCAAAATCTTAATATTTTGCCTTCAGAAAGTTACATTTATATTGAAGGTACTGTATCGAAATCTGATGGATCGGCAGTTACGAAAACAAAACTTGTAAACAACGGAATAGCTTTCTTATTTGACGAAATACGTTATGAATTAAATGGCGTGGAAATTGATAGCAATCGTAATGTTGGCATAACATCAACTATTAAAAACTACATTTCTTTAAACAAAAACGAAAGCGATATGCTATTGAATGCATCTTGGTCGCCCAACTCTTCAATTAATCTGGATAGTTTCTACTTTAATTTTTGTATACCTCTAAATAAATTACTGGGTTTTGCTGAAGACTATAAGAGAGTAATACCCAATGGACGCCATGATTTGATTCTAACACGGTCACGCACAGATGATAATTCATTAATTGCTGACGATGATGAAAAAGCAAAGATAAAATTACTTAAAATACAATGGAAAATTCCTCATATTACACTGTCTGATTCTTACAAATTAAAACTTTACAAACCTATTAATAATGGTCAAACTATGAAGCTTGCCTTTCGTAACTGGGATCTGTATGAATATCCTACTTTGCCCAGCACCAATCATCATATTTGGAATGTGAAGACAACCTCACAAATGGAGAAGCCACGCTACATTCTCCTTGCATTGCAAACTAACAAACGTAATCTACTAAAAGGAAATCCAACTTATTTTGATCATTGTGATATTACAAACGTGAAGGCATACTTAAATTCTGACGCTTACCCCTGTGAAGATTTAAATTTATCCTTTGATAAAAATAATTACAGTTTACTATACAATATGTACTGCGACTTTCAAAAAACCTACTACAACCGACTAGTTGCTGAACCACTCTTATCAAGAGATACATTTAAATCTCAAGCGACAATTTTCGTTATAGATTGCAGACATCAGAGTGAAATAATCAAAAATGGTCCAGTTGATATTCGCATTGAATTCAAAACAACAGGAACAAAACCAATCCCAGCAAATACGTCAGCCTACTGTTTAATGTTACACGATCGCATCGTAAATTATAATCCACTCAGTCAAATAGTTTCGCGAGAAATCTAATTTCTTAGTTCAAAGTTAACTCTTGTGGGGAAAAGACACTCATGCATAAACCATGTATTTTATACTTGACGTACAAGGTTTCAAAGGACCTAATAATAAGTTTATCGCTAAAGAAATAGCAATACTACACAATGGCCATCATCATCATTTCATCATCAAACCACCATTCAACTCTGACCAATTATCATATGCATTAAGAAGACAAGTTCAATGGCTTTACCAAAATCATCATGGCCTAGTTTGGGATGGAGGTTTCACCGAATTTAAGAAAGTTCGGAAATACCTTCGCGTGAAAATAAAAAATACAATTTTGTACGTCAAAGGAGTTGAAAAAGTTCAATGGATAAAGGAGTTACTTTGCGATGAAAATGTTGAAGTGATGAATATCGAAGAAGTTGGCTGTCCTAATTTCAACGAATTGAAGCGACTCTATCCTTGTGAAATAAAATGTTCGCTCCATAGCAAATGCTGTGCCCTACAAAATGTATACCTATTGGACAAATTCTTATCTGGAAATTAAATAAAAACCAATTTCTTCTTTTTTAAATACAAATGTTTTTTCTTTATTTACGTCTTTTATAACCATATGGAAGGGAACTATTGTCTTCGAGAAATCTACGTTTTTCTGACCTGGGTTTGTATGTTTTTGTTTCAGCAATTGTTATGACCTCGTGCTCTCGTGTCCGGCGAATATTATTTGATAAAATTTGGATATCATCGGCATTCGCAGCATTAAGTACAGCTTCTTTGATTGTCTCAAAATTTACTTTCTTCGATGCTGAATAATTCAAATTGATTCCTTTTACTTTACACACGATTTTTTCAGTGCCATCTTTTGTACTAAAGACTTTGTAGGAATAATTTTTGGGGCCTCCACTTACGAATTCAGTAATATAACTTCCATACCCATAGCATTGTAACTCGTCAGTCATATCCCCTATAAATTCACCAGTCTGTGGATCAGGTTCTCCTTCACGACTTACATAGATTACAGAATCGGTGTCGTAGTACAAGACTCTAGCTCCTAATATTTCCAGGTAACTATACAATTTCAGACGAGCTTGTGTGGTAGTATAAGCTGCAATACACACATTAACAGTTGATAAGGTCTCCGCTTCTTCTTCTTTATACAACCAACTTACTATAACATTTTCCTCATTTATAGGTAGAATGTGACAGACTTCAATAGTTGGATTTGTAAGCATTTGGAATAATTCTGATGGACTATTAATTATACATGTTTTCGATTGATTTTCTCTTTGTCCAAATTTACCCCAAAATGAATTAAGTATGAGCTTAGCAAAAGATCTCTTCCCAGGGTTATCACAAATTTGTGCAAAATCGAGTTTAACATCTTCATTACTCAAAAAGTCAGCTACATATTTCTTTTTCTCTTCCATTGTAGCACATTTATCTGGCCACCCTGATGCTTCCTGTTTCATTTTAATGAATTTATTCATCATTTGACTGAAAAGGCCATCTGATTTTTCCATTTTATTATATTGAATCATAGAATATTCCCATATTTCGAAAATATCTACTATCTTATACCCTTTATCCTTTGCTTTTAAGACCTCATCAATAATCCAGGTTCCGTGTATAGCTCTTTCATCATCAGTATGGGCGCAGCGTTCGTCTTGAGACATTTGTTTGCTGCATGTTCTACACAATGTAAACATAAGCTTATTATTTTGTTTAATAGGCAATACCGGATGTAACAATTGCTCTGGAGGTATTATTTTACATTTTATAATCCCATTCGTGTTTTTTAAGTCGATTTGAGAACAATCGGTGGTGTGAACTTTAGGGTGATCCACTGGATATTTCCCGTATTTGCAAACCCATGGGTATAGGGAGCATACATCTATGTACTTGATTTTTTCACCTTCCTTACATTTATAATAATTATATGTGTTCCCCGTACGGCCCCCATAAAATGCGTCGCGATGATTTAATGGGCTTTGTTGTATTAAAGGATGTGTTTTTAAATATTTGACATCATCAGTACTCAATTGTTTCTCGAATTCACAAGCCCACATTTCAATTTCCTTGTACCCGAACTGCCTTAGCCGTGTAGATTTAGCCATGGTTTTTTCATAGCGTAGATTTAACGTGTCGCACGGATCTTTGCTTAAAGGCATGTCGCGAAACGTTTTCAAACATGAGTGGCCATGATAATAACAACCGTGGAACTCAAACACCTCTTTGGTTTCCTTGCAAAAACCGTCAACTTTCACACCACATACTACCGCTTCTCGCTGCTTAGCTGCATGTTGAATGTAACAATTCCGTCTCCTTTCTTCCAAAATAAGCCATTTAATTGCCTGGATCGACTGATTATCAGTTTGTCTGTATCCATTTCTAGGTATTAAGCCTATAGTGTTTGGTTTAAGAAAATTACGACGGTACACCAAGTTGCATGCTGATGCTATAGTCACAGCTTCCAAAAACGGTTCCACATTACACTGCTCAAGGAAAAATTTTCTGAATTTTATACATGCTTCAGATAAGATCTGTACATCGCTTTCACAGTATGCAACAAGGTCTCGCTGCATATTAAATTCACTTTGTTTATTTTCTTCATACCATTTAAAGAATACATCCCGATCATTTATCTTCATGGCATCCGGATTGTAATATTCTGCAGGCGGCAGTGGACCAATATAGTTTTCATTTTCGATGGTATTAAAGAAATGCGGAAAATACCCCTTTTTTAACTCTTGCGGTAAATCGAAAGCTTTTGGAAGAACTGATAGAGCCATGGGAAAATAGTTCAATGAGTCTATGAATTTCACATTCCCCAATCCCATGAGTATTATTTTAGTTCCCCTCATAATCAATTCGGGGTGAAATTTTGTATTTTGCAAGATATAGTTTAAAATAAATTGGTGATCATATGCCTGCCCATTATGAGCCAAAACAATAACTTTTGTGAAACTTTTTCGGGCGTTCAAAAGGTGCTCTAAGAACTCGGATATAACATTCTGACCCTTTTTTATATTAAGTCTGAATTTACATTTCTGACAGAAGTGTAGATTATTCTCATCCAAACAAAGGTCACATCTTTGCTGGAAAACACATAAATTCGGTTCATGAAGTTTTACTGGAACAGCATAGTCTTTTATCACTTTTTCAGCAATAATCGTTTCTTGACGACTCTCCAAATCATAAAACACATAGAGAACATTGCCTAATTTTGGTCTTCTAGTGTCGCATCGAATATAACACAAGTGTTCTTGGGAAACGTGTTTATTACAATTTTTACAATAGTATTCATTACAAGTATGTTCTCTATCTCTTCTATATGTTTTCAGACAATCAACACATTTTTTAACTGTTTCACAAATTGCTCGGTTTCCTGTTGACCCCGAAGCCTTATGGTTATCAAAACATTCCTGTCCTCTAAAACTTCTATTGCAATCTTTACATACAATTTCGGATAGATTTTGAGGACATATAGGTGATTGCTGACATTGAGGGCATGACTTTACACATCTATGATCGGTTTTATTATTGAATGGTACACTACAAATTTCGCAAAAATAAGCACAACCAAATGCCGCTGTCAAAGATGTTATAACATTGAAGTGACCTTTGTAAAACAGTAAATTTATTCTCTTATCACTGTTATATGTATCGTCTTCGAATATAATACTTCGTCCTTTTTGCTCATATTCGTAGACTGTGATCTTATAATTCTTCAAATAACTTTGAAAAGTGCGAAGCTCTGGAATACCACAACCTTCGGAAGGTATACTAACACCGGTCAAAATTATTAGATTAGCCGTTCGAAGATCTTGAGATTTACCAATATTGCGCCGAATTTTTGCATATTCTGAGTCTTTATCAATAAAGGCAATTGCAACAACTAACGCACGAGGTAAACATAGGTTGTCTTTGTTTCTTATTACAATGATTCCCCTCCGCTTTTTGCATTCTTCATCGAAAGAATTGTATTTCTTATTTCGATCATTTCCTTGTCCTTTAGGAGGCCTTATCGATGTAAGATTTATACGGAAAGTATCCGTGCTTAAGCCCTCGGAATTGCTTTGGAAAATTTTAGTGATTAAATCCCATACCTCGCTCCACTTTAAATCGGATGCCTTTCTATAGCTCATCCAACCAGGACCATGGTGTTCGAAATTCTTCCCTGTAAATGTTATACCCACCATATCAGAAGGATCCAAATCGTTAGTCACTTTTTTAAATATCCCTTTCACTGCATTCTGAATCCAGCTAGATGGTTCAAAGTTGTCTGCTACATCCCTAATCCGGAATTCAATTTTACGACCACGCAAATTGAATCTTTTCACAAAGGTTGGGTAATCTTTAACCACCTCAAAGCACTTAAAAGTCGAATAAACCAATAAAAAAGAAAAAGAACAGTTAATTTCTTTGTTTCACTTTTTTTTTTTTTTTTTTTAATTTATTTTTTATTTTATAAAAATGGTTGTGAGTAGGGAACTTGCACCTCATCGTCTTCCTCTGCAACAGGATGGAACGCCAACTCAAAGGAATTTCCAACCGCTTTGATGACTTCCATCTCATATAAGGGGAGTTGGGTAATGGTGTCCTCCTCCATTGCGTTGAATCTGAGAGGCAAAAATACCTTTTTCGCCTCCAGCTCTACCAGGATCTTTGGTCCATACTTGGTCTGACACCGCATCGCCTTCAAGATACGACTCCGTTTCCCCAATTCTACCATTTTCAGACCCTCTAGGGGCTTTACTTTACCCAGTTGGTTAAGGAAATTCATGTTCTTTGCATGTCTAATTTGAAATAAACTGTTACTTAGTACCTTCAACACTCGCCTTTTATACATGAAAATACCTCCGAAAATATCACAATTTCTTCTCAAACAATGTGGTCAGTAAGATAAAAGTAACACAGAGCAATATGGTCAGCGAATCTTAAGGGGGAGCGAGCCATATCTGACGCCGATAATATTATATTATCTCGCCCCACAATGTATTGTCCTGAACAAATAAAACATTAAATAATCAAACTAAGAAACCATACACATGTAATGTCTAACATTAATCAAACTAAGAAACCATATACAATGCAATGTCCTAAACAAACAAATGAGCTCAAGATCGCTACAATACACAATTTAGTCGTATAAACAAAGACGATCTTGAACTCACTATTCACCGTTGCTTCCAATATCCATGGGGTTTCTTTATCGCATCAACCGTTTAATTACTATGGAAGTCAATATCTCCAAGCTATTCACTCTAAACACACAAAACTGATAACAAAAACTAACAACCACCACCGGCGGCCGGCGCGTCACTCCAAGGTCAGATCTTACCTCTCGCTCTAGCTCCAACCTCATATCTTCCCTCTCGCTCTAGCTCAGAATTCCCAGTCCCAAGGGTCCCAATACCTACTTGTACCATTAATCTCCCTTGCTATTCTCCAGAAGTCCTTTGAAGACTTGGTTTTACTAAGTAAGAGAGCTTGCTGATTATCGAAGTCAGTTTTCTTAGCTAGGCATAGATTTTTGTAGTGGGTATTCACTTGGTTATACCACTTTTTAACATCAGGGTCATTACAAGTTCTCCAGACACGCAAAAGGGCAAATGATTTCTTCCTAGCATTTATGCATTCTCTATCAAACCATTTTTGTTTAAATGGTGACCTTATATTTGAAATGTTGTTTGATGCAGCACTTCTTATATAACAAGTTATTTGGTTTGCGAGTGTTTCTGTTTCTTCAGGTATCGAATTATTTGCTGAGAGCAAGCTGTCTAATAACCTGTGGTAGGTATTTGTTGTTTCGGATTTCCATTTAAGTCTTGGTAGTAGGGGCAGGTTTTTGTGATATGAGGGTGTTTCACCATCAACTTCAACCACGATTGGCATGTGATCCGAAAAAGTTTTGTATTGTACCTCAAATTTTTTAATTTTCCCAGTCCAGTCGTTGTTAACAGCACAAAAATCAATAACTGAATTGCCTTGCCCTCCGACAAATGTGTAATGCCCTTCTCTATCACCTTCTGTACAGCCGTTTAACACAATAAGATCATACATTTGGAGCAGCTCTAGTACATCTGTTCCATTTTTATTGCAGACTATGTCTTTAGATACCCTATTGGTACAGCATATACTAGGGTTTGTTACAGTTTGCACTATAGTGGTTTGTGAGTCACTTATTCTCGAATTCCAATCTCCAA
Organism: Portevinia maculata; assembly: GCA_949715645.1. Classification (NCBI taxonomy): domain Eukaryota; kingdom Metazoa; phylum Arthropoda; class Insecta; order Diptera; family Syrphidae; genus Portevinia; species Portevinia maculata. The sequence goes on along the minus strand of OX454527.1, from coordinate 190,347,184 downwards.
TCAGCATAACGTTTTTGCTAGCTAAACATGACATTGTATTACACAGCCTCTCAAAGTCGTGAGTCCATTTGTTGCAGTTTATATATGATGGAACGATATATGTATTATTATTTTGTGTCACACATTTTACTACGGTAGTTCCTTCAAATTCATCAAAATCGTAAGTTTTTAAATGTGATTTTTTTATCCCGTACAGGCTTCCTCCACTTGCACGCCCCTTTATGTAGGTTTTACTTGCTTCGCTCCAAATTAACTTAAAGCCATCGAAATATTTATTAAAATTACTTAAATTATCGCTTGTTAAATGTGTTTCAAATAAAAAGAAAATTTCAAAGTTCTTAACATAGTTAAAAAAATCTACAAATAATAATTTATTACTTAATCCAGATATATTGTAAGATAAAATATTTGCAGAGATAAATTTGTTTGAGCTGACGACGCTTAATTCTCAGTTTTGTATGACACTACTACCTTCCGGACCTTCGGTGTAAAGTGTCATCACTGGTGCATCTGGTTTGGGCCATTCACGCTGACGTCTGTTTGACAACAAAGTTTCGTTGACAGCATTAAAATTGAGTTTTCCGTAGATATTCTGTAGTTCGTTTTCTCCGTTTGTGTTATTATATTTAAGTTTGTTATTACTATCTAAATAAAATGTTCTATTACCAATTAATAAATTGTTGTTTTTAATCAGTACTGCTTCGCTTGGTTTAATTGTTTTGACGACTTTTCGATACCCGAGTAGAATTCGACGTTTGATTTGTGATTGTTTGCTAAGGTCTCGTTGGATATAGCAGCCTGTGCCTTTTAGCTTCAAGGAATTTTTTAACATTTGCATTGCAGTTTCATTGGAACCAGTGCTAAGTTTGAGTTTAATTATTTTCTTGTTTTCACTAAGTTTTACGGCTTGTGGCATTTGTTGTTGGTCTGCATCAGAGCCTAGCAAAAGTGTGGTTATGTTATGAATCCTTTCTTGGGGGTCAGATCGGTCGTTTGGAATCGTGAAAATAATATTTTCCCTCTGATCTCTCTGCTCTGCAGTTCAAGCTCCTCTTCTAGAATGCAACATCGATTTTCAAAATGCTGCACTTTTTCAGATAATTCCTGGTTTTGTTGTCTTAGCGAGTGTATTTCATTGCTAAGTTTGTTGAGATCGTCTTTTGTTGCTAGATTGGCCGTCGCTTTGGAGAGTCCTGTATTGAGCGATGCCTCAATAATGGATTTGATTTTATCAAGGTCAGATTGGGAGATCGACATTGTCTGTTGAGATTTATAAACCTTTGATGGTCTGTTGATATTAAAAAGTGGATAAATATTTTTTTCAGGTGACGTTTGATCGATTTTCCTTTTGTTGTCAGTCATGTGACTTGGGTGTCTACTTGGAAAGTTTATTTCACAGCTAATAAATTAGGATTACCTGCTTTTGCTGTTTTATTTATAGAAACAGACAGTCGACGCACCTGTTTATACACTTTTAATTATTAATTACGAACTTTGGCTAGTTATATTTAAGAATTTTACGAGAGCAAATTTTGTAATTGAACTATACACTTTGTAGCAGAGTTGCCAACCGACATTGTACTATATATAGTGCGTCCAAATAAGTTGATTTTGAGGCGTAAGTAGTCGTTTTTGTGAGACTCCTATTTGAAAAGCCGTCTTCTGTGCTGGCATGGGTGATCTAAGTCCAGCATTTAGGAGCCTATTTCTTACTGAGCTTGGCCAAATTCTATTTGCTTTTGCTCAAGGTAGATAGTTTTTCATATCCAACGAAGTCTTAAATCAAATCCGAAGACTTTGGAGCACCAGAAAACGATCTTCCACTGGAGTCGTCTTAGTTGGCAACCTAGAGCTGTCCTTCTGTTTGTAGACCCGTTCTCACAACCTTTTTTTAAATTAAAAAAAAAAAAAACGTTTGTTCGTCTTGAACGGCTATCACGAGCTTAATGTACTTTTGCTACATGGTTTGCTACATGGAGAAACAAAACACCGAAGTCCTCATAAATTACCAGAAATGCCGCAGAAAACATTAAAAAAGGATGAGCAACATTTTTCGAGCAGGACTGTATGTTTCCAGTATTCCATTTTGTTCTCGCTTTTGCTAGAACCTGAGCAGGGTTTGATGATTCAAAACGCCTATATATGAAACTAAATGTTCTTGGATTAATTTCAACTCTCTTCTCAGTCGACATAACTATTTTTCTGTCATGTTTATAAGAGATTTAATTTAGTATCAAATACAGTGTTCTGAATTGCTTTATATTATCAATTTCCCTCTGCTCTCTCGTCGGTCTCGCAGTTTTTTTTAACTTTCGTGAAATCTTCTTATTACCATTTTTTCGAAATGAGCTTATTGCCCGTTGCATCAAAGAAGCAAACTCAAAAATGACTTCGATCGATTTAGAGGAGTTGAAGCAGCTCGGATTCAAAAAACAAACTTTTTCTTATTTTAAGAAAAAGTTAATATAAATGCATTATTGGAATCATATTATTTATTGTTCTTTTTTTTCTCTTCTAAGTATGAATTATTTGTTGATAGTTTTTCAAAATCATATTGTTATAAGTCTATAACAGAATTGTACTCTGTTGATGAAATAAATTAAATAAAATTAAATTAAAAAAATGTATATTTGTGTTCATGGATATCACTGCAAGCTCTTAGGATTTCGTCTCATAATACTTGCACTAGTGCCTTTTTATGGCATTGGATGACTTTAATGTTTTTGGATTGTCCATAGGCGAGTTTTCAGCTGAGTTGAGCTGCATTTTTGAAATATTTTCGCAAGAGGTGGCGCAGAAAAAAAAACTACCATATTTCTATCCCCAAAGAGTGAGCGTGGCAACAATTTAAGTATGGGCCAATTGTTGAGAAAGATATTGACTACATATTTTTTTTTTTACTTTTTATAAAGGATTTCATCGAAAAAAAAAATGTTTTCGGTAGAAACGCCCCTTAAAAGTGTGCTTGGCAAACAACTTTGTATAAAGGATTTTATCTACATACTTTACGAAGAATAGGACTTAAATTTCCATTCCTTGCTTAAATGAAAGTTTTTTTTAAAATATTTGGTGTGTCAGTGGGTAGATTTAAAAAATATTTTAATGTTTTTTTGAGTATCTGGGGCCGAATATATTCTAAGCTTCAGCTTTCTAGTTCGAATTCTGATTTCTTTCGTTTTTCTTTGTGATCAGCATGAATAGTAATGTCGATCTACCCATGTCCGTCCGTTCAGCTAGAAAGCTGAAATTTTAACCATATACTCTCAAGAGGTAGGTAATCAAGTTATAGAATTTTTAAAATCCGCCCACACACACGCCCACAATCTCAAAAAATCAATTTTATCGAAAAAATCGAATTTTGAGGTAAAAAGCTCAAATTTGTATGTATGGCCTTAAGGGGTCCAAAATGATCCGGGAGTTACAATTTGGTAAACCCACTGACACGTCCACATTTAAAAATAAAAATTATTTTATCGAAAAGTTAAAGTTTGAGCAAGGAATTTAAAACTTATAATATATATTCTCTAGAAACCTTTTTTTTGATCATTTCCATCAAATAAAGTTTTTTGCCATGCCCACTTTTAAGGGGCGTTTCATACAAAAACTTTGTTTTTTTCCAATAAAATTCTTAAAATTCTCAAAGACTTAGATTTTTTTCACGCCCACTTCATGCGGGATAGGAATAGGTAAAGGGTATCCAACAGTTCGCCAAGCGTTGCTCTTGCCTTTCTTGAGAACGGTCGCCTTTGGTAGTTTGGTGTGTTTGGGTGTGTGATTAAAGCCGTTTAATCGTTATTCATTTCGATAACGGAAGAAAGTGGGTTCCGAGTTCCGACACTTAACGACAGCGGAAACTTGAAAATCCGGCAAATAGCGGCGAAGCAATTGGGTTCCGAAATTTGATCATTGCGAAATGGCTTCCGCTACAATGCTTCCGTTACAATTAAAATGTAATCCTCAATGCGCCAAAAGAAGTATAATTTCGAAAATATTCGAATGATGTAATCCGTTTAAAATGTGAGATTTTTGCAAAAAGTCTTAGAGCGCAGTAGTGCGCGAGTACCGGTAGTAAGGATGCGGAGACAGAGCAGTAAGAACATTTTTTCCAGTGAAACGCAGGGCAACTGTTTTTCTCAGGTTTGAACTTATTCACCAGAAAATTGCGAAATAATAATAAAACTAACTTCAACTATTTACATCGACGAAAGCGAAAGGCGAAATGTAACTTCCTCTGTTCCGGTGCCAAATTAATTTATTAGCATACCGCTTGTATGCATTTGAAACTATTTTCTCTTTTTTGGTTCATTGAACCGACAAACTCACAGCCAAAGTACCTAATAAATTACTGTAAGCATTTGGATTGGACATTGGAGAAGCAAAGAGCCTTGCTTCTTCTTTGGTCACTTTTCCTTTAGCCAAAGCTGATAGTGATCAGTAGAGAAATTTTTCAGTGATGGAGGTTCATCATGCTTTTTTGTCCACTGTGGGACAAAGAAGGTCAAAAGCCTTTACAGATTCTCCCGAAAGAGATTATTCCGCAACCTGATAGCTGATGTTAATTGAGAAATTACTGTTAAGTTTAAGTCGCCTCGTATGTGCTTGGAGTAACTCAATTTGATAATATGTTTTATTTTCTGACATTGACGACGGTCTGCACTGAATTCGAATTTATTGATTTTCCATCTGTCAATCACAACTGTCATAATCATAGACTTTTGGGAAGCACAAAGTTACATGAATAAATTGGGTTAAAGGACGATTAGGATGAGATGTTATGAACAAATTTATGGATAATAATAAACTCTTTAATATGATGTTGATGCTCTATTTTTATACCCTATTCTTAGGGTACCTATATTAAGTTTGTAACATACCTTAATATTGCCCGTAGACCCCTTCAAGTTACTATATTTATGATCAGCATCGATAGTAATGTCGATCTAGCTATGTCCGTCCGTCCGTCCGTCGGCAAAAATTAGGACTTTAAACTAGACCTAGAGAGCTGAAATTTTAACCATATACTCTCCAGGGGCCCAAAATAATCAAGTTTACGAATTTTTGAAATCCGCCCACAGACACGCCCAAAAAACGAATTTTTCGAAAAATTTTGAGCTAGAAAGCTGAAATCTATATATATAAAAGAAAGTGTCCGAAGCGATGTAATCCCATAACTCGAGATTTGCCGAACCGATTTTGATGATTTATACTTTGTTGGAAAGGTATTTTCTCAGTACGGGATGTTTTATTTTGACCACCCAGCGTGATACGACGGTTTTTTTCGATTTTATTCAATTTTTTTTTCATTTTGTTTTTATTTATTTTGTCAACAACCAAAAAAAGAACAGTATACTGTTTTCCATCATTAAGTACTTCAATTTAATCTATATAATCTCCCGAGCAGTTTTATGACTCAAAGATCATAACAAATTTCAGCTTTCTAGCTAAAAATTCGATTTTTTGATAAATTTTTTTTCTTTTTGAGTTTGTGGGCGTGTCTGTGGGCGGATTTCAAAAATTCTTAAACTTAATTATTTCGGGGACCTGGAGAGTATAATATGGTTAAAGGACCAATTTTTGCCGACAGACGAACGGACATGATCGACATTACTATCGATGCTGATCATAAATATATGTAGTAACTTTTACGGGTCTACGGGCAATATTATGGTATGGTTCAAACTTGGCGTCAAAATTAATATACCCTTAGAATAGGGTATAAAAACAGTTGATATGTTGACCAAAAACACTGTTCAATCGTATTTAGATATCTAATATGTTTGTACAGAAAACTTTTCAACTTATTTGCTTCCAAACAAAATTATTTACAAATTACAAACTGACAATCACGCTATTGTCATCAATCCAGATAAAACACCAGCTGTAGAGCACATGCGTGGATTTCATGCACCTGTTGTTGACGACTTTGCTGGAATCATGATTGGCGACCGTACAGCGATGCGACAAATCGTGATTTGAAGAAGAAATAATAATCTTGAGTTCATTGCTGATACACACCGTTCCCCAATATCCGCTAATGTTCTGAAAGTGACAAAACGTCCACAGCGCTCAATTCCTCTTTAAGTCATAGTCCACATCCCAACACACTTACAATAAGTTAGTTATTTTTCATTTTCCTACGAAAATATTTACTAGAAATAATTTATATGGCAAAACAACGTTTGCCGGGCCAGCTAGTTTTTTATATAATGATCTTTGACTCCTAAAACTGCTCGGAAGATAAAATTTCTAAAATTATCATGGACACGATACCCATTCTCCTCCAAAACTTCCACTCATACATCACGTCATCGTTGCAGGGACCATTGCTATTCAAATATTAAACTGCAAATTTGAAATTATTATTTATTAGCTGCCAAGGTTGAGCAGCTGCAGCTGCAATGTACATAACTGAATTCTTGAAAGCACGGTTAGTATCGTAGATAAATTGTATAAGATATACAATTGATCGAATCACCTTTTCAACATCCTGTTCCTTTAGACAGACTGCAGCCCACTTTGTTTAACAGATTTGGAGAATACTTACAAATTCAACCTTGAAACAGGTTCGAGTTTTCGATTTTCTTCTCTCAATGCCGTATGAGTGTTGTCGTTCTTAAATTTCCAAGAGAAGAAGATTTGGGGAACTATTCGTGTAAAGAATGCATGAGTTATATTTCCCGTCGTCACCTCACTTAAAAATTAAAGCTCTTAAGATTGTAAGGAAAAACGCAAATTTCTTAAAAAAATGGTATCTTTATTTATAAAAAAACTTCATGTATCACTTCATAATGACTTTTAAACGGCGGCGGCCGCCTTGGTATTTCTGTCTGCGAGATTCCCTTGGTTTTCTTATTTACCCTAAACAGGTAATGTTTGCCGATTTGACGACGTCGCAATCAAATCTTTCTGACTCTTTTCAATGCGGCTACAAAGTAACGTATAGTGGCTAATTAACTAATGCGAATGAGAATTTTGCCCATTAGGTGAAATTAGTATTTTTTTTCTTAAAAGTTGAATTAGATCTTATATATTTTTTTGAATTTATGAGGAGTTGTTTTTTTTTTTTTTTTTTTTAATTTCTGGCTCGCCAAGGCGATTTATAAGGGGGGGTACTTCGACCTAAAAGATCTTTTGTACCGTATGGGCCAGAAAATTTTAAACTACTAGAATTTCCACTTTCCGTGTAAAGCGGATAAAACACCAGCTGTAGAGCACATGCGTGGATTTCATGCACCTGTTGTTGACGACTTTGCTGGAATCATGATTGGCGACCGTACAGCGATGCGACAAATCGTGATTTGAAGAAGAAATAATAATCTTGAGTTCATTGCTGATACACACCGTTCCCCAATATCCGCTAATGTTCTGAAAGTGACAAAACGTCCACAGCGCTCAATTCCTCTTTAAGTCATAGTCCACATCCCAACACACTTACAATAAGTTAGTTATTTTTCATTTTCCTACGAAAATATTTACTAGAAATAATTTATATGGCAAAACAACGTTTGCCGGGCCAGCTAGTTTTTTATATAATGATCTTTGACTCCTAAAACTGCTCGGAAGATAAAATTTCTAAAATTATCATGGACACGATACCCATTCTCCTCCAAAACTTCCACTCATACATCACGTCATCGTTGCAGGGACCATTGCTATTCAAATATTAAACTGCAAATTTGAAATTATTATTTATTAGCTGCCAAGGTTGAGCAGCTGCAGCTGCAATGTACATAACTGAATTCTTGAAAGCACGGTTAGTATCGTAGATAAATTGTATAAGATATACAATTGATCGAATCACCTTTTCAACATCCTGTTCCTTTAGACAGACTGCAGCCCACTTTGTTTAACAGATTTGGAGAATACTTACAAATTCAACCTTGAAACAGGTTCGAGTTTTCGATTTTCTTCTCTCAATGCCGTATGAGTGTTGTCGTTCTTAAATTTCCAAGAGAAGAAGATTTGGGGAACTATTCGTGTAAAGAATGCATGAGTTATATTTCCCGTCGTCACCTCACTTAAAAATTAAAGCTCTTAAGATTGTAAGGAAAAACGCAAATTTCTTAAAAAAATGGTATCTTTATTTATAAAAAAACTTCATGTATCACTTCATAATGACTTTTAAACGGCGGCGGCCGCCTTGGTATTTCTGTCTGCGAGATTCCCTTGGTTTTCTTATTTACCCTAAACAGGTAATGTTTGCCGATTTGACGACGTCGCAATCAAATCTTTCTGACTCTTTTCAATGCGGCTACAAAGTAACGTATAGTGGCTAATTAACTAATGCGAATGAGAATTTTGCCCATTAGGTGAAATTAGTATTTTTTTTCTTAAAAGTTGAATTAGATCTTATATATTTTTTTGAATTTATGAGGAGTTGTTTTTTTTTTTTTTTTTTTTTAATTTCTGGCTCGCCAAGGCGATTTATAAGGGGGGGTACTTCGACCTAAAAGATCTTTTGTACCGTATGGGCCAGAAAATTTTAAACTACTAGAATTTCCACTTTCCGTGTAAAGCGGACAATTTTACCAGTAGAAGAATTCTTTATGTCCTCGGGGCTCATTTGCTCCCTGAAAAAGATCTTCTTTCTAATTCCATTAAGGGCTGGACATTCACATAAAATGTGTTCAGCTGACTCGTCCTCTTCAAGACAGAGTCGGCACTCAGGAGAGTCTGATATTCTCATTTTGTGTAGATGATATCTTAAACCATGGTGACCAGTAAGGTAACCTACTAGGTTTTTGATATCGTGCCTGCTTAGTTTTAGACATTTGCTGGCATTTTTATTGAAGGACCGAATGGCTCGTTTGGCCTGTCTTAGACCTGGGATGCTTTCCCAAAGATAGATACATTTTCTATGTTCCCAGCTTTTAATTGCTGCCGTTGCTGCTGATATAGGAGTGCAGCAGAAAGGTTCGGGACCTATGAAAGGTGTTTCTGAACCTTTTCTGGCCAGTTCGTCGGCCTTTTCGTTACCTTCTACCCCGACATGACCCGGAACCCACCATAATTTGGTCTTGTTTCTTATTCCGAGTGTTTGTAGGGTATTGAAGCAGTGCATGACTGATTTGGAGTCAATGGTATACGAGCTAAGGGCGTTTATAGCTGCTTGACTATCCGTGAAAATATGGATGGTTGCACCTTTTATGCCAGACAAAATAATATGGCTGGCGCATTCTTGAATGGCGTGGAGCTCTGCTTGAAATACGCTGGGACTTTTTCCCATGGGTATCGTAAAGCGTTTGTGTGGTCCGTATATTCCCGCTCCTACCCCCGTTTCCATTTTAGAACCATCCGTATACCACTTTATGCCGTTGTGGCTGTTTGGTGGGTTATTGCTAACCCATGCTTCTCTCTTAGGGATCTCCGTGGATAACCGTCTGTTGAAGCATAGTGTTATTGAATGCGGTCTGTGACCGCGCAGTTCATGTTAAGTTCTGGTAGTTCATCGAGAAGGGTCTTTAGATCCGGGTGATCATTAAGACTTATCTCGTTTAACTGTATTAGACTTATTGCACTGCGGATCGCCACTTTTTGAATGTATATGTGGAGAGGTGTGATTCCTGTTATTGCCTCTATGGCAGCTGTTGGACAGGTTCGCATGGCTCCGGAGATACCAAGGCACGCAAGCCGTTGTACCTTTTTGAGCTTCTCTATTGCGACCTTTTGTGTGGATTTTGTCCACCATACTATGGAGGCGTATGTTATAATGGGTCTTATCATCACTGTGTAGATCCAGTGGACGATCTTTGGAGATATTCCCCAGGTTCTGCCATATGTGCGACGACAGGCCCATAAAGCTCTATTAGCTTTAGTGATTTTGTTATTTATGTGAGAGTTCCAGTTAAGTCTCTTGTCTAGGATTACTCCAAGATACTTGACTTCGTCGGAGTACTCTACGACCGTGTCGTTTATTGTGATTAGGCCTAGGTCTAATTTCCTCCTTTTACTGAAAGGAACGATGACGGCTTTACTGGAATTTATGGAAAGATTTTCCTTGATGCACCAGTCTATGGCTGTCTTTAGAGCATTTTTCATTTTTGATGTGGATTTACCCTTTTTGTACGCATATTGGTGAGGGTGCAGAGGCATGCTTTTTGATATGCATTGACTAATGTGGACGTCAATAATCCTTTCCATTGTTTTCAGGAAAAACGATGTCAAGCTTATGAGGAGTTGTTTACTTTAGTCCAAAAAATATTGTGATTTTTAAAGATTTAATTATAAATAAATTCAAATATATTTAAATAAAATTATGTTTTTTATTTGCTATTCAGAGAAAACATTTACCATCTAACTCTATTAATTTATTTATTTTTTTAGTATTTAATTTATTTATTTACTTCTTTAACTTTTGGTGTATATATATTTGTCAATTCATTTGTTAGTTCATATTCGTTTGTTTTTTTTTTAATTTTTCAATTTTTTCGTTTATTTATTAATCGATTCCTACTTTTAATTGTTGTCGCAATAGTTTGTAAACATTGTCAGATGATCAGAATCAGAATGTCTTTTGCGTTTCCCCGCCTCTCCTTCTTTCCAGCCTAGGTTCGTAGGGTCTTAAAATGATAAGAAGGTTATTATAACAGCTTTTCCTTCTAACGTAGTCTTAATCATAATACTTTAAAGCATTTTTAATTAATATTTCAGCAGTAAGCTAGAGTATACGACATCTGTGTAAATTGTGCGATTTTGTTCTAATGACAATGTAATATTTTCGATACGATACATTACAAATTACAACTCTATAAAAATAGGTTTAAGACATAGGGACGGGCTACAGTCCGCTTGGGCGAACTGTTGGATACCCTATTCTTATTCCTATCCCTCATAAGTGGGCGTGACAAAAGTCTAAGTATGGTTGAATTGTTAAGAACGCTCTACATATTTTGTTATATAACATTTAAAGGATTTAAAGGATAAAGGATAAACTTGGGTGTTTCAATAAAATTGTTTTATTTAATTGTGGGCGTGTCAGTGGGCGGATTTAAAAAAAATTAAGACATGAGCATAAAGGGCCCCTAGAGAGTTTATATTATAAATTTCAGCTCCCTAGCTCAAACTTTGAATTTTCAGGAAAAGTTTTTTTTTTAAATTGTGGGCGTGTCAGTGGGCAGATTTTGAAAATATTTACACATGAGCATAAAGGCCCCCCTAGAGAGTATATATTATAAATTTCAGATCCCTAGCTAAAATTTTGGTTTTTCAATAAAATTGTTTTATTTATTTGTGGGCGTGTCAGTGGCAGATTTTGAAAATTTTATATTCCGAGCAGTTTTAAGAGTCATAGATCATATATAAAAAATTTCAGCTTTCTAGCTCAAAATTCGATTTTTTCCAAAATTTTGTTTTTTTGAGTTTGTGCGCGTGTCTGTGGGCGGATTTCAAAAATTCGTAAACTTGATTATTTCGGGACCCTAGAGAGTATATGGTTAAAATTTCAGCTCTCTAGGCCCAGTTTAAAGGCCTAATTTTTGCCGACGGACGGACGGACGAACATGACTGGATCGACTTTACTATCGATGCTGATCATAAATATAGTAACTTTTAGGGGTCTACGGGCAATATTAAGGTATGTTGCAAACTATAATTAATATACCCTTAGAATAGGGTATAAAAACCCGAATAATTTTAGTCAAGCCTAAATTATTACAGCTAGAAACTTGAAATTCAGCCGGATGAGTATCTACGAGTATATCCTCAAGACGTTAGGTAAGACTTGATTTTTAAAGAATTGTCCTTTAAGGAGTGGAAATAGGGTGCAAACTTTTTTTTTATTCCACTTCCTTCAAGTTGTCACTCCAGTTACAAAGTCGCTTTTAGGCAATACTCTCCCGAGTATTTTGAGCTATCATTCAGTTTTTCACTCCGTCTCTAGAAGCTATGCAACACTAAAGCTAAAACGGATTTGTTTTTATCAAATGCGAAAATGTTTAAAAACGATTATTTCCAATGTATCTCGAAAAAACGTATTGAAGCGGAACGAGAAAAATGTATTTGGGGAATTCTGGTGTGCTGTGTTAATACGAATGTAGAACAAATACTCACACAAACCGACATCCTGCTTAGCAAACCAGCATTGCTGTATTATTATTTCGTCTGCCAATAGAGAAAACCTGAGCGATAAAAAAAAGTAGTTTTCTAATTGTCAACATGGCAACATTCTTTGCAAAACAAAAGAGCGGATGGCTGATCAGAGGTGATGACGAGAAATATTATACTATCGCAATGTAGAATGTAGTGTAGTTATAGTTGTAAGAATAAGGGTCGGTCTCATTATGTAAAAGTAAAGTCGTAGTTAAGCTACTTGCAACTTAATCAGCAAATAACATCCAGTTGTGCGTTACACAATAACCGAATTAGTGCAACCAGTAGTTAAAGTTTCATGAAATTTAAAGGCCGAATCCATAGAATCCGTTGCATCCTTCGTTTTTGACACTTTGACGTAGGTATTTGACGGTAGGAACCGTCCAATAGAATCCGTCGTCAACTTTGTTAGCCGAAAACATTGGTTGCATTTCATATGCCCTTTACCTAACCTGAAACTAGTGAACGATCCAACTACGTCATATGCCAGTACAATACAATTGTTCATTTCTCACCTAACTCTCTACTCCAGTGATCAAACTAACAAAAACAAATATCCCTACGGGCTAGGAGAAAAATCCTAGAAATTTCAATGTTATAAAGCTAATTCTGAAAGTAGATTTACTGAAATAAAACATAACTATATTTTATTTAACAAAAATTGTCAGTATGTACAGGCCTTATGCAGGAGCTTTTTTTCTACCAGTGGTGCCTGTAGATACTCTCACGGCGCTCAAACGCAAGAATTGCCACTGAAATAAAAACCAAACCACTATTAACCACGTTAGACTATTTCCTGTGGGGTTACGTCAAGTCTATGGTCTATGCCAACAAGCCAGCGACAATTGATGAACTTCGTAGGAATATCGAACCTGAAATTGCAGCAGTATCGGCCGATTTATGCTTGAAAACCGTCGAAAATTGGGTTCAGCGTAGAGCTGTGTCAATCGTTCAAATTTAATGATCGAATCGTTCAAGTATTGGTTGAAAAAATGATTCGGTCATTTCAATCAATCATTCAATCAATCAATGACAGATGGGACATGGGAGTATTGTATTGCTCCATTCAATTTCAATACAATCAAAAACACCAATCATCATTCGTTCAATTTAGTTTCGATAGAGACAGATACATTCGAATTTCGAATGGATTGTAAGAGTGAATACACTCAATAATAACAAACTGCAACTGCAACAAATAATTAGGAAATGGAGATTATTGAACAGAAGCGATATTTTTGTAGAACAAATATGTGTTGGTAAAACGAAATAAGCCGAAATAAATAAAAATATTTTGATATATTAACACATTTATTGGTTCAGTAGATAAGAAATCAGTAATCAGTAATGCCCCTATTGTGTAAAACAGTTGAGTTGTCTCTTGGTTGTAATTCAAAATTCGGTATTGCCAAACGCAACCCTAAGCGAAAAGTTGACTGTCAACAGACAACCAAGATGGCGGTGGTTGTCTGTGTGTATGCATATGCAACGCTTCACGATTGCAACTGAAAAAGGTTGTCTTGCTCTTGCATAATACGAAAAAATAGTTTGGTTGTGTGAAAGTTGAGTTGTATTGAGTTGTGTTATACAATAGGGGCATAATAAAGAAATGAAGTAGTCAGAACAGAACAAAAGTATTGACTCGATGAACGATTGACTTCGGGCATTGTGATTGCAATCACCAATACTTTATTGTGATCGGGTCAAAAAGATCGAATCAATCACGATTGACACAGCTCTAGTTCAGCGTCTGGACTTCTGCAAGCGTGCCCGTGGTGGCCATGCAAAAGAAATCGAGTTCCACACATAATGGCATCGAACGTACGAGTACTTTCACAAGAATAAAGAATTTCATTGATATCCAAAACCGTTTTTGTTTTAGTTAAAAAAACTTTTGTAGCGCTCTTATTGAAAAACCCTTTACATCCTTTGATTTCGTTATGTACCTGTTTGTATGATGTCTTTGTTTTTCCGATGAATGACGCCTGTTTTGCCAATGAATACGGGAATTCCCAAAAGGAAGATCTCAAGTTAGGTAGGGATGTAATCATACAATGGGTTGCTTGAAATCGTTAAACGTTACAAAGCCACGACATACGTCGTGGATGACATGACTCAAAATGCGGGACATAAAGTGCTTCGCTTGCCGCCTTATCACTGTGACCTTAATCCAATAGAATTGGTTTGGGCTCAAGTGAAAGGGTTTGTAACAAGCCAAAACAAGTCATTTAAAATGGCTGAAATAAGAAACTTGCTAACGACAGCACTTACAAGTGTTGACAAGGAAAAATTGCATCGATGTGTCCAACACGTTGAACAGGTTGTTGGGCCAAATATGTGGGAAATGAACGTTTTTGCCTAGGAAGCAGTTGAAAGGTTAATAATAGATCTAAATAACGAGAGCAGTAGCAGTAATTACTCATCGGATTAGTTGAGTAGTGATATTAGAATTTAGTATTTTATGTTTTACAATATTTATAATGAATAAATTGGATTACAGTGATATATTTTTCGTTTTGATGTTTTGTGTCACGAAATTTATATATTTCGTTGGTCTACTGGAGATACCCTTAAAAAAACGCGCCTATTATTATCTTACCAGAAAAGGAAAAAGATAAACGGAATTTATTTCGTTCCGTAATATTTTTATTTTAAATTGGAAGATGGTAACCCTAATAGAATTGCTCTTTGAGTTATGGCGAATTATCATGCACACTACGACAACCCTGTGAAAGCTTTAAAGAGGGACCGATTTATGTAAGTCATTGCAAGCAGACTGAGAGACAAACATCCTATCTTCCCTCTACTGACAATTTTTGTTGGATTGAGTATAGAGACTTTTTGAAAATAACATTGGCAAAGTACCTAAATTCTAGTTGATTTCAACAATCTGTCTTTTTTTCCCTACAGCTTAATTTTTAACCTGAAATTCCGTACAAGAAGCTGCAGTTTCGCTGTGGTATGCTGAAATGTCTGTCAATCGGCAAATACAGTAGTTTTCTCTAACTTCCAATGTTTTCTCTAATTTTTCAAAGTTTTCGATTATTTTCCAATATTTCGATCAATGTATCTGCCTTTCTGAATTTGGTTATACGTGAACCTCAATTCTAAAAGTGCAATTTTTGCATGTATACACAAGGCAACTGACAGAAAAGTTGATAGTAAACCTACTTTATCAGTCAAAGTTCATGAGATAATGTGTATTCTATATAACTCTCCGTTGAATCAACCGATCCGTTGGATTGACGGATTCCATGGGTTGGATTAAGTACCCAAAAACACAGAAAACAGTCGGTTAAATAGTTTGCCAGTTGTATTCAGCTTGTCACGATAAAACATTATATTCTTTTTGGTTTATCGTGTCAGTGTTTTTTATTTTTTAAGAACAATGTGGATACTTTAAACAAAAAAACAATAAATGTCGCTTTTGAGAGAATTGAAATTTGTATCCAAGCATAATGTATATATATCATCGCGGTAGGCCAAACCGTTGGGTAGGGACCGACGGATATGTTTACCGATTTTTTGATAAAACTGAAAGTTGATACACATATTATTCTACGTCCTCTGCTAAACGGGTTAGCCTACAGCGATGGTATACATATGCCTAGATTCTAATTACAATTCTCCCAAAAATGGCATTATTTGTTATTTGTCTTAGGAATAATTAAATATTTGGATTATTCCTCTAAGCATAACACCAGTATTAGGGCAAAACAAAAAAGATCTCCGTATAAGAGATCAGTCTCGGTCCTAGAAAATTTCACATTTCTTTCTTTTTTGTGACATTGTTAATTAAATATTCTTTCAAAAACTCTTTAAACACTTTTAATAAAAAAGGAATTATCAACCATTGCACAATTAGAAATAGATGAAGGTTTTTTTTTAGTTTCCATTCATTACTACTGGAAATCTGGAATAACTGATGTATGTGTGTAGTTACCTAAAACATTAATTTTTGAGAAGAATGGTTGTGAAACGCACTATTGACTAATGGAATGATTTAACTGAAGAGCAATTTAATTGTTGGGTAACTACTCAGAACTTAACTTATACATTGTGAGACAGGCCCTAACTCCGTTTATATTACTTTAACGATTTCTGTGATCAGGTGTTACTCAGGCGCATGGGCTTTAAAAAAAGAAGAGTATAAGACATTCGACTGTGCTTGGCAGCACTGTGCTGGCTGTCATTTGACATTTTGGCTGTTTTCTCTAGTCAAATAGAGTATATTTAACCTGAAATGTGAATTCCAAGATACTACGATGATTAAAAATCTAATTATACCACCGTGAGAACAACGAAATTGCAACTTAAAAATATGAAGTTGACGCCGATAGGACAAGTATTCAGAAATAGCAGCGGTTCAATATTCTTTTGGTGAAAATAAAACTTTATTCGCAAGTAAAATTAGGGGGTATGTATCAATTCAGTGGGAAAGAAATGTCAAAGTTTTGACATTCGATAGCAAAAGTTATCGAAATACGTAGGAAACTGTGTTTGGAAGCACTGATCTATATCCGCTTAAGGATTTAGCGGCGATAGTTAGGCCCGCTAAAGTATTTAGGCTAAGTTGTTCTTGTATTTAATATGCAAATGTGAATAAGCGCATATACGCTTGAGTAAAAAAACAAATCTACTATTGGGAAGAAACAATAATTAAATGTTTAAGTAAGATAATATAGACTCCGAACGAAGCCGCGCGGAGCAGCTAGTATATGTACAGTAGAAAGCTAAGAAAAGAAAAAACATAGTGCAGTTCATCAATTCCAGGAATGATTAGCTTATTAGGCAACGTTAGCTTTTGGCATTCGCTCGGCTTACTGGGAAATGTTGTTTGCCTTCTGTGAGGTGGTGATTGTATGGATGTTACTCCAAATAAATAAGTCCACACATCGATCTAAGAGCCGTTAGAGAGGAGCAGTGTGAGGTGGCTGTTACAGTCGGACTTCAGTTCTGGTCCCATTTTGTGCTCCCGTAACATACCAGGGGTGACTGCTTCAGTCGAACCCTCACGTGCTCAGCGCGACTCAAGAACTATGATTTAGAATCCGACTAGGGGGAATGATATAGTCGAACCCCTGACTGATCCCAATTCACTGAGAAGCGGAGAGAGCTTCATGGAATGACTGTTTCAGTACGAAACCCTTTAGCTTCCTAATCCGCTGAAAGAAAAATGTTTTTAGGTGACTGTTTCTGTTTCAGTCGAACCACAAAAATTACTCTCTATTCTCTTGCAGATAATACCGAATCGGGTGACTGATTCAGTCGAATCCTGAACACGTGTTTTGATTCCATGGAAGGGGGGTCGGGATGAAACGACTGCAGAGTCGACATTTTGGTCGAAAAACTATTCTTGAGAAGAGTGACTAAAGCGTATAAACCCTTGAATGTTACACGCATCGTGGGGGAGTGTAGCTTGGGGAGACTGTTGCAGCACGAACCTCAAGAAGCACTGAGCCACATAAAGGGAGCAGGAAGGCGTAGCTGCTACAGTCAAAAAGAGGTTCATCCACCAGTAAGTCTAACTCTAAGATCTTCAAAGAAATATTCGCCATGAATTTATTTATTTGTATTAGATTGGAAGTTCTGCCTGGGACCCAGCACAGTAAAATGTTACATCTGTCTGCGATTTTATTACGAGATTCGCGGGATTGTTTTACCAACTTAATTCCTGTTATTCGTGTTTCTAGGGTTTTTATCTCTGCTTGACTCACGATAGTTATGCCGTCTATCGAGTTCATAGAAAGCCTGCATGCTGCTTCGTGGATGTCCATGCCTACCGGGTAAAACATACTGCAGTGCTCTGGAAGTCGTAGCGCGACATTGAGTAAAAGGTCATCTGAGAATATGCCTGCCGTCGTGTCCTTCGCTGTCTTTGACCCTTGGGTGTATATTTCTATGGCGTCTTCGTTTAGGATTTGATATTCCACCCAGCCGGCTCGGTCGGGGGTGACTCACCTATATGCTTAAGACGCCACCAGCTTCCCAAAGATATCAACGGGGAGCAGGTTACTCATAGTTCCTAAGGTTTCAGTCGGTGTGGACACGGCTTCTGTTATGCAGATGAAGGCGGACCTTTCGACTCGCTCCAAGGTGATCGTGTGGTGATTTTTTGATATCGTAGGCCACCAAGTAACGACACCATAAGTAAAGATAGGTCTTACGTACGCTAGGTACAACTAAAAGACTTTCCTAGTCTTCAGACTTCATCTGTATCCTAGGGCTTTCTTGCAGGGGTAGATGGCTATCGTCGCCTTGCCATATCGGTCTTGTTCATTCAGTTTCCAGCTGACCTTCCTGTCTAGGATTATTCCCAGATATCTTGCTTGGTTTGAAAATGTTCCCCTTATGGTTATGGCAATGTCGTCCACATAGGCCGTCACCTTGCACCCGATCTCCTATAGGTTGGAAATGATCTCGTTAACTACTTAGATCCAGAGTAGTGGTGAGAGCACTCCCCTTTATGGTGTGCCCCTGCAACAAATTGTCCTAAGGAATATGCGCATTCGAAATATAACCGTCATGAACAATGCTTGACAATGGATAAGGGAAAGCAGTTTTTCACCTGAAATAGAGATTTGCAAATTGCGTATGCAACGAATATTCGCAGTAAAATTGTAATAGAATGCAAATATTGTTTCGTATAGGCAATAAAATGTAGCTAATTAGTTTTGTTCTTTGCAAATTTAACTTTAAAATATGGGAAGGCGTTTTGATTTATGGGGAGCCCAGTACTCAGCAGAGGAGCCCTTCCGACAGCGCTGTGCCGTATAAATCTCTTTTTTTTCCATCCAATCTCACAATGACAGCCATTTAAATTTCAAAACAGTAATTTTCGTCGTCACAAGGTAATATCTGAACTGTCAATGGGAAAAACAAAAACAGAACTTGAAATATGATAATTTGGCAAAGGAACACGAACAACTCACACTCACACCCCAATAATATATTCACTTCTCAGGTCTTCCTCAAGGCACCCCTGTTTGGGGGGGGGGCTTTAATATTCCGGTTAATTTGTCATTCGAAACAATCATGGCAGATTCTGCCGGTTGCTATCCCCCATTGCATATGCCAATAAATGTGACATAAGACTGCGATGACACTGCGGAACTAGAATTTATTTAATATTTACCCCCGTTATTTGCATGCTCGAAGCTCGAGTGAAACCCTGAAACATGTATTCGCTTTGCTTTGCTTAAATCAACTCAAAGCACAACGACAACCGCTCTGATGCTGTTTGTATGCGTCTTCGGTGATTGTTTAGCTTTTAAGGAAGTCTGTCATCGAAAATCAAACTCATAAGGCAGCACGATTAGGTAGCAAGGTCAGGTTTCGATTTCGTTCTATCAGCCATTTCGCACATTCAAGGCTGTCGAAATAAATTCTAAGCTAAGAAATGTGTTAATAGCGTTTAAACAAACTATTAAAACGTCTTAATGCCCATTTAGTCAGTGTTTACTGACGATATCATAGATACGAATATGACTGTTGTTTTTTTTGTTTGCCAAATCTTGGCCTTGATACGACAACCAGTATAGTTCTAGATTAATGTTAAATTATTCATAGCTACGCAGAACAATTATTGGTGTTAACCGAATTATAATCGGGTGCGCATTAGCAGTTCCCACAGCGTATATTTGGCTAATTGCTTGCTTTGTCATCCATTTATTTTGGGGTTCTTTTAGAAAAGAAAAGTTGAAAGTTTGAGTATCATTTTGTGTTTTTTCTTTTGGATTCAACTTTGATCTGCGTCTGGGCTGCTTTTTTATTGTTTTTATTTTTATTTGTGTGCTTCTTTTGTTATCGATGGTAGCTTGACGTAAATTCGGGTTCTTTCTTTCTGTATGGTTGGGTTTTCATTTTTTTGAATAGGCCATACCAAGCATACATTTTTTTAGAGCACAAGAGAAAGTAATAATTAACTTAATACGGCTAACAAAAGAGTGAAAGACTTTCATTTTCACTACTTACACTTTCATTCTTCCGCTAGAAAATGGAAGGGAATGTTACTACCTTTGAATTAATTGTCTAATATGGAATTGACCCCGAAACAGTAGTGAGGTGTTTCAAATATGTTTGCAAGTGAAACGATAAGGTAAACAATTTTGGAGAAATTTTTGTTTGATAATTAAGTAAGAGAAGAATGGGGTCATGTTTCTGGTATGATTAAGGCCCACCCAGTGTCAACGTTGATGCAAGTAAAATGGTTTAATACACACAACCTACGCAATGCTGATTTTCATTTTAGAAGCATTAGCCGGCTGCCATTTTAGAGAAATAAGGCTTCTGATATTGCCGTTTAATTCTTCGACTATGTTTGATCATCCAAGCACTGTTGCCGCGATGCGAGTTTAGTTTTAACCCCTATTTTCGCCTCATGCGACCATACGACTTCTTTATAAACTGGCTTCTTTGACCCTTTTTAAACAGAATGCGTCTTTTCTGACCTAATCCGACACTCATTTTCAATGACATTCCACCTGTCAACTTTATAGATAAGGCCAATCTGCTTGCTGCTCACTTTGCAGTCAGCTCAAAGTTCCCAGACTGTGCTCGGTTTCCCCTTGTACTCGAGCGCGAAGAATACTCCATGGGACCAATCCACTTCCGCACTCATACAGTGGCTAGAGTACTTGAAGATTTTGACGTTCATAAATCCGCTGGTCCAGATAGTATTTGCCCTATCGTTCTGAAGAGGTGTTCGCTGGAAAAACCATTGCGCAAGCTTTTCTACCTATCCTTTTCCTCAGGGCTCTTCCCGATAAGATGGAAAACAACATTTGTCCAGTCCGTCCCCAAAAAAGGCAAATCTTCACCTTCATCCTACCGACCAAATGCAATAACCTCCCTTGTTTCCAAGGTGATCCTGAAAACTTCTTAATGACCGGCAGTACGGTTTTCGCAGCAACAGGTCCACTGGTGGTTTCCTGATTTATCTAATCGAAAAATGAAACCAATCTCTTCACCAAGGTGGTGAAAGTAATATTGTTGCGCTTGATATTTCAAAGGCATTTGATGGCAACAAGTTCTCTTATCAAAAATGCTTGCATTTGGAATCGATGATACATTTCTTCAATGGATTAGAAATTACCTTTCAAAGGTCAGCTACCGAAAAAATAAAAAAAAAACAAAATCACCTACCGAAACACCCTGAAAAAGTGCCGTTTTATTTAAGTTGTTTTATTCAAGTTTTTTTGGACGGTTTCAAGTCTGCAATTCACCAAATAAAGGCTGGTGTTCCCCAAGCCTCTGTTCTGTCACCGACTTTCTTTCTCATTTTTATAAATGATCTCCTGTTTATTAGGTTTAATCCAATCCACTCCTTTGCCGATAACAGTACCCTCATCTTCAGATGTGGAACTGGAACGGCAACGTATGTTAAGCTCATTAAATTCCGACCTCGACGGCATAACTCAGTGGGATGTAACTCATACTTACTTACTTACTTACTTACTTAGGTAGCGCTACAATCCGGGGTGGACCTGGGCCTCAACCAATACGCCTCTCCAGTTAGCACGATCTTTGGCTAACTGCCTCCAGTTGCGCACTCCAAGTTGGTTAAGATTCCACTTGCGCGAGTTATGTTAGAGATAACAACCAACAGCCAACACACATGTCAACCAGATGGCGACGAAATACCCTCACTATCAACAGACTGAACAAACATTCCAAGTATCTTTCTGAAACACCAAGGAATGACCCAAGGAACAAGATAACACTCGTTATCTATTTTTAGGTATCATAAAGCAGTATCGATACCTCATATCGACGAAGCATATATATAGGAACATTTTTGTTCCTTAAGTGAGTTATAATTGTATCGTAGACAAATATCACATGTTAGCTCCTAAGGTACTTTAATAAATAAAAGTATATTGTTTATCTAATAAAAAGGCCCTTAGTAATTTATTTGGTGCAGTCGGTAGGATATTTCTCAGATCTATACCCGCATATTATAGTGAGAGAAAATATCCAGTGATAAAGTTAAAATTTGAAAATTAACTTACAACCTACGAAGTAAAATCAATGAATGTGTTAAAGTGTTCAGGAGCAAATTATAATAGCCCAATACACGAAATCCGCAGAGGAAATTGATACAGAGAATCGCAACTGTTTGAAGAAATATTCAAACAACTCGATATATCAATTCACCAACTTTACTCGTTCTCCAGAAAGCCAACGAAAATGGCTCAACCAGCAGGAGTAATAGCAGACCAGAAAGTGACTCTAGAAAGACTAGAGAAAGTCCCTATATACTCAGGAAAACCCGAAGAAGATGTCATCACGTTCATAGAGTACATTGATTATGTGTACTCTCACATTACGGACCCAAACAAAGCAATAGCTACGCTCATCATTAGAAATCGAATACAAGGAAACGCAATAAACACACCGCGAAGGATATTGCAGCCCACATGGCCATTAATTAAAGCAGCCCTCATCCAGGATTATGGTGTACATGAGACTTACGAAGAGATCCTGCAAGATTTGCATGCCATCCAAAGCAGAGACGTCCATCAACTATACAGACAGACTGAAGACATCCTCCTTAAACTTAACAAAAAGAGTACATTAGACGTAAGTCCTATATACGAGTATAACCCTACCAATAATGAAAATTTAGTTATGAACAAATTTATAAATAATTTAAACGCTAATCAAGCATCTATTATTATTGCTCAAAGAATTAAAAATATAAGGGAAGCTTATGAATTATTAATTAGGTATAAAAACCTTAGTGAAAAATCAAACCCTAACCCCAAACCAAATAATTCAAATTAACCTCAGAGGCAATATCAAAATAATAATTATAATCAAAGACCTCAGTTTATACAGAACAATCAACAATTTCATCAAAGAAGTAACATAGAAATGAATAGTAATCAGATTAGGGCAAATAATAATAATATACTTAGAAATAATTACCAGTATAGGCAACCTTATAAAAACCATAGGCAGAATAACATTTATAATCCTAGAACTAGTAATTCAAGACAAGAGCCCATGGATGTTAACAATGTAGACGTAGAACATCATGAAGCAAATTTTACTTTGATAGAGGAAAACGAAGCACTTCCCATAATAATTGCAACCATTAATAATAAAAAACTAAAAATTCTAATAGACACAGGTTCGACTACAAGTATACTGGATGAATCTGAACTATTAGAAATACCCCGAAATCCTTTACAGATACCAACGCAAATAAAAGTTGCTAATAATGCAACTAGTTTTATTAAAGAAGAAATCATAACCAAAGTGCCTGTTGAATTCAACGAACATGGAGCGACAATGACATGGAAGTCGATGAACATAAAAAATAAAAAATTCAATGGAACAATAGGCCAGAACCTATTAAAGCCCATCAAGGAGAAGGATTCATAGAAATAAATAATAGGAAAACTTATTTCGAAAATTATAGGACCAAAACTAATGAATGTCCATATGAATTCGAAGAGATCCATACACTTAATTATTGCAACTCAACTGAAATGAACCAATTAATTAGTGAAGATTTGAATATAGAAGAAATAAACGTTTTAGACTCTGTCCAACCCACAATTCATTCTCAGGAAGAGCAAGCAAATGACCATTTTCCGATTAAAGACACCATCGTTAATATCTACAGTCAACAGATTGTACTAAATAATAAAGAAGGAATAAAAATAATAAAAATACCACAATCAAATAAAAGAAGAATATCTATAGGTATAGAGGAAGTTGGAAAGCCCGATTTTAATGAACAATTAGTAAAGTATATAGATAAACACACAACAGGTATATATTCCGAAGTATCCAATTCAAAATATAACCAGTTACAGCAAAAATTAATAGAATTATTCGGAACACGGATCAGGTTCTTCAAATGTAAATACCTAGCAAAGGATATAATAACAAAAGAAGAGGCAGTTCAACCGATTAAACTGTACCATAAGAAAGAAACTGGATACTCTGGCATAGAAGAGAATTACAGAGGATTGAAATCAAAAATCTATTTCAGAAATCTTAGAGAACTAGTTAATGATGTGATAAATGCATGCAATATTTGCAAACAAAGCAACAAATGCAATAGATACCCCATTAGGAGATATATTCAAACCAGAAAACAAACAACAAAAAACCACCCTACTACTTCCTCACACCCATACCCAACAAAGATAATGAAAAATTAGATTTTGAAAGTGAATTTATTGATTAGAATTAATGAAAGCAACTATGTATATAAACAAAATAAAGAAATAAGACAACTAAAATTATTTGTAAACTCCTCAGAAAAATTATAAATTGTACAAAAAAAAAATGTTATAGTAGAATTAATGAAAGGAGTAGTACTTGCAATAAATAGCGATGTTGAAATAAATAATAATTGTGACGAAAGAAAACTGATTGTAATTAAAAGAAATGTTTTGATCACTTTTGAAAACTGTACACTAGAAATTAATAATCAAACATTTTTTAACAAATACGCAACTGTAAACCAACCAATCCCTATAGATATGGATTATCCACATAACATAACGAATATAAAATTTAAAAAAATATTGATTTAAACATAAGTAATATAAATGAAATAGAAGAAAAATTCCATTCCCACAAAAGCATAAACCTTAGTATGCATGGAATTACTTTAATTATAGTTGTAATAATTTCAATTTTTTTAATATACTTGTTTCGGGAGAAACAAAAGACAAAGGAGGGAGGAGTTATGTTAGAGATAACAACCAACAGCCAACACACATGTCAACCAGATGGCGACGAAATACCCTCACTATCAACAGACCGAACAAACATCCCAAGTATCTTTCTGAAACAACAAGGAATGACCCAAGCAACAAGATAACAGTCGTTATCTATTTTTAGGTATCATAAAGCAGTATCGATACCTCATATCGACGAAGCATATATATAGGAACATTTTTGTTCCTTAAGTGAGTTATAATTGTATCGTAGACAAATATCACATGTTAGCTCCTAAGGTACTTTAATAAATAAAAGTATATTGTTTATTTAATAAAAAGGCTCTTAGTAATTTATTTCGCGCGCCACCTAAGGCGAGGTCTTCCTCTACTGCGTTTTCCCTCCGGATTGGAATCGAAGACTCTACGGGCCGGAGCGTTGGTGTCCATTCGCTCTACATGTCCTAGCCATCTTAGTCGACTTATTCGCACTTTTTTGACCAGGTCGATGTCGCTGTATAGCTCGTACAGTTCGGTGTTAAATCTTCTCCTCCAAAGCCCGTCAACGCAAACGGGACCGAAAATCACTCGAAGAATTTTGCTTTCGAAACGATCAAGGAGATCTTTATCCGCTTTTGCTAATATCCACGCTTCTGCGCCGTAGAGCAGGACTGGTATGATGAGGGTCTTATACAAAGTCTCCTTAGTGTTCTTGACAGTCAACTGCCTTCTTAGACCAAAGAAACAGCGGTTGGCAAGTGTAATTCTTCGTTTGATTTCTGATGTGATGTTGTTTTCAGAATTTATAGCGGAGTCAAGGTAGACAAAGTCCCTAACTACCTCAAAGTTGTAGCTGTCTATCGTGACGTTCTGTCCGATTCGTCGATGTTGTGTGTTCCTTCTTGTTGACAGCATATACTTGGTTTTGGCTCATTGACCACTAAACCCATTTTTGCCGCTTCTGTGCGAATACTTGCAAACGCACCAGTGACAGCTCGCAGAATTGTGTCAATTATGTCAATGTCGTCAGCATATGCAAGTAGTTGCACAGACTTTTGGAAAATTGTGCCTCTAGTGTTGGCTTGCGAGTTTCGCACTATTTTCTCAAGTATGATGTTGAAGAAGTCACATGACAGCGCATCACCTTGTCTAAATCCTTTTTTGACATCAAAGGTCTCGGTGAGATTGTTTCCGACCTTTATGGAGTAGCGGGCGTCCTCCATTGTCATTCTGCACAATCTGACAAGTTTGGCAGGGATGCCAAAACTAGACATGTCTCTGTATAGCTCATCTCTATAGATGCTGTCATATGCGGCCTTAAAATCGATAAAAAGATGGTGGGTATCGATTTGGACTTCTTGGGTTTTCTCAAGGATCTGCCGTAGTGTGAATATCTGATCGTTTGTGGACTTACCGGGCCTAAAACCGCACCGGTAGGGATCAATTAGGTCGTTGACGAATGGTTTCAGGCGTTCACACAGTACAGCAGACATGATCTTATAGGCAGTATTCAGGAGACTGATGCCTATATAATTGGCGCAGTTTAGAGGGTCTCCTTTCTTGTGGATCGGTGGGCTGTAACTCATAGAGCTTTCAATACACATTGCTGTCTTGTTTCGTTAAAGCAAAACTCAAACACCATGCTATTGTCCATGAATGACAATTGCATCGCTGAAACCAAACGGCTTTCCATTCTCGGTATGTGTGTTAATGACAACTTTGATTGGCATGACAGCATATTCGATGTCGCCAAGAACGCTGCGAAATGGTTAGGCTTCCTTAAGCGCTGCAAGAAATATTTCACCCCCTCTGATCTGGCTTCAATTTATTAGGCGTTTATCCGCCCAAAACTTGAATTCAATGCTCATATCTGGTCCGGTGCAACATCAACTTATTTGGAGCTACTTGACAGGATCCAAAAACGCGCGATGAACTCATTGTTGACCTCAAATCGCGTGATCGCTTGACTCTCTTAGTCATCGTCGCAATGTCTCTTGTCTCTCGTTACTTTATTAAATATTTCCACCATAAGTGCTCAAACGAAATAGCCAGTTGCATTCCACCCCTTGTACATTTGAACCGCAATACCCGCTGTGCGTCGAATGCGCAGCAGTTTGCCCTTACGCCTGTGTTCTTACGTGCAGTGAAATACAAGGAATCTGTCCTTAGCCGTACAACACGAATGTGGAATGCTCTTCCCCGCTCCATTTTTCCAACGAATTTTCCTTACAAACATTCAAAACCAACGTGCATCTCTCCCTATCTTCTAACCCTGATTTCTTTAACGCCCGACCTGTGTTGCTATTACATTATAAGGGTATTAAAAATCCCTTTCTAATTTGAGAAAAGAAATTAACAAAATTCTTATGTTTGGAAAAAAAAACATTTATAAAATTCTAGTTTTTGGGAATTTGAGAAAATAAAACTAAAAAATATCGCGCGGGAATTTTGTTAATTTCTTTAAATTCTCTTCCCTTTCTCTACTCGCTAATGAGTAGTAAGTCAGAGGAAATACATATACACATCTTTCAATTTATTGTAGCGATATTGCTCAATTTTTGTTCCGCTTCCTTTACAAATGATTTCGAACAGAGCCTTCGAAATGGACTTCAAAAAATATATCCTGATGCTGCAATTAGAGGCTGTTGGAAATATTGTTAAAAACTTATGGAAATTAAGCCAAATTTTCGCAAATCAGATTTTTGGTTTTATTTCACTTTAAAATAGAAATAAAGCCAACAATTTTCCCTCAAGGCTGTATGTATTAAACTCTTAAGTCCCTCAAGCAATTCCAACGGGCGAGAGAGTGAGGTCAATAAGCTTACCACGGCTTTTAACGAAGCAATTGCTGCTTCCTGCCCCTCATACGACCCAAGGGAAAAAGGAAGCCTCACTGGTGGATCCCAGAAATAGGACTACTAACAAAGGATTGCAGTACAGTTTTCAATCGTTATAAAAGCTCAAGATCTAGAACTGACTGGGACTCCTAGAGGAATACCTCAATTCATATAAGAAAGAGCTAAGGAAGGCCAAAAGATCATCGTGGAGATTCTTCTGTGGCAAAATAGAAGAATCCGCTGAGGCATCAAGGCTAAGAAAAATCCTTGCCTCGAATCCAACTATGCCTAGTTGCCCAAAGAAAGCAGATGGCTCGTGGGCCACATCCAGCGAAGAATCGCTTAATCTGCTACTTGATACTCATTTCCCAGGTAGCTCTAACATTACCGGTCATAGTAACCTGAACAGGTAACTTACTCTCAAAGTCTATTAGGGCCAAGCTCCTTTGGGCGTTGCAAAGCTTCAAGTGCAGGACCAGACGGCAAAAAACCTGCCGAATAACAGATGTCTTCGGATATCATCCTACCCGCACTTGAGATGATTCTGAGGAGCTGCTTAAGTCTGACATATATTCCTCAGGCTTGGAGAGAAGTGAAAGTAGTTTTCATACCCAACGTTGGCGAATACCCCGATGTAAGTCCAAAGACTCCTCAGACAAATCAGTCTATCATCATTCCTCCTTAAAACGCTGGAGCGACTGATTAATATAGAACTTCGTACGAGTATAAACCCGCAACATCTGTCTGCTGCCCAACATGCGTACTGCAAGGGTCGTTAACACATCTGCTATCACAAATGCACTAATAGAACTGAGTGCGCATGGCTCGCTTGGTGAATTGATCGATCTTTTGCTTTCAAGCTGCTACTCAAAACTGGGTGAAACATCCGCCTGGTGGTCTGTCAGTAGAGAAACGCCGGTAGTTTAAATATACGGTTGTCTGGTGGACTGCATTGGACAAATCGGTAAACCGTGATAAGCTTAGCAACGACTCCTTTTGCTGCACCAGACATTTTACTTCATATGACACCAATCGATATATTTAGCAGGCTAAAAGCTCTCTGTTCCACTGTCCGATTAAAAGCTCCCTCACAGTGGATCAATAAGAATATCAGCCACTCTATCATTTTGGACTCCTTTTTGGTCTCTACAAAGAAACACTACACCATACCCAATTACAGTTCGGTAAGAATTTCCAAATCACTATCCCCACCAGATCATTCTGGGAGGATGATGCATTTAAGGAGGATAAATCGATCCAGTTCTACAACGATGGATCAAAAACTAGTAATAGGGGTAGTTGGGGGTGTTTTCCCAGAAAGATTAAATATTAGTCTCTCTTCCGTCTTTCTGATCATTGTATCGTGTTCCAGACGGAAATCATGGCAATTAAGGAAGTCTTGTCGTGGCTGTAGAGAAATCCGATATCCACTAAGGACATCTGTATCTTCTCTGACAGTCAAGCTGCTATAAAGTCACTGGACTCAGTCTCTTCAAACTCAATCGTAGCCCTAGACTGCAGTTCATCTCTTGAGGAGATGGCAGAGCAGTTCAACATTCACCTCTGTTAGGTACCAGAGCATAGAGAAATTTCAGGGAATTGTATTGCAGATGACCTAGCCAAAAAAAGGAACCGCAATACTTTTTTTTACCTGATAGAGGTTTTCTAGGTATACCTATCGCTGCTTTTAAACTTATCAATCGAGAGTACAAATTTTAGTTGGACAGGTAGTAATACATATCTAGTGACTAAGCATATCTGGCCAGAGCTGGATCTGCGGCACTCAATGTGTTTGATCTCACTAAACCGCCTGTATATTGTGTCATTACAGAATACTGTCCAATAGGCAAACACGCATCAAGGTTTGGCGTCTATTCAAATGACTTCTGTAGAAGCTGCATTAACGAGGAGGAATAGGAGATCACAGCTCACCTTCTTTGTTCATGTCCTGCACTCTCCCATAAAAGAAATTTGTATCTAGGAGCCTCTTACTTAATGATCTCAGTGACTTAGCTAACACAGATGTTAAAAGTCTATCGCGCTTCATTAGAAGCTCCAAATGGTTTAGCGGTTAGAGGGAGAAACATCCCTGATCCACGTGGCATCACAATGGATCTCACAGTGGTCTAAGTGTGTCTGCTATTAGCTGACAGCCACCTTAACCTAACCTGACCTACGGCTGTATGAATAATCGCTCAAAACTTCCAATTGATCAATCGTTCAAAAGTTGTTGGACGATCCTTTGGAAATTGAAATATAGCCGAACTCCAAAATTTGGTCTTATTTCCTTTTTAAAACAGCAATTGTGTCAACTTTTTGAAGATTTGTTCTCATTTCGTTCAGCATTATTTCACGTCACCTACTAGTCCAGTGACTTCGATGAATAGAAAAAATCCTCAAATCAAATTCACGTCGAGAGTCACCACTTTTTCATCGACTCTTAAGCAGCATTCTCGAGGCAAAAGATCGTTATATTTATATTAATATGCCAACGTAAATTTATATAAACTTTCGTGCGAAACAACACAAACCCGTTTAGGAAATTGAGAAAATTGAACTGAAAATATTTGTCATATCAAAACATTTTAGATATTTGTGAGTTGCAATAATATAAGTCTGGGTGAATTGTTAAGAACGTTCTACATATTTTGTTATACAACATTCAAAGGATTTTATCGACAAAATAAAGTTTTTGTAAAAAAAAAACCCTTTAAAGTGGGCATGGCAGAAAACTCTATCTAATGGAATTGTTCATAACGACTTTATTTAAAAACTTTGCCAATAATAGAACTTTCATTTACAATGATTTCTTAAATAAAAAGGTTTTTTCTTAAATATTAGGCGTGTCAGTAAGCGGATTTAAAAAATATTTCAAAGTGAGCACTAAATGCCTTTAAAGAGTATATATTTAAAAAAAATCCTACACTCGATATACCGAAGAAGAGTATATGGTTCCAATCTCAGCTTTCTAGCTCGAGTTTTAGAGCCTAATTTTTTGATGACGGACGGACATGGGTAGATCGACATTACTATGGATGCTGATCACGAATATAGTAACTTTTAGGGGTCTACGGGCAATATTTCAGAGACGTGCTGTGGTGCTTCAGGTTGGGTGTGCGGTATGTTTTTTTAAGTTTGCCTATTCTTAGTTGTAGTCCAGGATCACGACGAGGAGGAGACGTGATAGACACCGATCCCATTTCCTTTTTTTTTAATTTTGTTTTTGGTTTGATTTTTTATAATTTTTATGTTTTTTTGTTTTTTTCTGTTTTTAGTGTTTTTTTTGGTTTTATATACATTTTTTTGATACGATTTATTGGTTTTTAATACTAAGTTTCAGTAAATATTTTATTTTTTTTGTAATAAAATATAGACGATAAAAAAAGTATTTACCTGTACAAAAGATCAATTCGCCGAGATTTCATCAAGAAAACTTGCGAAACTTCATCGTAAAAAATATTTTTAGCTTTTATTTCTTTAAGAAATGATTTTTCTATTGAAATAATTGCAAGTTCTGACAATCTGTCCTCCAGAATTTTATTTCTTGCATATGATTTTATGCGCTTAAGAGCAGAGAAGGAACGTTCAAGAGAGCTGCTGGATGTTGGAATTGTTAAGATAAGCGAGCTTAATTGAAAAATTTCTGAAAAGGTGTCTCTTAACTCGAAAAAAATCATTTGGGGAATGTCTTTAATAGAAATGTTTTTAAATTGTTCTTGCGAACATTTGTAAAAAACACTTAGTTCATTTCTAAGTTTTATGAAATCAAAAAAAGGCCTCCTCAGTTAGGTCTAACCAATTAATTCAGCCGCGATATGACTCCCTGACATCTGAGCGCCAGTTTTCCATTAACGCTACTCGTCTTTGGAACTCTTTGCCCCGCCACATTAAAAGAATCAGTGATCCTACAAGATTTCAAAAAGAACTTAGACATTATTTTTCAATCTCCTAAACACTCTACTCTGTCTTACTTTAATTTTCCTCTTCTTTCTTTTCCAGTCCCCCAATATCCACCCCTTCTATCTTCTATCTCCATTTTCTCTTCCTTTCTGTTTTCTTTTCTTTTCTTCTCTTTTTGAATTTTCCTGAACTGTTCATCGTAAATATACTTTTTCTTTTTTTTTTCTCTTCTCTTTTTTATAATATTAGGTTTAAGCTCTTTTTTTCAAATGTATAGCCTATCACTAGTGCATAAGATATTATATCTTAATGTGTATAGGTATCTCAAAAATAAAAATAAATAATAAAATAAATAATAAACCAAAATAAATAAAAGATTTTAAACATTCAAATTCTTCAGCTGGAAATTTATTTTGGGGATCACCAAACTTTTTTGAGGAAAGCAATGCTAAAAATTTTAATTTTTTAGTGAATCGAACCTAGTTTCCATTTGTAAGGACAAAGTGTCAATAATTTCAAAAAATATTTGCCTATACCTTAGTTCAAAACTCTCTAAGCTTTCGCCTCGTTTCGGAACAGGATAAAATGCATTTTTAAGTGGCTCAAAAATATTTTGAAATTTTGTTCTTATGTTATTAATTTCAAACTTAACTAATTCAATTTGCTAGCAGCAGAAATTTATATCAAATATTTTTGTTTGTAAAATTGAAAACAAAACATCAGTGTGTGTAAAAACATCATTAAAAGTATTAAGCATAAAAACCGTATTAAAAGAGTTTAAAAAGTGAAGAAAGCCTCTAGCTTGAACTGCGTCAGGCCCCCAAGTATCTGGATCATCAATCATTTCTTCAAATAATTGTAGCAAGTCACCCAAATGTGCTTGGACCAAATTAACGAGACGCGATGAATAGTTCCATCTTGGTGGAGCAACGGTGGACAATCTTCCTTTTATTACTTGATCCAAAAAAATGTTCGTTTTGTGGACTGTGAGAAAAAAGCCGACAGACCAGACAAGCTTGAAAAAAAAATGTTTACCTCCCGTAGAAAGTTAACCGATTGAGATAAAACTAGGTTTAATACATGCGCATTGCAATGGATAAATATTGCATTTGGAAACTGAGTTTTCACTATTGCTTGGGTTCCATTTAATTCGCCTGACATAACTGCGGCACCGTCGTATGTTTGCGCTACTAATTTTTCACCCCAGTTTTTATCTGTTATCAAGTCTATAATATTTTTGGAAATTGCTCTAGCTGTTCGATCGTCGCTTACATCCCAAAATTGGTAAAATCTCTCTTTTGCGGAACCATTGATAGACAATTGAGACTTTTTTGTAATATCTGTAGTTTCATCCAGCATTACAGATAAGAAATTTGAAGTATCAATCTCCTTATCTATGTTATTTGAGATGACACTTGATACTGCATTTATCAAGTCGTTCTGTATGTTGTTAGACGTACCTTTAAATATGGTTGCAGATTTTACATGATTTTCTAATTTTGGGTCATATTTTGATATAAGGTTCAAAAGCTCAACATAATTTCCCTTATTTTGAGACTCTTCTCGTTCATCGTTTCCCCTGAACGCTAGCTCTTGGGAGCCCAAAAAACACACAGCATTCTATAAGCCTTTCCAAAATTTGTCTATTTTCAGATACTTGCTCGTTGTGACGCGAGACAAATATTTTTTTTTGTTCGTCAAGCAAGAAGTCTATGCGAGTGGTACCGAACGTTTTTAATGTTACACAACAATTTATGTGGGCTTGGGAAACAATATGTTTATTCGATGCAACTGTGAAATGGTTTAGATCAGTGTATCCTGATGTCCAAACTCCCCTCTCTTGGTTGCTTGAAAAAGCAAGCAAGGCCAGCAGAATACTTTGCTCAACGTGGGACAGCCACATAGGCATAGCTTTACCTCATAATTTTTTTCCTGAAAGTATCTAGTAAATGTCTTTTTTTTACAAGTCAAATTTGGAAGAGGTGGTGTTGGCCTACCAGAACTAAGAATTTGTAATTTGTCAACCGAAGAAAGCTGTGAAAATGGTTTTTCAATTAGCTTTTCGATGACGCACCTGCAATTTAAAATGTCCGCATTCATTTTTTTTTTCTCCGACGAATCAAACGATCTTCTCATTCAGAAGACCAAAATGATAATGAATTCAAAAATTGCAAAAATTGATGAAGGCGACAAAATGACACATCATACTTCTTATTCTTGCTATATTGCATTAACTTTGCTTGCTGCTTGGCTGGATTTGGTGTGTGGTACATAGAATGAATCCGCGCCGCAGGCGCAACACAACGAAAAATAATTCTCAACGACTCAACGTGCGAACGAACACAACTTGTTTTACCTTGGTGTTGGTGCAAGGAAATGCGAGGAGAACCATCCTAAAGAGTAATTTTTTGTTACTCTGGCCAAAAATGAATTCTCAACTGCCGGCCGAATGAAGGAATGAAAAATGAATGTGGTGCTGGTGCGGTGATGAAGTTGAACCTCAAGCCATATAGATTGCAAAGGGAGAATGTATGGTCGTGTTCTTTTTATACCCTATTCTAAGGGTATATTAATTTTGATGCATAGTTTGTAACATACCTTAATATTGCCCGTAGACCCCTAAAAGTTACTATATTTATGATCAGCATCGATAGTAATGTCGATCTAGCCATGTTCGTCCGTCCGTCCGTCCGTCCGTCCGTCCGTCTGTAGCCAAAAATTAGGCCTTTAAACTGGACCTAGAGAGCTGAAATTTTAACCATATACTCTCTAGGGTCCCGAAATAATCAAGTTTACGAATTTTTGAAATCCGCCCACAGACACGCCCACAAAATCAAAAAAACCAAATTTTGGAAAAAATCGAATTTTGAGCTAGAAAGCTGAAATTTTTTATATATGATCTATGACTCCTAACACTGCTCGGCATAAAAAATTTTCAAAATCCGCCAACTGACACGCCCACAAATAAATAAAATAATTTTTTTATACCCTATTCTAAGGGTATATTAATTTTTGAAAATCCAAAGTTTCAGCTAGGGAGCTGAAATTTATAGTATATACTCTCTATGGGCCCTTTATGCTCATGTGTAAATATTTTCAAAATCCGCCCACTGACACGCCCACAATTATTTTTTTTTTTTTTTGAAAGTTCAAAGTTTGAGCTAGGGAGCTGAAATTTATAATATATACTCTCTAGGGGCCCTTTATTCTCATGTGTTAATTTTTTTTAAATCCGCCTACTGACACGCCCACAATTAAATAAAACAATTTTATTGAAACACCCAAGTTTGAGCTAGGGAGCGTTTTTTTTTTTGATAAAATACTTTAAATGTTATATAACAAAATATGTAGAGCGTTCTTAACAATTCAACCATACTTAGACTTTTGTCACGCCCACTTATGAGGGATAGGAATAAGAATAGGGTATCCAACAGTTCGCACAAGCGGACTGTAGCCCGTCCCTATGTTTTTAGTTTCTTTGGATGTATGTATGTAGATTTGCTCAACCTCGGTGCGCTGATGTGAGGAGAACATTTTTAAATTTGAGTTTTGTTTTACTTTGGCTGAAAATGAATTGCCGATGCCAACCGAATGAAGAAGGTGGTGCTTTGAAAGAGGTAGAACGAAGATATTTTGATGTAAAAGAGATATCTATTGGATTTGTGGATCTAGTGAATTTGCTTTACATACATATCGGTGCGTTAAGTAATGAAAACATCCTAAATAGTTCAATGCTTTGATTGGTAGGTAGATAGTTCAGATTGTGAATTGAAATTTAATGTAAAAGTTGTTCTAAATTTATTGTAAATAAAATATTGAAAAGAAACACAAAACTGAATTTTATGAACTTTAGTTATGTATGGAAAAGGAATTTGACAGGGTGTGCGGTGAACACCTCCGCACCTTCGTATGAACGTCACTGATATTTAGGTATGTTACAAACGATGAGTCAAATTTAATATAGATACCCTTCGAATAGGGTATAATAACGGGCACGAGCAACGTTTTAAAGAGTCTTAGCCGCGTGTGTATTGGCCTACAACTTGAGAATAATATCAATAGCACAATTGATACGAGTATGATTGCCGACAGAAAGTGAGTGATTAAACTTAAAGCCAAGGTTTGTAACCACGTCTACAAATACGTCTACAAATTTGAGTGTTCTTCAGATATATAGGCAACTCCCACAGGGGGACCAGTAGGGATGCGGTTAAGTGGGAGGGTTATGATCCCTTTAATCCTGATCCTCACCGCCATTAAAAGGAAGAAGAAGAAGTTTTTGGAAAATTAAAATCAATTGCGATTTAGCTGGATTAAAGGTTCCTCCATTGCAAAGATGGAACCCAGCGGTTCTCCTGCCAACAAAGCTTTCTTCCTATTTGGAGTGTGAAAGAATATTAAACCACGAACTCTATGAGTTGTAGTAAGTGCTTCGACTGCATTCGCTCGGCCACATTGAGCGAGTCGAAAACAATGCCAAAGACAAGAACATCTTCCACTCCTCCCAGCCACAAGGTTAAAGAGGGCAACGTAAACCGAACTTCCGTTTGAAAGATCAAGACATTA
The DNA here is from genome assembly GCA_949715645.1 of Portevinia maculata. Classification (NCBI taxonomy): domain Eukaryota; kingdom Metazoa; phylum Arthropoda; class Insecta; order Diptera; family Syrphidae; genus Portevinia; species Portevinia maculata. Next base: position 190,311,114 of record OX454527.1, on the reverse strand, counting down.
TGTGAATGGCAGAGAGCTTGACAATTTTGCTTCACAACAAATTCGAAAAGTGTTGCTTAATCGCTATCATAGTTAAAACTTTCGCACTAAACGGGCAAAAACCTTTTCACATCGTGCAATGTTTTGAAATTTTACTTATGCCCAACTGCTTACCGAAAAGTAATTACCTACAACTTTTCAGAAAATACACTCCTTCTCGAAATATTCACCGAGTTCAACGACCATTTCTCCGCATTACATAGGCATACCAAGTACCATTTCACTGCAACCAACTTTCATTGGGCCCACTACCAAATCGAATGGCCCGACCTGAAAATTTCTACAGTTCCACCATCCGCAATAACCTGAACAAAAAACAACAGCAAAGACACAACAACTAACAACTTCATACAAAGTATGCACTTCACTATTCCAAAAAGGCAACAAAAATTCAAAAAAAAATTTAAAAAATATATACTCCATTCAAACAAGCCACCCCCCCACCCCCGATGAAAGTAAAAATCTACTTATGCTATGCTTCAGATACCTACGCAAACCCAACGGCAAAACAAGATTATGTCGGAAAAAGAAATTCACAAAAGGCTATTGACATCGTGCACTTATATAGGTGGCCAACCCCTCCAGCAAGTCCGGTGGTGCCCATCAGGCTATAGGTTTCTCCTTCACTTGTTGGCTCCAAAATCGAAGATAAAATTGTCATGCTTCAGTCGAGAAGTCATTGCCCCGGTGTTTACTCTCTCCTCGCGTCACTGCAAATTGACCTCAATTGGTCTCGCTCAACAGAGGCAGAGGCAGCATAAAACCAACATCCCCTCCCCCAAGCCATAACAACATCATCATATTGCTGCCTTACAGCATTCTCGTCATAATGGACGTATTAATCGAAAGTGTAATTCGTTTTCGTTTTCACTTTTTCTTTCCTCGTTTTGTATGCAACCGATATGTACGTACGGTTTTGTCTAACCAATAAGTGTCTGTCTTTTGGGTTGTGTGGCAGTGTGATAGACCGCTCTGTATCGCACTTAACAATTGAAAAAAAAGGAAAGTCCCCCGAAAATCGCACTATCGCCAGTATCTGTATCTATTCAGACGATAAATAAATAAAACCCATTTTGAATCTGAATCAGATGTAAAGCTAATCAAATACTCAACATGCAACAACAACAAAGAGAAAGAAAAGAAATGAATATGTACCGCTAAAACTCTCGCTTTCACCTGGAAATTTCTTTTCGATTTCATTTGCTTGAGTTTTCGTTTTCATTTTACCAAAATGTCGTGTAGCAAGTAAAAGTTGCCGAAAAATTAACCAAAACGCTATTGGCGTTGTTGCTGCTTTTGACGTGTGAATGCAAGAGCAAATAACTTAACTTGGTACAGTAGGTATGACAAGGGAAGTGATGGGAAAAAAATGAAACAAATTCTATTTATGTAGGACAAGTTGTTCTTATTTTCTTGACACGAATGGAAGGGACTCACCGGCTTACGCCGATTCCAAAATGCAAGGGTTGATAGCTCCTGGCGGTTTATAATCTTAGATGTTTGTCAGATTTTCGCAAGATTTTGGATGGCCAAAAAAAAACTTAAGGGATTACTGGTGGATTAGTCATTGTATTTGTGTCCATTATGAATTTGCAGCCATAGCCATAGAGGGGCATTGAGCTTCAACAAACCTGCAAACTCTAACGTTGATGGATTGCACACTTCAAACAAAGTTTTATTTGCTTCGAAGGCGTGCAATCCTAATGCCTCGAATCGTCGTATTGTGATTCCTTCAGGTGAATGTGTCATTCTCTGATAAACTACCCTAAATCTTGAGGTACAATCATAAGGAAAAGCTACAGTCCGCTTGGGCGAAACGTACGATGTAATATCCATATTTCTATTTCCTAGAGTAGGTGTGACATTGGGTTGAAAGTCCTTCTCCATTTTGGATTCTTTTTATTCCTAACAGAACAACCAACATTTAAAAATTTGGTCAAAACGCCCCAATAGTGGGCGTGGTTGTTTAATCAGTTTTTTAATACGGACATTTGCTACATCATTTGCTAATACTGTTATTTGCGTGTATGAAGCAATTGATAGAAAAATGAATGTGTATGGCAAGAACGTCCCTAAAAAATGGGTGTGCAAAAAACTCTGTTTGAGCGAATTGTTAATAAGGATATTGTCTGTATATTTTGTTTTTTCCCTTGTTTAAGGACTTTATCAAAAAACGATGATTATTTTAAAACCGCCCTAAAAAGGGAATGACGCTAACTTGTTTGAATTGGTGAATAGTTGCGAAAGACGATTGATGCAGATAAAACTGTTTTATTCAAAAAGTGGGCCAATTGGTGGGCGGATGTTAAAAATCTTTACAGTTCATCGTTATGTTCCCCAAGAGAGTATTATGTGCCATATTTTCGTTTTAAAAGTTGAATTTTAGGGCAAGAAGACAAAGACCCCATGATATAGATCGACATTATGCGGATCACAAATATAAGGCTAGTTTTATTGGGAACTTATCTCAAGCTCAGCAATGGAAATCTAAATGAAACGCTATGTTCACTTTTATGTCCACCTTTAGTTTAAATGTCAAATTTGGATTACATATGGAATGCTTAACTACAGGTGGCGTTATTTCCACTCTTTTGTGAATCAGCTGATTTTCAGTTAAATTAAAATGTCTTTTTAGACGGATATTCATTATTCCTGTGTATTTAACCTAATTTTTACTTTGCAAAAAAAATGTCCCTTCTACTATATAATCTAAAAATTTGATTCTTTTTTATTTTCCCAAATCCCCAAATCGCGGAACACTGTTCAATACTTTTTTCTTAAGAGTATCTCGGAGATAGGTTTTTTTGATGAAAAAAGTTGATTCTGATACTTTTTTGGCAGCATAAAATATGGTTTTAGGTTCTTAAACTTTAGTTTTGAAGTCATGGCTTCTAAAACGTTAACGAAATTCACTGTGAGCAAAGGAGGGTGGATGGTTACGGGGTAGTAATTTTATTTATTTTCCGTAACTTAGCTTAGACATTGAAAATCTTAGTTAAGGTTTGGACACCCGCTTATGTGTGATTCCATTCCAGAGGTTCCAAAACCTTTGTCTTCATATTTTATATTCATTCTTGTGACCAATTATCAAACAAAGTATGTACTCAAATCAACGGAAATACCAGCCGAAGGCTTCTCTACCCAAAAGTTTGGCTGAAGCATTAAAGACTACCATCCGCCATTCTCGGCGAAAAGAATGACTCATAAATATAACTGTTAATCCAACTAAACTGTCATACTGTGAAAACAACTCCAAAGCAAATAAAAAACAACTCTTTCTCAAAGACTCACCGAAACGAATGACGAGTTTTACAAAACTGTGAGATTAATACAAAAAGTGAAAAAAAATTCAGGGCCAGACTCTATTTCCGAAACTAAGAAAGCAAAAAACGGTCAAAAGTGTTGTTATCAGTGATATTCTTACCCTGTCCATGCACAGGGAGTTGGGAATGAAAGTTTTGTCAGTGCCCCACCTTTGAGAAAAGTCTGCAAACAAATCAAAGCGTATAAATTACCATGAAAAGCTATTACAGCATTGTGAAGAAGGCGTCCAAATCATGTAGCCAACCCCCCGCAGTTATCCTAGTTTCAGTATGGTGATGGAATACCTAGTTTCCGTTTGCAACTTAGACTCCAACTCCAATAAAATAGAAACAATTGTAGCGTCGCCTCTTCTTTTTAACTGACGAATTCTATGAACTGGACTAGAGGGATCATAACCATTCCAAACTGCATCTCTGCTGGTAAGCATGTGGGGTTCGCCGGCTTAACCTCAAAAAGTATGGGCAGGCCTCCCGGTTTCGAATCACTTCATCACTGTGGCCAATCAAAAGCTGATGTTGTAGCAGGTGTGATCAAGAAGTCTTAAGGCCTGCTTCTCTTTTGCATTTGCATAGGAACGTTGATTGATGTTGATTGATTTTGCGATGTTTGTAGTATCTCCTCTTTGAACATAACGGTTCCAACTCTTTTTAAATAAAACGAAATATTTTCTAAGGGGCAGACAGGAAGCAAGTTTCAGTTAGATAGTAACCTTTCCTTTCTTTTCGTTGTTTTTATGGTAGTTGTTTGATAAATCAATGGATGCAACATGCAACAAATTTGTGAGCACCTCCTGCAGGAAGAATCGCAAACACAATTTTCCAGCTCAGCTCCACATTCGAAGGCAGTTGATGTCCGCACCACTTTCGAAGAAAATCCGCAAAAAGTACAACGTTCGGTCAATCTCCTACGCAAGGTTGATGAAGTGCAGGTTATACCTGTACGTGGTCATTACAAGCGCAACCAAGTCCAAAAAAGTTGTACAATTTTATCATAAGAAGTTCGTTGTTTACATTGAAAAGATCCAAGATGAAAATGCCACCAGTACTAACGTTTACGCAGGCATCCTCCCTTCAAAGTGTCTGACTGTGAAACGCAAATTGGATAAAGATCGCAAATCTATTCGCAAGGGATAAGGCAAATATACTGAAGAAACAGCAGCCCACTTTTCATTTATTACTCGATTTTAAGGACTATTGGATACGTGCAACAGAATTGAACAAAAACGTGGTGGATTGACATTTTAATCCTTAGATGGCTATGTATTGCCAGTCAAGCTATGTTATCCCAAGTGGCCGGAAAAAAATGTGCCTCCGAGATTTGTAAGATAATTATTCCTTCAACCTTCTACTGTCAATTTCATAAAACCAATCTAAAGGGTCGCACGCTAAGGGGATTTATACATAGCTGTCAGTGCTATCTAGACCTCCGGATGAGCTTCAGTTTCATTTTTTAACTGCCGACAAACAGCAGAAACTACCGGAATCGTTGAAAACACGGCATCACAAACCTCACGTATGTACTTCCAAGTCTAGGTATATTTTAACCTTTGGAATTAGGGATGATTTTGGGGTAGTGAACGGTAATCTAACTTTGAACAAATCCGATTCCTTTGATTATAAGAAAAATAAAAATTGCTTAAAAAATATTAATAATTGTATCCCAACATGTTTGACACACTGATAGCATAATAATGATATCCATCAAAACAAAATAACAACAGCACTTAGTAAGAGAGCAACTCTAACTCTACTCAAGTGCTGTGTAACTGTTAGTCAGCGAGCTAGTAGGGTCGAAGTCAACGCTCGGAATTGAGTTCATCAAGTTCGTTGAACCTCCCTAGAGAGTCGTTCGTTCGTTCGCAGTCGTTAAGAGTGAAAATTCGATTTCGTTGCCACCACCTCCCACTAACCTCGATGAGGAGATGCTGTTTTCAGCTGCCGAAGTTGTTTGTAATTGGGTTTAGTCAAACAGCTGGGCAGTGGTGCCGTTGTAGATGGTGATATAACTGTGCAGAGTGGTAAAGTGCGGTAGTATGCGAGTTGGCACACAACTGAATTTATAGGCTTTTGAAAGTAGAGACTTTTATTTGGTAGTTTATGTATGACTTATAGCGAGGTCACTGAACGTTGATTGAAGGCGAAACGAATGGTGAAAATATTTAATGTACTAGTTAGCCATTGAGGAATTGCTGAAGGAGCTCTGCTCTAGAGAGCGAAAAAGAGTGAGAGGGATTTGAAGGAAATGTTTTACACTAGGCATATATGGAGAAGAAATTAATTCGGTTAAGGTGAGGATATCTTAACTTCACTGTGAATCTACATTGCAACTTGATATATGTAAAAGGCGGATGATATTGGTTTGGAGGAGGTAGGAACGTGAAAGTCACCCTGTTTTGTGTGTTGTCAGATGACGTTTTCGTTGTTAATCATGTGTTTCCTATCCAAAGGAATACAAGTCTGTAAGTTGTTGGTTTCGCAAGGAGGATGTTCGCTTCAATGGAATTCGGACATTGGGGCAGGTGAAAGTGTCATGTTTACGGTTATCTGATTGGGGTTATTTGCGTGGATGTGACATAAATAAATTACAATCAGCTTTCATCAATTTGATTAACAAAAGTGCAATCGGTGAGAATTTTAAGGGACTGAGGACTGTTATGACTTTGGGGTTGTAATTATCCATGAGTGATTGAACGACTTTTTGACTTAATAAGTTGAACATAAAATGTTTTCTGCCAAAGCCAAAAGTCGTTGCATGTCATTTTGATCATGCGACGGTCATCTATCTTGCGCTTGATAGAAAGTAGATGCCCTACCTTAATTTTTAGCAGCATATAAAGTGTTTTTCATATGTAACTGATTATTATGTATTCCGACATCTATGATAGAGTGTTTAAAAAGGAAATATGTCGGTTAAGTAACATTTGAAAATTTAAGTAATTATTTATTCATCTACAAGTAATTTATAACTTATCAAGATTACAAAAACTAACACACAATAATTAAAGAATACAATGAAAATATTTGGTTTAATAAATTTACTTAATTAAACAGTAATCAAACATTTTTTTCGACAGATACCTACTACAAGATTATATAATCTTGCAATCAAATATCTAGTTGATATTAAAAAAACGAGTAACATAAGATTGTTTAATAATAGAAAAAAGAAAAGTACACATTGACAAATAAAATAGGTGACCTAAAAAAGTTGACACTTTTTGAAAAATTAAAAAAATAGAAGAAATCACAAATAAGAATAGAAAACATGATAGTAATACAAAATGGGAAAAAAGTAGAATAGAAAGAAATAAGTTACATAATATAAATTTAAAAGGCTTAATTTAGTAAATGTGTGAACAAGCCTCTCCGGAATAGCGAGGATGACTCTATTGTCTGCAAGGCAGCCGGAAGTCTATTCCATAGCCGAATTGCAGTGACAAATAATTACCGCAATGGTGTGCGTGAATCGGGAACGGGGACGTAAGGACCTCTTCCTGAATGAGCAAATCTGAGTACTCAGTGAAGTTAGATAGGGCAACGATAAAGGAGCAAAAACCCCAAAAAAACTGGTCATTTTCAATTAATTTAAGCTTTTAAAACTGAATAAAAACAAAGCAAAACAAAAACTGAATAATTGCAAAGCTCAACAAAATGTATCTTTATTCATTGATATGATTAGTTACCTTAAGTTTAATAATAAATAAAAATTAAATAAAAATTCTAATTCAATAACATTGTTTTGTTTAGAGCAAAGTTATTAATTATATGTATAGTTAATAAGAGGTAAGTTGTGATGCAAGAATATCGACTTTTCTGCATTTTTGCGAAGAAGTCGGTTTCTTTCATAAACAAGTCCTGCTTCACTAAAAAGCCTCTCCGAATAGACACTGCTTGAAGGAGCAGATAAATACTTAGCAGCAAGTTGGACAAAATGTTGGAAAAATTCAGTTTTATGTGCAGACCACCAGACATATGGATTATACTCGTATCAATACAAACGCGATTCAAGTGAACGAGGTTTGCACACAAAAAAAAATGTTTTTCCTCGAACATCGATAGCTTGGTGTTTTTTGTTTATGGATATTTTTCGTGAAAGACAAAGAAAAGAACATAAACTAAATAAAGCGATAAGAAAAAGCTTATGGGTTTGTGTCCCAAAAATAGTGGAATTTGTGTAGAATGATCTTATGTTCAATCAACCATGTTCGCCCCAACTGCGTTCGTAACTTTCAGAGCTTTATAATCTGGCCGAATATTCGGAATATTCGGCTATTCGGTATTCGGCCTTAGGCTGAATATACTATTCGTTTCAACACTAAAATTTTTTAGATATTTTACTTCGCTTATATGTTAAGGGTCTTTCATTGACTTGACAACTTCTTTTTTATATAAAATGCAAACTACTTGAGATGTCTCAAACAATTTATTGGCTTGAATTACTATCAAAACATTTATGAGCTCCTCTAACGTCGCCGGCTTGTTGGCTTGTTGACATAGACCAATGGTTTAATGTAGCCCCATAAAAAAAGGTCTAGAGGCGTTAAATCAGACGATCTCGGCGGCCAATAGACGGGTCCGTTTCTCGAGATAACACGTTCACTGAACTGGGACTTCAATAACTCGATTGTTGCACCTTTTGGCACCGTCTTGTTGGAACTACATAATTGCTCAAAGGAATAATATTCCAACATGTCTCTGTAGCGAATACCATTTACCGTAACGAAACGGTCATTTTCATCGACGAAATAAAACGACCCAATGACGCCACCGGCATGAAAACTGGCTGGTTTGCGACGAACGCCTCTACGGCAGCAATATCCCCTACTCTTCGGGCAAAATGCAGTCCCACTGGCACGGAAACATCAATCAGTGAATATTCTGACTCAAATTTCGTAAATGACGAGAATTACTTCTGAAAATTGACTTTAACGCTCCTAAAGTTGCGACTACCGACTCGGAATTTCGGTAGTAAATTTCAATTATTTGTAAACGTTGTTTCGTGTACTTCACCATTATAAAAATGTTGATTTTACTGAATATTTGAAGTTGTCATATCGCTAAAGAAATGCCCTTTATATGTATTGTTGGAAAGCGCACTACGACTCTTAAAATGATAAATCTTCTCTTGATCTGAGCTAATTTGATATAGGTATTCTAACAATTTAGATGGCAAACACTTCCGCTTTATGCAAAAAAACAACTTTAACAGATAACAGCAAAATGTTCATGCCATGCACAGAACTGGACTCTCATATAAAATAGTGAAGTATTGCATAAATTGAAATTGAGAATATACAGGGTGTCCCAGTTAGGCAGTATAACCCTTAAATGGGAGATTCCTGAAGTTCCGCCGAACAGAAAATAATATAGCAGGGAGAGGTCTCTATTCCAAGTTATAGCCCATCAAAGTAGGTGACCTCTTATTTGGTGGTGTATCCACTTTAATCGCTGTAACTTCTTAACTAACTAAACATTTTGGAAAGAAAGTGTTGCCTTAAACAGTTTGGTACATTTGTGCAGCTACAAAAATTTTATGGCTCCCCAAACTCAAATTTATGAAAAATTGTTGTTCCATTTTTTTTTCACTTAAAATGCATTTTTCTCAAAATTTTTAGTTAAAACATTTTTTTTGTATGCAATTTTTATCCTTGAAAAATTGCCTAAAAGTTATGCAACTTTTTTACGTATGATCAACAGAAGTTGTAGTAAAAGCCATTTTTCGTCAAACAGAAAAAGGTAAAAGGAAGTGCATCTACTGAATCACTCTTAAAATTGCTTAGATAGATGCAAAGAGTCAGAAGACGGGCACTTTCTCAAGAACATTCTGTGGACTGACGAAGCGCAAGTCACAAGAGATGGGGTTACATTACAAACCAACGTAATTTGCACCATTGGTCACACCTCAATCCCCATTTAATACGCACAACATCCTTTCAAATGTAATGTAATTATTGTGAACAACTTCTTCAAAATGTGTTGCTTATTTTAAAGGAGGTTTAGCGTAAATGTTTGGGCTGGATTAATAGGAAACACTTTACTTGGCCCGAACGTTCTTCCACAAACAGTTAAAGGGCCCAACCCATAGAATGCGTCAATCCTTCAGAGCCGTTGATTCAACGGAGAGCAATAAAGAATACACGCATTCTTATGGAAGGTGGCCCATAACCAAACCAACGGATCCATGAACTTCAAAGGACAAAGAAGACATACTTTTTCCTTTTTTGGCCCTCGAAGTAACAGGGTGGCGACGGTGTAGAGGTTAGTGTGTTGGCTTGTGACCCGTGCGGTGCAGGTTCAATCCCCATGGGGAACAACAACATACGCCACCCAATCACATGCCTCTACACCAAAAGGAGGATTTCTGCCTGGTAGTACAATGGAACGTTACCGAGTCTGAGTGCTCTGGGATTTGGATTTCCTTTTTCAAAAAAAAAAAAAAAAATAAAAAAAATGCCTACATACAAAAATTTATTGCACTTCGTACATTCTAGAATTGAGGTTCACGTATATGAAATTGAGAGAGGCAGATAAATTGAGCGAAATATTGGAAATTAAGACAAACCATTGGGAAATTAGAGAAAATATTGGAAATAATGAGAGAAAACTTTCATTGCCAATTAACAACCAGTTCAGTATCAGTATACCACAGCGAAACTGCAACTCGACCGCTGATTGGTTGAAATGGCTTTAAATTGTATGGATGTTTTTGACATTCGACTGGATGTGATATTGTGTAGTGAAAAACCCCATTTATAGGGAAATTTAGCTCAAAAATTAAGCTGTCGGGAAAAAGGACAGAACCAGAATTTAGGAACCTTGCAGATTTTATTTTCAAAAAGTCTCTAGCTATGTTTTATTTCAGTAGAACTTCTTTCAGAACAAGGTTTATAACATCATGAATTCCTTAATGACATCTTACATTGATTGCAATGCATTATTTCATTGAAAGAAATTCAACAAAGGTTGTCAATAAAAAAAATACAATTTTTAAAAGAAATTGTCTTCTTAAACTTGTATTAGAATTAAAATGGACAGTTTTGAAATTTCTAGGATTTTTCTCCTACCCGGTAGGGATATTTATTTTTGTTAGATGGATCACTGGACTACAGATTTGGGTAATAAGTGAACAATTGTACTGTAGGTACTGACATATTAGGTAGTTGGATCGTTCAGTGGTATTTAGACAATTTCAGGCTAATGTTTTCGACTGACGAAGTTAGCAACGGATTCTGTGGGATGGATCCTTCCGTCAAGTACGTCAAAGTCGGTGGATCCGTCAAAGTAAAGGATGTAAAGGATTCTATGGGCTATGCCCTTAATTTCGATTACTACCTTGAATTTCTTGTAGAACGATGGCCGGAACTCGTTTTAGATGTTCCTCTTGTTAAGAGCAGAGCGATGTTCTTTCAACAAGATGGAGCACCTTGTCACAGTAGAAGCGGGGTAGCTTCGTTCCTCAACCATACTTTTGGCGAACGGTGGATTGGTCGACTTGACCCCAACCCTTAGCCACACAGATCTCCTGACCGAACACCAATGAATTTTTTCTTCTGGGGTGCTAATGTCGAGCCTGGAAAAGCTCCAAGAAAAAATTAGTGCCGTTTCAAAAAAGATGAGAAGAAATTTTCTGCTCGTTAGGCTGCCATCCTAAATGCTTAAATGCGTCCGAAAGTGTACTCAAATGGAAGGAAGGCACTTCGAACAATTGCACATGAACATTCCAGTAACTGTTCCAAAAAGGTAATTTTCCAGCCCAACAAAAATATCTAAGAGATTTTAAGAGTTATTCAGTGGGTAAACTTCTTTTTGACCATTTTTGTCCGGCAAAAAATAGCTCTTACTACAACTTCTCTTGATCGTATGTAAAAAAGTTGCTTAATATAATTTTTAGGAAATTTTTTAAGGATAAAAATTTCACATAAAACAGAAATATATTGAGTAAAAATTTTGGGAAAAAATGCCTTTTAAATAAAAAAAGGAACAACAAAATTTCATAATTTTAAGGAGCAATAACATTTTTCTAGCTGCACAGATGTACCCAAACCGTTTAAGGCTAAACTTTCCTTCCAAAATATTTAGTTAGCTTAGAAGTTATAGCGATTAAAGTAAATACACCTAATAATTAGAGCTTACCCACTTTAAGAAATTTACCCATAAAGGGTTACACTGCTTAACTGGGACACCCTGTATACTATCTAGATCAAGGTTGGTCAACCCTAGGCCCGCGGGCCAGAACGAATTTCAGATGGCCCGCGCAAGAAATTTGAAAATTTCCTGCCAAAGTATAGTGTGCCATGCTAAAATGTATCTTCCACACAAATTTTCTCCAAAGTAATTTTAGTAAGAATTTTGTTTGTTGCTGCGGGAAATTCATTTTCAAAGCTACTTGCGTGAGCACATATGTTTACTTTGCTTCACTACAGAAGCAGCATAATCATACTAATTTTGAAAAAGCGTATCCTGTTGGTAGTGCTATCAGAGAAGATTTTTTAAAGAAAAAGAGTAATTATTCAACCAACGGAATATTTTCGTTAAAAGCCACGACGAGCTTGAATCCATGGTCAAAACATCTTATGAGATTTCTTTGTTTATAGCGAAAAAGAAGAAACCTTTTTCAGATTGTTAAAGAAGCTTTAACAATCTTTGCTCAAAATTGTAATGATAAAAACGTCAAATCTAAAGCTGACAGTGTTTCACTCTCACGGTACACTGTTACAAGACAGGTGGAGGAGATGGCAGTTGGTATCAGCGGTCAGATCCTAGAAATCGTAACAAAATGCAAATAGTTTTCATTGGCGTTAAACAAAACTTGCGATTTGGATGATATTCTCGATCCAGTAGTACGTGCATAAGTTACATACGTGCAAAAGCTCTTCATAGACGTCATTCAGAGTTTTATTTGAAGGAGAAATGGGCGAATATGGAGAGTTACAACTGTACTGTGCTGTGCAATTGCTTTCAAGGGGCAGTTGAAACATTTATTCAACTTGAGAGAGCAGGTGTTGAATTTTTAGAGGAAAAAGAGGCTCTACCTTTGGGAACTTATTTACTGAAGAGTACATCCTGGTTGAGTGATCTTGCATTTCTTGTTGACGTTACGAATTACCTCAATATTTTGAATCTGAAATTACAAAGCAATGACTGTTCATTCCCGATAATGTTTAATTTGATAAGCGGATTTGAAGCTAATTAAATCTGTTTTTATTTAATTTAGCTACATAAAATATTGACCATTTTTCCACACTCAAAGGTTTGAAACAGAAGCTCAATATCGCCACTATCAACTGTTCTTAGTACAATTCGAAATATAATGTTTATAAGTCGTTTGAGAGCAGATTTAAGGACTTTGAGGGTAAAAAACAAAATACGTATACAATTTTTTTTAAATCCCTTTATAATCAGTTTGAGAGAATAAATTAAGTATCCTGCCGAAATTCAGTAGGAACTCACTGAACTGCAAAATCACTTTTCGCTAAAAAAAACCTTTTTGCCGAGACAGCATCTTTCAACCCATAAAATTCTTCGGAAGATTTTGCAGTTTTTTGGAAGTTAGTACCAAAAGAGAACTTTCCTGCAATAACAGACCTGTCCTTGCAGTTATTAAGTAGTTTTGGATCGACATATATTTGGGAAAAGGATTTTTGCATTTTTTATTATAAAAAAATTAGAAAAGTAGTTAACATAGGAATCATCAGTGGCCCATCGAAGAATCGTCTGAATCGTCCGTTTGGCCCGACTGCTAAAAAAGTTGAGCAGCCCTGCTCTAGAGGAACTAAATGTTCAGTTGTTATTATTTTTTTAAAATCAGCGCACTAACACGCCAACTATTTAAAAACAAAAGTTTTATTGACGTGGAAATTAAGGTTCTATTTTTAGTAAATCATGTAGAAAAAGTCATTCTTAACAATTCTTTTATGCAAAGTTGTTTTAAAACAAAAGTTTTATTGACGAAGTTAATGGAAATGAAGGTCCTATTTTTAGTAAATCATGTAGAATAAGTCATTCTTAACAATTCTTTTATGCAAAGTTGTTTGCCACGCCTACATTGTTGGGGCATTTTCTGCCAAAAACATTTTTCTTTTAATAAAATCTTTTGAAGAACTTAAAAAAACAGTCACATATAGTATAAAATTATATAGACAATATGATTTTTAACAAATCACCCATTCTTAGATTTTTAGTCATGACCACTTTTTTTGGGATTTGAATAGAAATATGGTATCCAACAGTTCGCCCAAGTGGACTGCATCCTCTCTATATATATATTTTTATTTGCCAAATAAAAATTGAATTCGAATTCATTGATTCATGCATATATCTGCGCAGTTACTTGGTTTTACAATTAATAATATTTCTTACATATGGCAAGTGCTAGGTTTAAGGCCCGTTTTTCTCCCTTATTCTTCTTCTTTTTTTTCCTTAACGGCGAAGCTTTGATCGGGACTTAATGTCGCATACTTCTCCCACTTATGTAACTGCTGCCTTACAGGTCCGCCTTTGGGGTTCGCTGGGGTTATATTTCTACGAGGTTTCGTATTACTTCATTACTGAGGCCAAGTGGAGCAGTCGAGATGCTACAAAATGAGAGGGCTACGATCCCCTTTATTCGGATGGTAACTTCGCCGTAGAGAATAAGAAGAAGAAGAATCTTCCATTTTGTATCATCCGCATTACTTTTTTATATCTGCAAAGAAAATTACTCGACTTGGGGACTAAACTATCCAGTGCTCGCAACATTCCAAGTTTATTTATTTACTTGCTTTCTCTGGGCCGTGGAACAATAGTACTTCGCTATAGAAGTAGTTCGTGGCATTTAATTGCTACCTACTTAGTAAAATATAGTAAGTACTCTGCGAAAAGATAACAATAAAGTTATAGCCCTGGTGACGACTAAAAGTCTCAATGACATATAAAAGTAAATCGCAACCATAATCCAAGTACGCATACTTTTCCTGCTATGTATCTTTGCAATATTTCAAGTCTATGCGTGGAAAGTTTGCCGTCGACGTAGGTACTTTGGTGGACCACGTCACAATTTCAGGGCCCACGTTGTTGGTATGTAGATATCCAGTGGCCACTAGCAGTGTGTAATACCGATTTTTTTTTCTTGGCAGCACTTTACGCACCCAAAGAGATCACGCATTGCAATCACATCATGGTCTCTTCTTTGTGTTAGTTTTCGATTCTGTTTGTTAACCTTCATTATTTTTTTAAACGTGCGTCGCGTCATTTATTGGTGTGGGAGGGAATAGAAGAGGGAACGCGATCAATAGGACCGAACCAATGTCACTTATTTAAGTCTAAATTGACTCTAGCATGAAGTAAGCGCTGCGGGTTGGGTTGGTTACCCACCAGGCGCGTCCCCAGGTGGTGGATAGGGGGACCTCGGTACGATACGTTCGTGATCCGAGGTTTTAGAGTCATAGCGGCGTTTTATACACCGTCAAAGCTCTATCGCGAACCAAACCAAAAAACAAGTATGCAGGAACAACTTAATGATTCAAATACTCCAGGTGGTACTCGCATGGGCGAAAATCCACCCGTGGTCTTTTCGACCACGGTCGGGGCACGGATTCTGGAGGCCCCAACCGACATACATATACCCCCCGCCTGTACAGGCGTTGACCTTCGAGTTGCGAAAAGGTTTGCTTCCGAAGATTCCTGCAGCTCTATCTCCGACACGTTCGGTAGACTGGGCTGGAAACATGAAGAAAGTGGCGGAGAGGTTCAACCTGATACGCTTAATCTTCAGACCAATAGACAGACAGCCGATAGGTGTGATGCTGCCGACGAGGCCTGCGAAACCGAACAGGTGAAACGGGCCAAAGAGGCGGCGTCCACTGGTCAGCGTCCATCTAAGAGCCAGCGAAAGAGGAAAAGGAGAAAGGCGGCTATCGTGCGGCGCGAAGAAACTGCACCGCCAGTTGAAGGCGCAAGCGCTGAGAACTGCCCTTCCCCGGCGGCGACGGAAAAGAGATGCAGGTCGGCAGAGGTTACCCCAACCGAAACCAGCCAGCTGACTGAAACCAACGCTGCCTCCCCTTCCAATAGCTCGAACAGGAACAAAAGGAGGAAGAAGACCTCAAGCACTCCTGTCGGTGGAACTGCGCGCGCACCTTCTGCGTGCCCTTCCACTAGTATGACTGATGTATTTCCAATGATTGGATTTACTCAGATTAACCTTCAACACTCCAAGGCTGCTACTGCACTCATCAGTAAGAAGCTTTCTGTGTTGAATACAAAAGCCCACATAATATCCATACAGGAGCCATGGGTGTGGAAAAATCGCATCTGTGGCCTTGGAGGTGTCCGTGGCACTACGATACTCTGTGACGAGCGGTCCGAGAGACCAAGGGCTTGTCTTGCTGTGTCGAACCTTTTCTCAGCGACTAAGCTTGGACAATTTTGTGGCCAAGATTTGGTTGCTGCAGCTATTAGCTACGAAACGAATGGAAGTTGGAAGACCTTCATCGTGGCGTCAGCTTATCTCCCCTATGATTCAGTAGTGCCTCCACCACCGAGGGCAATTGCTGAACTCATTGACTATTGCGACACCAGGAAGATGGGCCTAGTTATATGCTGTGATGCCAATGCTCAAAACACTATTTGGGGCAGCAGCAAATGCAACATGCGAGGAAACCATCTCCTGGATTTCATTCTATCATCTGATCTTACTATCAACAATGTTGGCTCGCAACCAACTTTTGTGACGTCAAGAAGACAGGAAGTGATCGACCTAACTTTATCAAATAGATACTTTAAGGCGGTTACTAACTGGAGGGTCTCTTCGGAGGTGTCCCTCTCAGACCATAGATATATCGAATTCCAAATCGAATGCGAAGCCATCACTCTGCAGGAGAGGAGGAATCCGAGAAAAACCAACTGGATACGCTTCAGGGAGGAATTAGGGAAAACTCTCAAAACTCCAACCAAACTCAGGACGAGACAAAAGGTAGAGGAAGCTGTTCAAGACCTGAATAGTGCCATTACTAGCTGTTTTGAACTGACGTGCCCAGTAAGCAAACCCCCTGGCAGAACACCGGTTCCCTGGTGGAGCTCGGAACTGCAAAGAATTCGTAGAGAAGCTAGAAAGCTTCTAAATAGGTCACTCAAGACTGATTTGGAGACAGACTGGAATCTCTACCGATCGAAGCAGAAGGAATATAAGAGGCTAATTCGGGTATCGAAAAGTGCTTCTTATAAGAATTTCTGCGAAAAGATTGAAAAGCTGGGTGAAACTAGTAGGTTGGTTAAAGTTCTGAAAAAGGGCAAACCAGCCAAACTGGACTCACTTAGAAAACTTGATGGCACCTTCACTGAGACGAAAGCGGAAACTCTTAGTTATCTGCTGGAGTCTCACTTTCCGGGTAACCAGATTACAATTGGTTCACAACCAGCCCCGATTACCGAGACTATGAGTGAGCCAAGACAAACAACTCGGCGTAGCTGGTATATTGCGAAGGCCGTGGTGACGGACGAGGCCATTAAATACGCATTTGCGTCTTTTGACGGCTTCAAGTCGCCTGGTACGGACGGAATATACCCAGCCATGCTGCAACAATGTACAAACCAGCTGCTACCGACTATGAAGAAAATCTTCACCGCTGTCCTAGCACTGGCATACATTCCAACACCCTGGCGTACAGTTAGAGTGGCATTCATACCAAAAATTGGCAGAAGTGACTACTCGCTCGCCAAGAGCTTCAGACCAATCAGTCTGACTTCTTTCTTGCTGAAAAGCTTGGAAAGGCTGGTCGAGCTTCACGTGCGCAAAGGTGCTTTGCGATTGCACCCACTATCTCCGATGCAACATGCCTATCAACGCGGAAAATCCTGCGAGACTGCGCTCCAAAATCTAGTTGGTAGAATTGAAGGCGCGCTTGACAGAAAAGAATACGCGATGGGCATTTTCATCGATATTGAGGGTGCTTTTGACAATGCGACTTTTGATAGCATGTGCAGCTCCGCCAGACAACACGGAGTAGACGAACCATTGGTGTTGTGGATTAAAGCAATGCTAATGAATAGAACGTTGGTTGCGGATGCGGATTGTGGCCGCTATGTTATGGCGGGGGTAAACAGAGGCTGCCCGCAAGGCGGCGTCATGTCTCCACTGCTGTGGTGTATGCTGGTCGACTCTCTGTTGAACGCACTCAACAGTTCTAATATTTACGCTCAGGCGTACGCGGATGATGTTGCCGTGCTTTCTGTTGGATCATGCATAGCGACTGTATGCGCCAAGGCGCAGGCGGCCCTTGACGTGATCGACGAATGGTGCACTAGGAATGGGCTCTCGGTCAATCCTCTTAAAACTGAGGTTGTTCTCTTTACGAGAAGGAGGAAGCTGGTCGGGTTGACTCAGCCAGTGCTAAAAGGCGTCACAATCCAACTCTCCAATGAAGCAAAGTATCTGGGAGTCATCCTGGATAGCAAACTTCTTTGGTCCAAACATGTTGAGCTGAAGACTGCCAAGGCGCTGTCTATTTTCTGGCAATGCAAAGGCATTTTCGGCAAGACATGGGGCTTATCACCGAAAAGAGTCCTATGGATTTATACGGCTATGATAAGACCATTTATAGCATACGCATCGGTTGTTTGGTGGAATAAGCTTTCACGTAAATACGTCACTGCTGCTTTTGCCAAACTCCAAAGGCAGGTATGTCTCGGCTGCACGGGGGCCTTCCCCAGCACGCCTGGCTCCGGCCTAGATGCACTATTGAACCTTCCGCCCCTTGATGTTTACATCATGGGCTGTACAATCAAGGCTATCTCACGTCTTACAAGAGGTGGCTTTTGGTATAACTCGCACTGGAGTTTTGATGAACTTGCGCAACGGTTGTCCTTCGACTCCTGTCTTATGGATATGCCGTCTGATGCGATGACACCGGAACTTCGGCTAAAGCGCAAATACGAGGTCGACTTTCCTCGCGTCCAGGACTGGCTCTGGCCGGACTCTGAACCTGGAAGGGAATGCAGTCGAATCTTTACGGATGGCTCCAAAACCGATCAAGGATCTGGTGCTGGTGTCTTCGTGGAGAGCGATAGCGTTAGACTTTTCTTTCCGTTAGGCAAACATGCGTCAGTCTTCCAAACAGAGACTTATGCTATCCTAATGGCCATGGACTATGTTACGAGGAACAGGTGGAGGGGGCGAAGTATCTGCGTCTGTAGCGACAGTCAGGCTGCGCTTAAGGCCTTACTCAAACCCTTAACTACCTCCAAAATAGTACGTGAATGCAAGATATCTCTGAATTCGGTCGGAAGGCTGAATTCACTTAAACTTGTCTGGGTCCCGGGTCATAACGGGATCACGGGAAATGAGATCTCCGATGAACTTGCTAGACAAGGCTCAGAGGGGGACCTCTCAGGACCTGAACCAGCGATCTGTCTACCTGCGTCCTCGGTCAGGGCTTCCATTGACGGTTGGGTTTCCTATGAACACAATCGCCGTTGGCATGACTCTCCAGGGTGCAGGCAGACTAAGCAAATGCTCCCCGACGTCTGTGGGAAATCCGCGGCATTCTTGTTGTCTCTCAACAGAAAAGACTGCGGACAGACTACTGGCGTTCTTACGGGACACTACGCTTTTGCCAAACACCTTAAGGTGCTAGGCCTAAGCGACACCACCAACTGCGAAGCCTGTGGAGAAAGCGACGACACTGCGGAACATTTCGTCTGTGATTGTCCTGCTTTTGCTCGTATCAGGTGGCAGGTATTTGGTGCGGATATGGTGAGTGCTGTAAACCTAAGCTCCTTATCATTGAAGCGCCTTCTCGTTTTTCTTAGAAAAACGAGTAAATTCCCACAGTAAAATGTGGTGTGTCTGCCTGGCAGTACAATGGACCAGTATTGAGTCTGAGTGCTCCAGTGCAGAAAGTTTCACACATCCCGACAAAAAAAAAAAAAAAAAAAAAAAAAAAAAAAAAGCGCTGCGCTGTCTGCTGATCTTGGAGTGCGAACAAACAACATTAAACGCTTGGATAAACACATTTTAGGGCCACATACAGCGCAGAGGGTCATACAAAGTATCGCCAATCAATTTCATCATTGTTATTGTTCGCCTTGCAATGAAAGTGATTGCTCCAGATACTTTAAGAGTGTTTTCGAATGTTTTGTTTCGGTTTTTTGTTTAATGGCGTGCGACACTGGTAGCACTTACAGCTTGCTAGATAAATAATGTTTTAATGACCTCCCAGTGACCTCATTCAGTTCTCAAGCGGGGTTAATTATTTAAAGCCGCGGCGAGTAACTAGACTTGGTTGTTATGCTATGCATATTTATTAAGTCCGATCGTTTTAACTCACATGTGGCACATGTCACTGATCATTGGCAGTGTGGGTCTCGACCCTTTGTGTTGCTCTAATGTAGTCACGAAATGAAAACAAAAACTCAATCGATTCCCCGCAAATGACCCAATTTCGATGGTCAGAACTAATTTATGATCACAAAAGAAATTGTATCTTTTCATCAGGTTTTTACTTTTTTTTGTTTGTTTTTGGGTTCTCAAGGCAAATTTACAATGTATGGACCATACAGCAGCACATAAATAGTGTATAGGCAACGACCTCAATTTGAGCTGCGCTGTATTAGTGGAATTGGGCGAGGGTCAGGGAGTTGTGGCTGGCGAGGTGATGTTTTGGTAAATAGTTACTTTGCAAATTAGTAGATATAGGTATTTGATTAATTGATTTCGCTGTTGTGTGTGTGTGTGTGAGTGTGTAGTTTTAGGCGAGCCGCAAGCATCGCAGATGGCAATGAAGAACAATGTGACCCATGAGTGTTGGTTTAGCCTTAATATTTTTAAGCAAAGACAGTGTGTGTTGGCTTAAAGTACAAAATTAGAGTAGTTTATTTGAAAAATAAATATCTACGACTTTTGTCAATGACTGGGACTTTAAAACCTAATTACGTTTGAAGGCAAAATTGTGTTCGCAAATACGTCTGGACAACCAATGTCGAATTAATGTTTCCCTTTTCTGAAATAGAGTAGCTGATTGGCTGGCTCACTTATTACTTAAAGCACGTTTTGCCATGGCAGTAGTTTTATAGTTCATAAAAAAGACGTAATGAACCATTTAAGGAAATAAAATCAAATTTCTAGTTGGTTTTGCGTTTAAAATCAGAATATTTGTTTGAGCTTAAATAGATAGATATAATTTATTTCTTATAAATTCATTGTAAATTCACAATCTTCATTAATTACATAAGTATGGAGTAAAGAAGTATTTACGACATACTGTATTTTTGTATACTAAGTATTAAAAAATAGTGTTGAATGCCGCTTCAATGGGCTTAAATAATTCATATATAGATTCATGGGTGGGTTGACCCTATAAGACAATTTGCATTGTATTTAACAAAAATTAATAGAACAGCAAGTTTGACTGAATTAATTAAATTATATCAAAAATACTACAAAAGAAATAAATTTACTTTTAAGGATTTGATTACTTAAGACAAAAATTTATCAAAACTGAAATTAGACCAGAATATCAAAAAGTATAAAATCCAAATTATTATAGGTCAAATTTGGAAGCCAGTGTTTTACACGTTTTAAAAGCATTCCAGGCATTGTTATTATTTTATTGGAGTAAGGAAGCTTATTAAAGCTTTTTCAAATAGTTAGTTATGTCGTTATGGGCATTTACAAGGTGGAATTTTAGGTTAACAGTATTTTTAAAATAAAAAAATATTCCTATGTTTCAAAAGTACCTTCAATGATGATGCAGTAGCCCAGTGTTTAGTGTTTTAGCTTGTAATAGAAGGGTCGCAGGTTCTAATACCGCCGGGCCAAGTAACACCCAACGTATCTTTGCCCACTACCTTACCTTTTGCGAACGTCTGAAAAACATCCAAGAGTATCAATTGTCATGAGAAGCTTCTCAAATTTGCCGTTCCAAGTCGGGGGCACTTGGCCACCCCTGCCTCTGAGCTCTTTCAGCCCAGCAATATTGGGTTTTTATCAAATTAAATGAATATATTCGAGTGTTTCCTTATTATCCATGTTGTACAAAAGTATGACTATATAATTGTATTGATAGTCTTAATATCAAAAAGTTAAATTTTTATTTTAAATTAGGTTTTTTCAATGCAAGTTAAAAACAAAAGACTTATGACAATGACAAAAGTCGTCTGTCGGGTAGTTGGATTTATATATATTAAAAAATTAGCTTGAAATCAAAGTTTTATGATCAAGAAAAAAATTACCGATTAAATTCTCTAACAAGTTCGATATGGTAATGCTACAGTGATATAATAAAAGAGCCTATCAAAATCTGTACACCTTTCTCCATTGAGTATATGAATAATTTCGGCTTCTGTTAACCAAGCTCTCCCAAAACAACTCAGACTGAACTCTCTTAGCCCCGGACATCTTCCTAAGAAGTGATGGATGTTCTCTTCTTCCGTTAAGCTGCACACAGTACATAGAGATGTTCCGTTCTCCATAAATCTATTTCCGTTAAGTTTAATTAAGCCGCATCTTGCCTTAAATATCCAGGTGATTTTGTTAATTTCGAACCCATCGGCAAAGTAACCTCCTTCTCTAGAATGATCCAGAAATTTGTAGATGCGTGTACTGCTATCCGATGCGATCCGTAATTTTGCCTGTTAACCCTCCGATTTCACCAGCCGCAGTAGATCTAAGCTCTTTTGTATCCAAGCGCTATGAGAAATGTCTCTTTCGTCAAAATGAAGCCCAAAACTACGACCAAGATGGTTTACTTCTTTGACCCAAAACAATTTTTTCCTTAAGAGAATTTTACTTAGTTGGTGTGGTAGTCGTCTGTCACTATATTCGAACATTGCTTTTGCTATATATCTCATGTGAAGATCAAGGCTATAGTAATGTCCGTCTTCTGCTCCTGTCTCTAATGATAACGCATAGTTTGGAGTAAATGTAGGTAACTTTAAAATTCGTTTCAAACAGTACCTTTGTAATCTATCAACTTCTTCGAACATTCCGAAACCCCAGATCTGAGCGCCATAAGTTTGGATAGCTCTACAGACCGCTTGGAACAATTTCCACTTTGCGGTGAGACTGATATTTCTTTTTGCCAAAAAGTTATTCCACGTCGAGTTTATGCTGCTCTTTGCTCCACTGTTTCTCTTCTCCACATGCTTTGAAATGACATCTTCGGAGTCAGAGGGACTCCTTTGTATGTATAATTTGAAACAATACGTAGGTGGCAATGGTGCGATGGTAGTGTATTCACTAAGTGATTGGCAGGTCGTGCGTTCGAATCTCGACCAGGGCCATGATTTTTATAAATTGAATACACACAACAAAAACTGATCTCCCTAAAGCAATTTAGGCGCCACCTGTTGAGAAAAAAAAATCCCATCGCACCAAACTTCTTTCCTATCCTTCTATTATTTCAAAAAAAGAAATCCCTTTAGCGCACGCAAATAATAAAAAAAAAAAAATAATAATAATTTGAAACAATACGTATTCCTTGTCCATTTAATATCCAGTTTTTTTTTGGCACGATAGCCTCCCACCATTTCTAAACACCATAATTTCTGATTTAGATAGGATTACTTCTATAGGCCCCATTTCACACAGCAAGCTTCAAGTCGCGTTATCATCTGCTGCAACACCTTGGCATCACCCGAAAAAATTACCATATCGTCCGCGTACAGCAGAATTCTTTTGTTGATCCCGTCGATATAGAGTCCTCCTTCTAGAACTGCATGCAAGTCATTTATATATAGTGCGAAAATCAACGGCGATAGCAAGCATCCCTGATTAACTCCAAAAAGTGTCACAAATTATTCGGAGAGCTCTTTTCCTTTCCAGACCGCAGATTGAGTATTGGCATATATAGCTTCGATCAGGTTGACAAATTCGGACGAGTCTCCTATTGCGTGTAGTTTGTAGATTAGCAGTTTTTTTGAAATTTTATCAAATGCAGCTTTCAAGTCGACAAAAAATGGGTACACTTTTTTTTCTGCCAGCTTCAGGTGAACGATTGAAGCTAGATTATAGATGTTATCCACAACATTATACAATCTTGTAGAATAATCGACCGTTTTGCTAGAGAACCAATACGGTTGAAGTCAATTTTTTCTAAAGAATTAATGCTGCAAAAATCTATGTATAGTCAAACCGCTTCAAAGAACTGAAAAAAAATATTGGTTTTCAGTTTAATTAACGGGGTTTTTTCACTTAACCGAACTTCCGAATTTTTGAAGAAAACACATCAGTTAAGTAAACTTCGGATAACTGAAAAAAAAAAAAAACATTTAAGCGAGTTAAGAGAATTTTATCAGTAAATTTAAACAAAAATACTTTATTTAAGAAAAATAACTAAAAATTAGCAAAACAAAAAAATAAAAAAAGGAAAAACGGGAATAATAGGTACTCTTACATAATTATGAAATCATGTTTAGGTAGGTTGCATATTTATCTTTATATATTAGATATTAGGATATACAGTCAAAATCGGTTATAACGACTTCCAAGGGACTGATGAATTTGGTCAAGCTATGCAAATACTTATTTTGTTCCCTTATTTTTCTTGGAATTTGAGCCATAAAATAATAAGAATACACATTTATAAATATACGTTTACTGTTTTGTTTTTTTAAAAAAAAGTGGAAATATCTAATTGCTTAGTGCAGATTTTTCTTTTTTGACTCATTTTCCGATAAGAAGGTACAACTTTTCGCCTCACAAAATTAAATTAAACTTCTACAACCACTTGTCACACTGATAAATTTGCACCGAGTAAAACTTCCCCAACGTAGAACAAACTCAATAAACGCAAAAGCAAAAAAATAACGTCTACAAACGGTAACTGTAACATATCCCAGATTCTAAGACCTAGATACATCGCATCTACAGAGAATCAGTTTACCGTTCTTAGTCGTTATAACCGATATTAAATTTTAAAAAAAGGGTAAAATCGGTCGTTGTAAGCGATATGACGTTATAAGCGATGTCGTTATAAGCGATGTCGTTATAAGCGATGTCGTTATAAGCGATTGTCGTTCAGTGGAATTACAATGGCGCTGATTCGGGACCTAAGAATTTGGTCGTTCTAACCGATACGTCGTTATAACCGATGTCGTTATAAGCGATTTTGACTGTAGTTCAAAAGTCACATGAAAATTAATCCATTTTTTTTGTTGGATTAAGTCTTCAATCTTCCTCTGCGCCAAAGTCTAAAAATGCATTTTCTCATTGTATGCTCAAGGTTATCTACGATATGTTCAACTTCTAAACAAAAAAAATGAAAGCATTCAAAGAATACTTATCATTTATTTGTGATTTATTTATATATCTACGTAAATGTTTTTAGTTGTTTCATTAAAGCGGGTAATTTTGTATGATATGTGACATTTTTTTAAGGAAAAACTTTTTCAGATATCCGAGTTTTTTTTACTCAAGCGAGTTTTAATAAAGCACAGTAATTTGTATGAAATTTGTGGACAAAAACATCGGGGAAAACGAGTCATTTCAAATAGGCGGGGTTTTCAGTTAAACGGGTTTCAGATAAGCGGGTTTGGCTATATTAGCTTTGTAATCATTTGTCCCTATAATGGTATCCGTTCAGAGAGGGAAGTTCTTAGATTTTGTATGAATCGGAGAAGTTGGCGTCATGGTACGAGAGTTCGGAAGATTTCTACGACATAACGTAACGCACACCGGTTCATCGCGATGAAATGCGATTTTTTCCTGATCATGCCTCATATTTATTTTATTTTTTTATATGGCTTTTGGACAGGACTCAACGCTTGACAGAGTCAAATGCTGATGTATCCTTCTTCTAGTCGTGAATAGCATCATCTCAGTCTTCGTGGGGTTAACTAACAGAGCCTGCTCACAGCACCAACTCCTAACTGTGTTGAGTGCTGATTCCACATTCCATATGCCAGAAGTTTGTGAATTACTACGCTAACAATGTATGTACTATTGGACGCGTTCAATTTGCTAGACAAGTGCGAGTTGACTAGTGAGTTAGTCGATCAATGACGGAGGGTAAAAAGGTAATGACTCGCTGTTGCCTAGCAAATTGAACGCGTCCAATGGTACATACATCGTCAGCGTACCCAATAACTTCTCTGCTACTAAGCATCTCCAGGATCCATTCCACAGTTGTAGAATCGACATCCTTCAGTGATAAGGCAGACTCAATACTGCAAAAATGGGGTTGTCAAAGGCACCCTCAATATCCATGAAGATAGCAGGGCAAATATCTTGCAGTCGAGCGCACTAGACGCACTCTGGCCGTCAGATCCGTCGGAGCTAGTTTTTGGCAGCCGAATGGCAATATATCTCCGATTGTTTCCGACAACTATTCGTCGCAAAACATTTACATACGTTCAGAAACGAATACTATGAACGTAAATTCGGTCTCCGACTGGATTCCTGGTCACAGCTTCGGCGTGAAGGAAGAACTGTGGGACTATGTTTGCTCCTGGCAGGCAAAGTTTTTCCACCATTTTAAATGTTTAACTAATAATTTAAACCAATTTTAGTACTACGCAACTTAGACAACTAAGTTGCTTTTTTTGTAACATTCGGTCGACGCACGCCAGGAGTACATTGCCCCACTGGCATTGTTTTTATTTCAACGTAATGTCAATCAACATTTTGGCAAGGTTTCAGCACTATGCATTTAAGACTTGTGATATTTAAAACTTTTAAAATTCAATCTCAGGCATTTTAAGTTTGTCAAGCGTTAATTTTAAAGAAAAAAAAATGCAATCATTACTACGCAAAACTGTCAAAAATTAATGACGCTGATAACGGTAGCCATATTCTATTTCTCTAAGTTTGCAGAGATCGCATTCGATTGGTAGACGAGAAGGCGGGGAACGCAATGTAGGATCATTTATTTGCCTCTAATTATTAGCATAACGCTTTTTTTCAGTTGAGTTCAGTGTTGCCATGAAATCATTTTATGAAATCTGCAATTGTGAGAAAAAAAAGCTGCAATGCCCATTTCTTAGAAAAAAATAAAACGTCATTAATATTTTATGTTAAGTAATTTAAAATTACGTCAATTCATAGTTTATTAGGTAAATAAAATTAAATCGGGTCCATTGTTAATTTTTGGCTTTAAATTAAGAATGTGAAACGAAAAGATTTGTGGGCGTTTAAAAGCGCAGGATTGGATCGTAGCAGTAAGGGCCGCAATATCAAACTTCTTTGAGATCACATTACCAGATTCGAAATGTTGCCGAAATTCCTAACAATCTACCGTTATTTGCGATTTTTGGAAAAAAAAACCGGAGTACCTACTACCTAGGAAATTTTCTTTGCTTCATTTTAAAAATGTAAACACCAAAACGTATATATCTGTTCAATAGCCATGATCCTTAAAAAAATGGCGGTGAGCAGCAGACATTGTCCATGGTTTGCAACTGAGGTCCACAATGCCAGAAAAGTTCGTAGAAAACTGTTTTCAAAGTGGTGTCTGATATTACGAATATAGAGAAGTCCAAAAAAAGTGAGTCACCGAGGTTCCAGCCACAATTTTATGCTATCACTTCAAATGACGGTAGATACCTACTATACAAATGCTTCATTCAACACCGATATCCTCAAAAATTGCTATAACGCTTTTAAATGATTTTTTAAATATAAAATAATGCGTACTCAGTTTCTATGAGCATAGTCGAATGAAGATATAAAAATGATAATATCTGAAAAATCTGTTAATTTATTTTGAAGAAAATTTACTAAATTGTATATAAAAATGTTTCAAGCATTTTTTTATAAGTTTTTTATTCCTAAAAAGTTTGTTGAATTTTTGAATTTCGCTTTTCTCAAAAATCTCTCGAATACTTGGGTTTAGAGTCAAAACATGTTTAACTCAGTTTTTCTGAAGAATTTGATTTGGTACCTAAGGAAAAAAGCAATATCTCAAAACCGGCGACGTGATTTCAAAGAAATTTGATTTATTAGTAGATACAAATATGTAGAAAAAAAATCTGCACAATCAGATTTTGGAAATATTTTCTTATAATTTTTTTCTATAACAGCTGCTAAAATTTTGAAAAAGCATTACTTTTCTTTTAATACTTGGAGCAAATGTAAGAACATGGTTACTGTATAACAAATTTGCAAACTAAGATTTTCAAAAAAAAAATGTTGAAGTTATAAACTCGTATAGACAACTGTGTTTGCATTTTTTTTTTAATTTCACTTTTATCACAAACGGCTTTAACGATATTTTATCTCTGTTGGTGTTTTAAATACTTGGAGCATAGGTACGAAAATGGTGGCATATTCAGATTTTACCAAAAGACTAAAACAACAAAACTTTCTAATCACGGCAATATCTCAAAAATGGGTAAAGTGATTTTTTTCTTCAATTAGACACATTAAGATCGAAAGCTATGATGACAATTAAGAAACGGTTCATAAGATCACAGTCACAAAGTCAATCACCCTTATGTCGGCTTCATCCGGAAATTCGGTTTATGAATCCGCCTCATTTTAGTCAGTTTAAGAAAAAAACGTCACGTTACAAAATTAAAAGTGTGACATCTATTATGTGCAAACATTTTGAAATTTGAAGTCTCAAGATTTGGATCAGTGTCGAACACATATCTTTAATAAAAATATAAACATATATACATTAAACATCATTATGCATGTTGTACATACTCATACGTCATACTCCCCTAAAATGCGATTATACTTCTTTTACCCATTTACAAATGCTTAACCAAATCAAATATAGCTATCTTCATGTAATCGACATTAGGCGTGTTTTTTCTTGCAATCCTATATAGGCTTAGATGAAACACAAAAAAACGCCTAACCGTGACTTGGCAGCACTATCCTAGTTGACATCGCGAAAACGTCACTGTCAACTGAACACAAAAAAGAGGAGTAATTTACAGGAAAATATGGACACAATAATTAATCCTGTACAAGAGCCCTCTCACAAATCAGTTGGTAAAGAAATGGTTATAAGCTATAAACAGAAAGGAACTCAACACAAAAACATAGGGACGGGCTACAGTCCGCTTGGGCGAACTGTTGGATACCCTATTCTTATTCCTATCCCTCATAAGTGGGCGTGACAAAAGTCTAAGTATGGTTAAATTGTTAAGAACGCTCTACATATTTTGTTATATAACATTTAAAGGATTTTATCAAAAAAAACGCTCCCTAGCTCAAACTTGGGTGTTTCAATAAAATTGTTTTATTTAATTGTGGGCGTGTCAGTAGGCGGATTTAAAAAAAAATTAACACATGAGCATAAAGGGCCCCTAGAGAGTATATATTATAAATTTCAGCTCCCTAGCTCAAACTTTGGATTTTCAAAAAAAATGTTTTATTTATTTGTGGGCGTGTCAGTGGGCGGATTTTGAAAATATTTATACATGAGCTTAAAGGGCCCCTAGAGAGTATATATTATAAATTTCAGATCCCTAGCTCAAATTTTGGTTTTTCAATAAAATTGTTTTATTTTTTTGTGGGCGTGGCAGTGGGCGGATTTTGAAAATTTTATATATCGAGCAGTTTTAGGAGTCATACATCATATATAAAAAATTTCAGCTTCCTAGCTCAAAATTCGATTTTTTCCAAAATTTTGTTTTTTTGAGTTTGTGGGCGTGTCTGTGGGCGGATTTTGAAAATTTTATGTCCCAATCAGTTTTATGGTCCATAGATCATATATAAAAAATTTCAGCTCTCTAGCTCAAAATTCGATTTTTTCCAAAATTTTGTTTTTTTGAGTTTGTGGGCGTGTCTGTGGGCGGATTTCAAAAATTCGTAAACTTGATTATTTCGGGACCCTAGAGAGTATATGGTTAAAATTTCAGCTCTCTAGGTCCAGTTTAAAGGCCTAATTTTTGCCGACGGACGGACGGACGGACGGACATGGCTAGATCGACATTACTATCGATGCTGATCATAAATATAGTAACTTTTAGGGGTCTACGGGCAATATTAAGGTATGTTACAAACTATGCGTCAAAATTAATATACCCCTAGAATAGGGTATAAACAGCTCGTGTCTGTTCTAAGCATTATATTTCAGGTATGTTTGTACATTTAAAATAAAATAAAATCATAGCGGTTGCAAAATATCTACTGTTTGGGAAAAATTGCGAATCTCTGTGATCATTTGAACCCAGACTGGGTTCATAGTTTGTACCTGGGATACGCTAGTAAATCGAACCCAACACTTGCAGCTAGTCGATTTAATCGGTACGGTA
Source organism: Portevinia maculata (assembly GCA_949715645.1). Lineage (NCBI taxonomy): Eukaryota > Metazoa > Arthropoda > Insecta > Diptera > Syrphidae > Portevinia > Portevinia maculata. The sequence goes on along the minus strand of OX454527.1, from coordinate 190,281,571 downwards.
AAGAGCGCTTAGAGAAATACAAATTTACTCTATGGAACCTAATGGTATGTACAAACATATATTTATCTATTTTACTTACCGGTACCAATGAAAATACACTTGTTACTTATTTACCTCGAATAAACGAGGTTGTAAGCACCCTGCAAGCTGAAGAAGTCTTACCTGAACCAAAATTTTCGAAAGAGGAGTATTTATAGGAAAATATGGACGCAATTAATCCTGCGCAAAAGCCCTCTCGCAAATCAGTTGGTAAAGTTTATTCTGTATTGAATAAGATTATGAGTTAGGTTAGGTTAGGTTAAAGTGGCTGTCAGCGTAAGGCCGACACACTTAGACCAGAGTTAGCTCCATTATGATGCCACACGGATCGAGGGGTTTCCCCCGCTACTAGTTAAACCATTTAGAGCTTCTTATGAAGCGCGATAGACCTCTAACGTCAGCGTTAGCTAAGTCGTTAAGATCCTTAAGCAAGAAATCTCCCAGATAAAGATTTCTATTATGGGAGAGAGCAGGACATGTGCAGAGAAGGTGAAGTATAGTCTCCCCCTCCTCCTCCTCGTCCAAGCAGCTTCTGCAGAAATCGTTCGAATAAACGCCAAGCTTCGATGCGTGCTTGCCTATCAGACAGTGCCCTGTAATGGCACCTATAGTGGAGCTAATATGCAGTCGGTATAGTGAGATCAGACTCTTAGAGCGTCGCAGGTCCAGCTTTGGCCAGATGCGCTTAGTCGCTAGACACGTATTACTACTTGTCCACCTAAGGTTTGTTCTGTCGATTGCAGATAGCTTGAACAAAAGTTTGCAGGTAGCGATTTGGATACGTAGAGAACCCTTTTCAGGTAAAAGAGGTAGTTTGGTTCCCTTTTTGGCGAGTTCATCAGCCCTACAGTTTCCTGCAATATCTCTATGCCCCGGCACCCAACAGAGGTGAATGTTAAACTGCTCCGCCATCTCCTTAAGAGATGAACGGCAGTCAAGGGCTGCGATGGAATTTAAAGATACTGAATCCACGGACTTGATCGCGGCTTGACTGTCCGAGAAGATACGGATATCGTTTATGGATATCACATTTCTCTTCAGCCACGTCAGGGCTTCTTTTATCGCCATAATCTCCGCCTGGAATACGCTACAGTGATTAGGAAGACGGAAAGAGAGACTCAGATTTAGCCTTTCGGAGAAAACGCCGCCTCCAACCTCGTCACTAGTTTTTGATCCATCGGTGTAGACAAATTATGAGTTACTTTTTAAATTTATGTGCAGGAACTCAATCTGATTTAGTAGAAGAGACTTCTCACAAATTGGTAATAAATGTTTATGCTGTCTTGATAACAATTGTGAATTTATTTGCAGGAACCCAAACTGCGTGGTTTGGATACTCCTTCTAAGTACCGGAACTTTTTTTTTGTTAAAATTGGCTTTGTTATAAACTTTTTAGTAAATATTCGCGACGTTGTCGTGAGGTACTCTATTGTGTATTTTTGTATACCCTATTCTAAGGGTATATTAATTTCGACGCATAGTTTGTAACATACCTTAATATTGCTCATAGACCCCTAAAAGTTACTATATTTATGATCAGCATCGATAATAATGTCGATCTAGCCATGTCCGTCCGTCTGTCAGCAAAAATTAGGCCTTTAAACTGGACCTAGAGAGCTGAAATTTTAACCATATACTCTGTAGGGTCCCGAAATAATCAAGTTTAAGAATTTTTGAATTCCGCCCACAAACTAAAAAAAAAAACAAATTTATCGAAAAAATCAAATTTTGAGCTAGAAAGCTGAAATTTTTTATATATGATTTATGAATCCTCAGACTTATCGAGAGATAAAATTTTTAAACTCCGCCCACTGACACGCCCACAATTAAATAAAACAATTTTATTGAAAAGTCAAAGTTTGAGCTAGGGAGCTGAAATTAAAAATATATACTCTCTACGGGCTCTTTATGCTCATGTATAAATATTTTTAAAATCACACGCCCACAATTTAAAAATTTTTTTTTTTGAAAATCCAAAATTTGAGCCAAGGAGCGTTTTTTTTTACAAAAGCATGGTTTTTTCGATAAAATCCTTTAAATGTTGTATAACAAAATATGTAGAGCGTTCTTAACAATTCAACCATACTTAGACTTTTGTCACGCCCACTTATGTTTATTGTTTATTTATTTTATTTGTCAGCAAAATACTTAGATTTTCATAGACATTAGTTTATAACAGTGCATAGTTTACAAAAAATATTACTAAGAAATAGAAACTTAATAGATCAAACGATTATGACTGAATACCATCTAGTAGCTTTCTTTTTATAGTAGCTATAGGTGAGTTAAAATCAATTAAATCGATGTTATCATTGTAGCTTATCAATAAGCCGTTGATAGATGATGACCTGCCGTAATTTGTACGAGAATGTGCTATATTAAAGAATCGGTTAATTCGTAAATTTGGACGAGGGATATTTAAATTAAGAAGCCTTAAGATCTCCGGAGAGTCAATTTCACCAATAAGAATCCTATGTACAAAAATAATTCTACCCACTATTCTCCTATTTTTAAGCGATTCTAGGCTAATCAATTGTAGCCTTGATTGATAGGAGGGTAAGTTACTAACGTCCGCCCAAGGAAGCCCTCTTAAGGCGAACCTGAGAAATCTTTTTTGGATAGATTCAATTCTTAAAATATGAACATTATAGAAGGGACACCAAACAATGGACGCATATTCTAAAACAGATCTAACAAATGAAAGATAGAGAACTTTAATAACATATGGGTCTGAAAAATCACCTGCATAGCGCCTTAGTAGTCCCCATGCTCTATTTGCCCTATTTGTGACATAATCAATGTGATGTATGAAAGATAGTTTAGAATCTAAAAGCACCCCCAAATCTTTTATTAAGGAGACACGCGGAATAGCAATGCCATTGAAAGAGTAAGTATACAAGGTTGGCGATTTGCGACGTGAATATGTAATAACTGAACATTTACTTACATTCAGGGACAGAGTGATAGGAATAAGAATAGGGTATCCAACAGTTCGCCTAAGCGGACTGTAGCCCGTCCCTATGTTTTTTAACTAATTTTGGTTGTCAGATTAATGTCATTTTGACACAATCGATATCAATTTCGACAACATTTAAAGCAATCATAGATTTGTAGGACAGTTTTTATCTGGGCTAAGGTAAGCCATAAGCCCCGATGATTATCCGGGCTAACGAATCCTTTTAATATTGCGTATTTGTATGGAAAACTTGCTAAAGCCCATATAGGATTGCAAAAAAAACACGCCTGTTGTTATGACTCTTTGTTTCCTGATTTTACGAGTACAGAAAATGGTTAATGAAAATATGTAATTTCCAAAGTAATTCTTATAAAAGCGAGAAAGTTATCATAGGGCCCAGTCGTGCACTTGATTTTATAACGTACTAGCGGGTACCCGGGGTGCGCTGCTACGCCATCTTCTTCTTTCCCTTTAACGACGATGTTATGATCTGGACTAAGGGGATCATAATCTGCACACTTTACTGCATTCCTACTGGTCCGCCTGTGGGGTTCCCTGGTTTGGCCCCAAAAGGTTTCGAATCAAATGGTGTTGTTGCATATTTGTGATCCATTAGTTTTAAAGACTAACTCTCTTTCGCGATTGTAAAGGGTGTTCACATTTGAAGTATCATTTTAAATTTTGAATGAAAGACATAAATTGTGTGAAATCTGAATTTATTTTTATTGTTAATAATGAAAAAGAATGTCGTCCAAGACTGTCAAACTTTTACCAAAATTTTGAATCACTTTTTTGCATAATGATTTATTTATTTATTTATTTATTTATTTATTTATTTCTTGTCACCAAAGAACAAAATCTTTCATAGACGTAAGGTCATACATTACAAATTAAAAAGACATAGAGCAAACAGATTATGACTGAACACTATCAAGTAATTTTCTTTTTATGGCGGAAATTGATAAGCTAAAATCGATTAAATTGACATAAGCGTTATACGATATCATTAAACCGTTGACCGAAGACGAACGACCGTAGTTTGTACGAGAGTGGTCTACTCTAAAAAATCGAGTGCAGCGCAGGTTAAATGATGGAACATTTATGTTGAGAAGGCTTAGAATGTCTGTTGAATCAATCTCTCCTATTAGGGTCCTATGAACAAAGACAACTCTTGCCACCGTTCTCCTAACTTCTAATGACTCTAAGCTTATCAATTTTAACCTAGATATATAAGGTGGTAAGTTGCTTAAGTCGAACCAAGGGAGTCCTCTAAGAGCGAACCTTAGGAATCTTTTTTGAATTGATTCTATTCTATTAATATGAATTCTATAGTAGGGATACCAAACAATAGACGCATATTCTAAAACAGATCTAACAAAAGCTACATACAAAGTTTTAATAACATAAACGTTTGAAAACTCACAAGCATAGCGACTTAACATTCCCCATGTTCTATTTGCCTTGTTTGTGATAGACTCAACATGGTAATTAAACGATAGCTTACTGTCTAAAAACACTCCCAAATCTTTGATTACAGGAACACGGGGAATGACTACGCCACCAAAAGTATACGTATACATGACAGGTGATTTACAGCGGGAAAATGTTATGACTGAACATTTAGAGACATTTAATGAAAGGTAGCTTTTAGAGCACCACAGATGAAGTTTCTGAAGATATGAATTTAGGAGATGAAATGAGTGATAATCATTTCCCGGCAAATATATTTTAAAGTCATCCGCAAACATTAACAAAGAACATTCAGGAATAAAATCGACAATATCATTCACAAACAGAATAAAAAGTAGAGGCCCAATGTGACTTCCTTGGGGAACACCAGAGGTTACTGATATATTTTTCGAAATATTATTACGAAACTTTACATTTTGTAATCTATCAGTAAGGAAGGAAGAAAGCCATTTTAAAAAGAAAATTGGAAATCCCAATTTTGTAAGCTTAAAAAGTAACATTTTATGGTCAACACGATCAAAAGCTTTGCTGAAATCTGTATAGATCGCATCAACCTGGTTACCCTTACTGATTTCAGAGATCACAGAGTTAGTAAATAACAATAGATTGGTTACAGTTGACCTCTTTTTTATAAAGCCATGCTGATTACTGCATATGAGGGATTTACAATAGAAATGTAATCTCTCTGTAACAAGAGAATCAAACAATTTCGGAAGAGAAGATTGCTTACATATACCTCTATAGTTTTCAATTTTATTTCTCCTGCCAGACTTGAAAATGGGAACTATAAAAGAAGTTTTCCAAACAGATGGAAATATTCCAGTTTTTAAAGATAAATTAAAAATATGACATACGATTTTATGTAAAGGAAACGCACAGTTTCTAAGGAAAATAGAAGGAAGACCATCAGGACCAGGATTAAGGCTGGACTCCGAAGCAGCTAAATTCTTTAAAACATCATTTTCAGAAAATATCATACTATTAAAAAGAGGATTAGGAGAATCATTAATGTAATCAAAAAAATTCTCATCAATGATCAAGTCATTTTTCGAATAAACTGATTGAAAAAAGCTTGCAAAATTATTACAAATAGTATCGGGAGAATCCGCGAAACATCCGTTAAAAGATAGTGAGGCTGGAAAACCATCACTTTTGTTTTTAGAATTAATAAATTTCCAAAATTTATCTGGCCTGGAAGCAAGTGTGTTCTGTATATCGTTTAAATACACAAGGTATGCATGGTAGAGAGATGTTTTCAACTCAGACTTCAGCCTTCTAAACAAAACGTAGAACTACACGAACGCGAACTACAGGAACATATTTAAAGATAGCATAATTAATAACCGAATAGAATTTGGAGCAAATGTCATTAATTTTGGATGATAGATAAGGGCTCCAGTCATAATTATTAAGCTCTTCACATATATAACTATAATTAGCATTTAAGAAATCAAATCTGAAGGATTCACAAATAAATGTTTCATTAAAATTTAAGTTGCAAAAAAGGTTTAAAGAAGGATGATAAGAATCTTCCGGGACGAGAGGAGTGAGGCTCCTCGATACAAGAGTTTCGTCGCTGTTATTGGTAAAGATGAGATCCAAAGTACGATCCATGGTATTTATAACATGATTCACATGGAGTAGACCAAGTGAGTGGAGCGTATCAACAATCAACGCACCAATTGCTGATAGGGGGTTGACGGGACTGAGATATGTACAATCAGAGTCCCCCGATGCCCAGTGTATATTCGGTTGATTAAAATCACCAAAAGTGTAAATTAAATCCGAGGAAGATAGAAGGCTCACAATGAAACGAATAGCATCTGTGTACCTCGTTACAGTATCTACTCGGGCACTAGGTGGGATGTAAATACAAACGATGTATAATTTAGCGGTGGATGTTAAATTAAAATGGCTGCAGCATATTTCGATGTCTTTATAGCAACTAAGGTCAACATCTATCGCTTTAAAATTTTTTCGAATGGCTATAAGCGCACCACCAAGACGCTTGTAAACGCTGTTATCCGTTGATCGATCACATCGATTAACATCAAAGTAGGTGGGGAAAAGAACAGAATCGCTAAAATTATCATCTAAGCCAGTCTCCGTAAGAACAATTATGTCATATGAACAGCTATAAACACTTATCAGAAATTTAGTGCACTTTGTCCGTAGCCCTCTTACGTTTTGGTAGAAGAAGGCAACTTCCTTAAGTTTTTTGAAGAAGAGGATTTAGCATTATTCTTATTATTCCTGTTTGTAAACTCCTTGACAAGTATGTCCCTTGGCCAAAAGTTCGGATTTAAAAGAATTTTGCCAGTCGCTGATGGAGCAAGTAATTTAAACGACGCAGAAATTCGTCCCGGTAGATTATCAGCTGTTAGGCTTAAACATCTAATGTTTTTTGTCTCGATATCCTTTTTTGCTATATAATTAATAATAGCGGAAGGTTTAGTACCATACTCCAGTCGAGACAAAAACACTGCAAACGGGGGTGGTACAGTTTTCAGATCACAATTGGATGAGGGAGTATTTTCATCGTTTGTCCCAGTAGTCAGACTTTCAATGTCAGCTGACGGGCTTACTCCTATAGTGGTAGCAGCAGGTGAAATTGTTGAACATGAAGGCAATTGAGAGTCAACTAAGGTAATGCCAATTGTATCGGGAACCAAATCCGCCGAGTCTGAATTAGACCGTAGTACTCTCTTTTGTTGAGGAAGTTGAAGATTATTTAGTTGTTTTTGTTGTTTGGGTTTTAATTGTCGCTGATTTTGTTGATTATGCAAATTGGAATTTGTTGTGACCAATTTGTTCTGATGTTGTTCCGTAAGCGGCAAGTCGATTTGTGGAAGATCTCGGTGAAAATTATCTTGATCTAATTGTTTCTGTTGCTGTGGGAGAGTTCGTGGTTTTTCAAGTAGTTGTTGTTGGGTGATTTGAAGCTGTAATTGTGATGATGGTTCAATAAGTGATATTTGCTCTATGATGTTGTGTTTGAGATGTTGAACAGTTTAAGGATTATCGGCCTGTGGTGTTAAATTGCATCATCTGATAGCCAATTTACGTCTGTTCTTCGGGAAATTATGATATTGTTAAACGTCTCTTTCATGATCGATTGAGTTCGTTTTTGTGTGGCATGTTGCACCATCCTGTTGAAACCACATATTCTCCACTCCAGTATCTTCCAGTTGACTCTACAAAAAATTTCTAATCATCGCTTGATATCGAGTTCCGTACACAGTAACTGCATTGCCATCCTCATCTTCAAAGAAAAATGGACCAATTACGCCACCACAGCAAAATCCACACAATACAGCAACTCTTTTCGCATTGGCCTTTCAAACAATTTTCTGGAACTTTCTGCAGTCCAAATGCGACAGTTTTGTTTATTGACATAACCGCCAATTTCAAAATGAGCCTCATCGGTCAAGATAATTTGCTTGAACAAATTGTCATTTTGTTGTTGCTTCTCTATGGTCCAATTAACGAATTGCCGACTCAGTGCATGGTTAGTTAGCTTTATTTCTTGTGTTAACTGTATTTTTCTTTGCCTTTACCTGCAGATCTTTGTGTAAAATGTTAAACAAAATTGTTGGTTTGAGGTTTAATTGCTGTGAACTATGACGAACTGACATCCTTGGCTCTTCAGCTAACATGACGATGATAGGCTTTATTTCTCTGATCTTGAACCGAACCAGTTTCTTCAAATTTATGAACGATAAGTTTAATAGCACGGTTTGACGGAGCATTTTCTCTACCGTATTTTGAACGAAATTTTCTTTAAACTTTTTAATTTAAAAACACGTTGTTCAATACTGTACCTATCCATTTTAGCTAACGGGAATGCATTTACTTCATACCTGAAACAACTTCGGTGTAATCTAATAGCTGTAAAAAAAGTGGAGACGAATTTAAAATGATACGTCAAATTTGAACACCCTTTAAAAGATTGACCTTTCCTTTGAACATGACAGTACCAAGTGAGCCTTTCGGTCTCCATTTTCTTTAAGATATGTTCCTTGACGTAAAAAGCTTTCTCGGATTTCGGAACTTCTTGCAAAAATATGAATATTAGACGGACAGAGAATAACAATCAAATATACGACCCAATAACACACACCAAAATCGCTTACAAGCATTTGACAGATTTCATAATTTAGCCCAAAGAAATTTGTTGCGCTGAAATTTGCAGCATGGGGAATATTCTCAGTATCTCATTCATACTCCCATTAACTACAAAAACTACAAAACGTATGAGTACGCAAACAGGATTTTGTAATTGTTTTGAGAGGCTGTGCTCGCGTTCACCTAATAAATAAACTGCCATCAAATATCTCTTTAGAAAATTAATTTCAGCACCACAAATAAATACAAGGAAAAGTATGAATCTAAAATTTTCACTGAACTATCACGATGAGGCGTGCTCAGACGACCCCAGTTACCTTCACTCAAATATCGCCTCTACGTCACAACGGCGACTGTTAACTCTCTCATTTTCATTTACATACCACGACTTTGGCATAAATGTGTGACTGCGACTACTATCGCTATTATTATTGCTGCAGCGAAATTATAACACGAAACCAACCAGCGCACCATGATACAAAGTAACGGTTACCATACTACTCGTAGCCTCATTTTTGACCTCAAAAATGCCTCAACGACGACGATATGCCTACTTTCGCTCATGAAATCGAAAGTCATCGCACTTTCGATGTGAATGAGTGAATGGGGGCCAACATTAGTAAGTGTGTTGTGTGCCTCTTGCGGGTCTTAACCAGGCCGGGACATGCTTGTCTTCCATCTTTCTGCTATACGAGATGTTAAACTAAGCGATGTTTTCATGGAGTCGTGAGTACATTATGCTATGTAGCGCAATAGATCAAGAGAGTGTGCTGACGAGAGTAGTCCCCAGCGGTAGTGAGGTGCTGCTTAAATGGTAGATAGATGGAAAGCAGTTATTGATATGGAGAAATTATTTATGCACTTTAGTGTTTGTTGGTAAAAAAAAATCTTCCTCCGGTTAAGTGAGGGGTAACAGTATTATTGGCCGGCTAATTTGAAATGATTGCCGTCATTATGCAAATTGAATTTCATGATAATGATAATATTTGGTTTAAATCGTTGAGCTTAATTGTTGAGCTATTGATGTTAAAATGCAGTAGTTGAGTGTATACCTGTTTTCGTTTTTTTAGTTTATTTTATTATAAAATTTAAAAAAACGTACACGGAGACATTACGAGCTTATTTTATAAAATGAGAAATCTGTTAGTAGGTAACGTCGACTGACATGAAAGGATCGTTTTATCCAATTCCTCCACGGATCGAATTCCGCTACATTTTCTTAGGGATAGGTTAGGTTAGGTTTCCGGCCTGATGGAACAGAGCGAATCTGTTACGCCACACTTAGGTCCATGTGGTCCCATTGTGATACGCTTTTGGGAGTGTCGGCCTCGCTGTTCTGGCCTTGGCCCTTCGTCCTTGTTATTCTTCCTACTCCAGGTTGTCCAGACATTTGGATGTCCTTATAAACCTGTAAAGATTCGAGAATGAGACATCAGAAAGTTTCTTAGGGATAGTGGCATAAATGTTGATTAAATGAAGGAGAGGGGATCTGAACAGGTGATTGACATCATTTAAACTCAAAAAATAAATGACTACCTATACGTTTCATACTTTTTGTGTTAGTTGTGAAAAGGCTTTCCTATTTTTCTGAGAATGTATCTCATAATCATGATCTAATCTCCAAACAGACATCAATTCCAAAGTCTTTTATTGAGCTATTAGCCGCAGTGGCTCAAGGGTCGGTGAATTGCACAGTCATCCAAAAATCGATGGAGGGAACTTTTCGTCTATAGGGAGGTTTTGGAACCCAACCACATGGATTGCCTGCAACGAAACTGAGACATGGACGCTAAATTCGAAAATCGTAAACCTGAATATAGGATGTTTTTTATAGAGGCATAAATCTTCTGATAGGGATAACTGTCAAACTAGCTGTTATACTAATAAAGTGTGTTAGAGTTTTTTTTCAGTATACTTTGGCAAATCACCATGGAAAGACTTACACCAGAATAACGTTTACTAACCGTGGAACCTTAAGACTATGACTAGAGTCCAAAGAATTGCCTGTATTGGCACTACTGGGGCTATGAGAACCACACCTACAGCGGGGTTGGAGGTAATTCTCAATCTTAAACCCCTAGATCTTTTCGTACAAGAATCTGCAGCAAACAGTGCCTTGCGGCTAAGCCAAACAAAAAACTGGAAGCCCAGTACAACAGGGCATGCACAGATTCTAGAGAAATTTACGGGTAGAAATGTATGCACAGACTACATTACTCCCAAACTAGATTTTATAAGACCATTTACTGTCTCTTTTCCCTGTAGGGAAGAATGGCAGGATAACCAAGTACCAATCCATGCAACAACGATCCCCATCTATACAGATGGCTCCAAGATGGATACCGGCGTTGGTGCAGGTTTCTACTCAGAAACGCTCGGAATATCTGGCTCGATCAGACTCCCCGACTACAGCAGCGTCTTCCAAGCTGAGGTTCTGGCTGTGACAACAGCCGCTAAGCAGACTGCAATGACGGCAATACCACAGGCTGATATTACCTTCTTCATTGACAGCCAAGCGGCAATAAAATCGATTTCCGCCACAGAAATAAAATCGAGGCTTGTAAGAAGCTGTCGCGAAGAGCTGCGGGCTCTTGGCGAGCAGCACACTGTAAGACTCTGCTGGGTCCCCGGACACAGTGGTGTCCCAGGAAATGAAAGAGCCGATGAGCTGGCAAGAAAAGGATCTTCCCTTGAATTAAGGGATGCTGACACTACAGTAAAAACCCCACCCTGTTACCTTAAACAGGTGATTGGAAATAAAACACTGATGGCAGCAAACGACAGATGGAGTGCCCTTGATTCCTGTGTTATTACAAGGAAAATGTGGCCACTATATGACAAACAAAAGACCAAGAGAATCCTTCAAATGAACAAGAATTCTTTGTCCTCTCTCACAGGTGTTATCACCGGACACAACATGCTGGGCTACCATGCAAAGAAATTAAAACTCAGCACAGATGAACTCTGCAGAGGATGTGGGGACGAGGAGGTGAATGAGGATACCCCGCATTTCCTCTGTCACTGCCCTGCACTCTGTCATATCAGAAACAATATCCTGGGCAGATATTTCTTCCAGGATTTAGAAGAACTCTCCGGCAAGTCTGTGAATGACTTGCGAAAGTTCATCAACGCATCGGGATGGTTTGTAAACCCGCTAAGTTTTTCATAGGTTTTTCATTGGTTCCAGATAAGGGAAGCGTAACCTCCAGGGTATCACAAAGGGTGTAACAAACCACCACCACCAATAATGTATTTATATCCACCATGACCCTAGTCTGACAATCCAAAGCATGCTTTGAAAATATTTACCACTTCGCAGTGTAAACTGCGGCGGAACAGCCTATTTTTGACGACGACCAATTTCAACGGCTGAACGCTACCTTTGTTAAAAGTCGGCGTGGCCCCATTTTAGAATGTGAAATCTCATTCTTTTATATGCAATTACTCAAAGTTGGCAGTCAACATTTTTTCTACCATATATTCTCGCCCAAGTAGCGGCAAATCGCGTCCGAATAGGCGAAAAAGGTAAAACCAAAAAAAAAAAAGAATATACTAAAGAAATAATTCACATCGGGAAAGGAAAAAAAAAACGAAATAAAAAGGTAAAGAATAAACGAAACAATAGTAAAAATATAAATCCCAACGAAATAAAAAGAATAGTCAACGATTCCGTTCAATAGGATTTCGCGACGTGCACCGCACGCGCCCGTAAAAACTCGGGCAAAAGGGAATACGAAATCATCCTCCACTCAACACCTGCGAGCTACGATCAAGAACCAAGCGAGTAGAGACGCCCTGTGACTCGCTTATTACATGCGGCTGAGCACAGGACGCCTTTCTACGTATCCAGATTCATCCGTTCCCAGCGTCTGCATCGGCACGGGAAATACACCGCACGCGTGATACGCGAGAGGCGGCCATCGTGTTGCACGGCCAAGCATCGAAGCCAGGGAAGCACCATCGAGGCGCACTTAATCTCGTCCTCGAAGTCAAGCGCACGCGTTAGCGACGCAAGCAGTCGAGTACCCGAGAACTCGTCAGCCATAGGCGGTCGAGCCTCGTGGGAAGGTGACGCAAACACTCAGGCAGAGCGCGCACGAGGCGCCGAATCATATCCTCGGACCGCGGCGGCTAGGTAAGTCTTCGCCGGCCGAGCTATATTGCCCAGGTCACCTCTACAACGCGCTGTACTTACCGAAAATTTCTCTCCTAGTGATACAGGTACGACGCCGCAGGCGGCTCCACGAAGGGGTCGAGAGATCCACAATCTCCCCGCTACCAGCAGTACGACAGTCATCAGCAGCTGAAAGCTATACACCAGCAGCGCACCGCCATCCGCAGCAGCACGTGACAACAGCAGCAGAAGGGAAAGGGGCGTGGATTAGCCACGTTATGTACCTAAATTATCATTAGAAATTAGATCGTGCATTAAAAAAAATTCAGAGAGACTTATTCTCATTTGCATTTAGATACTCCATCTTATCTGTATGAATTTAGCGAGTGTCTCAATCACGAACCTCGAAGATAGGAAAAGGCGTGTTCGCGATCTCAGTGTCGTTAGGTATACGAAAGACAAATCGATAGTCGTCGTTTTTCAACCCTCGATCCGCATATCGAGGCGAGTTATCTCGCGTTTATAAATTCTATTCTTTTCCAATCGGCTTTTTTCAAGGCCGCACACTAATCCGCGCAACGTCGCGAAGCGAGTTAAAGTTTTCTTGTCGATCCATGTCATCGAAGGCCACAGGGCATTTCCTGCATTGACGCGAATGCATTGCTAAGTTAATTTCTTAGAAGAATCGGTAACTTTTAATCCGAACCGCTCGCGCGAGTAAATCTTTTTTTTTGTATTGCTTAGATATTCTATTGCCTCCGCTGAAATACAAGCGGTAAACAGTAAGTCAGTACGCGAACAATCGGTAGAACCCGGAACCAGTGCATCCGTAGGGTACCCTCAACGCTAGGGATACTCTCTTGGAAGTGTCTTTTCTTTTTTTTTATATATATATATATACTAGAGACAACATCTATGCAATTTAACAGGTTAACAAACAGGGTGGATCGTCAATGTGCGCACATCGGCTGGAAGCAACCTCACGTAAGTCGTTATATACTATATTACCTTTCGGATTGTAATTGCATTTTTATATTTATAATATATTGAAAACCATAATACATACATATATATATATATATTGAGGCCTACACCGATATGTCGGCCTATACATAAGAATAAAAACGCAACAAAAGAAAAAGGAAAGAACGTCCATGCAGTGACCCTCAGTACCTAAGCACGCTGCAGTACATTTTGCATCCGAGTAGACATTCCAACTCGAAGTAGGATCGTGACCTACTTTCGTAGCACAGGTCAGTGACCTCGAATCACCCCTTTACGCGCGCGTAGTAGTTTCGTTACTTTATTGCGGGACAGCCTCCGTGCCACTACGGGAATGAGTCGCGACGGTTTCTTTCGCAGGAGGGTCGAAGCGTATATATAAACTTAGATATATACCTATACATTTATAAATATAGATACAGATATACCCGTTACCTCCTAGGCATATGAAAGAATGATGGTAGAATGTCTGTACAGGGCTGATAATAGTCCTGAAGCCAATCGTCAGTCGAGTTTCTTCGTGTTTCGTGTTTCTTTTTGTTGTGAACGTCGCTCGTCATTCCGAGTAGTCTCAGAGCGTATTCGCCGATCGCGTTAAATTTTTGCGGTGAAGCCCTAGCTACAGTTTTAGTGTTAGTACAAACGGTCTCTTAGCATTAAACATTTTTTTTTTTTTTACAGTAAGATATCTATTAATAATCCTTTCTTTTCTTACCACTAAGTTCGTTTACCATAAGATTAGTAGTAGTAGCAGGGTTGTCGTGACCTCGGTCCATCTGACAGTCAAGTTCAATTTCCGAGCTTATATTTTGTAAATGGACCGAACGCCACATAAGTAGTGCTAAGATTCAATATCCATATATTCCAGTCCGGGAGCATTCAGAGTTTCTGGATTTCTTCGTAGTTCTAGAATATTTAGTGCCCTAGGTTTTCTTTACATTGTTTTTATTTTATTCTTCCCCGTATTTTTTTTTTTAGTTTATAAGGATTAGATATCGTAAGACTAGTTCTTAAGATGAATAAATGTCCATAACGCAATGAAGCGTCCATCGCCTACATTAATATTTTTCTTTTCGCTCGGAGCATCGTCGGCCTTACACGTCATGGTTTAGATCCAGTAGCGGTCGACGGAGGGAAGTCGAGGTAGTCCTCCACCCATAGCGGTGTGGATATTCACATGGGGTAAGGTGTCCTAAAACCTTTAGGGGACCTCACTCCTTTTCGGAGCAGGGGCCATCGCGAGTGAAGCGATGCGGTGGCCAAAGGTGTCCGCAATACTTATCCTTATTGCGGCGGGGTGGGCCAGCTTGGAAGAAATACCACATCTTCTTCTTCTCTTACATTCGGCAAAAGTCCCAACTTTCTTGTATTCTTCTTTTATAGACCTGGGGGTCCAGGTCAGCCCCTACAAAATTTTCAAGTCGCGTCTTCTTCGGGCCGGAGAGGCTATCCTTTGGGATAGTGGAGGGTGGACTAGGACTCTTTTGGTACCGGCGACGGTTCATCGGGTCGTCCGAGGTCTAGTCCACCACGACAATTTCAGGCATGTAAATAACGAGGTAACCCCAGTTCGAGCTCTATAGCAAGTTCCCGCTCCCGCCGACGAGCTAGCACGGGGCGGCCATGCCTGGCTATGAGTGGTCGAACAACCCCTCTCTCTTATTAATCCGTTGACGACGGCGGACTCTTGGCAGTCTGTAGGCCAGAGCCGTCGACGTACTAGGCGAGCGACAAGCGTTGCCTGATACCTTCCGTGCCAGCAGGATGCCAGCTGTGCACACTTCAGGGATGGCAGCGTGTGTGGGTTTTTTTTCTTTTCGTATGCCGATGCCAACCAGACAGAGGAGGGGGGAGTATGCATTGGCTTTGCATGCGGTCGTTATAGATGGCAATGCAACGTAGGGCATACTCGTTTTATTGTTACAGAGGGCGGCCAACGTGGGGCAAGTAAGCCATAGGGAAAAAAAATATATATCATGGCCCTCACATTGTTGGTCCGCGCTGTAGCATTCCGTTACAGATGGCGCCCAACGTGGGGCCCGAAGAAGCAAAGTAGTGCCTTGAGAATGCTTATTGTAGGTTCTCAACAGCTTTGTTTTTGGAAATTTTTCTTCAAAATTTCATTTTTCATCAAAAAATTTAAATTTTTTTTTAGAGTTTTCTCTGAGAATTTATTCTCCGGGGATAGCTCAACGTTATCATCACCTTTTAACGCAACTTTTGTATGGATGCAACGATTTCGACCTCCGGGATCGAACCTGGTATTAACAGGTCGTGTGATCGGTTCGCCGTGCGACCGAATCCATCCGCCTTCGCAACTTCAGCTCTGACCGGATCGTGGAAGGAGTAGTTCGCTGCGATCGTCTGATGCGGATGCTGAAGGAGTGGAGTCATTTACGCACATCCACGGAGAGGAGTTGGAGCCTTGACCGGACTTCTAGCAAGAGGTTTGCTTGAGTCGTCTGCCGCAGGGTTTCCTCTCTATCCCAGTTCGGCGAAGTTAGGCTTCGTAGAGCAAGGGACAGACCCCTCGATTTCGAGGTTAGCAACGTTCTGACGTTCACGTAGGCCGGTGCCTGGGTGAAGTTGTTCCCCGAGCACGTCTGATGCTACATGACGACAGAGTCGCGCGACCCTCTCAGTGTCTTTACGAAAGATACACCGTACGTTGATTGAGATAACCCAGTTTTGAGGAAGGCGAAGAACAAGAAGGTAGACTGACCGAATAGAATCGATTTCCACACCGTGGAGACTCGACTTCTCTTCCGACCAACAAAAGTAATTTTTTTCCATTAAGCAGTATTTTCCATATCATCTTTTCTTATTAGTATTACCATTTTCGTTTTCTTAAGACAGTATTAGTATTAGGTACTTCTATTTCCATCGTATAATCATAAGCTTAGACATATTACTTTAAGCTTATTAACCCTATCAAACAAACCATTTGTGAATTTTTATTTTTGGTTCGTGGAAGCAGCGGTCACCCTAAATAAGGACCAGTTCGCCACGACCTTTTCTTTTTTTTTGTAGAGTTAAGAACACATATAAATATCTTTTTCAGCTTAGGTTTTAAGAGCTAATTTCTAATTCTAAGAAGGCAGGAGCTTACCGTTTCGTGAGTTGCCTACCGGAATTATATATAATTTCTATAAGTACTACGCGTTCCCGGACGGAACGCTAGTCAACGACCTCCAATCAAAGGAAGTCGAACCGGACATTCACCCAACCGGCTATGTCAAATCCGTCTAACGGCGGACAGCTCGACAAGTCGTGGAAACAGCCACGCCGAGTTGCAAGAGGACTGGGAAGGGAAGTCTCAGCTTCGAACCGTGCGTCAACCACGCCACGGCCCGAACATTCAGGTGCTCCTAGCATCAGGATGATCGAACCTTCAGACCAACCGAGAGGATCTCTTGATCCACAAAGAACCCTCACCAGCAACCCTCAACTACCAGCTAAAGTCACTGGACCAGCACCTCTTTCCGAGAGGCTGGGTCCATTTCCAATTATTACTCATCCCTCCGGGGATACCGATAGTCTGTCCGCAGGTCCCTCGACCGCGGCAGTAATTCACTCACACCTAGAGGCGGGACCAAACCCCTGCACGGGAGATGGCGCCGCCGGATTCGTTTCTTTACAAGACGACCCGAACGAAAGCGACAACTTCGAACAGTATGTTCAACAGGTCGTAGCAGCAACAGTAGGAGCAAGGAGAGCCAATGAACTGCGCTTCATCCGCGAAGAGCTAGACCGTAGTCGTGCCGTTATGAGGCAAGACATGGCCGTGGTTCTTCGAGAAGCAGTCATGGGACCAAATGCACTGCGCATTCCTGATCCTTACGGACCTGACCCGACTCACCCTCAGCAAGTCGGCCAACCTTCATCTTCTCCACCCCTACGAAACCCGCAACCGCATACAGCAGGCGGAGACCATTCGGACAGTCGCCCGGAATATATTCTAGGAGCGAGCACGCCTCCAAGAGTAGCTTCTAACGTCAATCGGCAAGTGTACCCCGTACACATGGGCAGAGGCGCAAACGTGGACAATTTCCTGGCTCAATTGAGTCATATGAATCTCGACGATTCAACGCCACGTCAAGCAGTAGCGCAACCTATTTCATCGCAGGGACCCTCGCATGCGAGTTCGTTCCCGCGATATCACAATATCCCCAAGTGGGATCTTCATTTCGACAACGAGGAACTTTCAGTCGACGATTTCCTGCTACAAGTGGAGCGACAAAGGGAATCGTGTAACGCGACGTGGGCAGACGTCGTCCTCAATTTTCATCATTTGGTGCGAGGACAGCCCAAGGTATGGTTTTGGGGCTGGATAAAGAAGAATCCACACGCCTCATGGGAAGCTTTACGCTTAGCCCTTTTGGAA
The DNA here is from genome assembly GCA_949715645.1 of Portevinia maculata. NCBI lineage: Eukaryota > Metazoa > Arthropoda > Insecta > Diptera > Syrphidae > Portevinia > Portevinia maculata. The sequence goes on along the minus strand of OX454527.1, from coordinate 190,263,481 downwards.
CAATACCGCAGCCTCGAGTCGGATTTCGATATTTTCCGACAGATGTCGGCTAGACTTCAAGGCGAGCAAGAGACCTTTGATGCCTATTATGGGAACCTGTTAAGGCTGAACGCCAAACTAAAGTATCCCAAAGCGAATCGCGAGCTCATCGAGATCGTGAAGCGGAATGTCAAGAGACAGATCGGCCAATATTTGCTTACCTTCTACACGTCGGACATGGCAGAACTTGTCTATGTCTGTCGTAGCATTGAGCGTTTCCTCGCGGAAGCTCAAGGTAGCCACTCGAGCAAGCCCCGATTTACGACAGGCGTACCGTTTCGTCGAACAGTCAGCGAGCTCACCGATTCGGAATTGCAAGAGACCGGCTCCGCAGACGCAAGCGTGGAGGGCCTAGCCTTTCGCCAGCGAGACCGGAGCACCCTGATTTGTTGGATCTGCAGAGAACCGGGACACTCGATGTACGAGTGCCTCAAGCTCCCGCAGAAACCTTTCTGTCTTCGTTGCGGCAACGAGGATGTTTACACGCCAAACTGTCCTAGATGTCGGGAAAACCCGAGGACGAACTACTCTCGAACCGGAGAGAGCAGTTCGAAAATATTCAGACCGGCCCCACAACACTAGACAGATCACCACCACCTTATACCGCAAATCAGAGAACACCAGACGTACCAAGTCGGATAGAAACCCCGACAAAACCCCAGACAGAACCCCAGACAGAACCCGATAGAGTAGTGTCTGAGCCATCCATTTTTAAACCTGACACCCCAGTCAAGTTATCTCACCACCACAAGTCATTCGACCAGCGATGGTCTGAATACCAGGAAGCCCGAAGACGCATCTTCGGCAAAACCATTCCATCTCCCCGAATTCAGAATTTACGAAAGCGATTTCAGGGAAAAAGGAAGACTTACGCCGCGATAGCCGCGACGACTCTACATGCCAAACCACGTACAGACGGAGACCCGCGTCCCTACGCGGTCGTTAACCTGTTTGACCGATCTTGGTCAGGACTCCTCGATACGGGAGCGTGCATTAGTGTCATCGGACGGGCGGGCGTAGAATACCTTAAAGGCAACCGTATCCCTTGGAATCCGTTTTCAGCCGCAGTCACAACAGCTGACGGCAAAGCTCAATCTATTGTGGGAATCGTTTCCACCAAAATTTCTTCCAATGACCGTACAGAAGACATCACTCTGTACATCGTTCCGACCATAGCACAAGATTTGATCTTGGGCGTGGACTTCTGGAAGGCCTTCGAATTAGCACCGAACGTCATACCCGACACAACGTTCAAAGCCTTCGCCGTGAGTAGCCTCGCGGTGGGCATCGATATGACGGGCGACTCGATACCAAAAGCCGAAGTCCTCTCCCAAGCTCATTTGTTAACGCCTATGGAACGACAACTCCTAGACGATACATTGTCATTGTTGCCATCTTTCGCCAACTTAGGCTTAGGACGCACGCACCTCACAACGCATGTGATTGACACAGGCGATGCTGAACCAATCAAGCGACGGCATTACCCTGTCTCTCCAGCGGTGGAGGCCCTTCTGTATGAGCAATTGGACCGTATGCTAGCAATGGACGTGATCGAAATCAGTCCCAGTGCATGGAGCTCTCCCGTCGTCTTAGTCAGACGCGGAGATAAGCACCGATTATGCCTGGACGTCCGGGAGCTAAATCGTGTCACGAAAAAAGACGCATATCCGCTGCAGAATATAGAGGGGTTGCTAGCTCGCCTTCCGGACACGTACTTCATGTCCAGCGTGGACTTGAAGGACGCGTTCTGGCAAATACCGCTGGATGAGCAGAGCCGCGAGAAGACAGCATTTACCGTCCCTGGTAGACCACTCTACCAATTTAAGGTCATGCCGTTTGGGTTGTGCAACGCGCCCCAGCGCCTTTGTCGACTGATGGATCAAGTCATTCCCGTTGAATGGCGACACAAAGTGTTTGTGTACCTCGATGATTTACTCATCATATCGAGCACTTTGCAGGAACACCTCGAATTATTGGCAGGAGTAGCGGAGAAACTCAAATCCGCAGGGTTAACGATCAACCTAGAGAAATCGAAATTTTGTTACAAAGAGCTCAGATACCTAGGATTCATAGTCGGAAATGGTGTGCTCAAAGTAGACCCGAGTAAAGTAGATTCAATCAGGAACTTCCCCATACCAGCGAATGCACGGCAAGTCCGAAGATTCCTGGGAATGGCGGGCTGGTACCGACGATTCGTGCCAGATTTTTCAACCTTGGCTGGAGACCTATCGGACACACTCAAAAAGGGGAAAACCTTTAACTTCACAGACAAAGCAGCCTCATCTTTTAAGGCTATAAAAGACATGCTATCGAGAGCACCAGTTTTGGTGAATCCCGATTTTAAAAGGGACTTCATAATTTCATGTGATGCCAGTTCCACCGGCATAGGCGCCGTACTGAGTCAGAAAGACGAGGAAGGGAACGAGCGTCCCATTTACTACTATTCCCATAAACTGAACTCAGCGCAGCGAAATTACACCGTGACGGAGCAAGAATGCTTGGCAGCCCTCATGGGCATCGCCAAATTTCGGCCCTACATCGAAGGGTACCGATTCAAGATTATTACTGACCATGCAAGCCTGCAGTGGTTAATGAGCAAGCGAGAACTCAAGGGCAGATTAGCTCGCTGGAGCTTGGAGCTTCAGGGGTACTCGTTTGGCATCGAGCACCGGAAGGGAAGTCTCAATGTCGTGCCAGACGCGTTATCACGCGTGCACGAGATTGAAGCTCTCCATTGCGGCGACTCGGCGCCAAACCTCGTTTCCGACGTGTTGCACATCGATCTGGCGGATCCGAGCTTCCACTCGGAACCCTACCGTCGGATCATTGACAGCGTCGAAAACAACAAAGACCAGCTACCGGACCTCCAAGCACGGAACAATTTCCTGTTCAAGAGGATTCCGCGTAGCACAGGAAACCCCCTTAGAGACGACAACGCCTGGAAGCTTTGGGTTCCGGCAGAGCTAACCGACCACCTGACCAAGCTAGCTCATTGCCCTGCGAAAGCCGCGCATGGCGGTATAGCCAAGACATTGGACCGTTTACGTGCGCAATTCTATTGGCCTAACATGGCCACTCAAGTCCAGAAATTTATCGGAGAATGCGAAGTGTGCAAAACCACTAAAGCGCCGAACACCATTCTGCGAACTAAAATGGGAAAAGCCTTTGTAGTTGACAGGCCTTTCCAACATCTATATTTAGACTTTCTAGGTCCATACCCTAGGTCGAAACTCGGAAACACTCACGTGATTCTCGCCCTCGACCAATTTTCAAAATTCATATTTGCAAAAGCAATACGACGAGCAACTTCGGAAGCAACGATCAAGTTCCTTCGAGACGAGATCTTCTCGATCTTTGGAGTCCCAGAATCCTTGCTGTCTGACAATGGCAAACAATTCGTCAGCAAAGAATTTGCCTCGTTCGCATCGTCTTTCGGCATACGACATCTAAAAACAGCATCGTACTCGCCGCAAGCTAACGCCAGCGAGCGAGTCAACCGCTCGATCATAACCGCCATTAGGGCATACATCAGTCCCGATCACTCGACGTGGGATGCACACTTGAGCGCAATAACTTGCTCCCTAAGGACCGCGATTCACTCGGCCCTAGGAATGTCCCCGTACGAGGCGGTATTCGGGCAAAGCATGATCGAACACGGAAGCGGATACCAGTTGCTAAGAGATTTGAACGGGCTTAATAATTCAGAAATAGATCTGATCCCGAAGGCAAGCCGTATGAACATACTTCACTCCTTCGTGAAGGAATCGCTAAGCAAATCTCACGACAAATATGAAAAGAGATATAACATTAGAAGTGCCCCGAGAAAGTTTAAAGAAGGTGATTGTGTGTACAAGCGTAACCATGCGCTCAGCAAGTTCGAAAGAGGCTTTAACGCCAAATTCGCCCGAAAGTTTATTAAGGCCAGAGTCGTTAAAGCTCAGGGAGATTTGTACCACTTGGTAGATGAGAAAGGAACGGACTTAGGTCTAGTCCACTCAAAGGACATCAGACGCTAATCCCAGAAGGGAACAACTACGGGAAATACAACTCTATCTTCTAATTTCATATCCCACCTTTATCCCATCCCCAAACAAACCGATTTCATCCCAACCTCCCACGCCTTTAAAAATTTACGATTTAACAAATATAAAAAAAAAAAAACGAAAAAAAAAAAAAAACCCCCTCGAACATTACTCGAGAATCATCTGAAAATTTCAAGACGTCGTCAACATCTATTAACGACGAACATACGAGTGCAAGGCCCGGATAGTCCAGCCTGCGCACGAGACTCGACGACAAAGAATACACTCCGTCTAACCGTCAGGCAGGCAGAGGCCGACCAGGGGATGGTTGTGTCCTCAATTTTTTCGCTCCCGATACTCGTGAAAACCTCGAGGTGTGTAACAAACCACCACCACCAATAATGTATTTATATCCACCATGACCCTAGTCTGACAATCCAAAGCATGCTTTGAAAATATTTACCACTTCGCAGTGTAAACTGCGGCGGAACAGCCTATTTTTGACGACGACCAATTTCAACGGCTGAACGCTACCTTTGTTAAAAGTCGGCGTGGCCCCATTTTAGAATGTGAAATCTCATTCTTTTATATGCAATTACTCAAAGTTGGCAGTCAACATTTTTTCTACCATATATTCTCGCCCAAGTAGCGGCAAATCGCGTCCGAATAGGCGAAAAAGGTAAAACCAAAAAAAAAAAAGAATATACTAAAGAAATAATTCACATCGGGAAAGGAAAAAAAAAACGAAATAAAAAGGTAAAGAATAAACGAAACAATAGTAAAAATATAAATCCCAACGAAATAAAAAGAATAGTCAACGATTCCGTTCAATAGGATTTCGCGACGTGCACCGCACGCGCCCGTAAAAACTCGGGCAAAAGGGAATACGAAATCATCCTCCACTCAACACCTGCGAGCTACGATCAAGAACCAAGCGAGTAGAGACGCCCTGTGACTCGCTTATTACATGCGGCTGAGCACAGGACGCCTTTCTACGTATCCAGATTCATCCGTTCCCAGCGTCTGCATCGGCACGGGAAATACACCGCACGCGTGATACGCGAGAGGCGGCCATCGTGTTGCACGGCCAAGCATCGAAGCCAGGGAAGCACCATCGAGGCGCACTTAATCTCGTCCTCGAAGTCAAGCGCACGCGTTAGCGACGCAAGCAGTCGAGTACCCGAGAACTCGTCAGCCATAGGCGGTCGAGCCTCGTGGGAAGGTGACGCAAACACTCAGGCAGAGCGCGCACGAGGCGCCGAATCATATCCTCGGACCGCGGCGGCTAGGTAAGTCTTCGCCGGCCGAGCTATATTGCCCAGGTCACCTCTACAACGCGCTGTACTTACCGAAAATTTCTCTCCTAGTGATACAGGTACGACGCCGCAGGCGGCTCCACGAAGGGGTCGAGAGATCCACAATCTCCCCGCTACCAGCAGTACGACAGTCATCAGCAGCTGAAAGCTATACACCAGCAGCGCACCGCCATCCGCAGCAGCACGTGACAACAGCAGCAGAAGGGAAAGGGGCGTGGATTAGCCACGTTATGTACCTAAATTATCATTAGAAATTAGATCGTGCATTAAAAAAAATTCAGAGAGACTTATTCTCATTTGCATTTAGATACTCCATCTTATCTGTATGAATTTAGCGAGTGTCTCAATCACGAACCTCGAAGATAGGAAAAGGCGTGTTCGCGATCTCAGTGTCGTTAGGTATACGAAAGACAAATCGATAGTCGTCGTTTTTCAACCCTCGATCCGCATATCGAGGCGAGTTATCTCGCGTTTATAAATTCTATTCTTTTCCAATCGGCTTTTTTCAAGGCCGCACACTAATCCGCGCAACGTCGCGAAGCGAGTTAAAGTTTTCTTGTCGATCCATGTCATCGAAGGCCACAGGGCATTTCCTGCATTGACGCGAATGCATTGCTAAGTTAATTTCTTAGAAGAATCGGTAACTTTTAATCCGAACCGCTCGCGCGAGTAAATCTTTTTTTTTGTATTGCTTAGATATTCTATTGCCTCCGCTGAAATACAAGCGGTAAACAGTAAGTCAGTACGCGAACAATCGGTAGAACCCGGAACCAGTGCATCCGTAGGGTACCCTCAACGCTAGGGATACTCTCTTGGAAGTGTCTTTTCTTTTTTTTTATATATATATATATACTAGAGACAACATCTATGCAATTTAACAGGTTAACAAACAGGGTGGATCGTCAATGTGCGCACATCGGCTGGAAGCAACCTCACGTAAGTCGTTATATACTATATTACCTTTCGGATTGTAATTGCATTTTTATATTTATAATATATTGAAAACCATAATACATACATATATATATATATATTGAGGCCTACACCGATATGTCGGCCTATACATAAGAATAAAAACGCAACAAAAGAAAAAGGAAAGAACGTCCATGCAGTGACCCTCAGTACCTAAGCACGCTGCAGTACATTTTGCATCCGAGTAGACATTCCAACTCGAAGTAGGATCGTGACCTACTTTCGTAGCACAGGTCAGTGACCTCGAATCACCCCTTTACGCGCGCGTAGTAGTTTCGTTACTTTATTGCGGGACAGCCTCCGTGCCACTACGGGAATGAGTCGCGACGGTTTCTTTCGCAGGAGGGTCGAAGCGTATATATAAACTTAGATATATACCTATACATTTATAAATATAGATACAGATATACCCGTTACCTCCTAGGCATATGAAAGAATGATGGTAGAATGTCTGTACAGGGCTGATAATAGTCCTGAAGCCAATCGTCAGTCGAGTTTCTTCGTGTTTCGTGTTTCTTTTTGTTGTGAACGTCGCTCGTCATTCCGAGTAGTCTCAGAGCGTATTCGCCGATCGCGTTAAATTTTTGCGGTGAAGCCCTAGCTACAGTTTTAGTGTTAGTACAAACGGTCTCTTAGCATTAAACATTTTTTTTTTTTTTACAGTAAGATATCTATTAATAATCCTTTCTTTTCTTACCACTAAGTTCGTTTACCATAAGATTAGTAGTAGTAGCAGGGTTGTCGTGACCTCGGTCCATCTGACAGTCAAGTTCAATTTCCGAGCTTATATTTTGTAAATGGACCGAACGCCACATAAGTAGTGCTAAGATTCAATATCCATATATTCCAGTCCGGGAGCATTCAGAGTTTCTGGATTTCTTCGTAGTTCTAGAATATTTAGTGCCCTAGGTTTTCTTTACATTGTTTTTATTTTATTCTTCCCCGTATTTTTTTTTTTAGTTTATAAGGATTAGATATCGTAAGACTAGTTCTTAAGATGAATAAATGTCCATAACGCAATGAAGCGTCCATCGCCTACATTAATATTTTTCTTTTCGCTCGGAGCATCGTCGGCCTTACACGTCATGGTTTAGATCCAGTAGCGGTCGACGGAGGGAAGTCGAGGTAGTCCTCCACCCATAGCGGTGTGGATATTCACATGGGGTAAGGTGTCCTAAAACCTTTAGGGGACCTCACTCCTTTTCGGAGCAGGGGCCATCGCGAGTGAAGCGATGCGGTGGCCAAAGGTGTCCGCAATACTTATCCTTATTGCGGCGGGGTGGGCCAGCTTGGAAGAAATACCACATCTTCTTCTTCTCTTACATTCGGCAAAAGTCCCAACTTTCTTGTATTCTTCTTTTATAGACCTGGGGGTCCAGGTCAGCCCCTACAAAATTTTCAAGTCGCGTCTTCTTCGGGCCGGAGAGGCTATCCTTTGGGATAGTGGAGGGTGGACTAGGACTCTTTTGGTACCGGCGACGGTTCATCGGGTCGTCCGAGGTCTAGTCCACCACGACAATTTCAGGCATGTAAATAACGAGGTAACCCCAGTTCGAGCTCTATAGCAAGTTCCCGCTCCCGCCGACGAGCTAGCACGGGGCGGCCATGCCTGGCTATGAGTGGTCGAACAACCCCTCTCTCTTATTAATCCGTTGACGACGGCGGACTCTTGGCAGTCTGTAGGCCAGAGCCGTCGACGTACTAGGCGAGCGACAAGCGTTGCCTGATACCTTCCGTGCCAGCAGGATGCCAGCTGTGCACACTTCAGGGATGGCAGCGTGTGTGGGTTTTTTTTCTTTTCGTATGCCGATGCCAACCAGACAGAGGAGGGGGGAGTATGCATTGGCTTTGCATGCGGTCGTTATAGATGGCAATGCAACGTAGGGCATACTCGTTTTATTGTTACAGAGGGCGGCCAACGTGGGGCAAGTAAGCCATAGGGAAAAAAAAATATATATCATGGCCCTCACATTGTTGGTCCGCGCTGTAGCATTCCGTTACAAGGGTCTACATTGACCTAAGTGTGACGGGCGCAGGATTCTCTTGCCCCGTCAGCCCAGTAACCTAACCTAACCTAACCTAACCGTGGAAATTTATTTCCAACATTTCTGTTCGCCAAACCTATAGAGAACTTCGTCAAGTTTACGGTGCGCATAATCGTCCATTTCAGCAGCTAATACGCAATACTATGGATTGATTCATGACCACATTTACTCTTTGTATTAATATTCGTTCAAATCGAACCCGTACCGTATGTACAGAAGAAGCGATAGTCGCTGTAGACGTGAATGTGAGAGAGGAACTAAAGTTATCGATCCGACGCCGTTCTCAGCAACTCGCCCGTCCACTAATTGGACAATTTAGAGGAAAGATCTTGGCCTACATCCATATAAGATCCAACTGGTGCAGGAATTAAAGCCGGCGGACCATCAATTACGTCGTGTGTTCTGTGAATGGGCTGAGAACCAACTGGAAGTTGAACCAGATTTTTATCGTCAAATCATCTTCAGCGATGAGGCTCATTACTTTCTTCACGGGTTTGTAAACAAGCAGAATTGTCGTTTTTGGAGTGAGCACAATCCTCATGAGACTCTTGAGACTCCATTACATCCCGAAAAAATCACTGTTTGGTGTGGTTTAAATGCCGAAGGCGTCATCGGCCCATTTGTCCTTAAATCCGAAACCGGTGCCAACATTACCGTGAATGGCGAACGCTACATGCAAATGATTCATGATTTTTTTATTCCTCATGTCGTTGCAAATCATTTGGATGGGAAATGTTTCCAACACGACGGCGCAACATGGCATACAGCGCGTGCAGCCATGACTTTATTGAGCCAAACGTTTGGTGACCGAAATATCTTAAGAAATGGGCCTGTGAGTTGGCCACCTCGTTCGTGTGTTTTGACACCTTTGGACTACTTTTTGTGGTTGTAATCTCTGGTGTATGCTGATAAACCAGCAACGATTGATCACTTATAAGCCAACATTCGACGCACTATTGGCGAAATTAGACCTGGTATGCTCGAAAAAGTGGTGCAAAATTCGACCAATAATCGCGTTCATAAGGCGCAGTCGCGCAGGCCATATGCCACAAATTATTTTTGGGGGGCTTCGGCCCCAAATGCTGCTATGCGTATACACAGGCGTAATACATGACATCCTTAACTACGCGGTCACTAGTATAGCCCTCTCAGCACCGCATAACACATTCGTGTGGGTAATTTTGACTCACTTTCTTATTGGTGTTCCGCTATGTTCTAGATCGTTTAGCCAAGTTGTTAAATAGCAAGTCCATCATTATGTTGGTTGCTCGTACTTTTAATATCAATTTCTATGTTTGCTCCATTTGAGTGCCTACAGTGAATTGCGGAAGAAGCGATGTCAAAGTTGAGAACACCCTATTGTAAGTATTCGCGATGGATAACAGGGGCGCTACTACGTTACTCGATTCTTCTTTCGAATCTATTCGAAAGCCATTGCTCTACTTTTACTTACTCAATTAGAATCGAATGATAAATATGAAAAGAAATATTAAATTCGAACGATTTTATCGTAGAATTGAGTTCCATAGTTATGCCGCAGATGACGCCACTCGAATTTCAAGTATTGATTGAATGAAACACTTTTCGAATTCGACTGAATTGAATATCCTTTATTTTTTTAAAATTGTTTATTAACAACACAATTTGTATAATTTTTTTTTAATAAACTTAAGACTGATTTTTAACGTTCTTTTTTTTGTGAATATGTATTTGACCTAATCGGTTCGCAATACATTTCATTATATGTTGGTACACAACATTCTTCGTTTTGTTGTCTGGAACGTAAAAAAAACAAAGATGAAGGCTTTCCAAGGCGCGAACATGCCACATATAACTGACCAGACGAGAGGCATGGGAATTCGATATTAATCCGACACACTTCCAAAGATTGGCCCTGTGATTTATTGATTGTCATGGCGAATGCAAGGCGAACCGCAAATTGAACACGTTTAACCTCCTAAGGTAAATAGGGTGGTATCAGTGGTATTCTCGAAATGAGCACTTCCTCGCCCTTGAAGTTGCATTAAGTATCGTTGCTTGAATGACATTATTCTCGAGTTAGTTCACGAACAAACTTGTTACATTGCACAATTTCGGTTGATTGACGTTCCGAAGCATGATGCTAACAGATCCAACCTTCAGTCGTAAATTATGTGGTGGTTATCCTCGCAGATCCAATGAATTCAGGAACTCCGTTTGATAATTGGTTGCTTCGTTAGGATTAGTCACACAGTCAACTGATTTAAACGAATGAAAATTTCCAGCAATTACATCTTTGATTACGAAATTCAAATCATCGACATCCTTATTTGTCGCTGCCAAAATCGTACGGGCAGTCAACCAATCGTGCTTCACATAATTCTGGACGATGCTTGGAAACAAATTCGTAATGAGTTCCTTTTTTGTTGTTGTGAAATGGCAGAAAGTCGGCGGAAACGAAAACAGTCCGGTGGAAACGTCGACCAGTATTTCTAAATTGCCAATCGCCAACAATTGATTACAGAAAATCTACGGAGACATATCGTTTTGCAACGCCACTTCCTTACATAACACCACAAATACGAAATCTTAAGGCGAGCGTTGATTTCATCGATTGCCGTTGATCGTGGAATGACAGGAAGCATTTTTCAAAAATCGCCTGCCAGTAAAATCATAACAGATCTTTCATAGTCCGATAGAATGCCACCAATGCTCGTATGTGTGACATTGAATAGTTGTCCCAGATGATACTCTTACAACTCTGCAGCACTTTCGCCTTTTCGAAATTCTTTGATATGTTGCATGTCGGTTCGTTAGTCACTTGGAGATTCAACGTTTTGCCAGTTTCGGCAGGCGCATCGGTAAAGGAAATGCTTCCGTTTTGGTCGTCAATCGCTTTCATCAAAGTGTCGTCAACATCCTTTTGCTGAGAAGTCAACAGCGGAATGGTTATTCGAACTGCCTGGCTCAAAGCGTCTCGATCGTATTCTTGAACGTAGATAAAAGCACTCATCGTTTTTCGGATGCGCAATATAAATTTTTCCAAATGCGTCTTTACTTTTCATCCCCAAACCAGGCAAGCCGAGTGAGCTACCCTAATCATACCAACCCACAAGCTTGACATCGGTTTTTCTAAAAACAATTGAAAGGATTATCGACGTTCACATCGGAGAATGCTTTGCAAAAAGTATGCCTCTACTCTCATGTCAAGTTGCATATCAGAAAGGTAAATCAACTGAAGGCGCTCTGTTAACAATGGGGATCAAAATCGCCTGCCGGTGCAAAGAGATCGCATTATGCGCCTTTCTTGGCATAGAGGGTACTTTTGAAAACACTGGATATGATTCCATATCAAAAGATGCAAAGCTAACAGAAATATAGACCAACCCACTATAAAAAGGATCAACGCGATGGTTTGGAAAATAACTGCTTCATCAGTACCGACTTCAGTATCAGTATCAGCCGTAAGGGGCCGCCCACAGGGAGGAGTGCTCTCACTCTTAATGTAGACTAAACAAATTAAATATATTTAATATATTAAATATAATTGGATACGGCGATTAAATACTCATCAATATAAGGGGCAAAGTTGCAAACGAAGTCACAACACCCTTAAGACGGCCCTAGACTGATGCGACAGGAAAAATCTTTCCATCAATCCCAGCAAGGCTATCACAGTTCCTTCTGCTAAAAGAAGAAATGTAAACCTAGGCCAAATTTCAATTAACGACACGATCATTGAGTATTCCAAAGAAATCAAATATCTTGAAACCAAAGTTGTTTGGGCCTGCCACCGTATATAATCAGAATTCGGGGTATCTCCCAAAGATCACCCACTGTATCTATGCAATGATGAGCCGGCCCATTATAGCGTATGCTTCTATAGTATGGTGGACAAAAGCCAACCAAAAAATAAAATAAACTAATTTCCTGATAAACATATACTCTTCTTCAATGGATTAGAAATTATCTTTCGGACCGTTCAATTCAAGTGGTTTTGGACGGATTCAAGTCTGCAACTCACCAAATAAATGCTGGTGTCCCCCAAGGCTCTGTTGTGTCCCCGACTCTCTTTCTCATTTTTATAAATGATCTCCTGTCTGTTACTTCTAATCCAATCCATTCCTTTGCTGATGACAGTACCCTCAGCTTCTCATATTCGTTTCTTGGGTCACGCCCCTCATCTTCAGGTGTGGAACTGGAACGTCAACGTATGTTGAGCTCATTAAATTCCGATCTTAACAGCATAACTCAGTGGGGTAAAACCAATAGAGTGGAATTTAATGCTTCCAAAACACAATGTCATTAAAGCAAAACCCACACATACAGCCATTATCTATGAATGGCACTTGCATCGCCGAAACCGAAAGACTTTCCATTCTCGGTATGTGTGTTAATGACAACCTTCGTTGGAATGACCACATATTCGATGTCGCCAAGAACACCGCGAAATGTCTAGGCTTCCCTAAGCGTTGTAAGAAATATTTCACCCCTTCTGTTCTAGCTACAATTTATAAGGCGTTTATTCGCCCGAAACTCGAGTACAACGCTCATATCTGGTCTGGTGCACCTATAACTTATTTGGAGCTACTTGACAGGATCCAAAAACGCGCGATGAAACTCATTGGCGACCGAGACATCGCGAGATCGATTGACTCTCTTAGTCATCGTCGTAATGTCTCCTGCCTTTCGTTATTTTATCGTTATTTCCACCATAAGTGCTCAACCGAAATAGCCAGTTGCATTCCTCCCCTTGAACATTTCAACCGCAATACCCGCCATGCAAGAAATGCTCATCAGTTCACCCTCAAGCCTGTGTTCGGACGTACAGTGAAGTTCAAAGAATCTTTCCTCGGCCGTACAACACGAATGTGGAACACTCTTCCACGCATTGTTTTTCCCTCACATTATAACCTACAAACATTCAAAACCAACGTGCATCGGCATCTCTCCTTTTCTTCTCACCCTAATTTCCTTAACGCCCCAACCCCTTTAGGGTGTGTTCATATAAAAAAAAAAAAAAAAAATATTTTTTTTTGTACAGAAAATTCAATTTTATTTTATATGACCAATTATTTTTAAGATGATACAACGTAAATGACCATGCTCATCCACGCATATGCGACAGCTGATCAGAATATTATTCATTGCGGCCTGAAGGGTTGAAGTCGCGATCGCCTCAATTATTGTTTTAATTGACTGCTTCAATTCAGTCAAATTCCTTGGTTTCGTTTTGTACACCTCCTGCTTGACATAACCCCTTAAAAAAAGTCTGCCGCAGTCAGGTCAGATGACCTTGGGGACCAGCGGAAAGTGGAGTTTCTGAATATGCATTTGTTTGGGAATTTTCGTTGGAGCTCCGCCATAACCGGTCTGGCTATGCGTGCAGCTGCTCCACCTTGCTGGAGCCAAATGCTGTTCAAAGGGATACTTCTTCGCAGCAGTTCTGAGTAAAAAAAAACCTTCAACATCTTTAAATAACGGTTTCCATTGACAGTTGCTGTTACACCAATTGCTTCAAAGAGGTATGGCTCCAAAATGCACCCTGAGGAAACTGCGCATCACACATCGGGAATGCGGTAGCGTCTCATGGAGTATTTCTAGATTAGTTTCACTCCATTTCGCTTACTTACATTGCTGTTTAAATCAAATTGGACCTCATCTGACATAAACCAACAATTTATCAAGCTGTTGTCTTCTTAATGTCATTTCAATAATTTTTTGACGAAATTCCAGGCGAATAGGCGAATTCAGAGGGTTTAAATTGCTTGCAATTCGCCGATAAATTTCGCGTCGAAATGCTTGAATTTGCCTGAGTTGATGATGCTACAGCCGCGACTGTGTCCTGAACCCGAACATAGGGATCTCTAGATTCGGCAAACATGTTTACCAGCCTCATAATGGTCCATCTACTCGGGGGAGTGCTGCCAAACTCCCGCCTAAATTCCCCTTGGATGGAAATAAAGGACTGCAAAGCATGTTACCGCTGCACTATCCATATCCTCTTTTTGGTATCATTTAATAAATCTAAATAGTAACCTGCCAAATAAAAAAAAAAAATGATTACTCACACAGAAAAAAAGTTATAAAGTTTTGTTTTTGTAGCACGATTCGTGCGCCACCCTGTACAATACGCAGGTAGGCCTGGTCAGACCTATTTCATTCTTTCTAGGAGTTGTTGTATAAAAACGTTTTTTATTTGCACCCACTTACATCTATAATATTTTGTCCACATTTAAGCATTTAAAATATATACGCTGATAAAGTCAGGAATTTTGAAAAATATAGCTACACAATTCATTAAAAAAACATAGGGACGGGCTACAGTCCGCTTGGGCGAACTGTTGGATACCCTATTTTTATTCCTATCAGACACCTAGAGAGTGTAAATTAGAAATTTCAGCTCCCTAGCTCAAATTTTGGTTTTTCAAAAAAAAACAAATTTAAATTGTGGGCGGATTTTGAAAATATTTACACATGAGCATAAAGGGCCCCTAGAGAGTTTATATTATAAATTTCAATTTCCTAGCTCAAACTTTGACTTTTCAATAAAATTGTTTTATTTAATTGTGGGCGTGTCAGTGGACGGATTTTAGAAATTGTATATCCCGAGCAGTTTTAGGAGTCAAAGATCATATATTAAAAAATTCAGCATTCTAGCTCAAAATTCGATTTTTTTTTGAGTTTGTGGGCGTGTCTGTGGGCGGATTTCAAAAATTCGTAAACTTGATTATTTCGGGACCCTAGAGAGTATATGGTTAAAATTTCAGCTCTCTAGGTCCAGTTTAAAGGCCTAATTTTGCCGACGGACGGACGGACATGGCTAGATCGACATTACTATCGATGCTGAACATAAAAATATGTAGTAACTTTTAGTGGTCTACGGGCAATATTAAGGTATGTTACAAACTATGAGTCAAAATTACTATACCCTTAGAATAGGGTATAAGAATGGTTTTGTAATTGTCTGGCCAGCCTACTCATGCACAGAATGGTTAGTCATGCTCTCTTACGGCAGCGTCCTCCTGTTGTAGATCCTCAGCATCTGATCTGCGAAAATGTCTATGAAAATCATTTCAGCTGTGACGAAAGCCGCTTTGTCTAAAATGGTTCGCAAACAGCAGGATACGCAAAACATTTTTCTCCTAGATCCTAGAATTGGGTTACTTAGACGCTATATTTTGGCGTTGCCTGATTTTTAAGCATTTATATCCCTTACAGTTTTCTTTCTCAGTTTAGCAATTTAACATTAACCCAGAAGCGTCTGACCCATATTGGGCGGCTCCCTGGTCAGCGTCTGTTCTCCATGTTAGGAGCGGCTGTGCACCCAAGGTAGGTATGCCTGTCGTAAAAGGCGACTATAATCCAAACCGTTTAAACTTTTCACAAAAGTTAAAATTAAAACATGCAACGAACAAAACAAAAGATTTTAATACCCCAGGTGGTATGCCATTTAAAGTGGTAAATCCACCCTCTTCGGAGGTCGGTTCCATGAATTTGGGGGGGGGGGGGGCATGTAAAATGAATGAAAATCAAACTCTGAATGCTAAATATTCAGAAGTCTGCAAGGAAAGAGATGGGTTTAAGCAACTAAACGAGACATTAATCCAAGAAATTAATAGTTTAAAGCAGGAGTTGCAAACGCTGAAAAATCTGATCAACAGCCAAAACAAAGAAAAAGAAATAATTAAAGTAGTTGAGTTCTCAACTGATGAGGAAGAACTACTGAAAGAGGCAGAAAGAAAACCCAAAAACGGGAACAAAAATAAAAAACGGAAAATAAGCACATCTCTAAAGATCTCATCTCCGAAAGAAAGCTATCAAGCTACGAATTATGTTCCAAATAAAGAAAATAAAATTCAAAAGCCAGTCAAACCTCCTCCAATTATTGCTCTGGAAATTACAAAGTATGAAAGCTTAGTTAAGTCATTGGAGGAAAATAAAATTAAAGCTAATACAATGCTAATAAATGGTAATGACATTAAAATAAATGTAGATGAAGAAGAATCTTATAGGAGACTTACCAAAATACTTAACCAAAAAAAGGTGCAATGATACTCTTATGAGAATAAACAAACTAGGCCAATTAAGGTTGTTGTAAAGAAACTACACTTCTCATGCTCGCCAGAGAGTGTAGTTACAGATCTAAGAAGGAAAAACCTAAGGATACTAGAAGCTGTCAATATGCTAAAATCTAAAAGCAAAGTACCGCTTCCAATGTTTATGCTAACTTTTGAGCAAGACGAAAATATCAAAAAGATATACGATATTAACCCTCTGCGACTGACGTGGTAGTATGACAGACACCAGGAAATTTAAAAACTTGTGTTGTGTCGTTATTTTTCAGTTGTTGACTCTCGCGCTCTCAGTACCTTTCTGTTGTATGCTCAAGCGTGCGTTAGCGTAATGCGAGCGGTCGTGGTGTGCGCATGCTATGTTGTACGAAGGAGAGTGTCCACAAGTCAACCACGGCAGTGTTAAAGTATGTGTCTGATAAACAACCACCTCAGTGTAATAGTTATATTTTCATAGTGTCTCCTAAGCAGCATATCAGTAAAATTGTTTTGTTAAGTGGAATTTGTTGTTTGTTTCTTAGATGGCTCATTCAAATACTAACCTAGGGTCTTATAGATCTAAGAGAACGTCGACAAGAGCCTTTGTAAGTCACGACCAGCTAATATAAGACTGGTTGGACGAAGAAAACGAGCACGAATTCAGCGATTTCGACATCAAGATGACTAAAAATTTTCCTCCTCTACCTCCAAGAACTCAATCGATTCCACTAAGTGGGAGAAAACTATGCTCTATATGTCCAACAAAACTTAAAATATTAACAAGGTATTGTTGCCGTGATTGTTTAAAGTCAATTTATCTTCAATGCTCTAAGCCAGTTTATAAAGACTGCCAAAAAAAAAATTGATTTTGAGGTTACAAATCCTTTAATTGAACCAATGAATTGATATTTTTTTTTGTAAATCTGATTACCATAAGTGTAAACTTTAATAAATGTGTAAGTAAATAAAGAAAATATTTATGTTTGATTTTTTTTTTTAAACTTTTCTATATGTGTAAGTTTTGGAAACAAATTGTATGTCATATCAATAAATGCTGTTCAACTTTATATGAATTTTTAATTTTATATATTAGTAATTTAAAATAATAGTGGACACTCTTAACTTTAAATTATAATAATAAAAAGTGAGAATATAAAAAGAATTTTGAAAATACAAGCTGTTCAAATGGTGTGTGGTGTACTACCACGTCAGTTGAATTGTGAAAACTAGCGCACGTCAGTCGCAGAGGGTTAAAGACATCCTTGGAATGAAGGTAGAGATTCATGCCGTAAGGAAATTAAAACTTGTACCACAGTGCAAGAATTGTCAAAAGTATGGACATACGCATAAATACTGCAGCTCTAATCCAAGATGCGTAAATTGTGCAGGAAACCACCATACTAAAGATTGCATGAAGAAAAAAGACGAACCAACAAAATGCGCTAATTGCAACGAAAAGCATCCAGCCAACTATAGAGGCTGCTTAGTTGCTAAACAGATTCAATTAGCAAAAGACAAAAAGCATAAACAAGCTATGCCAAAAACAAAAAAAGGACGCACCTAAAGACATAAAGGACTTGCAGATGCGAGCGCCAAAAGAAGTACCCATAGCCGATAAAAATATCAAAAAAATGTTAGTACCAAAAACAGGAGCGGGTACAGTATTGACACATGCACAGGCTGCATCGAAAAAAATAGATAATGTCGCAAAAACGATAACTACAACTAAAACTAAATTAAATAATAATATGGAAACGTTCAGGGAAAAAAACCTAAGTAGAATAGAAAGCATGAATAAAAGCAATAAAGCTATATTAGAAAGAATCTCGCTCCTTGAGAAAAAAAGCAGCAATAACAAGGCTGCACAAAAAAGAAGAACATGATGGATAGTTTAAAAATCCTTTAATGGAATGCTAATGGTATCGAGAACCGTAAGGATGAAATCCAACTGGTCCTCGACATGAACCAAATAGATATATGTCTTGTCTCTGAGACGCACTTAAAATTCAATACAAACTTTAAACTGCAAGGGTACGAATTATATCACTCCCCACATCCCCATAATTCAGCAAAATGCGGGGCT
Organism: Portevinia maculata; assembly: GCA_949715645.1. Lineage (NCBI taxonomy): Eukaryota > Metazoa > Arthropoda > Insecta > Diptera > Syrphidae > Portevinia > Portevinia maculata. The sequence continues at coordinate 190,244,971 of OX454527.1, read as the reverse complement.
GCAGTTATAGTAAAGAATAAGATCGATCACCATATAGAAGCCAAGTTCCAATCATGCGCGATGCAAGGAATTTCTATTAACATTCGAACGAAAAGTGGACAAACTATATCAATTTACTGTTATCCCAGTTACAATCTAAAGAAAAATTACTTTTTAGGCCTCTTCCCAATATTTAGCAATAGATTTATTGCAGGGGGAGATTGTATTGCCAAAAACAAGTATTGGGGATCTAGATTGACAAATACAAGAGGAAGAGAACTTTATGAAGCAATAAACGAAATTAACGGCAAGTATCACTCAATGGGAAAACCTACGTATTGGCCAACAGATAGAAACAAAATCCCTAATCTTGTCGACTTCTTCGTAACAAAGAATATCTCGTCTAACAATATAAAGGTAGAAGAAGGGCCAGATCTTGACTCAGATCATTCCACAATACTTTTAACACTTGGCGATGAAATCACTATTAAAGAAAATAGCGCAAGGCTAGGGAATAAGCTGACTGACTGGAGCTACTTCAGACAGTATCTATAGGATAGTATTCAGCTCTTAGAAACAATTGAAACAGAAGATCAATTAGAAGATGCTGTTCAAATATTAACTGTCAATATCCAAAGAGCTACATGGGCTGTAACACCTAAAACGAAAACTAAAACCGAACGAAACTCGTATCCAAAAGTAATATGTGATATAATTACGGAAAAGAGACGAGCTAGAAAACGTTGGCAACAAACAAGAGCGCCCAGAGACAAAACAATACTGAATAATCTAACCAGTCAGCTTAAAAGATCGATAAGAGAATTTAAAAATGAGTCTCTTAAAAAAATACCTTACCAATCTTACAAATGATGCTAGTACCGAGTACTCACTCTGGAAGACAACAAAGAAAATGAAAAGGCCAATTGCTCACATTCCACCAGTTAAAAACAGTGAAGGTCACTGGGCAAAATACAACCAAGAAAAAGCTAATTTATTTGCTGAATATCTCGAAGGCGTCTTTCAACCATATGAAGATAAAGACTGTCAAGAAAGCGAAGAATTGTGCGAAGAGGAAAGACACATTCAACCGGTAACGGCTAAAGAAATTGCCAATGAAATAAAAAAGGGCATCAGTACTAAAAAAGCTCCGGGATTTGATTTAATATCAGGGGAAATCCTAAAACAATTCCCACAAAAGGGCTTAAAAAAACTAGCACAGATCATAAATGCTGCATTCAGGATAAGGCATGTACCTAGCATGTGGAAAGTCGCTGAGGTGATTATGATACCAAAACCAGGCAAACCGCCTAGTGAGGTCACCTCCTATCGCCCCATATCTATACTACCTATGTTGTCCAAGCTATTCTAAAAGATGTTGATTAAACGTCTCAACAAAATAATCGAAGAAAAATTGCTAATCCCAAACCATCAATTTGGTTTTAGGAATGAACACTCCGCGATCGATCAGGTGCATAGAATAACAGATGAAATCGATAAATCATTTGAAGAAAAAAAGATATGCTTTACTATATTTCTCGATATAGCACAAGCTTTCGACAAAGTATGGCACAAAGGACTGATCTATAAATTGCAAAAGCATCTGCCAAAACAATTCTCAGAAATTTTAGAGTCCTATATATTAGAGAGATTCTTTAGAATTAAACAAGGAAATGACTACTCCACATTAAGAGAAATAAAAGCTGGTGTACCACAAGGAGGTGTGTTAGGTCCTGTATTATATCTCTTATTTACTAGCGACTTACCGAACACTGATGAAACAACTGTGGCAACATTCGCAGATGATACTGCTGTACTTGCTGTGGGAGAAACTGTAGAAGTAGTGACAAAAAAACTACAGAAGGCAGTGAACAATATAACAAAATGGTAAAAAAATTGGCAAATTAAACTAAATGACCTAAAATCGGTCCATATAAATTTTACAAATAAAAATGTTCAGCACATACCAGTATTCATAAATGATAATGAAGTAGATAACGCAAACACAGCCAAATATCTAGGCATGACACTAGACGCAAAACTGCGCTGGAAAGCACATGTAAAGAAAAAAAGAGAAGAACTAAATATGCGCTACAGTAAAATGTATTGGCTTATAGCGAAATACTCTTGTTTGTCAAATTACAATAAATTGCTGCTTTATAAGCAAATTCTAAAACCAGTATGGACCTACGGGCTCCAGCTGTGGGCATGCAAATGCAAAACAAATTTACAGACAATTCAAACATTTCAAAACAAAGTTCTACGGAATATAGTAAATGCACCCTGGTACATAAGAAACGCTGATCTGCATAGAGATCTAGAAATAGAAATGATTGAAGATGAAGTCAAAAAAGTAGCTAATAGACATAAACTTAGGCTTCTCAATCACGTCAGCTCAGAAATGAAGGAACTATTAAATACTAGCAATATGATTAGGAGGTTAAGAAGAATAAAACCTTTTGAACTAGCTACATAGTCCCAAAAATAAAACAAAAACAGTATTAAATCCTCTATGGACAAATACTTAGAATATGAATTTTAAAAATATGAAAGACAAATTGCTGATTGGTTTAACTACTAGGTGCAATAATTGGAAAGCTGGCTAATCCCCGCCCTGCAAAAATGAAATACCAAGAAGGTTGTATCGCAGGGAAGACGGGAGAAGGGGTTAGTGGGTAGAAATCACCACACTGTTACTGAGTACGGGCTGGGTTTCGTCTTTGGAAGATTACCACCTCCCAGCGTAAAAAAAAAAAAAAAAAAAAAAAAAAAGGTTAGCAATACGAAAAAGTCAAGTAGCAAACTCCCACTATTTCTACTTTATTACTTTCAACTAAATCGGATCTCTTGTAACCTCATTTGCTTTTTCCCACACCGAAAAGAAAACACTTAACTCCCGGAATTGCAAATTCTCAAATTTGCCCGCTGCTCGCAGACCAATAATGAAGAGGAAAAAATATTTACAAGACTAATAACTCAAAATATCACTTCAATTGAAAATGGTCTACGGTCTGTCTTAAAATAATGAAGTACGAGGGCAATCAATAAGGCTCTAGAAATCTAGACCAGCACTCCACAGACGAATAGAGCTCAACTGCTTGGTATGCTCTATAAACACAAAAGACCCAAACAAAATTATCCATGAAATTCTTGTTCATTGTCTTCGGGCAGAGTTAAGCCAGTGTGCTTTGTGTCTGAATTTGCTTACAAGCAATTTAGAAATCCGAATCGGACTACACTCCAGTTTGTTTTTTTTTTGTCTACCTTTACGCGCCACCTAGAGAAAAAGGTCTGTTGTGCCCAATTATCGACCCCCCCCTCGCTGTTGGCCTCCTTATGCCGGAACACAGATATCTACAACAGACTGTGTGCATCTCAGCCTACAATCACCGAAACAGACGACCACCAAACCAATGACATGGAATGGATGCTCTTTTAATCGCAACCATATCCGGAAGTTCAGCACCGTAAAATCGTACCACAATACTCACGTGAGTGAGAGAGGATGAAGACCTCGATACGTATGATAGTCATCGTCGTCGTCGTCGTCGTCATCGTGTGGATGGAAAAAAATACATTGGCACGGCCGCAATCGACGAAAACGAAACTGGAACACTAGGTTGCTGGAGAAAGATCCAAACCTGTATACCACGAACAGTGTGCGTTTGTGTGCAGTGGCGGTACGCAGGCGTGATGTAGAAACCGTGTTAACTGATTTTCACTTTTACTCGACATAATTACTTTGGCCTGACCCACTTTTGGGCCAAATTCACTTTCTTCGCTGCCGAAGACATTAACGATCGTCGCAACCAACATAGTGGCCGGACGAGGAGCGGGGGGCCGTACTAGCGCTAATCATCATTCAGGTTGGACAGATGTATCTGGAGCTTGGAGGAGGTGGGGGCCTATAGCTAGACACAGCCAACTGTTCGTAAATCTGCCTGCACAACAAAGGTGCGGTTGAAGTGAAGGCCTTTTTTCTGTTTCTTTTGTATTTCGCAGTTTGCTTAGCCAAAGCGTTAAGCTTTCGAGGCACTGCTGATTACAATACAAACTGGAAGTCTTGAGGTTATTGTACTCTATTGTGTTTCTCTGATTCAATTGTTTTTTGAAATGGTCGTACGGGAGGCAGATTATGACGGTGTCAAATGCAGCAGAGGGGCTCTTCTCATTAATGTGTGCTTATTATTGCCGTTATGAGACGAATGCATAAAATTAGTTTAATCATTGAAATTAATGGCAGCGATTTGAAAAAAAGAAAATCATTTCACTTTTCATCGTGCGTTTTGCTTTGATATGCGCGTTGCTGTTTGTTGACTTAATGTGCGCGATTCTGGGTCAATACGGTTGTCATTGAGCGATAGTTATATGGTAAACAAAATTGGAACTTGACGGTGAGATTTTAAGGGGCCTTTCATATAAGGTGAAAGCAGTTAAGTTCGATTAATTAATATTTGATGATTCTACTGTAGAACTGGATTGGTAATGCAAGCTATTGTAATTACAGCGTAAGGTTGGCGATAGTTTAAATCTATATCCATTGCTCTGCTAAGGTTTAATATAAACAATTACAACTTCAAATTCTGCTTCCTGATCTGAAGATTATGCGCTCAAGTGCGGACTTAATTAGGTTAAGATCGCACTATATCTATCTTTTGACCCAGAGGCCAAAGACCTCCATTGCGAATATTCTTATAGAACACCCGTGCAATCCCCAAGGAGAACAACAACATACACCACCCATTCTCCAGCCTCTACACAAAAAGGAGGATTTCTGCCTGGTAGTACAATGGACCGTTACTGCGTCTGAGTGCTCTGGGATTTGGATTTTTTTTTTTTTGTTAGATAAAAAAAAACCTTATAGAAAATGGTCGAACAAGCGACTTACAAAATCATTACATATGATTAAGATATTCTTGCTGCGTGCGTTGCCCAGACTATCAAAGAACGTTGTTATCGAGTAGGATAAGCGTTGTTGCTATAGAGCTGAGAAGCAGAACAAGAGATCATCAAACGACTGCATTTCCTCTCCGTTCCTGCAGCTTCTGCGAAAATCATTAGTAAAAAAAAATCACTTTCATTCACTTCAATCGATCTTTTCAATGACGCAGTGTCCGTTGAATACCCCGACAAGCACTCTTCTTTCAAAGGATATCAGAGAACATCGACTGTGTTCTTAACATCAACCGAAAATCAATAAATGCTTAAATCTGTCCTGACGACCTCTTTTTTTATCAATGGAAAAAGGGATAAAAAAAAGTTCAACTATTATTGCTTCCCTCCCTTCTTCTGCCAAGTAAGTAGAACTATTTAATAGTACATTATGGCAAATGGCAAAATCAGTTAACATTTGGCTTTCCAATTCAAATTTAACCGCCGATAAAGTAAAGGATGTTTGGACGTGTCGTTCGGACTGTCCGCTGACGTATCTCGCGACAAAAAATTACTATGAGACACGAATTCCCGATAGTGTCAATTGTTGAGAAATACTCCTTATCCCTTTCTTTTTCGGAACCAAGGTTAGGTTAGGTTAGGTTATAGTAGCCATTGTGATGCCACACGGATCTATCTTCTTCCTATTCACTCGTTGAACCAGTTGGAGCTTTTGATGAAGCTTGAAAGACTTTTAATGTCGATGTTTATGAGATCGTTGAGATAATTGTAAAAAAAGATCCTAAATGGAGTTTTCGTCTTTGAGAGAGAGCAGGTGGTGGAAAATAGTCTCCTCCTCCTCGTCCAAGCAGCTTCTGCAGAAGACATTTGTATTTCGGAACCCAAGGAATTTACCATTTAAATGTTGGCACCCTTATGGGCGAAAGTTCCAACACAATCCTTCTCCTCTGGGTTGGAATCACAAGAGGGCTCATTTTAATGAACTTCGTGAGTTTTTCGCATTCCATTCATGGGCTGATCCACAGATGTCAGCACTTGCACTAAAAATATTACTGAAATTACTTTTCTCGGCTTTTTTGAAAATCTTGTGTCGTAAAAGGAAGATGAAATAACAAATAATTGGATCATTGGTTTAAACACAATCGTTGTGCAAATGAGCTAAATTAGAAAACGCACTACCGCGACACTAACTATTTATCATGGTACTAACCCTGGGACAGGCAGAAATACTCGGGTCAGATTTATTCGGTTACGGATTACGGTTTGCAAAGTTATGTACTTTGGATCTGGATCTGCGACGCTTTTTGGGTTTGATCTCACTTAACCGGCTGCACATTGGCCCTGCTATAGGTGTCACTACAGGACACTGTCTAATAGGCAAGCACGCATCAAGGCTTGGCGTCTATTCAAATGACTTCTGTAGAAGCTGCAGGGACGAGGAGCAGGAGAAAACTACACTTCATCTTATCTGTACATGAATGACTTCAGAATTAAACAAGATGCAGAGTACTCCATATTAAGAGAGATTAAAGCTGGTGTACCGCAAGGCAGTGTGCTAGGTCCAGTTCTATACCTACTTTTCCATAGCGATCTGCCTGAAAGTGATGAAACCACCATAGCTACTTTTGCAGATGACACAGCTGTCCTTGCTGTGGGAGCAACTGTCGAAATAGCAACAAAAAAGCTTCAAACAGCAATAAACAATATTTCAGAATGGACTAAGAAATGGCAGATTAGTTTAAATGACCTTAAGTCAGTCCATATTAATTTTACGTATAAAAACGTACCACACATTCCAGTCTATATTAACAACAATGTAGTGGAATATTCGAACACAGCCAAATATCTAGGCATGAATCTAGACGCTAAACTGCGCTGGAAAGCGCACGTAAAGAAAAAAACATAGGGACGGGCTACAGTCCGCTTGGGCGAACTGTTGGATACCCTATTCTTATTCCTATCCCTCATAAGTGGGCGTGACAAAAGTCTAAGTATGGTTAAATTGTTAAGAACGCTCTACATATCTTGTTATATAACATTTAAAGGATTTTATCAAAAAAAAACGCTCCCTAGCTCAAACTTGGGTGTTTCAATAAAATTGTTTTATTTAATTGTGGGCGTGTCAGTAGGCGGATTTAAAAAAAAATTAACACATGAGCATAAAGGGCCCCTAGAGAGTATATATTATAAATTTCAGCTCCCTAGCTCAAACTTCGGATTTTCAAAAAAATTGTTTTATTTATTTGTGGGCGTGTCAGTGGGCGGATTTTGAAAATATTTATACATGAGCTTAAAGGGCCCCTAGAGAGTATATATTATAAATTTCAGATCCCTAGCTCAAACTTTGGATTTTAAAAAAAAAAAAAATTATTTATTTGTGGGCGTGTCAGTGGGCGGATTTTGAAAATATTTATACATGAGCTTAAAGGGCCCCTAGAGAGTATATATTAAAAATTTCAGCTCCCTAGCTCAAATTTTGGTTTTTCAATAAAATTGTTTTATTTTTTTGTGGGCGTGTCAGTGGGCGGATTTTGAAAATATCTATACATGAGCTTAAAGGGCCCCTAGAGAGTATATATTATAAATTTCAGATCCCTAGCTCAAACTTTGGATTTTCAAAAAAAATGTTTTATTTATTTGTGGGCGTGTCAGTAGGCGGATTTTGAAAATATTTATACATGAGCTTAAAGGGCCCCTAGAGAGTATATATTAAAAATTTCAGCTCCCTAGCTCTAATTTTGGTTTTTCAATAAAATTGTTTTATTTTTTGTGGGCGTGGCAGTGGGCGGATTTTGAAAATTTTATATCCCTAGCAGTTTTAGGAGACATAGATCATATATAAAAAATTTCAGCTTCCTAGCTCAAAATTCGATTTTTTCCAAAATTTTGTTTTTTTGAGTTTGTGGGCGTGTCTGTGGGCGGATTTCAAAAATTCGTAAACTTGATTATTTCGGGACCCTAGAGAGTATATGGTTAAAATTTCAGCTCTCTAGGTCCAGTTTAAAGGCCTAATTTTTGCCGACGGACGGACGGACGGACGGACATGGCTAGATCGACATTACTATCGATGCTGATCATAAATATAGTAACTTTTAGGGGTCTACGGGCAATATTAAGGTATGTTACAAACTATGCGTCAAAATTAATATACCCTTAGAATAGGGTATAAAAAAAATCTGTACATGTCCTGCACTCCCCAATAAAAGCAATCTCCATCTAGGAGCCTTCTTCCTTAATGAACTCAGTGACTTAGCTAGGATGTTAGAAGTCCATCGCACTTCATTAGAAGCTCCAAATGGTTTAGCAAGTAGAGGTCGAATGAATAAAAAAGTGTACGAAAATTAAATGGTACAATCTGGACCAACAGAGAGGCGAAACATTTATTGGCATTATGAAAAATTATCTCCATCGCATTATCGAAGATCTTGATAATGAAGAGTGACGACAAGAGATGTGGAATTCCCTTCAACAACCTGACCTTGCTTGGACAGAGCCAATACACTGCTAAGGGTTTCAAAAGTACAGTATCAACACGGCAAATGAACATAAGGAAAGGCTACAGTCCGCTTGGGCCAACTGTTGGATACCCTATTCATATTACTAACCCCAAAAAGTAGGCGTGACTAAAATCCAAGTTTGAGTGAATTGTTAAGATGGATATGGTTTACGTATTTTGTTATACACAACGGTTTTGTACGTTTTTTTAAGGATTTTATCGAAAAACAACGCCTCTTACCGACAATTTCTCAACCATTACATAGAATTTGAACAAAAAGGGTTTTTGTTAGCATCATGCATTCATATTGTCATTCCTAAATTTCTGGGCGACCCTGTATATGCAATTCTGGAGCCATTAAGCATTGTCTGGAAAATAGGAATAATCCAAAGGTTTCTTACTAAAAACCATACAGTTAGTTTTCCGAAGGTTAAGAAATAGCCCATATCTCTCCGACCAATCAGATATAATCTGTTAATCGAAATTGATCGCATAAGTACAGTCTTCATTCATACCAAGACCACAACTATGATAGGGCTGTACATTATCTCATCATCATATGGAAAGAAGTCCGAGAAGAAACTATAGAGGGAATCTCATCAACATAAATTGAGAAAAGTAGATCACCCAGTATCGAACCTTGTGGTACATCACGATTGTTAAAACGAATTCGAATGAACATTGACCGGCACCGCTTGTTTGCTCACCCTAGTTACGACTACAGTAACTTAACTGGACAGGGGGAGAAACCAAACAAAGTAGAGAGTTGTTTGCACGAATTAAAGTGATCAACCGTGTCAAAGGCATTAGAAAAATCCAAACATATTAAGCAGGTCACTTTATCCTCATCAAGAGACTTCCTTACCTCTGTCATCGACTACATTCATAACCGCAGCTGTACAGTTGTGATTTTCCCTAAATTCGAATTGCATTGATAACAACCAACTATTTTCCATTGAAAATAAAAAATGCCCAAACTCAATATTACATTAAAGTCATGCACTAGGGCATGAAGCATTGAAGGGAGAATGATTTCACAAACTTATAGTGGATTCCATCCAGACCAATCGCATTCGACTTAACTGACAACAAACTTGCAACAATGTCTCTACTCTCAACATAGGAAAACTCGAAAGTGGAACTAGAAGGAAGGAACTATATTAAGGTCAGCGAAGGGAAGAGCAACACCATTTTTGTTAAAGAGGTTTAAATCCAATTCTTCATCAAAAATAGGTTTACTTATGTCGATATCTATTGCTCTCAAAGTTTTCAAAGCGGACGACCGTACAATAAAGGATTTAGTTTGCTCCTGTAAAATTTCTTCTTAGCAGCCTTTATTTTGTTAAGTGTCTGATTACGTCGAGATTGATAAATGCAGATGAGAATTCCCAATCGGTACCGCTTCCACTGGTTATAAGCCTCATTGCGAAGTACCATAAGATGTCTTATTTCGTTGGTGAACCAAGGTATCTGACCATTTTTAACGGGTTTTATTTTTGTTGGTACATGATTATTAAATAAACTAGAAATATTTTTATGGAGGACAAGAAAAACACAGCATTAAATCCAGGAGGGAAAATGAGGAGTGGGTAGGGGGTAGAAGAAGAAGAAGGGGCGAGTAAGGCCACTATTAAATACAACATTTTAAAAACGCAATATCTACGATTTTTTACTTTTAAATTCATTTTTTTATTGGTTTTAAATGTTAACTTACATACTACACAAAAATGATTAAATGTTACTTAAAATTAACAGGATACTTATTCTATATTATTATTCCTTATGCGGACACCCTAAATTTAATAATATCTTATAATTATTGCCTTTCGGCCTAAAAACTATTCTACGAACTAATCTTACATATTATGTTTTCATTGACATTTCCACTGTCACTGTGAAGTGTAATAAAAGTGTAAGCTCCTAATCAGTTTTTCAAATTCTGAACAGTTTTTAGTTAAATTTAAAAGAAAACTTGCTCAAGTCAAACACCAAAAAAAAAAAAAAAAAAATCTCACCTACATTTCCAAGGTAGGAAGTATTTTAAGTTAACAAATTTGCAAAATTCAACTTTCGCTAAAAGTAAACGGGATCCCTCTATGAACGGCAACAAAAGAACAATAACTGACACTTCACCAGAGCCTTATTACACTAGCAAGAAGCATAGCTCATATCCACAACACAAGATGGAAGTCGGAGATATGTCTATAACCGAATTTAAAAATCTCCTCAGTGACTTGATCGCAGACCAAGTAAAAGATTTGGCAACTAAACACGATTTTGCATCTCTAACTATCGAGTTGGATGCTTTACGTACGGCCAACTCACAACTGTGCAAAAACTAAATGCCATGACGGAGCGGTGTGAGCTCCTAGAGTCTCAAATTGAAATTATCTCGCGGAAAACAAATGAAAACTGTATGGTGGTACACCTTCCTCTAGACAGAGAAACCGACGGAGTTGAAGTAGCCAAACAAACTTGCCGTGGGCTTCTCAAGTTACAAGAAGGTGAAGATATTCACTTTAAAAAGGCACGGATAATAAAAAACACTCACGCACAGAGGAGCACTGTCTTTTTAGAATTGCACTGGCCAGATGAGGTGGAAAAAATAATGTCTGTCGCTTATCAACTCAAAGGTACTGCCATTAGTATTTCCCGAGAGCAGACACCATTGTACCGGCAAAAAAAGCAGACACTATTCGAAATCAAAAACAAACTCTCTGAAATTAATCCCGAAGCAAAAATCACAATTAAAGGCGACAAAATGCAAATAAACAACAAAATTTTTGTATATAAGTTCGCGCGTGGTCTGGTTGTCAACTCTCCGGCAGAGCTGCATTTTGTCAACAACTTGTTTGGTGACATTTCACGTGATTATTTTGACAGCCGCGAGGGAGTGAAGTTAGCTGCGGCTGATAAGCAAGCACCATCGGTCTGTCAACTGACGTCACTTGCCCGCGAATCTTCGCATATTCTTAAGTCGATAACACAATAGGAAAATAATGCCGTCTGCCAAAATATTATTATTAACACTATTAATTTATCAATACTCTCCTATAATATTTCTGGCCTAAAAAATAAACTTTTGCAACGAGACTCTTTTTTTAAATATGTCTTAAAGTTTGATATAATAATACTTATCGAGACTTTTTTAGAAGAAAAAATGGACGATGATTTCCGTAAATATTTTAAAGATTTTAACTTAAAATTTGTTCCAGCAATTAGGTCAAATGTACATGAAAGAGCGAGCGGGGGTATTCTTTGTGGAGTGAAATTTAAATACAACTATTTCGTTGATGTTAAACGTATGAGAGATAGGCTTGTTGTTGAAATTTTAAACAGTCAATTTAAATTAAATATTGTACCTGTCTACCTCAATTGCAATAACTGACAAAACGATTTCGACAATTTACGTGGCTTTCTTAACCATTCTTCCTTGGACAATATTATGCTAATCGGGGATTTTAATGCTCGAATTGGTAATTTTCAAAACTCTCCTGCTTATAGTTTATTTACTTCATTCAGCACAAATAGAAATTCGAAAGATCAAACCCCCAATAGGGAAGGTAGGCTTCTGACGGAATTACTTATGGATTTCGGGTTGTATGTCCTGAATGGGGTAGCAAATGGTGATGTGAGCGGTGAACTGACGTTTATTAGCGGCCAAGGTCAATCGGTCATAGACCTTTGTGCGATCTCGGGAGATTGGTTGAACGTGGTTGATGATCTGCAGGTGCCCATAGCCAGTTTCTCAGTGCACTTACCACTAGATGTAAAATTCCATCTCGTTGAGAATACCCGTCAGAGAATCACAGTTAGTCTCCCCAAACTTAAGTGGGTCGAAAGTAGAGTTTATCGGTACAAAAATCTTTTGAATCACCATTGTAATGCTCTCCCACTGCAACCTGAGAGCGACATTGATATGATTGGTGACAGTATTACAAGGGGAATCCACGCTTCGGCTCCTCCTGTGAACAACACCCATTCGTTCACTCCTAAAAGCAGATGGTTCGATAGAGAATGTAGCAACTTACGAAAACTCTCTTTTAAGTTCTTAAAACTTTTTAGAGCTACACACTCTTTTGCCTTCAAATCGTTGTACCTGTGCGCCAATAAGGAATTTAAACAGTTATGCTATTAGAAAAAAGCTAGTTACCTCAAAAGTCGTGCAACTAGGTTACAACAGTCCGAAAACTCAAAAGAATTCTGGAATAATGATCAGGAATTGGGAGGGCGCATTCGAACTGTGAAGATTTCTGTCGAAGCTGATAAGTTAGCTGCTCATTTTAAAACACTGCTATCAGCGGAGGAGGGTCTTCACAGTTTTAGCTTTGCATTACCAAACACAATGGTATCTGAACTTGACTGCCCGATTTCCTTAGGAGAACCTAAAGCTTCCTTGCAGGCTATGAAAAACAACAAAGCTCCGGGGTGCGATTGTATTCCAATTGAATTTTTTAAAAACGGAACAGACCTTATATTGTGGATTTTTTCAATTTAATATACAACAGCGCTTGGGTACCAACGTGCTTTACCAAAGCGCTTATATTTCCTATTTTCAAAAAAGGTGATATGAGTCGACCAGAAAACTAAAGAGGCATCTCTATTCTCAATTCTCTAAGAAAGATTTTTGCTTCGATCTTATTGTTGTGATCCGCACAACCCACCCTACTCATCAACTTCCCATATCTTCCCAATCAATAGAAATCCATATACCAAATACACTACCAGCGCGCACGGCTATTAATAGGTCATTCGCTTTGTTTTTCGTTTACTAAAATGCCACCAAGCGCAATAAGTCAAGTTTATCTACCCAAAACGATACACACGTAACCCAATTCCGATTTCCCAGCGGCACGCCAATATAAAGGGTGATTTTTTAAGAGCTTGAGAACTTTTTTTAAAAAAAAAACGCATAAAATTTGCAAAATCTCATCGATTCTTTATTTGAAACGTTAGATTGGTCCATGACATTTACTTTTTGAAGATAATTTCATTTAAATGTTGACCGCGGCTGCGTCTTAGGTGGTCCATTCGGAAAGTCCAATTTTGGGTAACTTTTTCGAGCATTTCGGCCGGAATAGCCCGAATTTCTTCGGAAATGTTGTCTTCCAAAGCTGGAATAGTTGCTGGCTTATTTGTGTAGACTTTAGACTTGACGTAGCCCCACAAAAAATAGTCTAAAGGCGTCAAATCGCATGATCTTGGTGGCCAACTTACCGGTCCATTCCTTGAGATGAATTGTTCTCCGAAGTTTTCCCTCAAAATGGCCATAGAATCGCGAGCTGTGTGGCATGTAGCGCCATCTTGTTGAAACCACATGTCAACCAAGTTCAGTTCTTCCATTTTTGGCAACAAAAAGTTTGTTAGCATTGAACGATAGCGATCGCCATTCACCGTAACATTGCGTCCAACAGCATCTTTGAAAAAATACGGTCCAATGATTCCACCAGCGTACAAACCACACCAAACAGTGCATTTTTTGGGATGCATGGGCAGTTCTTGAACGGCTTCTGGTTGCTCTTCACTCCATATGCGGCAATTGTGCTTATTTACGTAGCCATTCAACCAGAAATGAGCCTCATCGCTGAACAAAATTTGTCGATAAAAAAGCGGATTTTCTGCCAACTTTTCTAGGGCCCATTCACTGAAAATTCAAGCGTTGCTCGTTAGTAAGTCTATTCATGATGAAATGTCAAAGCATACTGAGCATCTTTCTCTTTGACACCATGTCTGAAATCCCGCGTGATCTGTCAAATACTAATGCATGAAAATCCTAACCTTAAAAAAATCACCCTATACATATGACAAAACTGCTATGGTTGCATATCAGAGGTCCAATACGTTGTGTTATCGGGGACATAAAATAACAATTTATGAATTTATCAGCGTAAGGCAAATGACACCCAAGATGTCATTTGGGCACTTTTTAATGGGAACGAAAAACAATTAGGCAATAATTAAAAATAGCGCTTAGCTATGCAAATATGGAATCGTTTAAAGTAGACTGGGAAGATAGGACGAGGGTCATGAAAATAAAACTGTATAAAAGGCAAAGGTTGTGGGTAGGAAAAGACAGAGCTAATTAAATATCGAAACGTAAAGGTTGCAGCCCAGCTAAAAGACAGCGGACCTATCGTTTAAATTAAATAATAAATACAAATAAAATACACAGAGTCGCAGCCCAGCACTAGACAGCGGGCTCTGTATAAAAAATAAAACTTGTTTTTTCCATTTTTTGGCTCTCCGCTCAGTACTCTTCCCACGAAACTCGAGGAAGCACGGGCTGAGACGTAACATTATAGACAAGACTTTCCAGGTGGATAGAGGATAATAATCGCCTCAGCATGTATCAAGCTGGTTTTCGGGCTGGTTTTTCCACCGTTGATCATATTTTCGCGCTGACTAGCATCGCTAGAAAATATATTGAAAATAATAAGAAACTTTTTGTGTGCTTTGTAGATTTTAAAGCAGCGTTTGATACAGTTAACAGGCAAGTTTTAATTTATAAACTGGCATCCCTTGGAGTGTCAAGAAAGTTCTTAATGTTGTATGCCAAATTTCTTTCGTCATCTTGCGCAGCTGTATGGGATGGGTCGACCCTGTCCGAATGGTTTGAGACATCTGCAGGCGTCCCTCAGGGCTGCATATTAAGCCCAATTTCATTCGCGTTGTACATTGATGCAATATCTGATATTCTTCCGGGTGGCGTTAATTTTGCGGGCAATCACATAAAAGTACTTCTGTACGCTGATGACCTAGTGTTACTGGCGGAAAATCCTTCTTCTTTGCAACTGCAAATTAATAGATTGCAAACCTACTGTAAAACTTGGGATCTCCATATCAACGTCGCAAAAACCAAGGTCATGGTATTTGAGAACCGTCAGAGAAGATGTCCTGGGGTAGGAACTTGGCGCCTTAACAACGAACAAATTGAGGTAGTTCGTGAGTTCAAGTCCAGGCAGTCCAAAAATTCTTTTTCAAGCGTCTATTCCGGCTACCAAATGCGACTCCGACCTACGCTATTCATGTAGAGTCAGGTTTGCCTCCCATCTACGTGCGAAACTTGAAAGCTCATTCTGATTATTTAACCAGAGTGGTAATGAGAAGCGGGAATAATCTTTCCAAGACTATCTTAATAAGATTGCTACAAACCAATGCTTCTCCATTTAAGGATTGGAACCAGCTAGCGATATCTCTCGAACTGAATGTCTCCTTTACTTTAACTAATGTTAACGATTGGCAGAGGCTTTTTGCAATGATCATTGCTAAAGTGGATGACAAATTATATGATCAGCACCTAATTAGAGCATCTTCCTCAGCTTCAAGGTTAATCTATAGGAACCTAAACCATCATTTGCTATCTCACGAAAGTTATTTCAATATAAATTTTCCATCGAAAGTTATAAGCACCATTTTTAGAGCGAGAGCAGAATTAATAAATTTGAATTCCATGCCACACAGAACAGATCTTGAGGAAACGTGTAATCTATGCAACATGAGAGTGCCTGAAAATATTCACCACTTCATTGCGGAATGCCCTATTTTACAAGAGATTCGTCGACTATACTTCCGAGTAAGCAATCCGTAAATGGTCTGTACGATATACTAAACGGAGCTAGAGGGTGGCTTGTTTTGTACAAATACTGCAATCATGCTCTGTTATATCGTAATAGCTTTTAAAAGTTCAAGCTACAATCCACTTTTGCCGTTCTTCTTAAGATATTGCTTTAATAATCCAAAATTTTTCTTTTATGTTTCAAATCATTTGAAATTGCTAATTTTTTTTTTTTTTTTGGTGTTCTAAATCACTTCAAAATTATAAATCTTTATGTTGCAAATCATCAAAATTGTTTTAGACCCCCTCGCTGATCCATTCCATTTAATTTAGTTTTATTATTTTTTTTTTGTTTTATTTTATATAAATATATTTTTTTTTCATCTTTTCTGTCGACTAATCGTTAAAGACTTAACGAATTAATCTTTTATGCTTAAACCCAAAATCTTGTGTTGTAAATAAGTATTTCTTTCTTTTTCAATTTTCCTTTTCAATTTACCTTCTATGTAATAATTTCTTTAATATCTATGAAATGTCATTTCCGGCAGACTGCTATTTCTGCCATGCTCGTGTTCTCAGACACAAACTATTGTACATATATTTCATGAAATAAAGAATCTAATCTAATCTAATCTAATCTAATCTCTATTATGTTTTCATCGAGAAAATTGGTAAGATAACTCGGCATCTTTATCAAATTTTACATTTTTATATAAAAACAAATTACAAGCTACCTACTCTACTTACTTAAACTACTTAAAATATTATAACTACAAGGTGGCGCAAAAGTAATCCTCCTATCAGAAAATGCTATAAATTTTGCGATTGGCCCCTAATGTCAGTTCTGTTTTGACATTTGTGTAGTAAACACATGCGAAATACACGTTAATAAACAATGTTACGCTACACTGCTCCAGAACGCGGAATATTGGTGACTATTTATTTGAGCAATAATCGGTCGGTGACTTTGGCACAACGTGAATTTCGTCGCAGATTTCCTACCCGTCCAACGCCTACTGGTGAAACTCTGCGACGTTTAGCCGCTCGCCTCGAAGAGACTGGCACAACACGAGATGCTGCCAGGCGTGGCAGACCCCGGAGTAGCCGTTCTGCAGAGAATATTGCTGCTGCAGCCGAAGATGTCATGGAAGCGCCGTCGACATCGACCAGACGACGTGCCACGCAAATGGGCATCAGTCGACGGTCTTCACAGCGAATTTTGGTACAAGATTTGAAGATGTTTCCGTACAAAGTCCAGACGGTGCATCCAATCGCGTCTAACATACGCTCAAGCCATCCTTAATCACCACCAAGAGGAAGATGATTTTTCATCAAAAATAATCATGAGTGATGAGGTCCATCTTAGCGGGTACGTAAATAAGCAAAATTTACGCTTTTGGGGCACTGGAAATCTGCGTGTAACCCACGAAGAGTCATTACACCCGCTCAAAGTCACTGTATGGTGTGCTGTTTTCGCTGGAGGAGTCATCGGACCTTTTTTCTTTGAAGACGTCGCGGGCCAAACGGTTACTGTGAATGGTGAGCGCTACAGAGCAATGATCAACGAGTTCTTTTTGCCGCAACTTGATGAATTGGGATTGGAAAACATGTGGTTCCAACAGGACGGTGCAACGGCACACACTGCACGTGCCACAACCGATATGCTGAAGGATGCATTTCCCGGGCGCCTAATCTCCCGTTTTGGCGACGTCCTATACAGCGTTTTGGCATCCCTGTCAAATGGTTCAGAGTGACGATGACGAACGCCCGCTCACATCTCACAGAGCCCTTTGATGTCAAATAAGGATTTAGACAAGGTGATGCGAAGTCACATCTTCAACATCATACTTCAGAAAATTGTGCGAAACTCGCAAGCCAATACTAGAGGCACAATTTTCCAAAAGTCTGTGCAGCTACTTGCATATGCGGCATGTTCCTCTGTCCGCTTAAAAGCTACCTCGCAGTGGACCAATAACAATATTGGCGACTCCATTATTCTAGACTACTTTAAGTCTCTACCCAGAAACATAGACTACACCTTACCCCGTTTGCAGTTCGGAAAAAACTTCCAAATCACCATTCCTTCCAGATCATTCTGGGATGATGATGCATTTGCGAATGATAAATCGATCCACTTTTACACCGATGGATCAAAAACTAGCGATGGGGTAGGTGGTGGAGTCTTCTCAGAAAAGCTAAATCTTAGCCTCTATTTCCGTCTTCCTGATTACTGTAGCGTGTTCCAGGCGGAAATTTTGGCGATAAAAGAAACCCTGACGTGGCTGAAGAGGAATGTGATATCCTCAAACGATATCCGTATCTTCTCGGATAGTCAGGCCGCGATTAAGTCCCTGGACTCAGTCTCTTCAAATTCCATCATAGCCCAAGACTGCCGATCATCTCTTTCGGAGATGGCAGAGCAGTTCAATATTCACCTCTGTTGGGTGCCGGGGCATAGGGACATTCCAGGTAACTGTAGGGCAGATGATCTCGTCAAAAAAGGAACCACATTACCTCCTTTACCTGATAAAGGTCCCCTAGGTATACCAATCGCTACTTGTAAACTCTTGTTTAAGCTTTCCGCAATCGAGAGAACAAACCTTAGGTGGACGAGTAGCATTACATGTCTAGCGACTAAGCGGATCTGGCCAAAGCTGGATCTGCGACGCTCTAAGTGTCTAATCTCATTAAACCGACTGCATATTAACTCCACTATAGGTGTTATCACAGGTCACTGCTTAATAGGCAGGCACGCATCCAGACTCGGTGTGTGCTCAAATGACTTCTGCAGAAGCTGCATGGACGAGGAGGAGGAGGAGACTGTACTTCACCTTCTCTGCACGTGTCCTGCGCTCTCCCATAGAATAAATCTCCATCTAGGGGACTTCTTGTTCAATGACACAAGCGACTTAGCCAGCACTGGCGCTAGAAGTCTTTCGCGCTTCATAAGAAGCTCCTACTGGTTCAACGAGCAGTGAGGGTAATCCCCAGATCTGTGTGGTACCACAATGGACCTATCATTGGTCTAAGTGTGTTGGCTTGCTGACAGCCACGTCTACCTAACCTAACCTAACTACTTGCATATGCTGACGACATTGACATAATTGGCAGAACACAGCGAGCTGTCACTGGTGCGTTTGCAAGTATTAGCACAGAAGCGGCAAAAATGGGTTTAGTGGTGAATAAGGGCAAAACCAAGTATATGCTGGCAACAAGAAGGGACACACAACATCGACGAATCGGACAGAACGTCCACGATAGACAGCTCTAATTTTGAGGTAGTTATTGACTTTGTCTACCTCGGCTCCGCTATTAATTCTGATAATGACACCATAGCTGAAATCAAACGAAGAATTACCCTTGCCAACCGCTATTTCCTAGGACTAAGACGGCAATTGATTAGTAAGGCCTTGTCAAGAAAAACTAAGGAGACACTATATAAAACCCTCATCCCAGTCCTGCTTTACGGCGCAGAAACGTTGACATTAGCAAAAGCGGATGAAGATCTTCTCGGCGTTTCGAACGCAACATTCTTCGAGTGATTTTCGGTCCCGTTTGCGTTGACGGGCTTCGGAGGAGGAGATTTAACAGCGAACTCTACGAGCTGTACAGCGACATCGAGCTAGTCAAAAAAGTGCGAATCAGTCGACTAAGATGGCTAGAATATGTAGAGCGAATGGACACCAACGTTCCGGCGCGAAGAGTCTTCGATTCGAACCCGGAGGGACAACGCAGTAGAGGAAGACCTCGCCTAAGGTGGCGCGCTCAAATAGAAGGAGATCTCAACCAACTTAGAGTGCGCAACTGGAGGCGGTTAGCCAAAGATCGTGATAACGGGAGAGGCGTATTGGTTAAGGTTCAGGTCCACTCGGACTGTACCGCTACCTAAGTAAGTAAGTAAGTGAACAAGGCAGGTGCCAACAATGAAGGTACTGTCTTTTGCAGATCCGTCCAGCTACTGGAGTACTGCATCATAGACTGCTCCCAGCCTGTCTTGGTAGGGTCTTACACGTCGGTGGAGGAAGAGGCCACGATATTGGTTGGTCTTGAAGTCAACGCGGACAAAACGAAGTGAATGCTTTCAACAAACAAACCAGCATCTGTCCGAATCGACTTGAACAAAACATTACTGTTGATTACTAAGACTTCGCTATAAAGTTTAATTACTCCGGAGTAAGCTTCTTGGAGCTTAATCCATGTATGTCACCTTAGTGGGGCTACGATACGCTGCTATTTTGCTTGGCACAACAAATGGTTGTAAAACTTCATAACTCGAGGATCAAGCGGAAGCTATCTAAAATATTGACCTGAATATTTCTGGTTTATGGAGCTCGACGATAAGCATGAAGATTAAGAATATAAATTCGACGGTGCAGAAGTCAGTCTGTTGGCTTGTGAGTTGTGACCCTTGCGGTACAGGTTCAATCCCCATGGAGATGGGGAACAACAACATTCGCCACCCATTAATGGAGAGAAACGAATTACACTTTATTTCTCCAACCACTGCACCAAAAAGATCATTTTTGTCTGGTAATACAAAGCACCATTACCGAGTCTGATTGCTCTGGGCTTAGAGTTCCTCTTACTGCACAAATATTTGGTCCTGTGTGCGGGGTGGGTGCATGTACCCCGAACATGCTGGACCAAGATAAATGGATGAAGTATGCCGATTACATTATCTAGGCCACAGTAATGCTCTGGATCTTCGGTTCGCAATTGAAACGAAATAGAATTGCGATCCTTCAAGAACCATAATCACGGAAGCCAGAGCCCTTGGACTGGAAAAAGTGTGTCAGCATCGATGTTGCGTATTCCGTCTTGCTCGGTAGACTTCGAAGATAATAGTTCTTTCGCCACGACAACGCTAACAGTCTTAACTACTCCTACATGCTTGAACTTATAATTAGTCGAGGTTGGAGTAGAATTTGGTGTGTGACTTCTTATTTAATGACAGTTGATGCCTAAATCGTTCCTAGAGGGCGCCTTCCTTCCCTGAGTGGCCTCGAATACAAAATATATTTGCATACAGAGCCCACTTGCAAATACCACCTCGGCAAGTACAAACAATTTAAGAAATACAATATAAGGACTAAATTCATCTTGTATGTGCTAACGAACACAATCAGCACAATTGCCTAACAAATCGAACATACATTTGCAAATCACAAATTCTTTTGGGATACTCACACAGAGCTTCCACCCCTAAAACGACTTAATTAACAAAGGGGAATCAAATGTCAACTTATTTCACAAGTATTTTGTTTTACTTCAAATGAATCTTCCAAGTTACTTCTATTAGAGCAAAATCCAGGCAAAAGGCAATGTCTTGTATACCTTTACGTATCAGGGCTTCTCGAATTGAACTTTTCATCCCAATCCCAGCCAGTAGGAGAAAAGATGCAGATAACAAATCTTATTTACATATATGTTAAGTAGTTCATTGATTATGTGATAACAACTTTCGTTTTTGTTCATTCCTGCATAGCGCCATTTTCTGTAATCAAATTTGAAATTGTTATTGACCCAGAAAAAGAAGAATGTTTTGTCAAGGACAAGAGGAAAACCATTAGGAAACACAAACTAGAAATAAATACTTAACAGGGTGGGTTGGGATATGGATTTCGGAGATATTTGACAACTGACTGTTCGGATATAATAGAAAAATGGCGATGTCGGTTCACAAAATAACAAACAAAATAAATATAAAATTACGGGTGGATGTGTGCTCGTCAGTTGTAAGTTGTTAACGAATCAAACAAATCGACTTCAAGTTTTAAGCGTGAACTGAGGGACTTTTTTTTGTACTTTCAAGGTATATTGGAATCGGTCTTAAATTGTTCGCGGTTTTCGGATCTGCCTTGGTTTGGTCAACTTATCTTAAAGGATACCTGTAGTTTGATGTCGCTTTGGACTTTGGTCCTTTTTTAAGAAACATATTTTAATCGCAGGTTAGTCGCCAGTGGCGTAGTAAAGTTTTACGAAGAATTCTGCAAACAAAACATAAGGAAAGGCCGTAGTCCGTTCGGGCGAACTGTTGACCCTATTCCTATCCCCAAAAACGAGAGTTTAGTTTAGTTCCTATGGGTGAATTTGTTAACATATTTTCTTTAAAAAAAAAAAACACTTAAAAGTGGGTGGTATGGAGGAGTTGTTAAGAAAGGGACTTTCATTTACATACATTGATTTCTTCAATAAAACGGATTTTTGACGTAGTAAGTGTGTCACTGGACAGACTTTAACAATTTTAACAGTAGAGAGCATATGCTCTAAATTCCAGCTTCCTACGGACGGCTCTACAACGGACGGATGGACGACCATGGCTAGATCGATTCGATGCTGATCACGGTAGGTAGGTAGGTATATGGATGCCCTTGTGACGGGTGCCACGGCTCACTTAGACCAACAGGTCCATTGTGTCCATTTAGGGATTCTTTAAAATTTTCCGGGAACCTGAAAAGAGAGATAAAGGAAACCGCTGTTTAACAGCTCGGTAATACGCTTTATATGTGAATCTCAGGAGTTTCTTTAGCTCTAAAGCAGCCAGATCCTCCAGCTCCTCAAAGAAGTAGCTGCCAAGAATCTTCAATCTTTTTGTTCTAAGGGCAGGGCATTCGCATAGCAGGTGACGTATAGATTCAATTTCTTCAACGTCCCTGCAACTCCTGCAGTAGTTGTTGTGTAGTATGCCCAGCCGCTCCGCGTGTAGGCCCACTATACAGTGTCCAGTGAGGACCCCCGTCAGTGTTCGGATGTCTATGCGGTTAAACCCGATCATGGTTTTAGATTTCGTTTGGGTGACCGCTGGCCAGAGCTCTCTTGTGTGTCTGCATGTATCAAAATTGATCCAACGTAAGTTTGCTTTACTTATGGATTCGGTGTCGATACTTAGCATTAATGTGCTTAGCAGGGTTCTTATGGATTTTAGGGCCAGAGATGCACTCATCTCCGATCCCTTCCTTGCTAGTTCGTCCGCTTTCTCATTGCCCAAGATGTCATTGTGCCCAACGACGATGGCAGGGGAACTGCTATCGTTATTGAAGACAAATTTAAGTTTAAGTCGTTGTCTTTTCATAGCGATATTTTTTCAACATGTCTAGGAGTCTTAATTTGTAAAAATAATTCAGGGGTTACTAAACGAATTCTATTGGGAAGCATATATATACCATCGAATGCAGGACAGGACCTATCTATTGAATTAGAAAGATTAAATAATATAATTAATACTTTTGATGCTGCAATAATTGGTGGTGACTTTAACGGTCGTCATACACCCTGGGGAGACTCAGTATGTAATTCAAATGGCAACATTATTTATAATTGGTTTCACAACGAGGCATTCCTCAATCTGGATTTTGTATCACCTTTCAGTCCAACTTATCCGCAATCCTCTTCAATTTTGGACTATTTTTTAATATCATGCTCGCTATTGCAGACTACTCATAGCATTAACAATCGCCTCTGCAAAACATTTGCAACATTGTCTGATCATTATGGTATTGAAATAAATCTAGACATCTTTCATGTTTCCCCAATTTTGTTACCACCCCCGACATATATTAGTTTTGAGAGAACTGATTGGGATGTGTTTAGATATCAACTTCACAATAAGCTCTCAAGGATAACAATTCCCACAGATCGAAATATTTCGAATGCAGACATCGACGAATTCGTTGAAAAAGTAAGCCAAATTATCGTATCATGTACTGGAGACAACTCTATTAGCCGAACGGTGAAAGACTTGAAATATAAATACATAAGTGATTTTACAAAAAATCTCTTAAAAATTCGTAATTCATGGCTACGGAAATTGAAGAGAATCTTTCATAGGGACCTTAATAGATGCAACTTCGAATATAAAGAACTTCAGTCTTAAATACAGTGTCTTGGCAAAATAATAAAACAGAAAGTAAAACCAGATCTTAACCAAGAGTTTAAAGCACGTCTTAATAAAATAAAACCATCACCTTATGCTTTCAATGAAATTGATAGAATAACAAGAAGAAAACTATTTGGAGCAGATATTGTCAAGGATATTCTCAATATTGATGGACAAGATCTGATTGATATTGAGGAAAAGCTAAGCGCATTT
Organism: Portevinia maculata; assembly: GCA_949715645.1. NCBI lineage: Eukaryota > Metazoa > Arthropoda > Insecta > Diptera > Syrphidae > Portevinia > Portevinia maculata. Next base: position 190,220,962 of record OX454527.1, on the reverse strand, counting down.
CGAAATTTATATTCAAATCGTTTTACAGATCGAACATCGTCTTATGATTTAAATGTGAACAACGATGTTACTTCAACAGTTGAAGAATATGTTAACGTGCATCTTAATATTCCCCTTACCTCGTTTACCCAAGTTAACACCACATCTAATCAAGTTTCTTTACCATTTACGACATACCAAAAAGTTAATATGTTCAGAAGTAGTTTAAATAACAAAAAATCTTTCGGTTTTGATCGCATTTCAAACTTTATTTTAAGAAAATGTCCGAATTCTCTTGACACTATTCTTGCTTGTCTTTTTAATCAGTGCATTAATAATGGTTATTTTCCAGATGTATGGAAAACTGCCAAAATAATGCCCATAGCTAAGAAGTATCATGCTTTAAATGTTAAAGATTTTCGACCAATTTCTTTACTTTCCAACTTGGGTAAACTTTTTGAAAAGGTCATACCAGATTCTTTAGATAGTTTTATTGATGAATCAAACATTATTCCAAACGCACAATTTGGGTTCAAAAAACAACACTCAACTGAACAATGTCTTTTGGTTTTAAATGATAAAATCATACACAATCTAAGACAAAAAAAATGCACGGTTGTCCTAGATATAGATCTAGAGGCAGCATTTGATTCTATTTGGCATAAGCGACTTATTTTTAAGCTCATTAGGTTGGATTGTCCTAATCCTCTAATCAGGTTGATTATAAACTTTCTCCAATCTAGATATGCATCAGTTGTTATTGGTACTCAGTCCTCAGAAGTTTTTCCAATAAAATTAGGAGTTGCCCAAGGAACACCACTAGGACCGAAGTTATTTAATATATTTAATAATATATGACATGCCATTTTGCACCTCAGAATCTGAGCCTGAAGCTCTTCTCTATGCAGATGACACGAAACTATTAGCCTCAGATAACAGGCCGGCATACGCGTTAGAGAAAATTCAGAACGCATTACCCACTTTAGTATCCTATTTTAAATCCTGGTTTAACCATAAATGCCAACAAATGTGGACTTACTTGTTTCAGGAACGCTTCCGGCAAGGGTCACCGAAAAGCCGTAAAAGAGAGCAAGAACCTTTCTATATCTATCGAAGATAAAACCGTCCCGTTAAAAACAGAAACCAAATACTTAGGCATTCTGTTTCAAAATAAGCTTAGATTTAACAAACACTCAAGAAATGTTTTAGTTAAAGCAAAAACTGCCACTGCTTTTTTAAAAAAAACTAATGTCTTCAAAACATCTTTCACAAGAAACAAAGATCCTTATGTATAAAACTCTTATCAGGCCAATTATTTCCTATAGCCTTAGCTCCTGGTTTACGATATCACCTACAGCAGCAAAAGAGCTAGAAAAGTTCGAACGAACAATCTTGCGTTTTTGCTGTGGAAAATTTCGTCGACCGAATAAAAAATGGTTCTCTAATTATACTTTGTACAACTTAACTAAAGTGAAACCTTTAATGATCTACATGACATCCTTATTAAAGACGAAACTAGAGTCTATTCAAAACCATCCAAATCCCATTATCAAAAATCTATGGGATACGAATGTAACTGAAAGCACAGATTTCCAGTATTACATATCGCCTTTCAATGCCTTACAAAATGGATCCCAAATCCTAGTACCTCAAATAAATGATAATCTTAAACTTTCTTTCTATGAGAAAGCGTCATTAAATGTTCTCCGGGGATAATTTTAAGAAAATACATAGAACATCATTGCTAAACCATAAACCTTGATAAATTAAAAATTATGTATGTGTTTTAAGTAATCTTACATCCCTTAATTTTCCTATTGTTAGATTTTGTATAGATCATAAGTTTCTTGTTCCAATATATTAAATTATATCTTTAATTAAGCAACTTTCAAAAAATCTGTATTAAACTCTTCAAATGTTATTTTATTTTACTTTTTACTTTGTTAATTAGTTTTAAGTTTGGCCTTAAAGAGCCACTTTGTATGTTAACATGTGCCGGGAGCAAGCATATATTTTGAGAAGAAAGATACATTTAAAAAAAAAAAAATGTAATTATAATGTTATTTAAAGAAATTTTGTAATCATTCCTTATACTTAACATTACACAATTTTCAACCAGACATATTTTGAAGTCGGTTGCTTTACCCATGTATTCAAAATTAATCTTGTGAATTAGAGTCTCAATAAAGAAAACTGAACTGAACTGAACTGATGTCATTGTGCCCTGGTACCCAGCATAAGGTTACCGTATTGGCAGCTGATATCGCGTCTAGGTATTTTTTGCATTTTAACACCGCCCTTGACCTGATTCCTACTGACTCCATAGCTTTTATAGCCGCTTGGCTGTCAGAGTAAATGGTGATATGTTTGTCGGCTATTTTTCGCCTCTGCACCTCCTTGGCCGCCTGAGTGATCGCAGCTGTCTCTGCCTGGAACACACTGCATTCATCGCTGAGCCTAAACGATTCGCTCAGGTCCAGAGACTCACAGAAGATGCCTGCACCTGTACCTACGTCCATCTTGGATTCGTCGGTGTAGATAGCTATCTCCTCTTCTTTCGTGACCATTTTATTACTCCATTCGCTTCTTTCGGGGATTCTGATATCGAATCTCCTTTTGAAGACGAGTGTGTGGGGTAAGTAGTCAGTGGCTACTTCCTTTTTCGATGCACTCCATTGTGTCTCCACGGAGGCATGTCCGTATGGTTTAAAAGACCACAGTCCCAACTCTCTGAGCCTGATGGCCGTTTTTACCGCCTTACTGCTGCAGTAGATGTCCAGGGGTACGAGATTAAGTAGAAACTACATGGCTGCGGTGGGTGTAGTCCTTAAGGACCCCGTCCTTTGGACTTTGGTGAGTTTTGAAAGATAGCACTTCTTTTCAGTAGCCTTCCACCATACCGCCACGCCGTACGTGAGAATGGGCCTCACCACCGTTGTGTACAGCCAGTGTACCGCATATGGTTTGAATCCCCACGTATTACCGAACGTTCGTCTGCACGCATATAGTGCCACGTACGCTTTTCTAACCCGATCCTCTATGTTTTCCTTCCAGGTGAGATTGGAGTCTAGGATAACGCCCAGGTACCTTGCTGTCTTGAATATTTGCAGGTCCACTCCACCCATACTTAGTGGTTTAAACACAGGTAATGTCCTTCTTTTTGTGAACAGAAGAACTTCTGTCTTCGTGCTAAGAGTGCGTAGCTGAGTCGTTCACTGAGAACTGGTATGAATTTGCCTGGGACTAGGATTGCTACATCGTCGGAATAAGCGCTCACAATGAAGCTGTCCCTCTCCAGTATCTTTAATAGCTCGTCTATTACCAGTAGCCATATGAGTGGAGAGAGGACGCCACCTTGTGATGTTCCCCTGCTAACTTTCCTCTCAATGCACATGTCTCCTAGGTAGGACTTAATCCGTCGTGTGCCTAACATAAGACCAATCCAGTCGCAGAGACTCTCGTTGAGCTGGGCCCTTCTTAGGCTGTGCATAATCGCGTCGGCTTCGATGTTGTTGAAGGTACCCTCTATGTCTAGAAACGCGCTCAAAGTGTATTCATTGTGGTCCACTACTGACACTACCCTGTGCAGTGCAGTATCTGTAGATTTGCCCTTCATGTATGCGTGCTGTGAGTTCGCCTATAGCCACTCTTACATACATATCAATTAGTCGTTCCATTGTTTTCAACAGGAATGAGGACAGACTAATAGGTCTGTAGTCTTTCGGTGCTGGGTGGGCGGATTTCCCTGCTTTTGGGATAAATATTACCCTCACCTCTCGCCAAGCCATCGGAACATAGCATAGCCTTAGACCTTGAGTAGATGCATCTCAGTCTTGGGATAGTAGCTTCCTCAGACTTTTGAAGCATTATTGGCCGAATGCCGTCCACTCCTGGAGCTTTGAAGGGGGCAAACGAGTTGATTGCCCAGGCTATCTTTCTCTCGTCGATTATTTCGTCGATTGTATCTACATCCATTCCCTGTCTCGTGCCCTGTGTAACTGTATCGCGTACATCAGTACATTCTGGGAAGTGGGTTTCTGTCAGTGCCGCCAGCGTTAGCTCATGTGATTCTGTCCAGCTACCGTCGTTCCTTCTTACCGAGGACATCGGTATCGGTGCTTTTGATAGGATTTTCCTCAACCGCGACGCCTCCGTCGTGGATTCAATTGATTCGCAGAAACTTCTCCAGGAGTTCCTCTTGGCGAATCTTAACTCCTTTTTGAGGAGTTTAACGCTTTCCTTGTATATTGTCCATTCGATAAGTCCCACTTTTGAGAGGTTCCATCTAGTTCTCGATGCCTGCATTAGCTCCGCGATCTTGGAGTTCCACCAGGGTGGGCGTTTCTTCCCATTTTTTCTGCTAACTGGGCAGGATTTTTCAAAGGAATTCGAGAGCACCGTAGTAAGTGTTTCGACTGCGTCGTCGATTTCTTGTTCGGTGTTAAGGTCTTTTATCGGCCATACGTTCTTCTTCTTCTCCCAGTTCGCCATTCTTGGGTTCCTGAAAATTTTCCTATCCTGGGGTGTAATTTGTATGTCATAAAGTATCCAGCAGTGATCTGAAAGCGATGCCTTGCTGGACACTCTCCAGTTCGTAACTTGTATGGAACTGTCTTGAGATACAAAGGTTGCGTCTAATACTTCCCTTCTGTTCGCTGTAATGAAGGTGGGATCATTACCCCTATTACAGACGAGAAGGTTGGAATTGAGTACAGAGTCAAACAGAGCCTCGCCCCTTGTATTGATATCTGAGCTGCCCCAGATAGTATGATGGGCATTATCGTCACCGCCTAAGACTAAGTTTTTCTTACCTTTTTCGGACGCTGATACAAGCGCCCTTACCGAATCCGGGGGGACTGATGTGTCGTCATCGTGGGGCCTATACGCCACCGTGCAGTTCTCTTCCTTCCCTCTAACCTCCACTACCGTCAAGTCACCTGTGCTGAAATGAGATAACATATGCTGATCACATATATAGTGTATTATGGTGATAATTAAATTAAACAAATGTTTTATTTTACTTAATATCTTTTTTGTATATTTTACATTCAATTGTCACAACTTTTTTATTATTTTTATTTATTAACGCGACGCGTTTCGAAGCAATAGCTTCATCTTCGGGCGTAGACCTATATATATATAGAAATGTTAAGGAGTCTCCGATCAATATTAAGGCACATTTTGCAATAAGTAAGAGCCTACGTTTCAAATAAGTTTAAAAAAAAAAATCATGCACTTTTGTTTAAATATATAAAAAGAGGAAGGATAAAAAAAAGAAAAAAAAGGAAAGAGTGTAAAACATAAAAAAGGAAAATACGTCGTAAATCAACATATAACTTTTTTGTTTTTATTCAACGAGTCCTTATTCCTTTAGAGGTGGGTATAGTCTCCCCGAGCAAGAAAGAAAGTAAATTCGCGGGGGCATACCTTGGATAAAATTTGTTACCATGGCGTCGCTCAAATTATCCGGTTCCTCAATCAGAGCAGATCTCAGGCTGCTGAGTGTCTTTGGAAGAGCAGGTCGCATTCTAATATATTTCCCCAGTAGGTTCCAAATGTGTTCATTGGAAAACAAGTCCGGGCTCATCGCAGTCCAATCCATTTTGACTTCTTGTAAGTACTCGGTAACACACCTAGCAACGTTTGAACTTGCATTTCTCCTGCATCAGCAAAAAGTTTTCCCTTATAAACGGTGCAAATGGAACCATCACTCATCAATAAAAATGACTATCCCAGTTTGCCTCTGTCCATCCTTGTAAAGGCAAGCAAATTCCATTCTTCTCGCCCTCAGACCACTTTCCATTAAAAGCCGCCTAAACGCTTCAGCATTTGAAGCTGACCCTCTGACGGGTCCAGGTCAGTGAGACAGTTGAGCTATTTGGTGACGGCTTTTAAGCACCAAATACAGGTCACACCTTGCAAAAGTTACTAGAGGGCGACCTGAGCCTTGAAAATGGAAAGAGATTATGCAAAACAAGCATAAGGTATTAAAACAGTTAGCCTCTCCGAAAATAAATCTTGAAAAATATAGCAACTTATTCCAAAATGCTAACAAAGTAAGACTGCACCGTGTTTTTGTAACTATGTGTATCTATAGACATATTACATTGGCCAGATCTTCCTTTACGGGCACCAATTGAATTGCAAGTTATTAAGTACCATTTTTTTTCTATTTCCTTTTAAAGGAAAATACAAATCCCAGAGTACTCAGCCTCGATAACGGTCCATTGTACCATTAGGGTCTTGCAGGGGGGACCATTACTGTTTATGGGCTTTACCTATGATACGAGTACTCTGCTTTTCCACTTTTTGAAGTGATGCCCGGAAAATAAAATCTTGCCATTAAATTTTTTCAATTTTAATTATTTTATAAATTAGTTTCTAAACTTGTACTTATAAAAAATTATTACTGTAATACATGTTTATAATAATATTTTTGTCACTGCAGAAATAGCAAATTTTAAGTTCATTTCGGGGAAGCTTTAGCCACTGAAGTCATTCGCAAAATTCTTATCATAGAACCTCGTAAATGAAAAAATATGATAAAAGTTTTATATAGTTTTATATAGTTGTTTCCTAAAAAAATTGAGTGAAGAAATTTCAAACAAATATATTCAGAAATAAGCCAAAAAAAAGCCCCATGAAAGTTGAATTTGGGCAGTTTTGACCCATGTGTAGAGGATAAGGGTTAAAGATAGCAGTCAGTTGCTTGGCCTTTTTATAAAACCTCCGTATGTTGTTTCGATCGCCAGACTCGCTGATTTTTTTGAGTTGGGAGACTGCGTATACCCTCTTCTCGATACTCCTCACTTGGTGCCCTAGTTTTGCATTGCAGGGTTTGTATATGTGCACGTCCTTTCACGCTTTTGCGGAGTGACTGGTAACCAACTCGACTACCACCATCTCGCAAAAAAAATGTGATAATATGCCGAAAAATCTATAGATTTTATGATACTTGGAAGCTTCAGTAGGAAAATATGATTTTTTTCTTGAAGCACCTTTTCTGATTGCCCGATAGAAAAATAAAATATGCGGTTAGTCCATTTTCGGGTTTTCATATGTACAAGGTGGCGCAAAAATAACTTTCCGATGTTTTTTAAAAAAAAAAATGAAAAACTTTGATTCTTCTTGTGGATTATTTTTATTTGGTCTTTTAATTTTTTTTTACATCAAGTCGAGAATATGATGTCAAGTAAATGGCCGCCGCCACAGTTGATTGTCATTTGAGCCCTTTTCATGGCATTTTCCATCACTTTGGCCAAAACTCCCGGCGATAGGTCCTCACATTATTGACGGATATTGTCTTTAAGAGCTGCAAGAGTCTGAGACTTGTTGACATAAACCCGCGACTTCAAAAAGCCCCACAAAAAGAAGTCTCGAGCGGTCAAATCAGGCGATCTTGCTGGCCAGTGCAAATCGTCAAAACGGGAGATTAGGCGCCCGGGAAATGCATCCTTCAGCATATCGGTTGTGGCACGTGCAGTGTGTGCCGTTGCACCGTCCTGTTGGAACCACATGTTTTCCAATCCCAATTCATCAAGTTGCGGCAAAAAGAACTCGTTGATCATTGCTCTGTAGCGCTCACCATTCACAGCAACCGTTTGGCCCGCGACGTCTTCGAAGAAAAAAGGTCCGATGACTCCTCCAGCGAAAACAGCACACCATACAGTGACTTTGAGCGGGTGTAATGGCTCTTCGTGGGTTACACGCGGATTTTCAGTGCCCCAGAAGCGTAAATTTTGTTTATTTACGTACCCGCTAAGATGGAAATGGGCCTCATCACTCATGATTATTTTTGATGAAAAATCATCTTCCTCTTGGTGGTGATTAAGGATGGCTTGAGCGTATGTTAGACGCGATTGGCGGTCAGCAGCTAACAGCTGATGCACCGACTGGACTTTGTACGGAAACATCTTCAAATCTTGTACCAAAATTCGCTGTAAAGACCGTCGACTGATACCCATTTGCGTGGCACGTCGTCTGGTCGATGTCGACGGCGCTTCCATCACATCTTCGGCTACAGCAGCAATATTCTCTGCAGAACGGCTACTCCGGGGTATGCCACGCCTGGCAGCATCTCGTGTTGTGCCAGTCTCTTCGAGGCGAGCGGCTTAACGTCGCAGTGTTTCACCAGTAGGCGTTGGACGGGTAGGAAATCTGCGACGAAATCCACGTTGTGCCAAAGTCACCGACCGATTATTGCTCAAATAAATAGTCACCAATATTCAGCGTTCTGGAGCAGTGTAACATTGTTTATTAACGTGTATTTCGCATGTGTTTACTACACAAATGTCAAAACAGAACTGACATTAGGGGCCAATCGCAAAATGTATAGCATTTTCTGATAGGAGGATTACTTTTGCGCCACCTTGTATATGATAACGACCAAGAAGACCATCCATGAGATCGACACCACCCATATGTCGATTATACTCTTTTATTATAAATGGATAGTCAACTTCTATTTGTTTATGTTTTTTCCTGTCCCATCGTGAAGCTTTGGAGGGTGGTGGAACAAGCTCTCTAGACAGAAATGGTTTGATACCAACATAAGTCGAAAGAAGTCGAACACTTTTGTTGTCCATCCACAAAACGCTGCTTTTATCTATTCTGTTAGCGTTAGCGACATATTCCTCGGAATATTCTCGCTCAACTTTTCGCTTCATCAGTTCAGCATCGCTCGGCAATTTTATGTTTGGCATTCGATTTGAGCGCACGGTTCCCAAACTATATATACCACGGCTTCTAAGGTATGTTATCAGGCCCAATGATGTGTAAAAATTATCAAAATATAGAATATTCACGTTGTCTGGAATTTTGTTAGACAAACGTACAACGACGTTTGATGAAGCTCCGAGATCTGGTGCATTTTCTGGTACCACGTTGTCTCCTGCACCGGAATAAATTTCAAATGCATATGAGAAGCCGATGTGATCACATAGAACAAACAGCTTGGTTCCCCATTTATATGGTTTGGCTGGCATATATTGCCGAGTAGGGTTACCACACATTTTTGTAGCACACATCTGTTCGTCTACACAAAGACGATGAAGCATCGGAACAGACCCAAAGCGTTCGTTGAAGTGGGTTATAAGTGGTCGAACTCGATGCAATTTGTCGTATCCAGGCTGGCCGTTCGGGATCGTAGTCGAGTTGTTATTGTAATGCAAGAACTGACGCATTTGTTCGAATCTCATCCGTGTCATTGTGGTCCGAATTGCTTCCAGCGAATGTCTTCCCCAGTAGGAACGAACATTTGGAAAGCGGTAAACAGACATGAAGAACATGATTCCAATGAATTGTCGAACCTCTTGTTTATTGGTAGTAAATCGAGTTTCGATGTTCTGCTGGAGCGCATACAAATTCATTTCATCAACCATATATTGCATAAATTCATCAGTCACAAAGTAATGGAAGAAATCAAATGGTGTTTTCAAAGATATAACTTCATCTGGCAGCTCTTTTACCCCGCGAAAAACGACTTCGTTTACATGCAGCTGCATATTTTTTTTTCTCCACAACATGGATTTGAATTCCTGAGCATCATTTTTCATTGTATTCCAAGTACCAATGAATTGGCCAGTGCTCGAACAACTTGGGCCACCTTCTTCTTCTTGTAATCCGTTGTCATTCGAGGAACGTTTACGTTTTCTATAACTTGAAGGGGTAATATTAGGCTCAGATACACTAGCGGAACTAGATGCGGCATTAGATCTGGCGTCTGAATCCGAAGCAGCAATAGCAGCAACGGATGTTGAAGGAATCGATGCTAAGGCTGAACTCGGCTCTTAATGACTAATGTCTAAAGCGCTAATGTCAAGACTTGCGTTTACTGCATCCATCGGGATCTGACTTGAATTCATCAAACAATGATCAATCAAGAGTTCATCTTCAGGGCAAATAAAATCTGGATCGTCAACATCGTCGTCATCGTCGAAATCATCTTCACCGTCAATGTCTTCAGAGCTTGAAATTGCATTCATCAATTCAGCTATTTCGTCATCTGTCATCTTCGACAGGTTCCTCAAAGATCTACTCGACATTGCCACCTAACCAAATCACTGAATCAGTTATGGAGAAATAATAAACAAAAAATTACACTCAACTGCCTGAGCCCGCCTCTAGACGGGTTCAAGAAAACTCTAGTAGCTTATATACAAAGACATCACAGCACAACATTTTTTTACTTATCGATAAAAAACACCTTTATCTACTCACCTGTTATTTTTCCAATTTGATCTGACGAAAATTATTATTTTTTTTTTATAAATGAAAATCGTGTTTGCAAAAAAATATTTAACTTTGTGCTTATAAGGGGATTTTTCACTTTGAACAAACTTAGTCTGCAAACGAAACGCACTACACCTATTTAAACAGCTATGCATACAGTAATATTTAAACTATATGTAAAGCTTATCAGATTGAAAAAAGATCATGCCGTTACATGTAAATGCTTGTTAGCTTCACCCCGCCTAGAGGCGGTTGTGGGCATTAGAGGGTTAATTTGTGAGTTAAAATGTCAGATTAATTTATTTTTCTTCGGTGGAAACACCTAAAAACGATTTTGTAATCTTATGCACTTAATCAATTGATCAATCTACTGCTAAGAAGTCGGATTATCACCTCAAAACTGGGCGATACATCTGCCAGGAGGTCTTTCAGGAGAGGTCCTTTCCCACCTTCTCTGGAACTTGATGCTGAATGAACTACTGATATACCTGAAAGAGGAGGCCTGCAGGGTGATTGCCTATGTAGATGACGTTGCTGTTGCCGTCTCTCGAAAACCCCTCAACACAATAAAGGAACTCCTGCAAAATGCTCTCAAAAAGCTAAAGAGATGGGCTCATCGTTGTAGCTTGGATGTCAACCCCCACAAAACCGTACTTGTCCTCGTTTCCAGGAAATACAAAATCCCACATATTGACCAACCTTCTATTGGTGGTAAAAGCTTAACTTTTTCCGACGAATCTAATCCCTTGGGTCTAATCTTCGATAGGAAGTTAAGCTGGAAAACCAATATACAAGAAAGAGTCAAAAAAGCCACAGTAGCACTTTTCCCTTGCAAAAAAGCCATTGGGAACAAGTGGGGTCTACAACCCCGCATCATTCATTGGCTATATGTATCGGTTGTAAGATCAATTTTTACATACGGGGTGCTGTCTGGTGAACTGCCCTTCAAATTGTGATAAGCTGGGCAAAGTCCAATGCACAGATTGTATGTGCATAAGCGGAGCACTACGAACCACAACCTCCGCAGCACTAGATATTCTGCTACATCTGATGTCCCTAAAAGCTTCCTCGCATTGGGGCAATAAGACTATTGGCCCCTCCATCATTCTGAATTCATTTGAGTTTCTACCAAGAAATATAGTCTACTCGATTCCCCAATTAAAATTTTGGAAAAAACTTCCAAATCATTATTACTACCAGATCTTTCTATGAGAACGACGCATTTACGGAACTAAAATCGATCCACTTCTACACCGATAGATCAAAAACTTGTGATGGGGTTGGTGGAGGCATTTTCTCCGAAAGGCTAAATCTTAGTCTCTCTTTCCGTCTTCGTAATCATTATAGCGTATTCCAGGCGGAAATTATGGCGATAAAAGAAGCCCTGACGTGGCTGAAGAGAAATGTTATATCCACAAAGGACATCCGTATCTTCTCAGACAGTCAAGCCGCGATTAAGTACGTGGATTCAGTATCTTTAAATTTCATCGCAGCCTTTGACTACCGTTCATCTCTTAATGAGATGGCGGAGCAGTTTAGCATTCACCTCTGTTGGGTGCCGGGGCATAGAGACATTCCAGAAAACTGTAGGGCAGATGAACTCGCCAAAAAGTGAACCAAACTACGTCTTTTACCTGACAAGGGTTTTCTGTCGCAATCGCTACTTGCGAACTTTTATTCAAGCTATCCGCAATCAAGAGAACAAACCTAAGGTGGACAAGTAGTAATACATGTCTAGCGACTAAGCATATCTGGCGAAAGCTGGACCTGCAACGCTCTAAGAGGCACTAAACCGACTGCATATTAGCTCTACTATAGGTGCCATTACAGGCCACTGTCTGATAGGCAGGCACACATCGAGGCTTGGCGTTTATTCAAACGACTTCTGCAGAAGCTGCATGGACGAGGAGGAGGAGGAGACTACCTTCACCTTCTTTGTACTTGTCCTGCTCTCTCCCATAAAAGAAATCTCCATCTGGGAGATTTCTTGCTTAATGATCTAAGTGACTCGATAACACTGACGTTAGAAGTCTATCGCGCTTCATAAGGAGCTCCAAATGGTTTAACGAGTAGTGAAAGAAATCCCTAGATTCGAAATCCCTAGATTCGTGTCACAATGGATTTAACATTGGTCTAAGTGTGTTGGCCTTAGGCTGACAGCTACCCCAACCTAACCTAACCATGCACTTAATTTCGGCTTATTTTTTGGTGGAATCGTAGTATAGGGGTATTATATTTTTTTGCGAATTAAAAAAGCATTTGAAATGGTGATGGTGGTGGTCGTGAATCAACATATACTGGTTGTATAACGAGAACAAAATTATATGTTTGACTCTCAGTACCTTCTCATCACGCCTTCTCATTATTATCCGTGTGTCACCAATTTTGAGGACCTAAAATTCGAGCTAGAAAGCTGAAATTCAAAACATATACCTACACTCTAGACCAGGGTATTCGCACACTGAGAAGCCCACTATTAAAAAAAAATTATCAAGAAAGTCGACGGCAATGAAATTATTGTTCTTCGCAAAGTATGTAGACAACGTCATGCTTAATTCCACGCCCACTTTTTGGTCGTTTTTTTTACAAAAATATTGTTTGTTTCTATCAAATCCCTAAAAAAAACTTAGAACCATAATTCAATAATATGTAGACAATACCCTTTTTAAAAATTCGCTCAAATACAATTTGTTGACATGCCCATTTTTTGGGAAATTTGTGATTTAAATGTTGTTATTTTCGATTAATTCCTTATACAACGAAAATAAGAGTATACATAAACAAAACATAAAGACAATGCCCTTCTATAAAAGTAGTCCAAAGAAAGCTTCATGCCACGCCCACCATTGGTTTCGTTTAGACCAACTTTTCAAGTTTTGGTTATTTTGATCGAAACAAACAAATTTCCAAAAGGTTAAAGGACTCTCTACCCAATCCCTGAGCCAATTTAGGGGATAGCAATATAGATAGGACTGTTGCTTTTCCTTAATTTTTAAATAATTTAATCGGTCAAGGTCGAAGCTAGATAAAACAGACGGCCAGTCACACAACAGGTGCTATCATAACTCTAATCCATCTTGACTCTTATCGACCAACGAATAACTACATAAGTGCCGACTACTGACCGAATTCTAAGAAAAATTTCGCTCGCGTCAACGAAGTAATTAAAATAATTTATCGCGTCAAAATCGGCTCGGTGCAAGATTCATGGGCTCGGTGCGAAAGATTGTATTGTATATGATAAAATCATGTGTCCGTTAAACGAGGCAAATACCGCCGTCTAAACGTAGCTGTATGTTCATATTTTTAATTAGATTCCAAAAAAAAAAAACATTTACAACCTCTCAATTTTCTTCGTTCTTCGTCTTGTTTTCGTTTAGTATAGAAATCGATGAATCTTGCATGATATCATGGATTTTCAAGAGAACTTTAGTGTTCTGCTTTCCTAAAATCAAGGCTCTCAAAACATAAGGATCTTGGTTTAAAAGCAGTGGAAATCGATTTTCCATTTCACTAACCGTATATGTTAAAATGTAAATCCTGATCCTGAAAAATTAAATTTAATAAATAAAATAAATAAAAAATAGTGAGAGGCTTTTACCCTATATAAAAGCCCTCCCGAAGACTGACCAAGAGTTGTCTTCAAGGAAACGTACTTATTTTTTTGGCACGGTGTTAATGATGGAAAAAAAGATGATGACACCGTTTGTCGTTTTTTAAAACTTTTATGTGTTTGAAAGCAATTGTTTCTTAAAAAAAAGTTCCATATTTAAGCGACCTAATTTAGATCTAGAGATCAGAATTTTGTAATTATTCTGTCAGCATTTAGTACCCAGTTGTGTTATTTCTGAATTAAAGTGGTTCTGAAACCTAACTTAAATCATAATCTAAATCACAATTAGTAATTGCTAAAACGAAAATCCGCACTTTAAGCAAATCGTATACAAATTACAAATTTAGTACTTAAAATAATTCCTGAACTGAGAGAACGTAATTTAGTATGCGGAAAGTCAATTTTAAGCCCCTAACTATATAGACAAGAAAAGATATTTTAAATTAAGAGTTGCCTTTTGTATGAAAGGACGGTGTCTTAAAAAGGTATTGTAGTGCTGCAATGTAGTTAGGAACATGTTGTAATAACCTATTCAAGTGGAATATTAATGTTGACTAATTGTTTGTAACATACCTTAATGTTGCCGGTAAACCCCTAAAAGTTACTATATTCAAGATCAGCATCGATAGTAATGTCGACCTAGTCATGTAAGTCCGTCCGTCCGCCCGCCCGTCTGCCTATCGGAAAAAAATTATACCTTTAAACTGGAGCTAGAAAGCTGAAATTTTAACAATATACTCTATAGGGGCTCGAAATAATCAAATTCAAGTATTTTTATCCGCCCATTGATATATCCATAATCTCAAAAAACAACTTTATCGAAAAAATCGACTTTTGAGACAAGAAGCTGAAATTTATAATATATACTCTCAAGCACCCCATAATGCTCATATTTAAAGATTTTTTAATACGCTCATTTACACGCCCACAATTAAAAAAAAACATAGTTTGAGCTAGGAAGCTGAAATTTTGATTATACACTCTCTGGGGGCCTTAATGCTCAAGTGTTAATATTTTTAAAATCCGACTACTGACGCCCACTTAAAAAAACCGTTTGTTTGAAGAAATTATTCGCAGAGTATGTAGATAAAGCCGTTTTGTACAACTTTACATACAATTTTTTGCCAAGCCCACTGTAAAGGGGCGTTTTTGTACAAAAACTTTGTGTTTTAAATTCCTTGAAATGTTATTTAATAAAATATGAATAACAATTTTCCCCCACTAAATGAGGGATAGGAATAGGATATTCAATAGTTTGGCCCTCCGACTGTAGCCTTTCCCCATTTTTTTTTTTGTAAAATTTACGAGCGCATTAAAAAGATTTATTAGTACCTAGACCTACTCATATGATGTGGATATGTTTTTATTTTTATTTCAAACATTATATTTATGTATATAAACAAAGTGTTGAAATTGTTCTTTTTGCGAAATACTACTTACTTTACTTAACGGGATCCTGACCCGTGATGAGTCTCTGCCTGAAACACTGCAGCCTTCCATCCTCTGCGACAACGGGCACGCTGGTTTCAGTTCTCCAGACCAAGCGCTCTGGAATCCGCGATGACTTAATCTTTAAAACGAAGGTTCAGTCCTCATTGCCTTCTCGAATCTGGGGCTGGGAGTCAAAGAACCTCTTGGCTTTATTGTACATTATTGTACATTCGTTCAATGTGGCCGAGAAAATGTAGTCGACGTGATTTAGCTTTTTGGACTACATTCACATCTTGGTGCAGCTCATAGAGCTTGCAGTTGTATGTTCTTCTCCATTCGCCCTCCTTGCACGCAGGACCAAACCTCCGAAGGGGTATTTTTCTTTCAAAATAATCCAATATAAGCTCCATTTTTCTACTTACTTTCAGCACTCGGGACCATAAAGCAGGACTGGCAGAATGAAGGATCGATAGAACCTGCATTTTGTCCTTCGAGTGAATAGTTTTGAACCTATTTGTTTCGCTAAACCGAAGTAGCAGCGGTTTCCTAAGGTAATTCTCCGTCGGATCACCACTAAGGCTTCATTCGTGGAGTTGATGTTTACTCCTAGGTAGATAAACACCTTCTATATAATGATGCTGAGTTTTTTTCCAATTTTCTCGATGCTTATATACACTTCGTTCCAACTGAATAGTTACAAACTTTTTCAAATCTAATGGCTCATTATTTCCACATAATGTACATGAATCTATAATTTGATGCTGCTAACTATTGGTCTATAATGTTGCCAAAAGAAATGAGAAAGAATAATTCAAAAAGCACCGTTACTTTTTCTCTGGCTCTATCGCAAAGCATTTCATACGGAAAAATGCTGTTTTTTTTTGCGTCAACTGAATAGGTACATAGTCATTATCTTCATTGTTCATGTGTGTTCCGAAAGGATTAACCCGTTTAAACAATTTTTAAAGTTTTCTGAGTGAATTAATTTATTTAATTGTCATTTGTTTGTAAATTTGGAGAACGATGGGTAGAAAAAAATCACTTAGCAGTGTTGAGAAGGCTAAGATCGATTTACTTAAGGAACAAGGATTAACCGGGCGTGCTATAGCTACCAAAATTGGACGAAGCTTTAACTTGACCTATTCGTACTTGAGAAATAAAGAGTCGTACGGCAAAAATATGAAAGGAGGTTATAAAACGGCCACAACAGCGGCTGATAGAAGAGCAATTTTGCGAGGTGCGTCCAATTCCTGCGACTCAGCTGCGAAAGTAAAGCAAAAAGCGGGCGTTAGTGCTAGTGTTTCGACGGTAAGAAGAGTGATCAACAGTGCCAATCATTTAAAACGGCTTAAAATTCAGAAAAAAACCACCGTTAAACCATCAGCGGAAGTGTATGCGTTGTATCCGTAGTAGGTAGCTGCTCCCCACACCATAACACCACCCTCTCGACTATGATGCCGGGCTAAAAAATGTTCCTCCTTTCTCACATAATGAAAGTAGTAATTGAAGCCCCATCAGGCCCATCAAAATTAAACTTTTTTTTATCTGAAAAAACAACATAACGCCATTCTTCTTGCCAAGTGATATGGTGCCTAGAAAAATCCAAACGCAACACTTCCGCTGATATGGCAAAAAATGGATATGGCACAAAGCAATTCTCATCCAAAATATCTGAAAGACAAGAAAGCATGGAGTTGGATGCTACAATTTGAAAAGAAAAATCGATTTCATCTTTTTTGTTAGCAAAGTTTTTATTAAAAAAATACAATAAAATAAGAAAATTATTTAAAGTTTTTAGCATTAAACCAGTGAGTGAAAAATGTCAGATCAAATTAGATCAGAAAAGTACAGCTTCGAGTCAGATTGTTCTCCTCTCAGCTGTGTGGCTTTTCGGGATTGTGGGTTTTCGAGATTTTAGTTTTTCGGGATTGTGGCTTTTCGGGATTTTGGATTTTCGGGATTTTGGGCTTTCGGGATTACGTTTTTCGGGATTCTGTCTGACTCCCATTAAACACATCTATTGAAACCATATGTTTTCAATGATTGACTGCTCGTACGTCTGCAACTAGGTTTTGCGTTTGCAGAACAATTTATGACCGCAACGAATTCATATCTTCATAATATTGAATATTATCTACACAACTGTAATGGAGGTGGAACAAACCAATACTAAAATTTTGTTTGCGATCAGTGTCCCACATATATAGCTTTTCTTTAACACGAGTGCACGTAGCACAAACCAGTTCTTAACTTTTTTAATATTTTCTGTATCTCTTATCGCAGTGATATGCAATGCACGTGGAACAAAACAATTCTTACAAAAAATTGCGATAAATGATATGAAAAATTTGTCCCAAACGCAAAAAAATGGGTTATGGCACAAAACAATTCTACAAACTGTTGATTTTGGTGGATATGGGACAAAGTCGATGTTCGATATCTCGGGATTGGAAAGACTAAGAACAAATCGAATCACAGATTTAAAAAGAGCATGCAAAATTACCATAGAATCCGTTCCTAACTGAAAAACGACAAAAGTGGCGTATGGAACAAAACAATTCTCAGGCGAAGTTTAGTTTAGTGTCTGATGTACCTATTAGTGTAATGTCATCGGCCCATCTCACTCCAGTTGAAGCCATTGAAACATCCTTTACAGCTGCGAATAGAGCAGGAGAAAGTGGGTCTCCCTGACGGACTCCCCTCATCAATTGGAAAGGGCGACCGATCGTTTCGAGCCTTATTGTTGCCGTGTTGTTGTTATACAGCTTTTTAATTATGTGAATGTATTTTGGATGTAAGCCTTGTTCGTTAAGTGACTTGAAGATCATGTTGAGCTCTATAGTGTCGAATGCTTTCGTGAAATAGTTTTTGCTGGTATTTCGAGCATTTTTCGATGAGTTGGTTCAGGACTTGTAAGTGGTCAGTTGTCGAGAATCCGGATCTAAAGCCTGCTTGCTCACGAGGCTGGTTATCTTCCATAGTATTATTGATCCTTCCTAATAGACATTTGGCAAAAACTTTGTATATATTGTTGATATGATACTTATTGGTCTGTAGTTGTTAATGTTGTCTCTGTCTCCTTTCTTGTGAATAAGTATTATTGTAGATTTTGTCCATTGTAGTGGCATCTTCTCAGTTAAAAGAACTTCGTTTCCCAATCTTAAACATTTCGTCATTTCCTGCGCATTTTAATTTGTATACCCTATTCTAGGGGTATATTAATTTTGACGCATAGTTTGTAACATACCTTAATATTGCCCGTAGACCCCTAAAAGTTACTATATTTATGATCAGCATCGATAGTAATTTCGATCTAGCCATGTCCGTCCGTCCGTCCGTCCGTCCGTCCGTCGGCAAAAATTAGGCCTTTAAACTGGACCTAGAGAGCTGAAATTTTAACCATATACTCTCTAGGGTCCCGAAATAATCAAGTTTACGAATTTTTGAAATCCGCCCACAGACACGCCCACAAACTCAAAAAAACAAAATTTTGGAAAAAATCGTATTTTGAGCTAGGAAGCTGAAATTTTTTATATATGATCTATGACTCCTAAAACTGCTCGGGATATAAAATTTTCAAAATCCGCCCACTGCCACGCCCACAAAAAAATAAAACAATTTTATTGAAAAACCAAAATTTGAGCTAGGGAGCTGAAATTTTTAATATATACTCTCTATGGGCCCTTTAAGCTCATGTATAAATATTTTCAAAATCCGCCCACTGACACGCCCACAAATAAATAAAACAATTTTTTTGAAAATCCAAAGTTTGAGCTAGGGAGCTGAAATTTATAATATATACTCTCTATGGGCCCTTTATGCTTATGTGTAAATGTTTTCAAAATCCGCCCACTGGCACGCCCACAATTATTATTATTATTTTTTTTGAAAATTCAAAGTAAGCTAGGGAGCTGAAATTTATAATACTCGTATATACTCTCTAGGGGCGCTTTATGCTCATGTGTTAATTTTTTTAAATCCGCCTACTGACACGCCCACAATTAAATAAAACAATTTTATTGAAACACCCAAGTTTGAGCTAGGGAGCGTTTTTTTTATAAAATCCTTTAAATGTTATATAACAAAATATGTAGAGCGTTCTTAACAATTCTACCATACTTAGAATTTTGTCACGCCCACTTATGAGGGATAGGAATAAGAATAGGGTATCCAACAGTTCGCCCAAGCGGACTGTAGCCCGTCCCTATGTTTTAATTCGTCTATAGATTGGTCGATTTCTTCATGTAGGAAGATTGGAATGTTGTCATAGTTATCAACTAGTGCTATTACGTATTCAGTTGTTCCATTAGACTGTAAGGTTGTGTACAGCTCTTTGAAAAAGTTCGTTGCTGTTTCGATTATAGTTTTTCGGTTTCGAATGTCTTTTCCTTCTCTCCTAATGGCAGTCATCCAATCTTTGCCATCAGTTAGACTTTGTTTCACTATCTTTATAGATTTGGTATCTTCTATAATTTGCTTGACTAGTGCGTCATAATATTTCCTTAAGTCAGTATGAATCGAGTGCTTGGCTTCAATTTTCGGTTCCTTCCATTTTTGTTTTTCTGTTTCATTAAGTGTGCCTTTGGTTTGTAATTTATTTATTTCCCTAATGATTTGTTTAGTTTCTTTCGAGAGTTTGTCGGTTTTTTTCTAATTCCACAACGTATAAGGTAAGGTATATAGCAGCTTACGTGTATCTAAATATTATGCGTTATCACTTTTGGAAGAAATTCCTTTGAAAATTGCAGAAAATCAATTCGTTTTTTTTAACAAAACAAACAATCAAAAATCGGAGTGCTTACGTAGTCAGTTCATTAAACTATGTTCAGTTGACCAGCGTTTAAATTTCCATTGTGAAATCGAACGAACGTTTGTAAAAAAATATTTACTTCGATATTGAGTAAGCTTAACTTAAGTTTAAACGAGTACTGTGAAACTGGGAATAAGAAAAATATACATCCTGTATGAACGCTAATTATTTATTGATCCTTCCTGCGTACGCCCTTGGACTACAATTAAACATCTCAATCGAAAATGTAAATAATAAGATATACCTTTAGTTTTCGGATCACCCGGTTTATTTTGATGACCTAAACAAATATTTATGCCTACGTACAGCTGCTAAAGCCTATTATAATGAATGGCGCATTTGTTTATTATTTTCAAGGATTAATATGTATTAATATGTATAACATTCTGCTCTCTCCCACTCAATTCGTTCAACATTCAAAGCAGCGCAGTTCTGTATGTAAATTATTTCTTGTGAATTTTTACGATGAACCATACACGTACAATACCCACTTTCAGGGCTAACTCTCCCCATTCCTGATCCACAAAAGAAAACATTTCCCTTACCAATTCGCGATAAAGTTTTACAGGCCCAAAGTGAGTGCGAGTAAGACGCATTTCGAATATAAAACGCGCCTAGAATAAAGTAAAACTCCTCCGTTTTAAATAGGCTTCGCTATTTAATTCAAGGATTCCTTCCCTGTAAAGAACATAAATAGTACAAATACGACGCAAATTCTCTGAGGCTGTACATCAAGAATAACATCAGGAATAAGTACATCTCAGCCAAAAAAAAAACCATATCCATTAGAATTGAACGAGCTTATAATTCATTCCTCTGCCCGGGGATGGCATTCCGGCCTTTCCCCCTCCCCCACTCCAGCCAAAACAAAAAACACACTTCCAAAAGCAAAATTCAGTGTCCTTGACACATGTATAGTTAACCCGAAAAAGATAGGCACTTATGCGTGTCTTCCAGTCCATACCCCGTTTATGTATAACGAAAAACACAGATAACGACTTTCATGGTGTTTGGGGCAATTTATTTTGGAGGACATTTTGCGCGGGAATTTCACTAAACACGCTCAACTTTCTACACATTTATCCCTAAGGAATAGCAAGGACGAAACAGTATTTGCAGGCGTATGGAAGTGAAAATATTTACGTGACTCGCACAATTGTATTTGCCATAGGGTTGGTTTGGTGGAGCGTCCTTTGGGGGAAATAACTAGATAAATACAAGTACATAACACATAGGTGGCTGCCACGTGTCTCAGGGATGGTGGTGGTTGTTGTAGATAAGTTTTTTGTATAATACCTACCTATCTTATCAGTCCTTACAGAAATATGGGGAATTGCGTCCCCTTACTACATTTTGAGTTTTATATTAGGATTTGTTTCGTATACAAGGTCTGACTCAAGGTCAAAATATGTAGGTTTACTGCTTTCATTATTGCCGCTTTTGAACACAGTGGCTAATATATATGAAGCTATAATACATAGGCAATCATGATTGTAGGGGTTATTCAGGGAATGGAATACTACGCATATTTTGTGTGTGCTTCAAGCAATTTAAGAAGGAATGGCACACAGAATAAAGCATTATAGCAATCTTATTCCTTTTTATGTACATAATGTCGTTGTAAAATTTTCGAGGCTAAAATGCGGAAACAGATCGGTGACATAATCAGTATTGTCTCAGACATGAGATTCAAGGTACAACGAAAACAGTGCTTATACTGCTAATAGATAGTGCTGTCTAGAAAATGGGTTTTCCAAGTTACTTGAAAGGCTCCCGAGCGGGAAAGTCACAATCTGCAGCCTTGCACATATTGCGATAAGGCACGCTGCTTTCAATGCTCTGACATCCGAGATAACTTGAACTTTAAAACTGAGGTCCTTTATTTCTGGTCGTTTCGTGTCTAAAAGCTGGTATTCGAAGATTCTCTTTGCCGAGCCATTGAAGTCGATGTCTCTTGGCGAGCTCCAGAGTATATCTTTTGCTCGAATCGCCCTCCTCGCAGACAGGGCCGAATTGAGGCCCAGTGTCAGTTCTCCTTTCCTAAACAAGCAGGCAAAGCGCATCGATAAGTTCGTCCATTATCTGAGAAGTCTAGATTTGCTTTCTTTGGCAAATAGCAGTAGCACCGACCGGATTACCAGGGTACTACTTCGCCTGATTTTTATAGGAAATCATTCGTTATGTGGGCACAGTGTTAGTGCGTTGGAGTACTGAGCGAGGGGTTCAAGGTCCACCCAGTATTGTATTGTATTAGGTTTGAAATATGGTCGTCAGTAGACAAAAAGAAATTAATAATATTATTAATATTTTGTTAGGGTGTATTGCACTGCGACCTATTGGTCTATTGTGTCCCCTTGCTTGTGCCTCGGAGAGGTTCGTGCCCTCTTTCAGAGCCTCTCTAGATACTTCTTTGTGAAGCATGTCGAGGTATTGCTCTGGTTTATCCTTGGCAGGTCACACTCCTTAGAGCACAGCGTCCAGTCCAGTTTCTTTGATGAATCTGAGAATGAGCTGTGGGTCCATGGTTTGTATGTACTTGTCTGTTATTTGGTGCCTGCTCAAATATTTCATCCTTTTGTGGGCCAGTGCCGCACAGGATTCCAGTATGTGGTCTGGAGTTTCGGCGGTTTCACTGCATAATCTGCAGAGCCCGTCCTCCGATATGCCCATTTTCCTCAGGTGCTCCTTGAGTCTGCAGTGCCCCGTGAGGAGGCCTGTTAGGATTCTTAGGTTGTTTTTGTTAAGGCCGATACAAGCTTTGAATCTCTTTTGGTTGTAATTTCCTAAGAGTTTCTTTGCTTGCCTCAGACCTTGGAGGTTGAGAAAGGCTTTTGCCCTTGTTTCTTCCTCCAGTCTCCTGAACTCTTCGCGTATAGTGTGTTCTCCTATCCCGCAGAATGGTTCAGGTCCTATGAAGGGTTCCTCTGCCCCTTTTCTTGCCAGAGAGTCCGCTGCCTCATTGCCTGTAATGCCAACATGGCCAGGTACCCAGCAGATGGAAATTGTATTATTCTTGCCTAGTCTATTCAATCCGTGTAGGCATTCCCACACGAGTTTTGACTTGATAACGTAGGCGTCAAGAGCCTTTATGGCTGCTTGGCTGTCAGACATTATTGCTATGTTGCAATTCCTGTAGTTTTTCTCGAGGTTGATTCGAACGCACCTGTCTATGGCACATATTTCTGCCTGGAAGATGCTGGTACATTTGCCCATGGATTCGTAGTGCTTAGTTCCTGGCCCAAACACTCCTGCACCAGTTCCCTCCACGGTCCTCGAGCCGTCCGTGTACCACTTTGTTGTGTGGTTGCTCAGCCCATAAGTTGTGGATTCATTGCTCCAGTTCTCCTTATTGCTGAGCTCTGTCTGGAAATTCTTTTCGAAGTTGAATTTCCTGATGCTATCGTCCCTAGGTATGCCAAGAAGTGGGAGTTTTTTGAGTAAGTCACCGTGTTCTTTCGAACCGATGCATTTCCCTCTCCCAATTCCCTCCTTTGCCATCCTAAGGATTGTTTTGTCTGCCTCGTTCATCACCATGATGTGTAAAGGGGCCAATTCCAATAACACCTCCATGGCTGCGGTTGGGCAGCTACGCATTGCTCCGGTAATGCACAGGCACGCCAGTCTTTGCACTTTGCCGAGTGTTTCTCGTGTTGTGACTAGACTGGTTCGTTTCGCCCATGCTACCGCTCCGTATGTGATCATTGGTCTCACGATTGCAGTGTATATCCATCGCAGGATGTTTGGGCTGCATCCCCATGCCTTCCCCGCTAGGCTCCTAGATATCATGAGAGCGCGGGTGGCCTTCTTGGATATCTCCTCTGTATGTTTTCGCCAGAGGAGTTTACTATCTAGATGGAGTCCTAGATATTTTACTTCTTTGACTGGTATCAGTGTCATGCCTGATAGGCTAATGTCCTTAAGTCTTTGAAGTTGTCTTTTCCTTGTGAATGGTACTATCGTTGTTTTCGCCGGATTGATGTTAAGTCCGACAGTATGGCACCATTCCTTGGTTACTTTAAGCCCCCTTTGTATAATGTCCCCAAGGGTTTCTTCGAACTTGCCCCTGGCAATCAATACAATGTGATCAGCGTACGCCTGACAGTTGATGCCAAGATTGGTTAATTTTTCCAACAGTTCGTCTACAACTAGGCTCCACATTAAGGGTGATAGTACCCCTCCTTGTGGACATCCTCTTGTTGTGTTCACTCTGATGGTTCCAGATGGTGTTTGAGTCTCTGCTGATCTAGTGCTCAGCAGCTCACACATCCATTTGAATACTGTACTGTTAACTCCTTTCCTATCCAGGGATCGTTTAATCGCCTCATGTGAGGTGTTATCAAATGCTCCCTCTATGTCTAGGAAAGCGCACAGTACTATTTCTTTTGCTTCCAAAGCACTTTGAATTATCTCCGTCAGCTGATATAGGGCTGTCTCTGTTGATCTGCCCTCTCTGTATGCATGCTGACGATGATGTAAGGGGGATGTGTTCAGTACATCTTCCCTTAAATAATTGTCCACAACCTTTTCTGTCATCTTCAGAAGAAATGACGTAAGGCTGATGGGCCTGTACGATTTTGGCTGTGTGGGGTCTTTTTTCCGTGCTTTTGGTATAAACACAACCCTTGCTCGTCTCCATTGCATTGGTATGTGGCCCAAGGCAATACTGCTCCTTGTTATATTTAGCAGGTGTGGTATTAGTACCCCTTGCCCTTCTTGTAGTAGGGCGGGTATAATGCCGTCCACTCCGGCAGATTTAAGAAGCTGAAAGGAATTTATTGCCCATTTCAGTCGACCCTCAGAACAGATGGTTGATGTTCTTTCCCAGTCATCTCTCCGAGGTCTGATTGAAGTGGTACTGATTCCTAGGCGAGCTGCCAGGAAAGTGAGTTTCTAGTAGCAATAGTGCCCTTTGATCCTCGTCTTCCGTGAACTCGCCATCTGGTTTCCTCAGAGACATCGGTACTCCTCCTGACTTCGCAAGAGCTTTATGTAGCCTTGCCGCAGTAGGAGTGCTGTTGATTGTCTCACAGAATTTCCTGAAGCTATTTCTTTTAGCTTTTCTAATTTCATTATTATATGTTGTAAGGGCCATCTGGTAGCTTTGCCAGTCTCCGTTGCGCTTTGCTTTGTTAAATAGCTTCCGAACCTCGGATCTCAGTTTTGACAAGTTATTGCTCCACCATGGCGTCTGTTTCCTGTCCCTTTGTCTACTAAGGGGACAGTTTTCTTCGAACGCAGTGATGATGGGGTTTGTTACGCTTTCCTCTGCGCTCTCTAACTCTAGCGGGTGGCCCGGAGCCTTCCCCAGATTGCTCTCTAGAGCATTTCTGTAAGTCTCCCAGTTGGTTTTCTTAGGGTTCCTTACTGGATTTCTCGTGATACTTGTGCTGTCCAGGTCGAACACTATTATTCGATGATCAGACAATGACGGCTCACTAGATACTCTCCAGTTCAGGCAGACGGCAGTATTGCCATGTCCTTATTCTTAAGTATACCAATTTGTAAACTTTATGATGAAAAAATAAAGAATCTATCTATCTATCTATCTCTACTCTCCAGTTGCTAATTACTTTACTTACGCTTGGGCTACCAAGCGTGAGGTCGAGTACCTCCTCCCTGACCTTAGTTACAAAAGTGGGGGTATTTCCCACGTTTATAATATCAAGTGACGAACCATAATAAATTCTAGTAGGTACTCACCCCTGATGTTGGTGTCGGTGCTCCCCCATATGATGTTGTGGGCATTTGCATCGCACCCTATGAGGAGCGGCATGCGGAGCTTGTTGCAATGCTCCACCAGTCGCTGCATTTGGGATGTTACAACCGGCTCATCCCCTGCACAATATGCCGACGCGATGACAATGGTGCGGTGACATCCTTCAACGTCTAGATATACCAGATTGGTATTGGCACCAGATCTCGTTTCGCGTATTCTAAAAGTAGAACAAATTTATATGTATTGTCTATTAGAATGCAAGCTCTCGGTTTCTCGGCCTGAGTGTCCCATATTACCTTTGCATCCTTGCTCGCCAATCCTCTGACTTGTCCTTTCAGGATCCATTGCTCCTGGATCAGTACTAGCACTAGGCTTTGGCAGGTAAACATCCTAGATATAGTCGCCGGGGCGGCTATAGCATGGTGTATGTTTACCTGTGCTAGTTTGATTTTTCTGTTGGCGGGGTTCATCGAGCTATTACTCGCTCGGGGCAATTGCCCCGTCCTCCGTCAGCAACGAATCTTCCTCCTCCTGGGTGATTTCCTGGAAGAGGGCGATGACCGTGTTGTCCATTTCCCCCTCAGAGATCATGCTCTCCGAGATGTTCATAGACTCCTCGGTCTCCTCAGGAGCCTGCTCCGCCGATTGGACAACGGAAGAAGGTTCTTTAATCTTCGGAGGAGCAGTATGCTCTACCTCGGACTGCGCGCTCTGCGAGTTCAGATTCGATGCTAACTGGGCTGTTTGCCCAGAGATCTCGTCCGACCTCTTGAGTCCGCACACCGCAACCCTGCCGAATCGGTAGCTCAGGGATCCTTTTTGGGATTTTATGGCGTCGAAGGATTCTCGGTCGATGCCAAGAGCCAGTACCTGGCCAGTTCCCTCTTTTCGACAGTTAGAACCTTCCACGCCTGGACGTTAAGTCCCACATTCTGTGCTCCCAGCAGTGCCAAGGAGGTTTTAGCTTCTTGTTCTGCACTGCGTGGAAGCAAGATCGTTATGGAGTAGGACCGTGGTATAGCTGTCCCACTGCATGCCATGAGGCATGTCCCCTTCCATTTCCCCAGATTTGGGGCTACTGCTTTTAGCCACTCAGCTGTCTGCGGAGTTTCGCAGTCAACTAAGAGCATTCCGTGTTTGAAATGTATGCCCTTAAATTTGAGTTTATGCTCCCATCCCAAAGCCATTTCCACCACAATGGCGTCTTCAAGTGCCGTGAGGTCTGGGTTGCTGAGGATCTCCTGCGGATATTTCACCGGGATAACAGCAACCTGCTCAGCAATCGCACCTGTGTCGTGTCTACCGCTAGCCGGGAAGGTTTTCACCGCCGTAGCATAGCTTCGACCAACCACGGTGGCGCTCACTTTTGCAGGCTTTCCCGTGGCCCTGTCGGTACCTTCATCCACCTTCTGCTTTTTGGCTTTATTTGTTGGGGGGGGGGGGGGGGGGGGTGATGTTGTTATTCCCCCTTTTCCCCGCCGCCACTTCTGTACTTTCGGGCTTGGCCCGATGCTCCTCAGCCCTCCTTTTGGCTTCCTCAGGCCCGAAGCCTTTATTAAGGTAGCGGAGGTACCATTTAGTGCCAGCACCACTAAGTCCCCTTCGCAGAGGGTCATCCCTCGCACCTGGTTTCCCAGGTGGAGGTATGGCTGGCTTAGTCCTCTTCCTTCCGGTATTGTTCCCGGGGGGTTCAGGGGCTGGTACTTGAGCTATGCTCGTTCCCGCTGCCCTAGTTCCCTCCATCAATACTTTCCCGGACAGGGAGGGGAGTTGGTTTTGGCTCCCATTCCCACTGCATGCACCTGTCTGTGCTACCGGGTTTCTTCCCGGACCTTTTGGCACCCCCGTGGCTTGTCGTGAGGTGATAATGGTTCTTTGAATGGTGCTGGGTTGCACCAGTTTAGAGCCTTCCTCTCGACTTGTTCCGGGTCTATCATGTGCCAGGCGGTCGTCATGGATGTCCTGCTCCATCCGACCAATGACTACATCTGCGGTCTGTCCCCGCATTCTACTGGGTCTGTTTTGTTTGTTTGTTTTGTTCTTTTTAGTTGGCATATCCCACGAGTAGCGCGGGAAAGACGGTCAACCACGCCAGAGCCCCGCATTAACGTGGTAAGGCCATGGTTACTCTCTGAGGTGGCCCGGTATCAGAGAGGCTTCGCAAAAATACAGCCGGATACCCCTGGCTGCAAACCATCCAATAAGCACGGGTCGCATGACACTCTGGATTAGGGGTGGGTGGACGTTGAGTCCTGGCCAGTTCTTGGTTGGCGCTCATCAATCGGCCTGTCTGCCATGGGTGGCCCTTAGACAGCATAGTCCGTTGAATCTTTGCACCGCAAGCCTCCGCACCGGTACCATCGAATGCAATGATGGTACACACGTCAAGGTGACTGACCATCGTGACGCGAGAGGCAAAAAGAAATTACATCATATGCTCCACTGCATTTCAGCAAGGCTGGCCGTCTATAGTTCAGCCGACAGATGTACGGTGTAATGTCAAAACAAGTTTTTTTGAAAAGTAGTCAAAGTAGAATAAGAAGTTGTAAGATCCGAGGAAGCCTTAACGTCAGAGAACCTCTCCTGAAGAAAATGGAGCGCGACCGACTCAGTTGGTATTGTCATGTTCAAAAGAGAGATCCTACGACTACAAAGTGATTCAAAATCGGGTAGGTTATCCATTAAAAAGTGCCTAATTGAGTCTTAACTAAAACCGGCAGTAAGCTATTTGCGTCATTAACAAGACACCATTAAATTTCTAATTTATTCATTCCTTTAGTTTAATGATTGGCGTTTAATGCCGCTTTCAAATTTGTATGAGTTTTAAAAAGAATCCCTGGGGTTTTTAAATCATTTTGTGCTTCCGTGGTGCAGTGGTTATCACATCCGCCTAACACGCGGAAGGTATAGGCCGTCCAAACTTAAGTGAAATTATGGAAAATTTGTATTCCCTTTGTGACACATCAGAGAGTTTTGCAACAAAAATTAAAAAAAAACAAATCTAACACTGCTTCCGAAAGATATCTTGCTCGGTCGAAAATCGAGACAAAATTGGTTTCCACACAGCATGTCTTTGGCGCATGCCAAAAATACACATTTATCCACCCTTGAAAAAGGGAAAATTAAATGGGTGCTAAACTAAACTATCAATGCATGTTTTTATACCCTATTCTAAGGGTATATTAATTTTGACGCATAGTTTGTAACATACCTTAATATTGCCCGTAGACCCCTAAAAGTTACTATATTTATGATCAGCATCGATAGTAATGTCGATCTAGCCATGTCCGTCAGTCCGTCCGTCCGTCCGTCCGTTCGTCCGTCTGTCGGCAAAAATTAGGCTTTTAAACTGGACCTAGAGAGCTGAAATTTTAACCATATACTCTCTAGGGTCCCGAAATAATCAAGTTTACGAATTTTTGAAATCCGCCCACAGACACGCCCACAAACTCAAAAAAACAAAATTTTGGAAAAAATCGAATTTTGAGCTAGGAAGCTGAAATTTTTTATATATGATCTATGACTCCTAAAACTACTCGGGATAAAAAATTTTCAAAATCCGCCTACTGACACGCCCACAAATAAATAAAATAATTTTTGTATACCCTATTCTAAGGGTATATTAATTTTTGAAAATCCAAAGTTTGAGCTAGGGAGCTGAAATTTATAATATATACTCTCTATGGGCCCTTTATGCTCATGTGTAAATATTTTCAAAATCCGCCCACTGACACGCCCACAATTAATTTTGTTTTTTTTTTGAAAATTCAAAGTTTGAGCTAGGGAGCTGAAATTTATAATATATACTCTCTAGGGGCCCTTTATTCTCATGTGTTATTTTTTTTTTAAATCCTCCTACTGACACGCCCACAATTAAATAAAACAATTTTATTGAAACACCCAAGTTTGAGCCAGGGAGCGTTTTTTTTTTGATAAAATCCTTTAAATGTTATATAACAAAATATGTAGAGCGTTCTTAACAATTCAACCATACTTAGACTTTTGTCACGCCCACTTATGAGGGATAGGAATTAGAATAGGGTATCCAACAGTTCGCCCAAGCGGACTGTAGCCCGTCCCTATGTTTTAATTGCCTTTTCAACTCTAGTCTATGAAGTTTTATTAACCTTTTAATCCTTTTAATATTCATTGAAGACTTTCTGAAAATAAAATAAAATGGCAAAATAAGTTGGCAACAAGAAAACCAGAGACAAGCATTAAACATTTCATTTCATCGAAAATGTGCTAAAAGAAAACATTGCTTAAGGGACATCTTGGAGTAGTTTCTTTTGTTTAAGGACAGCCTATGCGAGTTGTATCCCGAGCGGAAACAGACTTTTTTACACTGAATTGTTTGTACAGAATGTAGAATGTGGCGATTTAATGGAGAGTGAATAAATCGAGTTTCTAAAAATCTATGAATTTTCCATTTTTAATGGCGCTTTTGAGTTTAATAGAGACTCAATAAATTGGGTCTTAGACCAGATCATAACCTCGTCGTTAAAGAGAAAGAAGAAGAAGAGAACCTGCAGAAATAACAAGGGTGAGTTCATCACTGCGTTTCTGTTTGCCAATGCGTAGTATAGTATACATATATTCTCGTATTTGTTTCGCCATATGTTTATGGTGGCCGCATTTTATTGTTTATAAAATAGTTTTGATTTTTGAATGTCCAGCCGACCGAACCATTGCTTATTTAGTTTTTAGTTCTGTTACCATCCATTCTAATATATCCCCCCTACGGGTTATCTGTTTTCTGTGTGTGGTTTACAACCAGTTTACAACCAGTAGGGAATCCTTGGCAATTTCGCCTTGCCAAATCACAACTTTTTTTATTTTTTATTTTTTAAAGGGAATCCACTTACTTCATCAATGAAAATCTAGGAAGCGATTTAGAAATGGCTTTTATTTTAAAATTCCAACCACTTTCAAAACTGGCAGCAATGTCATTAACACTTCGCTTCAGGCATGTGCTAAGGCATTGCCAAATAAACGAGTTGATAATAGCATCAGTGTTGAAATTTTAACCACATTTAAAACTTGCACGTCTATGGCATTACCACTTGGATTCCCTGGAAAGGGGTTTGTGTCCTGTGGGATGTCTACTTATCAGGCACGGCCACGGGTAGTTGATAGGTGAACCTCGCTACCCGTGGTCTTAGGGTTATACCGGAGATGTAAGCGATGTCTCTATGGACTTAGACTAAGGTTTGCGATCATGCAGGCTGCGCTTTATTTGCCTTGAACGCTATTTCGCAAACCAACCATAAACAAAGTATGCAGGAACAACCAATTGATTTAACTACCCCAGGTGGTACTCGTAACGGCGGAAATTGACCCGTGGTCTTTACGACCGCGGCCGAGGCACGGATTCTGGGGGCCCTAACTGACATACGAACATCCAAGCCTGTACAGGCGTTTACACAGGAGTTGCAAGAATTCCTGCTTCAGAAGACGCCTGCAGCTCGCTCTTCGACACGTTCGGCAGATTGGGCAGGAAAAGTGGAGAAAAAGGCTAAGGGGTTCAACCTGATACGTTTAATCTCCAGTCCAATAGACAGACAGCTGATAGGTGCGATGTTGCGAACAGACGGAATGGGCTGCAGATTCGGCGAGCACAGTTGAGCTTCTATCTAAGTGCCAGCGAAAGAGGAAAAGGAGGAACTCGGCAATTACGTGGCGCAAAGAAACTGCACCGCCAGTTAAAGGCGCAACCGCTGAGAACTGCACAACCTCGGCGGCGACGGCTGCAGGTCGGCAGAAGTTACCCCAAGCCAATGGTGCAGTAGTAGTGTATTCGCTTACGGAATGGAAGGTCGTGCGTTCGAATCCCGGCCAAGTCCATTACTTTATACCGAATACATGAAATCGTAATTTCGCTAAGTAACTTAGACACCACCCGTGGAGATAAACCCTACAACTGCACCCAAACACTTCTTTCCTATCTCTCTATTCTTTCTAATACCAAGTAGCTTACACTGTGTTCTTAGCATTATAAGGGTACTGTAACAACAGAAAAAAATCCCTTTAGCGTAAGCAAATTATAAAAAAAAAAAAACCTACCTCGATCCAATAGCTCGAACAGGAACAAAAGTAGCAAGAAGGCTTGGAGCACTCCTGTCGGTGGAATTGCGAGCGCACTCTCTGCGCGCCCTTCCACTAGAACACCCCTAGCTGATGGTAGGTCCCCGCGCACATAATCTGAGTGAAACAGCTGATGTTAGCTGGAATGCTTCCGGTGCCGAAAACTCCCCATCTGGGAACTACAGCTTTTGATGTTTTCAGACCGCACAAAAAAAACGCGCGCCATCTAGTGGATCCCAGGTAAACTTAGGAAAACGGCGAATGTGCTTGCGTACCTTCACAGCCGGAACCTTGGACTTAATACTAGCGTTTGAACTGTTCATTCCTACAAATAGAATAGAAACAAGGATGGTAAGGAAGGCTCTACTCTCGTTGTTTGTTTAGACAATGGTTCTATCCAGCTTATCCCCCCTATCATTCGGTAGTACCTCCACCACGAAGGGCAATTGCCGAACTCATAGACTATTGTGACACCAACAAAAATGGGATTATTTATATGTTGCGATGCCAATGCTTAGAATATGGTTTAGGGCAGCAGCAAATACAACATGCGATGCAACCATCTCCTGGATTCCATACTTTCGTCTGAGGCAAGTTTCACAGCCAAGTTTTGTGACATCAAGAAGACCAGGAGGTGTTCGGCTTAAATTTATCTAATAAGACCTTAAAGGCGGTTAGTATCTCCTCGGAGATGTCGCTCTCAGGCAATAGATATTATGTAATTCCAAATCAAATGCGAAGCCTTAACTTTACAGAAGAGGCGGAATTCGAGAAAAAAACACCTGGATTAGCTTCAGGTATTAGGAAAAACTCTCAAAACTCCAACCAAACTCAGGCCGAGACAAATGGTACAGGAAGATGTTCAAGTCCTGAACAGTGCAATTACCACCTTTTTCGTAAGGCCCAGTAAAGAAAAACCCTGGCAGAACGCGGGTTCCCTGGTGAAGATCGGAACCACAAGGAATCCGAAGAGAAGCTAGAAAACTTCAAAATAGGTCACTTAAGGCTGAATTGGGGGAAGACTGGAATCTCTACCAATCGAAACAGAAAGAATATAAGAGGTTAATTCGGGTTTCGAAAAGTGCCTCTCATAGGAATTTCTGTGAAAAGATCGAAACACCATGTGAAACTCGTAGAGTGGTTAAAGTTCTGAAAAAGGGCAAACCAACCAAATTGGAATCACTTAGTTAATCTCATGTCACCTTCACTGAGACGAAAGCGGAACCTCTTAGTCATCTGCTGGAGTCTCACCTTCCGGGTAACCAGAACAATTGGCTCGCAACAACCCCCGATCACCTAGACTGGGAGTAAGCTGAGACAAACAACTCGGCGAAGCTGGTATGATACGAAGGCTGTGGTTACGGACGAGGCTATCAAATACGCCCAAGCATCAGCGGCCCTATACAAGATCGACGAATGGTGCACTAGGAATGGGCTCTCAGTCATTCTTCTCAAAACTAAGGTTGTTCTCCTAGCGAGAACGGGGAAGCGGATCGGCTTAACTCAGCTAGTTTTAAAACATGGGGCTTATCGTCGAAAAGATTCCTATGGACTTACGGCTACTATAAGACCATTTTTAGCATATGCGGCGGTTGTTTGGTGGAATAAGCTTTCAAGTAAATACTTTACTACTGCTTTCGCCAAACTCCAAATGAAGGTATTTCTCTGCTGCATTAGGGCTTCCCCAGCAGCCTGGCTTCGGCCTATATGCATTATTGAACCTCCCGCCATTTGATGTTTACTTCATGGGTTGCACAATTAAAGCTATCTTACGTTTAAGAAGAGGTGTCTTTTGGTATAACTCGCCCTAGATTTTTGATGAACTCGCGCGACGATTGTCCTTCGACTCCTGCCTTATGAATATACCGTCGGAAGCAATGACAATGGAATTTCGGCTGATGCGCAATTACGAAGTCGACTTTCCTAGGGTTCTGACCAGACTCTGAGCCTGGAAAGGAATGCAGTCGAATCTTCACGGATGGCTCCAAAACCGATCAAGGATCTGGTTCTAGTGTTTTCATGGAGAGCGACAACATTATGCTATCATAATGGCTATGAACTGTGTTTTGAGGAACAGGTGGAAAGAGCGGAGTACCTGCGTCTGTAGGTACAGTCAAGCTGCGCTTAAGACTTTGCTCAACCCTTTGACCAACTCCAAAATTGTTCGTGTATGCAAGATCTCGCTGAATTCGGTCGGAAATGTGAATTCACTTTTTTGGGTACCGGGTCAAAACGGGATCACAAGAAATGAGATCTCGCAGGCCACAGAGGAAGGTTTCTCGGGACCTGAACCGGCGTTTTGTCTGCCCGCGTCCTCGGTCAGGGCTTCTATTGACGGTTGGGTTTCATATGAACACAATGGCAGATGGCACGACTCATAAGATGCAAACAGACTAAACGAATTCTTGGTGAGTGCTGTAAGCCTAAGCTCCTTATCTTTAAAGCGCCTGCTTGTTTTTCTTTTAGAAACGAACAAATCTCAGTAAAAGTGGTACCTATGTCTTCCTGGGAATACAATGGACCAGTATTGAGACTGAGTGCTTTAGTGTTAAAAGTCTCAAAGTTGATTGTAAAGCCTATTGGCAAGCGCTTGCTGTGCATTGGGATGTGACGCTTAGGCCCATCATTTACAATAGGGAAGTTTACTTACTTACTATCTGAGACACTGCAGGCTTCCATCCTCCGCGATCCCGAGCACACTGCTTCCGATCCTCCATACCAAGTGCTCTAGCATCCGCAATGGTTTTCCTTGCCTTCTCGAGCCTGGGGCTGGGAGTCAAAGATCCTCTTGGCTGGAGCATTACTGTCCATTCGCTCAATGTGGCCGAGCCAATGTAGAGGATGCGATTTAGCTTTTTGGACTACATCCACATCTTGGTACAGC
Organism: Portevinia maculata; assembly: GCA_949715645.1. Taxonomy (NCBI): domain Eukaryota; kingdom Metazoa; phylum Arthropoda; class Insecta; order Diptera; family Syrphidae; genus Portevinia; species Portevinia maculata. The sequence goes on along the minus strand of OX454527.1, from coordinate 190,186,215 downwards.
TCATAGATATCGCGGTTGTATCTTCTCCTCCATTCGCCCTCCTCGCACACAGGACCAAATATCCGACGGAGTATTTTTCCTTCAAAAGAACCCAATATTAGCTCCCCTTTTCTACTCGTCGTCCAGCACTTGGCACTATAAAACAGAACTGGCAGGGTTAAGGTTCGATAGAGCACGAATTTTGTTTTCGAGTGAGGAGTTTTGAACCAATTTGTTTTGCTAAATTAAAGTAGCAGCGGTTTCCTAAGGTAATTCTCCATCGGATCTCCACTAGCGCTCCTAAACTACTTTCAGAAAAAACATTTAAGCTGGACTGAAAACAGTTAGGAAGTTCTTTAAAGTCTGACGGAAATCCACTTTACGGTACACTCTGACATGCAAGTGCATATTATAGAGGTCAGGTCAAAAGATTCTCTCTCGCTAGGGAAGAAAAAGATTATCTCATCAACAGGAAAACGCTACGTTGGGCTATCCAATCCATTACTTAAAGCCGTACAAGTATCCATGTCCGCATTTTTGCCGGCATTTTGCCAATCATGCTATAAACTGCACCCGAGAAAGATGTAGATAAGATTATGGAAAAGTCTTACAATAAAAAAGTGAAGTCACAGTTAAACTAATCAGCAAGTAACATCAACTTGTGCGTTTCACAATAATTGAATAAGAGTAACCAGTGGTTCCACGTAACTTAACTGGTGGAATGATTACTCAATAGCTGCGTTTTATTATCCATATTATGGATAACCCGTTTACCCGCAGTACAAGAACTCGACGAGATCCTGTGTTCTATCGGGTTCAATTTTCATGAAACAAAAATGTAATTGCAAAACTCACAGCCAGAGTAATATTTCAACAAATTTTACTTTTCAAAGTTTGCTTTTCCTTAGTGTGCTATATTTTTCAAAGATAAATAATTATAAACAAAAAATTTATACTGTGAACATTTTGAGAAAAATGTATTTAAAGTAAGAAAATGGAAAAACAATTCTTCATAATTTTGAGTTTAAGGAGCCATAACTTGTTTGTAGCTGCACAAATGTACCCACAGTGTTTAAGACTTGTATGTGCTACTGAATTGTCTTTCCTAAATGTACAAAATTTTTGTACCTATATATTAGTTTAGAAGCTATAGCGTTGAAAGCGGTTACACCTCCAAATTAGAGGTCACCCACTCTGATGGGCCATAACTTGAAATAGAGTGAGAATAGCCCACCCCCACCCCCCCCCCTTTCCAGGAACCTCAGGAATCTCCCCTTTAATGATTAAACTGCTTAATTGGGACATCCTGTATACCATCGCTGTAGGCCAAGCTTTGGGAGAGGAAATAGAATATGTATATCACCTTCCAAAATTATTCATCGGGCAATGCCTAACGTCTTGGCCCATTAAAATTTGTAATTCTTCCTAAAACAACCCAAAAAAAAATTAATGCCACTTATGAGAAGATTGAAATAAAAATCTAGGCATGTATATATCATCGCTGTGGGCCAACCCGTTTGGCAGAGACCGACAAAAATGTTTAGTATGTTCGTCGGGCACTGCCGCACAGCTTGGCCTTTATTCAGATTTGTATTTCTTCCTTAAGCAAAAATAGTTAGCGCCACTTTTGAGAGAATTGAAATTCGAAGTTAGGCAAGGTAACGACTTTTCACACCTGTGTTAGGTCAAAACAAAAAATTAAATTGGGCTGAAAAAACTGAATGACATGATATCTATTGCGTTCTTAGCTATACCTACTGTTCGCTTTCATATTTTGTTTTTTGAATTTTATGTCCGAGTGTCTGAATGTATGACTTTAATTAATCTATTGTTCCTAAATGAAGAATGGCTCGGTAATTTGTCCTGTGGCACCTGCTCTATGTACTCTTCAGGGTCCTAACTTACGTCAGGCTCATGATAGGTTACGTCAATTTTATTTAGAGTTTGAAAATGTTGTTAAAAACTGAACATTGTATTTTTTTTTAAATAAAAAGAATATTTACGATTAAAATCCTTAATGTTGATGCTAACGTCCATCTTCGGCTTTGTATTAGGGAAACCTTCAGAAGCTGAAATTAAAAAACAAATTGCATGTCATAATCATTTCAAAATTGAATGAGTTTAGTAAATAGGAGTTAATAATTATTTGTAACTTACCAGCTGAGCCCCTTAAGGTGTCGCATCATACGAACTGTGCAAGCCTTCAAGAGACAGCGAAATCCTGTTCTTCACCTTTTCCTCCGCTATTTTTATATTTGGGGCTGCATTGCAAGGTTCACGGAACGATAAAATTACATTGAATCTCTCATTCGTTCGCGAATTTATCACGTGCGAACTATTGGAGATTTACATTTTACATGAAAATTATATTACATACTAACTGTCCCGTGCCCGGCTTGCTTCGCCAGTCTGCCACTTCTCAAATTTAAAACAAAATACTTGCTGATAAGAACTGATAAGGAAAACGTCGAGAGTGTCCCTACTCATTATATGGATAAAGGTACTCTGAGTATGACTCCCTCTCAATCTCATTTACATTTCATACCCTATCCTTCTCAATCCCATGGCCATGCGCCATTGAAAAACAACACAAACTGCAAAAGGTACATAAAAAAGAGAAAGAAAAAGCACATTGCACAAAAGGTACAGGTTAGGTTGGAAGGGAAGTGCACAGCAGAGCTGCTGTGCTTGCACGGGGGCCCATTGGTCCATTGTGATCCCTTATTGTTTTATGTGGTAAACCTACATTTACAATAAAACACTTACCATACTCAGTTTAGGTTAATCTTGCCGGTTGGCCTGTTGGAACCAACCTGTGTTCTTGACAAACCTGATAGTGTCCGTCAGTGGTACCTGCGCTACGTCCTCTAAGTCTTCGAAGAATCTGTTGCCCAGATAGCGAAGTCGAGATGTCTGAAGGTTTGGACATTCGCAGAGCAGGTGTTTGATGGTCTCGGTTTCTTCAATATCTTGACAGCTCCTGCAGTAGTCTGGTGAGCTGATGCCCAGCCTGCTTGCCATTACACCTATGGTGCAGTGGCCTGTCAGTACGCCAGTTAAGATACGTATTTCTAGCTTATTCATTTCCAGAATGCTTTTTGTTCTTTTTTCGTTAATTCTTGGCCATAGACTGCGAGATATAACACAGTCGTGCCTTTGGGACCAGGTGGTGTTAATTTGTTCCCTCAGTTTTTGGTCAATGTTTCTTTTTGCTGCACTAATTGGGATGTCTATTGACGTAATGGCGTCTATTGCGTCAAGTTCTGACCCGATTCTTGCTAGCTCGTCTGCCTTTTCATTTCCAACAATGTCGCTATGACCGGGGACCCAGCAGAGAGTGATCCTGTGTCGTTCGCCTATTTTGTTGAGGGATTTTTGGCAGTTTCTGACTGTTTTTGACTTTATAGTTTCGCTGTCTAGTGCTTTGATAGCCGCCTGACTGTCTACGAAGATTGTGATCGTGGAAGGATCCAGATTCTTCGCGGAGATAGTTTCTGCTGCCTTGTCGATGGCGACAATCTCAGCTTGAAAGGCGCTGCATTCATTGGGAAGTCTGTACGAGTCCTTTATGTCTAGAGGCTCGCAAAAAACTCCCGCTCCTGTCCCCACGTCCATTTTCGACCCGTCCGTATAGATGTGGATTTCTTGCACGTTGACGTGCGTGTTCCAGTTCTCTCTTTGGGGTATGTATGTGGAGTAGTTTTTCTCAAAGTTTCGTTTGGGAATTAAGTAGTCCGTTTTCCTGGATAGATCGATACCCAAGTAGTTGTGAATTATAGAGCCGTGTCCATAGGAGCTGTGCCTCCAGATGTTTGCCTCCTTGAGGCGGAGGGCTCCTTTGGCTGCCATGCTGCGAATATATTCACCAAGCGGGGGTAGGTTTAAAATGACTTCCAGCCCGGCTTGGGGTGTTGATCTCATTGCTCCCGTTGTACCAATACATGCTAATCTCTGTACCTTTGAGAGGTTATGGAGATAGGTAGTCCTTTCTGTTGCCTTCCACCATACAATTGACCCGTATGTAAGTATGGGTCGTATGATCGCTGTGTACATCCAATGGGTTATGTAAGGGCGCATACCCCAACGTTTGCCAAAGGTCTTTTTGCATGCGTAGAAGGCGCATAGTGCTTTTTTTGCTCTTTCTTCTGTGTTACGTTTCCAAGTAAGCTTAGAGTCTAGGATGATGCCCAGATACTTTGCCTCCGGGGAAAGTTTCAGACGAGTTCCGTTTAGTTTCGGCATATCGAATTCCTCGATTTTTCTTTTCCTAGTGAACAGAACACATTCGGTTTTGACTGGATTGACTCCAAGGCCGTTCGGTCTTGCCCACGAGGATAGTTCTTTTAGGGCAGATTCCATGAGTTCACTTATAGTGGGGAGATACTTGCCACTTATTAGAATTACAATATCGTCTGCGTATGCTACTATTTTCGTTCTTTGGCCTTTAGAGTCGTTAGGATTTTGTTGACCACTATGAGCCACAGGAGGGGAGATAAGACGCCTCCCTGTGGGGTGCCCCTGGTCACTGTTTTCCTTATGTAACTCTCACCGATCTCTGAGTTAATTACTCTGCTGTTGAGCATTTCGTAAACCCAGTTCGTTATTTCTTTATTCGCTCCCAAGTCTTCGAGCGCTGTTTTTATGGCCGCTGTTTTAACATTGTTGAAGGCTCCCTCAATGTCCAAAAATGCAGCCATGGTGAATTCTTTGTGGTGTAGTCCTTTTTCTATTATTGACACAACTTCGTGCAGAGCTGTTTCAACGGACTTGCCTTTGAGGTAGGCGTGTTGAGTGCTGCATAGGTTGTTTTCGTTTAGAAGGTCCCTTGTGTATAAGTCGATTATTCTCTCCAGTGTCTTTAGGAGAAAAGAGGAGAGACTTATCGGCCTATAATCTTTTGCTGTGCAGTGTATATGTCTCCCTGCTTTGGGAATGAATATCAGGTAGAGAAACAGATTTGTGCTGCACACACACACAAATTTCCCTCCACTAAACGCTGGGAAAATCCAACGATCTAGCTTCAATCGAACATTTTACTTTTTTGAATTGTATAAAATTTATAGTTTAATGCTTATTGTTCAACTTCAGGATAACCTACAAAAATGATTTATATGTATCTTAAAATCCTTGTACATAATTGAACTTTATACTAAAAAAAATCCTATTTCATTTGGATGAGTCATTCCAAAGCTATGCGCTAGAAAGCATTCGAGAGTTACAACTTTTCTTAGATATGTATCAGCTTAAATCTCCGCTTCTGGACAGCGGATGAAGCATTTTTCCGCGGTAAAAAGGAGCCTATGTCCATTCTCTAGACTATCTGTATACCAAATTTCATTTAAATCGGTTCAGTAGTTTTGGCGTTAAATCGAGACAGACAGACAGACAGACAGAGTTACTTTCGCATTTATAATATTAGTATGGATTTTAATATTGAAAGAACATAAGTGAAAAGTATTTTTATTACATAAAAGATTTTGGAATAAATTTGCATTCAGTTTAACTAACAAAACATTATTTATTGTTTCTTTAGATAATTTGATCCTGTTTGTTGTCAAAAAAAACTGGTAGAGCGCTAAAAGCCCGTTCAACAGAGACTTGAGTTGATGTCACTGCCAGACACATTTAAAAAAATCACCCTTCTTCATGTCAATTAAGACCGATTTACTTTTTTCTCTTCGAACTGACACACTTCCACTTCCTGATGGTTGCTCATCATTAAAATTGACACTATGTACTGTTGTATAGTGTCTTTTTATATTGCCTGCTACTTTTCCTTTCAATTTTCTGTCACAAAGTAAGCAAGTTGATTCGTCAGCATTATAAGAAACATATTTGTTTAATACAAATGTCTTTATTTTCCCCATTTCAATCAAAATAATAACTATTGAAAATATAAATCGCTTCATAACCGTACTGAACGGATACTTGATAGAGAATGATTTGTTTTATAGATCTTTACGGATCCATATCACGAGCGAACCATATTCTACCTGAATTTCTTTTTTCCGATCTCTCACAAACAATAGATACAGAAAAAAAGGATACAGTTCGTTCGTGAGAGAACTATACATTTTTAAAGATTAAAAATTTAAATTGTATCGTTCGCGAACTTTATTTTTTATGGTTCGTGAGAACATCTATAAAGAACGATAAAGATCCTTATTTTATCGTTCACGAGCGAAATTTTACGAACCCTGCTGCATTGGATCCACCTCCAGTGTGATACGTTTCGGCACGTTTTTTCCCGCAGCCACGTTCTTCATTTTTAAATTTGTAGCATTTCTACGAGCTGAACCGTTTTTGCTGTTGAAGGATGCATCAATTTTTCCTCAGCACTTTTTTTTTGCTCGTGCCAAGTAACTAAATCACTTCTTTTTTTTGTTTTCAATAATTTTTTTTTGTGGCCAGCAATATAAGAAGATCGATTTTGTCCCTGGAAAAATTAACACTTCTCTCTCTTTTTTGTGACATCGCTAATTATTACCTATAACTTTTTTTCAAGAATTCTTTACTCTTCAAATTTGTTTTGTTTGATCACAATTAAAAAGAGTTGAACCTTTTTTTTAAGCTTCTATTCATAAAAATCAGTTTAACTGGAACCAAATCACTTGGCGAACGGTCGGTTGCGCGGTGAGAGGATTTATGACATCAAAAATGGTGCGGAAGATATTTAATGAGTGAATGTTATCTGCTCAATTTTACAATGCCTGACTCCACTTTGTTTTTCTTTTAAATTTAAAATGCTATTGCATGTATGAGTTTTATTTTGTTATTACTCGTATGTGGTTGACAAATTTCTTTGAACTTTTAATAAAAGAATTAATCTTGCAAAATGCAGTGGGGTTAATATTAATATATTAGTTTAATAAAGAGTTGAGGGCTATTGTTTGTTTTTGTTTTTATGGTTTTATAAATTGTTATTTAGCACCTGGCACCTGGGGCGACGTGTTAAAATACATAGGTATATATGTATATATATTTTTTACCTGCGGGATTTTTTGAAAAACATTAATGGGTGTTTTGTTTACAGATTTTAAAAATGTTTTCACGTGAGTTTGTAAGAATGAAATTTTTGCATTTTGATGATGCATCGTATTAGCAAAATTGAAACAACAAATAATGATTTATATTAATTCATTTTATTATGTTATATGATAATTACACATTTTTATTGTATTGAATTTTAATAACAAGTATCGCTTTCATAAACGGTTGAAGAATCATCATGGGTGAATGATAATTGAATCCGATATTGTGTCCCACATCTGCTCTTGAGAAAAGCATTTCCCCTTTCGTCCTTATAGCGTTATTGCACAAACTTTTCGCAAATCTTCAAACGTTATTTTTAAAAATGTTCCTTCTGCTAATTCTTGAACATCCAATAATTTGAATGTTGTGTTTCGTTTGCCCACTATTACCTTGACAAGTGCCAAATATTTTCAATTGGATTGCGGTCTGGATGATAGGGTGGTAAGCGTAGTATGTACCTCATGTGCCGTGTCATAATTAGTATCATCAATCTTAAGCTTTGCCTTCTGTATAGCTCGGTATTGCTTTATAACATCCTAAAGTTGGAGTTTGAGCATCTTCAAAGTATGTGGTATATTGTTATCGGTCAGCCATTGTATCGTCTCGGATTTTCCGTTAGTAGAAGTGATTTGTTTGTTTGTTTTTTTCCATTTGCATCCATTTGTAGAAACTCACGTCATCGTTATAGTCTCCCAATTGCGTACCAGATTTGAATAAAACTATGGCGTTTTTCATGAACTCTTTTTCACCACCTGCATGCGCCATTATCAGAATCTGTCCATTGGCGCCTTCAATCCACTGCTGCTATCGTCAGTCCATGCCTTTGTGTATCAAAGAAGTTCGCAGTTGATTTAAGTTTTTTTTGTATCAAAATCCATTTCTTATTATAATTCTCATGATGGATTTATTCTTTAGTTGAGCTCCAGATCTAACTGGAATCATTCTCTGAATATTTTTAAGAATAGCATCATATTCTTTTCCGGGTAGAAGTTGTGTATGATACGCCGAATAACGGTGACGTCAAGTTCGTTTAATCCAGTTTTCCATTTTTTAAGTGGTACTTTTTTATTTTTACTCCTGTCTCGACGTATTCCTTAACAATCCTTCTTATCGATCGGTCCAAATTCCAGATTGTTCCTCGGCTTGCGAGTTTACGTAACTCACACGATTATCCAAACATAAACTATTCTTCATCCAACTTTTGGTTATATATTTTAATAACAATCTTATGCGTCTAGCTTAATTACGGTTTTGCTTTTCTTAATGGATCCACGAAAATGTCTTATATTTGTTTCGAATTTCGTGCTTTCACTGCTGAATTCCAAACCAAAATAAATATCATTTCAATACGTTGGATGCTTAATAAAAAAATTTCTATGCGAATTTCATTCTTAAAAACTCCAGGTAAAATATTATTTTTAAAAAAAGATTTATTTTGTTTTTTAAGTGCGGCGAATTTTGTCAACCCTAATAAAAAAAACCCTTAAACCCTAAATTTTATGTTTTCGAAGTAGAGTTGACATCTAAAGATCTTCTTTTTTTCACTCACCAAGGATGCAATATTTTTTTTTTAAACCGTGACCATATCCTCATGATAAAAGTCCATCCCTGGAATGTAATCTCTATTTTACTGTGATGGAAAAAAAAACAAAACCCACCCACAGTCACATCGAAGCTCGGATGATGGAAACAACGCCGCATGTACATTTTTTCAGCAATTTTTGTTTTTTTTTTTTTTGCATTTTTGGAAATTAAAAAGATGCGTAGGGAAATCTGAAAAGACCTGCGCAGTAGATTAGCCAAGTAATTTGGAAAACTGGAATAACTGAAGGATAGCTACCTGACACATTAAAGTATGAGAAATAGGTAATGTCTTTCACATCCACCCGAAACGCACTACACACTGAAGAAAGGATTTAACTTGAGAACAATTTAATGACACTTTTCATTGAAGAACATATTCCGCTAGGTGCGGTCAAGACACAAATACACTCATACTTCCTGCAGAAAACCAACCTTTAATGGAGAAGGCTAACTAACTGCATCATATCGAGGAAGATATGGCCTACTTATGACAAAAGAACAAGAGAGGATCTTCTAAACAGAACCCGCCGAAGTCTCCAGAATTACGGCGATAATCACCGGGCACTGGCCAATTGGAGACCATGCGGCCAAACTAGGTATCCCATTTAACACCCACTGCCGAAGCTGCGGGAATGTAAATGAAAGAGAAACTCTCTTCCATTTCCTCTGCGAATGTCCGGCACTAGCAAGAGCCAGACTGCGGGCACTGAATCAACCATTCTTCGACGATCTATCGGCTATATATCGGGCAAAGGGATACAGGATCTTATCCGTTTTCTCAACTCCGCAGGTTGGATATAGCCACACATCGAATCCTTTACCACCACTACAACATAGGTCACACGAGTCGTGGTAACAAAAAGGCACAACAAGTGCTATTTGGGTTCAAGCCGAACCGCCACCTCTATCTACCTACCTTTCATTGAAGAAAATAATTGTTACCTTGCTCGAAAGAGTAATCTTTTTTTTTTTTGCATGTTTTATTGAAGAAAAGGAGTAATTCTAGATTTGCCCCTAAAGGGGCCTTTACACAGTCAATCGAATGACATCAATCACTAGCATGTGTTTGTGAAAATGTATCTGTACGAGTCACACACATTTGGTGAAGTCTGATTGACGAAAATCAAAGCAAGGTTGATTTTGCATGATGAACGTCATGCCGATTGATACGTGTAAGGGTTGGATTGACGTAATTACTTCATTATGTTTTGTGTCGCGGAAGCGAAAACATATGCGGAAAACTGAAGGATGATGAAGACCGAGCATTATTTTTGGAATTAATTGAAACGTATCGGTTATTACCGGGTTTATGGGATGTCAAAGGGAAAGATTATAGCGACCAAAACAAAAAAATGCAACAAAATTAAGTTTTTCTGCAAAAGTATAAAGAAAAGTATCCTGATGCACAAAAAGCGGATGTCACCAGAAAAATAAATACGTTGAGAACGAATTTTCGACGCGAGCTAAAACGTTTAATGAATTAAACAAAAGCGGATCCGGTGTTGATAATTTCAGTGAACCAACTCTTTGGTATTTTAATGAAATTACAGTCAAACTTTTTTATAACGAACTTCCTTATAACGTAATTCTCTTTATAACGAATTTCATTTTGTTTCCCTTCCCCAATTTTCTTTGATGAAATTTTCTATATAACGAATTTTGTATAAAACTTCTTTATAACGAAGCAATTTTTGTTCCCTTGAAGGTTCGTTATAAAGAAGTTTGACTGCAGTTTCATTGAAGACAGTGAATCTCCGTGTGCATCTCGCAGTACAATTCGAGAATATATTGCAAGAGAAATATATGCAATACAATCGTCCGTTTCACTCATCGCACATCCGTACACCACGAAAACTCACAAAAACTAAAAATTTGACGTCAATCGATTGAACTGTGCAAGGGGTAGCGTCAATCCACACATACACGATGCATGATGTCGACCGATTGGTCATGTAAGGGCCCCTTAACACGAAACGTGCGATCTCAAATTTTTGAGAGATTTGCTCTGTAGTTTACCGATACACACGAATAGCCTTAAGTCAAACGTTAAAGTGAGGAAAAGCTGGTTTTGATTTATTGGAAAATAATTTCAGTAGGCAGTTGTTGTGTTGGAAGAATTTTGATAAAAGATAAAAAATCTTGATTGTAATACCTCGTTGGTTTTTTCATCTTCTTTATCTTCTGCAGATTAATATGAAGATGAAGATAACCTTAAAATGCTGGAGATGAGCAAGAAATCAAGAAGTACAGAGTTTTAACTTTTGTTTCTGAAGTAATGGAAAAATACACGGAATCAGATGTACATTAATTTTAATCGACGTTCAAAATGCATTTCAATAATAATATTGTCTAGTTATAGTTTAGAGAAAATGTTCGAGTGTAAAATGGAACGACAGATGTTAATTGAGAAATTTCGAGAATTAATTGCAATTTTAAAAATGCTGGTGACAAAAAATCGATAGGTGCAAAACCTCAAATATCATCCTTTTTTGACTTTTAAATTATTTTTTATCGCTTTCTAAATATCAACTTACATACTAGACAAACATTATTAACTATAACTTAAAATTAACAGGATACTTATTTTAGATTATTGTTCCTTATGCGAACGCCTTAAATTTATCTATATCTTACAACTATTGCTTTTCTGCCAAAAAAAACTATTTTACGAAGTAATCTTACATTTATGTTATCGTCAGGAATTTTTATTTTCAAAACTCGGCATCTTTATCAAATTTTATATGTTTATATTTTTCTTACATTGAAGGTTTTTTTTTGTATGTTTCCTTTAAAATATCAATTGTACTTATTAAAAATTTATCTTTTGTGATGTTATTATTATTTTTTCAGTAGAAAGGTATGCAAATATACCAAATCTCTGTGTTGAAAAATGTGCGGTAATGAACCTATGTATAATTTTTCATACAAAATAAAAATATCTTTCTATCTATATTTTTATATAAAAACAAATTATAAACTAGGTACCTACTTTACATAGTTAAACTACCAAACTTATTTTTACTATAATTAGGATTCTGAGCAGTCGTTGCCTTAACAAGTGGTCAAAATTCCAACTAATTCCTGAGCGTCTTCAACGCTAACTTAGTCTAACTTATAAACTAAGAGCATGTTACCTAGAGGAACGCACCGTCTTGGAAGGGAATGTTGACCCCTCGCCCCTCAACAAGTCACCAAAATCCGGGTAATTGCTTTTCCTTATCGAATTTATCTCTCTCCGCTATTGCGGTACTAAAACGGAGGAGCTCATGAGCATTGGCGACGTCCCCGGTGGTATAATACCGGGATATCATCACTCGTCTGGACCAGCCGCTCAGCATCAATATGGTCAAATGCCTCCGGGGGATAAAGCCAGACCGGAGCGTACTCTCTACCTACATTGAGGAGTAAGCCCCAAAGATCAGGCCATTGTCGCTGGCATTCGCCCTTGCAACGCTCCTGCGAGTCACCTTAATGGGGAAATTGTCAATCCTATTCAACAGAACCCCATCGTATAGGACCTTGTTTGGAAAGTATTGTATATAGTTGGATTCAGGCGTTCGGAACAACCGGAGACATGCCCTAAGACATTGTATCTCCGAACCCCAATCCTGTCCCTATAACTAGGGACTATATTAAACCACAATGGACAACCATAAGCGATGATCGGCCTTATAAGGGACATGTAGCAAATGACCTTCAATTTTGAGTCAAGTTGACTGCTATGAAACAGTCTCCTTGTCAGAGAATATGCCTTCGTTGCGCCAGAAAGACAAGCAACTATATGTCTATCGAAATACAGATACTGGTCAAGCCAGATACCCAGATATCTAAATACGTTTCTCGCCGCCAAAGGGTTCTTCCTATCTTAACTCTTTTTCGGGATAGGGTATACCGCAGCTGCCTTCAAATGCGCCGGATAATTTGCATTATTCAGCGCATTTTTAAACAGCGTGGTCAATATATTTACATCCTCCAGAGGCAGGTGTCTCAATACGACGTTTGGGGCACCATCCATCCCCGTCGACTTTTTATTATTTAATGACTGGAAGATGCACAGAAGAATGTCGTGGTTATGGCGAACAGGATTGTTCACCGTATACACGGCCTTGAAACAAGCGCCCCGCAAATCCACTTGCTCCTGTGAGTCCTCGACGACGACAAAACCATCGTTTAAAGCCACACTTTCTGGAGTTATTACAGCAGTCTGCCCAGTTTGGACACAAGGAATATCATTGTGATCCTTTCCCCTGAACAACTTATTTATTTGTGGGAATATATTCAGACTACAGGGGTTAATAGCCCGAATTTTATTGCCCCAATACGGACTTACAGATTTTCTGTAATTTTCTTTTATCAGCTTCTTCAGGATTCGGATCTCTGACTTCACCATCCTTACCTCCGAGTCGTTGGGGTCAATAAATTGCGTGTACAGCCGTTTAAGCCTCGAGAGAAGTCTACTTTTCTGTCGGTATAGTGCGTCGATTGTAGGGTTTCTGTACTTTTCTGTCTGGTCGTCGTCGGAACTTCCTACCAGAGGAATAGTTCGTTCCATCGTTCGTTTGATGGCGTCGTTCATTTGCAATAAATGCTGATCAATGTCATCATTTGTTATGTTACTCTTTGTCGGTGGGTCGATCCCACTCGAACGTATATCCCGCTTTAACAAACTGGAGAAGCGCGATCATTGTGCCCTTCGATAATCAAATTAACACACCGCTTCGTACTCTGAGCAGCGTTTGCTCGTTCAAAATCCGTATTGTGGCGGCGAGTCCCTAGTGCTCACTATCGTACTCAAACGCACTTAAACAGTTCCGAGTATTTTGATCTATGTTCGTCAGTTGAAGTCTTGTGTCCGTTTAGGCTAAGTTCAGGAAAGCACCACTTGTTGGGAAAGAGGGCATATCCGCCGAGTACAATTATCGTTTGTACTCTATCATATTGATTTGCCAATAATCGTGAAATAGGTTGCCCCTGGATTCGCAGTTACATTTTCCCATGCCGCATGTTTGGCCTAATATCTCCTGCCAAGAAGTAATAATTCTCCTCCGAATTAAGCTGAAGGCTGCAAAAAAATGTGTCTCGAGCTCCGTCATAATTTGATTGGATGGAGGTGCTGCAGGTGCTTAAAGCGACACCACATACATTCTCCTCCGGCTATGGAGAGGAATGCATATGATGCATGCTTCCAACAACTGGAACTTTTATTGTGGTATAGCCGCTTTTTCAATTAAATTAAATTGGTTTGCCGGAAACAAAACAACTTATCTTGAAGTTTCAAATTTGTTTAACGTTCAGCTATTTCAACAACACATCGGCAGCTGAATGTTCTTTTGTATTTTTTCTTTAAAATATCTCCAAATTGTATTCGCTTTCCGGAATCTGAAGTTGAAAAAAATACAGTCGCGAGTAAATTTACAGAAGAAAGATTGCATTGTGGTTATCTATTCTACTTTTTAATCTTCTTTTAACTTTTTTTTTATAGAGGTGTGATAATCTCAACATTATTGGATGCATAGGCAGTTGCTACATATACATAAGAAAACCAGCAAACAAAATCTGTTCCACTTATGTGAATCGCCACGATTTACTTTTGATAACTCTGCAAGGCTTAAGTACGTTTTAATTTGCTCATTTGCTCACCAAGCAAAATACATGACGCTCGGGTTTTTGAACTTTCTTTCATTGTTCAAAACCTGCCGGCTGTATGTGGTACGCGATATCATATCTTGGGTGGTGCTGCCTATAAACTGAGAGAATACTTTTTGACTTCCATCAAGGACAATAGACGGTTAACTACAACACAAAAGCGTTATAACAACAAACATGCGTGGGATAGAGTTAAAATAGAAAACGCATTTGGTTTATTGAAAAATAGATTCAGACGACTTTAAGGCTGGAATTTTTTAAAGTTTAAAAATCTCAAATTAGTTTTTAGCTGCTCTGTTTTACACAATCTGTGTTTAAACAAACAGGATACTTGGCCCGATGACGTTGAAGAAGACACAAGCGATAGTTGCGTTAACCCACCAGAGGCTGAGAGATACCGTTTCGAAGGTTAGGCAAAATAAAAAGAAATGATATTGTTTGAATATTGAATTTTTCAGTCATATCTTAAGCCTATAAATCATTTTACTTAAATCTAAAAAAATCCATATTGGTTTATTGGTAACAAAATTCAATGAAACTAAAAAAAAATTAAAAATAAAAGAAAAATTATATATGTTTTTTTTTGATTAGTTAACTAGCTCGGTCAGTGCTTTCGAAACCGACTGCATGACTTCCAGCTTATGCATGTGGCGACGATCTTCATTCTTCTCATTGTTGCTGCGCATTATGAGATCGCCGTCACATTCTTCTATCAACTGCATACCCACCAAGTCCGTGTATATAATTTTTTTTTTTCTTTCAGGTAACAAACATAACAAATTATTAGCAATTAATAATTTGTTTTTCCATTTTACTTTAAAAAAAAAAACTTCCACGTAGGTATCCTTTCCGTCATCGCTGAGGGTAATATCCGCATCGTTTTCATAATTCATATTTAAAACTTTTATTGCGGCCTTTTATTATGACGAACAAAATAAAAGTAACCGATCGCACATGGTACGTACCAGAGGGCTGCATGAATCCATGGGTTTGCAGTTGCGAATCAGAATTACCAGAATAACCAAGCCGAGCTACTGTTATCATTTGGTTTCTCACTTGGATATCCTATCGTGTGCATATCTGCACACATTGCCGTGTTTATGACTTCGCCCATCATCGCGATATCTGACAGATAGTGTGTGTGTTACCCTCACCCTCACCAAAACTACAAATAAAACGTTTTTCATTGAAGACAGGAATTCTAGGTTTTTTAGAGCAAATCCTCCGATTTTCAATGAAAAACGCTATAAGAGTAGGGTAGGTAGGTAGGTAAAGGTGACTGCCTGGGGCCTATTTCACCAAACTATAAATTACAATCACAAATTTGTACTTGTGAATCACAATTACAAATTTGTAATCTGGTTTTCTGTTTCACCAAATACAAATATATGAACCCACAAATTTGAGATTAGACAACCAAAAAATTGTAAGAATAAACATGTTGATTACAAGTGTAAAAATTCCTGTTGCTCCGGGTTTTTGTGCAATGTGTAATCCACACGTGTTTTCTCACAAATTTGTGGAATATCGTCGCGCAATCCCGAAATTAAAATGAATGAGCAAAATAAGATTTTTTTTTTGTCTCCTTGATTAGAGAAAAGAAGGAGGTTTTATTTAGGTGAAGTAGACGCGTGGAAAGATATTTTAATTTCATTATCCTCTTAATTCAAAATGGAAAGGATTGGAAATATTTTCGAGATATTGCGTGGCAAAATTAAAAACGGGCTACTTTGGTAAGTACATAATATATAGGTACATATACATTTTTTTTATATTTTAGCTTAAACTTGATAATTCAAAGAAGACTGGTTCTGAAGGTGGCACTAGTCGCATTTTAACCGATCTCGATAATATCATTTTTGATATTATCGGTAAAGAATCGCCAACAGTTCAAGTCCTCTTCAGTACCTACTGAAGAGGTACTGAAACCCCAGTGCGCAAACGTGGGTGATATTGAAGGCGAAATAAGGTAAATGCAAATGCTTGTTTCTCACAATTTTTTTTTTTAAAAATATATGTACGTATTTTTTAATTCAATTAGACCTCAAGTATCATCAAAAAAGCCCCAGCGCAACAACAAAATGCTCACTGAGCAAGCGGATATTCTTCGATTGAAGAAAAGGAGGCTTCAATTCGAAATTTATAATTTGCAGTTGAATGCCTTGAAAAAGGAACGCGACTTGGGGACTGCAGAGCTAAAGGAGAAGATAAAAGTGTTGGAAGACAACACTTTAAAATTAAGTGACTACTAAAAATAAAAATAAAATAAATAAACATATATTTCATTTAAAGTTCAAAAGTCTCGTTATTTAATATGTTATTTGCTAACGAAGTGATTCAAAAAATATTCTAAGGAAGCCCGGCCATACAAATTTTCACCATTTTGAGTATCTGCGTCGTTTGAATCCTCAGTGGTGGTGAACATTTCGATAATATTATCTAACTGCCGCTTGTCGGGAAATGTTGGTTAAGATGATGCAACATTTTAAACGGTAACTGCTTTCATGGATTGCAATCGTAAGTGCGTCCGACACGAAAATTTCTCTATTTCTAGAAAAAGGTCGAAATCCACTTTCAAATTTTGAAAAAAAGGGACTTCTTCGTAACACCCTTGATTCGTGCACACTTCTCGGCCAATTCACATATGCGTTATAAAAGGTATAGTCCGGCCCACATACCAACATAAAATTTATGCAGTGCTGTCCATGTCTGTCCACATATGCAGATTTAAACTCGCCAGGGGCATCTATGTTTGTTAAGGTTCCGTCTATATTTGGCCAATATACAACACTTTCAAACAATAAATTAACATTTGCTGCACAAACGCGAGTAACACATCTGCAAACGGTCGATTTAGATATCCCATGCATATCTGCTACACCATGGTATTGCCCTCCATTTCCAAGCCTGTGAGAAACTGCTGCCTTGGTGTTAATGGAAAGTTTTTTTCAGTAGTGTCGGCTATTTGTGGGCCAATAATTGCAATTATTTCCTCTGACTTGTATCGAGTCAGGCGAAATTTTTCATTAAAATTAAATAACTCCGAAATTAATTTTTTTTCTTAAAATTAAAACATGATCGTCACTTTCGCTACTATCGCTACTACTATGCCTTCGTTGCAAAGAGATTTTGTCGATTACTTTCAATATGAAACAAAACTTGTAGGAGGAATTACACGTCAATTTTCAGTTGTAAAATATTCTCACATACTACACAAATTTTGAAAATAATTTTCTTTGGTGAAACGCAAACTCACAAATAAGTCAACTTTTCAGAAATTTGTAACTTGTAAATTACAACTATAAATAACTTTTGGTGAAACGAAAAGGGAAATATTCCCACAAATTTCCCTTTGTAGAATGCAACTACAAATTTGTAATACCCACAGTTTGGTGAAACGACATAAATCAACAAAATCACAAATTTTGTTAAAAAATGCTTGTAAATACAAATTTGTAAGTTGGTGAAATAGGCAACTGATGTTAAATCAGTAGAACAGGACGTAATTAGCGCGATGGCGCCGTTTTGATGCCACCACTTAAGTCACCCAGTGTGCCAATCTATATATTAATACGGAGTTGCCTATAACGTGTTTCCACCCATTTTTGCTATTATACGTCACATAGATATGCCAACACTATATATATTTGGGTAGGGCACAATACATAGAAGTGCACAATACAAAAATTATCCACTTATATAACACATATTACGAATTACAGCAGGTAAAATGAAGCGAATTGGATGAAATTACAACAACAACAACATTGCTGTGTGAGGCAATACTCTGCCAATCGGAACGGAAAAATTGTATATCATGAAGTTACTTGATAATGCTTGAACATACTTGAAGTTACTTGGATATGCTTGAAATTACTTGAAAATACTTGAAGTTACTTGAAAATGCTTGAAGTTACTTGTAGTTACCTGAAAATGCTTGAAGTTACTTTAAGTTAATTGAATATGCTACAAGTTACTTGAAAATGCTTGAAAACTTGAAGTTACTTGAAAATGCCGGAACAATTTTATATCATGTGAAATCAGAGAATATAATGTCGAAAAATTTCATTTTCCGATTAATATGTATAACAGTCAACTTTTTTTTTCAACTTATAGAATAAATTGGTCGAATTTCGACCATGGGGCGACCCCTAGTCTATGTTTCAAATTCAGCCTGTGGAATATTGAAGAATTTTATACTACATAGTTAATTCTGATAGATCGTCGAAGAATGTTTTGCCGAGTGCGCGATGCCTAGTTACAGCTAGGGCCGGACATTCGCAGAGGAAATGATGAAGAGTTTCCTTTTCCACTGCATCTTTGCAACAGCGGTAGTGTGGATTGAATAGGATGCCCAACTTGGCAGCGTGGGTGTCGACAGGCTAATGTTCAGTGCTGATTGCCACAATCCTGGCAATCTCCTGTCGGGTTCTGTTTGTTAGATCGTGAGTTCTTTTTGCATTGAAGCAGATCTATATCTTTCTGGATATGAGGCAGCTATTTAGGTTGTTCCATCTGGAGATCCCCCGTAAAAGGTAGTATTGGGATATTTTTTCTATGACAGCTCCTATGTGTCTCTGCAGCGGAGATGTCAAGGGCAGAGCCTTGCATTGCTAGCGCATCGGTTTTTCATTCCCCTCTATCTTACTATGGCCAGGAACCCCGAGGAGAGTGATGTTGAAGTGGTCGCTTAGACAAGTGATTGCGTCTTTACATTTGCGGCTATTTTGGATGATATGGAGTGTGAGTTGAGAGGTTTTATAGCTGCCTGACTATCAATATAGATGGCATTATCTCTCTTGGTTATGGGGAAAAGGGTGAGTATCTTACAAGCCTTGCGGATCGGTAGTATTTTCGCCTGCAATACATGGGAGCAGGAATGATTTTGATATGTTCAGTTTCACTGAGAAGACACCCTCGCACCCTCCGCATTCTATTTTCGAACTGTCGGTAAAAATCGTTACCTGGTGGTTCGTTGGGAACGCTTCATTTTTCATTCCGTTCTGGATAAGAAATAGACTTGGGCGGCATTGTTAAAGTTGTGTTTGGGAGTTGTGTAGTCAGTGCTAGTCGCAGCATGGTCCCCGGGTAGCAGTTCAGCCACCTTACTGTGACCGTAGGGCTTAGATGACCAGAACCCAGATTTTCTGAGCCTGACTGCGCAAATCTGTTGTGAACTTTGAAAAGGGGAAGGTTTGGAAGTACGCTAAGAGCATCTGTCAACTTGACCGAAGAGCCCCGCTAGCACCAATACCAGTCAGCCTCTGTACTCGATTGAGTTTGGTGATGTTGTAGGCTATACTTAGGGCAGGCCCTCAAAGTGGTGACCCGTAGGTGTGGATAGGACGTATTACGGCTGCGTTCATCCACCATACCACGGTGTTTTGTGTTTGCTTTCAGCTTAGCTTTGGATCTAGGATAATTCCCAGATATCAGGCTTCGGAAGATAAGAGGAGTGTTTGGTTATTAAGTTTCGGGAGGTTAAAAGTCGGTGTCTTGTGATTGGTGATAACAGCAAGAGTTCAGTTTTACTCGGATTCACGCTGAGGCCACAATTATAGCCCATGCGCTTAACTTAATCAGAGCCCTCTCTGTGATCTCAGTTATAACTGAGGGAACAGCCCAGATGCCAGAATAATGTTATAATAATGTTATCAATGACCTTGACCCATCGTTGAGTCGAAATGATCCCCTCTCGGGGCATTCTTCTTTCTGCAGTCTTGGCTATAATGGTGTTACCCATCTGGGCCTGAATTATCCTGGTTTTGAGCATGGATATAATCCATCTGCTAACTTGCCTTTGAGGTAGGCATGCTGAGACGTCGAAAATGTTGTATTTTCCAGATTGTCTCAGATATAGCTGTCCAATTTGCGTTCGAGAGTTTTCAGAGCCAGGATATAAGCTGATGGGTCTGTAGTCTTTCGTGGACTCATGGGCGTGCTTACCGACCTTTGGGATGAACGCGACTCAAACTCTTCCTCAGGTCTGAGGTATGTTATTGAGCGTAAGTGAGCTTCGATAAATCACCGTTAACCAAGGTATACCTAACTTTCTTCAAGTTTTTTTGGAGCATAATCGGTAGAATCCCGCCAACCTATCGTGACTTAAAAGGCGAGAAGCTGCCTTATAGCCTTTTTATATAACTTACGGGAGTCTTTGTAGGGTTTGTAGAATTTGTGTGCGTGGCAGATGTTGACGATTTCTCTTAATTAAATATGCTTAAATATGTTACCTAATATATGTATTTAATTAGGCATAAAGGTAGCTTCTCTGCCCATTTTCTTGTGCGAAGTGGAAAGGACTTACAATTTTAGGCCGACTCCGCACTGCAAATTTGAGAGCTTCTCATGAAGCGAAGATAGAGTGTTATAAAGCTCGGTAAAGTTCAGGTAAGTTCTTAGATATGTGGTTGGAATGCTAATACTGCTGGCGATCTACAAGCTTCAATAGCCCTTTTTAACCCTTAGTTGGACATAATGGCAATTAGAACTGTTATAAAAATAACATTCGCGTATTCTCGGATAGCTTAGCTGCATTAAAAGCCTTGGAATTGAATTTTATACATTCATTAGTAGGCCAGGACTGAGGTGGAGAAGCATTTTAAAAATCACCTCCCTTAGACGCAGGGGCATAAAGTCACATAGGACAGATAAGCTTCGGCATGTGAGTTTTTCTCCACACAAGCAGTCAGACTCAATACTGGTCTATTATACTGCCAAGAAGACAGACCAATATGATTATAATTGTTTTGTCTTTTTTTTATAATAAGCGCGCACTAAAGGGATTTGGACCCTTATAATGTATAATGAGAAGAAAAGGAGTGATGCCGATGCACGTTGGTTTTGAATGTTTGTAGGTTATAATGTGCAGGAAAAATGGGGCGGGGAAGAGCATTCCACATTCGTTTTGTACGGCTAAGGAAAGATTCTCTGAACTTCACTGTAAGTCCGAACACAGGCTTGAGAGTGAACTGATGAGCATTCCTTGCATGGCGGGTATTGCGTTTGAAATGTTCAAGGGTAGGAATGCAACTGGCTATTTCGTTTGAGCACTTATGGTGAAAATAACGATAAAATAACGAAAGGCAGGAGACATTACGACGATGACTAAGAGAGTCAATCGATCTCGCGATGTCTCGGTCGCCAATGAGTTTTATCGCCCGTTTTTGGATCCTGTCAAGTAGCTCCAAATAAGTTATTGGTGCACCGGATCAGATATGAGCGTTGTACTTGAGTTTCGGGCGAATAAACGCCTTATAAATTGTAGCCAGATCAGAAGGGGTGAAATATTTCTTACAACGCTTAAGGAAGCCTAGACATTTCGCAGCTTTCTTGGCGACATCGAATATATGGTCATTCCAACGAAGGTTGTCATTGACACACATACAGAGAATGGAAAGTCTTTCGGTTTCAGCGATGCAAGTGCCATTCATGGATAATGGCAATGTGTGTGGGTTTGCTTTAATGACAGGAGACAGCATTGTGTTTTGGAATCATTAAATTCCACTCTACTGGTTTTACCCCAATGAGTTATGCTGTTAAGTTCGGAATTTAATGAGCTTAACATACGTTGCCGTTCCAGTTCCACACCCGAAGATGGGGGGCGTGACCCAAGAAACGAATATGAGAAGCTGAGGGTACTGTCATCAGCAAAGGAATGGATTGGATTAGAAGTAACAGACAGGAGATCATTTATAAAAATGATAAAGAGGAGCAGTAGTGGAGATAAGGAGCTTAGATTTTAAGCAGCCATCACATATTTGCCCCCTGATGCAAGCAAAAGCAGGGCAATCACAGAGGAAGTGCTTGGCAGTGTCGTCTCTCTCTCCACAGTATTCGCAGTTCGAATAGTACATTAAAACGCTTGGCAAAAGCGTAGTGGCCGTAAGAATGCCAATAACTTTTCAAGAGTCTTTTCTGCTGAGACACAGCAAGAATGACGCAGATTTGTAATGGTCGTCGCAAAGAATTGGTTTAGTCTGTCCGCATCCTGGAAAGTCACGCCATCTGCGGTTGCGTTCACTAGAAACTAGAGTCCTTATCAAGACGCAGGCAGACCTATCGCAGATTTAGGTCCTGAGAAATCCGCCTCAAAGACCTGAGTTCATCAGAAATCTCATTTCCCTAGATTTTGTTACGACCCGAGACGTAGACAAGACTTACTAAATTCAGCTTTCCGCCCCAATTCGAAGAGATCTTCAATTCACATGCTATTTTGAAGTTGGTCAAAGGGTTGAACAAGGCCTTAGGCATAGCACACCTACAGACGCAAATACCCCGATCCCTATAACTGTTCCTCACAACATTGTTCATAGCCATTAGAAAAGTATAAGTCTCCGTTTGAAAGACTGACCAATGATTGCCAAACGTGTAGTAAAGTCTAATGTTGTCGCTCTCCACGACAACACCAGCACCAGATTGGTTTTGGGCCATCTGAAAAGCTTCCACTGCATTCCTTTCCAGGCACAAAGCCTGGGCCAGAGCCAGTCCGAAGTTCCAGTCTCATTGCGTCAAAGGGCAAATTCATAAGACAGGTGTGGATGGTCCACAATCGCACAAGATCCTGTTAAACGTGAGACAGCTTTGATGCAACCCATGAACTTAACATCAAAGGTGGGATGTTCAATAATGCACTTTGGGTGGAGGCAGGCTTGCTGGGGAAGTTCCCCGTGCAGCCGATACATACCTTCCGTATTTTAATGAAAGCGTATTGAACAAAACAACCGACGCATATGATACGAATGGTCTTAACATAGCCGTGTAAGTTCATGGGACTCTTTCCGGTGATAAGCCCCATGTCTTGCCAAAAATGCTGCCAATTGCTTTGGCAATCTTTAGCTCAATATGCTTCGATCAAAGAATTTTGCTATCCAGGATGACTCCCAAATATTAAGCATCTTTGAGGATTTGGATTGTGACGCCGACCTGAAGGTTACCTAAGCATACCAATCGCTACAGTGCTATTTATGATGATTGACTTGGCTTGAATATAATGTTCTTCGAATAAAGTCCATAATTCGGCGACAGATCCTAGCACCCAATTCCTATTACTCGTGAAAAAAGTAATTTATTTCCTTTTTTTACCAACTCTCTAACGATTTACCCTACCAAACATAATTTATTGCGTTGAAAAGGGAAGTAGGACAACGTAGAAGGAAGTTTTTTCCATTAGGCATATTCAAGGTTGGGGGTGTTTTCTTATATACTTACTTCCCTCAATGGTTATAGTCCTGATGATTTACGTGCACGAAAATAGTCATCCATTCCCACTCATCCAAATTCAGAAAAAATAAATAAAGTACGCATCCTCCTTTTGACATCGCAAGCGCTAAACGGAAACGGAAACTTAAATCCCATTAATAACAGGAAAACTAATTTTCGCGCCCAATTCTGCGTACTGGCAATGAATTTTGTATTTTGTTGTTAAACTTTGAACTTTATGCACAAAGCTACGAGTTTGTGTGTACCCTTGTATAAAAACCTACATAAATTCTCAGAAAAAAATGGAAAACATCCTTTTTGTTAGATGGAGTGGGAAGTTGATAGAAATTTCCAGGAACTAATCCATTTTCCTTTTCTGAACATTCATTCACACGGATAAGGATTCTGTTTTAGCAACAGTATCTGAGGTTGGAGCAACGCATTTTAACATAAATGATAAATAACGTAACCACTAAATGGTAACTAAACCGAAACCCTCGAATTTCCATAAGGCACCACACGTTTCTCAGTGCTAAAAGATTAGCCACTAGCCACGTGTCGAGGTCCTTCAGAACCAGAACCTACCAAAAATAATGGGAAAACGGAACTTTGCCTAACTCAACCATAATGCGGTTCAACGTCTCTGCGGGCTGATCCATTTGATTAAGAACAAACAGTGAGGAGGAGTTAGGGTCCTTTCTGCGGAAGGGGCAAATGATTTAGAGAGCACTTTTCCGAGTATGCCGCGTGTACGTCTGATAGGGATACACCATGATGAAGACGCTGAATATTCAATTGGAATGGTTGGTAGAATTTTGTTTTAAGAGAAACATGTATGTTGAGCTAAAGAGGCGGAGGAAGATAATTCTATGAATATGGGTTTAAGCTTCAGGTGGCGAAAGAAAGACGCAAGTGTGTGTGTAAAAATACATGCGTATTTTTTTCTCAATATGAACTTTTCTAAAAAACAGATGCTCGAAAGAAAGTGTTAAGGCACGTGCCGGCAATCAGAATGAATTGGAATCCTGGGATTTGTTGTACTAAGCCGTTGTCCTTGAATCAGGTTATATAAGAAGGAACGCGCTTTTTGAAATACGCATTTTCCTGGAGGTGACATAACTGAAGCTTTATGGTGTAGGAAGAATTAAACATTTTCGTTTATGGGTTAAATAATCCTCCACCTCAGATATATTCTGTCTCCTGGTGCGTGGATAATGTTTCCTATTAAAGGCAAAATCAGTGATAATGAGCATAACTGGAAATCTTGTCCACACGTTTGCAATAAACATATTTTAATCGCTGAAATGTCAGTGTAAGGTATTCAAGAGGCGTCAAACCCTAAAATCTTGGAGGTCGGTTAACAGGTCCATTACACGAAATTATGCGATCATCGAATGTTTCCTTCAAAAATTTGATGGTTTTGTTTGCTTATTAAACGGGGAACGAAAAAGTCATTAAGAGGCCTCTACCCAAAATGTTCTACAAAAATTGGAACGTGAAGCGCCATCTCTCTTTGACTTGCAACCTAGCATCCACTTGCAATCCAATCACAACCCATTTGCAAAAGGACTTAGTGGGCGTACCTTTAGTGATATATGGCATGACAAACGGGTTTCGTAGATTGTAGGTATCGTATGTTGATCGTGTGTGTAGGGTTGTTTTTCGTAAGATATGTGGATATCAATACAATTTTGTTCTTGCTATTTTTTTCGTCGTAGAAACAAGAATCAAATGAATGTTGGAGTGAGAAGAAAAAAATTAGGTAGGTATCCGTCAGCTAAGCGATGTTTGATGGTATTGTTTTGAGTTGTGAACAATGCACATTCTGCAATACATTTATACTTCGGAATAGGTCATTTTCAGGCATGTTCCAATTGTACAAGGTGGCGCAAAAGTAATCCTCCTATCAAAAAATGCTATAAATTTTGCGATTGGCCCCTAATGTCAGTTCTGTTTTGACATTTGTGTAGTAAACACATGCGAAATACACGTTAATAAACAATGTTACGCTACACTGCTCCAGAACGCGGAATATTGGTGACTATTTATTTGAGCAATAATCGATGGAAGCGCCGTCGACATCGACCAGACGACGTGCCACGCAAATGGGTATCAGTCGACGGTCTTTACAGCGAATTTTGTTACAAGATTTGAAGATGTTTCCGTACAAAGTCCAGACGGTGCATCCAATCGCGTCTAACATACGCTCAAGCCATCCTTAATCACCACCAAGAGGAAGATGATTTTTCATCAAAAATAATCATGAATGATGAGGCCCATTTCCATCTTAGCGGGTACGTAAATAAGCAAAATTTACGCTTCTGGGGCACTGAAAATCCGCGTGTAACCCACGAAGAGTCATTACACCCGCTCAAAGTCACTGTATGGTGTGCTGTTTTCGCTGGAGGAATCATCTGACCTTTTTTCTTCGAAGACGTCGCGGGCCAAACGGTTACTGTGAATGGTGAGCGCTACAGAGCAATGATCAACGAGTTCTTTTTGCCGCAACTTGATGAATTGGGATTAAAAACATGTGGTTTCAACAGGACGGTGCAACGGCACACACTGCACGTGCCACAACCGATATGCTGAAGGATGCATTTCCCGGGCGCCTAATCTCCCGTTTTGGCGATTTGCACTGGCCAGCAAGATCGCCTGATTTGACCGCTCCAGACTTCTTTTTGTGGGGCTTTTTGAAGTCGCGGGTTTATGTCAACAAGCCTCAGACTCTTGCATCTCTTAAAGACAATATCCGTCAATAATGTGAGGACCTATCGCCGGAAGTTTTGGCCAAAGTGATGGAAAATGCCATAAAAAGGGCTCAAATGACAATCAACTGTGGCGGCGGCCATTTACATGATATCATATTCTCGACTTGATGTAAAAAAAATTTAAGACCAAATAAAAATAATCCACAAGAAGAATCAAAGTTTTTCATTTTTTTTTTTAAATTACAGCCAAAAAACATCGGAAGGTTATTTTTGCGCCACCTTGTATAATATTTTCTATATTTCTATCGCTACGGCTGGATTTTTGCTTTATAATTTTCTTTTTCCTCAAATTGTAGTATGGATAAAAGAAGTTAGTGAATGTTGGGGGGAGGGGATAGAGCGCAAAATATGTTGGTTTCATTGCTTTAGGTTTCGCTCCAGACTCCTGGATTTGACATATAAAACATGAATTTGGTATTACTCAGAGATTTTGCAGATAAAATGATATAGGTCCTTCCATCCATTCAAAAGGAAAAAACTCGCTCAAACGTATGGCTGAAAGCTTTATTTAATTTATTTTATTTAGGAACTTAATAAGAAAATAATATACATAGGTATCTGCTAATGTAGTGTCTGCTACTCTGCTGCACCTAATTAGCTTAGATTATTGTCGGTCTCCTCAAGTATCCTGTGATTGTGGTTTTCGCACTTCCATTCTGGTAAATTATGGTAAAAACCAGTTTTCGTAAAATGTGTTTAACTGTCAGATCATTTTTGTTTTCCAAAAATCGTGATCGACATCTATTACTTCTATATAAATGTTAAAAGCACTACCACCCCAAATTGCCAATATGCATTTTTCTCGCTTACATATATGCAATTGGCCTTGAATTTGGTAGTAATAGTTATGTCTTTTATTAAGACCTTTTATGATACCATCATCAGAAACCGTTATGTATTTGATTTTTTGGTTTTTGATAGCATTCGTAGGATCGCACCCAGTTATGCTTGATGGACATTTTGTTTCTACCAAGGAATCATCGTCGATAAGTCCATCTGGAGAAGCACCAAGAAAGTAATACTCCTCATCGATAAAAATTCCTGAGTTCGATATACTTCTGCCCAATTGCTGTTCCAGTGCAGCCTCGCAGTGTCTTCGTTACTTTTTCCATACATGACGGAAGGTGTTAATAAGGTCGTGGGATGTGCAAGTCTTTTAAAATAACCTTCGAATTTTTTTGCTTGGCATATTTGTCCGAAATATGAGGCTGTCAACATTTTCTTTCTGATATTCAACCATTTTCCATTACTGGACTGTCCCAATGTTTGTTTTTCTAAAAGCTGGCGATTGTTTTGATTTTGCTTTAGTTGTTCTATTAGACAGTTTTTCTCTGCAATGAATTTATCTTCATCCATGTCTGGTTGGTGGCAACTGGTACCATACCCAACATCTTTGACAACACCTGTCCGGTTTATGCGATACAGTTTGCTCTTACGATAAACCTTTCTCGCATTTCGTCTGTGGGTTTGTAACACGCTTTTCCGGAGTCGCCGAATTTCCATTTGTTTTGCCAGGAAATTTGAGCTATGTCCATATAGATGTTTAAACAGTCCAGAGATCTGCCCTTTAGAGTTAAACTTTACAGCTGCTGCAGTACACCTGGCAACATATCCTTGCCCAAGTGAAAAGTTGATTCTTTTTCCTCCTACTAGTTTGGCTAAAATAGAGTTGTAGTGCTCGGCAAGATTGTTAGTGAATCCAAGATATAGACTCTTGGCGTTCATAATAAGTCTTCCTGTAGGAATCATCACTGTATCAAAAAGACCATCTGATTTCATCATGGGAATTAAATTCACGTCATTCTCTTTACATTTTTCTTTTATGTAGGGGGGACATTAGGGTGGAGCGAAATTTTTTTTTTTTGTTAATTGGTATCTAATAGTAAAAAAAATTCTTAAATATATAAATGCAAAATATTATTCGATTCAGGTAACGATAACTGCCTCCGCAAACACATTGAAACTCTTCTAAAAAACAAATTAAACCAAAAATCTACCTGTTCGTAATCAAGTGAGTAGGTACGCTATAAAATTCATCCAAAGAAGAAAATATATGGCGATCTGCATCTATTCCGACTGTTACAAAAACCAGTATCATACAGATGTTGAAAGCATATCATTTAAAATACAAGAATTTACTAAAAACCGTCAAGAGACTCTCCCCAGGAAAATTAGAAAGTTTTTAGCGAAGTGGTAAGTTCCTTTTTGATATAACGGCATGCAAATGCAATGAATTCAATCACTGCACCTTTCTGAACCAAAGATAAAAAGGTTCAGAAACAAGAACAAGCTTTTTTAGTTGACCAAAGAAATGTTCGAAGTATGGCAATCGGTGGAATTGATGTTACTGTCACTAAAAGACTGCGAAAGAGTTTGGGAAGACAACAGACTCGAGAGAAATACCAAACTGCTATAAATACTGCTACCCCTGCTGTTTTGGAGATTAGTTCTTCTTTGACATCCTCATCGTCAGCGCCTGAAAGTTCCAAAAGTACGGATAACTTCATTCAGCCCAAAGAAAAACACATTCCTGAGAAGAAAAGAATAATTTCCTCAAGCGTTGATTTTCCTACATTATCGAAGACATGTGATTGGTATGGAGTATCAGATAGGGCAGCAGCAGCGACAGCGTCGTCTGTTTCGTTTGATATTGGGTCTGAAGTCGGGGTCATCGACAGACATAAAATACGAAGAGAGAAAACTAAAACCAGAGAGAAGTTATTGAACGAAAAGACTTCTGCAGAATTATTTGCATTATACTTTGATGGAAGGAAAGACAAAACCATAAAAAATCTACAACATTAGAAATTACCTTTCGGACCGTTCAATTCAAGTTGTTTTGGACGGCTTCAAGTCGGCAACTCACCAAATAAATGCTGGTGTCCCCCAAGGCTCTGTTCTGTCCCCGACTCTCTTTCTCATTTTTATAAATGATCTACTGTCTGTTACTTCTAATTCAATCCATTCCTTTGCTGATGACAGTACCCTCAGCTTCTCATATTCGTTTCTTGGGTCACGCCCCTCATCTTCGGATGTGGAACTGGAACGGCAACGTATGTTAAGCTCATTAAATTCCGATCTTAACAGCATAACTCAGTGGGGTAAAACCAATAGAGTGGAATTTAATGCTTCCAAAACACAATGCTGTCTCCTGTCATTAAAGCAAAACCCACACACACTGCCATTATCTATGAATGGCACTTACATCGCCGAAACCGAAAGACTTTCCATTCTCGGTATGTGTGTTAATGACAACCTTCGTTGGAATGACCACATATTCGATGTCGCCAAGAACGCCGTGAAATGTCTAGGCTTCCTTAAGCGTTGTAAGAAATATTTCACCCCTTCTGATCTGGCTACCATTTATAAGGCGTTTATTCGCCCGAAACTCGAGTACAACGCTCATATCTGGTCCGGTGCATCAATAACTTATTTGGAGCTACTTGACAGGATCCAAAAACGCGCGATAAAACTCATTGGCGACCGAGACATCGCGAGATCGATTGACTCTCTTAGTCATCGTCGTAATGTCTCCTGCCTGTCGTTATTTTATCGTTATTTCCACCATAAGTGCTCAAACGAAATAGCCAGTTGCATTCCTCCCCTTGAACATTTCAACCGCAATACCCGCCATGTAGGGAATGCTCATCAGTTCACCCTCAAGCCTGTGTTCGGACGTACAGTGAAGTTCAAAGAATCTTTCCTCAGTCGTACAACGTGAATGTGGAATGCTCTTCCCCGCTCCATTTTTCCTACACATTATAACCTACAGACATTCAAAACCAACGTGCATCGGCATCTCTCCTTCTCCTCTCACCCTAATTTCCTTAACGCCCGCGCTGTGTAGCTAATACATTATAAGGGTCCCAACAAATCCCTTTAGTGCGCGCTAATTATAAAAAAAAATAAAAATAAAACTAAAATTGTTGAATAGCACATCTCTTTACTGCAAGAGTCAGGGTCTACTCGTATATACATGGGATATGTAGTTCCTAAGACTGGTTCGGCCAAAGGAGTACAAATTTCAATACGAAGTTTTCTATCAGATGAAGAAATTCCTCAACATCATCTTATGGCTATCGGTTGTGACGGTACAAATGTGAATACAGAAAAGTACAGCGGTATTATAAGACTACTTGAGACAGAACTTCAAAAACCACTTCAATTTATAATATGCTTACTACACATGAATGAACTACCCTTAAGACACTTATTTGGACATCTTGAGGGATGTACCTAACTCTTACATTGGACATTTGAGAAAAGCACTTGAAACCTGTGAACAATTACCTGTTGAAACATTTCGAAGTATTGAAGGGAATGTTCTACCAGAAATGGCTAAAGATTTAAGTATAGATCAACAGTACTTGCACAAGATTGTGTCAGCGGTTTTATCAGGTGAGTTCCTACAAGATCTGTCAAATAAATCAAGGCAAAATGTCTCATGTGCGTTGGCTCACACGGGCCATCTTGGTTCTCCATCAAAAATAAACCATTGTGCAAGGATGGTACACACCATCTTTATAACATAGTTATGGCCTCCAGATATCTTCCAGATAACTTAAGAACGTAATCGGTCCTGTCATTCAGCGGAATGGTTATTTTGCGCATCCTGAAAACATTGGTATGGTAACAGATAACAATAAACATATAAGAGAAGTGGCAGCTCGGCGCATATTAAAAGCACGTAATATGCCTCGGTCTTCAACACCCAGGCTGTTTGAAGTGCTGCTTATTAACTTCAATGCATCAACGTATATCGATTTAATAAATTGGCAAGAAAAGGTTTCTGACCCACCGATTATGCAAAATTTGTGTGACCAAGACATTCTTAGCATCGTGGAATCTGGTGGTGAAGGTGAAGTTTTCTTTTTAAGGCTCCCGTGCTATACCAAAGCTGTTGAACGAGCTGTAAAGATAACGGAAGCTGCCACTTCTCAGTACACCAAAAAGGGCCGACTAGGCGCAATAAAGGCCAAAATAGAATCACGAAAGACAATGCCTAAATTGGAGACAAAACAAGATTTTAAAGCATCTTAATTATAAAAAAAATAATGTTTATTGTTACGAATGAATTTATTTTTTGTTTATATTGAATTAAAATTCTAATTATCAATAGTATATTTTACGCACTTTTATCTATCTATTTACTTTTATATTGTTTTCAGTCACATCTGTTTACTAAAATGTTGTACCAAATTTTGATTTTTCAAGTCAGTGCGGAGGCAGAAGATCTTTACCAATCTAATCAAAAAACAACATTTATTTTCTTTTAGCATAACGCACCAATCCCCCCCTATTAGAATTCCGAATCACAAAAAAAAAAAATTTCATACATCCGTGCTCCACCCTAGTGGGCATTCGTTGTGATCTCCAAAAACATGATGAATAACATTGCTGATATCTCCTTTAATTAAAGGTATTGCTTCTTCCTCGGATTGGCTTTGCTGTCGTCTGAACTTAATGGCACTCAAAATATCCTTCCGTATTCTTTCAAGTCTTATATTTAAGGCTCCTTTTAATCCTGTTTTTCATTCTCTTGATATGTTCTCTAATTTATTTCTAAAATTTCGCATTAAATTGTTGCAGCATTCAATTTTGGAGATTCTTCTTCTGCCGTAGGGATCGGTTTGAATAATTTTTTCAAATGAACTGCTGCCTCCATCTGAAAGCATTGTCATATATCGTAGGCCGTTTTCAGCTACACTGGATTTAAATGCTTGTAGCAGTATTTCTGACTCCATCTGCGTTGAAGGCCCTTTGTGGTTAATATTGCACGCGTGGTCCTGTTGTTGTTCCGTATCACTTATAGCGCATGTAACGCAGTACTTATTTCTTATTCCTAAAGAAATTACTTTACCGGTATGCAACCCCACCACAACAGCAACACCTGACAGAGCAGAAAAATGTTTCCTGTAAGATCGTTTGCTCCAGCAAGCATCTGTCACCACAGTTATAAACGGAATTCCATCTACCGGATCAATATCACCACGCTGTCTGGCGGCCTCAGCCTCTTCGTTAGCAGCCTCCAACATATTTTTTGCTGCCACGGCTTTCCAGATATCCCCAGTTTGTTTTTCAATCTCACTATATATTTTAAATGATGGGTATGGAATATCTACTCGTAATATAGATACGATTTCCTCTAACTGTGAGTATCCGCAACCTACACTGGTAATGGCCAAAACAGCAACAGTGTTAACATCCATTGCATCTAGATTTTTCTTATTTAGGAACACTCGAATCTCATAATTGCACATTTCACATCTTAAAAAGATCGAACTTGCAAAACTCACTCGGACTTCTTTAACAATTTTTATATTGTTTAAACTGCAACCGAGTGCTGGGCAATGTTGGTCTATTGCTTTCAACTCATTAAAAAAGTATTGAAGGTCAATTATCCTTCTTCCTTCTATGAGGGCAACGGAATCGATGGCAGATGTCTCTCTTTCCATTATCAGACTTTCTAGGCTTTCCAATTCTGATATTAGGCCTTTCAACTCAAAATGTTCATTAGTTTTAAGACCACCTTCACCTTCTGAAACTTGATGCTGGCTTCCATTGACAATCTGCGTATTTTCAGGATTTTGTCTTGACTTCGTTAAACTAAATAAATAAAAAAAAAAACATACAATCGAATCATAAATCAAATTCCTTTGCGAACTTTTCATGAGAGAACGAATCATATTTTATTGTTCTGCGAACCTTGTAATAAAGCCAAAGGCAACGGCAACAGTGCAAAAAAATAATAATTGCCCACAAACAGCAACAGCGCAGTGCTACATTATCCCCTTTTAGCCTAAACCACCATTCACCAATCTTCCAATCCACCCAGACTCAATAATATTCACGGAGTGAAGGGTACCTATCTATGCACTTTTCAATAATCAACTTTTCTACAACGATTTAGCAATGAAACTTTAGGGTATCTATCTGAAAATCCTGAGCAATATCATGATTTTGTTTTTGTAGTATTGTGTATTAGTTTAAATAATTTTCTGTAAACAAATTTTAAACTGAAAGTATAAGCTAGATCCACATCTTGAAAAGTGCCTTTATCAACCCCTCACTCATTTTTACTTTCAGTCAGCGAAACAAAAATGCAAAATCAATTTGAATCGCCACAGAAATAGATCTGCTTACACATACCACATCCACACATGATTTCTTGTATTGAAATCGCACTTCAGACTTCACACCAAACTGGTTTCATTTAGAACACACCTCAGGGAGCAGTAAAACACAAGATAATCACTTTATGGTTGATTGCGTGCTGTTCTGATTGGCTGTTCGATCAGGCCACACAACTACCGCCACCTTCACGGGAAATCGGGAATTATTTCTTGCTAAAGTTGATAAACTAAGCAACGTACAAAATAATTTTTTTGGAAAAATATGTAATTTAAACTCGGTATTTTGTGACAAAATATACGTAAATAAATATATATTTTTATTGGATCTGTTAGCTGATATGATACTTTGTTGTTCGGAGTAAAAATTGAAACATACGTGCATCAATATTCACATAAAAAACGTAGTTCAATATTTCAAAATATTGTTTGTTTTTAAACACCTGTATTTTCCAAACCAGTGTAAAATTTCAAGATCTGTCTCGACGATATTGCTGTTTTGGATATTACCTTTTAGCTGAGTTAGTGATCTCAGATGTATAGTACTCTGTCTTATCATGGTTTGGAAAATAGTAAATCGATTTTATGCAAATTTTCCCAAACACCTTTGGGAATTCTTTAAATAAAATATAACTGAGATGTTTTTTTGAAAAAAACTATTCCGATCATTTTCAAGAGGAAATTATGTTATTTCAAGTGCATTAAGTTTCAATTCAGTAGCTCCAGTAATAATTTATCGGTTTGAGAAACACAATGCCATTTTTTCCACTTTTGCTCGATTTCTGGGTAGAGGCCTCTTAATCATGGCTCTATTGCGAATACCGTTGACCGTTTCACGCTAATTTGCATGCTTTTTGGAAAAAATATGGTTCGATGAGTCCACCGCCCACAGATCGCACAAAACTGTGATTTTTTCGGGGTGTTTTTGTTTTTGCGTGTAGCTAGGTGAAAATCGTTGAAAGACATCGCTTGCCAGCTTTGCGATAGTGTGGGACTTGAAACACCCACTAAAAACACCCAGGGAAGGCATGATGTTACCATCCTTCCAGTAATCGCACCTAGTCTAAAGACTAATCAGCAATTTTGTTTTAACATTTGCTTATGTACTTATGTACTGTTTTTAGGAACTAACTTTGGTTTGTTACCTTTTGTTTCTTAATTCATTATCACTTTGTTCGTGTGATTATGTTGTAACACATATATTACTTTCCTTTTTACCTAGTTAACTAGTTCAAAAGGTTTAACTCTACGTAATCTTCTAACTAAATTGTTGTTATTAAGCAGTTGAACTACTTCTAAATTAGCATGGTTGCGAAGCCTAACTTCATGTCTTCTTGCGACCTTCCGAACCTCGTCCTCTACCATTTCAATTTTTAGATCTCTATGTAGATCAGCATTACGTATGTACCACGGCGCATTAACAATATTGCGTAATACTTTGTTTTGAAAGCATTGTATGCTTTAAAAATTTGTCTTTCTTGTCTTGAGGCATGAATTCCTCCCTATGAGCCAATACATTTTATTGTATCGAATATTTAGTTCATCTCGTTTTTTTGTTGACATGTGTTTTCCAACGCAACTTTGCGTCCAAAGTCAAGCCTAAATACTTAGCTGAGCTCGAATGCAGAACTACTTTATTATTTATGTACACAGGTATGTGTTGTACTTTAGTTCATTTAAATTTATTTGCCATTTTTTGGTCCATTTGGATATATCATTTACTGTCCTTTGCAGTTTTTCTGTAACTTCCTGTGCGGTTTTTCCTACT
Source organism: Portevinia maculata (assembly GCA_949715645.1). Taxonomy (NCBI): domain Eukaryota; kingdom Metazoa; phylum Arthropoda; class Insecta; order Diptera; family Syrphidae; genus Portevinia; species Portevinia maculata. The sequence continues at coordinate 190,151,104 of OX454527.1, read as the reverse complement.
GCAAGTACAGCAGTATCGTCTGCAAAAGTGGCAACAGTAGTTTCGTCATTTTGTGGTAGGTCGTTTGTGTATAGAAGGAACAGTACTGGTCGCAACGCACTACCTTGCGGTACTCCAGCTTTGATGTGTTTCAATTCGGAGTACTCATTCTCTTGTCTCATGTGGGTTATCTTCATTCCAAATGCAACAATTCTGCTTATTGAGATTCAGCCAATAATGAGCCTCATCGCTAAATCAAACTTTTAGACCAATAAACGGACATTTTGACGCAAATAATGGTCAATACGCTCCAACTCTTGTACGAGCTAGATCTTCAAACCCTTCAAACTAAGATCTTTGCGTAAAATTTCCCATAAAGTGGACGGCAAATACCAATATGTTGTGAGCGACGTCGAATCGATAAACCTAGATTTTCTTCAACACCCTCCTGAACGGATACACTCTTCTTATGCGTCTCGGGCCCATTGAATCCAACAAAGAAAATGTTGTGCGAAAACAGCCAACAATATGGCCAATAGCGGTCTCATGTGGTGGATTTTGTTAGGTGTTACTGTTACATGGTGCAAGTGCAATTAACGTTTTTGAAGCATGTCACGATAAAATTGCAAGGACTCTACTGGATGAAAATGTCACTGACAGTTTGCAATCTGACAATTGCTTTGACAGATACACCTGTGTGAAGTTAGTCAGAATTTAGTTGGTTGGAATGATTTATTGATTTATTGATTGATTGATTTCAATGTACACAAAAAATTGTAAATCTGCAAAACATTTTATACATACAATTAGTTTTGAGAACCCTTTTAGTTTATGGATAATTTAACAATTAAGAAGAGGTTACACTAATTAAGAACAATTAAAAATTTGAAATAATTTCAATAAGAATAATAAATAATTTTCTTTTTTAGGTATAGACGAAGATACAATTTTGTTTTCTTCTTACAATTCAGTTTATGATAGGTTTCGAAAGTCTCTCGGGAGATCGATGCGAACTGCGAAATCGAACTATCTGCGGCCATATTCGTTCCAGAATTTCGGAATTTCATAGAACTGCTGTTGTCTTCCTTTAGTGTCAACTTCCTGCTGGGTTGGTGCTCTGCACATTTTCGTTGTAAGGGGTTGCCAAGATTGCCAGATCTTAGAGTTGGGAAATGTTAAACATATTGATTCCGATTCTGCTACGTTGCGCATAATTGAGCGCAACGTAGAAGAATAATGGCCTTAGTTTTTATTTCCCGAAAAAAGGGCGTGTCGTAAAAGGCGGCTAGGAGGACGAATCTCATCCAAGCAATTTTAACATCCAGATGAGCCTAGCGACGCATTTAACTGCTTGAAACTCTCCCGCAAGTGTACATGGAAGTCAATGCCGTAAAAGTAAGATCAAACAAAAATTGATAGTCAACAGGAGCATGTGCGCGTTCGACATCGTAAATAAAGTGCACTACTGTTTAAATACTACTACTAAATAAAACTGTTTAAATAAAAAAATAAAAAAAAAAAAAAAATAAAAAAAATAATAAAAAAGTAATTTTATTTTCACTTTCAAATGCACCTGTTGAATATCTGTGTTGACTTTTGGTTAAAACTGACTATGCCAATCTCTTAACTTCAAGTATTAGAAACACAAACCCAGATCAAAATCGTTTATGCCGTTTTTGAGAAATTAAGCTTAAGTAATGTTGGGGTGGTTGTTAGCTTTTATGCAACACACTTAGACCAATAATGAGGTTCACTGTGATACCACACTGATCTAGGGAGTTTCTCTCACAACTTATTAAGCCAGTTGGAGTTTCTAATGAAGTCACTTAGACCATTTAGCAAGAAGGCTCCTAGTTCGAGATCTCATTTATGGGAGAGAGCAGACCATATACATACATAAGTGAAGTGTAGTCTGCTCCTCCTATTCGTCGATGCAGCCTTCTGCAGAAGTCGTTTGAATAAACGCCAAGCCTTGATACGTGTTTGCCTATTGGACAGTGCCCTGTAATGACACCTATAGTGGAGCTAATATGCAGCCGGTGTAGTGATGTGATTAGACACTAAGAGCGTCGCAGGTTAAGCTTTGGACAGATATGTTTAGTCGCTAGACATGTATTACGGCTGCAGGAAAAAACCCCCCAATGAAATAACCCCCCAAATGAAAGATGAAATAACTCCCCAAAATTTGTATTTAGGTGGGGATTTATTTCATATGAAATAAGCCCCCAAAATTGGGTATTTATTTCATGACTTTTTGGGGACTTATTTCATACTTCAAATTGGGCGGTTATTTCATAGTGAAATAAGTCCCCAAATTCAACTATGAAATAAGTCCCCAAATTTATAAAATAAAACCTCGCACTTACTCCAAAGCAAACAGTGACCCCAAGCAGGGGGGTTGCAAGCGGGCAGCATGCCCCCCATATGCATTGCACTGTTAATGGGATTTCCATATAGGATTTGGGGATTTATTTCATACTTATTTGGGGACTTATTTCATACCATTTTGGGGACTTATTTCATCTTTGATTTGGGGAGTTATTTCAATTTTCATTTGGGGGTTATTGCCCGGAGCCATGTATTACTACTTGTCCTCCTAAGGCTTGTTCGTTCGATTGCGAATTGCTTGAAGAAAAGTTTGCATGTAGCGATTGGTGTACCTAGAGAACCCTTATCTGGTAAAAGAGGTAAAGTGGTTCCTTTTTTGACGAGATCATCTGCCTTACAGTTTCCTCGAATGTCTCTATGCACAGGTATCCAACAGAGGTGAATGTTAAACTACTCCGCCATCTCCCTAAGAGATGAACGGCTTTTTTTTTTTTTTTTTTTTTTTTTTTTTTTTAATTAAAAAAGGAAATCCAAATCCCAGAGCACTCAGACTCGGTAACGTTCCATTGTACTACCAGGCAGAAATCCTCCTTTTGGTGTAGAGGCATGTGATTGGGTGGCGTATGTTGTTGTTCCCCATGGGGATTGAACCTGCACCGCACGGGTCACAAGCCAACACACTAACCTCTACACCGTCGCCACCCAGAGATGAACGGCAGTCTAGGGCTGAGATGGAATTTGAAGAGACTGAATCGCATATCTCTGAAGCCACGTCAAGGATTCTTTTATCGCCATAATTTCGGCCTGGAGTACGCTATAATGATAAGGATTATCGAAAGAGAATCTAAGATGTAGCCTTTCTGAGAAAACGCCTCCACCTACCCTGTCACTAGTTTTTGATCCATCGGTGTAGAAGTGAATCAATTTTAGTTCCGTAAATTTATCGTTCTCCCAGAATGATCTGGTAGGAATAGTGATTTGGAAGTTTTTTTCGAACTGTAATTGGGGTATGGAGTAGACTATTTTTCTTGGTAGAAACTCAAATGAATCCAGAATGATGGAGTGGCCAATAGTCTTATTGCAATACTGCGAGGAAGCTTTTAAGCGGCAGGCCGCTGTTTGCCTACTAAACATGTCGAGGAGTATCAGATGAAGCAGAATATCTAGTGCTGCGGATGGAGTAGTTCGGAGTTCTGCACAGACAAGCTGTACGTTGGACTTTGCCAGCGTATCACTATTGATAGCTTTATCTAGGGCAGTTCACCAGATAACCTTAACATATAGCAAATGAGTGACTCTTTCTTGTATATTGCGATTCCAGCTTTACTTCCTATCGAAGACTAAATAGTACGTACCAAAGACTCAAGGGCAGTTTCCATCGACTTACCTTACCAGTACGCATGTTGAGTCCCAGACAGAAGTTGCCTTTTTATGTTGTTGCGACGATGGATATCAATCAGTCGCTCTAGCGTTTTAAGGAGAAATCATGATAGACTAATAGGTCTGAGGTCTTTAGGGCTCACATAAGAATATTTGCCAACGTGGGTATAAAAAACACTTTCACTTCTCTCCAAGAGAGAAAATGGAAGCTAAAGCTATTGAACAATTTTAAAACTATTATATGAACTTAAACTTTATGAAAAAATCTTTTATAAATCTGAATACGCCAATTTGTTCCATATAGTATTAGTTTTAATGACAATTTCTTTGAAATTTCTTCACCGGGTTTCGAGACATAGCCGTTTTTCTATTGTGCTGTTTTTCGAGACTTGTGCGAAAATCTGAGTATACCATATTCTTACACTTACTCCATGAATTGCGAAACAATCAAAGTCACAAGAGCCGTTTTTAACAAAAGTTATGTTTTTCAAAATTTTAATCACTGTTAGAACAAAAAAATTATAAAAAAATGTTCGGAACATCTGAGTATGCTGATTTCTTTTTAATATTTGTATCAGGTAGTATATCGAATTTCTTTGAAATAACGTCACTCGTTTTTGAGATATCCAAGAAAGTTAAAAAGAGGCAAGCCGGGATCAGACGAATGCAATAGAACCGATAACCGAATGTTTATTAAGATCGAACCGCTAAACCCCGCAGGCGGATAAGTTAAAAAAAAGTATTAGGCATTAACGGGCGGGCCTAAAACATAGCTTCTCCAACCACTTACTTGTGAGAAGTGGAAGGGACCTACAGTTTAAAGCCGAATCCGATGGCAAGAAGGTTCACATGCCAATTGATACTCTTGGATGTTTATCAGACTTTGGGATGAGGTGGGGCAGTGGAAAAACTATAGATGTTAATTGGTCGCGGCGGGATTTGAACCGAGGACCTTTCGATTAGTAGCCCGACATACTAACCACTGAGCAACTGCGCCCGATAAAGTAGTGATCACTAGGGATAGCATAAAGTGGGGGGAACCTTTAATTCTGATTATAACCTTGCCGTAAACGAAAAGAAGAATAACGATAAGGATTTCATAAGTTGAACTCAAAAATCTTTACTCATTATGAAGAGCTGATTTATCTAAATAAAGACTTAACATAGCCGCACCAGAAATTATCGAGTGGTGTCAGATCGCTTGATCTCGGTGGCCAATTTACTGACCTACTTCGAGATATTATAGGTTTGTCCTTGAATAGTTGAATGGTTTCAAGGACAGTATGGTCAGGCCTCAATTGAAAATAAATAAAAAATGAAGCCGCCAAACATTGCAGTCTTGTGGGTGTAATCAATTCTCATGAGTCTCTTGTAGATTTTCGACATACCAAAAAGAGTAGTTTTGCTTCTTCGCAAACTCATTGAGCCAAAGTGAGTTCCCTCATTGGATACGATTTTTCCTATTTTCCTAGACCGATTTTCAAAATAAGCGTTCTTCTGGTATCAGTCTGTTATGATGATTATGATGACAAACAATAGAGTGCGGAAAATAGCTATTCCAGCACTTCAGGACGGCGACTCAGTTGAAGACAATCCAAACCTCACGTTCTTTGAAACGCCAGATGACTGGTAAAGAGACGTAAGCTAGAGTTGGAGGTAGGGCAAATCAGTCCCGATAACATTGGCATCATATTGCTTACGAGCAAGTGTACTCCTATACCGAACAGTTCTAAAGACGAAAAAAGGAAGCAGAATATAAATTCTTCAATTCACAAAAGAAGAAGCAAGCTCAAGAACGTCTTAAAAAATGCCACCACCCTGAAGAAATGCAAAAATCAGTACCGGGGTTATAATGCCTTAAATTGGAGAGGGTGCTATCGGAACGAGTCCAAAACGCCGAGTATATGTCCAAACTTCACGGTGCGCAATACCGCCCATCTTTAAAAAAAGACCGTAATTATGACATCAATGAACTAAGTCGTAGTGCCTTGTGCAGTGGCCTGTGTTGAATCAATAAATTTCCATTGGCTAGTGCAATATAATTATTATGGATAATAGAGCCAAATCTTGACTTTAAGTTGAGAGGTTTATAGCGCAAAATTAAAGCCTGCGCAGACTAATTTTGTTACGAAAATTTCAAAGAAATTCTGGCACCGTTCAGTCCGCTCTCCTTCTCTGTTGCACTTAGTCCGGCACTACTTGAATGTTATTCGTGTTAAATCAACATATCTTCAGGCCTATCACTATATGCCTCCTGAAACCCGTACAATAGCCTGAGCTGACAGCTGAACCCTGTGCAGATGTGAGTGCGCCCCTTACAAGGTGCTACACGAAAGACCTTTAAAATAACAACCAATTGTTTCTTTCGTCTCACCTGACAGATTTCGCCCAAATTGAACCTAAGATGTGAGTATTGTATTGTATAGCCCGCTTTAATCTCCTGTCTGGGTCGTTTGTCACTGCATAATGACCAGATAGGCATATTGAAATTTCATTACGAATTTCGAAAAGTTAAACAATTTCATAAGCGGACGAAAGAGTATGATTTCCTTGGCACCGCAAAGAAAAACACGGACTCTTGTAGATTAAAATACGAACTGTTTTTGAAGCCAGAAATCTGTTCTTTTATTCCATTTTGAAATCAAGTTGTGAATAGTTTTTCAAAAATTATTTTTAAACTTATTTGTCCCTATCAGTTTTATGTCAAACGCTAGAAACCGGATGGCTCTTGTTTGAGTAAATTGAAAATTACAAAAAGCCGAGTCTACATCATTTTAGAGTTCAAATTAAATTACACCTCTTCAACCACTGCAACTAGGTACCTTGTATTTAACAGATCATACACTCTGCTTCAAATGAATAAGCACAAATATTTTCCAAGCTACGTTGCCCATTTTTTCAAAACCTTGTGCCGTAATATATCATTTGGTGATGCAAACTGTTTGCGTATGATGTTGACAAAATAAATCGGAAAGAATAATTCAAAAAGTACCGCTATTTTTTCCCTGGTTCCCTTGCAAAGCATTCAATATGGAAAAATGCAGTTTTATTTTGCGTCAACTGAATAGACACAAATATTGAAATTGGAAATAAAAGTTATTGGGATTAAATGAAACAAGTTGTTCTTAAAATAGTTAGTTTTTTTATTGGTTAATTTTAGTAGTGGGTACTGCCGCCATTATTCGTAATAGTTTCGTAAATTCGATCCGGCATGGAATCGTACAGCCTCTTTATGAAGTCCAGCGAAATTTCCCTCCAGTCCAATTTAATGGCTGCAATAAGGGATCCTCTGTCCTCAAACTGACGGCCAGACTTATAAACTTTTCGTACTAACCATCCCCAAACGTTTTCTATAAGGTTCAGGTCCGGTGAGTACGGCGGCCATTGAAGCAATTCCACATTTTGCTCCTCTATCCAATTTTTTACTATGGGCGCCGAGTGGATGGGGGCGTTGCCCTACTCAAAAGTTCAGTTTATGGGTCCAAAAATGCCTGAAAATTTAGGAAAATTTCTTTTCGAATTTCCCATATAACTTAATGCAGTAATTTTTGAGGTTTTTAACTGAAGCTCAACAGTGCCATAGTAGCTAACTGCTCCCCATACCATAATACCACCTTCTCGACTATGATGCCGCGCTAAAAATCGTTCTTCTTTCATCACATCGAGGAACATCAGGGACATCAAAATTAAACTTCTTCTGATCCGAAAAATCTACGAAACGCCATTCATTTTTTAAAACTCGTCTAGAGAATTCTAAGCGCACACACTTTCGTTTCTCGTTAAGTGCTGGTTTCTTTTGAATTTTTAACCGTTTTAGATATTTGGCACTATTGATAACCCTTCGCACTGTTGAAACGCTTGCAGTAACACCGGCTTTCTACTTTATTTTTGCGTCAGAGTCGCAGGAATTGGAAGCACATCTTAAAATTGCTCTTCGATCAACCGCTGTTGTTGCCGTTGTTTGACCTCCTTTCATGTTCTTTTCCGTGCGAATCTTTGCTTCTTAAATAAGAATAGACCACACTAGAACTTCGTTCAATTTTGTCAGCGATAGAACGCCCGGTTAGTCCTTGGTCTCTTAGTAAATCGATTTGAGCTCTTTCACTATTTAGAGATTTTGATCTACCTGGTTTTCTTTGAAATACAATTAATCAAATAAAATTCACTTAAAGCACTTCAACTGTTGATCTAATGTGCCAATTTCCGCGGAAAACTCATAAGCAGTGAAAATAATGACCTTGTGTCTATTCAGTTGACGCAAAATAAAACTGCATTTTTCCATATTGAATACTTTGCAAGGGAACCAGGTAAATAATAACGGTACTTTTTGAAATATTCTTTCCGATTTATTTTGTCAACATCATACACAAACAGTTTGCATCATCAAATGATATATTATGGCACAAAGTTTTGAAAAAATGGGCAACGTAGCTTAGAAAATGTTTGTGCTTATTCAGTTGAAGCAAGGTGTATGTTTAACACATTTTACTATCAGGGTACATTTAGTCTACTCCAAGCCATCATAGATGGTCAATATAGAGGGGCCACCCATCCACAATCACCATCTTGCGCAAGTTGTAAACGTTAAAGTGGTATGTAGAAATTGATAAATAATTAAATTTTCATTAGACAGCAGAAGCCAAAACCCACAACTTGCAACTGAAATCTGTCACCATGAAACGTTTCGTTACATTTGCTTTGCAATTGCAAAACACACAAAGGCCACGGTAATTAAATTAAAGTTTGTTCAAAGTCAAAAACAACATTCGGGTTCAATGGCTTCAAAACTCTGGCACGTGCGAGCATCTTGTTTATCCATTAAGGATTACAAATATCCTAAGGGTTTTCCACATGCTCTGTACCGTACAAGCAGGTTTTGCACCCTCTCTTAATGTGGCAATTTTGCGTTAATGCCTTTCCGCCAAAGTACACGCCTCGCCCGTGTCGCCATTCATAATCCTTCTGGAATTTACGCAGATCTAATGTTTACCCTTGGACTGACCTATATCTACGTGCCAACCGAAAGAATACTAAAAAATATAATCTGAAGACTAGAGGATATTATATTGTCGTGTTTCTGCGCACAAGAGATGTAACAATTATCAGTATATTTGCCGTCAACGACCAACCCAACCAGCATGCAAGCTAACAACAAGCAGCGTGAAATTAGCATTATCCTCATCCTTATTTCATGGATGAGTCCAATAAACTTCCAAAACGCGTTAGTGCTAAACATGGACATAATTCAATAATGTCCTTTTATATATTGTTCTCTCTCTCCATCTTGTTCGGCGTACCAATGTATTTAGGTATGCGTGTGTTTGTTGTATGTACGTGCTCGCCCTCCCCATAGGAATGCGGAGAAACTAATTTAACGCTCACGCAATTTTTGTAAGCCCTAAAACCGTAAACAACTTTCGAAGGCATAATGCGTAGAAAAACGGAAAACTCCTCTTAACTGAAAAAAGCAACAATCGAATGGCCAACGTTCGAGGAAAGCTCACCAAGTGAAGCGCCACGCCACGCAGATGTGAAGACTCTCGGAGATTGGCACACCACACGCACCTTAAACAAAGCACAAAATACTATGAACAAGTCAAGTTAGTGTGAGTGAGAGTGAAGAGAGGGACCGTCCTCGAAGGATGTTCATCACTCTAACAGAACGGGTCATAAAATTCAAGGTCAATGAAAGATATCAAAATGAAGAAAACAGAACAAAAAACCAATTAAATCCCATTGAAACCACTGCCACGAGTGGGAATGGAAAAGTTTAGGTTGGGAAAGCATCCTTATTATTTGAGTGGATTGAAGCACATTATGTGCTCCAACTTTCGTATCGGGAGAAAGATGAGGATGATGCAGAAAAAGGAAACATCTCAGTCTCTGACATCTAAACGAATACAATACTGAATAAAGGAAAATTGTAAATCGCTTTAGCATTTTCGTTTCAAAAAGATTGGAGATGAAATTCTAATGGAAGCAACATAAACGCAAAAGATGGATTGTAGGTTGCAACTTTTTGCTCAATTTCCTCAATTCAACTGGAATCCTCCCCATGTGCTCAAAACTAGTCTTCCTGGATGGTTAACTACACAGATTTTGGGACAGTATGGAGTGCGGATGCCGGAGTGTCGTAGAGGTTAGTGTGCTGGACACCGGTGCTTGTCTGGTTGATTTTGAGAAGGCTTTCGACACCGTATGGTTAGAGGGACTTTCCTAGAGGTTGACCAGGCGGGGGATGCACAAACCTTTGCTATATGTAATTTGTAATATGCTTATGGGAAAGAAGTTCGTTGCCAAATGTGCCAACGTGAATTCGGGCAGAGTCTTTGAAATTAAAAACGGTTTACAGCAGGGGTTCCTCTAATTCTCCGATCCTGTTTAACATTTACACGAGTGATCTGGTGGGTACACTTCGACATGCTATAGCGTATGCCGACTATTTGGTGGCATGCAGATCAGGTCCTAAAATCGAGGTCATTAACATTCCTTTGCAGCGTGAATTCAATCAAATTAAGGGATATTGCGACGACTGGAAGCTAAAAATCAACTTTCAGAAGACGGAAACAATCCCGGAGGTATTTGTCCATATTGATGCTAAAGGTCTGGTTCAGACGAGGGATGGTATCCCGGTATTATATCACCGCTACCACAGCGCGAGAGATAAGCGGCTCATCCGCGGCGGGGACGTCGCTAATGCTCATGAGCTCCTCCATTTTAGTACCGCAATAGCGGAGAGAGATAAATTCGAAACGGAAAAGCAATTTGCCGAATCTTGGTGGCTTTTTGAGGGGGGAGCTCTTCCTCTTAGTTCATAAGTCAAATTAAGTTAGCTAGGGCGTTTCTGGGACAGTCCGGGCTCGCCAACTTGTGGTGGCGCTTCCGGGAGGTGACTGACACTGTAAGGCTTCAGTCGGCTTACGTCGTTACGTCGGCGTGTGTGCACGTTGACGACTGCCAGGCCCTCGGAAAGCAATTGGGGTTTTGACCACTTCTTGCATAATGCAACTGAATTTAAAAGTAACAAAAAGTTTGTGTTTCGGACTACTAATCTAAAGGTCTCAGGTTCAAATCCCGCCGGGGCCAAGTCACATCGTAAAGTTTTTTTTCAATGCCCCACCTCTTTCGAACGTCTGACAAAAATCCAAGAGTATAAATTCTCTCTCTGATTCGGCTTTAAACTATAGGTCACTTCCACTTGCACAAGCAAATGGTTGGGGAAGCCAAGTCTTAGACCGTCCTACTATTTATTTATTTTCATAGAGTGCGGATAAGGCATTTAAAGTTGCGACAGAAATCGACCGTGCGATATCGGTACAACCATTGACGTCATGCGCACACACGATACAATCATCGCAAACTGTACTACTTGATTGGCCTCAGTGACGAAGCGATTCAAAATAGGGAGGTCTGCTTTATTTTCTAAGGTCGAACTGGCGAACCCTACATGCGAACCAGTAAGGATGCAGCTAACTGGGAAGGTTATGATCCCTTTAATCCTTACCATAGCCTCACCGCCATTAAGGAAGAAGAAGATAATTGATGTGATAACAAGCAACACACGATAAATACTCAATGCCAAGAGTGCGCCTACGGGTGCAGGGAAATGAGTCCATGGGAACTAAGTCCACTGAGGGACTTAGTTCCCACATAGTGGGAAATAAAACCACTTTCGCGAAGTGGACTTAGACCAATCAGTCTGACTTCCTTCTTGCTGAAAAGCTTGGAAAGGCTGGTCGAGCTTCACGTGCGCAAAGGTGCTTTGCGATTGCACCCACTATCTCCGATGCAACATGCCTATCAACGCGGAAAATCCTGCGAGACTGCGCTCCAAAATCTAGTTGGTAGAATTGAGGGCGCGCTTGACAGAAAATAATACGCGATGGGCATTTTCATCGATATTGAGGGTGCTTTTGACAATGCGACTTTTGATAGCATGTGCAGCTCCGCCAGACAACACGGAGTAGACGAACCATTGGTGTTGTGGATTAAAGCAATGCTAATGAATAGAACGTTGGTTGCGGATGCGGATTGTGGCCGCTATGTTATAGCGGGGGTAAACAGATGCTGCCCCCAAGGCGGCGTCCTGTCTCCACTGCTGTGGTGTATGCTGGTCGACTCTCTGTTGAACGCACTCAACAGTTCTAATATTTACGCTCAGGCGTACGCGGATGATGTTGCCGTGCTTTCTGTTGGATCATGCCTAGCGACTGTATGCTCCAAGGCGCAGGCGGCGCTTGACGTGATCGACGAATGGTGCACTAGGAATGGGCTCTCGGTCAATCCTCTTAAAACTGAGGTTGTTCTCTTTAGGAGAAGGAGGAAGCTGGTCGGGTTGACTCAGCCAGTGCTAAAAGGCGTCACAATCTAACTCTCCAATGAAGCAAAGTATCTGGGAGTCATCCTGGATAGCAAACTTCTTTGGTCCAAACATGTTGAGCTGAAGACTACCAAGGCGCTGTCTGTTTGCTGGCAGTGCAAAGGCATTTTCGGCAAGACATGGGGCTTATCACCGAAAAGTGTCCTATGGATTTATAATGATAAGACCATTTATAGCATACGCATCGGTTGTTTGCTGGAATAAGCTTTCACGTAAATACGTCACTGCTGCTTTTGCCAAACTCCAAAGGCAGGTATGTCTCGGCTGCACGGGGGCCTTCCCCAGCACGCCTGGCTCCAGCCTAAATGCACTATTGAACCTTCCGCCCCTTGATGTTTACATCTTGGGATGTACAATCAAGGCTATCTCACGTCTTACAAGAGGTGGCTTTTGGTATAACTCGCACTGGAGTTTTGATGAACTTACGCAACGGTTGTCCTTCGACTCCTGTCTTATGGATATGCCGTCTGATGCGATGACACCGGAATTTCGGCTAAAGCGCAAATACGAGGTCGACATTCCTCGCGTCCAGGACTGGCTCTGGCCGGACTCTGAACCTGGAAGGGAATGCAGTCGAATCTTCACGGATGGCTCCAAAACCGATCAAGGATCTGGTGCTGGTGTCTTCGTGGAGAGCGATAACGTTAGTCTTTTCTTTCCGTTAGGCAAATATGCGTCAGCCTTCCAAACAGAGACTTATGCTATCGTAATGGCCATGGACTATGTTACGAGGAACAGGTGGATTGGGCGAAGTATCTGCGTCTGTAGCGACAGTCAGGCTGCGCTTAAGGCCTTACTCAAACCCTTAACTACCTCCAAAATAGTACGTGAATGCAAGATATCGCTGAATTCGGTCGGAAGGCTGAATTCACTTAAACTTGTCTGGGTCCCGGGTCATAACGGGATCACGGGAAATGAGATCTCCGATGAACTTGCTAGACAAGTCTCAGAGGGGGACTTCTCAGGACCTGAACCAGCGATCTGTCTGCCTGAGTCCTCGGTCAGGGCTTCCATTGACGGTTGGGTTTCCTATGAACACAATCGCCGTTGGCATGACTCTCCAGGGTGCAGACAGACTAAGCAAATGCTCCCCGACGTCTGTGGGAAATCCGCGGCATTCTTGTTGTCTCTCTACAGAAAAGACTGCAGACAGACTACTGGCGTTCTTACGGGACACTACGCTTTTGCCAAACACCTTAAGGTGCTAGGCCTAAGCGACACCACCAACTGCGAAGCCTGTGGAGAAAGCGACGACACTGCGGAACATTTCCTCTGTGATTGTCCTGCTTTTGCTCGTATCAGGTGGCAGGTTTTTGTTGCGGATATGGTAAGTGCTGTAAACCTAAGCTCCTTATCATTGAAGCGCCTTCTCGTTTTTCTTAGAAAAACAAGTAAATTCCCACAGTAAAACGTGGTGTGTCTGCCTGGTAGTACAATGGCCCAGTATTGAGTCTGAGTGCTCCAGTGCAGAAAGTTTCACACACCCCGACAAAAAAAAAAAAGGGGGAACTAAGTCCCTCAGTGGACTTAGTTCCCGTGGACTTATTTCCCTGGACCGCGTCTACGTACTAATCCACACCACTACGTCCTTCAACCACTCTTAGGCCTGGTTGGTTTTTCCATTTGTCCCAGTTCGTTTTGCACATATTTCACTATTGTGCTGATTTGCATTCAGTAGTACCTCCATATCTAACGCATCATAAAAGGGTGGTGAGGGAGGTGTGCTGGGGAGGTACCATAGTTTATACTTGTTCCTTAAAGCGAGTGTTTAAAGGGTATTATGACAGTGCATCACTGAATTGGAATCTATGGTATGTGAGCTAAGGCCATTTTTAGCTGCTTGCCTCTCTGTGAATATAAATGTGGCACATTCATGAATGGCGTGAAGCTCGACTTGAAATACGCTGGGACTTTTTCTCATATGTATTCTGATGTTAGCCTTTTTCCAACACACACAGACATTTGATTGGTTATAAAGTGATCCGTAATTGGGAAGCCTGCAAATATTCGTTGAGGTCGAATTGGTGAACTCCAATGGCGGACCAGTAGGGATGAAGTAAAGTGATAAGCTTATGATCCGTCTAATTCTGATTCTGATCAATTTATACTGTTGTGGCTATTGTGTGGGTTGTTTCTAGCCCATGATGCAACCACTTGTGACATATCACGCAAACATGACAAGAACCGGACCAACATACTTTTGCGTTATGACAGTACTGTCGAAGTTGGTTGGAACTCTTACCGGTCCTAATTTACTAAGGAACCACACAATAAAATTAAATCTCAAGGATGACGAGATCAGGATGCATTTCACTTTGTCTGTGTGCAGGCCTATGTCACCTGAGGAACAGAACACTTCGATGATACCTCTTCCAAAACACTCAAGAACTGTCTGATGTCTGATTTTAAAATCTGAACAGGTTTATAAGAACATCTAGATGTCTGGACAACGTGGAGTAGGAAAAGGCGACCAAGGATATAGTACCAAAGCCGGAACAACGAGGCCAACACTCCCAACGACGGGTATCACAATAGGTCCACATGTTCCATCGGAAGCTTATTCTAATCTAACCTAACACATGATTCTCTAGGGGTTTGTCTGGAGATCCGTTCATTGAAACATCGAGTCATATTAAATTCAGTTTATGTTCTGGAAGGATTCCAAAATGTGTCAAATATTCTTTGCTATCGATGGAACCATAAGCGAAATGAAATTTATAGGAATGGAAAATGATAACATTTCTAGGATCTCTGATCATCAGCAGAGCGATCTGTGATGGGGACATCAATCATGACCGAAAAACTCAACCATCTTCCGTAACCGAAAAACGTTCCCTAGCGCAGTAACGCATCCGGCAACGGTTGACAATGTTGGACAGTGTACAAAAAGTATGAAGGCAAATAAATGGCAGATGACATGAGAATGCTCCACATGATAGCAGTAGTAATTCGATCGGATAAAAAGTTCAAAGATCAGAGGAAAAATTCACGTCAAAACCTCTATAGAGAAAATTAAGAAAAGGGTGCTGTTATATTCAAAGTAGAGATCATATTAACCTCCTCAAAAAGCCTATATCAATTTTGGTTCATTTCATATACATATGCAATTGCGAAAGAGAGTCAAGCCTTAAAATGCCTGGATCATACAAATGCAAAAACACCAGCATTGGATTCGCTTCAGTGACAAAGCGATTCAAAACCTGGAGACCTATGCTGGCCTAGTGCCACGCACATGCGGTGTAGAGTTTTCTGACTTCGCAACAAACTGCAAGCAGCTGACAGAAGAAAAGTCGAGAACTTTCAAAGCAGTAATGTACTCGTAGCAGGGATGTTGTATATTTTTGAAGCTATAACATGCAAAGATTGTAATAAAATATTGTAATACATTTTAAGAAATAATAAAAAATTGAATACATACATATGTTGGCTGCCACTAGCTTTCAGTCACTAGCCGCACCATACCTTAGGTATGGACTAGCAATGCAATTCAAGTATGGCTGAGTTCCAAAACGTAACAAAAAAAAGTTTCGGTGCGGCAGCAATACTTTTCTGATGCGCATCTGCAATGCAACCTTGATGCCAAAGTCATATCGAAAAGATTGTAGTTTGCTCAGTCAATGGCCATCAATAACGTTTGGATGCGTTTTGAAACTTACGAATTTGTCACTATTTTTCCATTGCGTCTCGGAATTTATGACATGGCTCTATAAAGCGCATCTAATGCATTTTGGAGCTCATGTTTCTCAAAATTAAGTAAGGGGTCTAATGCAATTTTCCACTACCTAACTTGAGTTCGATAGAAGTTTCAATTATAGATGTAGGAACATATATGTGAAGTTGACCGGGCTATATAGATGTGCCCGTATATACCCCCTATAGTGGATTTAGCGACATGCGGAGATCAACTATGAAACATATTATTATCTATTTGCATGAATACGAGTACCTATCAAAAAAAGAAACAAATGATGATTAAATTCTATTGGCACTGTTGTTAAAATTTTCCACTGACTCATCGGAGGTATGCGCGGGAATATTGAAATACGATGATTCACGACTTACAATTCAATTTCATAGGACAAAAATAGAAGCTTATGGCTTTTTTCTGCTATCTGCGAATTTAAATTTTATTGTTAAATGGAATTTTATTTGAGGAGAACAAGTTGATAAACAACTGTCTGTAGGTAATGATAACAAGTGAATTGAAGGTCACGCGATCAAAAGTTATATTAAGAGAAAAAAAAGCAGTTCACTTTATAATATGTTTAGCAATATTCCTTGATTTCAAGTAGGTAGCTCAAATTGTAGCTCAAACGCTTCAATACAATGAGAAAAAAATAAAATGTTAAAAAACTATCTTCATCAAGCATTTGTCGCTTAGCAGTCCAACGGATATAGTTTTTACCCGCCTTTTAAGTTATTGTTTTATTGACTATTAAATATCAACTTATGTACACTGGCGATCACAAGGATGAGGCAAATGTATGGCAATCGATTTTCAGTCTTTATACCTGTTGGAAATTTTATATCCGGGAGATTTTACTACCTGGGAACAGGCACATATTTTCCCAACAAGTAAGTCATAAAATTAAAGGGTAAATAAGAAATGATTTCCCAAGGTCAAAAAATGAACTACTTGAAAAGCGTATACAAATATGCGCACTAGGATGAGGCCATTCCGAATATTTCTTTGCAGGAGTTCACATAAACGATTTTTAACAAAGTTTTGTTAAGAATATTTAAAAAAGCGTTGAAAAGAATTGTTTTTATTTAGTTAAAAAAAATGGGTCCCGGAGAGACTTTGACAGCAACAAAAAAGAAAAATAGATGCTAGTTAGGCCTCTCAGGAGGGTGGCGACGGTGTAGAGGTTAGTGTGTTCTGTGTTGGCTTGTGACCCGTGCGGTGCAGGTTCAATCCCCATGGGGAACAACAACATACACCACCCAATCACATGCCTCTACACCAAAAGGGGGATTTCTGCCTGGTAGTACAATGGAACGTTACCGAGTCTGAGTGCTCTGGGATTTGGATTTCCTTTAAAAAAAAAAAAAAAAAAAAAAAAAAAAAAAAAAAGGACTCTCAGGCCGATAAATTGCAAGGAGGTTAAATAGAAGTAAGACTGCGGATCCACAGCACTATAGGAAAAATCGAAAAGGACGCACGGCAGAAGCAACAACATTGTGAGAAAAGCGGGTTATGCTACGGCTTGCCTCAAATTCTAATCAGTGACTAAAGTAAGGGCCAACAGCGGACAGCGGAGTATCAGCCAGCATAGCAACGGTCCGAAGGGTAATACGAAAAAGTGGCACAAAGAAACCTGTTTTGAGGCAAGGACACAAGGAGCATCGAATGAATTTTGCAAAAGAACATGTCACTTGGAGCAGTGAAATGCGTTGTCTTTTCGAACGAAAAAAAGTTTAACCTTGACGGCCCCGATGGTTACAGACACTATCTGCTTCAGAGCAACGTTAAGGAGGTCACAGTAGCGCATCTTCTTGAATACTATCTCCAAATCGTATCATTACTTCGCGTATACTTGACTGATAGTTCGGTGCATGCACCCTTCAATAATATCGAATTAAAGTGCTCTGTGGTAAATATAAGAGGATTCTGTTCACAAGCTCTTTTACAGCCAAGTCAACCTGTCCTTTATTGGATCCTAGAACTGCAGCTGTATTGATTGGACGTGGGGTCTCTTCTTGCCCTACCATTCTCTCTGCGTTATATTTAAGAGCTGCTGGAAATGCCGCTAATATACATTAACTTCTTCTTGAGCTTTGGTTTCCTGTGTACAGATACAGTTTTTGATAAGATATCTCACAAATTAATACTTGTATTGTCTGCCCTCCCTTTTGAGCCCTTATTTTTCAAATATGTAACTTCATACCTGGAAAACTGTTATTACAGTGTGCGCTTCAGGTCCGTCGCCCCCTTCTTGGTGTTCCGCAAGGAAGCCCTCTAGGTCCCCTTCTCTTTATCCTAACTACTAACGATCTTGATAAAGTCATTAAACACTCCGCCACACTCAGAGTGAGGTTTTTGAGTTTCAAGGAGTACCAATCTCCTTGACGAGGAGCAATTGGCCCGGAGGATGACGTTTATTTCGAACCGCTGAACTGCTGAAATGGCGAACATCGGATATCTCTTATTCAGGGAAGCGATGCCTGGATAGGAGGGTCAAGAATAGCTTGAGGCGATTAAAGATGAGATTCGAGGACTTTTCAAAAATAAATCAAAAATTTGCGAACTGGTCGAGCGCCCAGCGAATAGAACTGCTGTAAGCAGCAAAGTTGTTTTACGAAAAATGTGAAACCAGATGGATCTATGGATCAAAAGAAAGCCCCTGTTGAAGTCAGACATATTTCGCAATACCGAGAAATAGACTTCGAGGAAACATGTGGCTCGTCTCGAATCGATCAGACATATAATGGGACTGTTTGTTCGTAAACATTTTTCAGTTTATCAGATAGCAGATGTACTTACAGCTTATTTAACGACCTTTTATAGGCGACTTAGAGTGCAGGCGTTGCAGATGCTAATAAAAGAAGATGTGCAAAAGGTTAGTACGGAGGAAGGTCAAACAAATGATCCAGAAGCTCAGAGAAGGTAAGAAGGTGTTTCAGCTAAAAATGGCGGCTAATGGATTTTGACAAGCACGCCGTCTGTGGCATAAAAAGCTGGATCTGATATCAAGGACTTAAGCAACAAAAAGAGTTCAAAACCGTTGCAGTTGATAATGTTCTGTATGTATCACGAAGTCAAAAGGCATTGGACAATATCCGTTAAGAACTTGCAGCTGTTTTCGAAGTCAAGGATCTCGGATTGCCCCGGTACTTAAGGGGGAAATAAGACTGTAGTTGCACCAATACTTCAAGGAGCTGTTGAGAAAATTTAACATTGATGAGTCAAAACCGATTAGCATACAGCTTGATAGGCGAAATTACCAAGCGGAGGTCAGCCGCGGAAGTCAGCGGCAAAGCGTGTTTTATGCTACTTACGATGAACAGAGAACTATAGATTGGTGTACAAAAACGACACACTCAGCCTCCGAAAATTGTCTGATGCTGGTAATGCGAGCAACGAGATGGACAGAGGATCTTACACTACACGAGATACGTTTTTCAAACTAGGCGGGCTAGCAATCAAACCTGTCGTTCGCAAAAGTAAAAGTCAGTGAATATTCCAACAACGGAAGGAAAAATTGCAGTATCGGTGTTTTCTAGAGCACTTTGTCTTCCGAGTTTTGATCCCATTTGTTTTGCCAAACCGAAGTAGCAATGGTTTCCTAGAGATTTCCATCGTTGTGGAGTCATTTGTGGAGTTGATATTTACTCCGAGACAGGTGAACTCTCTTAGTACCTCGAAGTTGCTGCTATTAACAGTGACGTTTTGTCCTAGTTTGGCGACAGATATGTGTTTGTTTGTTTGTTTGTTGAAAGCAAGTACCTACCTCGTTTAGTCCTCGTGTTGACTTCAAGGCCAAATAATTTTTCCCGTTTATTAATCGGCATGAAAGTCTCTAACACGGCACGCTGAAATCTGCCGATGATATCGATATCGTCCGCGAATCATAGTAGTTGCACGGATCTGTTGAAGATAGTGCCTTCCGTGCTGATACCTGCCTTGCGCACTATCTGCCCCAGCACAAGATTGAAGAAGTCAGATGACAGCGCATCTCCTTGCAGGTTTTAAATAGCTATGGAATAGCTGTTTCCGTACTGCTCATTGCAATGCGTGGTTTTCGGCGTCATGTGAGACAACTGGATCAGTTTCGCCGAGAGCCCGTATTCGGCCATCGCCACGTAGCGCTCCGTGCGATAGATGCTATCATATGCGGCTTTAAGATCGATCAAATTATGGAAGGAATCGACTTGAAATGCATTGATCTGTTCTAGGATGTGGCTTAATGTGAAGTTAATGTGAAGCTTAATGTCTATTGTCGGTACGTGCCGATTAGTGTGTTGCAGAACGGTCATCATAAAGGTTAGAGGGTTAATGGCGCTGAGTGCTGTGCGATAAGCACAAAAGAAAAGCTTACACCAGTCATATTCTAATGATGTAAATCATCGCATTTGCTTGCCTTATATCCTCTATGATACAATTAAAAAAGTCGATTAACAATCACTATTCTGTTAAATAGGAATCCGATTCAGTAGAAAGATTCTTCGCATCGTAAATATAATCAACGAAAATCTAAAATGTGCTGCGCACTTGTTTTATTCCCTTCATTAGCATCAGCGGCCTATACAACTGGATTTGTATATCAAAGTCATTCCCAAAACACACACAAATATAGACACATGCCGTCTCTTATTGAGAACAAAAATATAATTTGTATTCAAGGTCACACCCGGTCAAGGTTACATTCACCCTGTAAAATGTCACAGCCTCATACACGTACTACTACTACTACCATCATCAGAGGGCAATATCACCACTGTGTGCCACATAAAACCGCTCCATATCCACCCACCTTCAGTCCATACATAGAAAGCACATACTAAAGTGGTGTTATGTATGTTTGTTGTAGATACCTTTTCACTGAATAAAAGACAATAGCTACGCAGTGGAATGGGCCCAAGCGAATCACCCCAAACATCTACTCGCTGCACACCATTTGCTTTGTTTGAGCTTTTCATTTAGCTGATGGGATGAGATAGGGTAAAAAAGCTTTTCTACGAAAAGTCCCATCATTCACCGGTACCGTTATCGCTTTTCGCACACCAACACCACTGCAGGACGCCAACATCGCAGTACCTCGACCTCGAACTTCATGCACACAAGTGGGCAATGTTCAATGCTTCATTGAACGCTGCCGGTCGGTCGTTATGGG
This sequence comes from Portevinia maculata, assembly GCA_949715645.1. NCBI lineage: Eukaryota > Metazoa > Arthropoda > Insecta > Diptera > Syrphidae > Portevinia > Portevinia maculata. Next base: position 190,130,203 of record OX454527.1, on the reverse strand, counting down.
CTGCATGGAATGGGGAATGAAAATGGGACAGCTGAATGGGATGGGTGTTGGGTGGATTCCTTGCCAAGATAAAAATGGTTTCTTGAAAAAAATTCCCATCACCTCGTTTTTTTTATATCTTGAAAAGCAATAAATTAGCTTTCTACCACATTCCTAAATCTGGGTTCTAGGAGGTACGACGACACGGGTGACTTATGCAATGAAAATGGAATGGAAATATAAGTATCATAATTAGGAAAGTGTGCGTGTATGTGTGTTTGGGGTATATCAAAAAACCTGGATAGGCTTCTATCTCCTGCCTCATGTAGAAGTGCGTATAGGGAATTCGCAAGAAAAGACGTCAGATTTATTCGTTATTTTCAGGCTGCGGTGAGAGATTGAGAGGTCCTGAATATTATTCCGGGATCAACTCGCTTCTGTGGTTCTTGGGAGATAATTATACCCATATATTTTTGCTGTTTCCGTTTGGCGGCGTATGTCATAACAAGCAAAGTGCTTTACGTGCACGTGTCATTGTTATCACGACTTGATTCACAGGATTTGACTGTGAAAAATTAATATAAATAAAAAAGTGAATTTCGGCCTTGAATGGCATTTGGTTAATAAATAATAGATCGGTGATGAGAAGCGTTTTCGCGTAATTAAATTGTAACTTGGAGGACAATTATTGTTTCTTGGCCGAAGATCTAAATGCCAAACTTGCGGCATCGAAAAATATTTCTTCAAATCCGTGGGACAACCAGTTTCACGATTGGTGTTATGTGCCCTAATGTGGTGATTAAGTGCAAACTTGAGTTGTACGCGACGGATATCCCTTATAAAAGCGATGCTTTCCTGAACTTGGCAGGCATTAGTGGACGCAAGACTGCAATAGACGAACATACATCAAATCAAGCGCAACTATTTGCGTACGTTTAAGTACGACAATACGGATCCCTAACGAGAAAACGCTGTTCAAAGAGTAGGAAACTGCACGTTGACTCGATTATCGAAGGATACAGTGGACGCCATTCCCCAGATTGTTAAAGCGAGATATAAGTTCGAGTGGGATCCAACCACCGACAAAGAGTAAAATGACAAATGATGATATTGATCGGCATTTGTTGCAAATGAATGACGCCATGAAACACACGATGTAACCAACTTTTCCTCGGTAGGTGGGATGGTAGGACGTCCCGACGACGACCTGGCAGAAAATTACAGAAACTCTAAAAATCGATTCACTATACCGACAGAAAGTTAGACTAGGGTAAGGTCGGGAGTTTTTGACACGTTAAGGAACATTTGGAAATATCTTATAATCCAAATACAATTTCAAATTTTCAAAATTTACATAAGATACAATATCATTTTAGCAATATAAAAGCATTAATGATTAATCGATATAAATATTTTTAACAGAGTTGTAAGGATTTTCCCCAAACCTTAGAAAGTGTCAATTTTGCCATTTAGCTAAGGAGGTTTTGACAGATGGACATGATTATTTAACAACATTTTAGAAATAATAAAACAACTTATATATCGCTTTTTTGATCAACAAATAATATTTTTTTTATTTTCATAGCATATTAATTCTTTGCTTGTTAGTTTTTTTTTTTTTTTCTTTTTAGAAAAAAGGAAATTTAAATCCCAGAGCACGCAGACTCGGTAACGGTACATTGTACTACCAGGCAGAAATCCTCCTTTTGGTGTAGAGGCATGTGATTGGGTGGCGTATGTTGTTGTTCCCCATGGGGATTGAACCTGCACCGCACGGGTCACAGTCTACTTTTATTTAAGTTTAAGGGCGTAGAAGTAAATAATACTAACTAAAATAAATTGTTGGTCTTGATTTAGAGCTACCAGGTCGATCAGAGGGCAACGGCAGTTTTGCTGCAATGTCAGCCCTCAAAGCTAATCCTATGACTTCTACAACTGGTTCGAAGAAGCAGTTTTGGAACCTTTGGCGGCGATAATATTTAATTGTGTAAGGCAAGGGACTTGTCTCATCCACACTCTGAATGATGCTTACGTAGTAAAATATCTTGTTGCTACTGGTCCCGAATTCCACAAGCACGAAGTCATTAATCGTCGGATTAAATTTTAATTGGAGTTTCAAGATTTTACATTTGACAGTTGGAGGCTCTTTTTCATCGTTAGAGACCTTTCAATATCAGAATCGTCCTGAAGACTAATTTTACCATCGTCAGAAGACTGTCAAGAACTCGTCTTACAAAAATAGGTTTTGGCAATTTGCTTTTGCTTTTAGTTTTTATATGCTTGACTATTTTTTGTGCAGCTAATGCTTCCAATTTATTTTTTTGAGTTTCTGTATAGACTTTGGAAGTTCCAGCATTAACGCGACTCTTCTTTTTAGACAGTTTCGGATACGGGAGAAGAGCTTCCGGTGTTATATGTATCGGGTCAACTGTTCTACCGGATGTGACAAGTTCCTTTCCTTGAGCTGTTGTGAGAACTTGTTTATTTGAATACTTTGTACTGAATTGAGCGTTAATTTGTTTACCTTCCTATTTTTTTTTTTTGAGTCTGAATATTAAAGTGGTACGTTTAAGACCAAACTTTCGAGCAGCACTGCTTATCGACTCTGTTTTGTTTTAAATGTCTTTAATGGTATTCTCAACACTTGATTCATCGATGTTGCGGTGGGGATTTTTTTTCTTATAAATACTTGGCATTTTTACATTCTAAAAAAGAGTAGGAAGTTGTTTTACCACACAATTTTTTACCTTGACTCATAAAGGAGGATTTGACACTTTGTCAATTCCTCCTTCAGCAAAAATGTCAAATCCTCCTTTTTGATTAATTTTGGGACTAATACAAAAAAAACTTTCGTAATGGTTAAATACATAATTAAAATATTACAGTTGAATTGCTTACCATAAAAGTTATATAAAATGGGCACAAAAATAAAAAAGACGTCCACTTCGCTTATCTTCTAAACCACAGTGATTGTTTATTTATCACTCAAACCAATCGTTACTAACTTCGTTTTCGGTGGCGACGGTGTAGAGGTTAGTGTGTTGGCTTGTGACCCGTGCGGTGCAGGTTCAATCCCCATGGGGAACAACAACATACGCCACCCAATCACATGCCTCTACACCAAAAGGAGGATTTCTGCCTGCTAGTACAATGGAACGTTACCGAGTCTGAGTGCTCTGGAATTTGGATTTCCTTTCTTTAAAAAAAAAAAAAAAAAACTTTGTTTTCTCATCATTTAAAGTGCTGCTAGGGCTTTAGTTTTTCAGAAAAGTGCTGACGTCAGTTCCTCCTGCCTGTCAGATCCACTTACCCTACTCATGAGGCTGAAACAGCACGATAGACATTTTAATGACCGCAATGAACTGGAGATAAGGATGCTGAATTTAGAGGCCCGAATCCTGAAACAGCCAGTCAAATAAAATCAAATCAATCTTTAAGTCTGTCGTTGGGACAATAAAATTCGGTTTGTTAAAAACTGAATTCCAAATATGTTCCCACAGATAAATTAGTTGTTCAGGAGGAAGAATCGCAATGATTTTCCTTGTTTCCGAATCTTCCAGACAACAGACAAACGGTACCTACTCTGCTGAAATAGCCCGCAAAGGACGATTTTTTCGTCATCAAGCACCCACAGAGCAGAAAGTATATTTGCTGGGCGCTTGTTTCAAGGCCGAAAGTGAAGTGGGCCATCACACACTGTTTGATTAGAAAAAAAAATCAATTTCTTGGCTATGAATGCAGAATTATTGTGAATCCGGCTTTATTTCTATTCTGCAATCGAAATAAAGCCAAAAAACTGATTTGGGAAAATTTGGCATTATTTTTCTATAATTTCTTTTTGGTAGTAACGGTACCAACAAAAAAATACTCCTTCGGATATTTGATCCTGCTGAAAATAATATTAATCTAAAATGGAGAAAGTCTGCAATAAATGATTTTTAAGTGGAGTTGGACAACACATTAAATCATTTCTATTTTAAATCGGCTGTAAATTATATACCTACGAGTATATGTGAATTAGATCGAGCAATATATAAAGCGGCGAATTTAATAAAACAAAAAACACCCCTTAAAAAAGGAGAGTGATTGGTATGATTTTTCATGCGAAAAACTTAGAAAAAAGTCATTAGCATTGTTAAATCTTACAAGAAAATCAAACTTGCTAAGCATAAAGCTACAATACCTTGAAGCAAGCAAACATTTTAAATCTATTTGCTAGGAAAAGAAGAAGTTACACGAAAAAAAGTTAGCGATAACTTTGAGCCAAAGCAGAGATTCAGCAGAGTTCTGGAAATTAACAAAAAAGCTCAACGGCAATCATAACAGAAAGGAAACATTCTTAACCCTAGAAAGATAATCTACGTGTGCGAGACGTATGACGCGCGGAAAAAATATTATATTCTTTTAACTATAAACCGCATTGGGTTGGTTGCTTAAACTAACTCAGTCGGTGGTCGGAGCTAGACCGTAACGGTCGTGGCGCTACGGTAAGTACCTGCGGTAACTAGCTATAGCTAGCTCTGAGGGCGTGTGAAACCGAAAAATGAAAATTTGGCAAACAAATATGACTTAATGTCAATTTTAAGGTTCCTTTAAAATACGAGTATAAGTTGTTTTTTGTTGATTTGTAATGGGGCTTACGTTTTTTGTTTTTATTGTTTAAATTAATATTTATTTATACTAAATCATTAATTTATTTGTCTTAATATGAACTACATAAATAAATAAAACGTTAATATTTTTTTTAAAAAGTTCATGGGTTTCATTAAATACACTACCAAAGTTCCATACGTCTCTGAGACGTATGATTATCTTTTATGTCATAAAAATATGATTATCTTTCTAGGGTTAATATCACTTGAACTGTTACGAACACACTACTCTACTTTATTATGTAACCCGCATAAATTGGCATGGAGCTCTGCACAACCTTTTAATAAGATCGAGAAACTTGACACGAATATTACAATAGAAGAAGTAAAGGTTGCATTACAAAATATAAAAGATGGAAAAACAGCAGGATCAAATGGAATCCCGGCTGAGTTTTACAAATATAGCTGAACTTTCTTTAAGGAAAAATTTAAAGATGCACTCAACATAATATTTAAGTTTCGAACGTATCCCGAACATTTTTATGAAGCGCTGATAATGCCAATATTTAAGAAAGGTAATCCGGATGATCCAACAAATTATCGAGGAATTTTTTTTTAAAATGCATCACTCAAAGTGTTACATTAATCCTTTACGAAAGGCTCAACAGTTGGGTTCAAGAACAAAATAAATTAAGCGAATTTCAAAGCGGATTTCGTAAAGGATATTCAACAGTCGATAATATTTTTGTTCTACGGTCGCTTGCGCAATGGAAGTTGAACCACAATAAAAACTGTGTGCCTTTTTCTAGATTTTAGAGCAGCCTTCGACACCATAAATAGAAAATCATTGTTCTACAAACTTTACAAACTAGGAATCTCTACAAACTTTGTCCGCGCTATTGAGAAGATGTATCAACAAACAACAGCATTTATTTACAACGGAAGAGAATGTTCTCCAAAGTTAGAGGTGGAACAAGGAGTAAGGCAAGGCTGTAATCTAAGCCGGCTGCTATTTGCACTTTTTCTTAACGATATAGTCGACTGGTTGCCCTGTGGAGTTGAATTTAATAACAAGCGTTTCAAAGTAATTATGTACGCAGATGACATTGTTATTCTGGCGCAGTCGCCAAATGATGGTAAATAGGTTAGAGGAATATTGCAAAGTGTGGAATCTTGAGGTCAACACAGAGAAATCTAAAGTTATGGTTTTTAAGAAAGGCTCTGGAAGAACGGCAGGAGACGAAAAATGGAAATTCAATGGAAAGGTGCTGGAAGTTGTGAAATCGTATACGTATCTAGGTATGGAGTTTACGTTCAACTTGAAGTTAGAGAAGCATCTAAAAATTAAGTTAAACAAGGCTAAAACAGCAATATGCGCGAACTGGCGAAAAATCTTTAACAACAAACTCATATCGCTCAATATCAAACAAAGAGTTTTTAACGCAACTGCCAAAGCGATCTTGTTTAATGGAGCTCAAGTGTGGGGTGTGCAGAAGTACGAGCTTGTTGAATATTTGCTTCGCTATTTTCTACGAAAAACCTTCTTCCTGCCAATCAATACACCAAACTATATGTTGTTATGACAATGTTTATATCGACGCTAAAACTAAATGTGGATTACATTGTTAGAGTGTTACATATGGGTGAGCAAATGCTTCCAAAGAAAATCCTACAGTTTGCAGTGCAGCAAAAGACACTTTTCGCCAAGGATTGGAACCGGATAGGTGCGGACTGTGGCATAGCTCTCAATTTGTCGGAAGTAAATTGCACACGCTTGGAAAAAGTCCTTGTATGAATTAATTGCTGCCACTGATGAGAACGAAAGATATGCGTTCATAGAAAAAGCACGTTCATCTACGGAAAGGCGATATTATTCGAGGTGTAATCTGAATCTCAACGAAAGAAATTATTTTAACAGTAGTTACAACAGAAATATCATCGGAACTATCTTTAAAGTAAGAGGAGAACTGATGAAGCTAGCCTTCATGCCACATCGAAGTGAGGGATCTGATGATCTGCATACTTTGCAATCTTCGAGAAAAGGAAGACGTAATGCATTTAATTGGCGTTTGTCCATTACTGATGGAGATAAGGCGGGTCCACTTCGGCAAAAATACCTTGCGATGGGAAGAGGTTGCTAACTACCTGAACGGAATGAATTGGCTTGTACTCTATGAATACTGCAAAAAGGCTCTATCCTACAGAAGGAGAATCATCAATGAAAGCGTTTAAATTCTTAGCGCTTTTGCTCAATAATTTGTTTTAACTTAACTCAAATATTTTTTTTTTTATATATAAAAAGGAAATCCAAATCCCAGAGCACTCAGACTCGGTAACGGTCCATTGTACTACCAGGCAGAAATCCTTCTTTTTGGTGTAGAGGCATGTGAATGGGTGGCGTATGTTGTTGTTCCCCGTGGGGATTGAACCTGCACCGCACGGGTCACAAGCCAACACACTAACCTCTACACCGTCGCCACCCTAAACTGAACTCAAAGTCTATCAAAATATTCCGATTTAACTAATCTTAAAGTCAAATAAGGTGTAACTTAAAAAAAAAAAAAGTTATCAATTTTCGTTTTAACTAAACTAAAAGTCCACTCAATTACCAAAAAAAAACTTGTTAATTTTTATATTTTTCACTGTATGTTTAACTAGTTTCAAAATTATTACTATGAAACTGTGCCAATCTCTATAACGTAAAAGCTAAAGCCTTTTTTCTTTTTTGCTTCAGAAATGTAAAACTAAATCTAATATAATATATCTTAAACGTATTTAAAAATGATATTGTTACTCGGGCAGACGACAGATAATTGCCATGTCCTTTATAATAAATTATTCAAGAAGAAGAATTTTTTTGTAAATATTTGATCCTGTGTGGGAGGAGGGTGCATGGAGGTGATAATACAACCGCGAACTCTATATGCATATACTATGATGTGGATGAAGTCCGCAAAGCTAAAACACGTCGACGGCATTGATTCAGCCAAATTGATCGAATAGACAGAAATGCTCCAGACAAGAGGATCTTCGACTCCCAGCACCCGGTTTAAGAAGACAAGGAAGACCTAACTTATGATTTAAAAATCAAGCGATCGCGTATGCCAAGCGCTTGGTCTGGACAACTGAAGCAACGTGCACCGGATTGCGGAGGATGGAAGGCTGCTGTGCCTCAGAAAGAGACTTTCTACGGGTCCGCAGCCCATTAAATTAGTAAATGGAGCCAAATTGGGCTTATTTCGGTTTTGAAAACGAAATCAGACTTTATTTAAAATTGGTAGTTTGGCGTTATTTCTCATCACCCCTCAAATCGAATTTACGAATTTTGTATTAACGAATACAAAAGGAAGAGAATATGAGTAAAATCCCGGATTTAATAGATTTTTTTGTTGGAAAGGGCATATCCGACAACTATATTAAAATAGAAAATAAAGATGATCTTTCATCAGATCACTCGCCTGTTCTTAAGACAATCAGCGACCAAATAATTGAGGTAGAAAACACACCTCGACTTTTAAATCATAAGACAAATTGGATGCTCTTTAGACAACTCTTAGATGATAACATTAATCTACAAGTGCCAATAAAGAACCCCTTTCAACTAGAAGAAGTAGTTGAGCTGTTTAATAGAAACATACAGCGAGCGGCATGGCAAAGCACCCCTATCTGCCAAAGAAGAAACAGGTTGGATATTAATTACCCTAACGAAGTTAAAAAAAAACTCCTACAAAGAAAACCAAAAGCACGAAAAATCTGGCAAAGAGTACGAACATCTGAGAATAAAACAGTCTATAACGCACTATGCTATGAACTAAAGATGCAAATACAAAAAGTTAAAAATGAGTCCCTCGGTAAATATCTCAACAGCCTCTCTGTCCATAAAAACGCAGATTACTCGCTTTGGAAGGCGGTGAAAGGCCTGAGCCCCACCTATCAAACAGGATAACGGGTCTTGGGCGAAAAATGCCAAGGAAAAGACAAATCTATTTGCTGATCATCTTGTGGAAACATTCCAACTATTTCCTTGAAAAACTACATAAGAAGATTTGACTGTGGTTGAAAAAAAACAATCACAAAATCATAGAAAAAATAAAACTGCAAGAGTTACAGAACGAAATCAAGCGCAACTTAAATGCAAAAAAATCACCAGGTTATGACTTGATAACAGGGCAAATATTAAAAGAATTATCTGAAAAAGCTTTGCGAAAACTATTACATATAATTAATGCAGCTTTCATACTTAAGTATGTCTCTAGTCAATGGAAGGTAGCAGAAGTGATAATGGTTCTGAAACCGGAAAAATCACCAAATGGAAAGAAATCCTACAGACCGATTTCTTTACTACTAATAATTTCAAAGCTATTTGAAAAATTATTCCTAAAGAGACTCAAACCAATAATAGAGGACAGGCATTTAGTCCCAGTCCACCAATTTGGGTTTAGAGAGAAACACTCGACTATTCAACAAGTGCATAGAATTGCGAGTATTATAGAAAAGGCACTGGAAACCTAAAAAGTTTGTTCGGCCATTTTTTCAGATGTAGCCCAAGCATTTGATAAAGTTTGGCATCAAATGCGGATCTTCCTGATGAGTTCTATTGCATTCTTAAATCAAATATTTCAGACAGGTATTTCCATGTAAGATGTGAAAATGAATACTCGGCCCTGAAGACGATAACGGCAGGTGTACCACAGGGCAGTGTCCTGGGGCCAATCTTGTAGCTTTTGTATACAAGAGATTTGCCTGAACAAGAAGAAGCTAGCCTTGCCACTTTTGCTGATGGCACAGCAATAATGGCAATTGGCAACAATGCAGAAGACGCAGCACACAAACTACAAAGATCCATAAGGTCTATTAGTGACGGGACGAAAAAATGGAGAATAAAACTCCATGAGAATAAATCCGTTCATATTAACTACACCAAAAGGAAAATAAATACGGTAAGAGTTAATATACAGATGGAATAGAAGTACCGTATGCGAATACGGTCAAATACTTAGGTATGACGCTAAATGCTAAACTTAAGTAGAAAGAGCATGTCAAAAAGGAAAAAAAAGAGCTAGGGATTAAACTAAGAAGTATGAATTGACTAATGGGAAGGAGCTTCCAACTTTCAATTGAGAACAAATTCCTGATCTATACGCAGATCCTAAGACCCGTATGCACATATGGAATTCAGCTTTGGGGTTGTACGAAAAATTGAATCACCAAATGATTCAAACCCTTCAAAACAAAGTACTAAGAGGTAGTGTTAATGCTCCAAGGTACATTCGAAGTGACAATCTACACAGAGATCTAGGGGTAGAGTATGTCAAACATATACTAAGAAAATATGCGGTTAAGCATTATGACGTAATCCACGAACATGTGAATACTGCTATACAGCACATGGTGGAAGAAAATCACAATACATTAAGAAGGCTTCAGAGATTGAAGCCAAACGATTTAGTAATGTAATAGCTATAGATAGAAATCGAAAAACGACCCCTTACCCTTTCCTTTTAACCGGCCATCATCAATCCTCAATCCTAGTAGCTTATTATTAACTAAATCGGGATAGGTTAACGCCAATAGACGCGAAATAAGAAAATAAATTACATTTAAATATTTTCGAGACTAGCCATTGGGCTATATCACATCAACCGTTCTCAAATACATTAAAGTAGAATTTGCTAAATGAGTTTTACCTCAGTCGTAAATAAAAAGGGCAGTGCTTTTAGTGGGTGGCGGGTCCCACACTACTAGCTTCACTAGTGTCTTTCAAGATTTCCACCCACCCTCGGAAAAAAAGCTCCTTAAATCCGGTCATAAACATTTTCTATCAAATTAAGGAATATTACAACGGCTGGAAGTTCAAAACCAACTTTCAGAAGACGGAAACAATCCTGTTGAGAATTACATTGCCTGGGGTCTCTAGGGATACCGAAAAAATACTTCAATAAATTAGTAATTATTAGATTAGATGGGCAGCCATTAGCAGAGAAGCGTAGTTGGCTACTTTGTATCTGGCTCGACTATTACCTATATTTCGGTACACATATAGATGGAGACTAAGAAAGCTTGTGCTCCGACAAGGAGATCGCTTTACAGCAGTTAACTTGCTCCCAGAGTGAAGGTTATATGCTGCATGACCTTCATAAAGCCAATCAGCGCTCCGGGTTGTACATTGTGGTTCAATATAGCACCTAGTTGTATGGAGAATTATTGGGTCTTGGAGAGACAAATCTGACCTGGATTTGTGAGAGTACAGCTGACCAGATGTGAGCACACAGACTCATCGCCATCAATGGAGGTTGACTTCTTCAAAAAGTCTTTCTTAACAGTTCGTCAATACAAAACTGTGTGCCATGTCAACTTTTTGGGAGCGTCTTTGACAAAAAAAAATGTGGGGGCCTTTTGAGTAACTTTCGCAACTTTCAAAATGAACAAAGGCTCCCAACTCAGTGCCACGGCTACTTTGGAGTATAACAATATGAACAAGGCGCGAAACTGTTAGCTTAAGCGGACTATAGATCACAAACATTGGCTTCGTGAGGTAATTTTATTTAAAAATCGTATACAAAAGCCTTAGTCATGATGAATCCTGTACAAAAGGATTACGTGATTTTAAAAAGTGTGATAGTTCAATACTTTAATTCAGGCTTAAATTCTGTTGGGCATTTACGCGCCTAATTGAAAGCCCTTCCTTGCCTTGTAATGTTATTAAAGTCACATTTGCCCAGTCGTATTTCCTCCAATTTCAGGTGCCAACATGACTCACTACCATAAGCAATACAATACATTTCTCATAACAAAACCGACTTAATGTACAATGCCTCATCTTTCATTAGGACCTCTGTCTGGGATCACAAATTACTCAATGCCATTTGGCACCTTTTTCTGCAGCGACAGCTATACCCTAAAAGCCTTGAACTGTGCCTTCGATTTTATTGCTTCATTATTCATAACTTAAATAGCTTGCGGTGGCGCAGTACAAAGGTATATTCCCATGGAACTGAAATTCTTTCCCTATCGTAGGTAACTGGACGAGACGGACGTGCTTCACAGCAATACGGTCGGGACAAACAAATCAAAATAAACGAAGAAATTCTAGGAAAACTTGTATACGTATGATGACTCTGCTGTTGACAGTTTGTGTAGGAGAATCGGCGAATGATCTTCATGTGTCTGATATATATCTCTATAGAAATTGGAATCCCTCCTCGGTCATGGAACATCTAATAAATTGCATGTAACCGTATTCGTAGTGAAGAAGTCGAAGATAAGTATTTTACGGATAACAAAAGTGCAACGCGAGCTATCTTTGGTTTCATTTGAACGTAGGTAATCGTTCTATCGTGGGACAGTTTTAGCCAATGAACTTATCCAAGGTTGAATTACGACAGCTTATGTGAATGTGACTGTTGATTTGTGCTTTAAATAAATTCATATTAGGATGTTGGTTGAGTTTTAAATATCATAGAGCAATTTGATTCATTTAGCCTGACGAGTTTCAGAATGAATGCCATTTCTACTTCTGGCTAATGTCAGAAAATTAGACCACCTTACAGTTCTGATTTCAGTAAAATTTGGAAAAGAAGTAATTCGAACCGGTGAACCCCACAGGCGGCCAGTAGATGGGAGGGTTGTCATCCTTTAATCCTGATCAGAACCTCGCTGTTAAAGACGAAGAAGAACTTGTTAAATACTAGGCCAGACAACGTTCAATTACGACTTGTCGTGCACTTATGAATTCTAACTTCTTTGTATAAGCAGCCAAACTCGCTTAAACCATCGAATGTGCATGAGACAGCTAGAGAAACTGACGAAGCAGGTTCCGCCGCTGCAACTGAAGATGACAACGACCTTTGTCACAGCAGAGCAATAACCTTGGATCTGCTTTACGAAGAGATTACCTGTTAAAAAAATCAACGCTGACTTTCTTGGCTTAGTGCAAGAGCTTAGAGAGGAAAATGCACAGCTGAAATCGAAGGTGTCGTCTCTTGAAAGTCGCCCCAACTGGAGGGAACAAAAATTATTTGAGAATTCAATTAAGATCGTTGGCGTATCAGATGTAAAGAACAAAAATGCCAGCGAATGTTTGCAGACGATTTTGACTGATGCGTTGGATATCTCCATTGAACCGACCGAAATTCTGAAATGTTTTTTAAAACGAGTGCAAAAGAATAATAATTCGTCAAACGCAAATTCTACTGGCATCGTGGGACCCAGCAAAAATACATTTAATGATATTTTGTGCGTTCAATTATCATCGCAAGCCGTGAAAGAAAAAATTATGAAAGCAAAAAGGACTGCAACGAAGAACCTGAATGCTGCATTATTTGTAGAAGGGAAGAAGGGTAATCTGTTTATAAATGATTGTTTAACTAAGTTTAATCGTGCTTTGCTTATGGAGGCGAAAAGGGTTAAAATAGCCAACAAATTTAAATATGTATGGTTCCAAAATTCTCAAGTTCTTTTGCGTAAGATTGATAAGGGTAGAGTTGTTGCTATTAGTTCATTTGATGATTTAGTGAAACTGCAAGATTAATTTGTCTTGCTTTAACTTACTATTTATACTTTAAATATGTTCAACATTAATAATTACCTCGATCTATATAGCAACAACCCAAACACTGTAACAATTAAAAGTAGTTGTGATAACATTTTTAGGTGGTGTGGGAGTTTTTGTGCGAGATATATACACAGGTGACGATTTTAAGGTGGAACGACGCAGCATGACTAGCGCAGATGTAATTAAGATTACTATCAGCGTTCACAAAGTACATTTCGATTTTGTCTGCGTGTATAGATTACACGCCACTACTCCACAATTCTTTTTGGATGAGTTTTCAAATTTTTTGCGTAATGAGGAAGGGGGCAATATTGTCTTGTTAGGTGATTTTAACATTGACATTTTAAATTCAGCTGAGCATGGTTTTACATCTTTTGTAAACGAGATTACTAGGTCAGTCTCTAGTAAGTGTATTGATCATGTCTTCCGTCGTTTTACGAAAATCCCATTAAGTCACTGTGTTGGCATCAACTTCGACTTGCAAATAACTGATCACAGCATGACAGATATTTTATTTAAAGGTTTTTCTGTCAGGAAACGTCCTTATCATAGTTCTTCATATCCTGTAACAACAATAAGGTATGAAGTACTTAATAATCTACTGCTTTTTGAAAATTGGGATGAGGTCTATGCCGAGGATAATGGTTCTAAGGCCTATGACTCGTTTTTGAACATTCTCCAACATTACATTAAAATTTCTAGTTTCGCATCTATCAAAAATAATTCGCGGACAAGATTAAAACCCTGGGTAAACAAAATCCGCAAATTGTGCTATCCACATCCACTTAACTCTAACTTAAAAAAACGTTTTAAGAAAATGAGCAAGAGTATAAGGAAATCACCAACTGCCGCGACAATTACTATATTTCTTCATTTCGGGATGCACAAGGAAATTCAAAAAAGAGTGGAGTGTCATCAACAGTATAGTTAATAATACTCCTACTCACCAGTTAAGCCCCATTGTGCTAGATGGCGAAGGTGCTGAATCTGTGGAGCCGATAGCAGTTGCTATGGTATTGAATGAATTCTTTGCATCAGTCGGGAACGTGTCCAACCAACCTAACCATAGGTCGACTTGCAACCGATGTCCAACTTCTGGAACGGTGGTTAATACAACCAATGAGAATAGTTTCTTCTTTAAAGAAATTACTGGTTTAGAGGTCTTACGCTCCATCTACTCTCTAAGCAGCTCAAGATCGTGTGGGAACGATGGCATTTCTAATATAACGCTAAAGAAAATCGCACCTAATTTAGTTGATATCCTAGCACATCTTTTCAACTTAAGCATTTTTAGTGGAGCTTTTCCTGATCATCTGAAATGCGCTGACGTGTGACCACTTTTTAAAAAGGGAAACCGAAAGGAAAAGAATAATTATAGACCCATTTTCCTGCTTTCCTTAATCGGAAAAGTTTTTGAAAAAGCTGTAAAGAACAATTTCAGTTCAGTACAATTTGGGTTTAGGGAAGGATCCTCTTTTATATTTTTGTTCATTTATTGATTTTGCTTTGGATAGTAGCAAATTTTGTGCTGGCCTATTTGTTGATATTACTAAAGCGTTTGACACGGTTGTTCATGACATCCTGTTGGATAAATTGTATAATGCAGGATTTCGTGGTTTTATTTACAACTGGTTCAAATCGTATTTAAACGACCGGAAACAAAGAGTTAAAATAGGACAATTTCTTAGCAACACTAGGGTACTAAGCTTTGGTGTACCCCAAGGGTCTGTCTTGGGTCCCATTTTGTTTTTAATATTTATTAACTCCTTGTTTTCCCTGCCCTTTGCGGGCAAAGTCACGGCTTTTGCAGATGATCTTGGCATTGCATATGGTTCAACGAGCTCTTTGAATTTGGTAGCTGAACTTTACCATGACATTCACTTGTTGCGAACATGGTTTGCTTCACACAGGTTAGTTGTAAGTAACAAAACAAGATTAATGTTCTTTAGTTTGGGCTCGTCGGTGGGTTGATATCAATTTCCACTCTGTTGCCTGTCCGCGGTATATCTTAAATGATTGTGATTGTTTTTCGTCATCTGGTGAAACATTTAATAGAAATGCCTTATGCAACTCAAAATGCTTCCAAATTGAAGTCGTTAAGAATTTCAAATACCTCGGTGTTACAATTGAGCAAAACATGAGTTGGACACATCACATTTCGGTATTGAAGCAATACTTACGCTCTTCTATTCGGTGCTTCTATCGCCTCAGAAAGTTTTGTTCTAACAGAACTCTTAAGACATTCTATCATGGAATTTTTCATTCGAAATTGCAATACGGCATAAGTTGTTGGGGAGGTGCTTACATATCCAATCTAAAGCCACTTGTCATCCTGCAGAAATGTGGCATAAGAAAAATATAATGTCCGTCGTCTGGCTCATTCTATGGCTCTGTTCAGATCTTTGAAAATACTATCAGTGCGCCATTTATATTTTTTGTAAGAGGTGGCTATATGCAGAGTCCAATATTTGGTGCTCGAAACTTACGAAGCGCTACAAATCATGTTGTTGCAATTCCAGCTTTTCGCACCACTCACCATAGAAACTCCTATACAGTTATATCTTGTAAGCTCTATAATCGACTTCCTCCTGATATAAGACTCTCATCACAAATTTTTATATGAACTGAAATCATGGCTTCTCGATTTTGATCATTGAAGTCTTGTTTGTATTTATATTTATCAAAGAGAATAAAGAATTAATTAATAATAATTAATAATAATAATAATAACTTCATATATTGACATCGAATTGGGCTTTATATTATATATTATACCAGCTAGAATTATGATTTAACATTAGGTACTGAAAGCCCTCTTCGTGGTTATCGCAAAAATAGAATAAGTCTTATGAGAAGATTTTGATGGCGTATTGCTGAAAATCCTACTCGAGCTCAGCACAGAAATAGAGTAGGGTTTAACAACCAGTGACAAATTTCATTGCATGCTTTTAGGGTGCCACCTACTGTTAGTATGGATAGAAGTTTGGTCCTATTGCAGGATTTCTTTTCCACGAGTCGTGTCTACATTTCTGAAGGAGATCATGTTTTCTTGTATTCAATTTAAGCCAGGGACTTTTACCTTTTGTAACGTGCAGCTTTTATGCTGAACAAAGAAAAGTAATATGATGTAGCAAAAAACACAGAATAATTGCAACATCACCCTGCATTTTCGAATACGTTCAAAGAGAGAAGTCTTTTATCAAATATTTCACCTAGTTTTGCACTCAATGCGCGAAGAGGTCTATAGTGATCCTACATCCCACTCGAGCATATACGCTATTTCCACTTTGTTCTGCTCTCTGTTTTTGGCTTAACTTCGAACGAGCGTCATGTCCTTACACGCTATTATTAATTCGTGATGTCTGCAATCTGGGAATTACATAACCCAGATTGCAGACATTATCTCTAAATCATGAACGGCTGTAATACACTGTACAGGGCAAATAAAGTTTCCGATCTCCTAAACTTAGTCTGGTTGGAGACAAATACCCTTTCCATTGTCCCGCTCAATAGGTGCCAAACGTCTTGGCATTTACTTAGCAGCTAATCTACTAGACTATTTACTAAGACACAAGGTACGCTCCCCTCTGACCGCTTGTTTTCGCCGAAGAAATCCGAAAATCTGTACTATTTTCCCAACATTACATCCCTGCCCAGCCCCCTTGGCAAATTCCAACCATACAATAAAGAAAGCTCATCTCATCCCTGCTCACCACAGTGGCAAGAGGCGAAATTGCATCAGAAACGAAAATTCGGCTAATAGCACAAACAACAGCACAACCGCTAACAGATCATCAAGTCAGCGTTTCCATAAAATATTTCTAAACATCTTGAGATTACCATAGCAGAAATCGGTGTTAATCTTGGAATCAATTAAAGTTAAGAAATGTTTACCTATTTTCTTTAAAGATAACAATTTCGTTTTAAATATTTCTTGTTTATTGAAATCATTATTGGATATATTGTTTAAATACACTTCGTAAAAGCTTTTTGTCTGTGCCATTTTTTTGTATGTTTTGGAAATCTATCGCAGATCTTCAATTCGCGGCTTTTGCTTAGGTCGGAGTTTGCGTTTTCATTTATGTTTGTATTTTATAATGTGTAGGAATTTTGTGGTGGATGTCAGTAACATTAGTGGCTTGAGGAAACATTTTTTCGTTATACGCCCATGCTTTCAATAACAAAACAGCTGTTTTGGCACTAGATGAAACCCAGGTTAACGTTGGCTCTGATTTAACAGAGTTTAGTCCACTGGGTACAACGGTCTCGCCGTTTATATACGTAGTGACGTAGGCTACCAACTTCAGCCTCAATATGGCCAATTTTCCCATCTGGAATTTAATTTCATTTGGCTCAAAATTGCATGTCAGTAGGCAAATAATCCACTATTTTATTTACAGAAGCCCCAATTGGGACAGACATTCAAATGATGATTATGATGAGTTGGATGCGCTGTCTGATTTCATCACAAAGATTGTGACCCTTCATCCTCGTACTGAAATTGTCATTGCGGGTAAATTTCAATATACACAATTCACATTGTCTTCGACATTCTGGACAGACAACACCCAAAGTAAGGTATGATGAGATTTTTGCTGGGGTAAACAATCTCACTCAGCTTGTAAATGAGCCAACACGAATAAGCAGTCAAACCGCCACCACACTGGACTGCTTTCGGTTTTATAAGGCCAACCCATCAAAAAAACCGGAACAAATTTAAACGAGCCAGAAATGACTGCAATGCCATTATTAATCCTGTAAAATTCTCCTACGACCAAAAACTGGGGCAAAAATTACTACAAAGTCACACGGGTATTAACAACTTTTTGTCGTTTGTCAAAAATATCAAGAATTCAGCCTCGTCATCTATCCCGACACTCATTGACATTCCAGCTGTTAGCTCTCTGGACAAAGCCAATCTGCTTGCTAGTTCAACGCTCCCATATTGTGCTTTATCTCCACCTGTACTCGAACTTGTAGAATATTTCGAGATCTTGACATACACAAATCGCCTGGTCCAGATGGTATTTCCGCCATCCTTCTGAAGAGATGTTCTTCCACGCTGGAAAAAAAAACCGCGTTAGCTTTTCTATCTATCCTATTCCACAGGGCTCTTTTCGAGGAGATGGAAATAGCAATTGTCCAGCCTGTAAGAAAAAAAAGGCGATTCTTCTTGTCCCTAATCAGACCACCCAATTGCACTTACGTGCCTTCTTTGTAAGGTCATGGGAACGCTGATCAACCGTCAGCTAATGAAATATCTTGAATCCCGAAAACTTCTCAATGGTCGCCAGTACTGTTTTCACGCAAACAGGTCAACCTGTGATTTGTCATATCTAACCGAAAAGTGGAACCAATCTCTTCACGAAGATGGTGAAAGTAAGATCGTTGCGCTTGATATTTCGAAGGCATTCGACAAAGATTGGCATCAAGCTCTCTTGTCGAAAATGCGTGCATTTGGAATCGATGATAATCTTCTTCAATGGGTTAGAAATTACCTTTCGGACCGTTCAATTCAAGTTGTGTTTGACGGTTGGAAGTTTGCAACTCACGAAATAAATGCTGGTGTTTCCCAAGGCTCTGTTCTGTCACTGACTCTCTTTCTCATTTTTATAAATGATCTCCTGTCTGTTACTTCTAATCGAATCCATTCATTTGCTGATGACAGTACCCTCAGCTTCTCATATTCATTTCTTGGGTCACGTCCCCCTTCTTCAACAGATTATTTAATGAATCAATTTGTTGAGGCGTAGTTCTTGTCCAATGAAGTCAAAGCTTTAAAAATTTCATTTTTGAATTCAAATCTTTTGAATATTTGTTGGCAAATTTGATGTAAAAGCAGACACAGTAAATTTTAAATCATTCTTCTTCAGAGGTTGAAGTGAGATGTTTTTCCAAATATTGTAACTTACCGTCGCTACAGAGATACAATTTATCATTGGAAAATATATGTAATGGTCTTTTTTTTTATATAATAAGCGCGCACTAAAGGGATTTGTTGGGACCCTTATAATGTATTAGCTACACAGCGCGGGCGTTAAGGAAATTAGGGTGAGAGGAAAAGGAGAGATGCCGATGCACGTTTGGTTTTGAATGTCTGTAGGTTATAATGTGTAGGAAAAATGGAGCGGGGAAGAGCATTCCACATTCGTGTTGTACGGCTGAGGAAAGATTCTTTGAACTTCACTGTACGTCCGAACACAGGATTGAGGGTGAACTGATGAGCATTCCTTGCATGGCGGGTATTGCGTTTGAAATGTTCAAGGGGAGGAATGCAACTGGCTATTTCCTTTGAGCACTTATGGTGGAAATAACGATAAAATAACGACAGGCAGGAGACATTACGACGATGACTAAGAGAGTCAATCGATCTCGCGATGTCTCGGTCGCCAATGAGTTTTATCGCGCGCTTTTGGATCCTGTCAAGTAGCTCCAAATAAGTTATTGATGCACCGGACCAGATATGAGCGTTGTACTCGAGTTTCGGGCGAATAAACGCCTTATAAATTGTAGCCAGATCAGAAGGGATGAAATATTTCTTACAACGCTTAAGGAAGTCGACATTTCGCGGCGTTCTTGGCGACATCGAATATGTGGTCATTACAACGAAGGTTGTCATTAACACACATACCGAGAATGGAAAGTCTTTCGGTTTCAGCGATGTAAGTGCCATTCATAGATAATGGCAGTGTGTGTGGGTTTTGCTTTAATGACAGGAGATAGCATTGAGTTTTGGAAGCATTAAATTCCACTCTATTGGTTTTACCCCACTGAGTTATGCTGTTAAGATCGGAATTTAATGAGCTTAATATACGTTGCCGTTCCAGTTCCACACCCGAAGATGAGGGGCGTGACCCAAGAAACGAATATGAGAAGCTGAGGGTACTGTCATCAGCAAAGGAATGGATTGGATTAGAAGTAACAGACAGGAGATCATTTATAAAAATGAGAAAGAGAGTCGGGGACAGAACAGAGCCTTGGGGGACACCAGCATTTATTTGGTGAGTTGCAGACTTTAAAATTAATATGGTCAATTTCGGCTATCCTTAAATAATCGAACATAATGAAATAATCTAAAATTGTAAATACCAAAGTTTCAATATCAGTGTGTAATCTGTGAAGTTGTGGCTCTTCACATTAAAAGTCTATTTAATTTGTTTATTCGAGTAAGAACAAATCCTAAAAACTTAAGATACAACTCGATATTTGGATTTTCTAAATACCTTAAAATAATTTCAGCGATCTCAAATTACTTTTGTCTAGAAACTGGAAGTATAGATAAAACCGATTTCACGATTATGGGAAATGGGAGATACAGAAGAAAAAACAAAAAGAAAATATCAAAAATCGGGTTATCGGAAATAGCTTAAAAAATTGGGAGATATAAGATTAATCGGTGTTTCTGGCAACAGTGCATCTAGTCTACCTGCTCGGCCACCACACAGTATGTATGTACAAAATGCTACTAAAACATAAATCAATGACGATATAGAGATAAAATTTACTCTAGTTTTACTCTACTTGTAATTCAAATCTTAAAAAAACTGCATACACATAGCTATATATATCTTCTATAATTAATATATATTGGTGGTTGGGTGTTCTAGGACAACGATTGACTTGGTTTCAACCTGGCGATGCCCAGTGCCGCATCTAAAACTACACATCAATTGTACTTGTTTCACCTCCTCTTGGTTATAATCGCATACTGGTCATGTCTCCCAGACCTGAACTTATAAGCGCCAATGTTGGACAAGAAGATAATAGCAACACTATAAGGTTTTGCTGAAAATGACTGGCTGATCAATCTTAGAAGTATTGCATGAGCCCCTCAGAAGGAGGAAGTACTATGGATGAATTGGGTCAAAGTTGTCGTCAACAGCCAGTATGGCAGATACCTTACATGAGCGTGCTACTTCCACATATAAGGAGGTGAACTCATTAAGGATTTGCAAAAGAGTGTTGAAAAAGAGATGGTGGCGAATGAACCCTCTATGAGCCACCGTCAGCTCTCTGATCCCCAAAGAGGGTTACTTGCATCGGAGTAACCAAGGGTGCCATACAAGATTGTAAATATTAGCTTGCGTATTCATCGTGAGAAATCGGTTTAGTAATAAGGTGATAAGTAGCACTAGGTAACCAATGCTCAGGATCCATACAGCAACCTGTCGCTCTTCAGACGGCCAAACCGCCAACCAAATCGACCATGTTCTAATCGATGTGAGGCACGCATCCAACATCTTTAATGTACACACATTCCGAGGGGAAAACGTCGACTCTGACCATTTTCTTGTTCCGACTAAATTAAGATCTCGCCTGTCCAACGAGAAGAAGCTTCTAAGTTGGACGCCTTAGCACACCTGGATTAGCCAGAATCTACGGGGGGCGGATGAGCGAGAGACTCACCTCTGTGTGCTCAACAACCACAGGCGCCAAGAATACATGCAACCGATATCGCGACATCATCAAGGAGGTAGTCGAGACCACAGTAGGTTACCAGCCACCCCAAAGAAAATGGTCGTTATGCGTTTACTGGAAGAAGGTAACTGAAAGTGAATTTTTCAAAAAAGAAGAAGAAGATCTCACGTAGAAAGAAGAGGGCGTACCCAGTCTCCCAGCTCAAGGAAATCGAAGAGTCTCTCGATCGAAACAAGATCTGGCTGCTGGCCTTAAGACCGGGAAGCCGGCTATTCGAAACAGCGACGGAAACCTAGTCACCAAGCGCATCGAATAGTAAATCTATTTAAGCAGCATTTCCAACAGCTGCTAAATGGGCATCATGTAGACAGAATGATAGGGCAAGAAGAGAATCCACGTCCTGTTAATGAAGATCCGATTTCATCACCAGAAGAGGTTGGCCTAGCTTTGAGAAAGCTTAAGAATAAAAAAGGCCGTCGGCTCTGATGGTTAACCAATGTAGCTTTTCAAATACGCAGGTGTTGTTTTGGTTGGGCGCATGCCCCTTCTACAAGTGAGGCGATCCTATGTCTTGCAAGAACAATCAAGGCATATCCCTCCTTAATGTCGCATATAAGATCCTATCCAATGTACTCTGAGAACGTCTCAAGCCGTTCTGCAACACACTAATCGGCAAGTACCATAGTGGCTTCCGGCCCGGCAGTTCGACTAGATGCCAAATTCGTGCACTGAAGCAACCCCTGGAAAAGACCAATGAATTTAATGCCGAGACTCACCATCTGTTCATCGATTTTAAAGCCACATAATGATAACATTTATAGTCAGGGACTCTCCATGCCGATGGCTGAATATGGAATCCCGGCAAAAATAATCCAGCCGTATCGTGTGAAACTGGAAAACACGCGGTGTAATGTATAGTTTGGAAGCAGCTCTTCCGAATTATTCCCAACTTGCACCGGATTTAGGCAAGGAGATGCGCTATCATTTGATTTCTTCAATTTTGTTCTGGAGAAAATAGTGCGTATTGAGGGTGTCAACACAGAACCCAATATCTAAGCAAGTGCCGTGCTAGAGGCTTGTACGGCGATTAAAAAACAGGCATAATTGGTTGGTTTTGAAGTTATTGAGAGCAGGACCAAGTTCATGCTATCATCAAACATCAGGAGTAAACATCAGCTCCACGAATGGCACTTTGGTGGACATCCGAAGGAGAATTACCTTAGGAAACCCCTGCTACTTCGGATGGGCAACACATAAAGTTTCAAAACTTCTCACTCGAAGAACAAAATGCAAAGTACTCCGTCGGATATTGGCCCTAAAAGCTAAATCACTTCGACAACATTGGCTCGGCCACATTGAGCAAAACAAATCTTCAATGTATCAACGTTCTCTGATCCTCATAATTCGGCAGACGCCTCAACGTCTACTGACCTTGAACTGCCGACTAATGAAGAAAATCAGTGTACCCAACGTGCCATGGATACATTGACTCTATTTGACACAATAGGTTCCCTTACTGTTGAAGCGACCACTGAGCCCATTCTTAATTTGGCATCGTCTTCATCAACTCTACTCGCAGGAAAAAGGAAACGTGCTGTGCCTTCCTCTGCGCTAAACCCAAAGGCAAAAAGGTTTAATCTTAGGAGTCAGCGAAAAAACTGTAACGATGCCCCCATTCCTAATGTTAGTCCCACATGCATCAATCATTCCATAGGTACGGAATCTGCATCTATTGAATCGATTCCCAGACCAAAATCCATTTTCATTTCTCGACTAAAACCAAACACTTCTTCAGACGATGTCATGATCCATTTGGTCTCGAGAAATTTGATTCCAAAAGATGACTCAATCAAATGCACCAAAATCAGTAAGGCTGATGGGTTTGTTGCGTCTTTCAAAATTGTCGCCCCTCCAATATATTTCGAAATACTGTGCAATAGTACTACATGGCCTCAAAATACGTTAGTAAAAGAATTTACTCCCCGGTCGACAAAAAGTAGCAGGAAAGTTTGTCCGTCCGTGTTAAAAAAAACCCAGTAGGCTGTCCCTCTACTATCAAAATGTAAGGGGACTCCGCACAAAAACCGCTGAAGTATATTTAAACTCCCAAGCCCTCTCTCATGATATCTTCTCCTTGACGGAAACATGGCTTAATGCCAGACACGGAACTCTTCAATCATGAGTTCTCCGTTTTCAGAAATGATCGTCATCAAAATGACCTGAAAGCGCTTGGAGGAGGTGTCCTGATTGCTGTTCGTTCCAACCTTGAGTCACGAAAGATTGACTTTCCATTTCCACTAACCGTCGAAATTATCTGTGTAAAAATTACACTTAAGAACAAGCATTTATATGTTGTTAATGCGTACATTCCATCGTATCGTCTGTGTTCCTTGTATTCGGAACTTTCTATGGCATTAGACCATATTTTTGACATATCTTCTTGTGACAGCACTGTCATACTTATAGGCGACTTCAATCTGCCACATATTAGATGGGTACCTTCTGAGGATGATTCTCATCTCATCCCATCCTTTGACTCTGCCCAACAAGAGCTCGCTTTACTGGACAACATCTTGTCTTTTGACTTACAGCAAACTAGCTGTATAAAAAATTTCAAAAATCGAACTCTCGATCTTATTTTTTCTTCTGACTCTGTTAGTACTGTGGTTCTGGAATCCCACTTCAGTATAACTAACATACATAGATAATATTCATTCACCATTGGATGTATTTATTGAACTGGGCGCACATCTGTACGAAAATAGTAATTCGTATATGCCGATGATTTGGTGGCATACAGATCAGGTCCTAAAATCGAGGTCATTAATATCCTTTTGCAGATATGAGCGTTGTACTCGAGTTTCGGGCGAATAAACGCCTTATAAATTGTAGCCAGATCAGAAGGGATGAAATATTTCTTACAACGCTTAAGGAAGTCGACATTTCGCGGCGTTCTTGGCGACATCGAATATGTGGTCATTACAACGAAGGTTGTCATTAACACACATACCGAGAATGGAAAGTCTTTCGGTTTCAGCGATGTAAGTGCCATTCATAGATAATGGCAGTGTGTGTGGGTTTTGCTTTAATGACAGGAGATAGCATTGAGTTTTGGAAGCATTAAATTCCACTCTATTGGTTTTACCCCACTGAGTTATGCTGTTAAGATCGGAATTTAATGAGCTTAATATACGTTGCCGTTCCAGTTCCACACCCGAAGATGAGGGGCGTGACCCAAGAAACGAATATGAGAAGCTGAGGGTACTGTCATCAGCAAAGGAATGGATTGGATTAGAAGTAACAGACAGGAGATCATTTATAAAAATGAGAAAGAGAGTCGGGGACAGAACAGAGCCTTGGGGGACACCAGCATTTATTTGGTGAGTTGCAGACTTTAAAATTAATATGGTCAATTTCGGCTATCCTTAAATAATCGAACATAATGAAATAATCTAAAATTGTAAATACCAAAGTTTCAATATCAGTGTGTAATCTGTGAAGTTGTGGCTCTTCACATTAAAAGTCTATTTAATTTGTTTATTCGAGTAAGAACAAATCCTAAAAACTTAAGATACAACTCGATATTTGGATTTTCTAAATACCTTAAAATAATTTCAGCGATCTCAAATTACTTTTGTCTAGAAACTGGAAGTATAGATAAAACCGATTTCACGATTATGGGAAATGGGAGATACAGAAGAAAAAACAAAAAGAAAATATCAAAAATCGGGTTATCGGAAATAGCTTAAAAAATTGGGAGATATAAGATTAATCGGTGTTTCTGGCAACAGTGCATCTAGTCTACCTGCTCGGCCACCACACAGTATGTATGTACAAAATGCTACTAAAACATAAATCAATGACGATATAGAGATAAAATTTACTCTAGTTTTACTCTACTTGTAATTCAAATCTTAAAAAAACTGCATACACATAGCTATATATATCTTCTATAATTAATATATATTGGTGGTTGGGTGTTCTAGGACAACGATTGACTTGGTTTCAACCTGGCGATGCCCAGTGCCGCATCTAAAACTACACATCAATTGTACTTGTTTCACCTCCTCTTGGTTATAATCGCATACTGGTCATGTCTCCCAGACCTGAACTTATAAGCGCCAATGTTGGACAAGAAGATAATAGCAACACTATAAGGTTTTGCTGAAAATGACTGGCTGATCAATCTTAGAAGTATTGCATGAGCCCCTCAGAAGGAGGAAGTACTATGGATGAATTGGGTCAAAGTTGTCGTCAACAGCCAGTATGGCAGATACCTTACATGAGCGTGCTACTTCCACATATAAGGAGGTGAACTCATTAAGGATTTGCAAAAGAGTGTTGAAAAAGAGATGGTGGCGAATGAACCCTC
This sequence comes from Portevinia maculata, assembly GCA_949715645.1. Lineage (NCBI taxonomy): Eukaryota > Metazoa > Arthropoda > Insecta > Diptera > Syrphidae > Portevinia > Portevinia maculata. The sequence goes on along the minus strand of OX454527.1, from coordinate 190,104,288 downwards.
TATGAGCCACCGTCAGCTCTCTGATCCCCAAAGAGGGTTACTTGCATCGGAGTAACCAAGGGTGCCATACAAGATTGTAAATATTAGCTTGCGTATTCATCGTGAGAAATCGGTTTAGTAATAAGGTGATAAGTAGCACTAGGTAACCAATGCTCAGGATCCATACAGCAACCTGTCGCTCTTCAGACGGCCAAACCGCCAACCAAATCGACCATGTTCTAATCGATGTGAGGCACGCATCCAACATCTTTAATGTACACACATTCCGAGGGGAAAACGTCGACTCTGACCATTTTCTTGTTCCGACTAAATTAAGATCTCGCCTGTCCAACGAGAAGAAGCTTCTAAGTTGGACGCCTTAGCACACCTGGATTAGCCAGAATCTACGGGGGGCGGATGAGCGAGAGACTCACCTCTGTGTGCTCAACAACCACAGGCGCCAAGAATACATGCAACCGATATCGCGACATCATCAAGGAGGTAGTCGAGACCACAGTAGGTTACCAGCCACCCCAAAGAAAATGGTCGTTATGCGTTTACTGGAAGAAGGTAACTGAAAGTGAATTTTTCAAAAAAGAAGAAGAAGATCTCACGTAGAAAGAAGAGGGCGTACCCAGTCTCCCAGCTCAAGGAAATCGAAGAGTCTCTCGATCGAAACAAGATCTGGCTGCTGGCCTTAAGACCGGGAAGCCGGCTATTCGAAACAGCGACGGAAACCTAGTCACCAAGCGCATCGAATAGTAAATCTATTTAAGCAGCATTTCCAACAGCTGCTAAATGGGCATCATGTAGACAGAATGATAGGGCAAGAAGAGAATCCACGTCCTGTTAATGAAGATCCGATTTCATCACCAGAAGAGGTTGGCCTAGCTTTGAGAAAGCTTAAGAATAAAAAAGGCCGTCGGCTCTGATGGTTAACCAATGTAGCTTTTCAAATACGCAGGTGTTGTTTTGGTTGGGCGCATGCCCCTTCTACAAGTGAGGCGATCCTATGTCTTGCAAGAACAATCAAGGCATATCCCTCCTTAATGTCGCATATAAGATCCTATCCAATGTACTCTGAGAACGTCTCAAGCCGTTCTGCAACACACTAATCGGCAAGTACCATAGTGGCTTCCGGCCCGGCAGTTCGACTAGATGCCAAATTCGTGCACTGAAGCAACCCCTGGAAAAGACCAATGAATTTAATGCCGAGACTCACCATCTGTTCATCGATTTTAAAGCCACATAATGATAACATTTATAGTCAGGGACTCTCCATGCCGATGGCTGAATATGGAATCCCGGCAAAAATAATCCAGCCGTATCGTGTGAAACTGGAAAACACGCGGTGTAATGTATAGTTTGGAAGCAGCTCTTCCGAATTATTCCCAACTTGCACCGGATTTAGGCAAGGAGATGCGCTATCATTTGATTTCTTCAATTTTGTTCTGGAGAAAATAGTGCGTATTGAGGGTGTCAACACAGAACCCAATATCTAAGCAAGTGCCGTGCTAGAGGCTTGTACGGCGATTAAAAAACAGGCATAATTGGTTGGTTTTGAAGTTATTGAGAGCAGGACCAAGTTCATGCTATCATCAAACATCAGGAGTAAACATCAGCTCCACGAATGGCACTTTGGTGGACATCCGAAGGAGAATTACCTTAGGAAACCCCTGCTACTTCGGATGGGCAACACATAAAGTTTCAAAACTTCTCACTCGAAGAACAAAATGCAAAGTACTCCGTCGGATATTGGCCCTAAAAGCTAAATCACTTCGACAACATTGGCTCGGCCACATTGAGCAAAACAAATCTTCAATGTATCAACGTTCTCTGATCCTCATAATTCGGCAGACGCCTCAACGTCTACTGACCTTGAACTGCCGACTAATGAAGAAAATCAGTGTACCCAACGTGCCATGGATACATTGACTCTATTTGACACAATAGGTTCCCTTACTGTTGAAGCGACCACTGAGCCCATTCTTAATTTGGCATCGTCTTCATCAACTCTACTCGCAGGAAAAAGGAAACGTGCTGTGCCTTCCTCTGCGCTAAACCCAAAGGCAAAAAGGTTTAATCTTAGGAGTCAGCGAAAAAACTGTAACGATGCCCCCATTCCTAATGTTAGTCCCACATGCATCAATCATTCCATAGGTACGGAATCTGCATCTATTGAATCGATTCCCAGACCAAAATCCATTTTCATTTCTCGACTAAAACCAAACACTTCTTCAGACGATGTCATGATCCATTTGGTCTCGAGAAATTTGATTCCAAAAGATGACTCAATCAAATGCACCAAAATCAGTAAGGCTGATGGGTTTGTTGCGTCTTTCAAAATTGTCGCCCCTCCAATATATTTCGAAATACTGTGCAATAGTACTACATGGCCTCAAAATACGTTAGTAAAAGAATTTACTCCCCGGTCGACAAAAAGTAGCAGGAAAGTTTGTCCGTCCGTGTTAAAAAAAACCCAGTAGGCTGTCCCTCTACTATCAAAATGTAAGGGGACTCCGCACAAAAACCGCTGAAGTATATTTAAACTCCCAAGCCCTCTCTCATGATATCTTCTCCTTGACGGAAACATGGCTTAATGCCAGACACGGAACTCTTCAATCATGAGTTCTCCGTTTTCAGAAATGATCGTCATCAAAATGACCTGAAAGCGCTTGGAGGAGGTGTCCTGATTGCTGTTCGTTCCAACCTTGAGTCACGAAAGATTGACTTTCCATTTCCACTAACCGTCGAAATTATCTGTGTAAAAATTACACTTAAGAACAAGCATTTATATGTTGTTAATGCGTACATTCCATCGTATCGTCTGTGTTCCTTGTATTCGGAACTTTCTATGGCATTAGACCATATTTTTGACATATCTTCTTGTGACAGCACTGTCATACTTATAGGCGACTTCAATCTGCCACATATTAGATGGGTACCTTCTGAGGATGATTCTCATCTCATCCCATCCTTTGACTCTGCCCAACAAGAGCTCGCTTTACTGGACAACATCTTGTCTTTTGACTTACAGCAAACTAGCTGTATAAAAAATTTCAAAAATCGAACTCTCGATCTTATTTTTTCTTCTGACTCTGTTAGTACTGTGGTTCTGGAATCCCACTTCAGTATAACTAACATACATAGATAATATTCATTCACCATTGGATGTATTTATTGAACTGGGCGCACATCTGTACGAAAATAGTAATTCGTATATGCCGATGATTTGGTGGCATACAGATCAGGTCCTAAAATCGAGGTCATTAATATCCTTTTGCAGCCTGACTTCGATCAAATTAAGCGATATTGCGACGCCTGGAAGTTGAAAATCAACTTTCAGAAGACGGAAACAACCTTGTTCAGAACCCCATTGGCTGGGGCCTCTAGGGATACCAGAAAAAACTGGAAGAAATTGGCCATTATTGGACAAAATGGGCAGCAATTGGTGGTGAGAAGCGTAGTTAGATATCTGGGTATCTGGCTTGACCAGTATAGTTGCTTGTCTTGCTGGGGCCAAGAAGGCTTATGCTCTGACAAGAAGACTATTTCATAGCAGTCAACTTGACTCCAGAGTGAAGGTCATTTGCTACGTGGCCCTTATAAGGCCGATCATCGCTTATGGTTGTCCATTATGGTTTAATATAGCGCCTAGTTATATGGAAAAGATTCGGGTTTCGGAGAGACAATGTCTTAGGACCTGTCTCCGGTTGTTCCGAACGCCTGAATCCAACTATATAAAATACTATCCCAACAAGGTCCTATACGATGGGGCTCAGTTGAATAGGATTGACAATTTCCTCATTAAGGTGACTCGAAGGCACGTTGCAAGGGCGATGGCCAGCGACAATAGTCTGATCTTTGGGGCTTACTACCCCAATGAAATGTACATAGAGAGTACGCTCCGGTCTGGCTTTATACCGCCAGAGGCATTTGTCCATATTGATGCAAAAGGGCTGGTACAGACGAGGGATGGTATCCCGGTGTTATACCACCGCTACCGCAGGGCGAGAGATAATCGGCTCATCCGCGGCGAGGACGTCGTCAATGCTCATGAGCTCCTCCGTTTTAGTACCGCAATAGCGGAGAGGGATAAATTCGATACAGAAAAGCAATTTGCCGAGTTTTGGTGGCTTTTTGAGGGTGGAGGGTTCAACATGCCCTCCCAAGACGGTGCGTTACTCTAGGTAACATCCTCTTAGTTTGTAAGATAGACTAAGTTAGCTAGGTCGTTTCTGGGAGGGGCCGGGCTCGCCAACTTGTGGTGGTGCTTCCGGGAGGTGATTGATTCTGTAAGGCATCAGTCAGCCCACGGCGGCGCGTGTGCATGTTGACGACTGCCAGGCGCTCGGAAAGCAATTGGGATTTTGACCACTTGTTTCGTAATGCAACGAGTGCTCAGAATCCTAATTATAGTTAGAGTATGTTAATTAGTTTAAGTAAGTAGAGTAGGTAGTTTGTAGTTTGTAATTTGTTTTTTTTTTATATAAAAATATTAAATTTGATAAAGATGCCGAGTTTTCTTAAAAATTTTCTCGATGAAAACATAATATGTAAGATTAGTTCGTAAAATAGTTTTTAGGCCGAAAGGCAATAATTAGGAGTATAAAATAGAGTTAAGTTTAGGGCGTCCGCATAAGGATCAATAATCTAGAATAAGTATCCTGTTAATTTTAAGTTAAATTTAATCATTTTTGTCTATTATGTAGGTTGATATAAGCTAATAATTAATAAAAATGAATTTAAAAGTAAAGTAATTCGTATGATCGTTCGCAATCTTTTGACTTTCGGAAAGCAAATTTTCAAAGGCTTTCTGATGAAATTTCCAGCTTTAATTTTAATCTTACTGCGTTTTCTAATATTGAAGATGCAGTAGTTTCCTTTTATTCGTTGATGGATAACCGCATGAAAAAAGTGATTCCTGTGAGATCCTCTAGGAATCTGAAAACGTCCCATCCTTGGTACACTAAAGAGCTCAAATCAATACGAAACAGACGTAACTATTTAAAAAGTCTCCGCCATTCAGATCTTGAGCTCTATCTTACACTATTCAACGAATTCAAATCTTTATCCTGCAATTTATATATTGACTATATAAGTAAAATGGAATGCTCTCTAAAATTGGACCCCAAACTTTTTTGGGGATTTGTTAATTCTAAGAAAAAAACCGATAGTTATCCATCGAAACTTACTTACAATAGCTCTACAGCTGCTGATTCGCTAGACGCAAGCAATATGTTTGCAGATTATTTCAGTAAGTCGTTTAGGGTGACCCCTCTTCACATAGATGAGCAATATTTTAGTTATCTAACTAGCTGTTCCCAAATAAGTTTTAGTAGCTTCTCATTTGATTTGGAAACAATTTTAAAATTTATTTCTTCTCTGAAGAATGATTATTCATCAGGTCCTGATGGCATTGCACCGATCGTTCTTAAAAAATGTAGTCATGCAATTGCTCCATATCTTAAATATCTGTTTGATTTGTCCATTAGTACTGGTAAATTCCCTTATGTATGGAAAAGTGCTTTTATCACACCTGTATTTAAAAAAGGCGAACGTGGTGATATCACTAATTATAGGCCTATTTCAAAGCTTTCGTGTATCCCTAAGCTTTTTTAACAAATTGTTTGCGAAAAGTTAATATTTCTTTGTCGCAATTTAATTTGTAATGAACAGCATGGATTTGTAAGAAACAGATCCACTGTCACTAATCTGTTAAGTTTCTTGCATGATTGTTCTAATGCCTTAGAGAATAAGGACGAAATGGATTGCATACACACTGACTTCTCTAAGGCTTTCGACCAGCTGTCCCATGAAATAATCGAGTTTAAGCTCAGAGCTTTTGGTTTCCTACCAAGTTTCATAAAATTAATTAATTCATACCTTAGATCAAGGGTTTATCAAGTCAAATTTAGAGGATCGCTATCTGTATCTTTTACAGCTGAGTCTGGAGTTCCCCAAGGTAGTCACCTCGGACCAATTCCATTTATACTAGCCATGTTAAAGCATGTATAAATCACAGTAATATCCTGATCTACGCTGATGATATGAAAATATTTAAATCTATCACTAGTCAGCAAGATAGAATTTTTCTTCAATCTGACATTAATAGCTTCGCCAATTGGTGTGATAAAAACGGTTTATCCCTGAACCCAAATAAATGTCAACATATGACATTCTCTAGAAAGAATATACCTTCCACCCTTCAATATTCTTTGTCTCAACATATTCTTTGTAATGTTGATAATTTTAAGGATCTTGGGGTTTATTTCGATCCCAAACTGGTTTTTGCCAAGCATATCAATTTTATTGTTAATAAATCTAATTCTATGCTGGGCTTCGTAAAAAGGTGGGCGAAAGAATTTAATGACCCATACGTTACTATGTCATTGTACAATTGTTTTGTCTGTCCGATTCTAGAGTATGCTTCACAAGTTTGGACGCCGTTCTACAACATTCATTCAAATCGAATAGAGGCCATTCAACGTAAATTTATTCGATTTGCGCTTAGAGGACTTTCATGGGATGATTCTTTTAACCTCCCTCCTTACAGTCAGCGTGTTAAGCTTCTTCAAATGTTACGCCTTTCTCAACGAAGGCTTAATAGCGATATCATTTTTTTACAGCAGCTTATATCCGGTCAAATAGATGCACCTGACTTGCTGTCGTCTATTGGCTTTAATTTTCGTGGTGGTGCCCATAATTTACGCAGTGTTGAATTATTGTTTAGCCTCCATCATAGAACGAATTATGGGAGGCATAAGCCTATTATTCGCATGAGTAGAATCTATAATCTAAATGATCATGTGATTGACTTGAATGTTAGTAAAATTAAGCTGAAAAATATTTTGCGCAATAATACCTTAATATCTTAATTTATTTGCATGATTTGTGTTTGTGTTAGTATTTTGTAGGTACATAATTATTGTATTTTTAATTATTTTGTCCTTACTAACACCTGCACTAAATGATGAGCCTGTGGGAGCACTTTTAATGCCGGCAAATTTCTGCTCGTGATAGTTGCTTGCTTTAAGCAAGTATTAAAAAAAAAAAAAAAAAAATAAAACAACAGTGCTCCAGCCAAGAGGGTCTTCGACTACAGGTTCCAGAAGAAAATGAAGATCAAACCTCCGCTTTCAATACGAAGCCATCGCGGATGCCAGAGCGCTTGGTCTGGACAACTGTTAGCAGCGGGTCCAGAATCGCAGAAGTTGCAAGTGGCTAACGGGTCGGGAGCCGATTAGTAAAAAATATAAACCCTGTGGAGTCGTTAAATTTGCAGAATTTGGTTAACCAAGGCTGACTTACAAAGTAGTACTAGTAGTGTTTCAAAATGTGAATGTTTACTTACAGTTAACATTAAGTGGCTCGATGAATTGCATATAATTTCTCCATGCGCTCCCACGTAGAGTTAAATAGCACGCTAAAGACCACAGAAAAAAACCCAAGGCTAAGCTCAAGTTGTAATTTAAAGTTTAATTGTTCATAGCAATAATACCTAAATGACCTGTGGAAACTATATAACAACCGTAACTAGTCATACATCGTTTTAGCAATGAGTCGTGGTGCACCACCTCACGCCACTATCCGAAAGAATAAAGCAAATAGTTTAAAGTTCATCTACCCTTGAAACCTTCTTTCGTAGAATTGCAAAACTATTTCATAATAGCTTCTGTTTAAATGACACAATTAGTGGGCGGCCATGGCGCGAATAAGGGACTTATGTTTTCACACCCACTCGGCATTGCCACCCAACCTATACAACGGCATACCCAGCTGCCAAGTGGTGATGATGTAAGCCCCACATTTTGTTTAGTCTGCTGAAGCCGATATACCCACTGCCCCCAGTGCGACCCTGATCAATGCCAAACGTCAACAAACCCCGGCCGGAAGCCGGGACATGCAACCTCTCAACTCTATATGAATTCCCTGCAAAATGCGAATGTTTACTGCTCCAAAAGCTCAAGGCAAAGAGATAAACTATTTACTATCATTCTCTCCCGCTCCTGGATTCTCTTCATTCTGAGTTGATGCAACAGTTTCTTTCTGCACATGATGATAGTGGCAGACAATTTGTATGTTTAAAACTTCGCCGCAGTAGTGTGGAAAATTTCCACCAACACGTCAGCGCCACACCAATATACATAGCTGCCCACACTCGATATCGTTTGATGACAGGCGACCTTCTATCGAAATGAAACTCAATATCTGTCCAGGGTGGCCTGGCACACTCTCATCTCATGTCCTTCATCTATCAACTCACATTTACTGCCAGGACACACCAAATATAATAACGAAAAGCAATACTAAGAACAAAAAAAACAGATCCAGAGCCATACCAAAAACAAACACGATTGAGGGGCAATGTATACTTGAGCATTGGACAAGGATACAAACTTGGAGCTTGGTTAAGTTCAAGGCTACCACAAGGATTTGAGTATTTTTCCATGGCTATGGGCTCTATTGTTGTGTTCATGTTTGTGTTTTAGTTGTGTGTGTGCGGCAGGCACAAATTATATGTTTCCTTACATCTATAGCTTGTAGGTATAAATAATTGGCTTGATGAGTTTTGTGCATTTGTTTCCCAAGAACTCTGTCTTTCACTCTACAGACGTAAGTCTTCAGTTTTATGCGAAAGGATATTGTATTTTTGGATGGAATTGAATTTTGAAATGTGCCGGCAATGGTGGGATCTAACTCGAAGGACCCTCTTTTAAGGGTTAACCAATCGTCTATATCCCTCCTTACGATCTCTCCGTTCTGCTCTCAAATGGTGGGGACTTGTGAAGCCGGCTCGTGGAGACATTAAGAGCCTTATGAATGAACGAGTGAGTGAATTTGTGACCTTCTCCGGACATGAATGCTAAACTGACATGCCACCAGCCAAAGCTCTGTTTATCACAACACAGCAAACAATGACGCAAAAGCCGATTTTGGTGCTGCAAACATTGGCCAATGAACACACAAATCGTTTCGTTTTGTGCCTCCTTCGTACTTTGTGTCGTTGGTGCACCTTGCTCCTCGCATCGATGCCTGTTCCTCACAGTAAAGTATTTTAAGCGGCTGACGACGACGACGCACCGTGCGGTGTCGTGTAGCCTGAGGCAAATACAGTGGTATTTTGCTTGTAAATTACGTCCTTCGGTGAATTTCTCTCCTCGTTTTTATTTGTTCGGTGTCCCTGAAGTGGATAAGAACAAATACACAACACAACGTAACGAGGATTATGATGAAAATAATAATAAAAATAATGGCAGTGCAAATTAAATTGAAGCGTAACAAGGATCACTAAATGCTGGTTGGCTGGCTGATACGTATATTATGTACCTTCGACGAACGTTGACAGAATAGATGAGAAGTGGAGATAGGCGTTGGCATTGATGGGTGAATTGGTGAAATCCAATAAATGCCAAAGATAGATATCCTTGAGTGCCTTATATAGAAGGTCGCCGACAACAATGAATACTGACAATCGTATAACTGATAATCAAGCTGATTGCTTTTATTCTACTAAGTCGCATATTCCAGCCTATGTCAAACTTTTGGTAGTCCATATCGTATATGGTCGAATACATTGTAACTAATTCAGGCACGCATAACAATTTAGTTTATAACTGTTTAAGGTTGGAGGATGAACTCATGCCCAGAAATCGACAGGAAGTCTAAGACATCGCTCTAGTCTTCGATACTATCAAATGTCAAAACTAAGATACAAGGCGCGGAAACTATTAAATAAAGCAAAGCGCAGCGGAGACTGGCAAAACTACCAAAAGGCCCTTACAACATGTAATAAGGAAATCAGAAAGGCTAAAAGAAATAGCTTCAGGAAATACTGTAAGACAATCAAGAGCACTCCTACTGCGTCAAGGCTACATAAAGCTCTTGCGAAGTGAGGAAGAGTGCCGATGTATCTGAGGAAACCAGATGGCGAGTTCACGGAGGATGAGGATCAAAGAGCACTATTGCTACTAGAAACTCACTTTCCTGGCAGCTCACCTAGTACTGAGCTAGGAATCAATACCACTTCAATCAGACCTCGGAGGTAAGACTGGTAAAGAACATCAACCATCTGTTCCGAGGGACGACTGAAATTGGCAATAAATTCCTTTCAGCCTTTTAAACTGGCTGGAGCGGACGGCATTATACCCGCCCTACTACAAGAAGGGCAAGGTGTACTAATAACACGCCTGCTAAAAATAACAAGGAGCAGTATTGCCTTGGGCCACATACCGATGCAATGGAGACGAGCAAGGGTTGTGTTTATACCAAAAGCAGGAAAAAAGACCCCACACAGCCAAAATCGTACAGACCCATCAGCCTTACGTCATTTCTTCTGAAGATGACAAAAAATGTCGTTGACAACTATTTAAGGGAAGATGTATTGAACACATCCCCCTTACATTATCGTCAGCATGCACACAAAGCGGGCAGATCAACAGAAACCGCCCTATATCAGCTGATGGAGATAATTCAAAATGCATTGGAAGCAAAAGAAATAGTACTGTGCGCTTTCATAGACATAGACATAGCGGGAGCACCTCAGCAGAGACTCAAGCACCATCTGGAACCATCAGAGTGAATACAACAAGAGGATGTCCACAAGGAGGGGTACTATCACCCTTAATGTGGAGCCTAGTTGTAGACGAACTGCTGGAAAAATTAACCAACCTTGTCATTAACTGTCAGGCGTACGCCGATGACATATTATTGATTGCCAGGGTAAGTTTGAAGAAATCCTTGGGGACATCATACAAAGGGGGCTTAAAGTAACCAAGGAATGGTGCCATACTGTCGGACTCAACATGAATCCGGCGAAAACAACCATTCACAAGGAACAGACAAGTTCAAAGACTTAAGGACATTAGCCTATCAGGCACGACACTGATACCAGTCAAAGAAGTAAGGTATGTAGGACTTCATCTAGATAGTAAACTCCTCTGGCGAAAACATACAGAGGAGATATCCAAGAAGGCCAGCCGCACTCTCATGATATGTAGGAGCCTAGTGAGGAAGGCATGGGGATGCAGCCCAAATATCCTGCGATGGATGTACATTTCAATTGTGAGACCAATGACCATATACGGCGAAACGAACCAGTCCAGCCACAACAATAGAGACACTTAGCAAAGTTCGAAGACTGGCGTGCCTGTGCATTATTTGAGCAATGTGTAGCTGCCCAGCCGCAGCCATGGAATTGCTATTGGAATTAACCCCTGTACACATTATGGTGATGAAAGCGGTATACAAAAGAATTGTAAGGATGGCAAAGGAGGGAAGAGAAAAATGCATCGGTTCGAAAGAACACAGTGCCTTACTCAAAAAACTGCCACTTTATGGACGATAGCATCAGGAAATTCAACTTCGAAAAGAATTTCCAGATAAAGCTCAGCAATAAAGAGAACTGGAGCAATGAATCCACAACTTATGGACTGACCAACCATACAACAAAGTGGTACGCGGACGGCTCGAGAAGTGACTAGGGAACTGGTGCAGGAGTGTTTGGGCCAGGAACTAAGCACTACGAGTACCAGGATCTTCTAGGCCGAAATATGTGCAATAGACGGTGCAGGGAAATAACTTCACGGGCAATAACTTCACATGGGCAATAACTTCACCTCGAGTGGGCAATATTTTTTTTGTGAACTTATTGCCCACCATAGGTGAGCAATAACTCCACTTTTTTGTGGGAAATAAATTCTCTTAACATTTGATGAAAATTTAAGAACCTTACCTCGCCCCTACTCCAAATCAAACACTGACCCCAAGCAGGGTGGTTGCAGGGGGTTACCCCCCCCCCCCCCCCCCAAGGCATTGCACTGTTTGTGGAATCTACTTGGGATTTCGCAACTAATCAAATAAACAGTGCAATGCATATGCGGGGGGCACGCTAACCCCCTGCAACCCCCTGCTCGGGGTCACTGTTTGATTTGGAGTGGGTGCAAGGGTCTTTAGTTACAATAGACAAATTCTCAAATTATAGGTTCACAAAATTTACGGTGGAGTTATTGCTCACCTATGGTGGGCAATAAGTTCACAAAAAAAAGTTAAGTTATTACCCACTCGAGGTGAAGTTATTGCCCATGTGAAGTTATTGCCCGCGAAGTTATTTCCCTGCACCGCAATAGACAGGTGCGTTCGAATCAACCTCGAGAAAAACTATAGGAATTGCAATATAGCAATAATGTCTGACAGCCAAGTAGCCATAAAGGCTCTTGACGGCTACGTCATCAAGTCAAAACTCGTGTGGGAATGCCTACACGGACTGAATAGACTAGGCAAAAACAACAGAATTTCCATCTGCTGGCTACCTGGCCATGTTATCATTACAGGCAAGGAGGCAACGGACTCTCTGGGAAGAAAAGGGGCAGAGGAACCCTTTATAGTACCTGAACCGTTCTGCGGGATAGGAGAACACACTCTACACGAAGAGTTCAGGAGACTGAAGGAAGAATCAAGGACCAAAACCTTTCTCAACCTCCAAGGTCTGATGCAAGCAAAGAAACTCTTAGGAAACTATAACCAAAAGAGATTCAAAGCTTGTATCACCCTTAATAAAAACAATCTAAAAATATTAACAGGCCTCCTCACGGGGCACTGTAGACTTAAGGAGCACCTGAGGCAAATGGGTATATCAGAGGACGGGCTCTGCAGATTCTGCAGTGAAACCGCCGAAACTCCGTACCACATACTGGAATCCTGTGGGGCACTGATCTACAAAAGGATAAGCTATTTGGGCAGGCACCAAATAACAGACACGGACATACAAACCATGGAACCATAGCTCATTCTCAGATTGATCAATGAAACTGAACTGGACGCTGTGCTCTAAGGAATGTGACTTGCCAATGAAAAATCAGAGCAATATCTCGATTCGCTTCACAAAAGAAGTATAGAGAGGGCTCTGAAAGAGGGCATGAACCTCTCCGAGGTACAAGCAGGGGACACAATAGACTAATAAGTCGCAGTGTAATATACCCTAACTAATATTATTGTTATTATTACTATCAATTAGGTGATTACGAAATGAAGAGTTTCGGCTGAAGATTCCTTTTCAGAATTCAATTTAGTTTTATTGATTGCTATTTGGGCAGCCAACTTGTTTTCACAAACTTTCGAAGAACATATTGGCCCAAATACAGAGAAACACAGGGAGCGGCAAAGAATATCACCTATAAATGCGTAGTGGCCCATAAGAACTCCAGTCTGCAGTCCTTTCTGTTGAGAGGCAACAAGAATGCCGAAGATGTTTTTACAGACGTGGAGAAGAATTCGTTTAGTCTGTCTCTACCCTGGAGAGCCATGTCATCTGCGATTGTGTTCAAATAAATCCCAACAATGGAAGCGCTGACCGAGTTCCCATGCACACATAACGCCGGTTCATGTCCTTAGAAGTCTTCCTCTGAGCCCTTTCCAGCAAGTTCATCGGATATCTCATTTCCTTTAATTTTATCTAATAGGTAGTTTAAGTCGGCTACCAATAGGTGTCCCTCTCAGACCATAAATACATAGAATTCCTAATCGAATGCCAAACCATAACTTTGCAGGAGGGGAAGAATCCGAGAAACACCAACTGGATACCTTTCAGGGAGGACTCACGAAAAACTCACAAAACTGCAACCAAACTCAGGACGAGAATAAAGGAAGAGCAAGCTGTTCAAGCTGTGCCATTACCTCTGTTTCGCACTGACGTTCCCAGTAAACGAAAACTTTTGCAGACCGGCAGCTCCCTGGAGGAGTTCGAAATTACGAACAATTCTAAGACAAGCCAGAAAACTTCTAAATAGGTCACTCAAGACTGATTCGGAGAAGACTGGAATCTCGGCCGATCGAAACAGAAAGAAAATAAGAGGTTGATTCAGGTATCGAAAAGTGCTTCTTATAGGAATTTTTGCGAAGATCACAACCCTAAGTGAAACTAGTAGCGTAGTTACAGTTGTGGAAAAGGGTAAACTAGCTAGCTCTCCAATTATTTGATTAAATACTTTTAAAATATGCTTAATAGCGTTGACAAATTAAAGCTTGTATATAAGATATTGTATCTTAAAATGCCAGCATGCAAATAAATAAAGAAATTACATAGATATTTGGGAGTTATCCTGGATAGCAAACTTCTTTGGTCCAAGCATGTTGAGCTGAAGTCTGCCAAGGCGCTGTCGGTTTTGTGGCAATGCAAGGGCGTTTTCGGCAAGATATGGGGCTTATCACTGAAAAGAGTCCTATGGATTTACACGGCTTGATAAGACCAGTCTTAGCATATTGCTGTTTGCTGGAATAAGCTTTCACGTAAATGAGTTACTGCTGCTTTTGCCAACACCCAAAAAATGTGTGTCTCTGCTGCACGGGGTCCCCCCGCGTTTTTAGAGGTGGCTGTTGGTACAACTCACACTGAAGTTTTAATTACCTTGCGCGGCGATTATCCTTCGACTCCTGTCGTATATATATGCCGTCTAACGCAATGACACCGGATGTTCGGCTGATGCATAATTTCGAAGACAACTTTCCTCATATTAGGAAGGAATCTTCACCGAGGCTCCAAAACCGATCAAGGATCTGGTGCTGGTGTTTTCGTTGAGAGTGACAACATTCGATTTTACTTCTCGTTAGGCAAACATGCGTCAGTCGTCCAAACGGAGACTTGTGCTATCCTAATAATCCTATCCGTAGCGACAGTCAAGCTGTGATCAAGGCCTTGGGGCGCCAGGTAGCAGCGGTCTTTAAGGCACTGAAAAAGTCGACAAACTTAAAAGAAGTTTATCTGCCACGTCATCTATGATGCCAACGCCATTTTATAGTGCGGCTTTTAGATCTGCGCAAAGCTGACTCAATAAATGGTTAGAAATAAAAGTTCTTTAATAATGGAGAGCAGTCTATGCCTCCTTCGTAAACCTTACCTTAAGGCAGATGAACTGCAGTAAGCTCCTTATCATTGAAGCGCCTTCTCGTTTTTCTTAGAAAAACGAGTAAATTCCCACAGTAAAATGTGGTGTGTCTGCCTGGCAGTACAATGGACCAGTATTGAGTCTGAGTGCTGCAGTGCTCGGCCAAAGATTGAATTGAATTTTTTAATAAATCCGCCCTCACGAGCGAACTTTAAAAATCGAGGAAATGCAATGACGTGCTCGCAGTGATAGAGATATGTACTTAGTCCCACATCAATTGTAATCTAAACTAATTTACTAATACCCAACACAGTGTAATAGAAAACGTTTTTTTACAAACACTAAGAAACCATGCAAGGAGTCACTGAAAGCCAGAAAATTGCGCTTGCAAATTCTCAAAAACAAAAATCTCAGCAACTACTGACGACGACAAGGCACGGTTCCATTATAGTGAGATTGACTACAAGGCCATCGCGGTGATGTGGCAAAAGGGAATAATGCAGATGAGTATGAGGAATACCACAAAGTCACCAAGGTCAGCATGGGAGCAGTCTGTGTATAACTCAATGACTCTGATCTCTGAGTTGAGTGTTATTCCTTCAGCAGTGCCCCCCCCCCCCCCCTAGATTTGTGTTTTCTTTCTTTCACTCTGGGGATAAATTAAGTCAGAGGGTGTCTGGGAATGTATACAAGGCGAGAGCTCCAGAATTTAATTTTTATCTTGCCTCTTGGATTGCGTTTCTCTTTGGTTTATTCTTTTTTTGCATTACTGCTTACTGTCTGCACTTTCTTTTGTTATTAATCAATTACCAAGCGGCCACTCAGGGCGTTCAATTCAATTATCATACATGACGACGATAATATGAAAAATGCAAAGTAATGCGCGGTGTGTAATTGTTTCTCGTATGGAAGAGGGTATAGATATGTGTAGGCATCCGAAGGGCATACCGGCAGTCCCAGGGCATCGTACATTCCATTGTGAATATCGGTTTTATTTGATTAAATGGTCGTTGATCTGGGTTCGGCTCACAAGCGCAACAGTGGAGTGATAGCATTGAACA
The DNA here is from genome assembly GCA_949715645.1 of Portevinia maculata. Taxonomy (NCBI): domain Eukaryota; kingdom Metazoa; phylum Arthropoda; class Insecta; order Diptera; family Syrphidae; genus Portevinia; species Portevinia maculata. The sequence continues at coordinate 190,088,366 of OX454527.1, read as the reverse complement.
GTCTGATTGAAGTTCAATGATGTTTGTTGCAAGCGATACGAGTAATAGAATGCGCAAAATAAAAAAAAAACAAAATGAATGTCAAAATAGATTATGAACGTGGGCTCCGTTGGAGCAAAGGGCATCAATTATGTGAGTCAGAAATGGATTAGTTTCCATTGGAACAATGAACGCAATAACAGATCAAAGGAATATTATGGAATGCAATTTCAATGCAATATCTTTAACAGTGATATTATTTCCACTGGCATTCGTCGTTGGGTAGAAGGTTATATTTATTTGTCACTGACGATGTTTAATTGCAAACATTTGTGTCACTATTCATATGCCATTCGATGCGCCCTAGAGTTAACCAAACTTGGATGTGGATGATGATTGCTCAGCGGATGACCCTAACTGCGATACAACGACTTTTAAACAGGTGGCAATGGTGCGATGGTAGTGTCTTCACTAAGTTATTGGCAGGTCGTGCGTTCGAATCCCGACCAGGGCCATGATTTTTATAAATTGAATACACACAACAAAGCAGATCTCCAAAAAGCAATTTAGGCGCCACCTGCGGAGAAAAAAATCCCATCGCACCAAACTTCTTTCCTATCCTTCTATTCGTTCATGCAGTAAGTAGCACCCAAAAATAGGCAATGAATTATTTGCTGGGAGCTACTTACAGCAACAAACAAAAAAATGCCTGCGTTGTGGTTTCCACTATAAGGGCAGGGGAAGGTTGTGTACCTTGGTCCAATTGTACCTTGGTCAGGGTGCCAATATCCAGAAAAATACAAAGCACGCAAAAACCGGTCCTTCTGTGAAATGTTGATCTTCTGTTCATTTGTCTTCTCAGTTTCTTTTTGAAGGCACAGCTGCACGAGACGGCAGAAAAAAAAAATAAACATAGTTTTCAGTGAAAAAAGTATTTTTTTTTTATCTCTTTTCTGAAGTTATGTAGTGCTTAGTTTTCTGTCTCTTTTCCGCTACTCTAATCGATTTCGGTAAGTGTATTTATAATCTTTTAGGAACACATTGTGGTTCGTATATGGTTTTAATACTATACGTTAAAATCTAATTTGTTTGGCTAAAGTGGTGTAAGTGTACCTTGGACCTATCATAGCGCGTGTACCTTGGACCATTGGTTTGTCCTAATGAAAATTTTTAAATAATATTGAAGTGATAAATTTGTGTTTCTTTTATGTTGTTCCCTTAGAGTAAGTTTTTAAATAATATTGAAGTCCTTTGTTAAGTTTTTTTTAGTAAAAGAGTTTTTTTATTAAATCCTATTATTTGAAATAATTTTTTTTTAATCAAGCACAAATACTTTAAGATAATGGTTTGTTTTTTTGCTGTTTTTTTTTAAATGAATAAAGAATGGTACCATTTTTACTTTTTATTGAAATAAATTAAAGTTTTCACCTTTAAACTATAGGAAAACTTTTAATAATATTTTCGGTCCAAGGTACAATAGTCCGTGGACCAAGGTACAACCACGTCTTGTACCTTGGACCGTTTGAGGTTAGCATATAAAAGTTAAGTTTTCTAAGGAATGGTAAGCAATATCCTTTTGCTAGTTTCGCCATATCATAGAAAAGACTTCAGGTAGTAACAAAAAAAAAAACTAAAGAAAAAACGACACATAAAATATTGGCAAAAAACTGAAACCCGGACCCAGGTACACTACCTTCCCCTATTGTGTCACAGAAAAAAGAAATCCCTCTAGCGCACGCAAATTATAAAAAAAAAGTGCAATACTTGTAACTCGAGTCCACTTATAATACCGTCCTAAGCAGGAAAGTCAAAAGTGACAAAAAAAAACAAAATTGAGGAAATTTGTTACCGTCGTAGAGAAAGTGGCAAACGGGCACCTGTACTGAAGTACAATAGATCATTGGGTCTAAGTGTTCGTTTATGGCCCTACTTGCACTTCGAAACTATTTATTTTTTAATCAATATAATTCCTAACAAAGTATGCATGATTCACCTGTGAGTTTAAACATCCATACTTTTTACAAATAGCCCGACAGAACTAGCTAGCTTAGCTTAGAATTGATATGGCAGAGTAATTAAGCAAACCAGTGTCAAATTTTTCAAACTTTTCTAAATTGCGGGAAGAACATACAAAAAAAATTAGTGGAGTGTTTTTAGTAAAAATATGAAAAAGCTTAGTGCTTGTGTAAGTGTTTAGTTGTAATATTTTATTAATTATTTAATAATAACACAAGCACGAAGAATACAAAGAATTTTAAATAAAATAGATAAATAAATATTAGGCATTAACGGCCCATAAAGGGCCTTAACCTAGCTTCTCCAACCACTTTCTTGTGCGTAGTGGAAAGCGAGCTAACATTTTAAGCTGAATCCGAACGGCAAATTTGAGAAGCTTCTTATGACAATTGATACTCTTGGATGTTTGTCAGATGTTAGCAAGAGGTGGGGCAGTGGAAAAAACTCCAGATGTTAATTGGTCCCGGCGGGATTTGAACCAAGTACCTTTCGATTAGTAGTCCGACACACTAACCACTGAGCCACTGCGCCCGACAAATTATTTTAGAGACCAATTATTTCGCAAAATATTTGAAGGCTTCAATTAACTATTGATAACAATGCTCCATGCCAAGAGGATCTTCGACTCGCAGCCGGCGGTTCGAGAAGGCAAGGAAGGCCGAACCTCCGTTTTAGAGACCAATCCATCGCGGATGCCGGAGCGCTTGGTCTGGAAAACTGGAAGCAGCGTGTCTCCCGCAGAGACTCTTCACAGGTCGGGAGCCCGTTAATAATCCAACCAACATGCAAAGTCAACTACACGACTTAGGATTTTTTAACTGTCTCCTATACTTAAGTATACTAAAGAGAAAGATATATAGGTATTGCAATTGTGCTGAAATTTTGAAACCAAACTGAGTATGAGATATGATGTATTCTAGTAATATAGTCCGTCTGTCAGTCTCTCATCTATGCTCCAGTCACAATGGGGGACGGTTTTTCTTTAAACTTCAGATTTGGGGTTTCTATGCTTATAATTCGGGGCTTTTTTTTAATCAATTGTTTGTTCGCTCTAACGATTTTGATCGTTTTTGAAATATAAAATAATTGACGTGAGCCTTAGAAAATGGCGTACTCAGTTTTTGCGAAAATAGTCCAATTACAATAAAAAAAAAAATGCTCTTAGAATATCTGAAAAGCAGGCCAAGTTATTTCTAAAAAAATTACATACCGAATTCGTATACATACATATTACAATTTTAGAAACATTTTTTTTAACTATTTTGTTCATATAACAGTTTTTTGAATTTTTGAAAAATTCACTTTTCTCACTAACGGCTCTAATGATTTCGATCGTTTTTAAGACTTGAATACTTGGGCTGAACTCAGAAGATGGCGAATTTAGTTTTTTTCCTAAAAGAGTCGATAAGCGGTACTTTAGGGAAACAACAATATCTCAAAAACAAGCGACATAATTTTAAAGGTATATTAGATAGTAGATACAAATATGTAGAAGAAATCTGCATACTCAGATTTTTGGAAATATTTTTTTTTAATTTTTTTTATACCATTTGTAACATTTTGAAAATTATCACATTTCTTAAAAACGGCTCCGATGATATCGAAAATTTTTGTAGTTTTAGTACTTGAAGTAAGAGGATGGTTTACTCAGATTTTCGCAAAAGACTCGAATAACAGCACAGTAGAAAAATGACTTTATCTCCAAAACCGGTGGAGAGATTTCAGAAATATATGACAATCAAGCTTGTTTTGAATTTTAAAAACAAATTTGTATACGATTCTGAAAAAAAAATTTACAAGGTAAAAATTGATTATGATTGTTTCTAAAAAAATAAATTTCACTTTTCTCAAATAACGCTTTAACGATATTGATCTATGTTGGTGTTTTAAATATTGGAGTGAAGGTAAGAAAATGATATATAAATATAATCAAAAGAACAAAACAACGGTACCTTCGCAAGACGGCAATATCATTAAAACGGGTAAAGACATTTTAAAGAGGTTCGAGATTTGTGCTGACACCAAGATTAAGGATAATGAAATAAAATTTCGTTGCTTTATTTGCTTCAAATAGGCACAATAAGATCGGAAGCCGTTCATAAGATCACAACTAGAAAGTCAATTACAGATATTTCAGCTTCAACCGGAAATTAGGTCCTTGCAGGTGGCAACAGTACAGTGGTAGTATATTCACTTGCTGATCGGAATGTTGCGTGTTCAAATCCCGACCATGTCCATGTAACAAAAATCCGCAGAATAAAAATCAATATAAGTGCAACAAATGCTTGCTCATAATATGTGCACTTTAAATAATTGTATAAGTTTCTGGGCAAGTTTCTTGCGTGCCTTGGTATCTCCGGAGCCATGGGAACCTGTCCAACAGTTGCCATAGAGGCAATAACAGGAATTATACCTCTCCACATATACATTCAAAAAGTGATCCGCAGTGCAATAAGTCTAATACAGTTAAACGAGATAAATCTTAATGATCATCCGGAACTAAAGATACTTCTCGATGAACTGCCAGAACTGAACATGAACTGCGCGGTCACAGACCGCATTCAAAAAACACTATGCTTCAACAAACGGTTCTCCACGGAGATCCCCAAGAAAGAAGCACGGGTTAGTAATAACCCACCAAACAGCCACAACGGCATAAAGTGGTATACGGATGTTTCTAAAATGGAAACGGGGGTAGGAGCGGGAATATACGGACCACACAAACGCTTTACGATACCCATTGGAAAAAGTCCCAGCGTATTTCAAGCAGAGCTCCACGCCATTCAAGAATGCGCCAGCCACATTATTTTATCTGGCATAAAAGGTGCACCGATCCATATTTTCACGGATAGTCAAGCAGCTATAAACGCCCTTAGCTGGTATACCATTGACTCCAAATCAGTCATGTACTGCTTCAATACCCTACAAACACTCGGAATAAGAAACAAGACCAAATTATGGTGTGTTCCGGGTCATGTCGGGGTAGAAGGTAACGAAAAGGCCGACGAACTGGCCAGAAAAGGTTCAACAACACCTTTCATAGGTCCCGAACCTTTCTGCTGCACTCCTAGATCAGCAGCAACGGCAGCAATTAAAAGCTGGGACCATAGAAAATGTATCTATCTTTGGGAAAGCATCCCAGGTCTAAGACAGGCCAAACGAGCCATTCGGCCCTTCAATCAAAATGCCAGCAAATGTCTAAACTTAAGCAGGCATGATATCAAAAACCTCGTAGGTTACCGTACTGGTCACCATGGTTTAAGATATCATCTACACAAAATGAGAATATCAGACTCTCCTGAGTGACTCTGTCTTGAAGAGGACGAGTCAGCTGAACACATTTTTTGTGAATGCCCAGGCCTTAATATAATTAGAAAGAAGATCTTTTTCAGGGAGCAAATGAGCCCCGAGGACATAAAGAATTCTTCTACTGGTAAAATTGTCCGCTTTACACGGAAAGTGGAAATTCTACTAGTTTAAACTTTTCTGGCCCATACGGTACAAAAGATCTTTTAGGTCAAAGTGCCCCCCCTCATTAATCGCCTTGGCGAGCCAGAATTTAAAAAAAAAAAAAAAAAAGTTTCTGGAGATTAAACTTGAATACAAAACTTCAACATAATGCTACCTAAGTTATATAGATACCACTCGTGGAGAAAAAACCATACCCAATGCACAAACCTATCTTTTCTATCATTCTACTTCTAGTTCGACAAGCCAATAGTACCCTTCAAGCAAGAGACTCCGTTTTACGTCCGCAAACGGAGTCAATGACATATGGGCTACTCCGCATACGGCTCCGCATACGGGTCCGAAAAACGACGTTTTTCGGATCCAATTAGTATGGAAATTGTAATAGCCGCGGACTCACATGTGTATGTATTGTGACAGATTGAGCTCGCTGTGCTCAGCAAAAAACGAATCCAAAACTGATCCAAAAAAAAGGAACAAATCGAGGCTAGATAAGAAGAGAAACGAGTATCGAGTATCGCTAAAATAAAAATCAGAAATGTTTGTTCATGTTTATTTTATTTCTTAAAAACAATACATTTTTCCATTTGGTATACCTGCAACCATTTCTCCTTCTCCTGCAAAATAAATGAATCAAATAAATGTGCATGTTATCTATACATATGACTGTTACTTACTTTCAGCATGAATTTGTGCCGGTAGCATTAATATCAACGAAATGCGGCCCATTGGTAGTTTCGCCTTCATCGGTTGCTATTTTTTTTTGATTTTGATAAATCTAAATTCAAACAAAGTTAATTAAGCAAATAATAGTGTGCAATAATAAATTCAATTTTAGTTTACCTTTCAAAGAAAATTATATCTGCAGCTGCAGCCAGATGACAGATGAACGAATCGCCATTACAAATAACTACTCTCGACTCTCGCTCTTCTTCTTATTGGCAATGTAGTTACATTCAATTTACAAATGTGTGCGTGGAACGCCTCATATATCGCGGATCCAAAAATGACGGGAAAAGTTGGGTCAGTGTTTTTGCTTGAAGGGTAGGCAATAAAATACGTCGTCCACAATGACATTGCATTTGCAGGTGTTGAATTGAAAAATGCATGCACTGTGCATACATACTATAAGGGTACTACAGTATCAATTACAGACTATACAAAATCTTACACTTTTTAACATCCTCTTTTAACATCCTCTGTAAAGATACTCGTCTAGATACTTTGTTTAATTTCCGTAAGAGGTCACTAGTGTCATTTATTACTTTGACGCGAATCACTCGATAGGTAATTAATAAATTGGCACTTTTCGCATAATGTCCATTTTAGTTTAAGCTTATCGGCCATATTCGAAAATTAGGCATTTTGTTAAGTGCCACTTTTGTTTTTGTTAGACCCCCATAGGTGGCGCTGGGATCACATTTTGTCGAAAATTCTTATTTATGGACCGATGTGGCTCAAACTCACACCATAGCCAAATAAAAAGAAAGTGTGGCAAATGGGGTGGAGATATTTACGAAAATGTGGTTTTACCTATATATTATTTTCATATCAACAATATTAAATTTAAATGTAATAATATAGTTTGGTTCAAAAAACACAAAAACTTCTGACAGGTGGCGTTTGCCCTGCATGTGCCTTTCAAAATCTCGGAAACGGCTCGATCGATTCTTTTTTTGGTTTGTTCACCTCATACTGGGGTGATTTAGGAAAAAAGAAAACTTGGAAAAACACAAAGGAAAAGACGGAAAATAAAAAAAATAAAATATGCGTTTATTATGGAAAGTTTGTAGGGCGAATTGGAAGGATATAACAATTATTTAGATGGCACTGTGAGATAAAATTATCAGCAAGTTTGACATTTGTTTGTTTATTACTCATTGAGTTAGCTCTGTGGTTGCATCTTTTTTCGCAAATCGAACATAAGAAAGTTGTTGGTGTAGGATTCGAAAAAGTAAGCCGACATGGGTGCCTTACAGACTGTGTGAGCGGAGAAAAACGTGCAGTCCCTTAAACCACCGAACGAATTGAGCACAAATCAGGGAAACCTTGGGAATCGACCTGAAAGTGTTTCTGTGAAATATGGTTGAAATAGGTCCAGCAAGTTTGCCTTACAAATTTTGTTCCTTACTAAAAAAGACATGTATTTCTTTTTGTTAGGTACATCAACGCATCAACGCTTGGGGACTGGCAAGGCCAAGTGTGTACAGATAGTATGATCTATATAAATATAAGGCATTAACGTACCATACAGGGCCTATAACCTAGCTTATTTGCTTTTGCGAAGTGGAAGGGACAAACTATTTAAAGCCGGATCCGAACGACAACAAATTCTCTCTCTTCGATATTTGTCAGACTTTTGCAACAGGAGGAGCAGTGGAAAATAATTCTGATTATTACTCAGCCAGCCGGGATTTGAAAGGCGGCCCTTTAGATTAGAAGTCAAACACGATACCCACAATGGCTTTATATGACCGACAATTAAACTCTTTTATCCTGAGAGCTTTTATACAGCTCAACTCAAACCACGCGTTTAATTTTGGTTTAATACCCTTTGCACAGTTAGGGAATGTGAATTGTATTTGTGATAATATCAGCAACAGCATCCACGTCGCTTTCGAGGAAGCACAGCGACCTGGCGAACTCGATTCTTTTGGGATTTTGGGATTTTGTTTTTTAACTATGTGGTTGGAGAACGAGAAATTCGCAGATATGACACAATGGTCTGGCGAACTTAGAACCGAAAATATGTTTATGTTATGTTATGTAAGAAACAAGTCCAGTGTTGGCGGTTCGACTGCTAATTTCTGGTATGCGCGTCTTGTGAATTAAATGGATTGTAGCCCTCCAATCGTATGGCATTCCTACTGGACCGCCTTTGAGGTTCGCCAGTTTGACCCCAATAAACCTCATCAGGCTTCCCGGCTTCGAATCACTTCTTTACTGTGGCCACTCAAATACTTGTGTTATTGCTTCTATACGATCCCGGCCTGCCCTTTTTTACGATTTCGACGCCTGCATGCTTATTATAATAATTTTTGTTTGATCGTCCTTTAACGACACCGGTGGTCTTCACTCGTGTCAACCCACGGATTTGCCTGCACACTTGCAGCAGAGTTTCAAGATGTTAAATGCGTCGCAAGGCTCACCTGGATGACCCCTTATTCACCTTTTACAACAAGCTCTGTTTTTTTGGCGCTATAGTGATTTTCTTAGCCCGTCCCTGCACGGGATCTTATTAATGTACTTAAAATTAATTTGTTTAATTTGAACTTTTTAGAGACTACTCGTATTTTCTCGCGCGGACAGCTTCGTTTGAAGAAATCCTGCACTGAATACTCTGTTGAGGCTCAGAAATATGTGTCATTCATTTTCCAAATTGTTTCACAATAACAGTCTAACAAGCAAAAATTCCCTCAGAGCCGAATAGAATTTTGTTTCGCCAGCCCACGCCCGTCAGTATATGGCTATCGTTCCAATCAACTCCAGACAAAGTTGTTAATACAATGTTATCAACGACTTGTAGTGCAATGTTCTTTCTGTTCTCGCTGCACATCGCATCCCAATCCTAATCCCCATTTTCAATTGAAATAATAAGAACAACAAGAGAATGGAGCTTTTTAACTTCGTTAAAGTGAAGGTTGACACGAGCCCGTTTATTGCCATCCGCCTACAATTGACTCAGTTCAAGTGCAAGGGTTGTCACTGTTTTGTAGGTGGTATGCTCTTGTTACTACACGATGCTATCCCACTCAAGGTCGTGCACTAATACTATTGCAGACGGCACAAGTGTTGTCCTATTTGATGGGTGGCTGGAACCCGAAGCACCATTGTCTACCCGACTTTGATTATATAAAAGCTCTACAAGGACACAAAATCAAGTCCAGTAATTTTGTGTATGAGTATACAAGAATCTACCTACACGCACGGATGATATTATATTGCCGAAGCTGCAAATGAAAGGTCAAAACGCGCTAGGGCTTCAAATAAATTACCGACGCCCATAAAAGAGACTTCATTCAATAGTCTGTGCACATTTTAATTGAATTGGTTAATAAGACATGATTAGCTACCTGCAAAAAAAATGGTATGAGGAAGGGATAAAATAATGTTTTTCTTTTAAAAGACTTAAATATTGGCAGTACGCGACAAAACTGTTGGATTCCATTTTGAAATTCGAAATTTCGAACGTTTGAAAAGCCATATTTGGTAAATAAGGTGTTTCTAATAAACGAATAAAATATTCAGAACGCATAATTCAGGCAAAACCCCGATTGAAATCCGAATCAATTATTTTACTGCCGAGTATTATTGAAGATATTTTATCTACTGCATTAGGATTAGCAAGTTAATGAGTTTCAGCCGAAAAACATTTGTTTTTTCACTGTTAACCAGGATACGGAAACGCAGGTCACGTGAAATAACGTCAAACGAAATAAGACCACATCTTCAAAATTTGGAATTATTACTATTTCAAAAACGAAATAAGACCAAGTTTTGGGGTTTGGCTTAATTTCTTTTTTTTTGTGAGGAGGGGTGCTGCTTGCTTATGCTTACACTGAAATATCACTGCCATCTTCTAACTACTCATCATGGGACATCGATCAAATCATAATTAACGTATCATTTAAATGTAATAAATAAGTCGAATAACAGCAGGAGTATAACAAGACTGATCGACAAAAAAAAATCCAAGATCCGGGCACCTTCACGTCAAAGAACCTGCCCCGAATAAAATGGAGCCCGACCGGCTCACTTGGTACTGTCATGTTCAAAGGAGGGATCCTACGAACCCTGTCAAAACGGCAATATCAATTTAAATTTTGTACAAAATACAAAATACTCGGGAACGGCCCATTGCAGAAATTCTCTTTTTGATGTAGAGGTCGAAGGAACAAGGTATTTTTCTCCATTAATGGGGTGGCGTATGTTGTCGTTCCCCATGGGGATTGAACCTGCACCGCACGGGTCACACGCCAACACAGTTATGTCTACACTGTTGTCACCAACATAGTACAATTATAAATTGTTTGTTTTGCATTGAACCATTGAAACATAGTAAGCATTGAACAAGGTGTACGACCATAGCTTTTAAGTATAATACGCCTGGATTTATTTTGTAGACAAAAACAGTTTCAGAACAAAAATACAAAACTGAAGAACAATAGTCGAAATGGATTTGTATCATAACTTTAAAGGCTTGTATCTTATTCTGTTAAAGAATCCATTCGTTTTTGATTTTTTTTTTTTTTTGATTCAATCCATATTAATATTATAAATGCGAAAGTAACTCTGTCTGTCTGTCTGTCTGTCTCGATTTAACGCCAAAACTACTGAACCGATTTAAATGAAATTTGGTACACAGATAGTCTAGAGCCTGAGAATGGACATAGGCTTCATCCACTTCCCAGAAGCGGAGATCTAAGCTGATATCTAAGAAAAGTTGTAACTCTCGAATGCTTTCTAGCTCCTAGCTTTGGAATGACTCATCCAAATGAAATAGGACTTTTTTAATATAAAGTTTAATTATGTACAAAGATTTTAAGATATAAATCATCTTTGTAGGTTATCCTGAAGTTGAACAATAAGCATTAAACTATAAATTTTCTACAATTCAAAAAAGGAAAATGTTCGATTGAAGCTAGACCGTTGGATTTTACCAGCGTTCAGTGGAGGAAAATGTGTGTGCGTGTGCGGCACAAATCTGTTTCTCTACCTTTACCTTTTGCTTTTGTGCGGTGTGCTTTTTCTTTCTTTTTTTATGCAGCTTTTGTAGTTTGTGTTGTTTTTTTGTGGCGCATGGGATTGAGAAAGATAGGGTATGAAATGTAAATGAGATTGAGAGGGAGTGACACTCAGAGTATATCCATATAATGAATAGGGACACTCTCGACGTTTTCTTTATCAGTTCGTATCAACAAGTATTTCGTTTTAAATTTGAGAAGTGGCAGACTGGCGAAGCAAGGCGAGCGCGGGACAGTTAGTCACCCATTTCAGCCAAACTAAGCTTGTCGAAATGGGGAATAAAATTAGAGAAAACATAGAATAAAAACCAGAATGAATAACATAATATACTTACAAAGAAAATCGAAATAAAAACTGGATAAACTGAAAACTCGTGGCTTCAATGGCACAGTGCATGAGTGCTTGCCTGAGAAGACGCTGGTCCTAGTTCGAATCCCAGTGGAAGAAATGGATATTCGGGATAAAATGAAAAAAACATAGGGACGGGCTACAGTCCGCTTGGGCGAACTGTTGGATACCCTATTCTTATTCATATCCCTCATAAGTGAGCGTGACAAAAGTCTAAGTTTGGTTGAGTTGTTAAGAACGCTCTACATATTTTATTATATAACATTTAAAGGATTTTATCGAAAAAAACGCTCCCTAGCTCAAACTTGGGTGTTTCAATAAAATTGTTTTATTTAATTGTGGGCGTGCCAGTAGGCGAATTTAAAAAACAATTAACACATGAGCATAAAGGACCCCTAGAGAGTATATATTATAAATTTCCGCTCCCTAGCTCAAACTTGAATTTTCAAAAAAAGTTTTTTTTTTTAAATTGTGGGCGTGTCAGTGGGCGGATTTTGAAAATATTTACACATGAGCATATAGGGCCCCCAATAGAGTATATATTATAAATTTCAGCTCCCTAGCTCAAACTTTGGATTTTCAAAAAAAAAAAAATTAAATTGTGGGCGTGTCAGTAGGCGGATTTTGAAAATATTTACACGTGAGGTTAAAGGGTCCCTAGAGAGTATATATTATAAATTTCAGCTCCCTAGCTCAAATTTTGGTTTTTCAATAAAATGGTTTTATTTATTTGTGGGCGTGTCAGTGAGCGGATTTTGAAAATTTTATATCCCGAGCAGTTTTAGGAGTCATAGATCATATAAAAAAATTGTCAGCTTTCTAGCTCAAAATTCGATTTTTTCCAAAATTTTGCTTTTTTGAGTTTGTGGGCGTGTCTGTGTCAGGACCCTAGAGAGTATATGGTTAAAATTTCAGCTCTCTAGGCCCAGTTTAAAGGCCTAATTTTTGCCGACGGACGGACGGACGGACATGGCTAGATCGACATTACTATCGATGCTGATCATAAATATAGTAACTTTTAGGGGTCTACGGGCAATATTAAGGTATGTTACAAACTATGCGTCAAAATTAATATACCCTTAGAATAGGGTATAAAAAGACAGACCAGCACCACAGAAGGAGTCTGATGATCGGTTGTGGCGAACCGTGAAACAGCGCTGTAACTCCAGCCGTCCACTCACGTGGTAATGTAAGGATATTCATTCAAAACAACATAAAGGAAATTGACGGACAACAAATTAAAACCAGGAAAAATTGTGTTGTATCACATAAAAACCAATTAAAAAAAATCATAAAATTTTTAGTTTCTCTATGCCTAGATATTTAATTATATGCACTTGTTCTACTTTTTCATTATCGATCTCCAGGTTGTGGCTGACGTTTAAGGGCCATACTTTTCAATTTTTGTTTTTAAATACAAATACAAAAAGTCTGTAAACAAAAAATGTTGTCCTATATTTGGCTTTGACATTTTTGGTGCTTTGGTTGTTACAAGTGGCAGCTGGCAGGTTACAATTTGTAAACTGAATACCCGACGGGATTCTAAATTCTGTTTAGTTGATAATTAGACAATTTTGTAGATTTGTCGGAAAATAATCGACGATTGTCCAGTTCTAGTTTCATAAAAAAAACTGTCATGACACGGAATTGTCATGAATTCTTTTTATACCCTATTCTACGGGTATATTAATTTTGACGCATGGTTTGTAACATACCTTAATATTGCCCGTAGACCCCTAAAAGTTACTATATTTATGATCAGCATCGATAGTAATGTCGATCTAGCCATATCCGTCCGTCCGTCCGTCTGTCGGCAAAAATTAGGCCTTTAATCTGAGCCTATAGAGCTGAAATTTTAACCATATACCTACTCTCTAGGGTCCCGAAATAATCAAGTTTACGAATTTTTGAAATCCGCCCACAGACACGCCCACAAACTCAAAGCCAGCCCCTATGTTTTTCTTATCCTTTTGCCAAAATGTTTTCCCTATAATCTAAGCTTGGTAGTACGTTGGAGGTGGTTGAAGAAAAAAGGAGTTTTTTTTCGATTATAAGCTAACTTTTTTCCTCCTATATTCTTTACTTGGATTCGTCCTGCGAAACTGTACAGAATTTGCTGATGCTTATACCCTTAGGGAGAGGTACTATTCCTTTTTTATGCAAGTTCTCTAATATTGCTGTATAATCAGCCAGGTTCCACATTTCACTTTCACTCGAAATGAAATCGAAATCGAGCGAAAATAGATTTTGGTGTTCTACATTTCACTTTTATCGATATCGATTTTAAATTTTTCGAAATTGAAACAAAGTGAAATTGGCAGGTTCCACAATTTGATTTTATCGATTTGAAAGTGATTTCAAATCGAGCATTTCCATCAGTGTGAAATAGTGGAAACAGACGATAGACGTGTTTGAAAATGTAAGTAAATAATAATAATAATTACATTAGAGTAAAATTCTTTCCATATATTTTTTAAAAAATTACATATTTAAAAAGGGGCAAGCATAAGAATACTTCACAGGATGCAATATTCATTAAATTTATGTCGATAAATAAGGACCTTTCTAGAGGATTCGTGAAAGGCGATCGTGTTGTTGCAGATGCACTTTTTAACGAGCTAAAAAACGATCTTAATTGCCACGGTCCACCCCAGAAGGACGTAACTGACTGAACTGAGTTTTTGTTGTTTTTTATAGCCTTTTCGAATAAAGAGTATACCATTAGCAATATGGTTTCTTATTTGTCTGGCTTTATTGAAATTTGCAGCTTCTTCCGTAAATTCGTCGTCTTCTTCAATTTCACTTGCCTCGTACCCTACCTCAAAACTCTCTTCTTCTTCATTTTGTAGCTTAAAGTGTCTACAAATGTTGTGCAACACCACGGCAATTACCACAACATTCATTTTTTAAATAAATCGCGAAAACGAGACGAAATTTAAAACAAACAAACTATTTATTACAAAAAATATATTTTTGCGACGTTTCAAATGACAGATAAGCTGTTTTTAATTTCACTTGAAGTGATTTCGAAAAAGTTTCGAATATTATAAAATGGGTGAAATGTGGAACACGGAAAACAAATTCACTCGATTTACAATTTCACTTTCGATTTCATTTCACTCGTTTTCTGGAACCTAGCTGAATATGGAACCCATTCTATGATGTACACCTGGCTGGTTATTTAAGACTTAGTTGGAATATTCGAATCCCCTCTTTTTGTACTAGATGCAATTTTATTGCAATTTAAACCTTCCGTATTCGTAGAAAGTATATCGCGATTGCTCTTCTCTCCTTTCACTTATAAAAATATATGCTTAAAGAGAGATTTGCGAGTTTATTCTTTAAACCGTTTTATAAAGTAGGACTAAATAAAGCTTTGATGCGGTGCATTAGAGAGGCTAACTCAGTTCGTAATCTTAAGGATTTTCATAATAATCTTAGTGGAGATACATTTGGAAAACATTTAATCTTTATATTAAGGTTTCATAACCCGGGTGGCTAGCCATTAAGCATTTAGGAAACTGTATGGTATCGCATGTTACAAAATCTACGTACTTCAGTAGTCTATAAGATTAAAGTATATAATTCTTTGTAATACATGTCTGCTTGATTAAATGAAGAATGAATTAAATGAAAAAAATAATTAATTTCGCTGACAAATTTGTGTTATCCATTTTTTTTTTATTGTAAAAAAAAAGTTCCGTTGCGCGTACTTTTATGTGTAAAAAATGAAAACTGTAAAATCTGTAAAGCCGAGGGACAATCCTCTAATACGCGAACACTTGTGAAAAAGATGAAAAACGTCAAAGTTTGGCTTGATAAGAAGCAACCGCTGTTATTTGCTGGCAAAGTAATAAGATTTTATCATTTGACAGTTTTCATTTTCTTATCCGCAAAAATTCTGTGTAAAGAAAAATTAACGAAAGTACATATTTCTTTCGTTCATCGTTTTACCATGTTATCAGTACGCGAACGAGCTTGTGTAGTTTCGAACGAAAGTTTATATAAATTTAAATTTGCGTACGCGAACGTTACAGCTAATGTTGACAGTGACAAAATTGTCATCACAAATTTGTCGTTGTATTTAACTGACAATTATGTCACCTGTCTTCTTTTTATATTAAATGTAAAAATGTCAGTGCGTCAAATTCGTAGAATTGTCACCTGTCAATATGAAACAGGTCCCTGGTAATGATTTTTAGCTATTTTGTAAATTTGAAACAAAAGAAGTTACTTATTGAAAGTATCCAAACAGCATATAGGTATCTCAGAAACTAGTTTTTGTACACATTTTAATTTGACAGGTTAAGCTAATTTCATATGGCACCTCATGACAGAGCAACACATAATTCAAAACTTTGTACAGCGTTTTGCGTATACATATACATACATATTTGCCTACTCATATGCATTCATAAAGATATGTTTTGTTTGAATTTACTATCAACAGACCTACACTGCGTTGCCCTGAATATTTTCCGTCATTACTCCTGCCCTTGATCACTCGTCGCAATGACACCTTTTTTAACGCTTTCGTCTAACCGAAACAAAAACCAAATAAATAAAAAATCTTCGAAATATTTGAAAAGCGACCACCGTACAGCAATGAGATTTGCTCTTGACCCACATCACCTTTTTTTAGAGAATTTGTGTACTCATTCGCAGCAAATGACCTACTCTCCATTCGAACAATGTTTCGTCTTTATTTCCCATCAGATATGGTTTTATGGTTTACTCTCTACTTTTATACCCTACTATAAGGGTATATTAATTTTAACTCACAGTTTGTTACATACCTTAATATTGCCCGTAGACCCCTAAACGTTACTAAATTCCTGATCGCCATCCATAGTAATGTCGATATATCCATGTCCTTCCGTCTGTCAGCAAAAAAGGCCCTAAATTAAGAATCTAAAAGAATTTAAAATCAGCCCACTGACACGCCCAAAAACTCAAAAAACATATAAAACCCGCCCACTGTGACGCGCGCCGACAATAATTGAAATAAACAGTTTCATCGAAAAGCCAAAGTTTGAGTATGTTAGTTGAAATTTGGAATATTATGCTTGCTAGAGGCTTTTACGCTTATGTGAAAAGATTTTTAAAA
Organism: Portevinia maculata; assembly: GCA_949715645.1. Taxonomy (NCBI): domain Eukaryota; kingdom Metazoa; phylum Arthropoda; class Insecta; order Diptera; family Syrphidae; genus Portevinia; species Portevinia maculata. The sequence continues at coordinate 190,071,703 of OX454527.1, read as the reverse complement.
TCCGCCCACTGTCACGCCCACAATTTAAAAAAAAACTTTTTATCGAAAAGTCAAAGTTTGAGATAGGAAGCTGAAATTTGGAATATTATACTCTCTAGGGGCCCTTAATGTTCATGTTTAGAAAAAATTAACATGCGCCTACTGACACGCCCCCAATTTAAAAAAAATAATACGTTATATAGATAAAGTCCTTTTGAACTTCTTCCTTTAATGCGGGGAGGCTATGATTAGGACTAAGGCGACAATACCCTCTCACTTAATTGCATCCCTACTGGTTCACCTGAGTGATTCGCCGCTTCGACCTCAGAAAACAGAGGCAGGCCTCCCGATTTGTAATCACTTCGTCGCTGAGTCTAATCAAATGCTGGTGCTGCTGCATTTGTGTGATAAAGGAGTTTTAAGGCCTGCCAGTTTTTCGCGCTTGTATTGCAACGTTGATTGATATTGCCTTTTTGACAAGTAAGATCTCTCCTTTGAACATGGCATTACCAACTGAGCCGGTCGCGCTCTATTTTTTTTGAGATAGGTTCTTTGACGTGGAGGCTTCCTCGGGTCTTGGAACTTCTTATTCGATCAAGCTTGTTACTCCTGCTATCATGCGTAGCATCTTCATCTCCGCTGCCGTTAATTTGCCCTCATGCTTTTTGTACGCTGTCCAACATTGTAAAGCGTATGTGAGCGCTTAGTGCGCAACTGTAGTGTAGAGCTTTCCATTCAGCTTAGGGGCATTTTTCGATGACAGAAGATGACTCGCCACTTCATCCACCCTACACTAACGCGATGCTTAATTTCTTCATCATAGCTTGCTTCGCTATTGATCATAGATCAAAAATATTTGAACGTTTTGCACTTAGGAATCACCCCCTATATTCCTATAAATATCTGGAGTAGGTCGGAGTGGATTAAACAAGTGGTACTACTCGCGGAAAATATATCCGAGAAAATTTTTCATTTGGAAGTCATCTGCAAGAAGCAGCCCTTAAGCATTGTTGATGAACTTTGTCGAACGGATTTCCTGGTTATTTCTCCTTCTCTGAGCGGCAAACTTAAAAATGGTTGTGCCCCTGTTCAAGCTGGTTTGTCTGAGTTCGGGACAGCCTGGTTTCTATCAGCAGCCGAAGAAGACATTTTTTCTAACTCCCGATGCAGACCCTCCACACATTTTGCTTGAATTTGAGCGCACTTTCTCTTTTGCAGAATGTATTTTTTTTTTTCCTCCATTATTAGTGGAGGACTTTGACCAAGCTTTGAATGACACTTTCTTGTCACTTAGCACTGCTTTAGCTTTATCTGTCCACCACCATGTTTTTTTGCCGTGTTGATAGTGTCCTCTTGAAGCCCCTAGCACTGATTTGGCTCTATCCAACCTTTACGTTGTAGGGAATTCCACATAGATTGTGCTCTGCACTCTGCATCCGCAACTTCGTTAATGATGTTATGGAGATAATTTTGCATGTTTGCAACTCTGTCCAGATTGTACCATTTGATTCTCGCAGATACTTTTGTTTGTTTAGTTCTGTTCGTCCCCGCGGCCGTAAAATGTCTGTCAGGAGGAGGCGGTACTGCTGGGAGATTGCCTTTTCTAGGATCACTTGCAATCTTTAACCCGAGGCTTCATGGAATGTGTTACCAAATGGTAATCAATCTAGGTTTAATTTCCGCCGCTGCTGTTAGTGACCAGGTGCCGGATTTGTTTGACGAACGTTGTATTTAGAACGATTAGATTGTATGACTTGCACATGCTCTGGATATCTTCACCCGGAGAGTTTCTGGTGCTGTATCCGAGTCCTCCATGACAGTCTTTATAGTCTTCGTTTGACTTCCCGACATGTCCGTTCAAATCTCCGCCAACAAACAAAAGTTCTTCTTTTGGGATGTTCTTGATGAGAATGTGAAAGTTTAGCCAGAATGCATCTTTTTCCTTTTTGTCCTAACTTCAAAGAAAGGCGCCCGATTTGCAGTAATTCGCCATTTCGCTTCCTGAACACATAAGATGTCAACTCTCCTTCTAACCATCATCTCTAGCTCCTAGCTACGACCACTCATACTTTCAACGTTCCAACTCGCGACCCTTAGGTTTCTGAGCCATTCCTGCCCATCGCATTTCTTATTTAATCTTTGTTTAACGACACCGGTGATCTCCAGACAGTTTTAAGATATTAAATGTGTCGCTAGGCTCACCTCGATGTTAAGATTGACTAGCGATTTCCTCCCTTAGTCGCCTTTTACCATAAGCGCTGTTTGGAGGGCTGCAGTGATATTCTAAGCGCGTCCCTGCACAAAATAAAAAAAACAGTTTTTTCGATAAAATCGATTAAATGTTGTATAACAAAATATGTAGATCGTTCTTAACAATTCAGCCATACTTTGATTTTTGCAACACCCACTTTATGAGGGATAGGAAAAGGAATAGCGTATCCGAAAGTTCACCCAAGCGGACTGTAACCTTTCCGTATGTATTTTTTTATTTTCAGAATTCCAATGCCATTAGTCACATTTTTATTAATTTGCCATCCCGACAAGTCATCCCAGACATTCCAGGAATTCGCCAATTATTCAAATTATATGAAAACGGCGAGCATCACCTTTGACAGGCGCTCCTTTAAAGCACTTATGTAGTTCATCAAATTTGGAAGCGCGCATAGAAAACAACAAAGCACGACTCATGTAATTAACCGCAATGGGGATTGAGGAGTTGACGACAACCATCAAGAAAACGACCGCTGGCCCAGAATAAATTAGTGGGAGCGCAAATGATCCTCCTATAGCCTCTGTTACTGACATTTGGGAGTCATGGTCACTCTGCGCTCGTTCGCGGTAACTGATAATAATATTTTTGTCTGGAATTGTTTTTGTTATTTGTTGACATTTTTTGGGGTTTTTGCAATGAATAACAAGGAGAATCAGACTAAGTGAATCTGAATGGAAGACATTCGACTGTGACTGTCTGGCTTAATTGAAAAGTTGGAAGATTTATTTTAGATCGTATGTTTGCATCGACTATAATACGAGTACTATCATCTATCATTAAATAGCTGCTCGACTTATATGCATATATATTAGCAGGTCTTCGCAGACCTAAAGTGCGTATCAAAATATTATTTATTTATTTATTTATTTTTATCAATAACAAATTAAAAATTAACTACTGATAACATTTATTTGAGAGCACTAGCAGCAGAGACTATCGGCTCTGCGTATCAAAATAGCTTGTTCACCTCCATGTTTAAAAAATTAAGATTTTTAATGTGTAAACATTTTTGCTCTCGGTAGGGACTAGTTGAAAATATCTAGCGTCAGATTTCGTCATCGTCAGATTTTCATTACCACGTGAGTTAATCGCTGCTCGACAGATCAACTCAATTAAACGACGTTTGGCGCGGTTAGTACGTAGATGGGTGACCGTTTGAGAACAACCGCGTGTCGTTGTTTTTTTTTTATTTTATATACATATTTCTTTATATATTTTCCAGTTTTAATTATGTTCAATTTTAGAGATTATTATGTAATTACGAAACACCGGAAAGTTGTGTGAAAGTAGATTTGTTTTGAATAATATTGATGTTGTATAGCTTGAAATTTGTTGTGCATCAGTTGAAGGTAACAGGAAAAATATCGATTTGTACTTCGGAAACCGATGGCCGATTTAAGAATGTCACTTTTAGTTGTATGTAATAAGGTTATTTACCAAGTGGTCCTTGGAGAACCAAATAAGGTCCTTAAGCCCGAAAAAAACATTTTTTTCAAAAACTCCTAAAAAACCGCGCAGTATATGTATTGTGTTCAATGTTATTTGACTAACAGATCCTTGGAAAACAAAAAGGTCCTTAAAAGTAGAAAAAAGTATATTTTTCCAAAATGTCATTAGAATCCACACGGTATATCTGTGTTCAATGCTATTTGACTAAGAGGTCCTTGAAACAACGAAAAAGGTCCTTAAAAGTCGAAGAAAGGATATTTTTCCAAAATGCCGTTAGAATCCACACGGTATATCTGTGTTCAATGTTATTTGACTAAGAGGTCCTTGCAACAACAAAAAAGGTCCTTAAAAGTCGAAGAAAGGATATTTTTCCAAAATGCCGTTAGAATCCACACGGTATATCTGTGTTCAATGTTATTTGACTAAGAGGTCCTTGCAACAACAAAAAAGGTCCTTAAAAGTCGAAGAAAGGATATTTTTCCAAAATGCCGTTAGAATCCACACGGTATATCTGTGTTCAATGTTATTTGACTAAGAGGTCCTTGCAACAACAAAAAAGGTCCTTAAAAGTCGAAGAAAGGATATTTTTCCAAAATGCCGTTAGAATCCACACGGTATATCTGTGTTCAATGTTATTTGACTAAGAGGTCCTTGCAACAACAAAAATGGTCCTTAAAAGTCGAAGAAAGAATATTTTTCCAAAATGCCATTAGAATCCACACGGTATATATGAGTTCAATGTTATTTGAATGAGGGGTGCTAGGAACAACAAACATTTTGGTAAAATATCCGTGCCGTTTCTAAAGACATTTTGGGAAAATATCCTTTTTCGGGTTTAATTATTGTGGCTCCAAGGACCTCTTTGTAAAATAACATGATTTAAAATAAAAGGGGCATTCAATCAATTTTTATTTTAAACGCAATATGCATAATAAATCCCAACAAATTATCGCAATTGTAGCAAAATAAAAAATTTTGATTTAGTTATTAGTTATTACCTAGGCATTTAAAAAGCTACAGCTAAAAACTAACCAACTTTTAGTTGTCATCCGCAACTAACTTTGGCAACCTAACGAGCTTAGTTACACGACCTGCAACTAATAGCTAATAACAAAAATTAGTTGTCATTATGATAGCTAACCACCAAAGCGTGGTGATCACTCGTCGCAATGACACCTTTTTTAACGCTTTCGTCTAACCGAAACAAAAACCAAATAAATAAAAAATCTTCGAAATATTTGAAAAGCGACCACCGTACAGCAATGAGATTTGCTCTTGACCCACATCACCTTTTTTTAGAGAATTTGTGTACTCATTCGCAGCAAATGACCTACTCTCCATTCGAACAATGTTTCGTCTTTATTTCCCATCAGATATGGTTTTATGGTTTACTCTCTACTTTTATACCCTACTATAAGGGTATATTAATTTTAACTCACAGTTTGTTACATACCTTAATATTGCCCGTAGACCCCTAAACGTTACTAAATTCCTGATCGCCATCCATAGTAATGTCGATATATCCATGTCCTTCCGTCTGTCAGCAAAAAAGGCCCTAAATTAAGAATCTAAAAGAATTTAAAATCAGCCCACTGACACGCCCAAAAACTCAAAAAACATATAAAACCCGCCCACTGTGACGCGCGCCGACAATAATTGAAATAAACAGTTTCATCGAAAAGCCAAAGTTTGAGTATGTTAGTTGAAATTTGGAATATTATGCTTGCTAGAGGCTTTTACGCTTATGTGAAAAGATTTTTAAAATCCGCCCACTGTCACGCCCACAATTTAAAAAAAAACTTTTTATCGAAAAGTCAAAGTTTGAGATAGGAAGCTGAAATTTGGAATATTATACTCTCTAGGGGCCCTTAATGTTCATGTTTAGAAAAAATTAACATGCGCCTACTGACACGCCCCCAATTTAAAAAAAATAATACGTTATATAGATAAAGTCCTTTTGAACTTCTTCCTTTAATGCGGGGAGGCTATGATTAGGACTAAGGCGACAATACCCTCTCACTTAATTGCATCCCTACTGGTTCACCTGAGTGATTCGCCGCTTCGACCTCAGAAAACAGAGGCAGGCCTCCCGATTTGTAATCACTTCGTCGCTGAGTCTAATCAAATGCTGGTGCTGCTGCATTTGTGTGATAAAGGAGTTTTAAGGCCTGCCAGTTTTTCGCGCTTGTATTGCAACGTTGATTGATATTGCCTTTTTGACAAGTAAGATCTCTCCTTTGAACATGGCATTACCAACTGAGCCGGTCGCGCTCTATTTTTTTTGAGATAGGTTCTTTGACGTGGAGGCTTCCTCGGGTCTTGGAACTTCTTATTCGATCAAGCTTGTTACTCCTGCTATCATGCGTAGCATCTTCATCTCCGCTGCCGTTAATTTGCCCTCATGCTTTTTGTACGCTGTCCAACATTGTAAAGCGTATGTGAGCGCTTAGTGCGCAACTGTAGTGTAGAGCTTTCCATTCAGCTTAGGGGCATTTTTCGATGACAGAAGATGACTCGCCACTTCATCCACCCTACACTAACGCGATGCTTAATTTCTTCATCATAGCTTGCTTCGCTATTGATCATAGATCAAAAATATTTGAACGTTTTGCACTTAGGAATCACCCCCTATATTCCTATAAATATCTGGAGTAGGTCGGAGTGGATTAAACAAGTGGTACTACTCGCGGAAAATATATCCGAGAAAATTTTTCATTTGGAAGTCATCTGCAAGAAGCAGCCCTTAAGCATTGTTGATGAACTTTGTCGAACGGATTTCCTGGTTATTTCTCCTTCTCTGAGCGGCAAACTTAAAAATGGTTGTGCCCCTGTTCAAGCTGGTTTGTCTGAGTTCGGGACAGCCTGGTTTCTATCAGCAGCCGAAGAAGACATTTTTTCTAACTCCCGATGCAGACCCTCCACACATTTTGCTTGAATTTGAGCGCACTTTCTCTTTTGCAGAATGTATTTTTTTTTTTCCTCCATTATTAGTGGAGGACTTTGACCAAGCTTTGAATGACACTTTCTTGTCACTTAGCACTGCTTTAGCTTTATCTGTCCACCACCATGTTTTTTTGCCGTGTTGATAGTGTCCTCTTGAAGCCCCTAGCACTGATTTGGCTCTATCCAACCTTTACGTTGTAGGGAATTCCACATAGATTGTGCTCTGCACTCTGCATCCGCAACTTCGTTAATGATGTTATGGAGATAATTTTGCATGTTTGCAACTCTGTCCAGATTGTACCATTTGATTCTCGCAGATACTTTTGTTTGTTTAGTTCTGTTCGTCCCCGCGGCCGTAAAATGTCTGTCAGGAGGAGGCGGTACTGCTGGGAGATTGCCTTTTCTAGGATCACTTGCAATCTTTAACCCGAGGCTTCATGGAATGTGTTACCAAATGGTAATCAATCTAGGTTTAATTTCCGCCGCTGCTGTTAGTGACCAGGTGCCGGATTTGTTTGACGAACGTTGTATTTAGAACGATTAGATTGTATGACTTGCACATGCTCTGGATATCTTCACCCGGAGAGTTTCTGGTGCTGTATCCGAGTCCTCCATGACAGTCTTTATAGTCTTCGTTTGACTTCCCGACATGTCCGTTCAAATCTCCGCCAACAAACAAAAGTTCTTCTTTTGGGATGTTCTTGATGAGAATGTGAAAGTTTAGCCAGAATGCATCTTTTTCCTTTTTGTCCTAACTTCAAAGAAAGGCGCCCGATTTGCAGTAATTCGCCATTTCGCTTCCTGAACACATAAGATGTCAACTCTCCTTCTAACCATCATCTCTAGCTCCTAGCTACGACCACTCATACTTTCAACGTTCCAACTCGCGACCCTTAGGTTTCTGAGCCATTCCTGCCCATCGCATTTCTTATTTAATCTTTGTTTAACGACACCGGTGATCTCCAGACAGTTTTAAGATATTAAATGTGTCGCTAGGCTCACCTCGATGTTAAGATTGACTAGCGATTTCCTCCCTTAGTCGCCTTTTACCATAAGCGCTGTTTGGAGGGCTGCAGTGATATTCTAAGCGCGTCCCTGCACAAAATAAAAAAAACAGTTTTTTCGATAAAATCGATTAAATGTTGTATAACAAAATATGTAGATCGTTCTTAACAATTCAGCCATACTTTGATTTTTGCAACACCCACTTTATGAGGGATAGGAAAAGGAATAGCGTATCCGAAAGTTCACCCAAGCGGACTGTAACCTTTCCGTATGTATTTTTTTATTTTCAGAATTCCAATGCCATTAGTCACATTTTTATTAATTTGCCATCCCGACAAGTCATCCCAGACATTCCAGGAATTCGCCAATTATTCAAATTATATGAAAACGGCGAGCATCACCTTTGACAGGCGCTCCTTTAAAGCACTTATGTAGTTCATCAAATTTGGAAGCGCGCATAGAAAACAACAAAGCACGACTCATGTAATTAACCGCAATGGGGATTGAGGAGTTGACGACAACCATCAAGAAAACGACCGCTGGCCCAGAATAAATTAGTGGGAGCGCAAATGATCCTCCTATAGCCTCTGTTACTGACATTTGGGAGTCATGGTCACTCTGCGCTCGTTCGCGGTAACTGATAATAATATTTTTGTCTGGAATTGTTTTTGTTATTTGTTGACATTTTTTGGGGTTTTTGCAATGAATAACAAGGAGAATCAGACTAAGTGAATCTGAATGGAAGACATTCGACTGTGACTGTCTGGCTTAATTGAAAAGTTGGAAGATTTATTTTAGATCGTATGTTTGCATCGACTATAATACGAGTACTATCATCTATCATTAAATAGCTGCTCGACTTATATGCATATATATTAGCAGGTCTTCGCAGACCTAAAGTGCGTATCAAAATATTATTTATTTATTTATTTATTTTTATCAATAACAAATTAAAAATTAACTACTGATAACATTTATTTGAGAGCACTAGCAGCAGAGACTATCGGCTCTGCGTATCAAAATAGCTTGTTCACCTCCATGTTTAAAAAATTAAGATTTTTAATGTGTAAACATTTTTGCTCTCGGTAGGGACTAGTTGAAAATATCTAGCGTCAGATTTCGTCATCGTCAGATTTTCATTACCACGTGAGTTAATCGCTGCTCGACAGATCAACTCAATTAAACGACGTTTGGCGCGGTTAGTACGTAGATGGGTGACCGTTTGAGAACAACCGCGTGTCGTTGTTTTTTTTTTATTTTATATACATATTTCTTTATATATTTTCCAGTTTTAATTATGTTCAATTTTAGAGATTATTATGTAATTACGAAACACCGGAAAGTTGTGTGAAAGTAGATTTGTTTTGAATAATATTGATGTTGTATAGCTTGAAATTTGTTGTGCATCAGTTGAAGGTAACAGGAAAAATATCGATTTGTACTTCGGAAACCGATGGCCGATTTAAGAATGTCACTTTTAGTTGTATGTAATAAGGTTATTTACCAAGTGGTCCTTGGAGAACCAAATAAGGTCCTTAAGCCCGAAAAAAACATTTTTTTCAAAAACTCCTAAAAAACCGCGCAGTATATGTATTGTGTTCAATGTTATTTGACTAACAGATCCTTGGAAAACAAAAAGGTCCTTAAAAGTAGAAAAAAGTATATTTTTCCAAAATGTCATTAGAATCCACACGGTATATCTGTGTTCAATGCTATTTGACTAAGAGGTCCTTGAAACAACGAAAAAGGTCCTTAAAAGTCGAAGAAAGGATATTTTTCCAAAATGCCGTTAGAATCCACACGGTATATCTGTGTTCAATGTTATTTGACTAAGAGGTCCTTGCAACAACAAAAAAGGTCCTTAAAAGTCGAAGAAAGGATATTTTTCCAAAATGCCGTTAGAATCCACACGGTATATCTGTGTTCAATGTTATTTGACTAAGAGGTCCTTGCAACAACAAAAAAGGTCCTTAAAAGTCGAAGAAAGGATATTTTTCCAAAATGCCGTTAGAATCCACACGGTATATCTGTGTTCAATGTTATTTGACTAAGAGGTCCTTGCAACAACAAAAAAGGTCCTTAAAAGTCGAAGAAAGGATATTTTTCCAAAATGCCGTTAGAATCCACACGGTATATCTGTGTTCAATGTTATTTGACTAAGAGGTCCTTGCAACAACAAAAAAGGTCCTTAAAAGTCGAAGAAAGGATATTTTTCCAAAATGCCGTTAGAATCCACACGGTATATCTGTGTTCAATGTTATTTGACTAAGAGGTCCTTGCAACAACAAAAAAGGTCCTTAAAAGTCGAAGAGAGTATATTTTTCCAAAATGCCGTTAGAATCCACACGGTATATCTGTGTTCAATGTTATTTGACTAAGAGGTCCTTGCAACAACAAAAATGGTCCTTAAAAGTCGAAGAAAGAATATTTTTCCAAAATGCCATTAGAATCCACACGGTATATATGAGTTCAATGTTATTTGAATGAGGGGTGCTAGGAACAACAAACATTTTGGTAAAATATCCGTGCCGTTTCTAAAGACATTTTGGGAAAATATCCTTTTTCGGGTTTAATTATTGTGGCTCCAAGGACCTCTTTGTAAAATAACATGATTTAAAATAAAAGGGGCATTCAATCAATTTTTATTTTAAACGCAATATGCATAATAAATCCCAACAAATTATCGCAATTGTAGCAAAATAAAAAATTTTGATTTAGTTATTAGTTATTACCTAGGCATTTAAAAAGCTACAGCTAAAAACTAACCAACTTTTAGTTGTCATCCGCAACTAACTTTGGCAGCCTAACGAGCTTAGTTACACGACCTGCAACTAATAGCTAATAACAAAAATTAGTTGTCATTATGATAGCTAACCACCAAAGCGATTGCATTTTTAGCGCAGCTAATTTAACTATGTTAGTTACTTAATTGTGGCGTTAGCTAGATAACAAATTATGTAGCTAACGCGCAACTGTGCCTACATGTTTACACATGAACTATACCGTGAGTGCAGCGTGGCTCACACCTTTTTTTTCAATGGTTTGTTTGCTGCCTCGATAGGCTATATTTTGCATTTTTCCTCCGAAGTTAGTGCGGCACCATGACCCATTTTGTGTTTACTTAATGGAAAGACAACAAAATGCAACTTTTAACTCGCACAGCTAATATGAAACTAAGATGACGGCAACTGAGTCTATTCTGTTGGTCGCCTTATGGCAGCAATACATACGGGTCAATTGTATGGTGGAAGGCAATAGAAAGGACAACCTATCTCCATATAGAGATTAGCATGTATCGGCACAACAGAAGCAATAATATCAACACCCCAAGCCGGGCTGGAAGTCATTTTAAACCCACCCCCACTTGGTGAATATATTCGTACAATGGCAGAAAAAGGAGCCCTCCGCCTCAAGGAGGCAAACATCTGGAGATACAGCTCCTATGGACACGGCTCCATAATTCACAATTATTTGCGTATCGATCTATTCAGAAAAACGGACTATATAATCCCCAAGCGAAACTTCGAAAAAAACGACTGTACATACATACCCCAAAGAGAGAACTGGAACACGCACGCCAGTGTACAAGAAATCCATATCTATACGGACAGGTCAAAAATAGATGTAGGTGCAGGAGCAGGAGTTTTCTGCGAGCCCCTAGACATAAAGGACTCGTACAGACTCCCCAATAAATGCAGCGTCTATCAAGCTGAGACAGCAAAAACAATCTCCGCGAAGAATCTGGATCCTTTCAAGATTACAATGTTCGTAAACAGTCAGGCGGCGATCAAAGCACTAGACAGCGAAACCATAAAGTCAAAAAAAGTCAGGAACTGCCAAAAATTCCTTAACGAAATAGGCGAATGACACAGGATCACTCTCTGCTGGGTCCCCGGTCATAGCGACATTGTTGGGAATGAAAAGGCAGACGAGCTAGCAAGAATCGGGTCAGAACTTGACGCAATGGACGCCATTACTTCAATAGACATCCCAATTAGTGCAGCGAAAAGAAACATTGACCAAAACCTTGTGGTTTTGATGGCATGTCTAACGGTGTATTGAAACATATTTCGTATTTCGTAGTTGATGTCCTTGCAGTCATCTTTAACCGTAGTATTTTCTCAGGTGTTTTCCCGGAGAACCTCAGGTGTGCTGATATAGTTCCACTGCAAAAAAGGTGCTACAGAGGACATGAACAATAATAGGGTAATCTCGCTTTTTCCGGTTCTTAGTAACGTTTTTGAAAAAGTTGTTAAGGAGAGGATAGTCTCTTTTTTAAACAAAACCCACTTTTTAAGTCCTGTGCAATTTGGTTTTCAAAAGGGAAAATCAACTGAGGATGCTCTTTTACATTTTGTTCCCGTATTTTTGCCAACCTTGATGAACAAAAGCTCACCGCATGCCTATTCGTTGACATAACAAAAGCTTTTTATATGGTTGACCACTTTATCCTACTGAAAAAAACTTAAAAATGCTGGTTTCCGTGGTTTCATGTTCGATTGGTTTGGGTCTTACCTTTCAAATAGATCTCAAAGGGTAAAGATTGGCGAAACTAGAAGTCAAATCCAATTTCTTAATATGGGGGTTCCCCAAGGTTCGGTGCTGTTTCTTATTTATATAAACTAGGGGTCGCCCCATGGCCGAAATTCGAAAAATTTATTCTATATTTGCATTCTCTGATTTCACATGATATAAAATTTGTCCGGCATTTTCAAGTAACTTCAAGCATTTTCAAGTAACTTCAAGCATTTTCTAGTAACTTCAAGCATGTCCAAGTAACTTCAAGTATGTTCAATTATCAAGTAACTTCAAGTTTTCAAACATTTTCAAGTAACTAAAGTAACTTCAACCATTTTCAGGTAACTTCAAGTAACTTCAAGCATTTTCAAATAACTATTTTTAAGCATTTTCAAGTAACTTTTTTTTATAATTCTTTATTCTCCTTATATAATACTTACAGATACAATTTTATACTGAATTTAATTTACAAATAAAATGAGAATAGATAGTGGCATTTGTATTTCAAAAAGAAAAAAATAGAGCTAATGCCACTTCCAGTAACAATTCAATGTGGGGTGAGCAAATTATAGCAAATTATGATTATAAGTAATAAGGAAAGTAAATAAAGCAAAAAATAATCATTTAGAGCAAATTCAGGACAACACAAAATAACTAACAAATAAATAATTAAATAAATAAACCGTATAGGGCAGCAAAACTTCAATTTCATTTTGATCGCAATCAAGAAGCCAAAGTTTAACTTTTTCCAATAATGAGGATAGAGTTACAATGGTTCGTATGTCAACAGGGATATTGTTAAATAATTTGCATGAGACAATGGAAAATGAATTTCTAAAGCTTGTGGTGCGAAAAGGAGGAACAGGGACATAAAACTGAGAATTGCTTCGTTTCAATGGGATTATTGCACATTTTTGTAGTACAGACAGTTGCTGAAGTTTATTCCGATATGCACCCCCCCAACAGCTTATTCCATATTGCAATTTAGAATGGAAAATCCCATAATATATTATTTTTAACAAACTATTAGATCAAAACATTCTTAGACGATAAAAACAACGAATAGTATTAAGAAAATATTGCTTCAGACTTAGGATATGCTTAGACCAGCTGAAATTTCTGTCAATTATAACGATTAAGTATTTAAAGCAATCAACATTTTGAATTTTAAAGCAATTGACGTTACAGGCGGCATTCGCATCAAAAGAGACCTTAGCATTGTGAACAGAACATGTATTATTATACAAGTTATATTTTGGACAGGTTGATGCATGAAATATAACATCAATATCCGGGATGACTTCCGTATTAAGGCTAAAAAACATAAGCTTAGTTTTATTACTTACTAAAAGTTTATGTCCAGCAAACCAAATTCTTAGCAAATGAACGTCATGATTTATATCAGATACTAAGTCCAAGGGGCTAATTGATCTATAGGCGATACCCAAATCATCTGCAAATGCCTTAACTTCCCCAGCAAACGGTTCTTCAAAAATAGAATTAATGTAAATTAAAAATAGAATAGGCCCAAGAACAGATCCTTCGGGAACGCCAATATTAATGGTTTTAGAGTTACTAAGACTGACTCCTATTTTGACCTTCTGTTTTCTGTCCTTCAGATAGGAAGCGAGCCAATCATAGATACACCCACGGAAGCCTGCATTATACATTTTGTTTAAAAGAATTGTCAAGTAACTTCAAGCATTTTCAAGCATTTTCAAGTAACTTCAATCATGTCCAAGTAACTTCAAGTATGTTCAAGCATTGCAGGTGGCAATGGTGCGATGGTAGTGTATTCACTAAGTGATTGGCAGGTCGTGCGTTCGAATCCCGACCAGGGCCATTATTTTTATAAATTGAATACACAAAATAAAAACAGATCTTCCTAAAGCACTTTAGGCGCCACCTGTTGAGAAAAAACATCCCATCGCACCAAACTTCTTTCCTATCCTTCTATTCTTTCATACAGGAAGTAGCACCCAGAAATAGCCAATGAATCATTTGCTGGGAGCTACTTACAGCAACAAAAACAAAATGCCTGCGCTGTGGTTTCCACTATAAGGGTACTGTGTACTACAGAAAAAAAGAAATCCCTTTAGCGAACGCAAATTATAAAAAAAAAAAAAAAAATCGTTACATGCACAGCAATGTTGTTGTTGGTAACTTTAAGTAACTTCAAGTATTTTCAAGCATTTTCAAGTAACTTCAAGCATTTTGAAGTAACTTCAAGCATTTTCGAGTATCTTCATGATATAAAATTTTTCCGTTCCGATTGGCAGATTATTGTAATGGCACACAGCAATGTTGTTGTTGTAATTTCATCTAATTCGCTTCATTTTACCTGCTGTAATTCATAATGTGTGTTATATACGAGTATGTGGATAATTTTTGTATTGTGCACTTCTATGTATTGTCCCCTACCCAAATATATATAGTGTTGGCATATCTATGTGACGTATAATAGCAAAAATGGGTGGAAACACGTTATGTATTAATATATAGATTCACTGTTTGGTCTTCAATTTAAAGGTATGCTTACTGCTGTTGCAGATGATGTAGGTTGTTGTTATGGTTCCGATAGTGTATTGGATTTGACATCTGATATCAACTGGGATCTTTATTTGTTGAGGATCTGGTACGCTGAACATACCTTGTCCATAAGCTCTAAAACCAAAATCATGTTTCTTAATCTATCAACCCCTAGCGGCTCAGATGCGGTTGTGTTATTCCATGCACACTCAGGTGTGTAAAAAATATAAAATGCCAAGCTGCTCATGTGCTTCCGGTGTGTCCCACCCAACTTTCTGTACCACGGAAAATTACAGTAAATAGTGTTTTTCGATTGAAAAAGTTGACCATTTTAAGTATCTAAGCCTCACTTTTGACACCAGGAAGAGCTTTGCACTCCATACGGATTCTTTGAGGAAATACTCTCGTTGTACTCTAAGATATTTCTTTTATCTAAAAAATGTTTGTTCAAGCAACTACTAAAAATTATTTATTATGGTATTTTTCATTCGAAACTTCAATATGGTATTGCTTGTTGGGGTGGTACATAATATGAATAAAATTCAACCTCTGTTAACCCTACAGAAAAATGTTTTAAGAAAAATATGCCGAAAACACCGTCGTCTGAGGGAACAAATTAACACTACCTGGTCCCAAAGCACGACTGTGTTATATCTCGCAGTCTCTGGCCAAGAATCGACGAAAAAAGAACAAAATACATTCTGGAAACGAACAAGCACGAAATACGTATCTTAACCGGCGTACTGACAGGCCACAGGTGTAATGGCTAACCGGCTTAGCATCAGCTCACCAGACTACTGCAGGAGCTGTCAAGATATAGAAGAAACCGAGACATCTCGACTTCGATATCTGGGCAACAGATTCTTCGAAGACCTAGAGGACGTAGTGCAGGTACCACTGACGGACACAATCAGGCTTGCCAAGAACACAGGTTGGTTCCAATAGGTAAACCAGCAATAATAACTTAAACTGAGTATGGTAACTGTTTTTATTGTAAGTTTAGTCTTTACCACGTAAAACAACAAGTGATCACAATGGACCAATAGGCCCACGTGGAAGCACAGCATAGGCTTCCTGTGCACTTCCCTTCTAACCTAACCTACCCTATGGCAGCAAGATGATTAGGTATGTAAAATGACACTTTGGTGACTACATGTCAATTCTTGATGCAACTTGTCGCTATTTCTAATCTTGATGCACCGATTGTAGTAGAACAGTACAATTTGGTACACCTTTTCCGGCTTGACGTTTAGTGCTGTGGAATTCTATGACAATACCTAAAATCTTAGTCTGTTCGGTCGCTCATTGTTCGGTGATATTTAGGTCAGGCAAAATGCATACTGAATGAAGGCAAGTTCTAACTGCACATGTGTTTCATGTGCGTTTGTGTTGATGCATGCGTCCTAGATGCACAGGTGTTTCAGCCATAAAAAACACATTTTTCTGTTATATGCTAAACAAAAAAGGAATAGATCATAAATGTCAGATGTCTGCAAACTTTAAATTTGTCGAATGTTCTACTCTTAAAAAAACAACAAAGGTTGTGGCAAAAGCTTTCTGCATAAAAGAGAAAGTCCAAATGTAAAAGACAAAACACGTTGAGTCTATTGGATTGATCGGCAGTGTACGTCACGGAAAATATCGTGGTGTCAGAGTGGCATGCGTCGGGTTTGGTATGCCGTGTACCCGCAGAATTACTTGTACGTTACGTCCTCCTACAAGGATAAAACAAAATCCAATAAGAAATAAAAATATACAAAAAACTGAACCTTAACCTTAAAACTGACCTGTAACATGAGTGGGCAGAAATGTCGCCTGAAACTGATTACTGAATTGAAACTAAGTGTAGCGCGCACCGTATGCGGTGTCACATTTATTTTTATAGGAAGTGACTCAATATGGTCTGGTTAGTAATTTAAGTTACTTATCAGTTTATTTTGAGTTAATCCGTGTGTTACTATAACTAAAACTTAATTTTAAGAAGATAATTGTTTTCGAATTTTGAGCAACAAAAAAACGGTTTCTCTCAAAGATTATTTCACACCCCGACGCGACCCTGCTTCCTACATTTGACAATTAAGTAGTCAGCTTATGCTGTAGTTCAAAAATCAATTGCGCTGGAATTTCCGTCTTTGTTCTTGAGACCGTAGGCACTCCTCACGTGCTTAATCGCAATGGCTGGGCTAGAACAGGCTAATGCGGTCATCGCAACATTTAAAATTAAAACTTGTTACCAAATCTATTTCGGTAGCTGCAATATACGAGTATCATATCTTATAAACAGTATGTCATGAGATCGATTTTCAATTTCCTTTCTATATAATAAAAAAAAAACGTAATGCTGTCCGCACATTAAGATAAATAGCAAGGCAACAGATAAATATTTAATTATATGGCCCTTAGCTTGCGATCCCTCTACACGTTCAGAAGAAGCTGGAAAACCAGTAGCATCATAAAAAGACACACCTCTAGACGGAAATATCTATCAACACCCAACGCGCTCTATGACGCTTCGCAACCATGACCATGGCGTAATCTTTAACAATACATTACTACCGGAACTAAACAAATACGTGTACTTCTTAGCTGTGAGGGATCTCAGCAAAAGCTCACACATTGTATCTGGCTGCCCTTTCATGCTCATACTCAAGGCTTATATACATAATTGATTATACGCAGAACAATCTACACTAACCTTTAACCTGATTAAGCTTCCGACGTAAAGCCAAAGCGATTTTTATCGATCGTTTGTGAAGCACTTTAACTGCCCGCATTTGCGGAAACGTTAAATCCGAACAATACTAACCCAAATGAATCACTATCTCAACGTCAAGTTCACCTCGGGCATCTTCAGCTAACAACCACGCGCGGCACCTTGTCTGTGTTTTTTACCGGCGCAGCGTAACAGCTTAACTACCTCAGCAAACCAATTACGAGACGCCACCACCGGCAATATATCGGTTTACCAAGTATCAGTTCGTTTTTGCCAAAAAATGAATACACTCAGCCATACACAGACACACACTCTTGCAGTCGACATTCTTTAGTCTCAGATACTCAGATACAAGAAACATGACTACTCGACTACCGGCCGTCGCGATTGCCTTGATCTTGTCGCTATTTGATAACCTTAACCTTGAAGTGTGCTTTGATTTTTGTTAGCATGTATAATATTTAAATTTCATCGTGTTCCTCGTCTGCACCTTAGTCAGCATGTGGGACTATATGCGATGCGTTTTTGTATAGCTAACTCGCGTCTACTAAACCAATAATAAACTCGTATAAGCGCCTGAAAATATTTTTGCACAAGCAAACAAAATAAAACACCATCAGTCGCGGTAATGCACCAGCACCCCGCACCCTCTGCCATTAAGATACAGATACATACTAACGAACAACTCAATCAAAATCTTGACAGCAGTTTAACAACACCAACAAACATTAAAAAGCGTTGACAAAATGACAAAATGAAATAACAATAAAAAGATAAATAAAAAAAAATGAAATAAATTTATTGTGTTATTTTTGAAAAATGTTCGAACCTTGACCATCACCGATCGCAATGACATTGAATTTGACGCTGAAGTCGCACTTTTAGGTTACACAAATCTACATAGATATACTCGTATACCTGAAATTGTTTTATTTATTGATTAACAGAAGCAAAATGCATCACTACTTGCGCCGCAATAAAGTATCTAATGTATGATACTTATCCGTAAATCAGAATTGCCTCCCCTGTGTGTCAACACAATAGATTGTTGCCAAATATCAGTCGAGGCCAAGATCGGACAAATCGCCTGCGGACAAAATAGTCATTTAACTTTTTAATTGATTATTCGGGGGTAGTCTGGATCGGACGGAGATGTCTTCGAGTTAATTTGCGTTATTTGAATATCAGCTGATTGTGGGTGATCTTGAATTCGGAATATCAATGATTGCCAAAATGGGCGTACGTGTATCATCAGCAGTGTCAACCGCAGCGACAAAAATACAGGAAGTGTAATAAAATCAGGAAACGGAACCGGTGGGGCATTAACTATAGATTCATCGGATTGTCCTTGAAAAGTATTCGGATAGGCGGTTGCTATCGCACTGCACCTATGGAATAGAGATAGGTACGATGCAAGAGTAGTGGGTGCAGTGCAATCGCTTTGTCGGTCGTTCAACTTAGAAAGAATCTTTCTCGAAAGATTCCATAAGAAGCTGAACGACAACAAATAAAAGTACTTGCGGTCAATTAATCGTTCGGACGAATTGCAAATGGCTTCCGTCGTTTCACTTAGTGATGGCGTAAACAGATAGATACAATTTTTTTGTAGTTTGTTAATATAAGGCTTAAACGGCCAATAAAGGACCGAATACCTAGCTTCTCCAACCATATGTGCAAAATTATGTGTTTGTCCCGAATGAAGGGCCCTACAAACGACAAATTTGGCTTGAAGGCCAGGCTCACTTAGATTGTTACATCGGTCCATTGCGATAATACAGGGGGACGCGTGTTTGCCAGCATTCGCTGGGCTTACTGGGAAACCCTGTTTGCCTTCTGTGAGGTGGTGATAATGTTACACCAAATAGAGAAGTCGGGGAATGCAGAGAAATTTGAGAAGCTTCTAATGACAATTCCGTGTTTGTCAGACTTTCACAAGAGGTGGGGCAGTGGAAAGAAACTTGACGTGTTATTGGGCCCCGGCTGCAGTAATTCAAACCTGAGACCACTCGGTTGGTAGCCACTGAGCGCACATTTTCATACAAAAGGAAATTTAAAAAAATGGGGCTTTCGATTAAATTTGTTCTTTGTAAGGCCTAATGACTGAGCGAGCCTGCTTATTTATCGGTCATTTTTTTTAAGTGGAAACTTCTCTTTGCTTAATGTGTTTTAAGAGAGCTTAAGGCCAGTTGAAGTTTGATATTATTCAGCTGGCCGACGAAAAACAAATTTTATTATTTGAATTTGTTACGTATTTTTCACAGCAATTTACAGTTTTTATTATTTGTTAATATAGTAGAAAACTGGAGAATTTCAGTCAGCTAAACAGGGAGGTTTTTTTTTCCTGCTTTCTACATTTGTGCAAAGTCCGCCTGTAAGTTTTCGCCGGCCCGTATTAAAAATCACCTACCAATCACTTCATCAATGAGGCCAATCAAATGGTGGTGTTCTTGAATTTGTCTGATCCATTCGATTTCGGAACTGCACGTCGTTCGGGATTTTATAGAAAAGTGGAATGATATTGCCTTTTTTTTGAAGTAGTTCGTAGCACCTCTCATTTGAACATGACAGTTCCAAGTCCAACTAAGCCGTTCGTTCTTTTTATACCCTATTCTAGGGGTATATTAATTTTGACGCATAGTTTGTAACATACCTTAATATTGCCCGTAGACCCCTAAAAGTTACTATATTTATGATCAGCATCGATAGTAATGTCGATATAGCCATGTCCGTCCGTCCGTCCGTCGGCAAAAATTAGGCCTTTAAACTGGACCTAGAGAGCTGAAATTTTAACCATATACTCTCTAGGGTCCCGAAATAATCAAGTTTACGAATTTTTGAAATCCGCCCACAGACACGCCCACAAACTCAAAAAAACAAAATTTTGGAAAAAATCGAATTTTGAGATAGGAAGCTGAAATTTTTTATATATGATCTATGACCCCTAAAACTGCTTGGGATATAAAATTTTCAAAATCCGCCCACTGTCACGCCCACAAAAAAATAAAACAATTTTATTGAAAAACCAAAATTTGAGCTAGGGAGCTGAAATTTATAATATATGCTCTCTATGGGCCCTTTATGCTCATGTGTAAATATTTTCAAAACCCGCCCACTGGCACGCCCACAATTATTATTAATTTTTTTTTTTGAAAATTCAAAGTGAGCTAGGGAGCTGAAATTTATAATGTATACTCTCTAGGGGCCCTTTATGCTCATGTGTTAATTTTTTTTAAATCCGCCTACCGACACGCCCACAATTAAATAAAACAATTTTATTGAAACACCCAAGTTTGAGCTAGGGAGCGTTTTTTTTTATAAAATCCTTTAAATGTTGTATAACAAAATATGTAGAGCGTTCTTAACAATTCAACCATACTTAGACTTTTGTCACGCCCACTTATGAGGGATAGGAATAAGAATAGGGTATCCAACAGTTCGCCTAAGCGGACTGTAGCCCGTCCCTATGTTTTTCTCTCAGATAGGTCCTCTGACGTGAAAGCTTTTTCGGATCTTGGAACTTGGTATTCGATCAAGACTTGCTACTAGGGTGGCGACGGTGTAGAGGTTAGTGTGTTGGCTTTTGACCCGTGCGGTGCAGGTTTAATTCCCATGGGGAACAACAACATACGCCACCCATTCTCCAGGCTCTACACCAAAAAAAAAATGTCTGCCTGGTAGTAAATACAATCGACTGTTACCGAGTCTGAGTGCTATGGGACCTAGATTTCCTTTTTATACCCTATTCTAGGGGTATATTAATTTTGAGGCATAGTTTGTAACATACCTTAATATTGCCCGTAGACCCCTAAAAGTTACTATATTTATGATCAGCACCGATAGTAATGTCGATCTAGCCATGTCCGTCCGTCCCTCCGTCCGTCCATCGGCAAAAATTAGGCCTTTAAACTGGACCTAGAGCGCTGAAATTTTAACCATATACTCTCTAGGGTCCCGAAATAATCAAGTTTACGAATTTTTGAAATCCGCCCACAAACTCAAAAAAACAAAATTTTGGAAAAAATCGAATTTTGAGCTAGAAAGCTGAAATTTTTTATATATGATCTATGACTCCTAAAACTGCTCATGAGATAATATTTTTAAAATCCGCCCAATAAAACAATTTTATTGAAAACCCAAAGTTTGAGCTAGGGAGCTGAATTTTATAATAATACTCTCTAGGCGCCCTTTATGCTCATGTGTAAATATTTTCAAAATCCGCCTACTGGCACGCCCACAATTATTATTTTTTTTTGTTTGAAAATCCATAGTGAGCTAGGGAGCTGAAATTTATAATATATACTCTCTAGGGGCCCTTTATGCTCATGTGTTAATTTTTTTTAAATCCGCCTACTGACACGCCCACAATTAAATAAAACAATTTTATTGAAACACCCAAGTTTGAGCTAGGGAGCGTTTTTTTGATAAAATCCTTTAAATGTTATATAACAAAATATGTAGAGCGTTCTTAATAATTCAACCATACTTAGACTTTTGTCACGCCCACTTATGAGGGATAGAAATAAGAATAGGGTATCCAACAGTTCGCCCAAGCGGACTGTAGCCCGTCCCTATGTTTTTTTTAAGAAAAAAAGCCTTGCTACTTCTGCTGTCATATGAAGCATGTTTATCTCACCCGCCTTCAATTTATCGTTATACCTTTCATACGTTGTCCAACACTTTGAACCGTATGTGAGCGACGGGTGCACAAATGAGTGAGAGCATTTCGTTTAGCTTGGGGGAAATTTTTAAGTCACAGAAGATTTGTTTCTTCCCACCTCTTTATGAGTGTACATATTAGTGGAGCGCCTGGGGCGTTAAAAACATGAAAACCTTGGATTTCCGTTACAGTGAATGAAATTTTATAATTCTATAATATATACAAAAAAGTTTACCTATTAAAAAATTGTGATCTCGATTAAAAAAAAAAAATGAAATAATTATAATTTTGATAGTTTAAATGATACAATACCTCATAATATTAGGCTGTAGATCATTTTTCTACACCAAAATTAAGATAATTTATATATTCATATAGAAATAGTAGTTAGGAAAAAGAAATAAATGAAGGAAAATGAAAGAAAAAACGTTATCAAGAAATCATTTGTTTATTTAAACAATTTACATTCTTCAATTTACAACTTCACTTATTTCAATGATTGTCGGAGTATTAAAGCAAGTTTTTTCGCTGCACTGTAGACATGCTACACTGCAGTATAAGCCATTCTTTCGACATCCACAAGCACCTCCACAACCCTTTTTGCAGCTACAAAACAACATTTCCAATAAATTATCTGGAGCTGGTGATTGATTCATTCGTTATTGGGATAAGCATGTTATTAAAATACTTCCAGCCCCAATTTTCAATGTCTACATTTTCAATATCTGCATTTCCTAACCGTAACTGGATTTGTAGATATACTCTTTCTAGATGTTCAAACGCTGCATCAGCTGTAGGAGGTAATGATGACAAAAGAACACTTGTTTTTATACCCTATTCTAGGGGTATATTAATTTTGACGCATAGTTTGTAACATACCTTAATATTGCCCGTAGACCCCTAAAAGTTACTATATTTATGATCAGCATCGATAGTAATGTCGATCTAGCCATGTCCGTCCGTCCGTCCGTCCGTCGGCAAAAATTAGGCCTTTAAACTGGACCTAGAGAGCTGAAATTTTAACCATATACTCTCTAGGGTCCCGAAATAATCAAGTTTAAGAATTTTTGAAATCCGCCCACAGACACGCCCACAAACTCAAAAAAACAAAATTTTGGAAAAAATCGATTTTTGAGCTAGAGAGCTGAAATTTTTTATATATGATCTATACATAAAACTGATTGGGACATAAAATTTTCAAAATCCGCCCACTGACACGCCCACAATTAAATAAAACAAATTTTGGGAAAAATTGAATTTTGAGCTAGAAAGCTGAAATTTTTTATATATGATCTTTGGCCCATAAAACTGCTTGGGACATAAAATTTTCAAAATCCGCCCACAATTAAATAAAATATTTTTTTTGAAAAACCAAAATTTGAGCTAGGGAGCTGAAATTTTAATATATACTCTCTAGGGGCCCTTTATGCTCATGTGTAAATATTTTCAAAATCCGCCTACTGACACGCCCACAATTATTTTTTTTTTATTTTTGAAAGTCCAAAGTTTGAGCTAGGGAGCTGAAATTTATAGTATATACTCTCTAGGTGCCCTTTATGCTCATACTTAAATTTTTTTTAAATCCGCCTACTGACACGCCCACAATTAAATAAAACAATTTTATTGAAAAACCAAAGTTTGAGCTAGGGAGCGTTTTTATTTACAAAAGCTTAGTTTTTTCGATAAAATCCTTTAAATTTTTGTCACGCCCACTTATGAGATATAGGAATAAGAATAGGGTATCCAACAGTTCGCCCAAGCGGACTGTAGCCCGCCCCTATGTTTTTGTTTGCTGTTCCTTTTACAAAAAAATTAAACCTCAATGAGTTCAAATCTTTAATTTACGGGAAAAGAAGAAACTGTTGACTCTACTGGCTACAAAAGCCTTGGGGTCTGTGGCGTTTGAGTTATCGTGTGTAGTACGGATAGATGAGCCTGGAAAGTGAACCTGAAGTAAGTTTCTTATAGTATCCTCGGGTTACGTCGTGTAGGTACCATCTGTTTCTGTTGTAATCCTACACAGTTTCTATGCTCTTTACTCAGAGCTTTATAGATAGGCGTGGCGACTAGCATGTCTGCTATATCTTCGGTTCATTTGGTCCATGTAGCTCGTTTCGATCTTCTCAATTCTGAGTTATATTCTGTGAGAGCGATCCTGTAATGGTCCCACAATTTTATTTATTTGACTCGATGAAGACCTTCCTAACATTCTTCCCGAGCTTAGCAAGTTGTTCCTTCCACCAGGAAACCTTACGTTTCTTCATACTGGTTTTACTGACACAACTACTATCGTAGGAGGTTAGCAGCACTTTGTTGAGCTAGAAGTTCACGTGAGACCTGGATGAAGCAGTGCATCCAGGTCTCACGTGGACTCACTTGACTTTTGAGAGGACAAGTCCTGGATGCATTTTCCAGTCCGTCGTCTGATCGTAGTTATTCGAAGCCTGCGTCAGTTTGCCAGATATATCAAACCTTCGGAAAACGGATACTATGAACGTAAGTTGAGTCTCCGCCTGGATTTGCGTTGTGTAAGATGAACCCAATTTTGCACAGATAATGCAGCTGTACTCATTATTTGTACTACTGGTCCTTTATTCATCCATTGTTAGAAAACTGTGATAGAAAACAATTGAATACATTAAATGATTAATTTTTTACATTTTATTAACTTCCCAGCGGAAGTTCTTGTAATGGGGCCGATTTTGTGAATCGCGGATTTTGACACATCTTCACGTTTCAAGGTCACCAGAATCCAAATCCAACGTTTTTTTATAGAGATGTCTGTCTGTGTGTATGTACGAATGTGCGTATGTACGTATGTGCGTTCGGAATTATCTTTCGCCACGATTATCTCTAGAACCAAAGACGATATTGACATGTGACCAGGTGAAGCGTAAGAACTTCCACTGGGAAGTTAAAAATATTTTAAATAAAATTTTAAGCGTAAGTATTAATTTTTTATAGTTTTTGTTTAAATAATAAAAAAATCAAAAGCACAAAAAAAATTTGGGTAAACTTTACACTTTATAGTATAAAAAAGAAAACCCCCCCTCGACCATTTAAATTCATTCACTGTAACAAAAGTCTGAGGTCAAAACCCCCAGACACTCCACTATATATGTTTGACCTACATAAGGTTTGCATTTTAACCAACCTAATGCAGTTCTATATATAGTCGTAGTCTAGCTTACTACCAATGGGGTCAATCCTCAATGCCAATTGTAAATCTGTCTAGGACGTTCGAGTCCGCAATTCATGACACTCGGTCAAAACAAGGGCCATCATATTACCTAAATGCCTCAGTGATATTTTAGTATATTATGGTTATGCCTCTGTGTAAAAATTTGGTCTTTATTGTCGATACTTTGGATTACATCGTATATGCGTCATTAATCCTTGATATGCCTCGCTAGTTCTTGCAACATATATAATGACTGCTTTCTTTGAAAAAGATTCATGTGGAGCTTATATTCCATTCACCATGCATGCTTTCCCTTATACTTGGTTAATAATTTTGTGCATGGGTTCTGGCAAATTATTACCTCCGTATCGAAAGATCCCCACTGCAGTGTGTCAGGCAAAGACTCTCCACGGTTCAAGGGGTCGTTAAGTAAATTATATAAGTTTTGGAATCCAAAAAAATTGGCTGACTAAGTCAAGGTATTTCCTACTTGGAGGGAAAGATCATGAACAAAACGAATCAACGTTATCCATTCGAAAGATTGCAATTTGAGAGCGGTCCATTCAATCAAAGAAGCTATTTTGGGTCTAGAAATCTAGAATAATAAAGTACACAGAGCTAGTCAAAACAAACTAAACTAATTTAAAACTAAAGTTTCTACCCAATTGTTGACTCATTAGTAGTCAGTAGTTTATTCAGAGGAATAACTTTATAGACATACAATCCTAGGGACTTCAAAAGGACACTTAAACTTGGTGGTTGTTAGATGGATCTAAGGCAGTGATAAGTGAAAAGAAAGCGGTATTCAAAGCTTCGTTTTTATTTTAAACTTCTGGCTCGCCAAGGCGATGGAAAAAGAAGGTCCCTAAGGGAGAGAAGACATAATTTAGGGAACAGAAAAAGAGTGTCTTTATTGGGTTCTAAATCTTGTTGTATTGCTTGTTCTTTTGTTATGGCGCGGCAAAGAATTCCAGAGGCGAGTAGCGTTAACAAGAATTGGCGGGGTTCAATCAACTGGTTGGACCTAGCCGAGGAAAGCCTCGTTATCCGCTGGAATGGGTAGGGTGGTTATTGTGTTAGCAGAATATTCGAAAACAATAAAAGGTGCAGAACTGAAAATAATTCTCAAGCGGCATGTTGACCGGTCTATTGGAAAAATTGGATAATCTATCGTATCTTTGAAGTCAAAATATATATCGAATGGTACTATTAAAGACGACATTGAGCTTTCATTGGCATGAGTATTTACAACTGGAAAAAATACCACAGACGTAGACCAGGATAGGTAAAATTAAGCTTTTCGCAAGATTTGACGTGTCTTTAAAGGACTATACAACTGAGTCACCCAGAGAGTACGTAACACTCCATATGTTTTCCCGACAATAGAGTTAATGTGCTTGTCATATGTTAGATTTTGGATATAACCAAGCACTTAGACTTCGACGGGTTTATAGCGAGGCCATTGAGTTGAGTTCAATGTGCCACCCTCTCAATATAATCATTCCTACTACAAGACCCGTTTTCGATCAGTCCAAAACCGCAGCTGTGGTACATTTGTACATCGTCGGTATACAAATGGGTCGATTGCGAGAATTCCATTAACATAAAGTGAAAACAATAAGGGACAACGTATGGATACTTGTGGAACACCAATGGAAAATGGAAAAAAGTCCGACAAACTCTGACTTATTTCAAATGCTTGCATTCTATTCAATAGATATGACGAAATAAGCTTTACAGCTTCAGGCGAGAAGTTGTCGACGGAGCTTTTCTGTAAGACTACAGTGAACCAGTGTATCAAATGCCGTGGAGAAAACGAGAAGATCAAGAAAGCTCACTTTGTCCTCGTCTATTGCTCGCCGAAGATCCTCTATGACATTTCACAAAGCGGTAACACTGCTGTACCTTTCTCGAAAGCCACTCTGCTTCGGTGTTAGGAGGTTATACGTCTTTAGGTACTCACTCAACTGTTTTTTCAATATGGGTTCAAAAACTTTGGACAGGAATGGAAAAATAGAGATAGGTCTAAGCTCATTGCATTTAGCATTTATCGGCAGGGTGGATACCCGCGGTCAGAATGGTGTTAAGAATATACGTTATGTACGGCAGTACGACAGGAAGAATCAACTTTAAAAAGGAAGGGTGCATTTCATATAGCCCGATGGCATAAAATCTGATCGAAAATTCGACCACTTCTATACAGCTGTCCCATATGAACCCGAAAGTGGGATGACCAGGTTGCTCTTCTGTGAAATTCGTTATCGTTTCAGGGGTAGATTAAGGCGCATTACGAAGGGAAACAAATTTTGAGTTTAGTTAGTTGGCGTCGACATTCCCATTTTGGACTTTCCTAATCCAATACTGCGCAAGTTATTCTACAACTGCCGACTGTCGGTCTTAGCTGAACGAATTTCTTTCTATTGCCAAGTGATTGATAGATTTGTCTGAGTTCAGGTAGACGATAGCGTTTCTACGACTTGTTTGCCTGATCACGTTGCTGCATTAAGACGCGTATCTGGTTAGAAAACCAAGGAGGATTTTTATTGCTTTGATGTTTGAAGATGTATGAATGTGGCTGGTGCATTCTTGAACGGCGTGGAGCTCTGCTTGAAATACGCTGGGTCTTTTTCCCATGGGTATCGTAAAGCTTGTATTTGGCCCGTATATTCCGGCTCTTACCCCCGATTACATTTTAAAACTATCCGTATACCACTTTATGGCTGACAGGTGGGTTATTACAAACCTTGGTTAAAGTATCCCTCTAATAATGAAGATAAAGAAGATCGTCTCGAATGGGAATAATGACTTTGCAAAGGACTCGCGAAGCATATGACTCGCGAAGAGAAATAAAACATTGTACTGCCCACATGTTTGCTGACAATGTCCAATTATTTATATACTGGCCATTGGATATGATAAATATTGTTATCGAGTTAATAAACGAAGATCTAGAGGTCATTCAGCAGTGGGCTCTTAAACACAACTTATCGCCTAATCCCTCGAATAAAAGACCCTTTGTATCTATAAGCATTAGTAAGATGCATTCAATTTTCCGTCAAGTTCATAAGGATCTATTGAATATGTTCATTGGGCTAACAATTTGGGGAAAGTCTTCAATGACACACCACTGAGACCGATCAGGTTACAGCTATAATCGGTGGTCTCCGACCTCTGTAATCTATACAACTATACAAAGTTCTTTACCCACTAAAACTTAGATCTTACAACACAGATTCAATCTCACTGTGAAACTGTTATTTTGATAAATAAATATGAATTATGAAATATGAAAGGCGCCCAAAATCAAGCAAAGTAGGTACGTAAGGCCTGTATCCAGAGTTGAAAAAAATGTCTTCTTCGGTTTCTGATGTAAACCTGTCTATCACGCACAATGACAAACCAGCTTGAGTAGGGGAACAACCATCTTCGAAATATGCGCACAGAGACAGGTGCTTAGAAAATATGTTCGCCCAAGTTCGTTAAAAGCGCTCAAGGTCATCTTCTTGCGGATGACGAAAAACCACTACACAGGTGGAGACAGTATTGTGAAAGATTTTTAAATAAACAGTTTCCTTACTTTCATATAGCCATTCCTAACTATGAAGAACTACCCGCCATTGCTGTCGGTGAAGTTGGGAAAAGGCGGTCAAAAATTCGAAAAACCGCAATGCGTATTCGCAGGACGAGATATCCTCTGAGTCCTGGAAAAAGAGGGAAATCATTGCGTCACAAAGAAAAAGGCGATACGCGATGTGAAAAATAATACGGATATCTGAAGGTTTGTCACAGCTAAATCATTCACAGATGCCATCCAAATTATAACGATCATGACGAAAACCCAACGTGATTCCATAAAGGATTTGAATACGGTGTTGATTGATTTGAAAAGGCCTTTGAAAGGTCACCAAGATATCTGTCATGGGCGGCCTAACACCACGATGAGTTCCAGAAACTGAAGTTCGAAGATGATTATGAACGTATACAGGGTGTCCCTTAATTCGTTGTCAATATTTTTGGGCATGATTTATTGGTATATTCTAAGGAAAAAATTGTTCTAAAGTAAGGGCATATCTCCAATTTTTATATCATTTATTGAGGATTGAAGAAAAGGCTTACTTGGGTGTACCCTGACCCATGTTAACGGTAATTGCGCTGTTAATACTTATGATAGAAATTTCGTTTAGGCCTCTATTTTTAGAAGAAATATTAGCCTTTGTAATTGCATTTAAATAAATTTTATATCTTAAGTCAGTCTTAAGATATCCAATTTTTAAGCTGTTCCATTTTTCCTGCCCATGGTAATTTTTTGACTTTCGGTTCAATTTTCTCCAGAAAATGCGTAATAAACATAACGTTATAATATTTTTTATTGAATGAAGGTAACAATAATAAAAATAAAAGCTTACGACAAGTTTGTAGAAAAACCCATAGATTTTATGATACTTGGATTTTTTGCAGGATTACAGATTTTCTCCATGCAGGACATCAGAAATTTTATGTCTGGAAGCAGTGAATTGCAAAGCTAAGCGTCTGATGCTGATTTACGGCTCATTTGTAACAGCTTCCAGTATTCTCTGATCAATCGAAGTTCTTCTTACTTGTTGAGCTCCCGCGTTAGGTCATGTATTTGAAACTGATCCCGTTTCTCGAAACCTTCGATATGTATTTCCAAATACATTTCTAATAGGAAGTCGTCGGTTTGGATAAAGTTCATGGTATCTTTGTCGCGCTCTATTTGAAATTCCGTTGCACATCGTTTGTAAATAAAGACATTTTAAAAAACCTTTCTTATCAACTAACGGCTTGCCTTGGCGTTTCAGATTAAACTGATGATTTAATTTTGATTTTAAATCTTTTATACCATTTTGTTTAGGTAAGTCCTGACAGGTACTCAAATAAACCAACGGAAAACCGCTCTTATTATCAACAGTTGTTAGAAATGTAGGTACAAAATCAGAAACCCCTTTTTTTACTTGCTGCAGGATTTTCCAAGTATCATAAAATCTATGGGTTTTTCTACAAACTTTTCGTAAGCTTTTATTTTTATTATTGTTACCTTCATTCAAAAAAAATATTAAAACATTATGTTTATTACGCATTTTCTGGAGAAAATTGAACCGAAAGTCAAAAAATTACCATGGGCAGGAAAAATGGAACAGGTTAAAAAATTGGATATCTTAAGACTGAGTTAAGATATAAAATTTATTTAAATGCAATTACAAAGGCTAATATTTCTTCTAAAAATAGAGGCCTAAATGAAATTGCTATCATTAGTACTAACAAGGCAATTACCGTTAACATGGGTCAGGGTACACCCAAGTAAGCCTTTTCTTAAATCCTCAATAAATGATATAAAAACTGGAGATAGGCCCTTACTGTAGAACAATTTTTTCCTTAGAATATACCCATAAATGATGCCCTAAAATATTGACAACGAATTAAGGGACACCCTGTATATGAGAATGATATGTCTCGCTGGAGTTACCGAGGAGTTCAATCAAAGTCGGTGTATAACGCGGAAGCGTCATTTCATTAGTCTCTTGATATTTATTACAGTCCCTGATTTTCTGACTGCGGTTTTATTATCACCAACTAAAGACATTGTGTGCTTATAATCTCATTCTATTGCCTGCATGTGTCAATATTAATTCGATTAGCATAAGCATGCGAATCCCTTTCCCTCGCCCACTATAAATCATTCCAAAACATACGAGTATCAATTTTACGATTCTCTTCATTTGTCCCTCAAAAGGCACTCATTTTTCATTATAGAATTAGCACTGTATTAATTTATTTAAAACATATATTTCCACGCGGCCAATCTGAATTGGATTGATAGACGATGTGGATATATCTATCTATTAGTTGGACTTTGTTTTCATTGAATGACTCTTCTGACGTCGTCATTGTTTTGGGGGGTTGGCCTGAGGCCATATCCAATTGAAAGGCTGTACACTTGAACAACGAAATACATGACGGATGTCTAATTAAACTTGAATGATCTATTCAACCTCGAAATATTTGATAAGCGATGCTAAAGTGACGTCGCTATGCAAATGGGTGAACTACAAGCTGAAAAAGATACAAATGAAAACTACTAAAAAAAACACACATATACAGATACGCACAGTTGCCAGAAATATTTGGCTTTTAGTAGGTCCAATGGGGATTTGCATGCACGACCATGCTTACTTTTATGAGAACTGTTTCGCTCGCAAATAGAATGATATTTCGGCATGTGAGTGGATTTTGACTGAAAGTACGTTGAATACTAATGGCGCCTTAAATATGCTTAAAGACGGAAGTCGATCAAGACATAATGATGCAGCTAATGTGAATGTGATCAATGGTTTTTGAAATTCTTGCACAAGATAAATAAACGATTCTTTTTCCCATTAACAGTAAAGTATTTTAGATTGTGAATGGATATAATATGAAAGGGTGGGGGCGGTAATGACAACGACTGCCTTGTGATTGGCATTGCAAATCAAATAGGAAATTTTTCGATTTCAAAGTTATGTAGAAATCACGACCAACGCAATGAGTCATTAATTTTGTAAAGGACTGCTGACAAAAAAGCACCCGCGGAAAATCCCAGCACTGAAACAGCACTTGAATACTAACTACAATTTTGTTGGGATTATTCACTTGTTCATTCAGGCAGCTGCCCCTAAGTACCTTGTTTATGGTACCTACATTCAAAATTTGTCAAAAATTACTTTTATTCGATTCCGACATATCCGCAAATATAGTAATTATCTACAGTGTAATGTGCAGTTTGGAAGCAGCTCTTCCAAATTATTCCAAATTTGGACAGGATTTGGGCAAGGAGATGCGTCATGTGACTTCTTTAAGGGCCCTTCAATAGGCCCATCCAGTAACTGGAGTATGCGGACGATATGGACATCATCAGCCGTCCCCAGCATGACATTGCAGAGGCTTTTATTTCGATTGAAGAACAGGCGAAATTAGTCGGTCTTAAAGATAATGAAAACTAGACTAAGTTCATGCTATCAACAAACAAACAAACATCTGTCCACCCCCTTCGCCAAAACGTCATTGTTGGTAGCAATAACGTTAGCGTAGTGATGGAGTTCATTTAACTTGGAGTAAACATCATCTCCAACACCTTAGTGGATATCCGATGGAAAATTACCTTAGAAACCGCTGCTCCTTCGGTTTTTTTTTTTACTTTTATTGTAGCTGAATTTATATAAATTTTTTTCCTATTTCTAGATTGCACAATTTACAGAGAAATGGTATTTTCTACCTTACTACTGGATAACTTATAACATTTATACAATTGTATTATCACAGATTCAAGATTGTTTTAGAAGGGAAAGCTACATGAAAAAACCTTCATTTAATTTATAAATAAATTTTTCCTGAGGAGAGAGAAGTGGGTCCGAGTGATCACAAATAAAGATGTTGTTTACATATTCGATTTAATAATCGTCAATAAATACATAAATAAGAAGATAAAAAAAAATAAATAAATAAATAAATAAATAAATAAATAAATAAATAATTAAGTAAATAACAAAGATGATAAATAAATAAATAAATAAATAAGAATATAAATAGAAAAATAAATAAGTAAATTAACA
Organism: Portevinia maculata; assembly: GCA_949715645.1. Classification (NCBI taxonomy): domain Eukaryota; kingdom Metazoa; phylum Arthropoda; class Insecta; order Diptera; family Syrphidae; genus Portevinia; species Portevinia maculata. The sequence continues at coordinate 190,038,850 of OX454527.1, read as the reverse complement.
TAATCGACTAAATAAGTACTAAAGCAAATAAATAAATACATAAGAAGATAAATAAATAAAAAAACCAAAGAAGATAAATAAATAATTAAATAACAAAGAAGATAAATAAATAATTAAACAGTAAATTAACAATTAACAAATAAGATCTATGAACATCAAAATAATATATATATCACAGTAATGTATATAAATTAGATACAACACCTTAAGTTGTTAAATTTAAAATTAAGTTATTATTCGAGCAACCACACAAAACTTTGTATCGATCATATAATTTTGCGATTCGAATTTCAACTTTTTCAATCTTAGCCTCTTCATGGAGATCCTCGGTAGAATAGTGCCAGGGAAGATTAAGCATCATTTTTAAAGTTTTATTTTGCATAATTTGCAGCGAATATGACTCTTAGCACAAGTTCCCCAGATGGGCGAACCATATAGCATTATGCTTTGGAATATTACTTTGAAAATTAGCAATTTGTTTTCAACACTCAATTTGGACTTACGATTTATAAAAGGATATAGGATTTTTGTCGCCATGTTAAGTTTATTAAGTGTTTCTTGAATAAGCAGACTAAAGGTCAAAGTTTTGTCCAGGTGTACCCCAAGATACTTGGCACTCGATTTCCATTCAGTTTGAACCCCGTTCAAATGGAGTCTATTGCTTGGAAAGTAACAGGCTTTTCTTTTCGTAGTGAAAAAGAAAGCCAGAGTCTTAGAAGCATTCAATTTTATTTTTCAATCATCGCAATATGATTTGACTAAATTCAAAGCAGATTGCAGATTGGTTTCAATTAAGGAACCAATTGAATCTGTTGAGTAGATGCAGGTATCATCCGCGAAAATTGCCGTTTTACAGTTATGGGGTTTCGGAAAATCATATGTGTATATAATATACAATAACGGTCCAAGAACGGATCCTTGGGGTACACCTGCAACGATTTCAAATACATCGGAATACCAATTATTTACAGAAACTTTGAAAGTGCGTTTTGTAAGGAACGACGAAATCATTTTAACTATGTAAAGTGGGAAATTTAAAACAAGGAGTTTGTGAATGAGTCCTTCGTGCCACACCGAGTCAAAAGCTTTTTAAACATCAAGAAAGACCATCCCCGTACTTTTTCCTATAGTTAGATTATTTTTAATATCTTTTGTTATCCTGTCAACCTGGTGAACAGTACTATGATGTCTTCTAAAACCAAACTGTTCTTGTGGCAGGATATCAAACCAATCCTTCGGTTTGGCAAAACAAATGGGTTCAAAACTCCTCACTCGAAGGACAATATGCATGCTCTCTATTAAACTTTACTCCTGTCAGTCCTGCTTTACTGTGCCGAGTACTGGACGATAAGTATGAAAGGGGAGCTAGTATTGGGATCTTTTGAAAGAAAAATACTCCGTCAGAGATTTTGTCCCGTGTGCGAGGAGGGGGAATGGAAGAGAAGATACAACCGCGAAGTCTATGAGCTGTACGACGGTATGGATGTAGTCCAATAAGCTAAATCAAGTCGACTACATTGGCTCAGCCACATTGAGTGAATAAACAATAATTACCCAGCCAAAAGGGTCTTCGCTTCCCAGCCCCCAGGTTCAAGAAGGCAAGGAAAACCGAACATCCTTTGTAAAGATCAAGCCATCGCGTAGGTTTAATGTTGCAATAATTCATCGGACTATGCTTTCACAGACGGAAGTTATCTGTAGGGTCACCCATGACAGATAGGCTGGTTGATGTGCAACAAACTAAGAACGGTCATGACGAGTAAATCTCATTATCAAATCTCTAATCTTAGGTGAGACGGCATAAGCTGAGGGATGCGTGGGCTAAGTTTTAAGAATGCGGCCACCAAAGACCAGGCAAATTTCAGCCTTTCAGTGCTAAGCCGATCTCTGGTGTATGCCCCTCCTTTCCCGGACAGTCGTAAGAGCAATGTTTAATAGAATTTAAGAAATGTACGAACAGATACCTCTCCAATTTTTGTTATAAGCACCCCTGACAATATGGCTGACACAGCGACCTGAAAAATCTATTGTATTCAAAGGGTTTAGTATTACAATTATTTTATAAAGGAATAAAGTAACAAAGTAACTTCCCATATGAAGGCTTACCCATCCTCCGCGGCAGAATTTCTCATCTCTGCTGGCGAACATATTTATCTGTGGAAGATATGTACGTCTTCTCAACTAATTTAGTGCCGGACATACACAGAGTATGTGTTCGGAGGATTCATATTTCACCAGACAAAACCTACATGCTATCCCTGTGCAGGGGTTCAATTCATTTGTAGTTGTGCAAGCATTACAAGCTGCCGTTGGGCAGGTGCGTATCGCACCTGTAATGCCGAAATAGGCGATTCGTGCTGGCTTCTTGCCGTTATCCTTTCAAGAACTTTCGGCCACCAGACGATGGTCGCGTATGTGATAATAGGTCTGACCATCATGATATGCAGACACTGGCATCAGGTTGGGACTCAGATCCTAAGTGCTGCCATACAGACGCCTACTGGCCCACATGGCTCTAGTGGCACGCTCTGTGTTGCTGTGCGGTTTCCAGTTAAGCCAGTTATCGAAGACGACGGCGAGTTATTTGACCTCAGTGGGGATACTGAAGTTTCAAAATTTTCCAGTCTCTTTCTTCTAAAAGGCACTAGTACAAATTTGCAAAGATTGATGGAGAGGCCTTCATTATTTCACTATTCTTAAACGTGCAGGTCTTGCTATGCTCACCACTTATAATCATCGCCAGTACCCAATGCCATTATGGCCTAGTTTCGAAGATCAAAAGGCTGTCGATGTCTAGTGATCAAAGAAAGTGCGAGTGTTCCTCCTTGAAGGCATCCTTTGACTGCAGTCACAGACACCGACACTCCTACAGATGAGGAGTTTATTTTTCGATACCTCTCCAATCGTATCAACTTCTGGTAATGCCGTTGGGCAATCAGTCGACTTTTTAAGACGAGAAGCTGTTGGACACTCGACGGAGGGGTCGCCCTTAGACGGCTGCTTGCTGCAGAGTCAATGACCCTTAACAGGATTAATTACTCAGACAAGCCATATTTTCATTGGAAATCCAATTAGCACCATTAAGTTATTACAGGCGAAATTTCATCATGCTTAGTGTGCGTGCGCTATCCTTTGCAAACGGTTCGCCGTGGAGAGTAAACCTAGGACTCATCCAGGTTATCAGCGGAAAAATCAAAAGTTTAGGAATAGGGTAAGTAAGCTAATTTATAAATGCGATGAGCAGACGCCCAGGTCGGCCTGCTTAAAACTCATAAATGCCAACTTTGTTCCCATTCCAAAATACATCACCAAGAACCTTGTAGCCATCTCGATAGAAGTCCTGACCATGAGAGACACACAAAACATCGTGTGTGTAACTTTCCTGGTAACAGTAACCAGGTCCCACCAGTAGAGATTCAGGCACTTATTCGCTTATGCCAGGATAACAACCTCCACTTCATCATCGGTTGCGATGCTAAAGCGCGAAACAGTAGCAATAACAACAGAGGTGAGTGTCTTTTAAATTGTCTTGTTAGTAGTCCAATGGATATCCTAAATAGAGGATCTAAACCAACCTTCATGAACGCGATTGGAGACGAGGTATAGGTATGCTTGATCTCACGCTCGCCATTTAGCTATCTTTAATTTTATTTAAAATTGGCATGTATCAGATGCAGCTTCAAAATCAGAGCAGCAGCACATAAAGTTTGACATAACTGGCCAAACGATACAGGCTCCTAATAGAGACGACCCTTAGTCGACGAACTGCGATCTGTATCGCGGCATTGGCAAAAAAAACTGGAACAAATTGACCATTATTGTACAAAAATAGGATTGACAATTTCCTCAGGTGACCCGAAGGCACGTTGCAAGGGCGAAGCCAGCGACAAAAGCCTAATCTTTGCGGCTTACTACCCCAATAACATGTACACAGAGAGTACGCTCCGGTCTGGCCTTATCCCCCCGCAGGCATTTATCCATATTGATGCAAAAAGTGCTGGTACAGTCGAGGGATGGTATCCCGGTATTATACCACCGTTACCGCGGCGTGAGAACTAAACCACTCTTCCACGTCGGGGATGTCGGCAATGTGCCTACGAGGTCAATAGAAAGCATCAAACTGTCGTAAAAGGTGTCCAAGGATAAGCAAAAATGTTTCTATAGCGATATCGTGTGTCAAACGATAAACGCTTTTAGCAAAAAAAGGACAGAAAACTAAAGCCAATGCAAATCGGTGGTGGAAAAATTAACCCCAAGAAAACGTTCCCCCGAATTAACAACGGAATTCATGTTTAAAATAAAAATAAAGATTTATTTACAGAAAAAGTAGGTATAAAATAAAAAACCTAAATACAAATTCAACTTGGTCGTAACCAAAATCTGATCGAACTCATACTGAGAACAATCTTGTCCGGATTAAAATCGACCCAGTGCACTGGTGGAGTAAATATAGTTGTTGCAATCAGGATCTGAATGTTTCCGTCCACTCCCATGTCATAACTATCATTTGTGTCCTAAAACATATTGACCGGATACTCATACCCCCACAGATGAACGGCAATTACCTGATACCCTAGACCATCGATTTGGGGCTGCTGATAATATTATTCGACCCAACAGATCGCCCAGCGTTTTTCCCCTTAGCTGAAGCAAACCCCTTCTCCTTGTGATAGGTTCATACGTCGTATACAATTAGGCCGCTCTCATGCGTGGTCACAACCATTTTATTCATTGGAATGTCCTTACAGTCGATCGACACAATTCAATTCTTCTCAGTTTTCCCCCAGCTTCAGGTCGCCATTTTCATACCCAGCCGCCACAGAACGTTCGGGATTAATTGTACGAATCAGCGAAAGCAACTGTCCAGCAATCGCGCGATTAAGTGGACCCATCTCCGGCAGCTGGAGGATCTAGCGCCATGTCTACCACCGGAGCATTTCCCCGACGAATGTCCCACACCTTTACCGATAAATCACGACTGCCGGTCACAATTTCCGGTGTGCCCCAATAAATCCGCGTGTCACCAACGTTGTCTATGGAATTGATGTGTGAGCTCTTGTGAGCTTCCACGTTGTAAATGGGAACATCCACCCGCTCTCAGTCTCTGTAAAACCATTCTGTATAAGAAAATCTAACATCGTAGCCAAATGGCAAAAAACGGTGCAGGGAAATAACTTCACGGGCAATAACTTCACCTCGAGTGGCAAATAACTTCACTTTTTTTTGTGAAGTTATTGCCCACAATTAGATGAGCAACATCTTCACTTTTTCGTGGGAAATAAATTCTCTTAACATTTTATGATAAATCAAGAACCGTACCTCGCACCTACTCCAAATCAAACACTGACCCCAAGCAGGGGGGTTGCAGGGGGGCACCATGCCCCCCATAGGTATGGAACTGTTTATGACATCTACTTGCGATTTCGCAACTAATCCCATAAACAGTGCAATGCATATGGACTGCAACCCCCCTGCTTGGGTCACTGTTTGATTTGGAGTGGGTGCAAGGGTCTTTAGTTATAATAGACAAATTCTCAAATTATAGGTGGGAAATAACTTCACAAAAAAAGGTGAAGTTATTGCCCACTCGAGGTGAAGTTATTGCCCATGTGAAGTTATTTCCGCAAAAAACGGAACCCTTATAGATTCGTCATGTCTGTCTGACTGTCCGGGCATGTCACAGCCACTTTTTTCCGAAACTATAAGAACTATACTGTTGAAACTTGGTAAGTAGATGTATTCTGTGAACCGCATTAAGATTTTCACACAAAAATAGAAAAAAAAAAACAATAAATTTTGGGGGTTCCCTATACTTAGAACTGAAACTCAAGATTTTTTTTTCATCAAACCCATACGTATGGATAGGTCTTCAAAAATGATATTGAGATTTCTAATATCATGTTTTTCTAAACTAAATAGTTTGCGCGAGAGAGTTTACCAAAGTGGTAAAACTGTAACTTCTAAAATAAGAGAACAAAATATGATGTACATTACCATGCAAACTTCCACCGAAAATTAGTTTGAACGAGATCTAGTAAGTAGTTTTTTTTAATACGTCATAAATCGTAAAAAAAAACATTTAATTTCATAAACATAAACCTTATGCGTAAACCGTTCAAAATTACAACGAACTACAAGAACTTTTATATGATGTTACTTTCGTCTACGGAACCCTTCGTGGGCGAGTCCGACTCGCCCTTGGCCGCTTTTTTATCAACTTCTTTTACCATTCACACATTTAAAGAACTCCGCTTTCTTTTGGTTTTGAACCAATAACTGCAAACTTTGCCAAGTAAGGAATCCATTTGACATCTGAAATTGCATAGTTTAAGGAATGAGCGATGTGTTAAATTATTTGAGTCATGTCCATGATGGTAGTTTTTTTTCGCTAACTTTAGTTGTTTCGTTGTTTGTTCGATAATATCCTAATCCTAGAAACTGAAAAATAAAAATGTGTTCCTATGATATTCGCCAATACGTACTTCAGCAGGTAGATTCGGTCTTGGCGTTGCATTAACTTACATTTATTTTGTGCTTTCAAAAGTACACATGGTCTTGACGAAATTATATTTTTTTGTATTCTATTTGCACATTCTACCACATTCGAATTGCGGTAAGTGCTAATAAATTATTGATTATTTGTTATTTCCTTTTCCATGAAAATTATACATCCTAAACAAATCAGGGGTAGAATACCAAGATCCTGACATGGCCCAGCAGAACATCCACATGCTTCTGCGGTGAATCTGATGATGATTTGAATGAAGAAACATAGGGAAAGGCTACAATCCAGTTCGGCGAACTGTTGGATAACCTACTCGTATTCCTATTTTATCGCCAATAAAGCAGGCGTGCAAAAATCTAAGTATGGGTAAGTCGTTTAAGGGTGGCGACGGTGTAGAGGTTAGTGTGTTGGCTTGTGACCCGTGCGGTGAAGGTTCAATCCCCATGGGGAACAACAACATACGCCACCCAATCACATGCCTCTACACTAAAAGGAGGATTTCTGCCTGGTAGTACAATGGACCGTTGCCGAGTCTGAGTGCTCTGGGATTTGGATTTCCTTTTTAAAAAAAAAAAAAAAAAAAAAATCGTTAAGAAGGATCTACATATTTTGTCATACAGGATGTATTTTTTATTAAGGGATACATTTTTTAAAAAAAAATAAAACACAACCAATTTAATGGAATGACCAAATTTTGGCTTAATAAGCTCACAAACTTCTAACTAATGATTAAAAATAATTTCTGGCATACGGCCTCCGCGACTGCGCCTTATGAACGCCATCCTGTCAATTTTGCACCACTTTTTGGAGCATACCTGGTTTTTTTTCGTCAATAGTGCGTCGAATGTTGGCTTCTAAGTGATCAATCGTTGCTGGTTTATCAGAATATACCAGAGATTCGACGTATTCCCACAAAAAGTAGTCCAAAGGTGTCAAATCACACGAACGAGGTGGCCAACTCACAGGTCCATTTCTTGCGATGATTAGGTCACCAAACGTTTGAATCAACAAAGTTCTGGTTGCACACGCTGTATGGTATGTTGCGCCGTCTTGTTGGAACCATTTCTCCTCCGAATTATTTCCAATGACATGAGGAATAAAAAGATCACGAATCATTTGTCTGTAGTGTTCGCCATTCACGGTAATGTTGGTACCGATTTCGGATTTAAAGACAAATGGGCCGATGACGCCTTTCTTCATGTAAACCACACCAAACAGTGAGTCTCAAGAGTCTCATGAGGATTGTGCTCACTCCAAAAACGACAATTCTGCTTGTTTACAAACCCGTGAAACAAGAAATGAGCCTCATCGCTGAAGATGATTTGACGATAAAAACCTGGTTCAACTTCCAGTTGATTCTCAGCCCATTCACAGAACACACGACGCAGTTGATGGTCCGCTGGCCTTAATTCTTGCACCAGTTGGATCTTATATTAATGCGGGAAAAGATCTTTCCTAAAAATTGTCCAAGTAGAGGTAGTGGACGGGCAGAGACCGAGTTGCTGAGAACGGTGTCGGATCGATAAATTCGGGTCCTTTCTCACACTCACGTCTACATCGACGATGGCTTCTTCTGTACGCACAGTACGGGCTTGATTTGAAAGAATATTATCACAAAGAGTAAATGTGGTCATGAATCGATCGATAATATTGCGTATTAGCTGCTCAGATGGGCGATTATGCGCACCGTAAACTTTACGAGGTGCTCTATAACAGAGCGCTAATTTTGGAAATAAATTTCCACGATTAGTAAACGTAGTTCTGGTGTAAGTCTTTCCATGGTAATTTGCCAAAGTACATATACTGAAAACAAAAGTCAAATACACTTTATTAGTATGACAGTTAGTTTGACAGTTATCCCTATCAGAAGTTTTATACCTCTATAAAAAACACCCTATACAACATTTTTATCGAAAACGAAGTTTTTAATAAGAAACGCCCCTTAGAAGTGGGCATGTCAGAAAACTATATATGTATAATGGAATTGTTCAAAACGACTTTATCTACATACTTTGCGATGAATAGGACTTTCATTAAAAACGATTTCTTCAACAAAACTGATTTTTTTTAAATTGTGGGCGTTTTTTTTTAACATGCGCATTAAGGGCCCCTAGAGAGAACATATTCCTAATTTCAGCTTCCTAGCTCCAACTTAGATTTTTCAATAAAAAAAAAGTTTGTTTTTTACATTGTGGGCGTGTCAGTGATCGGATAACGGGCAATATTAAGTTATATTAGAAACTTTGAGTCATAATTAATCAACCCTTAGAATAGGGTTCAAAAAGAGGATAGTCAGTTTGAAACTGGTGAACAGGTACGTGATTTTTCTGGGTTTCGTGCTGGAATTGCGATTTAGAGACGTGTGGTTGGGATGATACAAACGTGCGGTGCTCGCGGAACAAAAGGCTCTCATTCGCACTTCCAATAAATTAATTACTTATTGTATTTTTAATTTTTGCACAAATTGCACACTCCATAATCGCTTTAGCGAACACTGACTCAGCATACCACAGAAACAAGTGCAATTCAACAAAATAATTTATATACGACTTTGGTGAACTTGAAAAGCGATAACAATAGCATCCATTACTCCCTATATACTACAGCTACACCCCTCAGTTGCATGACGCCTGTCAAATCACGCCATGCGTTGATGGATAAGACACTCGTTCAACGACTCCGACACTTATGGGGTCAATGCTTTCGGAATGTAACAACTTTTTTTTATTTGTAGAAATCTTCCTGAGACGTTCAGCAGATATCTGCGTAAAAATGTCCTAATTAGAGCTCATAATTTAACACACACACACTTCTCGCGGTGTGCATTTAATCGTGGGATAGATAACCTACAAGGAAAATGTTTCTGTTTTTGTTTCTTCCATGGCTTTTCTTCTACATTAATGGATTGTGTTTTTCTCTGCAACGTTATACATTCACAGAGGGAATACATTTTTGAAATATTCATATCCATTTCGGACGACACGAAGCAGAGGTCAGCGCTCCCGGCTAAACTTTCCCAAGACCCAAGCGAAAGTGAAAAATATGCAAACCGTGTCTATGATCGCCTTAGTGGAGCATTAACGCTCGCATTGACTGACTGGCTATGAAAGGTATAATTTTTTGTTGTTGTTGTTCCTGATACATTTGCATCTTTGATCGTATAGTTATATACCAACATGTTTATCTTGTCATAGGAATGTTGTGCTTTTTGTGTTGCAGAGGAAAGGCTCTCCATGGAAATTGGAGTCAAGTCAAGTTCAAAAGCGCATTTTCGTGCCGCTTCGCTATCTGTACGCCGAAACGTTTTGAGGAGAAAGTGAATTCACTTTTCTTGAATTTATTATGCTCGTCCGTTGATGTGAATGGCGACGTGTTGGATTGGCATTCAGATGGATTTTGTGCTTGCTTTCATTGGAGAAGGTGTCCCGTTGAACTTAATCTGCATTTTATATGCTGTTTGGCGATAAATTGCAATCGAAAATATTTTTTTATTTATTTGACTGTTTTTTTTGTTGGCACAGAACGAGAGAAATTAAATTTAAAAGTGGGCGAGTAGGTAGGTTGGCGGATAGTACTGGAAATTTGAATAAAATTTTGCATGATCAATAATGAGCGAGTGAAAAAAGGGAAACTTAAGCCACGGAGGATTTAAAGATATAACAAAAAACTGCGAGCAAAAGAAATTTTTAAAATTATTATTTTTCAAAAACAGTCAATCTGTAAACAGTATCCGACCAACCCTTAAATGCCATGAATGAAAATAAGAGAACGAAAAATATAGCCAAATAAAGCTTGAGAACTAGAACGGGCAGAAATCAGATGTAAAGAGGGGTTGCCCTACCTCACAATACTAAAAAAAAATTTAGGGACGGGCTACAGTCCGCTTGGGCGAACTGTTGTATACCCTATTTTTATTCCTATCCCTCATAAGTGGGCGTGACGAAAGTCCAAGTATGGTTGAATTGTTAAGAACGCTCTACATACGTTTAAAGGATTTAATCGAAAAAAACGAAGCTTGTGTAAAAAAACGCTCCCTAAACTTTGGTTTCATTAAAATTGTTTTATTAAATTGTGGGCGTGTCAGTAGGCGGATTTAAAAAATATTTAAACATAAGTATAAAGGGCACTAAGAGAGTGTATATTATAAATTTCAGGTCCCTATCTCAAACTTTGGTTTTTCAATAAAATTGTTTTATTTCATTGTGGGCGTGTCAGTAAGCGGATTTAAAAAAATATTTAAACAGAAGTATAAAAGGCACCTTGAGAGTCTATATTATAAATTTCAGTTTCCTAGCTCAAACTTTGACTTTTCAATAAAATTGTTTTATTTAGTTATGGGAGTGTCAGTGGGTGGACTTTAGAAATTTTATCTCCCGAGCAGTTTTAGAAATCAAAGATCTTATATAAAAAAAATCAACTAAAAATTCGATTTTTTCGATAAATTTGATTTTTTGAGTTTGTGGACGTGTCTGTGAGCGGATTTGGTTATTATGTTTAAAGTTTCAGCCCACAAGGTCCAGTTTAAAGGCCTAATTGTTGCCGACGAACGGATGATTAAGAAATTATCTTATTCTCGTACGGTCCGGTAACTTTTTCACTTTTAAGAGAGTTGGTTTCGTTGAAGGGACCTACAAAGCTGAATCTTGACAACTGATACTCTTGGACGTTTGTCAGAAGTTCGCAAGAGGTAGGACAGTGAAAAAAAACTTTTAGATCTTACTTGTCCAGACGGGATTTGAACCTGGGACCTTTAGATTAGTAGTTTAGTAGTCAGTAAAATGTTACATCTTAAACAACAACAAACCAAAAGTGAAGATAAATTGTTCAGCAGAGGTGTGAAAAAAAAAGTGAAGACAAGGTTTTGGAACCTCTGGAATGGAATGATACGTAAGCGGGTATCCGAACCTTAACTAAGATTTTCAAGGTCTTAACTAAGTTGTAAAAATCAGATCAAATGTACGGGAATAATGCATTTTGAGACTTGCATGAATATACGTCTAAAAGCACATTTTAACTTCATTGAAAACCATCTGTTGCACAAAAGAGTATAATTAATGCCACTTTTAGTTAAATACCATATGTATTCCAAATTGGACATTTTAACTAAAGGTGAACATAAATTTGAACATAGCGTTTTGTTGGGATTTCCATTGCTGAGCTAGAGTTCTTTATAAAACGCGCCTAATGTCGACTACATATAGATAGCTATATTCGATTTGTCTTAATTGCATTTGTGAATGGGTAATTTAAAAAAAACTTGAAATATAATTGTTTACCTTTCAGCAGAGTCCGGGAATCTATATATTAATACGGAGTCGCCTATAACGTGTTTCCACCTATTTTTGCTATTATACATCACATAGATATGCCAACACTATATATATTTGGGCAGGGGACAATACATAGAAGTGCACAATCCAAAAGTTATCCACATATATAACACACATTATGAATTACAGCAGGGAAAATGAAGCGAATTGGATGAAATTACAACAACAACAACATTGCTGTGTGAGGCAATAATCTACCAATCATAACGTAACAATTTTATATCATGAAGTTACTTGAAAATGCTTAAAGTTACTTGAAAATGCTTGAAGTTACTTGAAAATGCTTGAAGTTACTTGAAAATGCTTGAAAATACTTCAAGTTATGTTCTTTCCAAGAACTTGCAAACTTGCTAAAACAAAGGGAAAACTGTTTTAACTGAAATAAACTTCCCGTTGAGCACTGTAATTTTGTAAATTAAAAGTAAAATACAACTGCTTCTTTAAACGTTATAATAGTTTCGGTTTTATTCCAACTTATTTATACATAACAAAAGTGGAGAGATAGATGAAAATGTCAAATATCGTTCGCTTATGGCTTATTCACAATAATGTTCAATTATTTACATTTGACAATTTTACTTTGTTAATTTGATTGTTGTGGAATAAATTCTTCATCCAGAACAAGTTACTTGAAGTTACCAACAACAACATTGCTGTGCATGTTATGCATTTGATAATGCTTGAACATACTTGAAGTTACTTGGACATGCTTAAAGTTACTTGAAAATGCTTGAAGGTACTTGAAAATGCTTGAAGTTACTTGAAAATGCTTGAAAATACTTGAAGTTATTTGAAAATGCTTGAAGTTACTTGAAGTTACCTGAAAATGCTTCAAGTTACTTTAAGTTACTTGAAAATGCTTGAAAATGAAATGTCGAACAATTTCATTCTCCAGTTAATATGTATAACAGTCGACTTTGTTTTTTTCAACTTATAGAATAAATTGGTCGAATTTCGACCATGGGGCGACTCCTAGTGGGTAATAAAACTATAGTTGCATTTTCTAGGCTATGAGTATGACGTATGAGTATGCAAAACATGCATAATGATGATAAGGATCTATATATGTAAATATTTTTATGAAAAATATGTGCTCTATATTTATCCGAATCTCATGACTACAGAATAAACCTGATGGTATTCCTCTTTCCATTATAGGGCACGAAATATATTTCACATTTTTAATTTTTAAAGGTAAAAATTAACTAGGGTGTTTCGACTTCACCATTCCATATTACCATTTCCTCAGAATGGGATCATTCTCAATCTGGCTCATTTTTCTTTTTTCGTTTTCCATTGGTCAAACTCAATAATTTACTGTTTCTAGATTCCAATAGAACATCAAAAATCGTTTTCTGCTCTATTATGTTTGTTTTGTTGAAATCTGAACAGGGAAAACGTTGAGTAAGGAAAGACGAACAAAAAGGATAACCAAAGGAGAGACGAACAAAAAGGATAACAAACATAGGGACGGGCTACAGTCCGCTTGGGCGAACTGTTGGATACCCTATTCTTATTCCTATCCCTCATAAGTGGGCGTGACAAAAGTCTAAGTATGGTTGAATTGTTAAGAACGCTCTACATATTTTGTTATATAACATTTAAAGGATTTTATCGAAAAAAAAACGCTCCCTAGCTCAAACTTGGGTGTTTCAATAAAATTGTTTTATTTAATTGTGGGCGTGTCAGTAGGCAGATTTAAAAAAAAATTAACACATGAGCATGGGTGGCGACGGTGTAGAGGTTAGTGTGTTGGCTTGTTACCCGTGCGGTGCAGGTTCAATCCCCATGGGGAACAACAACATACGCCACCCAATCACATGCCTCTACACCAAAAAGGAGGATTTCTGCCTGGTAGTACAATGGAACGTTACCGAGTCTGAGTGCTCTGGGATTTGGATTTCCTTTTTTTATAAAAAAAAATAAAAAAAAAAAACACATGAGCATAAAGGGCCCCTAGAGAGTATATATTATAAATTTCCGCTCCCTAGCTCAAACTTTGAATTTTCAAAAAAGTTTTTTTTTTAAATTGTGGGCGTGTCAGTGGGCGGATTTTGAAAATATTTACACATTAGCATAAAAGGCCCCCTAGAGAATACATATTATAAATTTCAGTTCCCTAGCTCAAACTTTGGATTTTCAAAAAAGTTTTTTTTTAAATTGTGCGCGTGTCAGTAGGCGGATTTTGAAAATATTTACACATGAGCTTAAAGGGCCCCTAGAGAGTATATATTATAAATTTCAGTTCCCTAGCTCAAATTTTGGTTTTTCAATAAAATTGTTTTATTTATTTGTGGGCGTGTCAGTGGGCGGATTTTGAAAATTTTATGTCCCGAGCAGTTTTTCATAACAGGGAAACTTCGACTATAAATATCGAAAAGCTATTTTTAACTTTATCACGTGCTAAAAAAATATAAAAAGTTTGTTTTATCTGAGTATAAGCTTGCGCACCTACCATCAAAATTACAATTAAATATTATTTCAATTGCGTTGTTTGCAAACTTTAAAGCCACTCGTACACCAATATTCAAATTTAATGACCGATAAACAATTTAGGAGAACTATGAAATATTGTTTACCGAATCTCCTAAGAGTAAAATTAATTAAAATAAAGTATATGTCCAACAGAATGAATACAAAATATTCTGAGTAAACAAAGTCGAATAAACAAATCTCTTTTTTCAAGAATTGGTTGCTGCTGTTCTAATTCGAATTGAGATACATTGACTGTTGAAGACTTTTTAAAAACAAATTTCACAACGCCCAATAGTTATTGCTTCCAATATTTTTATTGGGTAACTTCCTTTCGATAGTATACAAAATATACTTACAATGTTGTTTTTAGCTACTTAGGCAACAAATTGTGCTCCATTTTGTACCCATTATCACTTGAGCAGTAGCGACCAGCCATTCAAATTCAATCACCAAGCGAATCTCGAATTATCCACCCATTCCAGAATAATAGCTAAATGGGTTCCTTTTTTTATAACGTAAAAGCCCACACATGAAAGAAAAGAAGAACGCACCGTGTATCTTCGTATTGTACATTTGCTTATCGATAAATGACCTTCGGCAAAACTTACTAGAAATACTACCATGACATCATTTTTTGAAATTAAAAACCCCCCACATAAAACAAAAAAGGAAAAGAAGAACAAGAGTTCAATGGCAAGAACTACCCAAAGAAGATGAAGATTGTAAATTAAATTAACCAAATCAAAGTATTTATAATTATCGTTCGGTCGGGTATGAATCATTCAATTATAGCCAAGGGAGTACCTAAGTCATCATCTACCACGTGCTCGAACGATATGAATATGAACTCTGCCATCAGAAGAAAACAAAAACACTTCAAGGTCTTGTAAACAAATTAATCTAAGACTAAAGCTTAGGCCCGCATTGTAAACTAACGCGTTTAGATACGAACATTGTTGACTTTGTAAGAGGTTCTAATATGTCGGCGAGCAAAAAATTTATGTTTTTTTTAATGTGCGATAATAATAGCAAAGACCACAGCCTTACGTGGACTGGACATGCTTATAAAACAAAACAAAAAGCGACTCAAGGTCAGCAAAGAATGTTCGACTGTGGTTGTTCCTTTCATAGTGTGGTCAGTATCAGTATTCGTGATGTATCTTTATGTTGCTTTGTCCGGCGTGGTACGTCACGCACTTTTCCACACTTCTTTAAGTTCTTATGCCAAAAAAGAGTTTGATAAAAAGAAGAAGAAGAAATCGCAAACAGGCAGTTGCCCTCTCATCATCGCTATCACTCGTTGAACACATGCCGGCGAAATTCTATCTATCCCGGGCATACCAGATATCACTTCTCGTAGTTCATAGAGAGCCGAAAGAGTTTGTTTTTATTCATTTTACGCGCCAAAAAAAAACCATGCCTCACTCGACAAAGCTTTTGATGGAGCAAGAGCTTCCTTAACACATTTACTCTTGCAGCGTGGACCTAAGAGAACACAGTAGTGTGGTGAATTCGCTTCTGCTAAGAGGCTTTGAACACATTTTGCTAGGCGTTGCATTTCTCTTGGACTCTGAGTCGTGTGCTCGTCATAAAAGCTGAAAAGTCAACTACCCTACCTTATTCTAGCAACGAATCAACCAACCGAAGCCAACCTAAGTGCAAACACCACTCACTCGTGCCCCTTAAACCATCCGATTTCTTTTCTCTTGAGGGATTTGGCTTCAGGTTTAGTTTTACACAGCTTGTACTTGTACCTACGCAGTGTACTCCAGATACTCGCTCTCGCTTCTCTGTTGAACAAATTCGATACGAACGCGATTCGAGAGTCTCAGTGTGAGAATATGACTCGCTGTCAGACCTTGACCGTGAATTTAATTTTAGATTTATACACGCCATATAAAATGAAATAAATAACAAGGGTGATTTACAGAACACACGCTGTCGTGTGGACTCATACACATTACTTGGAAGTTGGTGATGGGGTGGTGATAGAGAGGGAGAGAGTGAGAGAGAGCTTCACTTAATAGGCAGTATAGTGTTCAACCCACCCGGCTTCAATATGGCATTTCCTTGTTATCAAAAAGTTGTACAATGACGGCGGCGGGTCCTCTGACGTTCGTAGTGATATTTCAGCGATGAATTCGCCACCCTCTCTGATTATACAGTTCATAATATATGTACATAAGTATGTATGGTTGCCAGAAACCACGGAAAAGTGTTTATAACTTTCTTACTATTTTTTGCTTGGCTAGACCTAATCTGGCTGTTGCGAAGATTGGTGGTGTGTGTAGGTTTACGTATGCAGCTTGGCGGCCGATGTACTTTGAGTGCAGTTCAAGCTCGGCATAGTTTCGTCAATGTTGATTGTTTGCAACTGATAATAATTATTGAGGACGTAAAGGTGATGCAATATAAATAAGACATTTTGTTGCATTAACCAGAATAAATATAAGCTACAACAATTGTTCATCTTATGTTTAGGGTATTTATATATAGAGCGTTGACATTTGACGTATCATTTTAAATTGGCCCCCACTTTTTTACAGCTATTAGATTACACCGAAGTTTGTTCAGGTATGAAGTAAATACATTTCCGTTAGCTGAAATGGATCGGTACACTATGGAGCAACCTGTTTTTATTAGCAAACCTTATTTTAAATATAGTGAACGTTTTGCAGAAGTTGAAAGAAAATTTCGTACAAAATACGGTAGAGAAAAAGCTCCCTCAAACCGTGCTATTAAACTTATCGTTCATAAATTTGAAGAAACTGGTTCGGTTCAAGATCAGAGAAGTAAAGCCTATCATTGTAGTGCTCGTTCGAGTGGAAATATTGCAGTTGTTAACAGAAGTTTTGCTGAAGAGCCAAGGACGTCAATTCGTCGTCGTTCACAGCAAGTAAACCTCAAGCCAACAACTTTGTTTAACCATTTGCACAAAATACAGTTAACACAAGAATTAAAGCCAACTGACAAGCAATTCGTTAATTGGGCTATAGAGAAGCATCAACAAAATTACAATTTTTTCAAGCAAATTATCTTCACCGATTAGGCTCATTTTAAATTTGGGGGTTATGTCAATAAACAAAACTGTCGCATTTTGGCTGAAGAAAATTCTGGAGAATTGTTTGAAAGGCCAATGAAACCACAAACAGTTACTGTATGGTTTGGATTTTGCTGTGGTGGCGTAATTGGTCCATTTTTCTTCGAATATCAAAATGGCAATGGGATATCAAGCGATGAATAGAAACTTTTTGTGGAGTCAATTGGAAGATATTGATGTGCAGAATATGTGCTTTCAACAGTATGGTGCAACATGCCATACAGCAACGAACTCAATCGATCTTTTGAAAGAGAAGTTTAACAATGGTATAATTTTCCGAAGAACAGACGTGAATTGGCCACCATGATCATGCGATTTAACACCACTGGAGTTTTTCTTATGGCTTAGTTCAACACCTCAAAGACAACATCATCGAGCAAATATCATTTATGAACCATCACTATGCGAAAAAGTGATTCAATATTTTTGGTTAACAGTCGGCCGATGTAGCAGAAGAGGTCACTTGGACGACATTCTTTATCATTATTAACCGGAACCAATGTACATTAATTTCCCATAAAAATAAAAACAGATTTCACACAATTTATGTCTTCCATTCAAAATTCAAAATGATAGATACCTCAAATTTGAAAACCTTTTAGTTTAAACAGTTTTGACTCATTCATAATTTGGTAGAGGTAAAATCAAAATATTTGTGATCAGCAGCGAAAGCTATGTCGACGGACGGAGCGTCACTAATTTGAGGCCCTAAAAATTGAGCTAGAAATCTGACATTTTGGAATAGATACTCTAAGGACTCGAGTTCCTAGAATCTTGTTATGTGTTATGATTTATCAAATATGCCCACTGACAACCCTGCTATTAAGGAAAACCCATTTAAATATATGTACAGACAAAGGCTCGTAAGCAAAAAGATGAGTTTAAGCTGTTTGTTCATTTTTCTCAGATATTTCTTAGTATGCGAAAAAAATACAGTTACCGAGTTAGATCTTATGTGAGACGGAGCTGGTTTTGATATGCAAAAAGATGAGAAAACGATTAATAGCGTGAGATCGATCTCATAAATAGTTGCACATGGTATTTGCCTTACTGTTCTCATATATGTATAACAGTCAAAATGCCCGAATTTCAGCTTAATTTCGTTACAAATCGAATTTATAAAAATAGAAGGTGTCCAGTTGGTGAAGAGTTTCGCTGTCTGCATCGATTTAGTAAAGAGAATGTGAACTTATTAACAATTGAATTTTTGGGGCCGATGTTAGCAACACGCGGTGGTGCTTTGACGAATGAGGAACAAATTTGTTTGGTTAAAATTATGTTTTACTTAAGGAGTACTAATTACTGTAGCTGACTTAAATTTACATTTTCTATTTCAGCGATCTCGTATTTTCTTACTGACGAGAAACCGATACTATTTGAGTACCCTTAGAAGTTTACAATATATATATAAATTTCAGCAAAAATGTTAATTAATGCCATAAGCCTTTACCAAATGCAATTTTTTCAATGGAAAATCCGCTGATATAGTCTGAAGAGAATGATACGACCGTTTTGTTGAACTTGTTGTTGGACTGCTCCATTATTTCTAATCCCGAGAACCTAACGAGACCCCACCAAGACAGTGGTACATACATATATAAATATATATATATAGAGAGCGTTTTGCCCATACCATCAAGTATAAATGTTCGTTTAAATTATAACGGTATCTGTATAGGTCCATTTAAATTAGTTTTTCGTACTTGGTTTTTTATTTAGCGTTGGGTTACTTTCGGAGTCCACTAAAATTAGCAACTCTAATTCCCAGTCTTTATGAAATATTTCTTCTCCGCTTTTATTGAAACCTATTTTGCTTTTTAAATGTAACTTCATATTGGCCACTTTTGATTTAAATGTTTGTTGTTTTTTTCTATTCACCAAATATGTTTTTATATGCAGCAATAATCTTGAACACTGCATTTTTGCAACAAAATTCTATTTTCCTTTGGGTTTTCTAGCTTAAAATTGATTAAAGTGAACCAATTCGATTAAAAACACACTATCCTCACTCTAAGATGCCATTTTTGCTTCTTTTAATTAACTTGCCAGAAAGAAGTTCTAATCACAACAAAATACATAGAGTATTGAGATCGATCTCAAATCCATCGAGTCAGAGCCGTTGAGGACGATCTCATTTTTTCGCATATGAAAATGAGTCTGAATTCCGCTTTGTACAATCAATCTCACATCTGAGTTCAATCTCGGCAGATCTGGCTCTGAGACCGTTTAAGAATACGACTCAAAGTCTATCTCCGCGATTCGCCCATATAAAGTTGTTTACCACGCTCGCTTTAAAACACAAACTTTTTTCCGATAAAGTCCATAAAAAGTTATAGCAATGTCCTTCTTAACAACTTGCTTATGTAGGGTGTGTTTTATAGACCTCTGATATCAATATCTGTCAACTATCATACTAATAAAGTGTATTGACTGTTTTTCAGTATACTTTGGCAAATCACCATGGAAAGACTTACACCAGAACAACGTTTACTAATCGTGGAAATTCATTTCCGAAATTCGCTCTCTGTTCGCCAAACTTATAGAGTCAAGTTTACGGTGCGCATTATCGTCCATCTGAGCAGCTAATACGCAATATTATGGATCGATTCATGATCACATTTACTCTTCGTGATAATATTCATCCAAATCGAGTCCGTACCGTGCGTACAGAAGAAGCCATCGTCGCTGTATACGTGAGTGTGAGAGAGGACCCGAATTTATCGATCCGACGCCGTTCTCAGCAACTCGGTCTCTGCCCGTCCAACACTTGCAAAATTATGAGGAAAAATCTTGGCCTACATCCATATAAGATCCAACTGGTGCAAGAATTAAAGCCACCGGACCATCAATTGCGTCGTGTGTTCTGTGAATAGGCTGAGAATCAACTGGAAGTTGAACCAGATTTTTATCGTCAAATCATCTTCAGCGATGAGGCTCATTTCTCGCTTCACTGGTTTGTAAATAAGCAGAATTGTCATTTTTGGAGTGAGTACAATCCTTATGAGACTCTTAAGACTCCATTACAATCCGAAACCGGTGCCAGCATTACCGTGAATGGCGAACGCTTCAGGCATATGAATTGTAATTTGTTTATTCCTCATGTCATTGAAAATCATTTGGAGGAGAAATTGTTGAAACAAGACAGCACAACTTTATTCATTTATCTATTTATCTATTTATTTATTTAATTATTTATTAATTTATTAATTTATTAATTTATTAATTTATATATTTATTTATTTATTTTATTTATTTATTTATTTATTTAGTTATTGATTGATTTATTTATTTACTATTATAACTTTTAAATTATTAACAAAACAACCTAATTGACTTGAGTCAAATGCTATATTTTACATATATGCTTGGATTTATTATTATTTTTTTTCTTTTTTTAAATTACAGGTTTTTTTTGGTATTTTCCTCTAAACGCAACATTCTTTCGCTACCTTTTTGTACTCAATAATGTTTCAGTAGAAAGATATCATTAAAATATCACATCTCTGTATTAAATATATGTGCGATAACAAAAGAAATGTACACTTTCATACCAATAAAATATATATCTATCTTAAGACAGCACAACTTGCCATACAGCAACCATGACTTTGTTGAGCCAAACGTTTGGTGACCGAATCATCTCAAGAATGTGAGTTGGCCACCTCGTTCGTGTGATTTGACACCTTTGGACTACTTTTTTGTGGGGGTACGTCTATGTTGATAAATGAGCAACGATTGATCACTTAGAAACCAACATCCGACGCACTATTAACGAAATAAGACCTGGTATGCTCGAAAAAGTGGTGCAAAATTGGATCGACAGGATGGCATTCATAAGGCGCAGTCGCGTAGGCCCAATGCCAGAATTTTTTTTTTAACATTAAATGCCATAAAATTTGTGAGCTAATAAAGCCAAAATTTGTTTATTTCATTAAATTGGTTGTGTTTTATTTTTAAAAAAAGTTGCATGCCTCTATTAAAAAACACCCTGTATAACGTTTTTGGCGCACTCACTTTTGGGGTCTGTTAAGGATTTTAATATCGAACAACAAAAAACGCTTATATTGTTTATAAGTTTATTCATTAGCGTAAGTTATTTAAAAAAATAGATCATGAAATTAAATAATGAAATCTTTTGGAAATTTTTTTTCGGATTACAGCATTGTCAGCTTGCGCAGAGTATTAAAATTTGGATTCATAGCTTGTAACATGCCCTTATATTGCTCGTAGACCCCTTATCGATAGTTATGCCGATCTAATCAAGTCCGTCCGCCTGTCCGTCCGTAGGCAAAATTAGGCCATTAAACTCCATATCCTTTTTAGCAATTCAGCCATACTTAAATTTTTGCACTGCCCACTTTCACAGACCTTATGCTTAATCTAAATCTAAAAAAATAGGGACGGGCTACAGTCCGCTTGGGCGAACTGTTGAAAATCCTATTCTTATTCCTTCCCTCATAAGTGGGCGTGACAAAAGTCTAGGTATGGCTGAATTGTTAAGAAAGCATACATATTTTATTATATAACATTTAAAGGATTTACTCGAAAAAAGCGAAGCTTTTGTAAAAAAAAAACGCTCCCTGTTCAAACTTTGGTTTTTCAATAAAATTGTTTTATTTAATTGTGGGCGTGTAAGTAGGCGGATTTAAAAAAATATTTATAATATAAGTATAATGGGCACCCAGAGACTATATATTATAAATTTCAGTATCCTAGCTCAAACTTTGACTTTTCAATAAAATTGTTTTATTTAATTGTGGGCGCATTCCATGTGCGATGAGAGAAACTCAAGCTGATGGAAGTTCTGTCAGTGAGAGGATCTTAGAAATTTTATCTCCCGAGTAGTTATAGGAGTCAAAGATCATATATGCAACATTTCAGCTTTCTAGCACAAAATTCGTTTTTTTTTTTAAATTTGTTTTTGTGAGTTTGTGTGCGTGTCTGTGGGCGGATTTCAAAAATTCTTAAACTTGATTATTTCAGGCCCCTAGAGAGTAGGTATATGGTTAAAATTTCAGCTCTCTAGGTCCAGTTTAAAGTCCTAATTTTTGCTGACAGACGGACGGACGGACATGGCTAAAACGACATTACTATAGATGCTGATCATAAATATAATACCTTTTAAGGGTCTACGGGCAATATTAAGGTATGTTACAAACTATGAGTCAAAATTAATATACCCTTAGAATAAGGTATAATGAAAACGGCACGCGATGTTAATTTATTTATTTATTTATTATTATTTGTCAGCAAAATACAGAGATCTATTAAATCGATATCATCGGTGTAGCTTATCAGTAAATTGTTATTGGGGGAGGACCGGCCATAATTTGTACGCGAGTCTGCAATCTTAAAAAAATCTGTTACTTCGTAATTTCAGTTT